>JAWNOR010000194.1:14727500-17155517 GCA_035045885.1 Drosophila borealis
CCATACCACCCGAGCAGATGCGCTCATCCTGATGTGTCCGCGCCGTCATATCCCGCAACACTGCGCCAAAAAAAAGGCCCTTGCCAGTGCCTTTTCTCGCACTGACGCTATTGTCCTATTAGAATTTCATGCGATTGTGCGTTTCGCTTGCTCGGCGATGCATTTATGAGTTACTGAAGTTGTTTGCAAATAACGATTGCAAACACTGCCACACAAATTGAAATACGTTGCTACACTTCTTTCTGCAATCACTTTTAACACAAATAATATATTATGCTTGCGTATGTGAGTGTATGTGGCACCGATGCCACTCACACGAAACGCAAACAGGGATGCACACAGTGTACATATATCGATTAACTCGAATTTGCGAATTCATTTCTGAATATTCTAAGTGGTAGCTGTTTATCTTTAAATAAGTATGACGTTACCCAGCTCTTTATATTTATAGCTGTTATATATTGAATATACTAAAACAGGCCTAATATCTGTAGCATTTCATTATGGGCTAAAACAGGTCATTTTAATCCGCATAATATGGCAGCCCTGCCTCTGTACCTGTTACTTTTGTATTGTTTTAATACGTATTTTTACTTTGTTAAAGTTGAGGATAGCTATTCTAACAAAGAAAACAGAGAATGAAATTTACAGTTATATTGTGCTTGCTTCTAATAACAGACCAAAAAACTGATAAGTTTGTGGCTGCATTAAAAGTGGGCAGGTGGCGCATAACAAATATGTAACATTTTAAATAAACGATCATGCGTCAATTTAGCATCGGTCAGTTAGCGACGTTCCAAATTAGAGTGCGTCAAATTAAATTAATTCAGGGTATATTAATATAAGTTGTTAAATATATTTAGTGCAAAATAGTATTGAAAATACTATAATACCAAAAATATAAAAGCCCATAAAATGTAGTTCTAAATATCTTCTTATTCAAATCTTTTAATCAAATTGGATATATGCTTGAATAAAATAATAATTTTATACTCTAATTTGTTCTGGTAGTTTTGCACTGAACATTAGGTATTTTCATAGTTTTCCAATATGGTCATACAACTTAAATGAAAAACTCAACACTGATGATTGCTTCTCTCTTGGCATTTTATTCCCTGTTCTCATTCGCAATGGCCGCCAACAAGGAACGCACTTTCATCATGGTTAAGCCCGATGGAGTCCAAAGAGGACTCGTCGGTAAGATCATTGAGCGTTTTGAGCAAAAGGGCTTCAAATTGGTAGCAATGAAGTTCGTGTGGGTGAGTAAAGCCGGCCGCATAATTGAATTAAGAAATCAATAAGTACGCGTGTGCAACTGTCGTGTTTAACCTCAATATGGCATGGGGTCTCCCTTGCTTACATTATAAATGACCGGTTGAGGTTATATATATGCATACATCTGATTTTAGAGGTCATGAAAATGCTAACAATACATATTTAATTGCAGGCTCAAAAGGACTTGTTGGAGAAGCACTATGCTGATCTGTCTAGCCGCCCCTTCTTCCCCGGTTTGGTCAACTACATGAACTCCGGTCCTGTGGTTCCCATGGTGTGGGAGGGCTTAAATGTGGTCAAGACCGGCCGTCAAATGTTGGGCGCTACCAACCCAGCTGATTCCCTGCCTGGCACCATCCGTGGTGATTTCTGCATCCAGGTTGGCCGCAACATCATTCATGGCTCTGACGCTGTCGAGTCTGCCGAAAAGGAGATTGCTCTGTGGTTCAATGAAAAGGAGCTTGTCAGCTGGGCTCCAGCCGCCAAGGACTGGATTTACGAATAAATTCAGCATGCAAGTGCATGAATCTGTACGCCACTCACATAAGTCTAACAGCGATTCTTTTAAAGAATAAAAATTCCACATTATATACCCATACGTTTGTTTTATTCACATTTATATCGGGCCCACTGTGCAGTGGGCATATCAGCTGGCAATACCCAACCGTTGGGTATGCTGCTACCGCTCTTGCCGTAACTTATATAGGAGTCCCAAATGATTCTATATGGCAAAAAACGTATTAGCAAATACGGCCACTTTAAATTCTCGTAAAACTTACCGCCGTTGTATTAATTCTTGTGTATTTTGCTTTTTGTTCAAATTCCCTTGCCTTAAAGGCACCGAAGAGCTTCCAAATATAACTCCGGCCCATTGCGCCTTCCAGTTGGTAGGGGCTTCTTTATTCATTTCATCGGTACACTCCTGCTGCACACTTCGCCAAACTGTGCGCATTCTGGACAGTTTTTCAGCCAAGTCTTTGTTGCCACCACGAGCTTTGTACAATTGTTCCAGCAAGTCAAATGTGTGCAACATATTTGTGGCATCGTGCTGCTTTTTGAGTGTGATGTGTTCCACTCTCTTCTGAGCCGGAAAATGTGCTGCAGCTGCTACATTTAACTCGGAAGGTATCGCTTTATTCTTGGCATTTTTTAGAGTATCCCTTTTTACGCTCCTTTGCAGCTTGGCCCTTTGTTTGGCCCGCTGCCGCCTTCGTTTACGTTGGAGTTGGATGCGTGCAATTTGGTCACACGGCAATTCCTTCAGCTTCGCTAACAAATTTGTGGTCTGCCACTTCAACTGGCGAGACTTCTTCAAGTCCAAGTCATTTGGTGACGCATTGCTCAAATCTTCCAAAAACTGTAAACTTTCTATGACATTATTAATATCTGTCTTTATTTCGCTTAGTTTGTGACCTTGCGGCATTTTATCTATAAGTGTTGGTTAACGTTGCAAATAGTTTTATTAAGTGTGGGGTGCTTGTATTGAATTTTAACAGGGAAGAGTATTGTTACAATGTGGCTGCATCGAGTCAGCTGACAGCCTACGATTGTAAAGCAGATTCGGCTTCTACTAGCACCTCGGACGCTTTTGTGTAGGCCTCCGTTTCCTTGAGATCCAGTTCATCCTGTAGATATTTTTGCAGCACCTCGAATTCCTTCTGCAATCTGTAAAAAATCACACCATTATTGTTGAGCGCAAATTGGTATCATTAAATGATGACTCACCGGCGCTTTGAGTCTGGTATCATCATTTGGCACTCCTGTATCACCTCTTCCTGTTTGCGCAACACATGATCATCGGCGCCTTCATTTTTGAATTTATCCAGACGTGCCAGCTCTGTGTTTATCTCCCTCTCATAAACTGTCTTCTCCTTGGCCAGGCGCTTCACAACACCCGTTTTAATAACCAACTGCCTAATACGTGGATCTGCCATTTCTGTTATTTGATGGGTTTATTGTTGCTTGTACACTCCTAAATAATCTCTAGGTGTCAATATTAATTGACGTTTTTAAATTATTTAATATATTTCTCGCCAATTTCTGCACAGCCGGCTGAGCTTTCTTGCTGTGTTGTTTAGAAATGCCGCCTGTGAGTCAGCTTGCAGCGTTGCCACTCTTTCTAACTTACCTTGTGGCCATTCACAATAGTTACCGTTCTGAAAAAAAATCTGGTACGTATCAAACGAGCGGCAGTTCGAATATTAAATTTAAAAATGTTTTCCCTAGATTGTTCACTTTGTTAAAAGCGTACAAAAAAAGCTAAAGCCTGTCAATTGAAACAACCATTACATTGTGTGTAGTTATTTACGGTTAAGCATTCTTTATTTTTATTTTGTCAATTAATACATTAAAAGATCATTTTTTGTTTTTTAAGCAACGTTTTCTGTATCCATGAATTGTTTTCTGCTGTGGGTTACATTAGTAAGTTTCATAGTAATGACAATGAATGCGCTATGTAATGTTTTGTTATGTGGTAAATCGATTATGAGAAACATTTGGTTAAAGTATGCAAATGCTAATGAGACTCGATAGAACATTTAGAATGTTTACAAAACCGAATGATTATGTTTTATGAATATTTTTATAATACTTTTTAAGCATTTGTCTTTTTTTCTTTTTTGGGAAAAATTTTGAATTCATTGCGAATGTAGTCTTGGGTTTTTTTTTTAAGTATTGTTAGTTGCAGAGTGGTTTATAACTAAATTCTGAAATTGCTTTATATAATATAGATTTTAAATCGAATGCCTCCGACTGACTTATCAAAAGTATAAAAAGTGTTTAAAATCGTTTGATTGAAATAATGATTAATGGTTTAAAATTATGTTGTGATGGATAAATGAGTGACAAGTGGGGTCGAAGTGGGGGGCTGGGCTAGCAGCAAACTCCAGTGGCGATTATATTCTGATTATGTTCAATGCTAGACTGTTTCCTGCGAAACGATTTGCGGTGGCGAAACAAGTTTAGATAGTTATAGTATATAATGATTATGAATATGATGGCGACCGATTTTGAGTACGCATGCGGGAATGATTCCAGACGACCAATGTTTCCAGGCGCCTCGCCGTCATCACGTACAGCTGGCGTGAGGTGGATGGTGGATGTGCCTAGAGGCCGACCCATTATTGTTGGCGTACATATACCCTCGCTAATTGTATGTGTGTTTATAATAAATTGTAATATTTCCTCAAGTTTATATAATATTTGAATGCAGCAGTAAATAGTAGTAGTTAATGATGGTGTGTGATACGCCACGGACTTTATGTTTAGCCCCTGATTCGGTTTTGATCGTCTATGATTAATAGATACTATAAATTTTAAGTGTGTTGTTGCTCTTGCCATTTGCTTTTCGAGTGTTTGAGTGTTGTTGCTTTTGTTGTTATTTGAATTACAAGTCTGCAGACACCCTAGTTATTTCTTCTTCTGCGCCTTCTCAGCTGCTTTTGTTACTTTGCCCGAGGTCGTTTCTTTAAAGTTCACCGATTTGATGACACCGACCGCAACAGTCTGACGCATATCGCGCACTGCAAACCGACCCAGCGGCGGAAATTCTTGGAAGCTTTCAACGCATAGAGGCTTGGATGGAACCAGCACTATGATGGCCGCATCGCCCGATTTGATGGCCTTCGGTTCGGTCTCGGTGGTCTTGCCAGTACGGCGATCGCACTTCTCCTTGATCTCGGCAAACTTGCAAGCAATATGTGCCGTGTGGCAATCCAGCACAGGGGTATACCCATTAGCAATTTGCCCAGGATGATTGAGAACAATTACCTATGAAAAGCAAAACATTTAGGATGCCATTAAAACGATTAACTTTTATATTTAAATCAACCCACCTGAGCAGTAAAATCGGCAGCACCACGTGGAGGATTGTTCTTCGAATCTCCGGCCACGTAGCCGCGACGCAACTCCTTTACCGAAACGTTCTTTACATTGAAGCCCACATTGTCGCCTGGCATGGCCTCGGTCAGTGCCTCGTGATGCATCTCAACCGACTTGACCTCAGTGACCAAATTAACGGGAGCGAAATTTACCACCATGCCTAGAAGGTGGGGAATTTGTAGGTAGCAACAGATCTACACACAGCTGGAATCCTAACATACCTGGCTTGAGAATACCCGTCTCCACACGGCCGACTGGCACTGTGCCGATGCCACCAATCTTGTAGACATCCTGCAGAGGCAGACGCAACGGCTTGTCAGTGGGCCGCTGGGGCGGCATAATCGCGTCCAGCGCGTCAATCAAGCACTTGCCCTCCGTTTTTCCCTCTTTGCGTTCGACGGTCCAACCCTTGAACCAGGGCATCTTCTCGGATGGCTCAAGCATGTTGTCGCCATGCCAGCCAGAAATGGGCACAAAAGCGACTGACGCCGGATTATACCCGATCTTCTTGATGTACGAGGAGACCTCCTTTTTAATCTCTTCATAGCGTGTCTCGCTGTACGGCGGCTCCGTGGAATCCATCTTGTTAACGCCCACAATCAGCTGCTTGACGCCCAGCGTAAAGGCCAACAGCGCATGCTCACGCGTCTGGCCATTCTTTGAGATGCCGGCCTCAAACTCGCCGGTGCCAGCGGCAACAATTAGCACAGCACAATCGGCTTGCGAGGTGCCGGTAATCATGTTCTTGATGAAATCTCGATGACCGGGCGCATCAATGATGGTCACATAATACTTGGCCGTCTCAAATTTCCAGAGCGCAATATCGATGGTAATGCCACGCTCGCGCTCAGCCTTCAGCTTGTCCAGCACCCAGGCGTACTTGAACGAGCCCTTGCCCATCTCCTGGGCCTCCTTCTCGAACTTCTCAATTGTACGCTTATCGATGCCGCCGCATTTGTAAATCAAATGGCCGGTGGTGGTCGATTTTCCCGAATCGACATGGCCAATTACAACGATGTTAATATGAATCTTCTCCTTGCCCATGATGCTATGTAATCAACGACTTCTGGGTCTCTGAGCTCCAATTATACGTTGGTTTCCTTTTAGTAGTTTTATAGAACCTGAATGCAAATTATATACACACATATATATAAAGAGATATATATATATATATATCAAATTTGGAGAGTGGGTGACAAAATAGAGAGTGAGAGAGAAAAAGCAAAGGCGTGTGCTATACGGACACGAGTGAGCATAGCCAGGACTTGCATACATATGTATGTGTGTATGTTTCTACGTACATATGTATGTATATGCATGCGTGAGTGTATTTATGTATGACATAGGTGTTGGTGTGGGCGCGACTCTGTTGGCAGTGTAGAGACGAAAATGTTACAGCTATGTAGGTGTATATACAGTGAAAGCTCTTTCGAGCGGATATCTACTGTCCTAAGATTTCTGTCCTGCTAGGAGAGATGTCCACTTTAAAGATATCTCAACCAAGAATTCCATTTAATTTTCATATTTTTACGAATGTTAAGAATAATTAATAAAAAAAAACTTCGCCAAGCAAAAAACTATGTTGGAAAACCCAAGCACAAGGATTCAGACCAATCAAATTGACCGGCTTAAGAAGTTGTACGGTCAAGTGGGAACTGTCCAATATTAGAGCCTTCGCTGCATTTGCATGTACACACATTTAATTTAACTTATTTTGCTATAGAAACTCACCTGGAAATTGCGTGAAATTTAACTTGCTGCTTACAGGCGCTCCAATTGGCGATGTGCTGAAAATATGAATAGTAAAATCAGTTGCCATTTGTCGAGTAATAGGATATAGAACTTAGTATAAGAGACGACAATTAAAATATATTATTTTGCAAATATGTAATATTTAGTTATATGAATATTAATATTACCAATTGCGGCCGACACGTCTGAACGTTAGTAAATGCCCGGAAAATCTGGACGATAAGTATGCAAGCAAGTCTCAGTTCTCGACGAGAAAAATCAATAATGAACCCAGACAAACGACGAGAGCCTCTGGAGCTGAAAAGCGAGACAGCCGAATGGCGACGTTGCCGAATGCACTCCCCACAGTCCCTACCCCCGCCACATGCAGTACACGAAAAATATGCGGCCCGCACCCTTAAGGCCAGCCCTTGCACAAGAATTAAAACCAGGTTAGCTATACAGACACCTGCCGCAATGGGCTTTATAATTGTAGTGCAACAATAATTTAACAACAATTATAAATCAATTTATTTTAAGAGGCAAAGAGCAGGAGGAGGCGATAAAAATCAATGCTGGTGGTAAAAACGGATTGCAACGGCATTTGTAAATTTTGCTCACCGCAGGCATTTGCCGCATTCGTGTGCTCTTTTCTGTGTTCTGAACGGAAAATTCGCGATTAAAAAAGGGTGAAAAACTGCACATGCACACACATACGCACACAGGCATGCAGAGACATAAATGCCGCCGCTGCTTCGGGTTGCACTTGGTGCTCATCGTTTCCGTTGGTCGCAGTCGTCTTTGATAAACTTGCAAAAACAACAAGGAGACAAAGATGCACGCATACATGCAAACATATGTACCTATGTGCATGCATATGTGCGTGTGTGCACTGGCTGTTTAGCGTGATTTATTTTCTAGCCTAGAAACAATTTTTACTTGCACTTTTTCTTTAGTTATTTTTAACTACACACTAGTGTGTGTGAGTGCATTGGCACACAAGTGCAAATTGAAAAGAAGAAGAACCTTAAAGGGAAATGTAAAAATACTTTGCCATGCAGCCTCTCTGCAGTACATTAACAGAATTGCACGTAAATCTGATGAAATATACATATGTACATACACATGCATGAAATATGTATTATGTTAACTCTGTTTAAATTTGGCAACATAACTGTGCAGCAAACACACGCACTCACACACACGCAAACACATGGGAAACTGCGACTTCTGCAGACACGGCCGCCATTTTGGAATTTGCCAGAGAGCTGGGCATACTTATATCCATTCATACATATATCTATATGTATGCATGTATACTGTACGTTAAATGTCTATATAGACAGAATTTCTTCACACACATCCATATACATATGTATATAAGTATGTTATGTATTAATAAAAATTATAATTTGTTATTTTTTGCGATCAATTTCGCATGCTTGTATACGTAGGCATTTAGATACCGTTACACACATACATAAGCGTGTATGCATGCACGTATTATGCAAAACCTCACAATCGAGACACCGGCCGGTAAACACACGAAATTTAAGCCGACTCTCACACTTTAAACAGTTCGAAATACACAACAATAATAAACATTTAAAGCAGCCCGAGAACTTTTTTGTCATTAAGCACACAAAAAATTAATCGATGGATATTAGTGTAAGCGTTATTTAAGGATTTTATGAAAGCTGCACGGACCTTCCCTGTACGTGCACTTACCTCGAAACCAGAAAACGGAAAGACCGAAATCGTCAGAGACAGGCAGTCGGTTGACGATGAGACCGAGAGACGATCCGAGCCGATGCACGATGATGCAACGCCGAATGGCTGACAGAGTAGCCACCAACTGGGGCAAGGGATAGACATGGGATGACAAAATTGAGAATTGCGGGTAATTTTAAAAGTCAACAGTAATTGACAAGGCAATGTATTTTTGATTACGCTAGGAAGAAGAAGAGCGCTTGCGTTGCCGTTAGCTGTTCGTGGCGGTCAGCTGTTTGCTTCTTAATTTGTGTAAGGAACGTAGATTTTATTACGGTGGAATTTCTACAAACGTATAGTATTTTTAAACGGACATATCCTCAAGCCAGCATATTTTATTGAACGAGTACTTTCAAAGGGGACATTCAAATTATACTGTTTAGACAGTATTTTTACATAAAAACGTTATTTGCAGAACAAAATTATCCATAGTACTTCGGAAGGTATCATATTAGACAAAAATTGAACTTAAATCTTTGGTAATCGGCAAGCTGCCATTTGTGAGTGGGGAACCTTATGTAGGAATGGAAATTATGTGTTCCTGTGGGCATTTCCCTTATTTAGTTTAATCAAACATTTCTGTAATATACTTTAATATAATCAACACAGAAATGAAGTTTTTATCAGAAATTATTTATACACATATATACATCTATATGTACTGTATAAGCTTATATTATATTGTAGGTCACAGCAACAATTATTTCCATTCACTGTCTGACTCGTATTCTGGCCAATCTGGTTTAACGCCCGTAGGAAGCTTTTTTTGCTCCAGATATTCATTGAATTGTTCTGGTATTGACATAAATCTGCGTATTTTCAATCGAAATTGCCTCCACGTCCATTGGCCATGATTGCGACGATCTGTTACCATGGCCATGTAGTTGAATTTGTGTTTGTTGAGGAAATATGAGAGCTCCTTTACAACACCCTTGGGTAGTCTAAAAATGCATCGTATTTATGAAGCATAATAACCAAGAAGAGATATCAAATTTGCTTACCTAAACTCTGGATCGGCTCTTCGATCAATTGCCATCTGTTCTAGGTCTTGGACGACATGCCCGCGTTTTGGTTTTTCAGGCTCTGGTTCTGCGGCCTTAGAGCCTAGCGCCGCCAGCTCCTCTTCGTCGAGCTCCTCCTCCATGAAGCCATTTACAAGTTTAACAGCCTCAAGCCTTTCGCGTTTATAGTTCGGTATGCCCACCGACTTATTTGGATCGCTGGCCAATCCCATTTCACTGAAATTGGTACCCACTCGTTTACTTTCCAGCCACAATTTCTTCATTTCGGGACTGTCAAGTGAGAATGTTTTATTAGGGGCAACTGAATATGCTTGCGCGCTGCGGAACTTACTCCTTGATGTTTCCAGTGGATTTTCGTGTTTTGTTCATTGTTTTGCGATTGACATTGTAGCGGTAACGCTTACGCACGTGATTCTTGCGAATTTTCATTTTTTGTCTTTAAGATTGTTAAAAATGAATGCTATGAAAACAAAACAATTGCACGTGTTGCAGCTGTGTGTTATCGAAATTCGAAGAAATCTAAAATAGGATTGCGGCACGTTATTTCGTTTGGAAGCTGATTATCGATAGTTTAACAACATAAGAGAAAGTAGCTGCTATCGATAGCTCTTTTTAAAGTAAGCATATCGATACACAGACGTTTTTAATGTTTGCTCACATCACTAACTTTATATTTATAAGGAAAGATGCGCGACGAGATTTTGGATCCGCATAATTTGGTTAAAAACCGGGAAATATTATACCGGTTAATGATAAGGTAAGCTGCAATTCACCAAATATAAAGCGTATAAGTTATTTAAAGTCTCTATCTGTAGCCAGTTAATGTACGATGGCTTGGAAAAGTTTGCAATGGAGCTGTCAATGCTGGTCAAGGCGGATCAATGTGCGCCAAGTGAGCGTCTGCTGCATGTCATGATCTCGGGCATGCAGACAATGGCCGAAAAAGATAAAACCAATACGGATGATGTGCTGCCTGGCATTGATCTAGAATTTGAGCCGGAGGCATCTGCACTGGCGCCAGAGCCCCATTCCTATGAAACTGCCTATGTTACCTCGCACAAGCAGGCTTGCCGTGCTGGTGCCTTCAGCTTTGATGGCTCCCTGGTAGCCACGGGCAGTGTGGATGCTAGCATAAAAATATTGGATGTGGAGCGCATGTTGGCCAAGTCGGCGCCAGAGGATATCGAGCCTGGCCGCGAACAGCAGGGCCATCCAGTTATTCGCACACTGTATGATCACACGGATGAGGTGTCCTATCTGGAATTTCATCCCAAGGAGCACATACTAGCGTCGGCCTCTCGCGATGGCACCGTGAAACTCTTTGACATTGCCAAGCCGTCGGTGAAGAAGGCGCACAAAGTTCTCACCGACTGTGAGCCGGTGCTTTGCGTCTCCTTTCATCCAACTGGCGACTACATAGCCATTGGCACAGAGCACAATGTACTGCGTGTTTATGACGTGCACACGACGCAGTGTTTTGTTAGCGCCATTCCGTCGCAGCAGCACAAGGCAGGCGTCACATGCGTAAAGTATTCGCCCACAGCAAAGCTCTATGCAACGGGAAGCTTTGATGGCGATATCAAAATCTGGGACGGCATCAGTGGGCGGTGTATAAACACTATTGCTGAGGCTCACAGCGGGGCGGCCATTTGCTCCTTGCAGTTTACGCGAAACGGAAAGGTAAATCCCTAATGGTATTTATATGATTACCACTTTTAATACCTACCCATTTTTGTTGTAGTACTTGCTTTCATCTGGCATGGACTCGATTGTTTACCTGTGGGAGCTGTGCACCAGTCGGCCCATACAGACATATACAGGCGCCGGCACCACCGGCAAACAGGAGCATCAAGCGGAAGCTGTATTCAATCACACCGAAGACTATGTGCTGTTCCCAGATGAGGCAACAACGTCTTTATGTTCCTGGAATTCGCGTAATGGCTGTCGCCTGACACTCAACTCTCTGGGCCACAACGGACCTGTACGCTACATAACCCACTCGCCCAATGCGCCCGCTTTTCTCACCTGTTCCGATGATTTCCGAGCACGTTTTTGGTATCGTCGTGCTAATAATCAATAGTTGGTAGGATTCTTATTAAACTTTTAAAACTATTTTACAATTAACATTTCGATTTTTTAATTTTCAGAAATGTGGGGACAGTATTCGGTTACAGGGTCTGCCTTAATCATACCGTCCCGCATAAGTATGCTATATTTTCTGACAGTTATCTACCTGTCGCTAGATGGCGCCAGCGTTTATCTATTGAGTGACAATATATGAAATATTTTAAATAAAACAAAATGCTATTTGAGCCTAGATTTCATACTGATTGATAAACGACAAAACAAAAAATTGTTTACAATTTTCTAAGTTTTATTTGTTATCTATTGTAGGTGTTATTTTAGTTACTATAAAAAAATTTAAGAAGTTTCTGGGGCTCAAAATTTTTCTAAAAAATGACTCAAATTCTTCTAAATTGGTTCAAAATATAAAAATTATATTTTTTTTCGAAATTATTTTTTTTATAACATTAGAAAATAGTATACTTTATATTTTAGAATCTTATTAATATATTGAGTAAAAGTTGTCTCTTACTAGATTAGCGTTAAATTACCTAGATCCAGCCCAGATATCCAGATACTAAATGGAGTGTTCGACTGCATTCAAAAGGAAATATGAGAGTACGTTGTATAAAATCTATTTATTGAGCGCATTGACAGCTTAAGTCGTAATGATTGCTTTAAGTAAATTCATTTAAATCAGAAAAATACATAATACAAATGCTGAGTACTGTTTTTTGTGCGTACGTTATGTGGTGGATATATGTAGGACACTAGGCAATTATTGGGTAATAGCTAGTTGGTAGTATCCATTGTTGAGCTTAAGTAAAAAAAATATCAGTTAATATTCACTGGAAGTCCCTTGCGCATTTCGACAATGCTTTAATAACTATATAACTACAATATCTATTTTAAATATGCTAAATATATATATATATATATATATGTATTATAGTATGTCTATAAATCTAGAAAAAAGTCTGCTAGAGCATAATTAAGTAGTCGTTAATTAAGTTTACAACATTTACATGGGTTGGGCTTGCCAGACGCCACGTAGTTATAATTGTTTCACTTTCTTTTTTTTTTTTTTGATAATTGCACAAATAGCCAATTCATTGGGTTTCCGGTTTCTTGTTTTACCAATAAAACACACCAATTATTCTACGGTCTTTGAGTATTGAACGTAATACTATATACAACAAAACGAGAGACTAAAACAAAATACGGTTTAACAAAATCACATTAGAAATAAACAAAAAAAAATAAAGTAACGAGTAGAAAGTAACGGGTAAATTTAGTTGGACGGCGCCTACTCGTTAGTTTCAAAAGCACATTTCGGTTGCATGAACGAGTGGCAAAGTAACGAGCACATTTTACTCGTTGCTGTCATTCGACGAGTACCTAATTGCAACGAGTCACATAAAAATGTCAATTATTAATTTAAATATGAGTTAAAACCAAAAATTATAATCGTTAAGGCAGTGGGATAATGAAATTTCCTACTAGTTAATCAGTTGCATTTGACTTAACACTAAATATTTATAAGTACATAAAATCTATAGAACTACGCGTAAGGCTTTACGGACGGAATCTTGTTAAACTTATTGCTATAACTGTAAATATATAATTTTGCTAGATGATGTGCACTAAAGGGTCTTAAGAATAAGTATTAACTATTATGCGTTTTGAGTGTTTCAGGTTCTGGCCAAGGGCGTAAGCAGAATTTTGTTTTAGAGGGGTTGGGCGCTCTAATTTTCATTATATATTATTTGATTTTTTCATGAAATGTGTTTTGTGTGTAAGGAGTTCTCCTTTTTTTAAATTATCGTTATTAAAACTTTTTTTTCGAGGCTGCACTCATTTGCCCAACATTGCTGACCCCTTTTGGACACACTCTGCCTACGCCCATGGCTCTGACAATTGCTTAGCATTAAGTATATTAGTATTTTACAGTTGTTTGTTTTGTTTAAGGCACGCTCGCTCTCTCTCTCTCTCTCTCTCTCTCTCTTCCCCATCTCACTCTGTGATCCTAGGCTTAAGTCTTTACGTTGCTGTTTGCGCTGGCGGCAGGCTCTTGCCCTCCGACACCGAGTACATGGCCGGCGGTGAGGGGGATGGCGATGGCGAGATTTGTATCTCGTTTTTGATGATGACGTCATGCTGCAAACTGAGCATAGCCGCCGCAGCCGCTGTGGGCGTGGCTGGCGCTGTCTCCATATCCTGGTCCTGTTCCTGCTCCAGCTTGACAACATCCGGCAGCAGCAGAGCGTTGTCCTGGCAGTCATAGGGTGACTGTTGCTGCTGCTGGTGGTGCTCCTCCAGCTGGCGCTGCATCTGCTCCTGATGCTCCAGTTGCTGCTGCTGCTCCAGCTGCTGTTGTAACTGTTCCTGCTGCTGCTGCTGATAGAGATTTGAATGCATATCGCCCGCTGCCGCCGCGGAGATCAAATACTTGAGCGGGCTGAAAGCGCCGATGTCCTTGGGCGACGTAAAATTCTCGTGCGTCATCTTCAAATGATTCTTCATTTTGTCCGGACGCGAGAATTCTTTGCAGCACACCGGGCAGGGAAACACCTTGCGATGCTTTCCCTCGTGATAGAGAAACGCGTGCCGCTGGAAGCTGTATTTGTTTTTGAAGGTCTTCTGCATGTTCTCCTTGGCGCATTCGGTGCACCGATAGACGCCCTCGACAACGCTCGCATAACGAAACAGATCCAGTCCGCGTACCGACATCTCGGTCAGATGCTCCGCCTGGTCGTCCAGCGTGGACTGCGCTTTGCGTCGCACACGTCGCCGCTGTACGGGGCGCTTGGGCGTGGCAGGCGCAGTGGCAGCCCTGGCTGCGGCGGAGGTTTCATTGTTGGTCAGCGGCGGCTCCTCAAAGCCCGGCAGACCGGCATTCTCATCCGCCAGCGTGAGCAGCTCGTGATCGGTTTCATCGCATTTGTCCGGATTGTTATCGACCACGCACAGCAGCTCCAGCTCCTCATCCACATAGTGTGCTTCGGCGGGCGGCGAGGCATGAGGGGCCGGCGGTGGCGCCTGCTGCTGTTGTGCCTGGTAATAGTCCGCTTTGGCGGCCATGTGCAGCAGCAGCTGTTGCTGCAGGCTGGCATTGTGATTGTTGTTGTTGTTGTTGCTATTGTTGCTGCTGCTGTTGTTGTTGTTGTTGTTGCTGCTGGGCGTCTGCTGCGCCTGCCGCTCCGCCGCATTGGCCAGCGACTGCAGCGCGCTGCAGCTGCTCTCCTGCTGCTGGATCTCCATGGCATCATCCACTGGCATAGCCGCCGGCAACGCCGTTGGCACCGCCTGCGGCACCATTTCCGGATCCTTGGCCCCACCGCGCAGCTGCTGCTTGAGCAGCGAATTGTTATTGTGATGCCCACCCGCCGGCTGATTGCTCGCATTTATCGCGCGTATCTTCAGGCCCAATATGGTGGGCAGATGCAGCGACGCGGCGGCGCCATTATCACCACTGGATTCGCGTCCGTTTGGCGACTCTGTTGTTGTTGCTGTGCTTGTTGTTGTTGTTGTTGTCGCTGTGCCAGGCGAGATATGCGTGCACGTGCCGAAAAGCCGTTGCGAGAGCTCGGGTGTGGCGGTTTGTACTGTGGGCAGGATTGGGAATATGAAATTTTAATTAGCATATTGCATTAAGTACATAATAATTAGGCAACAAGCATGAGTATTCAATTCGGGGATGCCCGACTGTATGATACACTGCACCCAGCGCCGAGATGCAGCAAAAGCCAAGCCTCCTACTCCTGTTATATACATTAACATAAAAACAATTTATCTCTTTTGCCCTTTTTAAAGGGGTATAGGGAATAAGAATATAAAATAAAATAAATATACAAATTAAATAAAACTCGAACAATTTCTTTCTTTTACAGAACTTTTTTGTGTGTGTGTGTGTGTATTTTATTTCTCTTCACATTTGTCAGTTAATCGATATATAATAATATTTATCGTATTTCGTAATCAAATATAACAAAATATGTTTTCTTTTTAAATGAATAATATTGCGTGATTTACTAAAATTGAATAATTTTACAAGCTTAATTGTTGTTTAATTTTTTTTATTTTTTAAATATTTTTTTTAATATAATTTTTGCATCTTTGCTTAACCTGCGCTAAGGCCACACGAGTGTGAGTGTGTGTGTTTGTTGTGGGTATTACCACACACATTACTTTTGCCTTTCAACAATATTTAACTGTGCAACAAGCTCTGTTTTTATATAACTTTATAATCTTTTTTTTTTGTTTTCTTTGGGCATCAAAAGCATGACTGTTTAATTATAATATATATAATATTATGGAAGGGATTTGATAATAAAAAATATAGATTTTCGAGTTGGAAGTTTGTTTTTTTTTCTTTAGGCGTGGAAAATGTTAGGGGTGCTCCCTCTTTTCATTATGTGTGTGTGTGTGTGTGAGTGTGTGTGTGAATGCAAAATAAACATATTTTTATATAAATCGTAAACTAAAATTAAAGTTTAAATAAAGCACATACAATATAAATACATATTGTACATATATATATATATGTATATATGTATGTGTGTATAGCTGTGTTAATGCCAAAAGAAAATAGATATATATATATAGATATATATAGTTGTTGTTGGGGTAGGCTGTAGTTATCGAATCTGTTGCGATTGTTGGTGGATAGAGCGTTTACTTAACTAAATTGCACTAGCTAACACTAAATAAAGAATTAAAAACAAATTATATTTAATAAATTATTGTATTTAATTATTACTGTTTAATTAATAGCTGTTTTAATTGTGTTTTTTATTTTCGATGCCAACAAAAATTGGAGCTGTGTCTGTGTTTGTTTTTTTTTTTTGAATGCAACAAATTCAATTTCAAATTCAATTTTTTACTCTTTGCTTTTTAACTTTTTCAAGTTTTGTTTTTTGTTTTTGGAGATCGCGTTTATTCATATTTTGCATTTGTTTATATTTGAATTGTTTATTTTTGCTGTTGCTTTGTTGAATGTACATGTTTTTCATTTTATTTGTTGTTTGCATTTTGTTTTTTTTTTATTTATTTTTTTTTATTAATTTTACTTTTGTTTTGCTTCATTTCTTTGGCGATAATTTAAGCCTCCGATATACAACATAAATTTTAATTGTTTTTGTTTTTTGCTTTTTAAATGTAATTATGTAATAAATTGATAAATTATTTGCATAGTTATTTTCTGTTTCATTATATAATAAACATAATCATATTTAATTCATTATTATGTTAATTATTGTATGTAATATTGTATATAATATATTAATATATATTAATGTTGCTTTTAAAATTAGTTTATTAACATTTAACGTGGACGCACACAAATCGCAACGAAACATTTGCAATCTCTCGTTGGGATTTGTGTTGCATGATTTTATTTATTTCTTTTTTTGATTTTCGATTTTGATTGGGATCAGAACCAATCCATATAAATTTTTGATGTTTTTTTTCAACTAGCTTCATTTGAAGGCAACAAGGTAGAACTGCGCTACGCTTTTCACACATATTTATAAACAAGTTTAAACGTAAAACAAAATGATAAACATTATGCTTACTATATATATATATATATATAGGGTATATATATGGTATATGGTATATATAAATTAATTAATAGAGCTATAGCTACGCATACCAAAGACACATGTGCACATGTTTATATATATATATGTGTGTATATTATATATTTAGTTAGCATTTGTCATTAACTAAAATTTAGTTTAGTATAGTTTTTTTTGTTGTAGTTTTTAGTTTTTATTGTAACTTGGGGCGTTACAAGGATGTGATTTATAAGGCCGCTGCGGTGCTGCATTCATTTTGTAAAAAATAATATGCAAATGCCAAAATTTGCATTTCTTTATATCTAACATTATTTTAATATTATTAATTAATTAAATATAAAATGTGTTTTTTTATAGATTGTTTTATATAATGTTTAAACTAGTTTGAATATAATTGCACAACATAAGTTCGTATAAAAAAATTAAAAGAAAATTATATATATGTGTTCATATACATATAAAGAGAAAGAGAGAAATTCTTCATGCTGTTTTTTTTTCTTTTAACAAAGCCAAGTAAATAACTAAAAAACAAAAATTAACAAATTTGAAATGTTAACGGCCTCTGCTAAAAAAAAAACCCCGCCCTTAGCCTATACATAATCCCCACCCCCCAAGCCACAACCTAACCCCCCACTTAAAGCACATAAGGCACACGTAGCGCCTGGCGCTGCCTCAGGCTTTTCTCTTGCTCAACTTTTACATTTTCTTTTGCTTTTTCTCTTTCTTTAATAGTTTTCATTTTGGAATATGCGGCTCTGTGTTTATGTGTGTGTGTGTGTGGAGATTACTGCGCCGCGGCAGCGGCCGCTGCTGCCGTTGCCAGCGGCCCCAACGAGCCGCTGGACGATGAGGTCGACGACGATGATGAGGTGGATAATGCATTGCTTGTCGCCGGCAGCGATTGATTCGAATTCTGTGCATTCAAATCTGGCGGCGTGGCTGTACCAACGGCCACGCCCAGCCCCGATTGATTTGCCAAACTCGCGGCTGCCACATTGGCGAGCGCTGTGGATGGATTCTCAATTTTATGTATGATCTTAACATGCGCCGTCATGTTATCCTTGCGCGTGAACTCCTTAAAGCAGAACGGACACGGATACACCTTGACATTGCGCTTGTGCGAGGTCACATAGTGCCGGCAAAAGTTGCTAATGTGAGTGTAGACCCTGGAGCAGACCTTACAGCGATACGTATGCTCGCCCTCTTTGGTACAATAGTCGCGCACAGAGCCCTCCGTTTCGCCCTCGCCCACATTGCTGCTGAGATTGAGTTTGGTTTTGACGGTGGGCGTAACGGACATGCTGCCCGCGCCACCCGCACTGCTGCTGCTCAGATTGGGCGTGCTGCCGCCCAACAGCTCCGATTTGAGCTTAAAGCCATCGCTGCTATTGTACAGATCTAGATATTCCTGCCCAGCGGCAAACACACTCTTAACCTCGCCATTCTGCTTGAGCTTGGGTCGTTTCTGTGCACGCGGCTTGGACGAGGAGGACGAGGCGGGCGACACCAGCGGCGTGGAGGCGGCATTCACCTTGCCAATCGGCGTTAGCTTCGGTATGCTGACCATGGACTTGCCGCCACCCGCAGCGCTGGCTATGCCAATGATGTTGAGCTTCAAACCGCCGCCGCCACTGCCACCTGTTGAGGCAGCCAGCGCCGCGGTTTCCACCTGATGTTTCCGCTGTGCTGCAATGAGGAATGCCTGTTGGCGCGCCTGCTCGTTGATGTGTTGATTGTCCGCTGATGGGTTCTGATCCTGCGTGGGTGAGCTGTCCGTTAAGGGATTATATTTAAATTCCACGGGCTCATCGTATTCATCCAGCATGAGTTGTGGCTCCATATAGGATGTATCCAGGGCGTCGCCATCGCTGTCATTGCCATCTAAAAAATGTTTATTTAATTAATAAGCTGTTGTGCTGTGATGAGTGAGTGTGTGTGTTTGGTGTGTGTGTGTGTGTGTGTGTGTGTGTAGTATGCAAAAGAAAGGCAAAAACACAAATGAACGAAGTTTCAAATCGGTTCGGAAAAGCTATAGGGATTTTCAAGCCATATTTCAACACTCTAGCAAACGCGATACGAAAACAAAATAGGTTTTTCAGCATTATCCATGAATTTTCATCATTTTGCATCAGCTGGAGCTTTTCTTTTTAGGTGTAACGTTTTTCTATTGTTGATTTTCTTGTTTACGCTTTTTGTTTTTACGCGGTTTTTTTTGCATTTTAATTTTCAGCTACTAAATTTTTTTCAATCTTAAAACAAGTATTTGTTTTTTTTTTAATATTTATTTCAAGCGTCGGCCTTTAATCCCTGTGAGCTTCAACCCGATTATCAACTTGACTAATTATCTTTTCTTTTCATTTCATCTTCAGCATTTGTGGATTTGCATTTCTTTGGCATCGTACTAGCGTCTGTTTTTTTGTTGTTGTTGTTGTTTTTGTTGCATTGGATACACTCACCTGGCGCTCGCAGGATGCTTCAAAAACACAAAAAAATGCGAAACTCAGCAAATGCGCGTTCATAACGAATTCGTGTACACACTACAAAATTGAACTCAACTTTTCTCACATTTTTTGTTTGATCTGCACACCGACGCGAAAACGTTTCGTTTTTCTTTTCTTTTTTTTAATATGAAATGCGTAAATCCCTTTTAGCTTTTCCGATAACACAATTCGAAAATGTTTTGCAAATGAGTTTTTCGAATGTTTTTCGAAAGTATTGCGAATGTTTTTCGAAAGTTTTTCGAATGTTTTTCGAATGTTACGTATTTGTATTGATTTCTTGTGCTGTGTTCCTGCGTTTATTGTGATGTTAACTGATTAACTTGATAAACTGATCTGTTTGATCTTATTAATAGACTGATTGATTGATTGATTGATGGTGTTTTGCTTAGGGCTAGCATAATAAATGTAAAGCTTAGACTAAGGGTTAGGTTAGCAGCTTAATATTGGAAAAATCGTTCGCTTTACAATGATTTTGTTGTGCATTGTTTCATAAATGAGCATGAAATGAGAAACTGAAACTGAAACATTTTCCACTCACCGGAAGTGCTGTTGTCGTCTTGCTGTGCCATGCGCTGATCTTTCCCGCTCTTTGATCTCTTTGTTGGCAGCGAGTCGCGGCTTTCCTGCAAAAGTGAAAAAGTGGTGAAACTCAAAGATTAGCCACGATAAACAATGAGGGCAGAAGGGCAGAAGGGAGGGGGCACACTTACATTCAGAGCGTCATTGTGCGCAGATTCTTGCTGGTTGTCATCGGAGCCATCATCGTTGCCGGAATATGACTCATTGCACAGTTTGCCATTGCCCATATCCGAGTCCTATTTTGTAAATTGGGATCAAGTTAATAAAACTTCAAAACAATGCACATCTATCAATTAACTGAATGGCCTATACCCTTGCAGCAAGTACTTTAATTTGGTCAGGCAATCGCTTGGCAATTAGAACATTCTTATTGGCGAATGACTACTGTACTATAAGCTGCAAGGGTATTCGAACTTCGAGCTGTTATCATTTCTCACTGCACACTTACATTCATGATGCCCTCGCGTTCAAACTCGTCGTAATCGTTGCCGGTGCCATTGGAGCTGCCGGAGAGCTTGCGGGGTCTGCCCCGTTTACGTTTGGGCATCAGGGCGGTGCTGAGCAGCGACGGCTGCTGCTGCTGGTGCTGCTGCGTGGCAGCTGCTTGAAGAGCGGCCGCTGCGGCATTGGCAGCCAGCACATTCGGCTGTTTGCGCTGCTGCGGCACCAGGTACGGCTGTATGCGTTGCAATTGGGGCGGCGCTGGGGCGCTTTCTGCTGATGTGGGCTTGTCATCATTGACCTCGGTCAGACCCTTGATGCGCAGACTCTCGGCGACGCGCAGGAATGCGGTGAGTCGCTCCTGATCGACAGATACCTCACCGCGATACATGAAGTCCAATAACGATTTCATGTCCGAATAGGGCACATCTTTCAATATGACAATCGGATGCTTTTCCGGATGATTGACAAACAGCGCATTGAAATATGGACTGCAGGCGGATAGCACCATCTGTCAAATACAAAAATAATGTTAGTTAAACATACTAAGTTCCAGTTTATGTGCTTTAATACTAGACTAAGGCTCTCACACGTTCAAATTAATATTACCTTGTGCGCCTTCAGGTATTGTCCTTCGACGGCCAGCGTCACATCTGTAAAGGTCTCCGCGTGCAGCAGCTGATCAAAGACAGATAACAGATTGCTCTGATGGTTGTTCCAGCGCAAACAAAACCGTTGAGATGCCATCTTCATTTGGAAGCCGTTTTTGGGGGGGTTTTTTGTTAATTGTCAGTTCAATCGTTCCGTTAATTGACGTGGAATAAATGTGGTTCGGACAATAAATTCCTTGCCTGTGTGTTGTTTTTTACGTATTGCATGCAATCGGTAATTTCTATTTCATATAAAAATATATCCTTGACGTCCTTTTTAGTTGATTAGTTGCTTAACATTTTGACGTTAATATCAAAGAATGCTGCAAAGGAATTCAGAGATATAAAAAGAAACCAATTAGTTATGGATAATGAGAATGCGAATGAGAGTTTTTAACAAGTTAGATAGAGCACAATTGGCACATAGGTTCTCGGATTGTGTAAACAGATTAAATTAATTATACTTCAATGCTTTAATAATTACATAAAAGTATCCAGTTGCTTAAAAACCCTGATCTACATTTGAAGTCCTTGTTCAACCTTATTATATTACATGACAAAAGGATTGGGAAATGGAAATTGGTTTAAGGGGTGGCGGGGAGCCTACAATGAGCCCGAGCCGAGCGCTGGACGCTTCGTCACTCGCTCATAAATTAAATGCAAACCAAATTTAATTTAACAGACGACCCGCCAGGTCAAATAGACGGCAAAGGTCTGAATATTATGCAGGCAGCGGCAGCTAGGCAGGCAGGCAGGAAAACAAAAAAAACTAAATGAGGAAATCTAAATGGAAATTTCAAATGTGTTTCAAATGGGCAAATTACAACAATAACAACCGCAGCAGAGCAGCAACAACAATAATACACCCACACACACACACACACACACACACTCACACACAGAGAGCACGCACCGATCGCAGCGCGGAGCGAGAGCCTCGACTGGCATGTGCTTGTCTTTGACTATGCTTGCCTTTTGCACGACCCAGTTGAAATGGCTAGCATGAAGAGGCACAGTGTAATTCACATGCACACAGGGAAATTTAGTACTCAGGTTAAATTTCCTTTTAATATGAATGTCGAAGCTGACATAAGAGTAACTCGTTATTGCGATTGTTGCCACTCTAGAATACACAAATTTAAATATACAACTTTTCGAAGAAAAAGAATGTTTATTTAAATGTGATTGTTTCATTTCTAAATGTAAATATTAAACGTAATTTTTAGTCTAACATGGGATAAGCAAAGTACCATATTGGTGCATTTTTACTATTGTGGCAACCTTGGGTCTTGCCTTCATTACGCACTGCTTAGTTTAAATGCTGGCATTCATTTACCATTATTATTTCAAACTATGAAAGGAAGTTTGCATACAATTTCCCAGTAATATGGATGAATTGTTTAAAGTGCTGCCGCTGCTGGCTTTTTGTACTATTTTTCTTGTGGGACGACGTGATTCTGTGTGAGTAGACTTGAAAACTTGCCAAAGGGTGTGGAAGCTTAGAGAAACAAATTAAAGCGAAAACCAACACATACACACACATACATTAACGCACGTACACAGCTTTAGCAACAGGCACGTAAATTGTGTAAAGGAGAATCAGCAAAAGTTTACACAGCAGCAAAACTCATTAAATTTTCGAATAGCTGAAGTGGCAAAAGTAAAACTTGGTAGAACGCTCCAGATCCGGCATATCCAAGTAGCTGGAGACACACACACACACACACACGCGCGCGCACACGTTGATAAATATTGTTCATAGCACTTATCACTTGATTCATTTTGCCTTTTTTTTGCTTTTGTTGAAACTCCTTAGCATGCGAGCACACTCACAAGCACACACACATACGCCGCACACACATACACATGCTCTGTCCGTTTTCTTGCCCCTTGCACTTGTTGCTTATGTTTGCCAACGCGCTCTTCTTATCTTATCGCACGGCTCTGCTTTGTACACTTAATTTAAAATCATTAATTTTACAATTTCACTTGCTGTCTAATTATTACACATGCCTTTCGCTTTTTGTTTATGCTTTTGCTCTTTTTCTTTTCTTATTTTCTTGATTTTTGTTATTGCAATTTTCGTAGTAATTGTTATTGTTTCGTAGTGCACTTGTTCAAATTAATTGAATGGGCTGCCAGTCACTCAAACTAAAATCTCAGAGAGCGCGAGTGAGCGTTAGGCACTTGCCGCATATTTCTACATAAAAACATTGCCGCTCTTTTACACGCACACACACGCACGCACACAAACACAGCAGCGAATAGCAGCAGAGAGCTTTTAAAGTTCCATCGCAGCTTTTGCAGCAGTTAAAAAAATTTGCTTCGCTGATCTAGCGCAGTGGCATTAATAAATAGTTTTTGTTTGTGCGCTTTCATATGTACGTGCATACATTTTGTATAGAACAAAATTTGTGTTGAATTTATTGTTTGTAAATATTGAACTTTTCAAAACAAGTGAACTTCTTACAATTTGCACAATGATAACTATTTAGTTTATTCTGCTGAGTTTTAAGTTATGCTTGCCGCTGACACGTCCTCACTTGAGCGGGCCTCACGAGCGAATGAGCGAAGTCAAAACGAATAAAATGAACAAGTCAAAGTCCTCGCGCAGGAAGCCGACTGCGCAGCCCCGACACGCACGCACGCACACACATACATACACACAAACACACGTTCAGGCACACACGGATAGGGCGCATGATAAGCGCTCGTTGCTAAGGGGTGGGAGGCGGGCCTGCGGAGATCACTTTACATGCGCTTATTTTTACACCCCCTTGCGATGGCAGCAGCAGTACACACACAGTCATGCAAACATATATGTAAGTTATATGTTTGTATATGTATATGTGTATTTTCAGGCACTTTTGGGACATGCGCGACTTTTGATTCAATGGGGGCGGCTGGCATTGGCAAAATAATTTTCACGTATTTCACAATTCTTTCATTATGCACCTTTCTTTACTGGCTTCCGTTAACTGCTGACGCCTGCAGTTTTCCTTTGCTTAACTTTTACTTTTATGTTTTTGCAGGTTTTGTTTAATTTTAACGTTGAAACTGCTTGTTTTTCTTGTCGTTGTCGGTGCCCAAAATTTCCAAACGGAAATTTTCACAATTTGGTGCGAGTGAGAGAGATAGAGTGGGAGAGGGGGCGCGACCGAACGAACGAGCGAAACGCAATGAAAATCTCTTTGCCGCCAAATTCGTCCGTCTCGTTTGACACCAATACACTGACTGAGCGATCCTCGGCTCCTAAACGACGAGCCAAGCGACGACGAGGCCTCTGCTGCCGCTGCCGCTGTTGCTGCTTCTTCTTCTTCTACTTGCCCGCTTATTAGCTTCTTGCTACACACACATAGACAGCAATCCTACATCCGTCGGTCGCAGTTGTGTTGTGCGCCAGCTGCGCTGCCAGCAGCGCAATCATCGTTACGCTCTCACAAAAGGAACGAACAGTTGATCGCCGAGTCCCCAAGTCTCCAAAATGACGCTCTCTCTCTCTCTCTTTGTTTCTCTACACTTGTGTTGTTTTCGCTGCGCTCGCTCTCGCGCAGTCAGACGTCGGTCCGCTGCTTGCGCCTTTGACTTTTTGAATTTTTAATTTCCCTTGCACGCGATGGGGCCTGCGAGGAGGAGGAGGGGACGGACGAACGGACGTGCCGACAACGTTGACGAAACGGGGTTAAAAAGAAAAACATGATGGAAAAAGAAAAAGCTAGAAACAACTTTGGGTGCCGTGCCGCAGCAGCCGTTTTTGTTGCCCTCCATCTTCCTCTCTCTTTCTGTGTGCCTGTAATTGTAAGGGCAATAGGCGGCACTTGGGTTGGGCGGCCATCGGGCTGGTCTGGGGTTGGGCCGCAGCCGCTGTCAATGCCTTTGGTTTTTCCAACTGTGTGTGTGTGTGTGGTTGGCTTGGCTTGGCTTTTGAGGCAATTGGAAAAACATGTGGAAACTTGAGCCAGCGACGCAGGCGTCATACAAAAAAAAAAATAAAAAAAAAAACGTAAATTGTCTGTGTGTACGTACGTGTGTGCATTTGAAGGAGCGTTTGTGTGTAGGCGCTTGTGTTGGTGCGGTATTACGTAAGCAACTGTAAATTCTACAAGTGAAGCGTACAGGCGAATGACGAATTTTCAAATTGGAATCCTATAAGCGCTGCGCAATTGGATTTTGTTGTTTAGATATTGTTTGCTAGCAGCTTTTAAGCTGCCAAATGCTGTTTTACCTCTCTCTTTCTACGCTGATCCTACACACCTACATACTTGGTTGATGTTGTTGTTTTGGGTTTTGTCTATTCTATACTCTAGGCGTAACGGGGCCCGCCTCTGCCCTTACCTAATGCTCTTACAACGGAAGCGAGCGCTTTGCCTAATAGGCTCTCTCTCATACACAGGCGCACCTAGGAGAAGATCCATGCACACAAACACACATACACTCAGCGCCCCAACCCAGGTGAAATAGCAACAAATACAAATACATGTATGCTTAAGTGTGCGTGTTCGTGTGTGTGTGTGTGCGTGTACATACAGACTTACAACAACAACAAGGTAGCCACTGAATCGTAAATTCCTGTTGCTGGCTCAGCTCAGTTCGCTGCTGACGTCGCTGCTGCTGCCGCTAGCGCTGTTGTTGTTTGCCTTGCCCTATTGCGTGTTGTTGGTTGGTTTTTTTTGCAGTCTGTTTAGTTTTTTCTACTTTTGAGTTGTTGTTTTTCTGGTGGAGCTTTACCACGAACGATCGCAGTGCTGCTGCCCATTGTTACTATTTTTTTATTGTTGTTCTACTTAGTCGCTGATCTAATATGTGTGTGTGTTTGTGTGCGAGTGTGTGTTTGTATGTAGATGTAAACGCTCTAACTTCCTCTTTAGCTCCTGCTTTTCCATGTACTAAAACCTTGAGAGCAGTTTCTTTATGTAAAGCTTTACTAAGCTGTTTTTGTGGTAGCTGTTTAAGACTTTTAAGAGCAAAGCAGAGCTTTTAAGAGCAGCACGCTAATAGCACAATGAATTTTCCCCTAAAATATATGCGCTCACAAAGTGTTACTCAATATTTTAAGCCCAAAAGTAGGTTGATGCTTTGCCTACAGTTGTTGTTATTGTTGTTGTCTATTTCTTATGTGGGGGCTGCTGCGTGACACTTGGGACACACATGGCCCACACAGTCGCATATCGCCCCCACAATCAAAAGCCGATCAGTGTTGTCGTGCGGCGACGACGACGACGACGACGACGACGACCACAACGGCAGCGGCGGCGGCCCAGCCTGCGCTTGTGACCGCGCCGTCATGGAGCTTGCGCTGTTCTCTTAATGTGTGCGTGTGCATGTGTGAGAAAGAGAGCGCTGCGTTGGAAGCTCTCAGGGTCTGTTTGATTTCCTACAGCGCTGTTGGCTGTGTAAACAGAAAAAAACAAGAATGCTCTAGTCAAGTTAATGCGACTAGGAGTTACCCTGTTAAATCTTCGATAAATTGTCAAAAGATTGCAGCTGATTATTATCGATATTTAAAAGTCAACTTTCTGCCATATTCGATATATTAAGCCCTTATGAAGGGATTCTGGGGATCGATTCGCTGATAATATTAAGGATGCCTCCTGCTGCCTGTAATGTACATACATATACCCATTTTTGCTAGCCATTGTCAATGGGCACAGGGTATACAAAAACACGAGTGAATGAGTTGGCTGCGCGCGACAAAAGCATTAGACGAACATGTCCATATCCATATGTGTATATATGTATATATATACATATGTATATATGTGTGTGTGTGTATATGCGTATGTGTGTGGTAGCCAACTGTTGATGACTGCGGCAACTGACTAACTGGCAGGGTTCTGCTGCCGCTGCTTCTGCTGCTGGCGCTGCTGCCGTCACGCGGAACAGGTATCGCAGGTTGGCACCAAACACATGTACCGCCAGCCAGCCAGTCAGCACGCCCCTCCGCCCCAAGCAGCGACTGCTCCAAGCTTCGGCGATCGTTTCGTCTCGTCTCGTCTCGTCTCGTCTCGACGTCGGCGTCGTCGTCGTCGTCGCTGTGGCCCGCTAACCGCCAACTGTTTCTGGCTCTGGTTCCTCGATTGCTCTATGATTTTCTAATGCTTCCTCCGCCCAGCGCTCCTCCAGTGACAATTTGTTGACTGATTGTGTGAGCCGTTTGGCTCTTAACACATACAGACACAGACACACACACACACAGACACACACACACATACAGACACACACACACACACCGACACCTATGTACATTAATTTTTTTCTCGTCTTCGTTTCGTTTTCTAACGTCGACGTTCGTCATAAAGTCCCGTTGTTGTTGTTGTTGTTGTTTTTGTTGTTGTCGCTTTTTACCTCATTCGCGTTGGCTTTGGTGCGCAAGTGTAGAAATTCCTTTGCACGTAGGCAAAGTGGTAGCAACAACAACAATGGCAGAAACAAAAAGCTTGCCTCAAAACAAAAAAAAGGTCGCCCCTTAAGCAGCAGCCCCCATTTACACACATCTACATGAATGCATACATATGTATATATACATACATATGTATGTATGGGCATGTGGGCCGCCCAATGCCAGAGCATAACAAAACTCATGCACACACACATATATTTATTAGTGTAGACTTGCATACTCACTAACAAAGTCCTAAGCTCGCAATGAAAGCTCTAAGCGCTGTCCATTGGGCCGAAACTGTCATTGAAATGTAACTGCGTGGGACACACACACACAAACACACATGTTTATGACTGTGTAAAATGGAGAAATTTAATAATAGACCCCAAAATGCAGCACAGATCAGCGCCGATGTCGCACAGTGGCCGCCAACATAAGCAACAATGTGTGCATAACTTTGAAGTTCCTTGGGTACATTTTGTGGTTTCTCAAAGCACACAAAAGAACGTATTTGTTTATAAATGAGCATGCACGACTAGCAGTTGCCCTGCACAAAGAATTAAACTGAATAATATTGGGGCTATATTTGAGAAATTAATATGTGTAAGTTCGTTTTTCACATTATAATTTGCAGTTGAAACATTTCCAAAAAAAATGTGGAGACATACCACTGTCTCGGCCCTCTGCTTTGGCATGTAAAGTTTTTATTGCCTTGTTTGGTTTTTTATGCTAGTTCCATTTGTGGAGGAGTTAAAACAACTAGCCCAAGCTGTGGGCCCTGTAACGGCCGCTGGTCTAGGGCTAAGGGAACGACAATGGGCGTGTCGAGTGGACGAGTCGAGTGTTGTAAACAGCAAAAACTCGTTACAGGCGGCTGCCGCTTCAGTGAGCCCCACTTGACGATCGGCGACTGGCAACTGGCAACTGGCAACTGGATCGTCGACTGATTTGTTAGCTGTTGGCCAACTGTCGATGGCTGGTGGCCAACTTTGGGTATGCCAATAGCGAGGCTCGATTACAACATGGAATACCGTATGCAATGCATATGCATACACTGACCAAAATTTAAATCTATAAACCAATAAGTGCTAAAAAAGACTTTGATCTGAAATCAACTTTAACTGACGTCGAACCGGGGAAAACTCGTTTGCCAGGCGAAACCCTTAACACAGAGTTCCACTTGGATTGCGCCCAACGGCAACCAAAATTAAATCTTATATTGAAAAGCGCTGGTAAAAATTTCGAGCTGCTAAGAATTTAATTCATATAGTTGAATATCTTAAGTTGTGTACAATTGTAAAATTGAATCGAATTCCAAAAAAGGCTTACATTTAAAAGACAAGAAGAAACTAAACTTCAATTTTGTACAGTGTATGCATTTATGGCTGTAGTTTCGCTGACATTTTGTCAACCATAAAATGTTGTAGACACACACACACACACGCACACATACATTGGGGCAGTTGCTGTTGTTTGAGAGAAGGGCGCTTCTTTCAGCCAGTTGCCCCAACAGCTCTGCGACTCCATGTGGCCTGTCAGCATTATTGATCTATGCGTTGTTTTTGTGCCAGCTTCACGCCGCGGCCCACACAACTGTGTCCGTCCCCCCGATGCCTTGCGAGCTTTTCTTTTCTTTTTTTTTGTTATGGTGTTGTCCTTAATTTAGACATGGAAATGCGGGTCATGCATTCGATGTGCGTTCACCATAGAGAATGGCAGAGAACGAGCAGAGGGGGCGGAGGCAAGTTTGACATAGTTCAGCAAACACGGCACAAAAAGAGCGTTAAATATTGGAATAAAGATCGTGGCAGATGGGTGTTACATCATATACATATGTATGTACTACATGGGTATATAATATTCTGATCAATGTAAGAACTGGGAAGTTAAAGTACTTCATAGCATCCAATAAGTGTGCGCTTAAATTATATTTTGAACATTTTCACCACAAAGCGTGGAATATGAGTGTAAAACATGTCTATATAATATTCGGATCAATGTAAGAACTGAAAAGTTAAAGTTCTTCATATCATCCACTTAAGTGTGCGCTTAAATTATATTTTTTTAACATTTTCCCAACCAAGCGTGGAATATGAGTGTAAAACTGTTGTAACATTATTTGAAAAATGAAAAGAGAAAGATAATTATCATCATCAGTTATCATCTGATTCGCTTTTAATTCATTTTTGAGGATGCCCCACAAAAAAAATGGTGAATAAATTTCTGAGATATTTTGCCCTTTTAAGCAGTTAGTATATTTTATGCACATCATTTTGTATTTATCATTTAAATACATGCTAAAAATGTATTGCAGGAAATCTAATTTTTTGAATTCCTGTAACGTAGTTCTAATTTTCTCATGGCGATGCGCTCCCTTGATTCTATGTGAAGACGCGACACTCGCTCTTTGGTCTGTATTTGAAAATATCTTAGATCCGATTCCTTTTCCCGCAGGCGCAGCTCCAAAATGCGAATATCCTGCTGTGAGAGAATCTTACGATGAACTATAACTCCTTCCGAATTGACGAGTTTCCCGGCGGGACGGTCCTCGGGTTGCTTCTCAATTTCAATTGATGTGGACGCCGCCGCTGTATCTTCTGGTTGAGTAATTTCCTTGTTTTCAGGCATTTCGATATTATCGCCTTCGGTGATTTCGCTCTTTGGAGTGATTATGTTGAGCTGCAGCGGCTTATGGAAGATTTCGTGCAATTCCTTGTAGTATGGACAAATTCGTAGTACTTCCGACATAGGAAAATTCGTATTGACATCTATCAGAGTTTTCGCGTTCTTATACGTTTTCACAATTTGCTTGACTTTGGATCGAATTACGTTCGCTTCGAAGTCAAACATAAAGCATTTCGACAACTTTCTGTAAAAGTCTAAACTGTTGGGCTGCTCGTAAGGATTTTTTCGCAAGAAGTTAAGTAACTTTTTAAACTTGCTGGGTGTCCATTTGGTTGGCCTTTTATGTTTAATACCAGTGGGTTTCGACATTTTATATTTATTTTCTTACTGTTGCTGCTGCGTCCACAGCTGCGACTCGACAGTTTGGTGCAAAGGCAAAGCGCCTCCTTTTTATAGCGTGAATCCCCGAAATTTACCTGCCTTGTGCGTTGGCTTGCCTGCGAAGTAGATTTAGATTATGGTAGACTTGAGTGACTTATTGGGCAATGCCTACTCCTTGTCAGGCAGGGTATACAAATGCATACAAGGCTTTTATGATCCTTAAGTTATCGGCGCAGCTGTTTGATGATCGTTTTGCGACGGATTTGGCATATAAATACGGCTTACCTGGTATATGGGCATATCCATAGAAAGGGTCGCCAGGGCGCATTAGGTAATAAATTCTTTTTATGTAGAGTTTTGAAAAGGAATTTGATGCCAAACTTCAAACCTCGTGGATATTTCGAAAAGTGTGGATCACGTCTCAAGTGAACTTTCATTAAAATCCTTGAAAATGTGTTTCAACTCAAATCTTCACCTACCAAATCTTTGACTCGAATTTTCCATCCAACAGAGGGAAAATTGCGAAACGTGTGAAATGCCTTGAGAGTCATTTGTACAAAGATATTTAATAATAGTTTGGAGGCCGATCGGATGGAAAGCAAAAGTTTCATACATCTTCGCTTTTCCACATTTGCGGGTGTAAATTCCCTAAACCACTTTCTGGTTCTTACAGTTTTAACTGTGGATTGATCACCAGTCCCCTTCAGTGTTATTTAAAACAAGCATTAGCATTAATAAAGAATCCACCTACATGGGCGGTTAATAGGTGGAAGGAAGAAAACCACTTAACCCACCTCAGGTAATGCCATTTAATTGCCAGTCAATTCTTAGGTGGAAGTAGCTTCTGGTTGAGTAATTTTCCCCCTTTCCAAATGTAACGGTGTATTTTATGATTTTGGGAATGCTTTATGCACTTCCGTGTAGAACAGATTTCTAGTGCTTCCGATAATGGAAATTCCGTATGAAATCTATCAGAGTTTTAGTGTTTTTTATACGATTATACAAATTCACTACTTTTTCTTGTCTTTTCTATTTTTATTTAATGTTTAATACGCAATGAGCCAAAACCGATTGAAATATATTAAATATATTCTTTTGGGCGCTGTTATGTCTTGATGTTAAGTAACATTTGCCGTTTATTTGCTCCACTTTAACAGCCGTGTGACAGAGTATGGAGGGGTGTGAGGGTTGTGCTTTGTCGAAATCAAATTTTTTGTGGTTTTCTTAACCCGCAGCGCTGATAACGTGCGCTTCAAGGAAGCTCACACATACAACGGTATGTGCAACTGTATTGCTTACATTCATGCACGCTTGATACAGGCATGAAAGATAAAAGCCACTCGCAACTGCAACTCATGAGCAAAGAATTTTGCTGTGAATTGAAATGAGCAACAAAAATGCCTTTTGCTAGGAACAGGAGAGCGCACGATCTTAAAAGCTTCATCCACTGCGACCAGCATTGATAGCAACCGGCCAGAGCGGGAGTGAGCAATAGAAAGCCAATTTGTGGAGAGCGTCATGCGCTCTCGCGCGCACCGGAAAGCGACATATTTAATTACATACATACATTTTTTTGGGATTGCCAATGACGCAAAGCTGCGCACACACACAATATTTAACGAGTTTGAGTGTATGCGCCGCTTCCTTGCGTTGTGCATGGCAATTAGAAATGTATATTTTTAAAAAGCTGACCCAAATACAGCGTCCAGCAAGAAATCCTCTGGAAAGCATACATGCGTGTAAATACAGAAGCACACAAATTTCTATACTCATGAGTGTAGAGTTTTATTAAAACAGCTGCGTGCGCGGCCGCCGGCATGTCCACCCGCACCGCCCAGCTGTGAACGAGGCGAACATGAGGATCGTTCGGCCCGGCAACAGCAACAGCAACAACAAACAAAAGAAACGGCAGAGACAGCGACTATTGAAATAAAAGTACGCAGCAGCGTTCGCTGCTTTCTCTTCGTGCGTTGGGGTTGGCGCTGGGGGCGAGTTGACGACGTCGCGACGCGTCGTTGTCGCTGCCTGCGTGTATATTTTTTTATTCTCCTTATTGCTCTCCTGGCGCGTTTGCGTATGCTTGTATGTGTATGTGTGTGCTACGCCTGTGTATGTGTTTGTGCAATCGACGTTTGGCCCCTTGATAAAATTGTGTATGCCTGCCGTTCGCTGCTCTGCTCCACCTTAGCTGCAGCCGCAGCCGTAGTCGCAGTCACCACCAACAGTCGCAGTCGCGCACTCAATTAAGCTTATCGCGCACTGTGCGTGCGTGTGTATGCGTGCGCCTGTGTTGGGGATATGTATTTGCGCTGAGTGCTTTAGAGGTGACTTTCCTCTTGTGCGCGCTCCTTGACGGCTGAGAAAAAAAGTTGCTTGTTTCAGTTTGTTTGTCTGCCTGTCAGTCTGTCTGTGTGTGTGTGAGTGTGTTGGTGTCGTGTGCAAAAGGCAGCGACGCAGCGTTAAAAATCCTCTTTGAGAGGATTAAATATACAACACACAGCTTTTGCTTATTGTCATGTGCTCTTTGCTTTGTGCGTGGTGCACAGTGTCACAAATATGCTTTGCTTAGCATAAAAACCAAAATAGTTGGGCATCCTAATTGACATTCCGTTTGTCAACCACTGTGTCTCTACGCCCTCCAACTACACAGTTGTCACTGTTCCATAAACGGACAATGTCCCCTGGCAAGAGCTTAAGGGTAGCAGCGACAGCGGCAGCGACAGCGACGCTTTCAATTACATTTCATTTGCATTTCGTAGTTGCTTATTTTTATACGTATGTGTGTGTTTATTTTTGCTGATATTGCCTTTTTCTGCCCAGGCACATATACACACACACACACACACACACACATGGATAAGTCCTCAGTGCTTTTTCGCCGTTGCTTTGACCAATCGCATGCAAAATAGGAAACAATTTTTTCGCCTTGCCACAACTGGGCGAATACTTGACGCGGACATTGGACATTGAGCTGGGTCGACAGTGACGCCGGCGGCGTTAATTGAATTAAAGCGCTTACAAAATAAATAGGCTTCAGACGGATGTGCGCAACTCTCGCTCTCTCTATTGCTTTCTCTCTCTCAGTCTCTCTTTATCTCGTTTGCTGTTTATTAGCTTAGCAAAGCTTTGGCTGGTCACGTGCATGTTGAAATCCTTCTGGCAGACGCTGCAAATTTTGACTTTTAGCCCACTTCCTTTGCTAAAAAAAAGCGAAGAAGCAGCGAAAAGTTTGAAGAAATTCGAAAATGTTGTTCGTCGTTTTGTTGCTATCACTTCGCTTGCTTTTTGCTACATTCTTTTCTGCTCGAAGCTTTACTTTTGTTGTTGTTTTTGTGGGTTTTGCTCAATTGCAAAACATATTTTGGTCACTGACCTTTCTTTTATTTTGCCTGCTTTTAGACTCTTTTTTTGTTGTTTGTGTTCCACTTTTTAAATTCCGCTTTTGCCGTTGTTGTTTTTGTAGCTGTAGCTTTTCCTTGAGGCGAGCTACTGTTGAGCAACTGTTGAGCCGAGGGCTAATAACGCACACAAACAATTGCATAAAACCTTAAGAAACCATGCGTATTGATGTGCGTGTATGTGTTTGTGTGAGTGCCACAAGTTGATGAGCTGCTTGAGATAAAAGCGCAGCACGTCAAGTGATAAAAATCAGAGAAGCATTCAGCAACAACAATGCAAAAATAACTAAGGAATTCAGCCGAAAGGAAAAAATGAAAATAAAAAGTAGCAGCAGAAGCAACTGATATGGCAATATTCTGGGTTTAAAGAGTATTGTAAATAATATTCTGTTGTTGGCCATTTTTGTTTTTGGGAATTTTTGCTCTTTTGAGGGAATTTCTGAAGGCAGAGCCTTACAGCTGCGATGACTTAAATAAATAAAGGCAAACAATAACTAAAAGAAAAGATCAAATTAGGTAGCGAGCGCATTGTGTGGAATTTATGAATAATTTTGTTTTTTGTATAAATAAATTCGGTATATTGTAGCTTAAGCAACACATGCGGCAAAAAAATCCCTGCAGCACCTAGAAAAAGTCCCGGGCAAGAGTTGTGGAGTTGCCAGGAGAGCAAGTATGCATGTTTGCATGGTGTGTGTGTGAGTGTGTGGGTGGCTGCGCAAGTGACTAGCTTTTGTTTTAGTTTACAGTTGTCATGAATGTTTTTTGTTTTCTTGTTTCTGTTTGGGTGCTGCAACAGGCACCTAAACAGTAGCAGCAGCGACAGTTGAAAAGTGTTAGTCATGCTGGTGCGACTGTGTTTTGCGCTCTCTTTAATTGCTCGCGATCACCGGCTGAACAACAGTTATAATTTGAGAATCATTTTTTGCGCGTGAGCGCAAGTTGAGCGCTGTTGAAAAGCTCGGCCAGAGAAAGAGAGAGAGAGAGAGACACAGTTCCACGGCGCTATTATTGTTTTTACTGCTGCTCTGTTTCATTAACAAAACAACAGCAATATTTATGTGTGATTAGTTGAGCGGTTGTTATTATTGTTGTTGTTTGAGTGGGTTTCCTTTGCGCTTGCTGCATACACACATACATGTGTATGTGTGCGTGTGTGTGTGAAGTAGGTTAAGCTGACAAAAAGCAAATCGAGATTGGAGATTGGGATTTGTTTTTTGTGTTTTTCTACAATTTTAATGTGATTTGCATAATTTGTGTGTGTGGCCAAAACGCACAGGTGTTGTAGCTGGTCGTGCGCCAGGGTTGCCATGACGCCGCAGCGGAAGTGATGACGACGCCGCTGCTGGGAATTGCACTAGGAGCTATCAAGTCATTACACAGAGAGCGAGTGAGACAGAGAAAGAGAGAGGGGGAGGTGTATTAATGCGTATTCGAATGTACATATGCATGTAGTTATGCTGCTCAAAGCATGGATCGCGCGCTCGCTCACTAACACACACACACACTCGCTCAGTTCATTCAGAAATTACGCGTTGTTGTGTGTTCATACCCTGCACCCATTGAGAACAGGGTGGATATGTGTCTGTTGTATCATTTAATAAGAACAAGACTTTATATAAATTTCGTTTATGAGCATATTTTGAAAATTACAATAGCTATTACTTACAATAATGTTTTCGTAAAGCGTTTAGCTGTCGCATTATTATAGTAATATCTACAGATCAAGAGATTTCAGTTTTCATCATTTGACTTTTGGTATATTCGCACACATAAATTCCATCTATGATTTCTGCAAATTTCATAACAATCACACAATAAACACCCAAGTTCCTAGAGAATGCAGTTTCCATATTGCGCAAAGCGCGCGTAATTTGGAGCTGTGTGCAGGGTATCGGCTAGCCGAACATTCCCGGCAATAGTACCGTTGTTTTTGCTATTGTGTATACACATGGACTCACAGGCCCAGGCAATGGAATGTGTCAGCCAGCTACTGCACGCGAATTGGGGATCTATTAGATTGCTCCCCAGTCCCCATCCCCATCCCGCGACCTCGCCCATCGCTTCTAGCGCAAAAGGGGTGCGGCCGAACTGACTGTCGACGATTGACGAGCGCGGGCTGGGCTAGCCGAACCGCCGAACCGTTTTCAATTGCGATCCGATCCGATTCGGATCCGATTCGGAACGTTGTTTGGGATTGGGTCGACTCGTTTGTTGGTTGTGTGCAGTAGCGAATTGTGTGTTGGAAAACAAAAAGGAAATGGGAGACGGAAAATGACAAAGATCACTGAAGCAAAACCGAAAAGCAACAACAAACCAATTTGTATCTATGTATCTATGCATCTTTGTATCTACATATATAAAATGCACAACTACTTGTTTGTGCTATGAGATACAATATGCCCGACTGCCTTCGCTGTGTATTACAAATGGATGGAAAACAATTCGTCAGAGGCATTTGTTGGCATGGATTTAAATATTTCTCTACTTCTTCCACTTTGACTTAAACTTCAACTTGATTAAAAATATATATCCAAGAGTTAAGTTCATCTTAAGGACTATTTATAGATACATATAAATGATAAATGATTTAAAGAGGCAACTATTAAAAAATTTACATTTGTAAGAGTGCGTAGTTTTCAAAGAAATATTATCTAGTCAATAAAACTATATTATTTTTTTAATCCTATAAAGAAAATTCGTAAATCGCTTTGCAAATTGGAACACTTCGGCTCCAGACCCACTCTGTCTTTAATTTCTAGATATCGGCTATTGTTTAAAATATTATATGAACAATTTCTTTTTTTTCCCATATTTTTTTTGAAAAATTTTATGTTTTTTTTCGATAAATCAGATTTTAATATCGCATTTTATTAAATTAAATATTATTAAGGGATTCAAGGAATAATGATCAAAATATAATATTGTCATAATATGAAATTTAGACATAAAAAATTGTATTAAAATACCGATTTGAACATTAGAACAATTATCTTTTTAAAAGTTATAATTTCCAAGCTACCAAATATTGGAAGTTGTATATTTATAACATATATTACAGGAATGTTTAAAATATATAACTTTTTTATGAGAGTATTTATTTACTATTCATTTATTCATATATTCATTTGAATCCAGAAACCCTGTAGAGAGTATAGATACATATACTTATTAGCATGTCATAAATTAATTCTCAATTTGCGAATCTGCAACTACTCAAAACCTGAAAATAAAAACATAAAACTTCCCTTAAGAACTTGCCCCATTCTATTTTGCACAATCACGGCACATGGAAATACGTTCTAGATACAAATTTCGATTTTAAAGTTGAAGTTGAAATACAAGTACGCGCGAGTGTCTAAAGAACTTCTACGAAAAACCCCAGAGATCCACATGTTGGAGACCTGTTCGACTCTACATGGAGAGGTGCAAAGGTGCAAAGGTGGATGGGGCCAAAAGTTTGGTTAGGTCGGGTAGGGTCGGGCTGGGTCTGCTGACTTATTTGGTGTAACATATTCATTCATACATTTGTATGTAGTATAACTGTTTGTTGCATCTTTTCTATACACCATAAATAGATACATATAACTAAGCACTTACCGTTTCTTGGAAGCTTTAGTAATCCGCTCGCTGTTGTCTTTTTCTTGTTGTTGTTTTTCTAGGCGATGGAAAGTTTTTGCTAAAATAACTGGAAGCACAAACACTTGAGGCACTGTTTCAGATTGGTTTTCTTTAATGCTCCGTTATACTTTGTATTCGTCTTCGTTATTCTTTTGTTATTGCAAAAAGCATTGTCAAGAGTTGCAACAGTTGTGAATAAGTTGAAAACGGAATTGAAATTGGAAAATAACTTAATACAATTCACAGCTGAGCTGAGCAATTGCCGCGTGCAAGCAACGGCGGCGCACGAATCTCCAATCAGAACTGAAACGTAGGGATGTCGACGCAGACGCCGTCGCCGTGTTGTCGTTGTCCCTGAATGTTAATATTTGTTGCTGTCGCTGCTGCTGCTGCCGCTGCCAGCGTCGCGACGACGTCGGGCACGAACGAGAGCACGATCACGAAAACCGAACTGTTAGCGGACAGGGCGGCAGATTTAGGCTGTCGGTTAGGGGTGGGGCGGCGGTTGGGCGGAAGAGTTGGTTGGAGCCGATGTGCGCCTTAGTATGTGTTCAAGTGTAGAAATGAGCGTGTGTGTGTGTGTGGGTTTCGAGGGGCTGCCACGACGACGAACACGCGCGCCTGTTTTACGACGTTTGTTGGTGTTGGTATCGATGTCGACGCCGCTGGGTGGATAATAATATCGTCGTCTACGCTCTGCTCCCGTTTCGTGTTATTGTAATAGCGGCTTTCAAATGTGATAAATAGCCGAGTGTTTGTGTGTGTGTGCGTGTTTGAAGCCGAGTCGCAGCCTTCGTGTGCGCTAGAAACCGAAAGAAAAAAAACGTTAAGTGGGATGTTGACGGACGCGGACGAGCGGATGAAATGGAATGAGCGTTTGAATTGGCTTGGCGGCCAGTAAAACCAGCCAAAGTGCTAAAGCGCCGCAGTCGGCCCAGAGCAAATAAAGAGTGAGAGAGCGAGAGCAAAAGAGCAAGCGTAGCAGCCAGCAACATTGACATTTTGACTTGCCGCTCACTAATACAATGACATGGCGCAGTGAACAGCAACAGCGGCAGTCGCTGCTGCGTTGGCGCTCTTCTCTGGCGCTCGCCCTTAACGCTCTTGACTCTACACACTTAAGCGCGCGCTCTCTCTCTCTCTCTCTGGCCTGATAAGCGCATGTCGAAATCAAGTGAGCGCCAGCTAGCAGCCGCGCAGTGCTCACCACTTTGGCTTCCTCTTGCTTGTTCGATGTGACTTGATATTGCCGCGCTGCGCGCCTCTGCCCCATGTATCTTCATGCTGTCGCTGCCTCAGCGTATTACGAAATATGACAACAATGCAGTTTTGTGGCAGTGCTCGTCTGCTCGTCCTCGTTTCGCTCTGCCGCTGCCGACGTTGCTTCTTCTTGGTTAGTAGTTACTGCATGCTCAGCATAAAACTGTGCTCTCACGCTCTCCACATTGCGCTCTCTCTCGCTCTCGCTCTCTTTGCAAGTGGGTGGCTCTTTGCGTGTTGCTCTGTTTGTTTATTTATTCTCGCATCACTTGCAAATTGATTGCATCTCGATGAAGTTTTTTTTTTGCTCAACAAACTACATAAGCTATAAATAGTAACAGGGAAATTTTCTAACGTGGCGCATTCCGCCACATCTATTTTATAAATGCCATCCCATTATAAAAAAACGGGTTTTCGATCAGAACGCGTGCCCCGCTAGCTGGCGCGCGTCTAACTGAAACCGAAATCAAATTGACTTTTCCCCGCTTCACACTTGAGCTTAATTTTATGTGCATACAAATTTTACAAACGGGGGAACCCTAAGTCCCTACCTTGCCGGCCGAGTCTGTCGGGGCCCGCAACAAATGGTAATTCAATACTTTAATACATTTCGGGGCGTTACCCAAAACAGATTGCAAGGCCTTAGATAACGCAAGGATCATTAACGGATCGTTTATCAAAATGCATGAAAGCTCCTTTGGGAATTTAGCTATACCCATTGAAAGTAGGTAGCAAAAGGGTATAAAGGTTCGTGATATTGTATTCTGTATCAGAAAGAGAAATCTCAGACACAATATACTGGATTTTTCGCATGCTTCGCCATTTTCGTATTATCGATAAATCTAGATTTTCAGCCGCTCGAGAATTATAAAAGCCTCAGACACCAAGTTTTTGAGGTAGTTTGTCGTTTAGGAATCAGGAATATCTTACTTTTAGTGTAGCTCTCTCCCCTCAGCTGAAGGGATATATCCTTAAGCTTTGGTATTGACAAGCATTTGGTACCACATTTAAACCCTTCCTTATAGATCGAACATAAAACGGGGAATTCATTTAGTTAAAAAGGAAATTTTCAAAGTGTGAGGCTGAGGGAAGAAGTTTACGGAAATTTGTAGCTGGGTACAGGACACCTTCTAATCAAGTATTCTCGATTTTTGTCAGGCTCTAAATGATCTAAGGCTCTTTTCTCAAAATTATATCATATTATATATTTTTGACGTCGCTTTAATAAAGGGAATTGAGCTTATATTTATTATCTTCTTGACTTGGCTTTAATTCACAGAATTCTAGTTTAGAGACTAATGTAATACCAAACCGGTTTCAATAGAAATATAATATATATATATTTATACATATACATATATCTAATTTTAACTTAGGTTCAGTTCATGGAATTTAACTTCTAGTTAAGAGATTTAAGTATTTCGTCATAATCTGACAATAAGTCTGACAACTAGCAAATGAATCATTTGAGTGAAGATGAATCATTCGATTCGTCAGAAAGGGCGTTTCTAGTACATAACCCAGACACCCTGTATTTCACGATCAATTGGCTGTAATTTTGCATTATCTATCAAGCGTTGGACTCAACACGTTAAAAATTGTGTATTCATAAAAATAAAGACAATTTCAAAATTGATATCTGCTAGTTTCGAAAAAGTATATAAGTAACTTATATTTAAAATAAAATTATATGTATTCCTATTTGTTATTGAAGTAATAAAATAAAAAAAAAACACAAAAGGATTTATAGCCGGAAGGGCTATATAATACTTTATTGAATATTTATAAAAAAAAGAAGAAAAAAAATAAATCTAACGGGCGTCGAACCGAGGACCTCCCATTTGTCAGCCGTGCGCCTCTCATTGAATGAATCCTGCTTTTTTAGCGGCAAATAAACTTATTATATAAGATAAAAGGAGAGAGAGAGAGAGAGGGAGAGATTATTGTGTTTTGTGTAGAACGAATTTCAATTTTGGGTTTCTCCAATCCCGAAATTTAAATTAATTCAAAAGGAATTCATATTAAATTCAGGAAAAATTACATAAAATTGTAAGCAACAAATCTTAATTAGAACAAAAAGAAACGTAAGCTCTTGCATTTAATTTTTTATTAAATTTTTAATAAAGGTTAGGTCTGAAATGTGTGGTTATTAAAATTTATAGTTAGAAATTTGGGTATATTTCAATGCAAAAACAAATATAAAAATACTGTTTTTGCATTTACTATATAATAATGAGATTTGGATCACTTCATAGTTTGACACTCCATTTTCTATGGCAACTGGGACTAGAACTGGAAAACTACATTAATGGGTGCGGCTCATATGGTGGCTGTTACACGTTTAATGGGCAGGCTGAATCTGGGTACTGCCCAGCAAAATATTGGATCTTCAAATAATCTCTAATAGCTTGGGGGATAAAGTACCTGGGTACTGCCCAGCTAAATACTGGGTTCTGCAACTGGGTTAACCGTGTTGTGGGACACGTTGATCAACAGGTTTGTGGGCTCGCGAGCTTGTTTTTTTCCCGCAGCTGATATAAATTAATTGCTTAATTGTTATAGTTGTTGTTGCTCTTATTGTTGTTGTTTTGCGCTGCTTTAGAGGCATGATTTGATACGAAATTTGCTTTTAATTAAAAAAACTCTCCAATATGCCAGCAGTTCGTGCGAAGGCGTTTCTCTCCCTCTATCTCACTCTCCACTTCACTCTCTGTCTCTGTCGCTCTCTCTCCCTCTCTCGCTCTCGCTTGGCGTAGATCAACCTTCGTTGCCTGTGCGTAGGGGTTTTCGTTTTCCTCTCAATTATTCGCCCAACCCCCCTCTCGCCGCTTTACCCCTTCTTAGACCAAAGTCGTGCACTTCGTTAACGTTTGCCGAATCCGTTTTCGATCCGATGACAAAAAAAAAGCGAATAGATATTCTGCGTGGGATTCTCGAATGCGTCAACGTTTTCACGGACTGTATTGACAACTCACATACCCTGTAATTGTTGATTAAACTACAGAAAATTGCTGTATCAATAACAAAAAGGGTTCAAAGACTAAAATGGGCTGTCAGTCTAGTTGACTTGAACTTGAAGTACCAGATTTTTGTTCAAAACCGAATCATTTATAACTATTAAAACAGGGTATCAAGTAGTCAAATTTGATCAGACCCAGTGCGACATAGTCAAAGCCTGGTCAAATTGAATTAACATATATTGTAAGACCTACATAAATAGGGTATTTGTTAGTCGAACACATTTAACAGCTGTGTTGTTTGCTTGTTTATAATATGAATTTTTGGCTAATGCCCAGCTAAACTGGTTTCCACTTGGTCAACAACGTTCGCCCATCAAGGAGTCGCTAGACCCAATTTGTTTATTGTTATTTTCGGAGCGAAATCGAATGGTTACTAAATATAAAGCGCATTCGATTTGAATTTGATTAAATTCCGTTGCCTGTTTAGAATGACGCACCTTTTCTTGGATCATTTGGAGATTTTTAATTAGCATACGTCTTGTCTTTTACCCAGCCATATGATTATTCCCAGTAATAAACATTGGTTAAACTGTCATAGGGATTTTATTGTGAGAAATTTTTCCCAAATTGCCAAACTCCACAAGCTAAATTTGCTCTGTTTCTTTTTGTTGATTGTCCTTACATTGGAGCTTTTTAAATATGTAGGCACATACATATACATACATACACAGCAGAAAGATGTAGCATCTAACTTTCTATAAAGGCTTCGAGATTCCGTCTAACCTATAAAAGATATAAAGCTACGTCTAAATTATGCAGAATGTAAATTATTTATCTAGGCCCTTCGGTCAAGGGAATGCCGTTCGCTATAGTCAAAGCAAACTGTGTAACCGACAAGAATACTAAAAAAAAATCTAAATAAAACTGAGAGAGTTCCCTAAGCTGCAACGCATTAAAATGCTTGACCTGAATTCCAGGCCCAACGCGCCGCAGAGAAACTAGCCAAAGATGTGGCCAGGGAAATAATGTGAAGCCCAAAAAGTGAGACTAACTTGGCTTTCCTTAACGGAGTTGTTTGAGTGTGTGTGTGTGCGAGATTTTCCTGCTAAGTTTTCTAGTTTGTGGATCGGTCTGTTCCCAAAAGCTATTCCAATCGGAATGCAATGGGCCAGCTGCAGCGCATTCCCGTTTGCTGTTGTTGCTTTTGGCTGGCAGCCATTTTGCTTTTGCCTTTTTTCTTCTCATAATGAGCGCGCCCTTTTTAATGCAGTGCTCGCCTAATGTCTAACGGTAAGCTCTCTCTCTCTCTCTCTCTCAGTCGTCTCGTAGTTTGTAGCTTGGTAATGGCCCGCCTGCTGTCTTCTCACACTGTATTGTGGCCCTGCCTGTGCTTGGCTTTGGCAGTTCTGGAAGCTTCTCTGCTGCTGAAAAAACGGACGCAATCTTTTGCTTTTGACGAAAGCGAACATAAAGTGGAAAACTTGAGTGCGCTCAACTCTTCGCCCTCTTCACTTTGCTTCAAATGATTTGTCATCTTTGTTGCCCACATGGATACATTTCGTGTAAAATAATAAAGCTGCCATCTAACGGTTAAGTGCAGTGTGTGTTTTATTGCCAATGAGCTTTTGACTTCCTTGGCTTGGTAATTGCTCGAAGTTTCGATATTCATGGACAAGCAGAAGAAGCAGCGTTAGGAACCAGCTCCAGCTAGACAAAAGGCAATGCAATAATCATAATTACAAGTTAACCTTAAGAGTGACACAAATCCGGCCACAGCCACGTTGTTCGGCCTCTCGTTCGTTCCCAGCAATTAACTTCAAATGACACAAATGCCACCAAGGCACGCCACCAAACAGCCACCCGCCTCTGCCGCAGTCGCAGCCTTAGTCGCAGCAGCAGCCTCAGCCGCCCACATTGCTGGTGAACGGCAACTTTGATGACGCCCACAATGATGCGAAGCAGTTGCGGTTCATTTGATCGAAGCTTTATTTTTTCTCAGCTAACATACCAAGCAGCTCTGTGTAGGACTAGGCAGAGAGAGAGCGAGAGAGAGATATATAGATAGAGAGAGAGAACGAAGCCAACTAATGCAAAGAGAGCGCAAGCGCATTGTCTTATGAATTTTGTAATTGCCACTCATCTTCGTTTTAGCTCAACACACACACAGGCACACACAAATACACATCAACAGATGTGTAAAGTGCAAATGCAGCAGCTCTGCCGACAACAGCTGCGGCTTCAGCTGCGCTGCTCAGCCAGCTCAGTCAGCTTCATTGAAAAACTGTGTGAAATTTTGCCAGCGCCGGAGGATAATGTGCATGTATGTGTGCGTGTGTGTCTAACTATTACAAGTGCTGGAGCTTTGCTTTGTCTTTCAATTCGACTTCGTCTTCGACTGCGACTGCGACTTCAGCTACAACTTCGGCTCATTCAATTCAAATAACTCATGATTTCGTAAGCCTGTTTTCTGTTACTTGGGAGCTGCAGCTGATTCGAGGCCATTTAAGACAGCGACGCTGACGTTGGCGTCGACAGCAAGTGCGACTGTGAAAAGTTGTTATTGTTGCTTTGGCGCTGCAGTTAGATGCCAAAGCTCTATAGTCTGCATGTTGTTGTTTGTTTTGTTTTTTTTGTTTGTGTGGTATTGCAAGCGTGATGACCTTGAGCCGCTCATTTTAACCAAGTGGCTTTGTATAGCTAATGCGTGTATGTGTGTGTTTGTGTATATGTCTGTTAGCCAGTCCCAGTTACTTTTGGCATCTTGTTGAGCGCTGCTCGGTTTTATCTGCTTACCCAGAAATTCAAAAGCGATCGTAACTATTTGTTTGTTTTTTGTTGCTGTTTTTCTTTTCACATTTGCATTTGCTTTTCGCTTCAGGTTTTTTTGCTGTCATCTCTTTTGCTCATTCATTCATCGATTTAGTGACCACTTCGGGTGACAGGCCAAAGTGTTGACCATTTGTTGTTGTTGCTGTTAACAGAAATTCTCCACTCTCAAGGCTTGGAGATTTCTTAGATTTCGAACTGTGACAAATTCAATGCTGGCATATTAAAAAGTTCTCCACCGCACAATTACATCGTGAGCTTTTTTTGTTTGTTTTCTCTGTTGTTTTTTTTTCTTGTTCTTTGTTTCCATACATTCATTCATGAATACTGGGAACAATGTGCGCCAAGTGGCGTCACAAGCGGCGTATGAGTTATATGCAAGTGAAATTATTTACACACATATACAGTTATACACATATGTATGTATAAGTAAAAATATCTTTAATTACTTATTATCCCATCAATGAATGTTTGAAGTATAAAAAGCCACGGAATTAAAAGTTTATGTGAAATAATGAAATCCTGAGTAAATATGTATGTGTCTGAGTAATATGTGTATGTTTATGTAAAGTAAAGTAAAGTATGCATTCATTGGGTTTATACCATAGTTTAAATGAAATAAAAAAGGGTTCTCCACTACTCCGCTGGTCTTGTTAAGTTGGCTGCGCTTGCTTAGTTGGCTGCAGTTGTTAAGTTGGCTGCGCTTGACTATATGTTGGATTGAAGCATAAACATTTGTCTAACAGCTACTTTTGTATGCCCTCGGTACATTTGTATAGCTCTGATACGCAAAGGGAATAATTCCTTACAGATCAGTATAATTGTCTGTGTTAAATTCCAAAGTGATTAATCAGGTTAGGTTGAAGTTCATTTTCTATTTTGAATCTTTTATGTTTCAATATATTTTCATAATTTAAGCAAATTTAAAAATTCCAATCGGATTTGCCGACCTTTAAGCTCACTTTAAACAGAGTTTTTTGTAGAGTTTAGTTTACGTGATTTAAGACCAGCTTTAGGAAAATGAAAATGATGAAAATAAATTCGCTGCAGTTGCAGTCCAGAATGTGCGGAGTGCCAAGGCAAACAAACAAAAAGAAGATAAACAAGCAGAGGCAGAGGTAGCAGAAGAAGTAGAAGAAGAAGAAGACGAAGTCAGAAGTGGACAAAAGTCGTTCGCATTATTCGATATTTGTTGCTTAAGCAGAAGTCGTAGCCTCGCCGCTGAGAAGGTCGGAAGGGGCGGAACGTGGGGGAAGGCAAGGGCCCTCCATAATGTTGAGTACATTGAAGGTGAAGCTTGGCTGTGGCGGGCGGAGAGGGGGAATGGACTGGGGTGAGGCTCGCCTAGCTTTAGTTTGGGGCTGTGTCAAAGCGATTTTCTGGCTGGCAGCGCATTTTTTGCTGCCGCAGTTCTTTTTCACCCAATGCTGTCGCGGAATTGTCACAGCGAATGACCCAAATATCTAGGGCAGAGGGGGAACGGGGTGGTGGGGCAGGGGGTCGGCTCGCTGCAGCTTGGGTTTACTGAGTTAGCAAGAAATGCCGCAAATGTTGCAACTGCCAATCGTGAATAATTGGAGCACTCAGCCAAGTGCGCGGCACGTTTTGTTTTGTGCTTTTGGTGTTTTTTGGGAGTCTTCTTCGGCCATAGGAAGCCGCTGCCAAGGTAAGCGTTAGCGTTCACGTCGCTGTCGACGTTGGCCATATGCCTGACCTCACACGGACCCGCAAGCCAAAAATCAATATAGCCACAAAACGTGAACAACAAAAGGGAACAGATCTCTTTTACACGCCGCAGATGAAATACCCTTGCAGAAATGCAGCTAACAATTGTATTCATACAAAAAGTCGTACTTCCGAGCGATTGTTCTAGTTGGGGCTACATATATGATATATATATATATAGGTGTACGATGTTGATAAGATTATTTGCTATCTATCTGTGACCGATCGTTCCTATTGCACTTATGTAATATAGAAGTCCGCTGTTGTTAAGATTTTTTAAGATATTTTGGAAAAGAAAAAGGTTGTTCCTTCACTTTCGTATAATTGTTCCTATGGAGGCTGTTGGATATAGCTTTCCTATATTGAAAAGGGCAAGGGCATAAAGAAGCTTGTAGTTCTTTAAATTCAATGGAATCTATGAAAAAACGAAGCCGTTCTCAATTTTAACCTTTTACTCATATAGAAGCTATGTATATGCTATAGTGAGCCGATCCAGCTAACAACTTTATGAACTATCAACTGCATCACAAAGCAAAGTTTTACCAAGATATTTTTTAAACTGAGCGAGACAGACTTGGCTATAACGACTTGTCGGGTGTCATTGATCAATAATATATGTATTTGTATATACACTACGGCTTCGCAGATATCTTCTGCAGGGCGTTACAAACTTGTTGACCAAATGTGGCTACTCTTTGTAAGGGTATTAAAACCAGCCTGACCGCGGCCTGAGGCTTATCAGCAACGAGGCAACACTGTTGTCCTGATAAGTCCTGTTGCTGATAAGCAACACGTGCAGATAAAACGCAAATCAGCAATACGCACTTTGATAAGGCACACCATAAAACAGGCGTCCTGCTAAGAAGAGCTACAAAAACACACACACGCACACAGGCACACACACACAAGCACAAATGCTTATCATCAGTTCGATGATTAACTCCTGCGCCTCATTATTATATTTGTTGTTGTTATTGTTGCTGTTGTTGAGCGTTTCACTTGCCAGCCTAGCCGAGACTGGTGCGAGTGCGTTAACCCAGCTGGACTTTATATATAATAAGCATTTCTTAAACAAAGAAAAAAACTCATTTTAAGAAAAGTTTTGCTAAAAACAACTATTTAAATCATAATTTGATGATGCACATATAAATCTCAAAGATCTAACGTGTTTTATAATTTAGGCATTACATATCAGGCCCTAAGAAGTGCTTTTTGCATGTATGAGAGTTGTGGCCATAATATGTTCACCTAATGCCTATGTTTGACAGCACATTGTCAGCTTGTCCCCAATAAACGTTAAATATTGTTTATATTCCTCAAGCATTCCTTTGTCGTGTGTGTTTTCATGTGACTTTTAAGTAGATTATGATGTTAATCATTTATTACTTATTTTATTAAAAATTAAAAGAGAGCTCATCTAGAGAAGTATTGTTTAAAAGTTTGATATTTCTATATTGTGTATTTCTATGTACTGAGTAAATGCCAGTATGCCGCAGAGAATGCATTCCGCATGAGTTCAGTTTTCATATGTGTTTTCATGTGTGACGAATATATTATCAACATATAAGTATATCATCATGATTATAGCCCTTTTGATAAAAAATTAAATAAATACCTCATTTGGTAAGATATTATTTAAAAGTTAGCTATTTCCATAAACAGTAGATCTTACTGACATGCTTTAAGATGCTGCCGAGACATGCATTCCGCATGCATTCTTTTATCATGTGTGTTTTCATGTGTGCTTCAAGAAGCCTTGCCTTAATTAGATACATAAAATAGGTAACTCTTTTACATTGTGCAGCAGGTATTTCCAACTGGGTGAGACCGAAGGTGTCATCGATATGTCTATAAAATGTGTTCATATCTATCTCTCTCCCTCTCTCTCTCTCTCTCTCTCTCTCTCTCTCTCTCTGTGTGTGTGTGAGCGGACCACAAACGTGTTTATCATGCTCGTATCCTGGAACTGTGTGGGTTCCATTTAAAAAGCAAACGAGCTCCAATAAGCAAAACGCGATAAACATAACTTTTGGTTTTTTATAACCTTGCACTAGGCATTTTCATTTTTTCAGTAACTCTGTAACGCCTAGGAGAAAATATACTCGATACCATTAAGTATGTATGTATATATTGATCAGTATCAATAGACGAGGTATTATGTAAGAGTAGCTCGGATTGGATCAGCATAGAATATATCTTCCATAGGAATATTCATTTGAAAATTGAGTTTTTAAATGATTCAAACTTATTCGTTTTTTAAGATATTCTAATCAAACTTATCCTGGATCAAACTAAAGATTGACGAGCATTTCAATATTTTGGAAAACTATTTTTATTATCGAAATAATATATTATAAACAGTCCTTAGGTTTATTCTTACGGAATATTAGTTTCTTTTGACAAACCTTTTTTATGATATCTTGATCAAACTTGGCATATAATTCGATATAATCGATAACTTTACCATATCTTTGTCATTCAAATCACACACAATCAATATCAGATTACTATTACAAGATCCATGAGAAGAATCGTTAGAAAAGGGACTTTGCTTGTAAGAAAAACTTTGCTGTTTTTCAAGTTTTTCAACTCAGCAACAAATTGGGAGCCAGCTGTCTACAAGGGTATTAAGTCTTCGGCGTGCCGAATGTTTTTTACCTATCTTTCGTATGAATCACTCGATTCAGGCACATGTATATATTTCCCTGCTGTATCAAATTATTTGCCCAAATTTATGATATTTATAGCTGGAAACGAGAGCCTTGGATCGGCTCCAGGTTTCGTTCGCATTCGTTCAACTCCTGGAAATTATTTTTGGACATTATCTGCGCGCCTTTGGCGGGGCGTGGCGGTTGAGGGGGGGAGGGGGCGTTGACCAAAAGGCAAACAAGCAAATGCTGTTATCAGGCGGTTAAAGAAATGCCCCGACGAGCCGAGCGAATGCCTTCTGGAATACGACAAATACGAGCAATGCCCCTGGCTGGAAATCCTCTGCCGGGGCGGAAGACCCGCAGCGGCTTATCAGAATCGGGCGAGAAAACAAAACGCAATGCAGCAAACACAAAGTACGTAAATAGAAGGAAAATGTGGCGAGAAAAACTGTGTGTGGAAATTGGGAAACGTTGAGTTTTCCTTTGCCACAGCGCAGCGAACCAGAAGCAAACAACGTGAAGGCGATAGGCAAGCAGGAAAAACCTTTGCAGGCAGCAGGCAAAGTGCATTCGCCTGAGGAGGGGATGATGGTGGAGGGAGGGGGGGGGGTATGGGGTCAAAGAGGGAACGCATGCCAGGAGCTGGACAATGATAATGCCAGAGGCCGCGGAGAATCCATTAGCAGTCGATAGGCAGCCGGAGCGGGCGGGTAAAAGGGGCAGCGTTCAATGGGTACGGGACAATGCCCCCCTTTTTGTGCGCCGAGAAGAAGAAGAAGAAGAAAGTGCACAGCGACTGCGAGGCAGCAGAAAAACACAAATAAGTGCGTCTACGAATCGAGAATGCCGACTAGCAGATGCCCTGTAATCAGCTCCCAGCTGGCCCAACATAAATTCGTACATAATACCTAATCTTTCTGTAAAACTTATTTTTAAATAACCTTGTAATTATCATGCGATCGGTTTGATATTTGCAGGACTTATAAATGATATATATTTATGTAAACATACCCAAAATGAAGAAGATTACTCGCTGATTATCTTTTAAGATTGGAGGTAGTTTGGTGTCTCTAGCTTTTATACGATCAAAAACTCGATAGTAAAAATCGATTTGCATCGGTTTTGAGAAAATGGATAATATATTTATCTAGATATCTATGCAGATATAGAAGAACAGACGTGAAACATTTGTGATCTACCTATTAAAATCTTTAAGATATACGAGAATCTACATTGTAGTTGTTCATTTAAGTCTACAAAACGGGGACTAGAAATCGATATTTATCGATAGTGGAAAAATGAGAGGACCTGTTGAAGAGATAAACTTGTTTGGCATATGATGTGAGGTAGTCCACATTTTAAAAATCTATAACTGACTATCGATACTTATCGATTATTGAGCTATGTAAGAGAATGTGAGTTAGCCCATATATCAAAAATCGACTATTGTGCTATCGGAAAGGCGATCTGCTTGCGCTGCGTGCTATGTAAGAGAAAGTGAGATAGCTCATATTTGCAAAATCTGCAACTTTATTATCGATATGTATCGATTATTGTGCTATCGAAAAAGAGATCAGCTTGCGCTCCGTAATATAAAAGACCATCTACAAATTGCAGCTGCCTTCTTATGCCTGTTGCATAGATTAGCACCAAGCCAATATACCCCTTTTAACCCATTTGGGCACAGGGTATAACAAAAAAAGCAGTGTGTGGAAATGGAAACGGGTGCATGTGGAGCCGCCAAGTGGCTGCCCAGGCGCAGCGTGCCACCAAGTATTAGTGCTCCCTGTCTGCGTGTGTGTGCGTGGAAAGGGTTCAATGCACGATTTCTTTATTTTTCCCAGCCGCTGTCGCTGTTGCCATGGGAAAATGCGGCGCGGCAAATGGAAAACTAGTAAATGTTGCAACACAAAATGTGCCCGTGCGGCAGGATCAATTTGCTTGCAACCCTCAAACAAGCGGCGCATTCAATTTGTTAATTGCCACACAATTAAAAAGCCGCGCGAGCAGCTCTCGAGCCAAAGCCAAACCCGAAAATGAAGAGCAAATTCTGCGGGCTCTCAAAAGGATCGTCGCATTTGATTGGCCTTAATTGAGGTCAACTAAAGTTGCCTCTGAATAAATTCTTAAGCAAAATCGTTGCCACACACGCGCCGCCTGACGAGCTGCAAAATTATGCAGGATCGGGCGGTCGGGTAGGGCTGGCGGGTGGGCAGCCGGTAGCTAATACGGTAGTCGCCTGGCAAAGCATGTGGGCAGGATCGATATTGGTGGGAACTGCTCAGAACTCAACTACAATAGAAGCTACGTGGAACAGTCGTCTGTAAATGATAACATTTCGCAGCTCAGTTGACTTTTGTTTAGATTTCTTAAAACAAGAACTACTTTCGAGCGAAAGCTCTTTTTTCCATCCGATTGTTCCTATAAGATATATAAATCCCATTCGATACGATTTTGCAAATGTGTAAGGGACATTTTAAGGCTCGTAATTCCTGATATTTCGAAGAACAGTAAAGTTTCTCCCACTAAAACTCATTTGTTGAACTTTTCTTCTTTCTTGTGATATAGTTAGACGATTGTATACGATTTTGTTCCTGCCAAGTTTGGTCAAGAAATCTTGAAAAACAATAAAGTTTCACAAAAAAAGAATTAGTTTTTAATCTATCATTCCCATGTTGCCTTTCGAACCAACCCACTCGAACTTAAATACTCTAACTAACTCTATACTCTAACAAAAAGAAAAGAAATATTTATACTCTACAAAACGTCCATTCGAAATTCTATCGTCATATAATTCGCTGTTATATCACATTTAAAGTGCATCTATTTAAATAGTCTTAGATTAAGCATAAATCATACCAAAATTAAAAACAGACCGTTAATATAACGTAAATGAAAAATAAGGTATTAACAATTTGCTTGAATACTTAAATAAAAAATGAATTGGTATTATAGCATTAAAGGAGAGCATCAACCTGTGTTGAGCTATATATATATATATTTAAGTCAAGAATATGTCCACTTAAAATAATCTGAATTATAGTAAAAATTATTTAGGTTGAGCACTTCATTTAAATCTTGAATTAGGTTAAATATATTGGAATTGTAAAATGTTTTTAAAGCAAGTTTTGTGTTCCTAATGAAATTTACTTCGCTTGTATCTGTTGGGATTATAATATACTTGGATTTTCTCTGCATGTACATATGCTTGTTTCAGTAGGAAAGTTTGAAGGAGCTTTTCGGCGTGAAGAATTGAGAGCCCGCGGGAGTTGACAACCTCTTAAGCTCACTGGAGACTTTCGGGCTATATCGGTTAAAGCAGAGGTTATTCCAGGTCTTTCAGGACCAACTTTGTAAGTCTCAAATATCTCAAATCTATCTTTTTAATCATAGAAATAACATTAAGGAGCAGAAGAGCTAAGGAAATGAATAATATCACTAACAGGTAGTCAGCCGTCCTCCCGAATCAACCACAAAAGTTGAATGAACCATTTTAAAAAAGTGCTTAAGGAAAAACAATGGAAAAACTGGTTACAAGCAACAGTTCAAAGCGATTGTCCTGCTGTGAGGATTAAGGTGTAAACGAAGACTGCGGGAAATCAAAAGATCAGCAAAAGTTAATCAGCAAAGCAGCATGGATAGGCACAAAGGGATCAAGAGTAAGGATAAAAGTGAAAGGATCAGCTTTGTTTGGATGCGGAGATGTGCGTGCTGTGATACGCGTGTGTTCCAGGAATAGCACAGCAATAGCACACACACAACACGCCCACGCCCACGCCAAATGAAACTCGAGCCCGCAGGATCTGACAACACTTTGTATACCCTCTACCCATTGCAAATGGTATTAATGGGGCATATTGGCTATGTGCAAATGTATGTAACAGGCTGAAGGAAGCATCTCTGAACGCAGTGCATTATAATATATATTTTTATTGATTTATCGAAAACACAAGATCGATACATATCGATTAAACAATGGCGAGTTTTTACATATTTCGGAGATGATAAGTTCTCGACATATCTGACTCCACTATATATATATATATATCTACATATTGTTATCTCTTATCGATCGATAAATATCGATTTAATAAAAAGGTTCCTTAAGCATGTCTCTTTAACTGTAATTGGTGTGCAGGTTTAGATTACACAGATTTATGAAAATATTATTAATTGTATTCAAGAATACCTTAAATTTTGTTTGGCTACAGGGTATATTCTAGTCGTGCACTCTAGTTTGGGGCACTCTTGTTTGAAAATTGTTTTCGGTGTTGAGTAATTTGTGTGCCACGCTCAAAAATCTGTTAAGCGGTTAACAAAACACAAACAAAAATTGTCTCAGGTTCTACTAGGGGTTGGCTAGGGGTTGAATTAACCCCTAGCAAGTTGCTGTTGCTGAGAGAGAGGGGGGGGGGGAGGGGGAGAGGGGGCAGCAGGACTACCGAACGGCGGCTGATCATATGCTGGTGCGCTATTTCCGTAATGTCTGGTCGGGGGCAGAGTCTCTATGTGTCTGTGTACGGCTGAGGGTTGCGAGTCCCACTTGAGTCCCTATGTGGGCAACCTTCCTCGAGGGGAGTTCGAGGCAAAATTGTTATTTATATCATTGTGTGGGCTCTGTCAATCTTAATAATGATTTCCTTAATGCCCTTTTTTTCGCTTTACATAAACACAAGTACCCGCAGTTGAGACGATTCTCCTTGGCCAGGATAACCAATGCAATTGCAATTGAAATTCGGCCCTCGAAAATCGTAATTCGTAATTCAATTCAATTCATTTCAAAGTTCCCACAAAACCCACAAAGGCAGCCATTGAATTGAAGGCTGCTTTTTTTCTTCGTTTTTAATGATGCGTGAGTGATAAATTATTCAGTTGGAGTTTTGAGAGAGAAGGAGTGGAAAAGATGACCCAAGGATCTATTGATTTAAATCAAATATATTTTCTATAGAGTATAAGATGTTGATATTGACAAATGGACCGCAGGCAGCTGCGGTCCTGAATTGATCTCAGACCTATTTATCTATTGTTTTTTACATTCAAAATTTGTTATATTTTGTATCTTGCACTTTATATTCATCGCATATATATTAGTTAGTTTTAAGACATGTTATCTCAAATGATGAGAAAACCTTTCCTCGTAGATAAAATTGCGAGCATTTGATTTGATCAGACTATGCATCTAAAACGATTCACACTATTGATATCGATTAGGTGGCTTGGCCACCTTTAACATAGATAATGGGCAGAACAATCGAATTCGATAAATAAGTTAATCGATAGTTTTCATATTAATGGAATTTCTGATCCTTATGATAATTTTTGTTCAATTATATCGATAACTTTTCTGTGTTAATCGATTAATCGATTACATTAATCACATGGCTGGAGCCTTTCATTAATGAGTGTATCACATAATTAAGATCGATTAATCGATAACACTTTTCGATATACCTAGTTGGCGCTTTCCATTAATGAGTCTATAATATAATTTAAATTACGATGAATATCACATTAAGATATTATATACCAAAAGACCAATGTATGTATAACCAGCACTTTTTTGGTATAGATTTCCGAACTGGAGTTCTATAATTTCCAAGTGGAAAATAGTTTCCATTAAAAGAAGTTTATAGAAAACCTAAGGATTGAAAATCGATCGTTTGCCAAATTAGAACTTGAATGGATCTTTGATTGATGTAGTCATCAGTCAAAGATCAATTCGAGTTTCTTTTTGGTATGAGGGCTGCCTTTAAACAATTCCAATTTTAGCCATATGCGATGCGATTTGTGTATTGGGATACGAATCGGATGCGTACACTCCATATATCCATTGGGCCACTTGGAATGCCTAAAATTAGATCAATCGCAACCAAAACTTTTTCTATTTATATGCAAATTAATCAAGCAAGGAGAGAAGAGTGAGAGAGAGAGAGAGAGAGAGAGAGAGAGAGAGCGCGAAGCACATGCGAGGGATACGCGACGGGGCAGCTAAAAAAGATACATTTGCATTTGCATTTACTTTTTACAGATACAGATACAGATGCTCAGATACATGCAGCTGAAACAAAAGCTATTAGAGGCGAATTCCTGTTCCTTTGTCTATGCACAAATTGCCGACAAGAGCTGCTGCCTGCATCCGAAAGATACGCGCAGCTAAATTGCATTTTTATCTATTTTTATATATGCGGGGAAAATGCCGACGTCGCGACGTCAACCAGCCAGCTGAGCAGTGCGGAGGATTATTGAGGAAAATGCATGCACAGTAATTTCCTTCCTGCTGCTGCTCACAAAATAGCTGTAATAATAAAAAAAAAAAAACAAAAAACCGAACTCAAGCCTCGATGCCTGCGCCTGTTTATGGCCCGACGATCAGCTTTGGTTGCGGCTGTGGCTGCTGCTGCTGCTGCTGCTGCCGCTGAGGATGCAGCAAGAAAAGCAGGAAAAACTCCTTGGTCACGGCCACACACAACCAAAGAGGGCCCCCAGTCGGAGTCCCAGTCGCAGTCGCTGCCGCTGCCACAGTCCCAGCCTCAGCTGCAGTTGCAGTTGCAGTTGTCCTCCTCCTATTGCATGTGGCTGCCACAGATCGTTGCCTGCGTGCATGTGTGTTTGTGTGCGTGCATGTGTGTGTGTGTGTGTGCCTAGCCTGCTGCCTTTCGGTCTGTTGCCTGGTTCAATGAACTGCCGTCACCTCTGGGCGCTGCGCTGCGACTGCGACGCGCACAATCCTTTTTCTTTATACCCTTGCCGAGGGTATTTTTATTTTCTAACGATTTGTGTAACGCCTTCAAGGAGACATACTCAGAGCCACGAAGACTTTATGTTTCCTAGTTCGATTTTATTTCTGCCTCAAATTGTAAAAATATCTTGAAGAAATTTTGGCATAGATCTGCCTTTTTGCTGGAATCGGAATCGGAACAAAATATATCCCACTCCAATAGCTGCCATAGCTGTTATTGAAAAACTATTTTGTGTTTCAAGATATTTTAGCGAAACTTCCAGATACATATATTAGTTAAAATGGAAGACTTTGAACGCCTCCAACTTTCTTAATATTGGATTTCAATATCCCGAACTTTTCATCGATTGGTCAAGCATTTCGTTCTCATATGAACAACATTTTATGTTTCTTAAAATATAGCTTTTATTTGCTCTAAGATGTGGGAAAAGTCTTACTAACATCAAACAACTTTATAATATAGCTTCCATAGGAATAATCGGTGGAAAACGGAAAATGACTTTAACATCGAACTTTTACAGTATATATTTTTATTGGGAACAAACGATCGAAAAACTGTTGTTATCTGAAGATTTTGTCAAACTGGGCAATTATGAGATTTAATATGATTTCAATATATTAACATGATCTTTAAAAAACTGCAATCCAATATAATATTAATGATATATGAACTAAGTTGGTCTTAAATCTTATCAAAATCAAGCAGATCTATATCACATAGTTGATACCAGCATGTTTCCATAAAAATGGATCGCTCATCTGCTTTGCAAGGGTATTCAGTTTTCGGCAACCCGTAGCTAAATATTCTCTCTTGCTTTTCTTTGGATTTTTCTTGGCTCACCCTTCACTTGATCTCTTGTGACTTCGCCTCGCCGCTTGCCGCTCTCCGCTGCCTGCCTCCAAGGAGCTGTGCAGGAGTTGCTTTCAAGGGTTTCGGTTTATTTCAAGACGTTGCCGATGTCGTTGTTGCTGCTGTTGTTGTTGTTGCTGTTGTTGTTGTTGTTGTTGTTGTTGTCTGGGGGCTTTGGATTTCACTTGGCGTTGGCTTCGCGTGGGGAAATGTAAACATTTCATCGTCGTCATCATAATCGCTGCTCGCCGCTCGCCAGGCTGGTTTATTTTGTGAGTGTGTGTGTGTGTGTGTGTGTGTGTGTATCTTTGCCTTTGCTTGCCCCCGCTCCTGTACGCCTGCCCCCACCCCATACTCTTCTTCTCTGCTTACTCGGCGCGCGTATCCCTTTTTTTTCGCTGGAATGCGCTGATTGTTTACTCAAATAAGTATTTGATCTTCTGTTTTTTGTCCCTGTTGATCTTTGTTTTTTTTTTCTCTTTTTCAGATCGTAGCCATCTTCGCGTTGCATTTGTGTTTATCTATAAGGATTTTCAAGGAATCGAAAGCGTGTTGATATTTTAACACATTTCAGATCGTGTTTTCAGTTTTTCGACAGAACCCAGCTATCGACTCAGTTGAGCAGGATGAGAGATCAGTAAAATATGGATTATCTGTGAACATGGATATATATAAAACTGATCCTTAATAAATGTGGTTTGATATTCACATGCAAATCCTTGTTAAATTTTACTGTTAGAGAACTTCCTTTTTAGATCGGTAATAGTCGAAACTGCATAATATATAAGTATAAAGCTGTACTGACTGATCGAAAAGAAATTTATATCTAAATTCCATTTAGGATTGTTAGAATTCTTCTGATTTCACACTTATTAGAGCAGTATATAACGTTATTAATGTTAAATAAAATATATTTATTTTATATATTTTTTGAAGAAAAAAAAAAGTCCGCAGATAACTTTCCATTTTTATAATAGTTACAAAAACAATTATAATAATAAGAATAATATTATTAATAATAATAATAATAATAACAACAATACTAAAAGTAATAGAAATGATAATAATAAGAATAGTAATAATATTAATAAAAATAATGATAATAATAATAATAATAATAATAATAATAATAATAAAAAAAATAATAATAATAATAATAATAATAATAATAATAATAATAATAATAATGTTAATAATAATACTAATAATAATGTTAATAATAATAATAATCATGATAATGACAACATTACTAAAAGTAATACTAAGTAATGATAATAATAATAAGAATATTAATAATAATAATACTTTGAACTTATGTATAGTCTAGCACAAGTACAAAGGTAGCGCACTTGCCTGCCTGGAGTCTGGCTCCAGTTTCCAGTGGAGGTACAGTCGGCACCACAAACGCTGACAGTGTAAAGGATCGTGGCATGGGACGTGTCCAGCAACAAGTCTCAACTGCAGCCAAACAGGGAGAGACACAGGGAGGGGGGAGATAGAAAGATAGAAAGAGAGAGAGTCAAGTGAACAAAGCCTGGCAGACCAAGTGCGCGGCACAGCAAACAAATCGGCAACCACCACCAGCAGCAGCAGCAGCATCAACCAGGAGCAGGGAACGGGGGCTCGGTGCAGTGGCAGGGGGGGTCCAGGCAGCGTGGGGGCCCGGACCTTGACTCTGGCACTGGGACTCGGTTGCGCATATCCTCCACGCACGTACACACGTCTTGGGCGATTATTCATGACTTTATGGACTTGGGTAGAAGGACATTAAAATTGCTTTTACGCCAACTCATCGGCAGGCCAGAGGATCAAACTGGTTCTGCTTTGTATGCCACTCACAGTCGCCGGTCGCCAGTCCCAGTCCCAGTCCCAGTCGCAGTCGCAGCCCAGTTCCCGTCTCGGCCATAGCCAGAAAGTCGGGCCGCTCCTTTGCCGCATGGACTTGGAATCTGGCGAAACCAGTTTGTGGTCTCCTCTACCTGTTGCCTGGTCGTTGCCTGTTGCAGCGCGGCTCCCACGAAAAAAGGGATACTTGTGAGCAAACACACAAACACACACTGGTACACTCGCACACTCATGCCTACCATGACGAAGCCTTGTTTATCCAATTTTATGTGTTTGCCTTTGCGCAATCCTTTCGTCCTCGCCACCATCACAGATTGTCTCACTTACCTTTTGTACGTTACTTTTTGTGTGTGGACCGTGGTCTCCTTTTTGGTTTTTCGTGTACAGTTTCGAGCTCAAATGAAAATACTTGAGAGATCTGGATAAAAAGCTGAACCAAACCGGTCTGAAAAATGTATTTAAAGAATAAACCTTACCCCTTTTGGTTTCTTTATATTCAAATCTCTCTTGGCGAGTCCTTATAAATGATCTTTAACATTCAATATAAGCGATATTTTTATCATCTTCCGTAATGTGATGTTTGAGAATATAAATGTTATTTTGATAAGGTAAGTATAAAAATATAATATGGTATGTATATATATGATATATATCATGTATATCATGTTTATGTATGATTCACATGTACGATCATTTGATAATATGTTAAAAATTTGTCGTATATGTGATGTTTATAACTGATGTCTGCAAAAGTCATTACTAGATAATTTTGCAAGCATTTAGTCATTTAATTGATCTTGTCTATAATATTGATATAGAATATATATATATATATATATATGATAAAGCAATCCGATTTGCTTGCCAAATATTATTAATAAAAATTTTTCATTTAAAAACACAGTCCATACGAGATCTTAAGTATAATATTTGCAAACGATCATTTGATAAAGTGATCTCTAATATGAAATACAAGCGATCATTTGATAAATTTACTAATTGTACTTGACTATTTTAATGATATATATCTATTTGTGACAAATAAAAAGAATTTTCATTTAAAAACGTAGTCTATTCGAGATCTTTAGTATATACATACTGAGGATCATTTGATAATGAGTGGAAACTCTCTGTATTTATGAACGATCGTGTGCAAAATGTTTTCAAAGATCATTTAAACATAATTATATGTTAGGAAAACGATATATTAGTGCTCTTTGGGAGGCATTTGAAATCATTTATAAACGACTTTTCTTTCAGATCTCGATTTATGGCAAGCCATGTAGAGCAGTTAGATGTTAGCTGGACAATGAAATATATATATGGGTACAAAGTTGGCATTCACCTGTAAAAGGAATTGGTTTTACGATCCTAAATACTAAATTTTTAGTGATTTGATATAAATTATGATAGCAAGCTGATACGTTGAGGTTCTAAAAATGTTTAAGGAAATTCTTTAATATTCAATCTCAACTATATACTACATATATAATAATGATACATTAAAATGTATTAAAATAATTTATTTAAAAATGTTTTTATTTTTATTCGATCATATTATCGAATGTACATATAAATATTTATCCATATATATACAACAATTATGATCGATTGGTTTAGCTAAAGAAGTTTTAAATATGTTTTGAGACACTTATTTAATATTAGTTCATTACTTTGGAATTTGTTTTACGATGCGATGAAATACCTAATGAATTGATATAAATAATAATGAGCAGATTATATAAGTGTTAGTGTTGTTATATTCGATACAGTAATTAAAATAAAAAGATTTATTTAAAAATGTTTATATTATTATTAGATCTTATGTATGAAATGTATCTATAAATATGTATCCATATATATGCAAGAATTATGTTTGATCGATTTAGTTAAAAACTTTCTAAATATGTTAAGAAGAACTTGTTGAATATTAATTTTCTACATTGAAATGCAGGAAAACGTAATTCAGATATAAATTATTTGGCAGAAAGTTTTGTAAGCCAGGTCGCCAGATGTTATATGAAATTATATAATTCATGTTATGCTTGTACCTTATTCTGGACTAAAACTAATCTAGCATGGATCATTTTAGGCCCTACTCACATTTAGGTGGGTTACGTTTTATCTTAATCAGAATGGATTAGCTCTTAAGTGCGTAAGTGGAGAAATTTGTCAACTTTGTTTGCCTGTTTGCATATTAAGTAAATAGGTGTGCATGTGTGTGTGTGTGAAGCTGCCTCAAATGGCTTCTGCTCGGCAGATAACGCTTTGTTGTTTTTGTAAGCCAAGCAAATGGCAGTGGGTCCAGCTGTGGATCCGTGCCAGCAAAAGCCCTCGAACGGCATTTGCTTAGAGAAAGGCACTTGAGCTGAACTTCAACCAACTGTGTATACCCTGTAAGCAGAAAGCTCAACAAACTGGGCATAATGCAGTTGTGCGAACTTGCATATAGAAATATAGATATAGATAAAGGTAACCATAAACTGATATTATCTAACTAGCTGTGCATATATATTAGTATTTTAATCTAAGATTCTATTGAATTTTGTTGAAGTGTATTTTACATTTTGAAGAAATCTAGGTTTATTTTGTAAGATAATGCTAAGAAGATTGCTACAAGACAAGTTAACTTAGTATATTAAAAATTTCATTCGAAATAATAGAAAGTTATTCAATAAAGAAGAGGAGAAATGTATAGTGCAAAACTAAGTTCAGGCAGGAACTGCTTGGGGGCCTTGTATATGTATATTTATGTAATGTATATTGTGTTATATATTTACATAAATGCATTTGTTGCATAAGTGCTTAAGAAGTACAGGGTATCCTGCTAGTCAGGCGCACACACTCACCTCGTGGTTTTTTATTGTTATGGAAAATAGTGCGCAAACGCAAATGCGAGGCAGCAAAAAGGCAACTGCAGCGCAGAGAAAATCCACATCCACACAGAGGGCAACAACAATAACAACAACAACAACAACAACAGCAGCAACAAAAACAACAAAAACAACAACAACAGCTCGAGCAACAGTCAGCGTTGTGCGCAGGAAAACAGCAGAAAAGGGCGAAACACAAATGCTGGAAAATATTGTGTGAAAAGTCACTTTATATGTGTGTGTGTGTGTGTAAGTGAGTGTGTGTGTGTGTGTGAGTGTCTGGAACAAGTTGAATGCCCTGCTTATGCCTGTATGTTTGCGGCTCTAGCCCCAGTTTTGCCGCGGCAATTGCTCGGGTAATGAAGGGTTCTGTGCGCTCCTCGCCTGCCCAGTCAAGTGACACAGCCCAAAGGGGGCCGGGCAGGCGGAGGGTGTGGGGAAGGCTGTAGGAAAGTTGGGTTAGCCAAGATTAGAAACGTCATCGGCTGCGGTGGTGTTGGCCGGTTGGTGGTTGGTGGAGCTGGCAACACTTCACCTGTTGCTGAGGTTCTCAGGATGCCAGCAACAATTGGTCGCTGGTGGCGGATCAGCGCCTGGGAAAGCACTTAAATGGTTTTTCATGCTAAGCCAGCTTTCCCAAGGAAATTGTCTGTAGCTCTTGCCAGTTACAAGTTGGCTTGTGTTGTGTTGCCAACTGCGGTCACATTGAGCAATGCCTCTCTAGCTTTGATTGGTCGGCTGGTGGGGTGGTTGGCGGGGTGTGGAGTGTGGGGCGCTGCCCCCAGGAAGCTGCTGCCACAACCACAACCACTGCCGGCGTTTGGCTACCCGCTCAGCACCGTATACGTAATTTTGTGCCAAGACCAAGAAGGAATCGCAACCACAGCGCCCAGACTCGATCTGCAGCGAGCTCTGAAACCCCATTTGCGCACCATTGCGGCATCTGGCAAATCGGCTGCGAAATTGCTGAAGGAAACGCACGAGTGGCGCAAAAGTGGCGCAGGAGAGAGCCGCAGCCACAGCCAGAGCCACAGTCACAGTCGCAGTCGCAGTCGCATATGTATGTGCCCTACTCTCTTTTGGTTCATTCAACTTCAGCACAACTTCAGCACAACAGCAGCGAGCAGCAGCTCTAGCTCCAGCACTACTACACTGCGAGAAATCTGATGCTAACTCAAAAGTTTTTAATATATATTTCGGTTTTGGTTTTGTTGATATTAACTTATATATATTTATTTAATGCCAATCATTTTCAAGTCAGGATTTTGTTTTCTAGTTTTTTTTGGTAATTATATGTAATATATATATTTTTTAATGTCTCAATTGTCTATGAGCCATACGCTTTTGTATGTATATTAAAATCAACAAATACCAAAAATAGTACATATTTTGGCAGATCTAATTGAATTAACAAGATTCGGATTTTGATTACCAGCCTAGCGCTTATTTTTCCAGATAGTTTTCTAAGGTGAAGTCAAATTTATCAGAGCTATCAAGAAGTTAGCATATATCTAACACGAGGTTAATATAACTTATTTTCAACTGTGAAAGCTTTCATTGTTATATTCCTTCTCTTTTTAATTTTCTGCTTAATGTTTAGTTTTCTAGCAACTCCACGTTTCCACACTCATTGTCTGTTGTTCGAAGTTTAAACTCGTTGCGAATTGTAACGAACAACAGCAAAGCGAGCAAATTCGAAATCGAGCTTTGTGTTTGCACAATTTTGTATTATTTAATTTAATTTTATTTATTTAATGTTATTTTTGATTTAATTGAATTAAATGATAAATGAAAATTGATAAATAAAAATTGTATAAATTGTTTAGGAATTCTTTTTTTTTTTGCAGTTTTTAGTATCTGATTAAAGTTTTTTTTTTAAGAATATTGCGTTAATATTTAGCATTATCATTATCATCAAATATAAGACTTCCTAAAATATCAAATTACTGAAACAATAACTAACATAAATTTATTTATTTCATCTAAGTTTCTATATGATCGCCTCTGATTTCGCTCAGTGTAGCTGCCTAGCCTAGCTGGATGGCTGCTTGGATGGATAGTTAGTTGGATGGACTGCTGGATGGATTGCTGGATAGATGGTTGGTTGGTTGGTTGGTTGGTTGGCTGCTTTGGCGCTAGCTGCTTGGCTGACTGCAGCTGGCTGCGCAGTCGCCAGCGACGTCTAATGCCGCAGCCGGCAGCTGGCAGCTAGCTGCTGGAGCCCGATTGCCAACTGGGAGGTATGACCACACCGAGACGAGAGATCAAGAACCAGAAGGATGGCCAATGGACTTGGCAGCGGGACTGCAGACTGCAGACTGCGTACTGCCGATTGGAAGCGGTGCATTGGCCCGGTTTTGGCGTGGCAGCAACTCAAATTGCAACAGCAACAGCAACAGAAGCGGCAGCAACAGTTGCTGCGGCAACAGCATGTTTTACAAATGGATTTCATGTTCAGTGCGTTATGTTTCTTGGAAAGGATTGCTTTGCTTGGCTTGTCATGGCCAAGTCTGGACTTAAAAAAAAAGTAAATAAATAAAATGCGACACGAGTCGTAAACATGAAACATTCAAATGCACAAATGCGGCTCAGGAAGCGCTGCGGCCTTCGCTTATTTGGTAGCTGCCGCAAATCTTTGCCACATGAATGCGGCCAGTCGAGATCCTGCCACCAGCAACCGCCTTGGTGGTCACCTGGGCGCCAATGCACTTTGATGTGCTGCTGCTGCGGCTGCTGCTGCTGCTTCGGGGTCAATTGTCAAAGTCATAAAAACTGTTAACAAAATGCTACTGCGTCTTCTTACTCCTTTTTTGTTGTTCTTGTTTTAGCCAGGAGCAGAGATTATATATGTATGTATAAAACGCAATCAAAATATATTTTTTATGGCCTTTCCCACAAAATGCACGGCGAGCGCTTGTTTTATGTGCTGAGGCAACTGCGTCGGGTTAATTAGGCTGGACCTCAACCTTTCGCTTCGAGAAAATTTCAAAGGAAAATGTTGAAATGCAAGAAGATGCAAGCGATAAGCAGCAGCAGCAGCAGCAGCAGCAGCAGCAACTGTTGCTGCGGCCACAGACAGTAGCAGCAGCAGCGGCAGCAGCAACAAGAACAACACACAAAATTGATATAAATTCAGGCTGAAATTTCATTAATTCTTGACGTCGGCACAAAACGGGCAGAGGCCATAAAATATTCAAATATCGCGCACGGCCTCATATGCTCACATACATATATAAATTAAAACGAATTGCAATAAAAATTCAACTCCCGTTTCAACGTGCTCACATGCAACACACACACACACATACACGCAAATATAAACACATACACACACATATATATATATACATATATATATATATATATATGTATTATGCGCATGCAAGGATTGATCGCCTCCTCGAATGACATATTATTTAGCAAATTGAAAAGGAAAGAAGAAAAAAAAAGCAACAAGTAAAAGCTTTGTTGACCGGCTAAATGATTACCCTGCAATCAAGCAGTTCCACAGACAGGCCCTATAGCTAATATGCATGCAAACACACACATGCGCACACATGCATGCACTTTAGGCAGCCACTGTACTTCTTCTTCTTCCTCTTCTCCCTTCACCACTTTATATCAAATTCATTTTAAAATAAGTCGTGTATTTTTATGAAATTTGCAGCACTTCAAGATGGCATCCATGAGTGTGCATATACTTAGCTAGAACCACAGCTAGAACTTTCAAACTTTTTTCAATAATGGATTGAATGGAGGTAGGTATATAAAATGTATAAAATCTTGATCTGTCTATAGACGAGAAGCCACATACTGCTCCTAGTATTAAATTCTGCGAAATATGTAAAAAGAAGCTGGTTGAAACATCGATATTTATCGATTGGGTAAATCATTTGATAATTTTCACAAGTTGACATGATCAATGAAAATCTACAAATCATATATATATATATTTGACTGGTTCTTAATATAATCAAGATAAACATGGAAAATCTGACCTAGACATCGATGTTAATCGGTTTTGGATCGGCGGGCAGACGGACAAATCAGAGCAGATCGACCCGATAAGGAATATATTTAAATGCTTTATGGTAAAGCAGCTGCTTTCTGCTGCCCGACAAAGCATTCGCACAGCTGTAGTATACCCCTTTTAAGCCCATTTGCAATTGACATAGGGTATGCAAAAAAGTTTTCGAGTTGTGCAGTTCGCACGTTACAATTACCGCGAGTCGTCTGTCAGCCGCTTGCCCCTAAGTCGCCTACCCTTTACAGAGAAGGAGACAGGCGGCAGGGGAAAGAGCGAAGGAGAGAGAGAGAGAGAGAGAGAGAAAGAGAGGGAATGAGAGGGAGACAGGGAGAGGGCGCGCAACGAATGTAGGGCTTGCTTTTTGGGTTGGGCCCGCCTTGCCACACACTTTGGAATGCAAATCAATGGCTCCGTCCCCGGGCCCCTGCCCCCGCCACCGCCACCGCCCCTGCCTCAGTCACAGTCACAGGCACAGTCACAGCCCCTGCCATGTCGCGGGCCCCGTTCCAGGCACAGGCGATAAAAGTATCCTCTGGCTTTCGAGGCTGGCACGAAGCGGTGTGCAAAATAAATAACTTCTGCGCGATCCCCCCACAAAGGCGACAGGCAAAAGCTATAGTTGTGTACTTTTTTTCTTCTTCTTCTTCTGCTTTTTTGTATCTGTATCTGTAGCTGTGCATTTGTATCTGTATCTGTAGCTGTGTTTGGCCACACTTGGCTGACTCTGCGGCCGTCTTCGAGCTGCACCCTGTGGCGGCGAGAGCCAATTGTTTGCCGCACGTCCTCGCTTGCACACACACACACACGCCAACACACACATATATGTATGTATATCTCGCATATTTGATCGCTGCTTAGTGCTTGAGATTTCATACGAGCGCAGCCCCAGCTCTCAGCGCCCGACTGCGTCTCCGTCTCCGGAGACTCCACATCCTCATATATGTACATTTGCCAGGGCAACTGGCGACCCCTTCGGCTCCACGCGCTGATTGTCCCTGTGCCTGTTCCTGTCTCTGTCCCAGTCCCTGTGAGTGGCGCAAAAGATAATGAAAGTCAATGTCTTGGCAAGGGTACAGGATATGCTGTATATCAAGTATGTATATACTTCTGCTTCTCTTTCCTCTTTGCACAGGCACGCAGCGCTCCAGACAGTGCCAGCTCTTTGTTTCTCAAGTGCTCCTCCCCACCCTAACCCCTACCCCACCCCTAAAAAAGAGTCAAAGAGAAGACGCCCAGGCAAAGGGCAGCGAGCGCTGGGAACAGTTTTTGGGGCGATCGGGCATTTCAGTTTATCTTTCCCATGTAATTCCCTTATGTGTGCATAGCCTTGAGCGGGCTGCTCGTCCAGAAAAAATTGTTGCTGGTTCGGTTCAGGATTCGAACCTAGTTTTGCACAACATTGCAGCTAGTTTTTGGCTTGACACATTCTTCTACTTATATATAGAAAACTGTTTGCCTCCACTGAAAGATGGACTGACTGATTAAGTGATTGACTGGATGACTGATTGATGATCAACGCACAGTCCAAATCGTAAGAGTTAGGCAGTTTAAGTGAAACTTTGTTGATTACGATTCGAACGGCCTTATAATCATTTCCAAGACTTTTATTGAAAATTCTTTTAAGACGTGTTCAAGACTTTACGGTAGGCTACAAACTTATTTTCAAAACCCAATATAAGTGAATGCTTAATAAATGCGCGTTTCAGCCATTTTGGAAAATCCACCAGCAATTGTGGAAAATTGACGTAAAACGGATATATGTAATATCTTTGCTTACCATCCGATCGATGGAAAACTTTGATTGAAACGTTGTCTTCGTTATCTGATAAACGTTTACTTCATTTTCAAATTAATCAATTATTTTATACAACTCAATCAACAACTTATAGGGGAAGTAAGTTTTTAACTGTTTTTATACCCTTGCAGAGGGTATTATAATTTTGTCGTGAAATGTGTAACGCATAGAAGGAGACATCTCCGACCCCATAAAGTATATATATTCTTGATCAGTATCAACAGCCGAGTTGATATAGCCATGTCCGTCTGTCCGTCTGTCCGTCTGTCTGTTTCTATGCGAACTAGTCTCTCAGTTTTAAAGCTATCTTTATGAAACTTTGCAGAAGTCCCTCTTTTTGTTGCACGCAGCTCATATGTCAAAACCAGCTGGATCGGACCACTATATCATATAGCTGCCATAGGAACGATCGGTCGAAAAGTAGGTTCTTGTATGAAAAACATTTTTGTTTATAAAGTTATCTTTACTAAACTTGGTATTTATTAGTTTTACTACGTTCCCCATATATATGCAAAATCCTATTAAGATCGGACAACTATATCATATAGCTGCCATAGGAACGATCGGTCGAAAATTAAGTTTTTGTATGGAAAATTTTTATGTTTTTCAAGATATTTTGACCAAACTCGGTACTTATTAGTTTTACTAAGCTCCCCATATATATGCAAAATTCTTTTCGGATCGGGCAACTATATCATATAGCTGCCATAGGAACAATCGGTCGAAAATTAAGTTTTTGTATGGAAAATTTTTATGTTTTTCAAGATATCTTGACCAAACTCGGTACTTATTAGTTTTACTTTGCTCCCCATATATCTGCAAAATCCTATTAGGATCGGACAACTATATCATATAGCTGCCATAGGAACGATCGGTCAAAAATTAAGTTTTTGTATGGAAAATTTTTATGTTTCTCAAGATATCTTGACCAAACTCGGTATTTATTAGTTTTACTACGCTCCCCATATAAATGCAAAATTCTATTAAGATCGGGAAACTATATCATATAGCTGCCATAGAAACGATCGGTCAAAACTAAGTTGTTGTATGGAAAACTATTTGTTTTTCCTGTGCTTCTTAGATACGGGCAAAACACTATGAGCATTATGAAAAGGTTGGGTCTGCAAGGGAATTAAATCTTCGGCGTGCCGAAGATAGCTCTTCCTTCTCGTTTTCTTTTAAATAACTATATCGGTTGAAAGTAAAAGAGAAAGTAAGGCTATTTTCGGCACGCCAAATCTCTCCGATACTTCCTATAGCAGCTATATGATGTAGTGGTCCGATGTTGATAAGATTTTGCATATATATATAATCATAATGGAGCTAATAAATTCCAAGTTTGGCCAGGTTATCCTAATACAAAGAAAAGTTCCCATATCAGAACCAACTTTTCGACCGATCGTTCCTATGGCAACTATATATATATATGTAATATATATGTCCGATCGTTGATCAGATTTTGCAAATAAATTGTAATAATCTTTTCAAGTGTATAAAATTTGTAACTGCTTCGGTTCAAAGCCAGCTTACAGTCTCGATCTGACGATCTTAGCTGATCCCTTTGTAATTGCGCAAAGCGTTAATCAATTGAAGAATGAAAGAAAAAACAACTGCTGAGGGCCGTTTTTTAAAATCAACCAACAAATATGACAAACATGACGAATAAACGAGGTTTTTTGTAAGGAATAACAAACCCGTTCAAATATTTGCCTGTAATGATGGCCAGGTGTTTATGTCAATATGCCGGCTATTTGAAGAGGATCGAGGTTCGAGGATCGAGGATCCGCGTTCCCAGACAGCCAACGCGGCTTAAGAAACTGATTGCGTGTAAATAGCGCAGCGAACAGGGGAGAAAAGAGTCGAGGGGGTGAAAAAAGAGCAGCGATACATAAATATCAAATTGTATCTAAATCGGGGTTGCATCGATCCTGCGTCAAGGATCGACGCGGCCAAGCGACGTGGGAGAATGATTCAAGCAAAAGAAAAATAACGAGAACTGGACCCGGGGCTAAAAGTTCGTGCATGTGTGTGTGTTTGTGTGTGTATCTGTGTTTGACAGGCCTCAAATAAGGAAAGAGTTGAGTCGAAATGAAGCGCAACTAAAGGATATGCCACGTCAAGGTACATTAAGTATCTCCAAGCCCATTAAATCCTACAAAATCAAAAATAAAAGAAATCTTTATGGCCGACAGGCAAATGCCCTGCCATCAAACCAAGCAGCAAAATCTATGTGAGTTTTAAAAACTGCAGAGTACTTTATCACTTTAAAATGTTCAGAAAAGTTGGATTTGTCAGTCGATAGTTATCGATTTTGAAGGCTATTAAAAGTTTAGAGATGTGCCTAAAAAGGTGGGACCAAAACTCGATTCTAACAATATAATTGTGTGTCATCAGCCCTTCAAATTATAGAGATATGGGTATTAAAAATCGATATATATCTCTTTAGAAAAATACGAGTTTTATCAATATCAATTATATAACTGTTTGTCCTGACTGACTGACTGACTGATTGATTCGTGATCAACGCACAGCGCAAACCGTAAGAGCTAGGAAGCTGAAATTTTCACTGTAGTTACCTTATGTGATGTAGGTGCACGTTAAGACGGGGTTTCGGGTAATTCCACCCGCAAGTGTGGAAAAATCGCGAAAAACGTTTGTGTGTAACTTTTTTGTTTACCATCCGATCGGCCTCAAACTTATTTTCAAAGATCTTTGCTCAAATTCATTTGAGGAGTGTTTCACAATTTTAGGAAAATCCGTTCCTCCTTGGTGGAAATGGAGGTCAAAGATTTGGTGGGTGACGTTTCGCGCTCAAATTCATTTCCAGAGCTCTATAAGAAAAATCATTTGATACGTGTTTCACACTTTACGCAGAATTCAAACTTCTTCGGGGGGAATGCGATTCAAAGATTTTTTGGGCGAAGTTTTAAATTGTGTCCGATTTGCTTCAAACTTATTTTCAAAGCTCTACATAAGAATGTAATGAATACGTGTTTTAGCGATTTGGGAAATTCCACTCGCAACAGTGGTAAATTGGCGGAAAACGTTTGTATGAAAGTTATTTGTTTACCGTCCGATCAGTTTCAAAATCATTTCAAATTTGTTTGAGAACATTGATTTTATAACATACGTGCCACGGGCAAGGCCGGGTTATACCCGCTAGTTATCTATAAAGAATTAAAACTTGGATTAAGGCTGTGTTTGGCTATAAGGTAATCGAGTTTTATAAAAAATAGGCGATGCTAAATCGATAGTTATCGATTTAGGGTAAAGGCAGAAGTTATCGAATAAGGTAAACATTTGCCGCAGTGTGGCATTTGGAAATGTGCATATTATAATACAAAAGCTAAAAGGTTTCAGTTATCGATACATGAACATGGCATTTATCGGCTCAAGTTCCTCAAAATGAATATACGCAGATTTCTCCTACAAGGGACTGACATGCTGACCTAGGCTTCATTAACTAAGCTGACAATCGTCCGACCCGCGAATATATATCTTCATGGATGTCATTGTCTCAACTAAAGTATACCCTCTCTTTCCGTTTGCTCTCAATATGTAAAGGGCATATGAAGTCAAATCAAAATAAAAATGAAATCTTGAGCTGTCGTTCACATGCGAGACTCCTGCTTCTGGGCCAGTTGAGTAGCCCAAAAAGGAGATCATGGGAATTTTTTATTTTGGGCACTTGGCTAACAAAACCAGTTGAGTGTGTCTTGATTTGGCCGTGGCCTGTTGCCCAATTGCGGGCAGGGGCGAAAGTCGCTACTTGTTGGCCCTAATTATGACAGCGTGACGCTGGAGCGATCGAGGGGTGGGCAAAGGGAGACAGGATAACGAGCTGTGTGTGTGCGTGCAGGTGCCTCTGATATTTTCATTTCAATTTTCACAGGATAATCGGGGGTGAACGCGACCCAAGACGCGTGAAAATTATGCACGGTCCTTAAATGGAAGCAGGCACAAGCAGCTCACCAAGGCAACCCAGCCAAGAATTTTATGGTAATTTAATGGTCCTTAAGATGCGGCTACCGGACAACATGTTCTACGAATTTGGTTCACACGCGCTTAGCAGGTACAGTCTTTGCCCGGTTTTTGATAGTGCTTGGTCATATCCGGAAGAAAAGGGCCACAACAAAATGTTTCCGGATTTAAAGCCCAAAAAACGTCATTAGCCAAGTTAGAAGAGAAGTTGAGGCAACATTAGAGACTGTCGCGAGTGCGAGTGTGTGCGTGTGTTTGTGTGTGTGTGCGCGTGTGCAGCGCATCGGAAGTTCCCACAAGACGACAATTATGACGCAACATTATTTTCTTTTTGGCCAAGACTCTGCCTTGGGGCAGCAGCTGCTGAAAATGATCCGTTGCGATGACAGAACCAAAAGGCCCTGCGGCTGCGCTTCGACTGCTAATTAAAAAGGAATTTCTGTGTCTTTACATACGCTGTTCGCAAACTGATAGAGGGTATATAGGTTTCGTTAGGTAGTCTGCTCTAAAGAGGACTCCAAGCATGGGCTAGATAACTGATAGTCAATTGAAGAACGTGCTGGTTGAAACCAAGAGTAACATTAATTTTTATCGATCATATTCGATTGACTAAATATTGAAGCTTAAAAGAACTATTTCCAATAATGTATTCAACTTTTGAGTACCGGACATAAATCATTGAAAATGTTTCGATCGAGAAGTATGCACTGTCATTATACGATTTTTTGATTTTATCTTATAGCCTAGATGAAATCGATAATCGATAAGAATCCTTTTTTAGATTAGATTCTTTTATAATTATTCGAAGCTGACAAGGACTAGACGTGATTGGAAATCGAACATGAACTGATCTTGAACCAAATCAGAGATCATATTTTCGATATTTGTAGCCTTGGTTTCATTCACTCTGTAAACAGGGTATTGCGCAGTTAGGTTGCAGTCGGCTACATCGTTATTTTTCACTCGTTCTCTTTTTACAAGCAATTAGAAATGTCAAGGGGGTCGGGTGGTAAGGTGGAGGAAGGGAGGGAGGGGGGGGGGGGCAGTTACAGCAATCAGGAGAGTGCTAATTTAGTAATCACAAGTCACAAGTCACAGTCGCAGTCGCAGTCAACAGCAGCCGCAGCAGTCGCAGACTCGGCAGACGCGGCTCGAACCGGTTGTTAGATCCTCAAAAACTACAAGATCTTTGTCGCTAGCCAGGCCCCTCGACAGACCCACCCCCCCTGCTGGCCATCGTTGTGTTGTGTTGTTGTCTCTAACGGGTCACAAGGTGTGAAATATCTTTAGATCTTCTGGTGTTGAATCAGGTGCCGTCTGCTGCCAGGGCGCTGCTTGACGTCGTGAGCACACAATAACTGAGATCCTCCCCCTGCCAAAAACAAACACACACACACACACACACACACACATACACAGCCGAGTCGATAATTTAGAAATCTTTACAATATAATTTCCAGCTCTGGACAGCGCAGAGTCATCTAAGCGCAGTCTGTTCTTCAAAGATTGATAGAGAAAGAGAGAGAGAGAGAGAGAGAGAGAGAGAGAGAGGGAGGGGGAGCCCCAGGCAAAAGCTAACAGCGGAACCCTTCTCGAGCTCTAATGTATCTTTGAAGTTGTTGTACCTCTGGGATTCTCGAGTTTCTCGGTTTCTTCTTGTCTTTTTGTTTTTTTGTTTTTGTGCCATTTGTCTAATTCATCTTTGTGTGAAAAGTTGGTTATGAACATCAATTTTTTTTTATATCGAGATTATCCCACAGTATTTCTGTAACAGGAACTGTTACACAGAGGTTTTGTGGATTGAAAGTTTTGTGGTATTAGTAAGATCCGCGTAGAAACTATTAAGAAACTAAGTTTGTCTTAAAGACAAGTTTTTACACTTTAATAATTATGAGCTGTAAAATATAAAAGTCAGGAAGTTTTCTTTTATATAAAACAGAAAAAAATTTGGATATTGAGTTAGGAACTCGAAGCTTCTTCAATTTGGTTATTAATATTAAGTTTGAGTAAAGAACAGACAACAAACATTTTATATATTTTCGTTTTTTATTACCTTAAGTGCTATTTAAGGTAAAAACAGAAAATAGTAAAAAAGTTTGTGGTATAGGTAAGGTTATACAAATTCGTACTTAAACAAAATGAAGTTAAGAAATGATCCTTAGTTGAGTTTGGAAAAAATAGCAGAAGAACACCTCTAATCTAAAATGTAAATAAATTTATAAGTGATGTTTGTGTTCTATCGATCAGTCGTAAAATTTGTAAAGATATCTACAAAATAATATAATATTATCCAATAATAATTATAATATTTGCTCTCGTTTTAATTAAAAGCAAAAAAGAGAAATATATATGTTTCCTCGGCCAAAGGAACTTTATCCAATTAGATTACTCCAAAAATAGAAACAAAAAGGTTATATTTTTTATTTAAATTTTTCATACAAATTTCCAAGACATGAAATTCGCTGAATATATTGCTTGGAGTATTATAACTTTTATTTAAATTCAATTTCTAATAAAATTATAATTTGGGTAAAAAGGGTATAATGTACTTGTGGAAATGGATTTAATAGGCAGAAGGAAGCATCTTCGACCGCATAAAGCTTATATATTCTTGATCAGCATCAATAAAAGAGTCGATCTATGAACGCAAGGATCTCAGAACCTATATGAGCTAGAAAAGTGAAACTTTTAACGTAGGACTCCTAGTGCCCCGTTTGCAAGCAATTGATAAAAATCGATATGGCAGTCCTTTCTTTTTAATAAATCTCTTAGATTTTAAGAGCAAGAGTCTCCAAACTTGACATGTAGCTTTTAGAATAGTATAAACAGAGCAAGAATCTTTCATTTCAGCTATCAGCTCGTAAGGCGAGCTGTATTGGGGGTTGGTAGAAGAGGGTTCAGGGTATGCCCAAGTGGGAAAGTCCCGACCAGAGCCTCTTACCCGTAAGATCCCATTGAACAGGCGCTGTATTCAATACCGATTATTTGTTGAGTTTCCACAATTGTTGATTATTTAAGAGTTCGAATTAGAGAATCAACGATAAAACCATTTACTATACCCAAATCTGTGGATTTAAGACACGATGGCATATTAAGGTATTATGGCTTATAGATATAATACTTTCTGGAATCGTAATAGACATCTAGTTTCAAATTTTTACGATCAATAGAGAGAGAGAGAGCCCAAGACACCCGAATAAAGTGTAACAACACATGCTGCCCAGTTGGAAGAGTGACGCCTAAACAAATTGGAAACCTTTGGGGTCAATAATGGGCAACAGGAAAGTAAACAAAACATCAATATTCCTAGCTATGAAGGGCACAAATGGAATCCTCAACTAATTTACAACACGTGTAATCAAACGGAGGTCGCTGACCGCTGTCGACGTCGCCCTGGGGCACACATCTAGGCAGAGCAACCCAGATTGACAAACGAGATTCAAGCAGAAGAGGAGGATGAAAAGACGAAGAAGATGAAGAAGAAGAAGTAGCAGCAGCAGCAGAAGAGAAGTTAGGGAAAGCAGCAGAGCGTAAAGGTAAGGACAGAGGCGAGGTAGGGTGAGCCAGGAGCCTGCCGTAGACCAAGTAGCCACAAATGGAAAACAAAATACAAAAGAAGCCAAATGAGGAGGAAGACTACAGAAAGAGAGACAGAGAGAGAGCGAGAGGGAGAGTAAACAACAACAAACATAGAGTCATAAATAATATTGTTTACACAAATGGTTCACGTAGGCGGCGCGCGGTGACCAGGTCCGCAACTCCTGAAACTGCCGAAACGGGCGCGTTCAAGAAAAAAAAAATATTGTCTTTTATTTTGGGTTTTATTTTTGGGCCAATGGCTGTAGATCCTCCACGCACACACACACACACACACGCACAAACGCATGCTTGCCAGCTAAAAATAAAGATGAGCTCAAGTTTTGTTGATTACGAGAAAAGTTATAAAGTTTCAGGCTCAGGCATGAGTTCCAGCTAACCCTATTAAATGAGACAGCGCTGTGCGTGTGTAACGGGCGAGGAGCAGGCGGTGTAAAAGGGGAGCAACAGGCTTAAAGCCACTCAGTTCACATAAAACCAGCAACAACTACAACAACAACAGCAACAGCAACACTAACAACAGGCAAACAACAACAGGTAGAAATCAAATAGAAAATGGAATAGACAAAAGGCAAATGGAGGAAGTGGCAGAGCTAGCAGCAGAGGCAACAGAGTCAGCAGCAGAGGCAGCATAAACAACGGACACCATCAGCACCAAACCACCGGCACGTAGCCACGCACACTTACACACACACACACACACACACGCAACTAAGTTTGTCTATCTGCGAAGGCATTTCGAGTTTCATTTTATGTTTTGACCCCTTTTAAGTTCAAGAACCCTTTTCCTCACAACCTCGCGCACACATATACACGTAGCCAGGGCAGCGCAGCGCAGCATACACGCTCACACACAGCTCATGAGCGGCAACTGAGCGCGCGCGAGCGACTCGTTAGAGATTTATAATGCAGCTTGCTCCGTACGCCAACAGGCAGCCAAGCCCCACGGCGACGCCACACTCTACTTTATGCGGGCCACACCAATACAACGTCAACTGCGCTGCCACTGCGCCGTCGCCGCCAAGCGTTGAGAGCGCAAGTCTACACAACGCAAAGCTTAGCTCAGCGCAGCTGAGACCTGTGCGTGGAGAATTGGAGAGCGCTGCCACTGAGGCTTGTTATTGTTTTGGCAGTTGCTCTTGATGTTTATTGTTGTTGTTGTTGCTGTTGGTTTTTGGGGTGTTGTAGAATGCCAAGTCACATTTATTTCAGCTTCGTTTTCAATACTGGGCGCAACAAGTGTATTTCGTTGTTTTTTTTTCTTTTTCTGATGCGCCTGCTGCTGCGGTACTGCTTCGAATTATTAATTGATTGATGAAAACTAATTATGTTAATTGGATAATGAAATGAAATGTGTCAAGACAAAGTTTGTGGCTTCATTTCATTCAGGTTACGGTGGTTGTTGTTGTTGAAAGCTTTTGGAATCGCTCGCTCGACACAGGTGACGCACGCTCAATTGGCAGGAAAAAGCTTGCCGCTGCGCAAGCGACTCTCCAATTAAAGTTTAGGGTGTGCTCATAGAGTAATAAACAGATACATATATTTATTACTCTATGGGGAGTGCTTTAACATTTGGAAAGCCCTGCTGATGTTGATATCATCAAAAAGCTTCTTATCTGCGGGCACAGCCCATCTATCTTGTTTCTAATGAACAGTTACATCCTCCGCAACACAAAATCAACAGCAACAGCAACAGCTGAAAGAGCCGTTCATGGTCATTGTGCCACAAATGGCAACGAAACGAAATTGAAATTAAGCAAATGAGTGGGAACAACAGACGCGACAAAGGAAAACAAAACTAACGAACAACAACAACAAAGAGCAACTCGAAAACAAGTCGTCAAAGTCCAAGTCAAAGATGCTGTCTTGTCTAGCATTGAAGGCGGATGCGCACCTACAAACCAAATGAGGAAGAGGAGCAGCAACAGCCGCAGCCGCAGCAGCCGTGAGCTGTAGCGGATGCTGTGCCAAAGCTTTGAGCTTCAACTGGGCCAAACAAAAAAAAAAAAAAACAAATAAGAACGCTGTGGTCGAGTGCAACCGACTATGGAATACTCTGTTCACTGTGCAACTGCCAATTAAATCAATCGAAAAGGGCAAGCTTGATTATTCGCTGGTGACTCCAAGACTGTAAACCCAAAGTGACTGTTAAACTGTGACGTTGGGAAATATTAATTTCTCTGCGAACGGACATTGTAGGAAACTAATATACTCCTTTGAGAATTTTTGAACAGGGCAGTAAAATCAAGCCACTGCGCAACTGGCTGGCGGGCTAACTGCCTGTTCGTCTGTCTGGCAGGTTCTCGAAGGCCTTGTATTTGTGGCTGGCGGCACTCGCATTGGGCCACATGTCCCACGCGTTAATTTACATATCAAGAAAGAAAAAATAATCAGAATCCAAGCAGCCTAACGGTACATTTTTACGCAATCCCCAAAACACAAGAATGCAACAACGAAAGCGTCTCGGCAAAAGGGAGAGAAAGGGTTTCTTTCTTTCAACTCGAACGTATCATAAAAATACAAAATAATAAAGAAATGCGCGACGCTTTTAACATAAAAACACATACACTCACACACACACATCTATAGCGCGACAAATACAGTTACAAAACAGTATGAATGAAAGACGTGGCTGGGCGCGAACGCATGTAAATTGGCGGCGGCCCATGCTGAAGTCACTTTCCACTTTTGGGCCGGCGACGAAGAGTCAGGTGGCCCACCGCCAGCTAACTGGCAGCGGTACACTGCCAAACGGACTAAGCACAGTGGAGCAAGCTCGATGGTTAATTGGCAAAAAACACTCTAGTTATTTAAGAACTTATTTTGGCAAGTGGAGTTTATTTGTGATTATATATTGGAGATAAGTTTAATTCGGTACTTGTGGTACTTGTGGATGTGAAACTATTAGTGTTCACCATACTTTTTCAAGTGTATATATAATATAAAAGATATGCATAATTATAGCGAATTATAGATATTATCCATAGTTCTCTAAGTGTAATTCGTTTGTATCTTATATCTCCTCAAGATTTTTCGAATTAGAGAGGGATAAATAGATATTTTTCAGTTTTCATAAAGCGCACTAAATTAAAGAAAAATTGGATAGAGTATAGTTATCCTTTATAAATATTATTTGCTTTCCGTACATAACTAAGATTACCCGACTATTTGACTATTTTCAGGAATTATTTTCATGCTGTTCTCAAAGATTTTTTCATATGGTCTTTATTTAAAGATCTTTAGCTATGTTTTTACCATTAACGTATGCCTGTCATAGGAAGTACGAAAGTTTTCCAGTTCCATTTTGTGGGCGTGTGCTCCCATTTATGGCCCTGGCCCCCATGCCAGGCGACAAATAATAAAAATACTCGTACAGCTTGCGGGCGGAGTCCTAAGCGCGGCTCTGATTTGAGGCCAGTGCATGGCGGAGCTGGCCTTACCTACAACAGGTACAGGTTGCAACGCATTATTTGAGGCGCTTTTTTTTATATACATATATTTTACTGTTACGAAGTCTCGAAAGCAAAGATGTCACTCCTCTCCTGCTGCCTCGCTCGCTCTCCTCGCTCGCCCAGTTCAATGACCGTAAACGGACGGCCGTCCCTCTTTTGTTGTTGTCGCTTCTTTCGCGGTTCTTCCTGACTGCCTTCTTCGCCTGCTGCTTCGTCTAGCTTTCTATTGTTTGATGATTTCCAAAAAAAAAAACTAGAGAGAGAAAAAAGAAACGCTTGTGGGTTTTAACCCTACAATAGGAATGGGAATTGGGAATGGGCAATTGGGTGTGGGGAATGGGAAGCTAGCGCGCTGCCCACATCCACATTCCAACCTGTGTGTGTGTGCGAGTTTGTGTGTGTGTGTGTGTGTGTGATAGTTTCTTCAGTCTTTCTCTCTATGTTTTTTGGTCTTCGCTGAGGATTAATAATGCGAGTGGGCATTTTTGATCTATTGACGAGCTGTTGCCGAAAAAGTCCATAGATTTGTTTTGGACGCACGGTTCATTGACATTTGCCAGGGACTTTATCAGCTTGTATACCTTAACCTGAGTGTGGCCCCCATAGGGTACTCTATGATTAATGGGTTTCTTTACAACATCCAACGAAATTAAATTCTGTGTAGCCTGGCACTCGCATTATTAGTACACACACGTTTACTAATCCAGTTAAATGTAATCTATCATTATTTCCAAAATCAGTCGGATTTCTGAGAGGGAGGGTTATCTTGACGATCTACAGCTAAACTCCAAACACAAATTATATGTTTTGCTTGAATATTTAAATTGCATTTAAGCGAGCTTCAAGTTTTGTCTGGCATCCTCATATATCACTAGCTAAATGTTTTAAATAAAAATTCCATCAAAAAAAAAACACTGCAAGCCAATTTATATGAAACAAGGTCTCAATAGATCTTTCTGTTGACCAAATGTTCCATATCGACTTGAATAAGACATTTAAACAAATTGGGCTGTCTAAGGTGCTTAATTCCATTCGCATTCTATGATAGCCTTGAGCAGGCTTTGCTGATGTTATAATGTTGATTGAATTAATACGATCTGCTGGATTCTGGAACACTTCCCGATTTTTTAATTTTAAGCTTAAAAGCTATATTCATTTTGATATATATTTTAGCTTTCATGTGTTTAGTGTTATTTTAATGTTATCTGATCAATATCAAAATATGACTTTTTAATATTTGCAATTTCAATTCGAATAAATCGGAAGATTTTGGTGGTCAAGATAATCAACTATAGTTAAGGATTAAATATGAGTCGCATTCTTATTCTTATTCTTAAAAAGTCTTTTCTTTCTTACTTTATTTAACTTTTATATCGATCTTTATGCAATTTGGCTTCTCAACTTCGACAACTACTTGGCAATAGATGGCGCCACCAGAACATGCCATTTTATGGAACTTAGTCTCCACACAATTTTTACTATTATTAGGCGGCTTGGCTTTACATAGATGTGGTCAGTTAAAATGAAATATTCAACATGAAGTGGGAAAGTCTATGTCTATCAACGGCGTCACGAGAGTTCCTTGGCCAACTCATTAGCATGTAGCAAGCACAGAGGCCCATTAAAATAATTGTCTACCCTCATAAAATCAGGTAAAACATTACGCAACAAGCTCGAAATGCCAAACAGCCTAAAGATTTAACTGCACTCTGTGACCGCCGTTGTCACAGTCATGGGAAACTGTCAGCTAGACCACCTACACCACCAAAAAAAAAAAAAACATTACAACCACCTCCACCCCTTCTTCTACGGTTAACTGTAACAGGTTCACGCATAGCGCACCGCTCATAAATCCCAGCCCATGCTTTTCAAATAAGAGTCGCAAGCGTAACGAGTGCATTGAAATTCAATGAGAACTAGAATAAAGTTATATGCGATTTGGCGAATATTAAATACACTTTCAGATATTTGAACTACGGATCTGACACAACGAACTCTTCAATGGGAAACTCAATGTTACATTTATATATCCTAGACCCATTAACAATTAATGAAATGATAAAAGGATTTTGTGCAAAGCCTGAAGGAAGCATCTTTTAAGTATTCTACCTATGTCTATCTACTCATGTCTGTCTGCCAATCTATCTATAACTCGGAAACCATAAAATCTAGAGACATGAAATTTAATATATATATACCATACACAAAACGAGTTTAAAGTTTTGTTCGATATTTTCTCACATTTTCGTAATATCGATAAATATCGATGTTGACCAATGCATTTTTAAGCATAACTCGAAGATTATAAGAGATAGATAAACCAAAGTTCGTATATAGGTTATTGTCTGGTATACACAGCTTAGAAATATTTTACTTTTTGGATTCATTTCCCCAAATGTTCTCCGAAATTGAAAAGAGTTGTGTTTGGGGCATGCAAAATGCATAAGGATCAGACTGTAAAAACTGAAGCTCTCTCCATATTCCATATATACTCTAGAAAATCAGACGCGTTACATATTTAAAGATCAAGTTAAAACTACCCTCTGTCAGGGTATTAAAAAGCATTTGATTTTTGTCAGGTGAATATTTGAAGAGCTAAAAAAATTAGTTAGAGGCGATTGTTTTGTTTGGGGTAAATGCAACTGCAACAGGCGCTGGCTGCGGACAAAAACATTTCTCTGTTTGAATTGGTAACAAGCGCGCCCCTGGCAAGGAATCAATGTAATTATTCACCCCTCGCTGTGAGTGTGAGCATTTCCGTTTCAAACTCTAGTCTGGGCATGTTGAATGCCCGCACATTGGACCGTGGGCCGGACCCTCGCATTTGCGCCCAAGTGTCCGGAAATGAGATGCAAATATTATGTGGGATTCATGACCATGTCCTTGTGAAGCTCATAATAGCAACAGCAACAACAAGAGTAACAACATCCGCGAAACACACCCCGACAAATTCGTGCCCCTGGACAGCAACAATTAAAACGGTGCATGCGCCGCTGACTTTTCAACTGAGGGTTGCACATGCCTCCACATGCGCCTCCTCGCATTATTGAAATTTATAAATGAGCTCATCTATTTACCCTATTGTATATATATATATATATATATTGTATATATAGAGGGCCACGCCCTCTGGCGGCCCAAGAAAATTGTCTTAACGTTATGCACGTGCATTTTCCACGAAGCAAACGAAAATTTCCCTGCTTCACTGGTTTTATACTACGTAATTTAGTCAACGACCGAGAGGTTCCTATGATAAGATCTGTGCGACTAGCTATGACAAAATTTTGTAGAAATTATGCAAACTTCTTGAACAGTTTTCTTTTGATCCTAAGAAATGGTAGACTATAAGAGAGAACTTCTATAGATTATATTCCGAAAAAAAAATTTCCTTATAAAGAACTTTGTTCTTGAGAGTTTTTTTATTCAGATCTTTGAATAAGGTTGATTTAATATTAGAACATTGAAAAATATATAGTTTTAGGTATAGACTGGTATAGACTTTAAGAGAGAACTTCTGTAGATTATATTCCGAAGAAAACGTTCCTCATAAAGTTTTTGGTTCCTGAGAGTTGCTTTTCAGATCTTTGAAATATGATAAAGAATACTTGCTAATATCAAAAAAAGGAATCTCTGGTATATGGTAAGTTATCATACAATATTTTCTATTGAGAAGAAGTATGTTTCAAATTATCTTACAAGAGGTGTCTATGTTAATAAATTCTCAAATTCTTATGTCAAGATCTAGAAGTATCAACTGGAAAATGTGACATAGATCACTACATAGATCAATTCCGATAGACAATTATCTATTTAAGTAGGATAATAAAAAATTTCTACGAATTAGGATTTTTTTATTCTAAGTATTAAACCGTCTTGATTGAGATTTTCATAATATTGTTTAATGATTTAGTATTCAATTCAAGTAATTATAATAAAATCTTCGTAAACAGTATAAGAGTTGATTCGTAGAAAATCTACAATTTGTGATCCAGAGATTTAAATGGCGAGTATTGACTTACATACATTATAATCCAATGAAAAGTTTCTATTCAAATAGTTATAGCGAGATCGTGCAGAAATTATGGCATTTTTTTTCAATCTCAAGAAATACTTGACTAAAAATGATCTAGCATATAATTTGTTTTAGACAATTTGTGCAGCTTTTGAAAGTCTTTACGGGAACATCTTTCCCAGCTGATTTAGGTCAAACGAATGATTGCAATAAGTAAAAACAGATGAGTTCTATAAGAGATTGCACCAGCCATGGCAAGCCCAGCGGACAACTCCCTGCGTCAACGAATCTTCACAGTCGGCAACAAAAGATTGAGAATGGAGTTGAAACTGTGACTGAGACTGGAGCTGAGACTGAGACAGGGACTGGAGGGGGTGTGAAATGATGTGATTAACAGATTTTCATTGTGTGTTGACTTTCAAAGAGAGCGAGCGTGAGGAGGAACTCGAAGAAGATCGTCTCATTATTTATCATCCTCAGCAGCAGGAAAATAAGAATCTAACCCCCGATTTGGACTGAGCGGCAATTGCGTCCAGAAACTAGGCGCAAATCAACAGCCGAGAAGTTCAACGAACCTAGCCGCATGTAGCACTCGCTCGCTCCCTGTCTCTCTCTCTCTCTCACTCTGTGCGTCGCTCTCTCCTTCCACACACATGTGTGAGCAAGCGCGCCTAGATTGTGTCCAAGCGCAACTACAAAAGCATCCGAGTGTGAGGCAGGGGCAGGGGCAGGGCCCGGGGCAGCGGCGCATCACGGACGAAACGAAAGCACAAAGCGTTACAATGTTAATGGATATGGATACCCCCAAGCCCGAGGCGCTGCCAGCTCCAGCACAGAGCGCACATTCCATTCGGCCCTGGGATTTGTCGCTGCATAGAATTCAATGGAAAGCTCGCCAGCTGCGCATCCATCTGGCATCCACGAGCAGTTCTTAAAATGATCCAAGTTGATCTGAAATGCTACTTTTGCCTGACCTTATGTACTTAATGGGCTTTAAGGCCAAGCAGATGTGTGAAAGTTGAAATGGATCTGAAGTTTTATAGAGTACATTTTGGAACAGATCTCCTGCATATTTCAACTTGTTCCTGATGAGGATACAAAATCATATAGAAGCTATAGAAACGGATAAAAGCATCTTTTTTGTTTTTCAGAAATTATGAATTTAAATATGATCTTAAAAGATTTGCAAAACCTTAACAATCTTAATAATATGTCTTGGAATTTAATAGGATAAATCAATATGAAATGTAAATATTTATATATAATAGATTGTTATTCTTAATATTCTAGTCAAGCTCAGAAATGGCTCCTTAGTTCCTTATAAAAATATTTGAAACGGCATTATTATTTTTTTTTTGAACAATTTTTGTATTATAATTCTCACAAATAAAAACCAATCATACAATAAACAAGCTCTACAAAAACGAATAATATGATATAAGAAGATATAGGCAGAGCTTGCTATCATTATCAGACTCATAAAACCTATAGTTTTTAGAGGAATGATCAGTTGAAAATTGAGTTTAATGCAAATCTGATAAATATCTTCAAGGGTATTAAGTCTTCGGCATTACGAATATTTCTTCTTTGTTTAACAACAAATAAATTGTTATCCCTGTGAAATGTCTAGTGATTATCTTAAGAACCAATTATTAGGATTATATTTTAAATAAAGATATATCTGAACACTTAAGTGAAGATTTTTGAGTTCTAAAGGAATGGAAGAGTTTGAGCTTATAACAGAAATAGAGGAATTTGGAAGAACTGAAAGTTCTTAATTATATTGAATATTATTGAGATTATGAAGATTATTGAGCTCCATAGATATGGAAGGTTTAAGAGTTTGTACCAAAAACCAAAATACAGAAACGTGGATGAACTGAAAGTTCCTAATGATAAGTGCATCGGAATACGTCATGTTTTATAATTCCCTTTTTAGCACTTATATATACATAACTCTTTTGTTTTCTTGCACATTAATGTGGTTCCTTTTGGTTTTGTATGTTTATTAGTGCGATTGTGCGGGTCCTTTAAATGAGAAAGTGAATTGATGGGCACATTTGCTCAATTCGGCTTCCCTTCTTAATTGCCTCGCATCTATCAAGCGGATAATTTCCACTTTTTCTTCATTTAAATTAATATGCACATCTCTCTCTCTCTCTCTCTCTCTCTCTGTGTAGGTATGTATGTTTACGAATGTATCAATTGTCAGTTTCCTTTATGCATGCCACTCACTCGCCTTCAACACTTGGCGACTGGCTCCTGACTGTGGGGCACCACTTAAATCTTGAGCGGGTCTCTCGCTGCGTTTTGTTTCCTTAATGCTTTCTCTTCTGCTCCCAATTTTTGTACAATATAATTTCACCATCCGGCAATGGACTCATAATTGCCAGTCGCCATGCCGACATACCCCTGCCGCTGCCTCAAGATCCCGCAGCCACCCCCCCCCCCCCCTCCCCTTCGATAGGGATTGCTGCAATCGCATTTCAGTTCTGGTTTTCTGGTCCTTCTGCACTTTGTTTCTGCTGTCAAGTGTTCGCTTCCCCACTGCAGACGCGGCTAGAGAGAAAGAGAGAGAGAGAGAGAGAGAGAGAGAGATAAAATTGGGGCAAAAGTGCAGGAAATATTGAATTAATAATTATGTTGATATCTAGATAAATCTACACCTAGAGAAAATTGATATTCTAAAGTCAAGTGTGATTGAATAAGAAATTATAAGTCTTCACGATTGCGTACACCTAAATGTTATATCTTTTTTCAATGTTTTTTATATTATTAAAATATATGAAAATAAAAGTAAAATTAAAATAAAGCCTCAAATTAAGTATGACTGATTACTAATCTACCATATCTGTAAAAAAATTAAAAAAAAACAGACTTAATACGAATAATAAATACAAGAGGTTACACACTTAAAATAAGCTTAAATAATTTCGAATGGAAGAACTTAGTATCTAAGATTAAGCAGATTTCTTTTATTATTATGATCAGAATTTTCTTTATTAATGGTTGACAAGCCGAGTGTCAACCTAATAATTAGATATTTAATCTTAAAATTTCGGCATTTAAATAAATTTTTTAAATCATAATAGAATAAATAAATTTAATTAAATTTGTACTTAGCTGAAGTTTGATTAAAAAAATTAATAATAGTTCAGAACAAGATATATAGATTAATAATAATAATAACTTAGAGAAAAATGCAGTTCTAAATTCAAGTGTAACCCAAATAAAATTTTGATACTCTTCTTTAAATACTTTAAGTATGTTCTAGAATATTCTTAAAATAGGTAAAATCCACAACAAAATTGTAGAAAATACATGAATTGTTATACTTAAAGAAAGCGAACTTCAAGTCTGAATCTTAATTTCTTAGATTTAGCTTTAGAGGTCTTGTTTTAATTTTCGAAAATATTTTATTTAAATTATTTATATAGGTTACCTTTTTAGGGTTTCGCATTTAGAAATTGTAGATGCCCAACAAAAACTTCTTCAAATAAAAATTTCCTGAACAGCTTATAAAAGTCAACCTTGGCTGCTTTTAACAATATATGTACTTAAGTTGGTAAAAAGTGCTTGGCTATTTCTCTGAGTGTATATATGTATGTGGATATATGCAATTCTTTGGCTTATGCAGCAACTGTTGCTGCCACTAATTAGGGCGCCGTCTAGGCCTTCGCTAACGGTCGCAATCAGCTCAAGCGCATCCGCTTAGGACTTTGCACTTGACGTGCCGCGACGCGATGTGGCGTGTTGCATCTTCCTGGTCTCTTTCCTGCGGCACCACTGCCAAACCACCCCTGACGACGACGACGACAACATTTAAATATTCAAACGATCGCTTCACACTCGCGAAGACACCGTGATTCCACCACCAAGAGCTAGCAAGGAACCACCATCAACTGCTTACCTGTCCGAGCAGCTGCCTAGGAGGGTTGCTAGACCATCTAATTATCATTTCTTTTCCGATGTGCCTCTCGAGGCACGCTGAGGTTAGCTGGCAATGGCTCAGGTGTCGGTGCAGTCATCATCAGGTGTACTTGCTGCACGTCTCAAGGATTTCGGCGACGCACCGCTGCGCACTAACAAACGCTGGCCATGCCCTTTGTTTGCCATGCCACAACAGACCCTGACTCCCGACTCCCCTCTCCCGATTCCCGACTCCGACTCTGACTCCGAGTCTGCGGCTGACTTTCGTCCTGACTGCCGTTTCAATTATTTCAAAATGCGTTAATGCTTTTTGCCTCTTCTCCTTTTTGCCTCGTGTTTCTTCAACGTCTTTTGTGATCCTCGTAGGCTCCCCTAAAAGGTCGCTTTATCACTCGCTCGCTGGGCCCTTCCCTTTGTCTCGGCCTCAATGCCCGCAATTCCCATTCCCGGTACGTCACAGTCGAATCGGCTGGGCTTTCGCTGTGCCGACATATCTGATACCTGCACCCGAATTGCATATGGGGTAACTAAGGCTTGTGCTCACAATACGGGATCTAACACAAAACAGCGCCTCGATTAACTTTTCATCTGAAAGTCTGTAATTGAACTGTTTCGTAGCAAGTAATACTATAATATAAAATACTCAAAATTAAAAGAAAATATTGTCAATATTAAAACATTTAAATTCAATGCTTTTAATTCTGTTCATATCAGAAAAAAAAACAAATTTTATTTAATATACTTTCTGATATGAATAAAAATTAGATATTTAAATTAAACGTGTTATATTAACAATACTTTTTTATAAATATTTCATATTATTAATTTTTAGTTCTAATTTTAGAAATATTTTAAAAAATTATTATTTATATTTTTAAAAATAGTATTTAAATTGATTCAATTAAAAAAGCAAATAATATTATTTATATTAAATGATGCTACGTTTTATAGATCAAAATAATTTAAAATTAGCAAAAGAGAAAAGGAATACGTTAAAAAAAAGTTAAGAGTAGTTGCTTAATAATTAGTTTTAATAGTTGCTTAGTATATAGATAAGTGTGAAGTATAAGTATAAGTGCTATGGGACAACGATTAAAGTGTTTTGCTATTAATTAAACTGAATTAAGACTACCCAAAGAGAATAAGAGAATACTTACCGTTTCCATAACTATGTCGGACTTAGAAAAAATAAGAGCCAAGTTCGACTGACAGGCTAATAAATTGTGGGACGGTGGATTCCCACCGATATTGCAGACGTTATAAAACATACTTTTAGGGATATATTGGTATTATATATATTAGTCTTGAATATGTATTTCCCACTCGAACTGGGTGCGGGTATTCCCAAGTCGGTCAGCGCTGGCTTCTTCATTTTATTTCTTTGTTGTCAATCTGAGTGGCAATTGCCGCTATTGTTGCTCCTGAGTGACCCTCACTCGCGTTTTTATATACATATATATATATATTTTTTTTTTGAGTGTTGGGCATTAATTTCCTGAGCATCCTGTTGCTTGGTCTTGCATGAAACAGGATGCCAACGACCGTGTAAATGCACGGGCTTTATTATTTTTTTTTTATTTCGACTTCGTTTTATTTCTGTCGATTTGGCTTTAACCCCATGCGAGAGAGCATTCAACTGTTGCTAGTTTTGTTTGGTTTCTAATTCGATTGCCTGTTGGCAACAACTGTAAACTTAATTGTTTAACTGTTGTTGTTGTTTTTGTTGCTCTTTTTACAGGGTGTGTTGAGTGGACAATTTCCGCCGGGCATAAAAACTAATTGACGTTTACAAGCTGAGTATATGAGATAAATGCTTCACTTTTTAATGATATATTTTTCCATAAGATTTTAATAATATTATGATCATTTTAATGCTGCAAATCGGGTTTGAATTGAAATAATTTGAGCTCGTTATTCAATATTTTATACTATAAACCCTGAACTGAACTAGTTTAACCAAAATAGCTAAACCTGAACCTGAGCACAAAAGGTTTCAATTTTCGGCAAACATTTTTGAAGTACTCGAACTATGTGAAAGTAACTAATGCTAAAAAACTAAAATATTAAACAGAAAATATCATCAGAAAATAAAATCATGTAGTATGCATAATACATATATATAAACGTTGCAAAAATAGATTTGGGATGTTCAGCTTTTACTCAAATTATTTATTTTATATTATTATTTATTCTTATAGTTTTTGCTCAAAGTGTTAGCTTAAACTTCACCAATTGGTAGAAGCTATAAATTTAACCTGAAGCTAAAGGAAATGGCAAATAAGACAAAAACTACAACAAAAACAAAAAGCCAACAAATCAAAATCAATTTGTCAAGCGGCACTTGCCACTGTAAATAAAAGCGAATAACAGCAGTAACAACAACAACAACAACAACAAAAGCAACAACTGCAACTATGAGCACAAAAGCAACGTCCAGTGGCAGAGACGGGCGAAGAGCGAACAAAAAAAGACGCTTGAAACGGCAATCAGAAATCAAAACAAAAACCGCTAAAATAACAGAAAAAGTCACAAAATGTGGCTCAAACGAGTTTCGATCCCAACGAGCAGCGGGCGGATAGGTTGCCGGGTAGGGGATGTGAGGGGGAGGGGGCTTAACGTGTGGTAAGCGGTCAATCGGAATCAGAATCGAAACTTGTATACCCTGTAGCCCAATAAAAGTGGCCAAGCAAGGGCATAAGGGTTTTGTGCAAATGTATGTGGCCGCACTCAAAGATTAAATACATAAATATATATTTGATGAGAATTTAGTGCCAAGTCGATCCAAGTATATATACTTTTTCAGTTCGGCTATATACATTTGCTTTTGTAGTTCAGGATGTACCTCGGGAATAGAAGCTAGAATCAACTAACAAGTATACAGTATATAGAGATTCTGGAAGAAGAGAATGGGTGTTGCACATTCTTAAAGGTAGAGTCTTGCGTTTTGGTACTATATTCCGAATTTCGAATGGCATGTTGAAGACCAGAAAGATAACCAGGCAGGGGAAGGAGAAGCACAGCAGCTATATGAGTGTATGTATGTAAGGATGAAAGCAAAAATATATGTAATGTCAGCTTGGCGCGAGGCTTAGGGTATCTTCTAGTCGGGCACTCTCGACTGGAACACTCTTCTCTGCTTCATTTTTTATTTTGTTGCCGGCGAGCGGCAAACGCGTGGCAGCAGCAGCAGCAGCAGAATCAGCAGCAGCCGCGGCACACAAGTGCAGCTGGCGGGCAGCCAGCGGAGCCCCACGTAGGGCAACCCATACAAATGAGTCAGACAGGTGACCGCGCCAATTGAATTGGAGTCAGTCGGCGGGGGCAGCGGCGCGGACAGGCAGGATCCGCTGGAGTCGGCAACAATTGTTGAGAAATGCAAAACCAGTGGCCAAAGTAACTGGACAGCATTTACAAGTGGGCGGCGGGGCAGCAGTCAGGCGGGTAGGGGGCGGGTGGGCTCAAAGCGACAACTTCATTTGTCGCCAATGCCAGAGCTGGGGCATACAACGGAAACAGCAGCACGGAGCAGGGGCAGGGGCAGGGGCAGCGTGGCGGCGGCGGCGCGGGGGAAATCAACATGCGGCACGTCGTCAGGCAAATTGAGGTTAAGTAATGCAGTCAAATGCGTGAAAAATATCAAAAAGAGCTAAGAAAACCAACAACAGCAACAACAACAACAACAATAACAACGTCTCCGTAATTTGCATTGGCAACAGGAGGAGCTGCGGGCGGATTCGCAGCGCGGTCTCTGGTCTAAAAAGGAGGACAACAGCGTGCGCTCATGCGCGCAGCCCAAAAGCCAAGCCCAAAAAAAGGAGGCGCATTGTAGGATCCGCTGCATGACGGCAACTTGAAACGAGACACGTTGCCGGCAACAACCACAACAACAGCAGCTGCCACTTGAGTGCGTGACTCTCAAATACCCTGTAAACAGCTGCGAGTTGATTTCAAATGGATTTCTTCGTTCTTTCTGTGCGCCTGTGCTTCTTTTTAACTCTAATCTTATTTCAATTTTTCATAGCTTTTGTTAGGCAATTCAGTGCTTAATTATAAAATTCATATATATGTATACCAAAATTCAAGTATGGTATCCAAGATAATATATATTCTTGAATTTAGCACGCTAAAAAGCAATTGAAGACCAAATTTTTTGGCTCTAGCTCTTGAAAGCTTCTTGGATATTTATCGATTTCATGTAAGCTTCTCCCTAAATATCAAAATTTAGAGATTCCGAGAACGAAAAGATGGCTATGGCTTAATCGATTTAAAGGCTGCTGCTAATCAAGAATATGCATACATTCCGTATGTCACATACATCATGTACAAAATAATCATACCCCAATTCTTAAACACTTTCAATGCGTATAGGGTATAACAAGCGATGTTGTCATCGTTGTCTGCGCACATTCCTGCAATTGGTTTTTGGGGTCAGGCGAGTTGCTGGTAGCAACAAAAGTGACTCATGTCAGTCACAAGTCAAAAGGGGGCTTACCTCTAAGGCCCCTTGCCCCTCCCCGTCTCCTTGCCCCTTGCGCCGTGTGGTAATTAATTTTGGCCGGGCACCTACATATTATAGCTGACACCTGTGCCGCGATCCCAGAATCAGCAAGGCCTCATCCGTTGGAAAACTGGTTGCTCACGCGGCTGCTGTTGTTGCCCCCATTGGTTGCAAATGCCGTTTGCTCTTTACGCGAAACTTCTAATCCGCTGGAATTTCAGACACGCCAAACTGGCACACAGACTGACGTTAGACACTGTTACAGTCGCAGACACAGACACAGACTGTGGCAGCGACAGGTTCGGCCCGTTGAAGCTGCTGCTGCAACCGCCTCGAGTAGCTGTCTACTTGTGGCATGGTGGCTGGGTGGCATGGTGGCATGGTAGCATGGTGGCTTCCTGGCATTGGCTGCTTAAACGTCTGCTGGCAAAATGTCAAAAGTTTGTCTGTCAGAACTGGGAACATGCATGGAAAGTGCCCATGCAATGGGTTGGCCTTTGGCAAATGTTAATATAAACCCAAATACCAAATTTGCTAGCTCTTGCTCTCTGGGATCAATGTGTTTGTCTTAAGACTTGGCTAAGGTTAAAATATTGTTTAAGCATATGCCCATATACACTCAATAATAGCTTTTGAAATGTGTTTTTTCTGTCTGTTGCTTACTTTTTTATACCCCATTTAAAATTTATGGGCTAACTATGAGATAAATACTGCTCAGCTCTGAATTGCTTTAACATATATACTTAAATACATACATTAATTATATTGACAGGCGATGTATCTGTATATGCAATACACTTAACTAGTAGAAATATAGGTAGAGTAAGAGTTGGAGAAAGGAGAGGAACAGAGCGGGAGCGGGAGAGAGGCAGAGGCACAGGGAGACAGAGAGAGAGAGAGAGAAAGAGGATAGAGAGAGAGAGAGGGGCACAGGGAGAGAGGCAGAAAGATAGAGAGTGAGGCAGAGAGAGAGAGACAGAGGGAGAGTGAGGGGCAGAGGCAGAGGCGAGAGAAGCAAATTAAAGTGAGAAGATTAGCAGAGATAATCAGATGCCAACACGGCAACACTTTAATTCGAAGCCTTAAACCCGTAAGGCTTACTAGAATTCATGAGAATCGCAGAGGGGGCCAAACTTTAAAAATACACTTATTTAAATTTCAGAGTAGCGGGAAGTATGTATGTTTGTATGGGGTTTGGTATAAGCGATCATACATACATACCAACATATGTATGTGCATGCATGCATACATTCATTCATACATACATACAAGCATTCATACATACATACACACTTGCTGACATATGTTCATATATGTAAACATATATAGAAAACAATGAAACACTTCTAGTACAAGCATGAAAATCTGCAAGGCCCACGTGAACTCCTGAGAATCGCAGAGGAGGACAATGGTTAAAAATACTATTATTAAATTAGGAGGTCAAACCTAGGAGTGAACGTTTTGATTATATATGTGTCTTGCCAAATAAAAGAAAAATGTATTAACACTGAAAATAGATCAGATAATATTAATATTGGTATTTAATGCCATGGGCCCTTTGCTGTCATGCCTTAGCTTATGCACTCAACCGTAACGCGTTTTCAAAATTGAACGAGGCCCAAAAGCAGCTCAAAGCACGCGTTTATAATGGGGTTCATGATAAATAATAACAGCTGTGGGACAGCTTAGACGTACGCCCCCAACTCCAGAGCCAACTGACAGATATTGCGTAAGCTAAAAATAATAGTTAAAAAAATGAAAAACGGCAAAACCTGAATTTTCACGCAAGTGAAATGAGCAGGCGTCTAGCAAAAGCCAGTTGCACTTTTCCAAATAACAACAGCAATAACAGGGGGAAATGGAAAAACGAATTTGCCAAATAGCGGCAGAGACGCACAGTGGGGCCTTTTGACATTTTTCGTGGCAAAACTCATGGATTCGAAATGAAATAGATAAAATAAAGATAGACAATAAAGATAATTCTCAAGCTTTAATCAATGATCACACAGGGTGTGTCAACTTTTCGTTCAAGCCTCTGTATTACGCTCAGATAAGCCAACTTTTAAAATCTATTTAAAAAAAAAAAAATACCATAAATTAATAAATTGATTTATGTAGTTATTTTAAGTTTAATATCTATAAAAATTATAATTTTTGCCAAGTTTTTCGGCTTAAGGCCCCACTGTGCGGCGGCGGCATCGCGAACGCGCAACCAGTTTCGGATTTTGCGAAAGCAAAAACAGTTTTAATTTCAATTTCATTCGAGTGTCGAACGTTGCGAACGGATTACGCAGCTCCCTGAAAAAGGAGAATCCGAGAAAAAAATCAGATTTTTAATTTTCATTTAAATCAAAACGTACAAAACTAAAACATGAAGTTGGCGGATCTCGATGAGCAATATGCTCGCTTTCCGCAGATCAAGCGCGAGGAGATGCAAAAGTTTGTCGATTGGATTCATGCCCAGCCGCACATCTCCGCCCACTTTTCCGAGGGGGAGGCGCTGCACTTTTTCCATGCCTGCAAATGCAGCATGGAAATGGCCAAACAGGTGCTGGACACAAATCTGACGGCGCGCACTCACCTGGACGACTTCTTTGTGAATCTGGACATTGAGAGCAACGAACTGAAGCGGGCCATGAAAACGGTGTAAGCTATTGCCACGGACTTGATTATGCTCTCCTCCAGTATGACCAGCATATAATTTGCAGGTCCATAGTTCCATTACCTGGCTCTACGCCAGAGGGTTATCGCGTCATTGTGGGCAAGCTGGAAGATACGAATGCATCCAATTTTAGTTATGCGGATATTATGAAACTGTAAGTAGGACAAGGGTTGCCGAACATTTAATATCCAGATGGAATATATAAGTTTATTTAAGGAAAAACTCGAATATCGACCGATTGTACCAATAGGAGTTATATGATATTCCAGCCTGATGTTCATAAGATTTTGCTATTATGTCTACACAAAACAAGCAAGTTTTTCATACAAAAACATATTTTTTGACCGATCATTCCCACGGGGGCTATAAGATATAGTGGCACGATTCGGCGACTTCGGTTTATGTACTGGGCCTGTGCTAAATTTCATCTAGATAGCTATCAAACTGAGGAACTCGTTTTCATAGAAACAGACGGACCCAGCTATTTCCGCATCAAGACTATAGATACTTTATGGGGTAGTACATTTTTACTTTTCTGCTAATCTCTTTTCGTTACAATATTATAATGATAATTTTTTGAAAACTTTGAAAGATACTGAAGATATTTTTAGGAACATTTCTAAACATTTTTACTTAGAAAATTGGTCGAGTTAAAAAACTTCTGAATTAAGCGAGAATATCTTAAAGCTAGACCTGACGCGGATATAAGCGATATACAGGGGAAGCTCCCTAAGCGGATGCAGATTCGTGTTGTACGGTTAAAGGAGATACCTGCTTATGGGAGAGGTACGATGATTTATTTAAAATGCTTTATAGGAAAACAATTTTATTTTTATTACTTTTAATTTCTGCGGCCCGTTATTTGCAGTTTGTCCACTCAGTGAAACATATAACAAAATTAAGAACTGGTTATTTTCGGGTTCTGAGAGGTTCGATGCATTACGGTTAGCGTCAGCAGTCGACAACAAAAACTTTAAATGAATTTAATTAAAATAAACAATTAAGGAAAAAAAAACAATTTTGATGCTAGAAATAAGTAATAGCACTGTCATTAGGTTTCTGTTAAGTTTAAGTATGTTTTTTTGGGCTTAATTACTTGTATTACTGACATCTGAAATGTTCAATAGAATTCATAAGTGCTAATAACAACTGCTAGCGGGCTACGTGCTTCGACAAGTCAATTTCGAGTATTGTCAGCCATAATTATGACAAGTAAAAAAAGGGTTTAATACATGGGACTCAAAGATCAAAGTGCTTAAAGTCAGTAGCTGGTGAAAACGTCAGAGCAACAATTCAAAAAACAAAACAAAAACACGCACAACTCATGACACGACCAGATACAGATACAGATACGTGTGCAGGCACAGATACAGATACATATGCAGGCACAGATTCAGATACAGATACAGTCAGAGATTCAGATACAGATACAGACACATATACAGTTAAAAATACAGATACATATTGACAGATGCATACAAACAATGAAAAAATCTACTGTTTAATGATTAGTTATTAAATAATTATTGTTTAGTAATGAAAATAATGCAATTGCCGAGAAATTGATCTGAGAAAACTCACGTGTTCCAGCTACTGCATGGTATTCGATTATTGGATGTACGAGGATGGCATACAGCCGGGACATGTGATTGTGATTGACCTAAAAGGCTGCTCCTTGGGTCATGTGGCGCGCATCGGTTTGCTTCAGATGAAAAAGTTCCTTTTCTATGTACAGGTTAGTTGCAAATTAAATACTCTATATTTAATATATCTGTCTATCGAGGCGAACAATCTACTTCTAAGACCGTAAAAACTAATAATGTATTTTGATTTTAAGTTTAAATGAAACGCATTTGTCAGAATAGAATCGTCTAGCACCAAGAGACTGTTGCACACTTTTGAGCTGCAAACTGAGATTCACTATTAATTATTTTTACTGCATACTTTTGCGCTAAAAGGATATCCCTATGTCGGCCAAACGCTTCTAGATTTTAAAAGGATATGGCGCATTAAAATTTTAAGGAACAACTGTTTTAGTCTGCATTACATTTTTAATAAAATAATAATAAAATCAGGGCCATTTGGGTATCCCTTAGATTACAGCCCTGACTCTTACAAATTCCCCGACACAGAACTTTCATTATATATTATATATATTTACCTATATCTTAGGAAGCGGCTGCCATACGCCTGATCGGTTTCCATTTTATCAACATTGTGCCCTTTATGGACAAGATACTGGCGTTGATGAGTCCATTCATGAAAAAGGAATTAACCAGCATCCTGTATTTGCATAGTGATTTGAACGAGTTCTATAAATATGTGCCGCGTGAGCTGTTGCCACAGGACTATGGTGGACCACTCGAAGAGGCCAAGGTGGCGAGGGGTAAGACTACACAAATACTAAAAGTAAAATTATTTATATATAAATCTAATGCATATTCTTAAACAGATATATACTACAAGAAATTAATGGACGATCGAAAGCAAATGCTTGAATTTGAGACGCGCCATCAGATCAACGAAAAGTTGAGACCTGGCAAGCCAAAGAACGCCTCAAGTCTCTTCGGCATCGAGGGTAACTTTAAGAAATTGGATATAGATTAATAATATTATAAAATTCTTTTGTTTTTCCGATATTTGGTGTTTGTTGAGCTAACAATAAAGTTCTTTTAAAGTAGTTTTTAATTTATTCTTTTAAATTATCGATTGGAACATGTCTTCATTTCATTCAGCTTAGAGCTATATATAGTAAGTTCAGTAAAATATTTCAAGATGTTTTGATGCCTTGATACATAAAATGAATGTACACATGCTCTCGAATGGGTTTGACGTCTGATAGATAGATGATCTTATAAACTGCTAAAAACTAAAAAGTAGTTGCCCGCTTGCGGCAAAAGTAAATAATTATAAAGTCCATCTCATGGTTAATCATAATCTATGTGCTATGTGAGCCTGATTAAAACTAACAAAATATATATATGTCAATATGATAAATGTCGCGTAGCGTGCTTACATCCTAAAGAACTAATTATCTATTATTGTAAAAGTTGTTAAAACATTCTGTGAATTTTATACAGTTTTGCGCCAGTTTCAGCTTGCGACCCGCTGCGTTGCGATGAGATCCAAGATCTTCACGGTAGGAAAGTCACCTGAAAGTATATTTAGTTTTAGTATTTTAGTAGAAGTATTTTCTTAGTTTAAGTTCTAAGTAGGTCGGTTTTTAACCTAGTCGATTGATTCCTGCTCTTTGTAAAATATGACAAACCGAATGATATATTTATAATTGGAAAGCAAGAAAGAAACGATTAAGTACCCAATGCAGACAATACACATGTCTTTGTCTTTTTTATACAAAAACTCTAGTTCTCCAGCTAGAGAATATAGAACATTTATGCTGATAATATCTAGTTCAATTTTAAATAACAGGAAGCTTGTAAATGCCAAATTCTGTTGAAATATGAAACAGATAACGTTAGTCATATGCTATATGATAAAGTAATCCATTGCAGCCGATTTCGATTCTGCAATAAAAAGTCGAAACTATCGAGTAGCGTTAAGAGTGGGGGACTAGTTTGCATCTAACAGACAGATAAACAAGGCTATTTTATCTATCAACAATATACATATATGAATATTTTATATCGGCTGGGCGACGTCTCCCTATATTCCTCGGACGCACTCTGCAAGCTGCACAGTAGAAGCAGCGGCTATGCTCTTTCTTTCATTTTCTGTACAATATTTACGAAAAAATTCATTCTTGATAACCTACTGGTGAAACTGATAACCTAATGATGAATTTTCAGGGCTTACACATGGTAAATACAACTGTTAAATAATATGGAGGGAGGTTCCTAGATAGTGGGCCTGTCTACTAAATTTTGTGTATGAAGCTCTTTTAATCCTCATGTTATGATTAAAAAACATGTCTCAAAATCGATATTTTTCGAAGTAAACACATCGAAAAGATATACAAAAAATGTTTATAGTTAAATATCTAGATTTTTGTTGTTTTTAAGATCGTCGTAATCTGTGAAAACACGGACAAACAAACATCGACCTGATCATATATATATATATACTTTATCAGGTCGTATATGCTTCCTTCTGCCTTTTGCATACATTTGCACTTATATACCCTACTGAAACCTTGGCACTCACTGCTGAAAAACGTGATTGATTTGGTTGTGACGCATGGCCTGGGCGTTCGGGTTGTTGCTGTTGTTGTTAATGGGATTGTTTGGATTGCGGGCCCGACTGCTGTTCTTGAGGGAACTGCGGCCCGTCGACTTGGCCACATGCTTCTGATGCTGCTCCGTTATGTGCCCGAAGGGCGCATTGCTGCTGACTGTGATGGGCAACTACGAACGATAAACGCCCCATTAATTTAATATAGGAATTTCGAATAGAATAGTTTAAACTCACGGGTATATTATACCGCTGCACGGCAATGGGCTGCGGCTGCTTGGCACCGTAGCTCATGTTATTTCGCTGACCCGTCATGATGGTATTCTGCAGATGTGTGGAAGAGGAGGGCGCCATGAGGGTGACTGGGCTAACAATGCTGCCGGTGTTGGCAGAGGGCATTGTTGAGGGCAGCGAGACGGGTCGCAGAAATGTGTTGTTGGGCAATTTGAGCACCTCGGTGGCGGGCGGCGCGGGATTCACCAGCGATATCATTGACTGATGCGTCCACTTTTTGTTGGGGGTGCCCACAGTGTTGGTTCTATTTAGCTGCTGCTGGCTGGGATTTGGCGCTGTGCTGGCCACCTGCTTGTGCTTGCCACGCGCCGCATCCGCCTGTGGCTGCGGCTGCAGTGTGGCCGCCTGGCCGCAGCTGGCCGAGTGTCGCTGCCAGTGCATCTGCTGGCAGGGATAGTCACAGTACGAGGTATTCCAGCAGCAATAGAGCTGTGCCTCGCGCATGCAATTCGCGCACCATTGCTTCTTCTTAGCCTCCTCCACCGCACGCATCCGCTCCAGGGTGCTGTGCTGTCGCAGCTCGCTGATCACCCGCTTGTTCTCCTGCTCCATGGTCTTGCGCATCTCGGCTATCAGCACATCTGTCGAACGTTGCATTTCCGCCAGCTGCCGTTCGTAGTGCTGCTTGAGGCGCTCGTTCTCCAGCGTCAGGCCAGCAATGCGAGCCTGCAGCACACTCGGCTCACCGCCGGCTAGATCGCTTAGGGTGTCCTCAATCACCGAGATGAAGTAGTCCGTAATCTGCGTTAAACAGATATTGATTATTTAATTGATTGCCTGTCTAATGGAATGACTGACAGGTTGGTTGATTGACTAGATTAACTGACTGAATGACGGATACATTGACTGACTGACGGACCTAATGACTGGTGGATTGACTGACTGACTTAATGACTGATTGATAGGCTGACTGATTCACTGATTGGCTGACCGAATAATTGATTGACTGACTGACTCACGGACCCAGTGACTGATTGACGAATTCATTATTTCCCTCGACTGACAGACAGGCTGATTGACTGGTTAATTGATTAAATCGACTTATTGACCTAGTGGCTGAATGACAGATTTGTTGACTGACAACCTGACTTGACTGATTGGCTGACAGATTGATTGGACTTAGTGACCTAGTGACTGACTGACGCATTGATTGATTGATGAAGATGATGAATCGACCTACTGACCTAGTGACTGATTAACTGAGTTACTCATTGATTGAAAGATTGATTATTGGACTCGACTGATAGATTGAATCGACCTACTGACCTAGTGAATGGTACGAGAGACATCGTGGTTGATTGATTTAGAGATTGAGTGACTCAAGCAGACGGGATTTTGGAAAATTCCAACCGAAATTATTAAGAAAACAGTATGAAATTTTCTTTTGTTGTTTATCTAATGGGCTTTAAGCTCATTTTTCAGGAAAACTGTTAAACTGTTGCTTGCAACTTTTGTAATTTGTATGCGACCTACACACTCGTTTTAAAAATGTCACTTGAGACGCGTTTCTCCGATTTAAGAAAATCCAGCCCCCAATGTGTGGAAATGGGGGTTCAAGAAAGTAGAGTTTTGTTACTTGCCTATATGTTAAATGTTAAAGAATAACACTTGGACCGGGCAAAGACGGTTGACAGCTGAAAATAGTGTATATATAGCTTAACACAACTCACCTTGTGCGCATTCTCCTTTAGTCTGGTGGAGAGCGGTCCCGCCTGTGACGGATAGATGTTGGAGCCATCTGACGTCAGCGGGCCGCACGGACGCATCGTCAACTTGGGCGGCCCTGAGCGCAACACCAGCTCACTAAGGGCGGTAGCCACGCCGGGCACGATAGTCTCCGCCGGCGTGGACTCACTGACCAGGGTATCACTGGGCAGGCCGTTCAAAGCGCTGGCGAGCAAACCAACCGGCTCCGCGCCAACACTGGCCACTGGCCTAATCGTTGCCGTTGTCGCCGTCGTGAGTCCGGCCAGCGGTGGGGGCGGCAGCGAGGAGGAGCCGAATGAAGGCGGGGGAAGGGGCACAGCTGTGATGGCTGTCAGCGCGCTGCCGGGTTGTTGCAGGGTACTCTTGGATACAGCTCGCAGTGGTGGCACCGGTATGCTCATCAAATTGGAATTGATGAGTTGGCAGCCAAGGCTGCCGCCGCCGCCGCTGTTGTTGCTGTTGTTGCCACCGTTGGTGTTGCGTGGCTCCATGGGTATGACCACCATGTTGGACTTGAGTAGACTGGATGTGGGTGTGGCAACCGGTGGGTGAAGCGCGGGCGGTGGTGTTGTGGCATTCAACGATTTGTCGCACTTGACGCGCAGTTGCTGAGCAGCTGCTTGCTGCGTCTTAGGTGGGCTTTGTGCGCTTGGGCGTTGGTTGCTGCCGGATTGACTATTACCCGGCTTGGGCGAGATCGTTGAGGGCGTGGGCGAAGCCGGCGCTGAGGGAGGCGGCGTGGAGTTGGGCGAAAGCGCCGAAGCTGGCAATGGACCATGCGGCACGCCACGCAACGAGCTGCGCTTTGGTGTCGTCGTCTCAGCTCCTTTGGGTGGCTGCTTCTGAATTAATCTCTGAATGGTCGTGTCACCCACAAAGCGCACAAAGTCTTCTGGAGCAGCGATGGCAGCTACGGCTGCTGCGTGCGTAGCATCTATAACTGGATCTGTATGAACTGAAGCTGTTTGCGTTTCACGTGCAGGCAAGGCGGCCTGCGGCGGCGGCGGCGGCATTGCTGGCATAGATTCGTTTTTATTGTGTTCCGTGTCCATTTCCTCCTCGCTGAGCACCTCTTCCTTGATTTGAACTGGCAGAGCTGTGGCAGCTGCTGGTGCTGCTGTGGCTTTAGATGCAGCGGGCAGGCTGGTTTCCAGCACAGGCTGCTGCTGCTGCTGCGGCGGCTGCTGCAGCTCGACTGGCCTGGGCGGCGCTTCTGTTGTTTGACTGGGCGCCTCTTCGCCATCTTCTGGCTCGGAGAGCACTTCCCTTTTGATTTCTATAAAGGGCACCACCTTGCTGATCAGCTGCTGCTGCTGACGCTCCACAGCACGCTGCTTGGCTACCGTTTCATCCACAGCAGCACACTCTTGGGACTTGACTGCTGCAGTGGGCTGTTGCGAGCGCTGCAGCTGGTCCTGCTGCGGTAGCTGGGGCTGCTGTTGCAACTGCTGCTGCTGCTGGTTCTGCTGCTGCTGGTTCTGCTGCTGCAACTGCAGCTGCTGCTCTCGCGGTATTTTGGTTATGGTCACGCCTTGGCGGCGACGCACCAGCTCCACTACCGAGTCAACAGCTGGACTGGGTTCGGCTGCCGCCAATGCTGCTGCTGCTGCTGCCTCTGCTGTGTCCAGTTTTGACTCCAGCGTTTCAGCTTCCGCTTCCTTTTCTGTTATCTGTTTCTGTTGCTCCTCCCGTTCCGCAGCAGCTGCTGTCTTGCGCGCATGTTTGGCCCGTCGCCGCTGCTCGGAGGAACTGGTGCCCTGCTGGCTCGTCTCGCTGCTGGCATCACTCTGGGAATGTTTCCGCTTGATTATTGACAACGTGTTCCCGGCTGGCATTGATGCCATCTTGACTAAGGTTTTACACGTCTCCAGGGATTTGCGCTTGAGCACCACAGTGCAGCCGCGAGATTCTCTTAAAGCGTCGCCAGCTCTGGGAATCACCTCGTAGTTGCTGCTCTTCGGTTTCGCGTGCTCGTTGCTCAACGGCGGCGGCGTCGACTCAGCTGAATCATGCATGGGCTTCTTGATGGGACTAACAGCTGAATGATCGGATTCATTGCCCGATTCGGTGGCCTTTGTCTTCTTCACAATGGACAACTTGTCGCCGGCAGTTTTACGTATGAGAAACTGCAACGGTGTCTTGTTGGCCGGCGCCAGTTGTCTATTAATCACATCATGCACGCCCGGCATCATTTGTTCCAGCTGCAGTTGCTCCTCTTGCGGATCGTAGGGCTTGCGATATGGCGCATAATTGAAGCAGCCAATTTTAGTTTTGATATTCTCAATGTGCACCTCCACCTCGCGAATACATTCGGCCAAGTCACGCGCGGATCGTCGACTGGTCTGCGTATTGGGATCCTTTGCCGAATACAGAAAACAATCCTTTACAGGCACATTGGCGCGATCATGTTTACCAAAGAACCGGACATTGACCACCGCATTGGGACCGGAGCCCATGGCCTTAGCGGGCCAATAGGGAAATCCCTTTAACTTGGCCCAGAGCAACAAATGCGGCTGAGTGCACACCTTGACGAACCATTCATCACTGGAGTTGGCATTCAAATAGCACTCGGCGCAGGTATCTATCTCGTTCGCCTCCTGGCGGCACACCTTGACCACCGCCTTGGAGGCTTGCTCCACTTTAATATCTGCCAGGATATCAATTAAATATAATGGGCACATCTAAGCAACAGAGGAGAAACACTTACCCCCACTGTCCAAGATAAGCGCATTGTGCTGCATCCACTTGACCTCGCTGAGAAACTCGTCGACGCTGTGAAAGGCGCGATTTTTTATGCGTTCCGCTAAACTTTCAAAGTTCACTGGATTTACAAAATATTTCCCATAGTTTTCCGGTAACACTTCCTTTGGGGAACGAAGTTTGTAGACCTGGAGATTAACAAGCAGGAACGAGGTTACCAACTGCGAAATACTCTGTTTATCGTTTATTTAAACCGAAAACTAGGTTGAAAATAACTCTTAATTTTTCACTTAGAAGCTCTTATATAGATTTTAAAATTTTTAGAAACGGGTTATATCGATCTTAAGAGGATATTTTGACTAAAATGTGGGATATATTTTTCGCAATAACTTGTTGATCGTTTTTTTGCCGTTCGCTAGCCGTTAACTGTCTGATATATAAATAAAATCTTTCCCCGGCACAGGTAAACAGGAATGCATATGGAAAGCAAGACGGGCATTGCTGACAACCAATATACCCTTTTTCACTTTTTAAACGGAGCATAAAGAAAAAAGCCGTAAGCACATGAGACTGATAGGTGCAGCACCAGCAGCTAGACAGCTGGGCAGCAATTCGCCGCTTAAGAGCGCGGCAAAGAGAGTCGCACAATTTCTATTGTAAACAAACAAGTTTGACAAGCGAAGAGTAGCAACAAAAACCATACACAGAACTGTCAAATGTCAGTTTAAGCGCTCACTCCTATGGCTCCGTGCGTGTGTGTGTGTGAGCGTAACTAACCTCAAATTACACAGCGAACATAGCTAAAGCGGCAATGCCAGGCAAATTAAATTGCGCCATTGTAGTCGCCGCACCACCACCTCCTCTGCGATGACGCTGCTATTGCTGAATTCTTTTCTGCTTATTTCGCTGCTTCTTTGATTTGCGGCGCGTTTGTTTTCTTCCTGCGGCTATTCCCATAAGCAGACATACATTACGTACATTTAATGCTTGTGTAGACATACATACATACATACATTACATCAGCCTGTACATATGTATGTATGTTAATTTGTCTGCGGTTTTCACTTTGTAATTGTTTTTAACGCTCATTGCTAGCTAACGGTCCAAACATTAAATTAATTAATTCACTTCCCGCACACTTTAACCAAGAGAAAGGGAGAGGCGGTGCGCAGCATTAATTTCACACTTTATGGAGTGTTTTTGGCCTAGTCTCTGTTTCGTGTTCAAGCATAAAACTGCGCTTACTCCCAACTAGGAAGCAAATGCCACAAATAATATCCCTAAGCTTTCATAAAGTTGTGTCGAATGAGCAGAATTTTACCATAGACATGAAATTCACGTAGTTATTCTACATATACATACACATATTTACTTATGGACAACATGAATGTGTATTTGAATTATCTTTGCATTCCAAATTACAATTTAGAAGCTTCGTTAAATCACAAGTTCTAACTAGATTTATTTCCATTGGAGAGGGGATATAGAGTCGCGATTTTTGCAAATTGATATTCAAATATTCTATACAGTGAGTCTAGCATTGTCGATTTTCTCATTATATTCCAATTTATTATGTCTCGTGGGCTTTATGATTAATAATCATGACCATTAATATATGGGTTCTAATAGGAATTCTAGTTCGTATATTCTGGGCTTTCCGTTGGAATACTAATTAACTTGTCATCCTTTGCATGCTGCTATTCATAAAATAATCCTATATATGACACATTTCTAATTAGAAATATACATGCGTCAATTTCTCATATACAATTCAAGCTAATTTTATGACATTTTAAGTATTTTTACGTAAGAATGAGTCCCAGTATTTATTATTACAACGGACATATTTGTGTACATACAGATATTGTGAAAATATGTCAGCCCAGCAGCAGAAGGAAAATGCCTCTCAAGTAAAAATAAAAAACCCAGCAAAAGCAACGAGAACGAGACATTTCAGGTGTCTACACGTTTCGGTAGCGAGAGACACAGAGCGAGAGAGAGAGAGCAAGAGGATGAGAAAGCGGACCGGCGACGGCAGCAGAGAACGCAAACTGAAGGCCTACATATATGTACATACATACATACATACATGCAAAGACCTAATAGTCGCCTCTTTATGTAATTGTGTTGTGTGAGCGCAAATATTTCGCGTGTTGTTTTTAAATGACAAACGAACGAACGAACATGAACCGAGGCAAAGATAATGAAAACAGCGATCGGTTACGGAAAGCGCGTTATATATGCATGTATGTACGAATGTAGTATGTATGAAGAACAATAAAAACAGATGTACGTGTGCATGTGCATGTGTGTATGTAATTACTCACCCCGCGCACATGTTTCATGCGCTCCAGCGCAAAGGTGAGCAGCTGACTGAGCAGATCCACGGAGACATCGTTGCGACGCGGCCTTTAAACCGCAACAAATAAAGGAAAATTAATTGATTGAACTATTGAACCCAACTTTAAATTTACCGCTTGGGCGCGCTCTCGATCAGCACACACTCGGGACACTTCCAGGTGGCATCGAATTTGGTGGATGCGGGTCGCACGCAGTAGTTATGAAAGGAGCGCAGGCATTTGGAGCAGGGTGCCAGGCCGCCGCAGCCGCGGCACTTCCAGCAGAAGGGATCCCAGCCATCCTGCAGCATAGCAAACATGTATTAATAGGGGGAATTTATGTACGATAGGCATTTATCGATAAATTACCCTAGGCGCTGGCTGCCACACCTCGTTGAGCCTTTGCTGCAGCTGCTCGCGCGCATTGCTGGAACTGGAGCTGGGCGCAGGCTTCGTATCATCCGTGGCATCCGAGAACATAGACAGATTGGGATCCGTGTCTGCGGTTGAGCTGGTGCGCCACTCGCCGCTGTCCGCCTCCCCCGCCGGCGTTGTCTGCTCCAGCGGATCGATCGTGTCGTTGATGAAGCGATTGAGGAACGCGGTGTGTTTTCGGGCAAAATCCTCGTTCTCGGAGCGCAAATTGCCGCGCCGCGGCTGCCGCTCTTCGCTGCTCAGCGAGACGGTCTTGCTGCGGGAACGAAAGCGTGTGAGGCTGTCGCTGGCCGGCTGGCTGTTGCTGCCCTCCCCAACTTCCTCCTCCTCCTCGCCGGCGCTCAGCTCGGCCAGCTGCTGTTGCTCATCGCCGGCGAAGACCGCGTCATCGTAGGCCATGGAGTAGTTGCGCCGCTTTGTCTGCTGCTTGCTGCTGGACACTGCCTGCGGCTCCTGCTGCCATTCATCGTCTAGTGAATCCCACATGGGCGCGGGTATGCTCTTGCTGCGCTTCAGCGTTGCCTTGGTCATCGTCGTGGCGGGCGACGTGGTTGAGTGGCTGCTCGACGACTGCTTGATGAGCTGCGCTGCAACGGCACGGGATTTGCGCCTCTTCAGCTTGGCGCTGTCCGAGACATAGCCGGTCAGCACTTGGGACTCGTTGTGGGAGCGCTGCAAGGCAATCATTTCCTTTGGCACGCGCACCTTGCCCTCCTGTCGGGGCGTCGATGTGTGCGCGGGCTTTGCTTCGGTCTGCTGCGTCGCCGTCGACGTCGACGGCGTAGGCGTCGTCGTCGTAGACGTCACCTTGGTCAGCTTCATGGTGAGTGAGGCGTGGCCGCCAGCTGCAGTGGATGCCACTGGCCAGGCGCTCGAGTTGGAGGAGCTGCTGCCATTTGCAGAGTCCGGCGGCGAGCTGACCACATACTTCAGCCGCTTGTTGGGCAGTGATTCCCGCTCCTGGCTAGTCGGCCACAGATCCGGTGGCGGACTGTCAATCGCCGATGTCGCTTCATAAATGGGCCGCGGTATCGACTTGGCGCTGTCGTCGTCGTCGCTGCTGTCCATGTGCGGATTGTATGTGACTGTAAGGAAAATATATATATATATATATATATTTATAGTGATCGGATAGAAAAGATTACAAGACAAAATGAAGAACAGCCGAGCATCAAATACCCTTACAGAAATATAACAGATGTGCAATATACATATGTATATCAATTGTCGGGATGGGTCTTACGCAAAAACTATATTTCCGGCCTATCGATATATGTTATTGTAGTCAGATGTTAGATTCTGCTCAAAAATTGGGAACATTAAGAATTACAATACGTGCAGCAAGTCTTTAATAATTTATTTAAAATTTAATTCGTATCGGGTGATAAGATAACCTTACAAATTCGATACCGCAGAGTTTAGTTTTAGCAAGCAACCAAATTTATTGCACATTTTGTGTGTTTACTGTAGCGCACACAACATTCGAACAGTCAGTGTCAGGAAAAAATGAAACCCGCAAAAGCAGGGAAATTAGTTTCAATATTTAAACGTTAACCCAGTAATTTTATTTTACTCGTCAACTTTTTGCACAAGCATCGGCGACGAGTCTGTCAATTCGCTGCTTTTCTTTAGCAGCTACAACATGATGGAGGGGCAAGGCGAAGGGAATAAATAGAAGCCCCGCGAATGCTACTTACCAGGATTTGATTTTTAATGTCGCCGCATGCCAGCACACACACCCATACAGTATGTATTATGTACGTTTATGTATGAAAGTATCTATGAACTTTTACTTTGTAGTCTTTTTCTGTTGCTTCTGCTTTGATTTCACGCTTGTGGCTCGTTCTGCATTGTTTTCTCCCAGTTGCTTACTTGTTGTTGTTGTTGGTGGTGCTGTGGTTGCCACTTGGACGTTGCTGTTGTGGTTGTTGTTCTACTACGTGCAACTGCAATATGTACACAAGATAAAAACCATACAATTGTTATGTACAGGCATTTTCACGCTGCTGTCTACATATGTACGTATGTATGTAAGCATGCACATTTTGTATATGCGTATTTACATACATATGTATATACATATGCAGACCAAGCGATTATAATTTGTCTTACCAATCTCTCTATTTTATTTCTGGTCTGCAGTCCACGCCAATCAAGTAGCACAGCGGCTGTTGCACCGTTTTCCTTGTTAATTCATAATAATTTTCAAGTTATATTACAATATTCTTTAATTTTACTTTACATTCAGCCGCACTAGAAAAAAACACCAAACTCAATGCGTCGGCAAAGTGACTGAAAATGAATTCGCCTCAATCGCCCATTTCGCTCGTGTCAGTCAGATGTTGACGCTGTTAGCGCTCATTTCATGCCACTCTCTCGCTCGCGCTCTTTGTCACTTGCGGCTCAGCTGCTCTTAGGCGGCTCTCTTTGAGGCTATTGTGTGCCAATGTGGTAGCATTTTATTTACTCATCATTGATTATGATAATATATTAAAAGTACATGTACTACGTACAAATCTATATATATTTATGTACATATTAAATAAATACTAATTTCAATATACGTAATATGTGCATTATTAAAGGCACTTTACTTTTTTGTTAAACAGATGAATGTATGATTAAACAGATGTACATATTTATATGTACATATATGTATGTATGTATGTACATATATATTGGACACTTTGTACAATCTTCGGTTGTGTCTATTGTGGCATTAATTTATTGCAATAAGTAAAACTTGCTGCGAAAAGTATTTATTCATATATTGATTTACATATTATACTGCGCGATGTATATTGTACATATATGTACATACATACACGTGCATATATAATTAACCAAAAATAAGTACATATACATATAAAAATCAATATCGCAAAGTTTGATAACATTTTAAATAATTGATATTCACTGTTATTTTGAGTGGAAAACTACGCTTCAAGTTTCTTTTGCTTAAAAATATCTTGAAGAAAAATCACACAAATAATTATTTCTATGTTTATTAATAATTTTAATATATCTCTTCTGTATCTTTAACTTATTGTGGTTCTTTGGTACTTTACGTTTTCCTATGTAAGCTTAGTAATTACCTAAACCCTTAAGCTAAAAAGAAGCAAAATATTTGTGTAAATAGTACTCTGTTTTCGGATTAGTTCCCAGAATGATGAAGATTTCAAAGAGGTTTTAGTTTTCCAGAGAAAATTCTAGAATTAACCAAATAATAAAACTTTCCATTTTCACGAATTAATTTTTTAATTAACTGAGTACCCAAAGTTCTCCGCCAAGACTAACTTAACACAAGCAATTCTCACCTTTCGATGTGAAAAACAAATTATTATTTCTGTCGATACTTTTGTTAAGCTGTCGCCATAAACAATACAAAATTTTGACAGTCTTGGACAACTTTTACCATCCAAACATAGCAAAAAAAAAACCCCCCGAATAGAGCAGTTCTCATATATTCATGGCAAATGATGGCGGCGAACCCAAAAAGTTGCTACACATGAACCCATGCAGAAAGGTCGAACTAAACAGAGTCCTTATGCGACCCTATTTCGGCATAAATTCGATATGTGGGTGTGTGTGTGTACCTGCTGCTGGAAACATGTCAATGAATGGAGATTACGAACATAATTTGTATTCCAAAAACCAAAAACTGTTAAAAAAAAAGTTACTCGGCGCGCATTTTTTAAACTCCGATCATAGAGGGAAAAGGGAGTATATTGGCTTTGTGAATGATGAAAAGAGATTTTAAGCTAGAAATATATGCTTGGATCTGACCAGTTTGAAGGTCACTGATTTGGGCTCATAGTCTTAGAGTCACCAAGACTAACGTAAAACCTAAAACCACCTTCGGCAAACGGAATGTGCAATATTATTCAAAGGTCACTGGTTCGAGCTTACAGTCTAGGCGACACTCAGCTAATAAAATGAAAGGATCGAGAACTAGGTTTCCACTATCCCCACTATAGCAAAATATGTTGTCATCACAAGGAAATGCTTCGGTATCACAGTTAAAGAACCATCTAGATAAATAGAGATATTGAACTACCCGACAAATTATAATAATTAAGATCTGCTGATTTCACAGTTTGAAAGTCACTACCTTACAGTCTTTGATTTACCAAGTGAGTAAAGGAGAATAACACAAATGTTTAAATAAAGTATACCGAGGGTCACCGTTTAAAAGTCACTGTCTTGGAGTCACCAAGCAGACTTATTTCGAAATGCTTGTGAGCTGTTATAAGATTGCGAGCAGAGTATTGCCTTGTCGCTTACACCCGACTGCAACGTTCTAACTTGTTTAACATCTTTTTTTTGGGTTTTGTATTTGTGTTTTTGTGCACGGGCAAAAGTTAGCTTTCTGCCGTTGCTGGAGTGTTCCTTGGGGAGCAATTGGGTTAATATTTGGCACATAAATTTGCAAACGAAACACTTTAATCAATGCTCAGTCGGGATGGGGTGAAATGCACCTTTCGGCCGTGGGCATATTGATTTGACAAACAAAAAAAAAAACAAACATAAAAGGCCTGAGGCATGCAGCTAGCCACGGGTTGTCCCGGCAAGGATTCGGGGATTCCTTTAAGGCACAGAAAGAGAGAGCGAGAGATTCGCCTGTCATTTATAAGATATTGCATTTCATTTTGTTGATTTTCGAGCCGCAGGCAGCTTTTGGCTTACATTTGCCTCAGGCCTCGAAACGACTCGCATAATCGCTTAAATGGAATTTATAGAAATCCTTGCAGCACCTGAGTCCTAAGCGGGGCCAGCGGTGATGCAGAAACGAGTGGCATGGAGGCGAAGAGAGAGAGAGCGAGTGAGAGAGTGAAAGAGTAAGAGAGAGACGAAGGCCACCTCACTGACCAGCTGCACTCAGAGAAATACGACATTCGAAATGCTCATTTAGCTGGGTTATAATTAATATCCTTTTGTTTTTAAAATTGAGAGCCCATTTTGTTCAATATTCCTTAATTATTGATGGCTCTGGCGACCTTTCCATATTTAAAATATTTGTTGGCTGCCTCGAGGTCCGTGTTTGTAAAGACAAACAATGAAATTATTTTATATAATACTTTGCTTTCGACATGTTTCGGTTGCACATCGGCAAACCGTCTTCAGGGCACTAACACCAAGATACAAAAAACAATTAACAATTAGAATACAATAGTAAATTAAACATTATTTCGAACATTTTACATACATTATTTTACACGTCTGCGCTTTTTGCCGTGGAGATTGAGAGGTGTCTGTACAAGTGAGCGCAATTGTCTGTGTCTGTCTTGTAGCAGAATGGACAACACCCTCTAAAAAAAATAAATTGGTATAAGAAACCAATAGCCTCCGGGCGAATACTCAACTTCAGTTCAAACCACCCAAAGAGTATGATAATCAATACAGCACTAGGCTGTATGAATAGAATGATTAACATATCGGACACAATATACCACAAAGAAATTGAACATGAAATCAAAAAACTCTTGACCAAAAATGACTTCCCACAAAATATAATCAAAACATTATTAAAAAGACGTAAAAACGAAAGAAAAAAGCCAACAGAACCTGCTAAAATATACAAATCCCTAATATATGTACCACGACTATCAGAACGCCTCACAAACTCAGACTGTTATAACAAACAAGATATAATATATACATTACAAATATTCTTCAACAAGATAAAGTCGAAAATCCCGATGATCGACAAAAGCAACGTCGTTTATCAAATACAATGTGGCGGGGAAAACAACAACAAGTGCAAAGTGTCAACATAGGTACAACAAAATCGAAGCTAAAAACAAGGATTAGTCAACATAAATCGGACTTCAAATTAAGACATCAAAATAATATACAGAAAACAGCACTTATGACCCATTGTATGAAAAGCAACCACACACCAAATTTTGATAAAACAAAAATCTTACAACAAGAACAACACTACAACAAGCGACACACATTGCAAATGCTTCACATAATTAACAAACCAACCAACAAACGACTAAACTACACGACAGACACAGAAAATTGCGCTCACTTTTACAGACACCTCTTAAACAGCCAAACAGCCTCAGTATCAATCTCCACGTCAAAAAGCGCAGACGTGTAAAATAATGTATGTAAAATGTTCGAAATAATGTTTAATTTACTATTGTATTCTAATTGTTAATTGTTTTTTGTATCTTGGTGTTAGTGCCCTGAAGACGGTTTGCCGATGTGCAACCGAAATATGTCGGAAGCAAAGTTTTAAATAAAATTGTTTTCATTGTTTGTCTTTACAAACACGGACCTGGAGGCGGCCAACAAATAGATTATTCCTTAATTTCGTATGAATCAAGGCTGCAAGCCAGTTTCGACTGAGCTGGTTCGAACTTCAATATTCGGCAGACTGAGCGTTTAACAAATTATTATTATTTTGGTTAAAAGATGTTGGTTATTTTTTAAGATCATTGAAAAATATTTTTGAGCAATATCTTGGAAACTTGATGTAGAATGAACTAGTTTCCATAAATAATGGTATATCTATGTATAAGACTTAAACATGGAAAAAATAAGTCGAATCAAGTTTCAAATCATGGAACCTTAATTTGAGAATTCGAACCTCTGACAAATTGTTTTAGAATATGAATATTGAAAATGTGATCAAAGTTGATCGGCAATGCTACACAAATAAAAAAATAACTTAATATAAGCTCAAGAACGTTTGAAATGATTTTGAATATTTGGAATTAGAATACAACTTTTAATTTAGGTACAAAATTTTGTCAATTGAGTACTGGAAATAAATTTTTATTAAAATAAGAAACTTGTGCTTAATAAGTTGTTAAAAAAAAAAGATTTTTTTCGCTTAGTTTAAGAATTTTCGATCTTGGTTGCCACGAACAAACAGGCTCGGTTCGTGGAGTAAAGTAAATTTCCGGGTTCGAATCGGCTCGGTTCAAAATCGGTTCTCAGTCTTGATTTGATTGCAAATTGCTGGCGGCTTTTGCTGAGTGTAGGCATTGCCAATTATTGAGCGTTTGCCAAGTATTGGGGCATAGTATATAGCCCAGGACGAGCTGCTGCTGTGGGGCGGCGCACTGAAACAGGAGCAATAACTGTTTGGCAAACAGATTTATTTTGCAGCCTTTTTATTGTTGCCGCCTGCTTGCCGTCAGCTGCCTCCGTTTCCTCCTAGCGGCGGTCTTCTCCTTTATGATGCCTTAACCTAGCTGCTGCCTTCACTTAGTGCCTGCTGCCTATTCTTGCTGCCTCCTCATCCTGGGTGTTGTCTTCTCCTGGCTACCTCTTCCTCTTGTCTCTTGCCTTCTTCTGGCCGCCTCCTTCTCCTTCTGACTGCCTCATCCTTTAGCTGCTGCCTGCCTCCTCCTCCTGGCTACCTACTTCTCCTAGATACCTTCCCCTCCTGTTTTCTGGCTGCCTGCCGTCGCCGCCGCCTCCTCCCGACAGCTGCTTTCTTCTGGCTAGTACAAATATTGGTTTCTAAATTTTCATTGCCACTGCGGTCTGGCAGTATGTGCGCCTGCTACGACTCTCGACTGTTGCAGCTGCATTAAATGCATGTTTCGGCCGCCGCATTCCATTCAGGACTCCTTTGCCTGATGTGGCCTGGCTTGGCGTCCGCACGGTGCAGTGCATCATTTTTGCATTAGAAAAGTGTTCGCTCCCAGCTAGCTGTAAATAAGCCCAACGTTACGATGCCAACTGGCTGAACTAGTCGCAGTCGTACTCTCAGTCTCAGTCTCGATCCAAGTCCCAGTCCCAGCTCCCAACGGCGTTGCCATTGGCTGTTCTAACCGCAAATTATGCTTGTCAAAAATGAATGTTACATTCGTAAATGTAAAAGGGGCAAGGGGAAGTGCAGGAGAAGATGTTGCTCCCCAGGACTGGGTGTGCGCCGGTGTGTGTGGGTGTGTGCGGGTGTGCATATGGGTTTTTGTGGTTGCAAACGCTACGTGCTCAATGCGTCACAATCTCTGGAGGACGCGCAGCCTGCACAAATGAAGCCAAGCCATTGATGGGGACGGCACAGCCTGTCTGTGTGTGCATGTGTGTGTGTGAGTGTGTGTGTGCTGCTCTGACTGACTTGGTGGTTTGACTTTGCCGCAGTCACCACAGCAGCACAAGCAGCAGCAGCTCCTACAGCGGCTCCTGCAGCGGCGGCAGCACCGGATGCTGGCGGCGTTTCGAGGCAGCTGCTCGCAACTTTGACTAAATGTGTTTTGAGTGCATTAAGATGAAAATGTTATTACGGTTTTTTTGTTCTCTCTCTCTCTCTCTCTCTCTTTTCTCGGTTCTCCACTCTCAGTTCGCAGAGTTCTCTGCGGCTTTTTCCCTTGCCCTGGCACTCATTATTGCCACATTTGATGTCGGCGCCACATGGAAGCGGCGGAGATTAAGCGCGGAAATGCTGCAAAATGTGAGCGCAAGAACAAACATGGATGCTGATTGAGACTGTCGAGGGGGGGTGGGGGTCTCGGTAGCTAAGAGCTGGCCTAGGGGTTGGCTGAGGGTTGTCCAAACAGAATCGAACGGAAATTTGTGCACATAGTTGCAAGTTAGATCAACAAGTGATAGAAGCCGAAAAAGGATGCGCTTTGCTCAGCCAAATTATGCAGATTAGCCAAAGGATATGCTGGAATACACAAGCATATGAAGCACAGGAAGCCAGGAAGCCAGTTGCAAGCGCAATTGAAAAAATAAACAGTGCGCCAGGAACTGAAATTGAAATTGGGTACACAGCAGCAGCTTCTCCTGGATTTTTCTCAGATCTAATGAAAAGCAGGTCATGCATTTATCTCTATATATATAACTGTTTGTCCTGACTGATTGACTGACTGACTGACTGACTGATTGGTGATCAACGCCCAGCCCAAACCGTAAGAGCTAGGAAGCTGAAATTTTCACTGTAGTTACCTTATGTGATGTAGGTGCACGTTAAGACGGGGTTTCGGGAAATTCCACCCGCAAGTGTGGAAAAATCGCGAAAAATGTTTGTATGTAACTTTTTTGTTTACCATCCGATCGGCCTCAAACTTATTTTCAAAGACCTTTGTTCAAATTCATTTGAGGGGTGTTTCACACTTTTAGGATAATCCGTTCCTCCTTGGTGGAACGGTCAAAGATTTGGTGGGTGACGTTTCACGCTCAAATTCATTTCCATAGATCTATAAGAAAAATCATTTGATACGTGTTTCACACTTTTCGCAGAATTCAAACTTCTTCGGGGGGAATGCGATTTAAAGATTTTTTGGGCGAAGTTTTAAGTTGTTTCCGATTTGCTTCAAACTTATTTTCAAAGCTCTACATAAGAACTTAATAAATACGTATTTCAGAGATTTGGAAAATTCCACCCGCAACAGTGGTAAATTGGCGGAAAACGGTTGTATGAAAGTTTTTTGTTTGCCACCCGATCCCCCACACTTATTTTCAAAGATCTTTGTTCAAATTCATTTAAGCGGTGTTTCACACTTTTCGAAAAATCCGTCCCTCCTTGGTGGAAATGGAGGTCAAAAATTTGGTGGGTGACGTTTCGCGTTCAAATTCGTTTTCAAAGATCTATAAGAAAAATCATTTGAGACGTGTTTCACACTTTTTGCAAAATCCAAACTTTTTCGGGTGGAATGCGACTCAAAGATTTTTTGTACGAAGTTTTAAATTGTGTCCGATTTGCTTAAAAACTTATTTTAAAAGCTCTACATAAGAATGTAATGAATACGTGTTTCAGCGATTTGGGAAATTCCACTCGCAACAGTGGTAAATTGGCGGAAAACGTTTGTATGAAAGTTATTTGTTTACCGTCCGATCAGTTTCAAAATTATTTCAAATTTGTTTGAGAACATTGATTTTATAACATACGTGCCACGGGCAAGGCCGGGTTATACCCGCTAGTTTGGAATATTTCCGTAAGCTCTGTATAAATGCCGCCTGCTGAGTATATATCCAGGATATTATCTGGCTATATGTAGCTGTTATTATACACTCAGAGAAAGCTTGCATTTAGTACTCAAATCAAGTACTAATGCAGTCAAAACAGTTTTTCGTATTGCAAAAACTTTAGGTATGAGAATTCTTGTTTTAAATGTTTTGTACCTCTTCCAAGCCCTTTTTTCATTATACCGCAACGTTAAGGATCAATTTTAACATCATGCACAATTCAAACTTGATCTAAAATTATTCAGGAATATTCAGTTTTTTTTTGGGCATTATCTTAACCCACCGCTTACCAAAAACAACCTCTAGGCTCTAACACAGCCCCTTTCGACTTCCTATATACACAGATAAGATGTAAATCTTATAAATAAGGGCCTATGACTTCTTGGAGGCAGCAGTCACCTAAACATATTTCATAATTTAACAAATATTTTAAGTTCTTTGCAGTTTAATTTCATTCTGCTTTTGTATTCTAACGCCATAAAATATGCTTTAAATTTGAATTTAACTCGAATTTATTGCATATACGCAATGTGCGCATTGTTAAAAGCTGTTTTGATTACGAGAAATGGGGAGAAAAAATCTAGATTCATTACCAGAACACAGAAATAATAAATTGTCACTGTATTTAATTTATACCTATTAAAATGGGTGTTTGGGATATTATCGAGTTGAAAACGAAGAAAGCTTTTTATATAGGATGTCGATAGTTATAATGATATTGATAAAGATAATAATAATGATGACAATGATAATGATAATTATAATGATAATGATAATGATAATGATAATGATAATGATAATGATAATGATAGTGATAGTGATAATGATAATGATAATGATAATGATAATGATAATGATAATGACAATGATAATGATAATGATAATGATAATGATAATGATAATGATAATGATAATGATAATGATCATGATAATGATAATGTTAATGATAATGATAATGATAATGATAATGATAATGATAATGATAATGATAATGATAATGATAATGATAATGATAATGATAATGATAATGATAATGATAATGATAATGATAATGATAATGATAATGATAATGATAATGATAATGATAATGATAATGACAATGACAATGATAATGATAATGATAATGATAATGATAACGATAATGATAATGATAATGATAATGATAATGATAATGATAGCTTCTTTAATAATAATAATAATAATAGATGTTAAAGTTGATTGACCAGCCAACTTATCATGTATGCACTTGCATATTACTTAGCAGGACATCTGCAGGTCGAGCAATTGCGATGAAATCGTCAACAATCAGCAAGCAAAATTGAATGAAAGCACACATGTATTTTAGTTTTTATTCAATTTATTTCATATTTCCGTTCGTGTTCATTATTTTTATATTTATTTCATCTATGTTAATATAGTGTGTAGTAAAGCTTGACAATCTATACCAAAGAATAATGCTATCTTCATGTATTTGAGTTTTACATATACATATATGTTCATATATATATTTATTATTTATTTTTGGCAATATTTTGTCATGTTTTTCTCTCTATGTGTGTGTGTGACAGGGTGAATGTTATTTTTGATATTATTTTTTATTTTCGTTTAGGTTAATGTGAAAGAAAATACAAATATTCTGCATGTATGGATTGCCTTTTGCTTAAAAAGAACAAAATTCAAAATAGGTATTTATTTTTGCAATTTTTGCGCAATTGTTATTTTGTTACGTAATTTACGTACGCAGCAGGCGATCCGGAATATCGAGCGACATTTGTAAAGGTAAAAAAGTTGTACTACGGATTCTGCATTTGAATTTATTTATTTTCTGCATGCTGATGTAAGTCAAACATAGTCGATTTCCTTTTTTTACACGCTTTGCATGTTGCATGTTAGCAGTTGCCTCTGTAATTGCATGCGTCTATTAAACGTGAGGTTCTGCGTGCACTAGAGTTGAGAGCGTGTCATTACACTCAGAAAAATGACTAAGGATTTTGTTATCTAATCAAGTAGAAAATTTGTCAATACCCTTTCATTCCAAAATACTTTAAATTCGGTAAATTAATTTGTGATTGTTTTCGAAGATTATTCAATCAAATTCAAAAGAATTGTGAATTAACAAAAAATATTTAGATTTAAAGAAAAATTTTTTCCTAAAGTAATAATAGTAATAAATCGAAATAATTAAGAACATTAACCGTCTATAGTTCTAATAATTACAAATTATTATAGAACTAATTGCTGAATTTAAAATACAAAAATAAGCAATAAAAGCAATTAAATGTGTGCTATACAGAGTATCGATATTTATAACCTTTGCTTGCGTCTTTCTTTGCTCTTTTTAGTGCTCGGATCGTGTACGAAACACGCGCACGACACGCGCTCATCTCTAGTCTGCAGCTCATTGGCCTTCAATGTGCTCGCACGCATTGTGCGGCGAGTTGATTCCACTTGACTAAATAGAGGGTATTCGGTATATATAGACGCATGCGGAGTGTACTAAGCAGTGTAATTAAAATTATATTTGCAACATTCCCAATGCAAATGTGTGTGTGTGCATTTAAAAGCATAGTTTGAATGTTGTCCTTCCAGAGTTTAGTTCTGTTTACATGTGCTGTTTGCATTCTGGCGGTTACCAACACTTTTTAATTAGTTAAAACGATTTCAAAAGGTAGTACATGACCAGTTTTTTTCTTCTTTCAGCTCGGTTATTTTTTTGTTACATTTCATGAGAGAGATATATGTATATATATATTTTTATGTCTATATGTACATTGTTCTTTTTTTCATTTTTTTTTTGCAGTATATAAATTGAAGAGTTAAATAAATATGAGTGTTGTAAAACAAAAGCTAATATCAGTTCCATGCCTTAGAGAGCCACAACAATTTAAGCAAAAACTATATAACTGTATATATGTAGAAATGGTTAAATGCATTGAAATTAAATTTGTAACTGAATTGAAAAGAATTTTTCATCTATACACTGAGCTTATACTCTATCCGTGCAGCAGCTAGGCATTAAATATATGTATATACGCATATATAGTATGTTATAACTTTTGGAGAACTATGAGATCTGAAGGAAAAAATTTGCTATTTACTGACATTTATCTCTATTGATTTATTATTATTAATTTGTTGAATTTTTCTTTATGTTACGTGCAATTGAAATAGTTTTGTATGTTTTTTTTTTGTTTGTTTATCAAAAAACAAAAATCCCTTTGAGCGTTCGCCCACAAAATACCAAAAAGGGGGCGTGTATTGTGGAGTTGTGTAAATATTTGCTTGCATAGTATTGTGTAATCGCCGCGTACTCATATTTTTGTAAACAATTTTTTTATTACATTTTTTGTCATTTATTTATTTATATTTAAATGTATTTCTATATTGTTAGTTATGCAAGATTTTTTGGAGTACGTAAATCCGCCTGTATACGACAATTGGCCTTGCATTATTTAAACAACAGCTGCTAATACATATGTACATATATATAGTACTACATACATACATATATATATATATATATATATATATCGAAAAGTGGTATACTCACAGTTGCCTACAAATCGGTATAAAGACTCCGATAGACCTTTTGCGAGAAGCGCTTTAAATTTTCATTTGAATCGCCATCTAAAATCCGGCTCTTCTTTCATTTGCACATTTTTCAACACTTGCTTTGAAGGTCTACCGTTAAGTAACTAGGGTTTGGCTTGCAAAGAAGCTGAGCAGAGATTGAAAACTCAAGTAAAAAACTGTCCAAATGAATTTTATACAGCTTGGCAGCCAACTGTGAGTACATCAACTATACATATATGTTGGATTTAGCTGTCTCTTAAAATGTATTTTATGCACTTAAATTTAGTTTAAGTTTATAATTTACATTTACATTATCAAGCTCGAGTTGTAAACATTCTACACAAAAATTATTCTGCTGCAATTGTTGGGCTACACACATACATACTGCTACTGTATGCGATTATACATGATATACATACATATACATATATATATATACTATATATAATACGATTTACTCATACATTGTTCTTACACCCATGCATATTTCAATATAATAAGTAAAATTTTAGTTTTCAACTAGTTTGGGTTCTTTTTTTTTTTTACATCCATCTATATACAATGAATTTGTGTTACGAGTGCGTAAAAATCAGTTAAATAAATTCGTAATGCAAACAGTTTAAGAAAGTTTTGAGCAGTTGAGGCAAAAAAACTTAACAAGATTTTCTAGATAGGTACTTAATGGTTTTGGCTGGGATTTTTATGTTAGTCTTTGGAAGAACTAGAACCTAGGTGTATATATCTAAGTGTGCTGATTATGAACTGTTAAAAGCAACCCGCGGGCATAACAATTATGTTTAACATTTAAAACAGAGCTTTAAAATTATGTTTGGCATCCTTTAGCTTTTGATATTGAGCTGGGCTTTAAAAACAATGTTTTGATTTAAAAAATTCTAAAATCCATCTATTTACACAATAATTTCTATTGGAAAACTAAAAATATACCCTATGGCATGGCTAAAAGGTTTGCATTTATACGTATATTTAAAAAATAGTTACTTTTAAGTTTCAGGTATAATACTTGGGAACTCTAAGGTCTATATGCATATATCAATGTGGCTACAGTGGATTATACAATGAGCAGTAAATTTTCTAACACTAAGAAAACGAAGTTGAAAATCAAATATTCTTCAAGCCTATGCAGCTCGGTATTACGACTATGTCCATATTTTCCTTATACATACACATATATTTACATTTACATACATGCATATGTACTGTTACGTTTTATACACCTTATGCGAAGTATTTTTGGTCTAGAATTGTTTTTGTTTTTACGCTATGCATTTTAAACATTTACCAAATTAGACAAACTATGAAATATTAATGACAAATTCCACTAGCAACATTTCAAAATGAATCAGTATCAAACATTTGCCATTCACCGGTAGCAATAGCATACCCAAATGAACTGTTATATTTTCCAGTGAATGTCAATTGGATTGGCTTTTGGCATAATTGGTATTGGGTCGAATGTCAAATTCTCATTCATCGTGTAAGCAAATTTGAATGTTGACCAGTGGAATACGTTTTAAATTTAGAAATGGAAATTTATATACATATATAATATATATATAAATATATATATATATATATATATATTTCTATGTGTTTATGCGTCTAGTTAAACTACGTGTTTTACTTACGTGTGTTAAATAAAATCATTATTATTTCTGCACGCTGTTAACATAACATTCTCATATTCTCACGGTTGTTTTTTGTGTTTGTTTTTTTGATTCTACATAAATTGCTCTTGGATCGCGCATTCTTCTTCTTGTACATACAGCTTCATAAAGTCTGCGACAGTCAATAGATTGGTTTTATATTTAATTAATATTTGTTATACTGAATGCTTGGTATTATAAAAAATTACTTGAGAAGAATTCGCTGATATGAACAAAACGATTGCCACAGTGGATTTATTTTTGACTCTGTGAACTGATTGTTTTGGGCAGCACAATCTATTGACCGACAGATGGCGCTAGCGCGCTGGCAGCACAATCTATTGGCCGACAGGTGACGCGCTTTACACCTGCGTACCATAATACTAGAGGGAGACAAACTCGCCACCGCCAGCATTACCCTTATCCATGCCCGGCGCTGGCTCCGTCGTCTGCAGCTGATGATGATGATGATGATCCTGCCCGCCAGTGTTCTCCGCCTCCGTCATGTTCGACTCTGCCGCGGATTCGCTGAACAGAGTCTCATTCTCGTCCGGCAGCGACAGCGTCGAATTGCCCAGCCCGCCGCTGGCGGTGATGCGACGTCCCATATTATCGTATTTGGGATAGGCGGAGCTGTCACGCAACGGCGTCGCCTCCACGCCAATCGGCGGCGTGCTGCAGGCGGACGTGGGCGCATTATTGATGCAGCTGGCGCAATTGGACGCGGACATGGGCGGCGCCGCTGTCGTCGGATGATGGCACTGCACCACTGCGGTAACAGCGGGCGGCGGTGGTGGCGGCGGCAGCGGCAGCTCCATGTCACTGTTGTTGCCGCTACAATGATAGGCGCCCGTTTCCAGATTGTACGTAACAATCTCGTCATGTGGATAAAGATTCGTGGCCGCTCCCGCCGTTGACGCAGCTGCGGCTGCTGCTGCCTGCAGCGAGGGATCCTTTTTGAGTATGCCACGGCGTGTGGTGTGACGCGGCAGCGTGGCAAACTGTGCCACAGCCGTTTGGCCATCGCTGGTTGTGCCCGCAGCGTTGGCATCGGCTGAGCATTGGACATCCTGCAGCCGTTTGGGTATGTTCAGCAGATCCGGATACATGTTGATGTCGGCGCCATCCAGCATATCCTGTGTGACAGAGACGCGTATGAATATGTTGCCAAAGGTGGGATTCGGCACAATGTTGGAGCAGAACTCCGGCGGTGGTGGAAAGACGCCCACATTCAGCGGAAACTCCTCCGACAGCTGGCCATGGCCATGCGAATGGGCGTGCGAGTGCGTCGAATGCTGCAGCTGATGCTGATGCTGATAGCTGGCCATTGAGGTGGGCACACTGATCAGGCCACAGCTGGGATCCTTGACGGTCATCAGCTGCTGTCGCATATGCTGTGCAGCCTGAGCCTGGCTGGCAACGGCCGCCGCCTGCTGCTGCTGCTGATGCTGCTGCTGATGCTGCTGCTGTTGCTGCTGCTGCTGGGCCAAGGACAAGCCCGTGCGATGATGGTCGACGGCATGAATCTCGATCTGATTGAAGCCGAGGGTGGAGTCCGTTTTGTTGATGGAACTGGGATTGTTGTCAATGCCATAGCTATCGCCGCGATCATTGGTTGTTGTTGTCACACTCGAATCCAACAGTTTCTTCTCCTGATCATTGAAGCTGACGCTGGTCTTGACACCCGCCTTATTGGCGTGCCGATGCTGGCGCGTGGTCCGCTTGCACAGACACACCACAAACGAGATGGCGATGAGCAGAAAAACGGTGCCAAAGATGCCCATGATCAGGCCAAAATACCAGAATGTCTCCGGCGTCTTAACCAGCACATGCTGCACAATCTCGCTCAGATAGATGCTTATGTTTTGGGTCATGGAGCCGATCAGATTGCTGCCCGTGCAGGCATATGTACCGGCATCCAGGCTGCTCACGTTGAACACGGTCAGATTGCTCCACAGCTTGTCGGAGGCAATGCTCTCCGTGTCGAAGAGCACATTATCATTGTCCAGAATTTTGCCATTCAGCTCCCAGCTGACCTCGGGCAGCGGATCACCATAGACCAGGCAGCTGAAGGTCGTATTGCTGCCAATGTCAATGTTGGTGACCTCCTCATTGTTGAAGATCTCAACGCGCGGCGGGCAGCCAAACAGCTCTTCATCCACACTATCCCAGGTGCGATCCTTTTGCGCTGGCGGTCCTTTGCACACCAGGCTCACCGAGCTGAGCCGGCTGCTCACATACCAGCTGCGAAATTTGCGCAGCTTGCAATTGCACTGCCAGGGATTCTCCTCCAGGGAGAGCGTCTTCAGATTGCCCATGTGCTGGAACACATACTCACTGAGGCTCTCCAGCAGATTGTTCTTGAGATTGAGAAATTCCAGCAAATTCAAGTTGGCCAACGACATGGGATCTATATAGGATATCAGGCAGTCATGCATGTCCAGCGTGCGCAAATGCGGCAATATGGGAAATTGATAGGCGGACAAACGCTTCAGAGGATTACCATTCAGATACAAGATGCGCAGCCGATCATTGCCCATAAACGTGTCCTTGTCCAGCATCTCCAGCTTGTTGTCGGACAGATCTATTTCCACGAGTATTTTCAGATTGCGAAAACTTTCCTTGTGTACATATTGGACCTCGGATTTCTTTAGATATATGCGCTGCAAATTGAGCAGGCCCAATGCGGAGAACTCCTCCCGATTCAGATATGGTATATGATTATCATTGAGCACCAGCACCTGCAGCTCGGTGCTCAGCGTGGTCGGTATGCTCGTCAGCTGTAATGAGCTGCATATGGCCGACTTTTTGCCATTGGTCCACTTGCAGGTGCAGTTGGAGGCGCAGCTCTGCGACCAATCGTCCGCCCACACCCACCCGACGAGGCAGGTGAGGCACAGGACCCAAAGCAGCTGCTGCCAGGCTGCAAAAAAAAAGCGAAAGAGAAGATTTTAAGAGACATAGATAAAAAGGCAAAACGAAATAAATACGCAAAAAGAAAGAGTAGCTAGCTTTGGCATGCCGAAGATTAAATACACTTGCTTAGAGGGGATTTACAAAAAAAACCCCTCCGTTTTTAATGGCGGTTTCATTCGGTTCTAGGAGGTTTTTTAGTAGCTCTTAAATATCAAGTTTAGTCAAGATTTTTTGAAAAAATAAACTTCTCAGCATGGTGAAGATAAAAATTAAAACTTTGGTTACGATATCTTAACACACAACAAAGTTTTTCATAGATTTTCTAGTAACTAGTGCTCCGTATTAAAAAAAAAACCTTTAAAAAGTTACATTCAGATCGAGTGGTGGACCAAAAAATTAGAAGGTGCAATACTAATTTTACACTATTTTCGGGATCTTTTATATGAAGAAACTCACTTCGAAGAACCTTCGCGGGTTTGAACTGTTATTTGACAGGGGCTTCGTCACTTATTTGTCTGAGACCTCGATTTATAAGGACTTTTAAATTAAATTTTCAGCAGTTTTTTGATTTTTCGATTTGTCATATTTATTTTTTTTGTTGCCAAGGTTATATTAACTTAAATTTGTACTCAATTTTACCTCATGAGTGCACCTTTGATAAAGAAAATACTCAATTTAGGCAAAAATTAATTGGTCGATCATATTCTGTCTTAAGCAAAATCACTGTGGTTGTTCCTATTTTTATGGCCGCCACTGTAGCCTCACAACTGAGAGACTAGCTTGCATAGAAAAAGACAGGCACTCATACAGACGGACACGGACATTATATCGACTCGACTCTTGACACAAATCAAGAACATATATGTATATTTATTGGGTTCAAAGATGTCTTCTTCAATGCGTTACACAGTTCGTGACAAAATAATAAGACCCACCGCAAGGGTCGAAAGAGCAATGATTGACGACCTTTGGTTCGGGCTTTTGTTTTATGTGCAACTTACCTGGCAGCCGGATGCTGCTCCCCCTGTTGCTCCTGCTCCTGCTGCTGCTTTTGCTTCTCCATTTTGCCGCCATGCTGTGCATTTGTCCCGCTGCGTTCAGCCCCACGCCTGACCCTGTTCCTGTCCCTTTGCCTGGACCTGTTCCAGTGCCGGTCGCGACCTCGCCAATTGATGACTCTAAATGGCTTTGGCTGATTCGATTGCCATGTTTCACATCATGTTGCCGTCGCTGGCGAAAGGGGGCTCCATTACATATTACTCGGCACTTTGGCTATTTTGCTGGGACAAAAGGCAAATTTTCCGTTGCACTCGACTGCGACAGTTTCTTATCGAATTTGACTTTTTTTTTTGTTTTTGTGGGGGATGCTCTCTTGCTCGCTTCACTAAACTTGCTCGCTCTCTTTAAGCTGGATTCAGTGCGTCCAAACAAGTGTTGATAAACCTAAAAAGAGCTAAAAAAAAAAAACGCTACAAGTTAAATTTTGCTGCCAAAATAAGTTTAAAATTTCTTATTTTATCTAGACAATATAAAGTTGGTTGCGCAAGCAAGATTAAGTTTTCAATTTTTGGGAGAGATATCTAGAAAATGAAATATTCTTAATATGAATGAATTTCATGTCTCTAGCTCTTATAATTTTCGAGCTATGCTTTAAAAACTAAATCTCAAAATCGATATTTATCGATATACGAAAAAAAACAATAAAAGCTTGTTTTTTCAAGTTAAAGTTTCCCAGATCCACAGGCAGATGGACATGGTTAGATTGCCATAGCGTGACGCCCTGATCAAGAATATATATTAACCATAATACATATATAGTTTTGCATCTCGACTCGGCTATTGATGTTGATCAAGAATATAGTATATACTTTATGGGTTTGAAAGTGCCTTTTTTAACCAATTTTAATGTGTTCGGGGCATAAAAAGGTCAAACAATGATTAAAATTCTTGAACATTTTTAAAGTGTGGCTGCACAACTTTCTTATTGATTAGACAATTTATTAGGCAGTTCTGTTTTAAGCTGAATTAAAAGTGGGTTTAATATACGATTTAACAGGGGTTAACAACCTAGCAACATAAACAAGTTGAAGCTTCTAGGTAAGTTTATATACAGAAGCTCACTTTTGCAAACAGCATTTCCACAAGCCTTTTACGCCTTTGACTTTGTCTGCAAAAAGACACAAAAAGCTTGAACTAACAAAAAAAAAATAAGCGTAATTGGCAACACTGGCCGGCATTCGGATTAGTTTTTAGTTTTGGCAGTGCTCAAAGCTGAAGTTGCTGCTTCTTAAACTCTTAAAGAAGACGACCAAGTTTTGCGGAGGGCGCAAAAAATCGGCTTTACTTAGAGCATCATTTTCAGGAACAATGCGCATTGTGTGCACATTTTGTTGTTGTTGTTTTGATTGTAATTGTAGTTGGCTCATTGGTAATCTCAATTTACCGAAGCTCGGCCAGTAAATGGAATGCCAAACAATGGCCGTTGGGATCGGCCTTTAGCCAAAGCTTTAAAATCGCCTATCAACAATTTGTAGTTTGTTGTTCATGCTGGGCTTGGGTCTGGGTCTGGGTCTGGTTCTGGGTTTGGGTTTGTCGGTTCAGTGGTTGGGCGGGTATTTCAATAGACCAACTCATGCCACTTGGTGCCGCTCACAGAGAACAACGGCGCAACAATGCGGCGCAACAGCCAATAGCTCCCCGTGCCACGCCCTCCTTTTGCGCCTGGCAAAGGCATCTTCACAAAATCAGCATCAAAAGCCTGTCGAATGGTGTTTTTTTGCTTTACAAGTTATTTTCTTCTATTTTTTTTTTCGTTTCTCATATTTTTTTTTTGTTTACGCTCAAAGTAAAACAGCAGCTGGAAAATGAGGCAAAAGAGAATTTTGCCCCTTGCTGCAGCAAGCAAATGCTGCAATAACTGCTCAACTACACCTACACACACTCACACACACACATACCAGCCCTCACACAATGGAAACGTAAAATGCTCTGAAGGTTCATTTGTCAATTTGCCATTTGAATTTGTATTTGAGAAATTCACTTGGCCGCTTTTGCGCTTTGTCCTGCCCGCACACCAAGCCCCCCTTCCCCGGGACACCCATCGACAGCCTTATTCATAGCGCATCTTTCTCTATCTACTTTTCTCCCTCTCTCTCTCTCTCTCTGTCTCTCTCTCTCTCCTTCCTTGCCTGTCTGTCTATTTTGCGCTCTGACTTGGGTAAGATGCTTTGGCAATGCGGATAATATTTCCTGTGCCAGTGCAGCAGTTGGCGGGCGCAATTGCAACGGCTGCGCCTGTTCGGGCTTCATCCGACCCCACAGCCAACCCTTCATGCCGGCGCCTCTGCTCTGGCAATTCAACTGATTTTCCCCGCCTGCCTTTTGTGGCTGCCACTGTGTCAGTGTCTGTGTCAGTATCTGTGTGTGAGTGCGAGTGTGAGCTGTGCCTTACAATCGTCGACAGTTTTATTTGTGCAGCTTTATGAGCACTCACACACACACACACGGACACGGACACACACGTACTTACATTTATACACTCACTTGAAGAGATCCGCAGCGGTAGACACTCAACGTTGGCTCGTTGATATATTCATAAATGTGGCACAGTGGGCCGCAAAAGCCAAAAAGCTAATTTGATGGCCAATTGCCAAGAAAAAATCTACAAACTATTGCAGAATATTAAAAAAATATATGTATTATGATAGGATCTGCGTTTGTATATGTGAAGCACACTGCAGCCGCATTTCGCAAGGCAAATCAATTAACTGATGCACCCAGGCATAAGCTTAGATAAAGATCAATACAGTTGTGCTCGCTAAGCAGATTGGACTGCCAAATGCAGTCATATAGTTAGATATAGATATATTACTTGTAGTTAAGCTCGTGCGAGTGGCTAACAAAAAAGCAGGCCAACAAAATCAGTTAGCCGTCGGTCAAATGGCACTGATACACCCAGCCTTGTGGCTATAATTGGATTTCTTTGTGCATCCACCAACAATATTCGTGCCTGCCATTGTGCCAAAGTAATTTAGTTTACCTAAATTCAGAAAGCTAACAAATATGTTGGAAATATATTAAAAAGTCAAATAAACGAAACACATTCGACTTGGATATACCCTGGTATTTTGCAGCGTAGCCCAAGCAAAGTATTATTTACTACTTTTAAAATCGGTTTTCACCCATATTCCGCCTATGGTTTTCATTTATGTGGTTTTTGAAATTAGTTTATTAATAATACGTTTGGCTCTTCGTAAAAAAGAAGAAAAGGGAAGTATGCAGTTTATCGTGCAAAACATTTGCATTATTTTATAGTGAAGTCGATCGGAACTTTTACCTATACAACATTAGTCCAACATTTTCCACACGTGAAGGTGGATTTTACGAAAACTGTGATACACGAGTTACAATAAGTTGTACTAATACATTTTGAAAATGCCTTGATATGAGTTCTGAGGACATAAAAACATTACAATAAAATCAATTATTGTTAATTTTCTGCCCTTGGAGATGGATTATTGAAAATCTACAAAACACGAATTTTTAAAAGTTTGTCAAATTTCATTTGAAGCTGAGTAAAAGTTGAAGATTAAGCTATACAAGCAAAAGTCAAAGTCTTTCTCTTTCATATATATCCAAATTAGTACTACCCATTTAACAACACATTTGTAGGGTATCGCTTTAGTAAACAAGACAAGGCAATATATTTTATACAGAATAATAACAAAAGCATCGAGTAAAACAAAGCGAATCATTTGTGTAACGAAATCCTCAGAGATTTCAACAGAACCGGGCACAATACCAAGAAACGTATAACTTTTTAGACTCGATTACAACAATAAGTGCACATATTGAAGTCAATGCGAATGTCGTTTACAATCAATATTGACACGAACGGAGAATTAAATATTAATTGCCATTTGAGCATGTTCATAAAACTGATGTTCGATATGTTTTGCAATAAAAACATATGCGGCCAACGAGGCGTATGCGTAAATTAATTAATTGACATAATATTAATTTGTATGCAGCTGATATGACTTTCGAGTCTAGAGTCTAGACTTTGGGCAAGCATCACGCATGAATAAATCCAGCTAATTACCAATTGCAACTGCAATGTGAAATGCTTGAAGAGTGTTTATGATATTATTGTCAAAAACATTAATTTTTAAACATGCCTAGGAAAATGATACAAGAGATAAAAGTAAGTATAATTGGTAGTTCAATTAATCGTTGAAAATGATGCCCCCAGTTTGATACGTGGCCCTGATTTTCCACATCAACAGAGCGAATGTGCTTCTTCTTCCCTTTGCCGAGCACTATGTAAGCGCGATCGGGATGAACTTCAATTTTTGTAGTTCTTTATGTTTTCATAGTGTTTAAATATGGCAAACAAGTGTTGTGTGTTTATAACAAAGCGCAAGGCTGTATTGCTCAAAATGTTTTTTGAGAAATTCGAAGAATATTTAAAAAATAAAAAATATTATATTTGGTATAACCAAATATTATATTTCTTATAACCAGCTCTTATAATTTTCCATGCTTAATGCCATGCTTAAAAAGCAATTTCTTAAAATGGATATTTATCGAATAATTAAAAACCCGTTCTGCATGTGGTACAGGAGAAATACGTTAATATTTTAATATAGAGACGGCTAAAATGTCTAACCTCGACGTCCTGATCAAAAAAATATATATGTATATACTTTATGAAGTCGGAGATAATTCCTTTTTTAAATTTCAACGAGTTCAGGGAGTTACAAGTAAGAGGATCTAGTTGGGAGTTCCCGACTACCTGAATCCTTTTCTAGAAAGATACTTAAATTATATATACTATTCTAGAAGCTTGGCAACTCTAGCTCCTAAAAACTAAGAGATTTGCTCAAAAACAGGATTTCGATATCGATTTTTATCGATTTCTTGGAAACGCGGCAAGTTATTAACTATCGGTAACAAACTCGTACTGCACGGACCTTCGTTCAAACTTCAAGTCTCTAGCTCTTAAAGTTTCTGAGTTCCTTGCGTTTATACATAGAGACAGACAGACAGACATGGCTAGATCGACCCAACTATTGATGCTGATCAAGAATATATATGTATATACCTTATGGGGTCGGAGAAGCTTCCTTCTGGCTGTTACAAACATTTGCACAAAAACATTATACCCTTTTTACCCATTTTTAATGGGTTAAGGGAATAAAAAATGCAAAAACAATTTCAAATATCAAAAACAGAAATTATTTCCTGCCCAAAACAATTTTATTTGTTACGTGTTTCGGGTTAGGCTCTTCTGTATCTATTAGTTGGGCTACTAATTCGGATCAAATTCGGGCTCTGGTTAGAAAAGATTTGAAGTGCTGTTTCGAACCGTTTGGGTTTTAAGCCGCTTTGCAGCCTTGATTTAAATTTCTTTGAAATTGAAAAGCAGCTCTGTAAGTAACAGCTTATTTAAGAGAAACACAACAAATTCTTTAAAATGTAACTTTTTCATGCCAAATAAAGGTGGCAGAGGTGCATGTGCTGGCCCGTAGGCGTCTCGACTTAGACAGGCGGAGTTGTTGCCCTCAGAGACGTCATTTCAGTCTGTCGCCTGGCACGACCGAGGTCAAGGGTCTGGCCAGACAATTTGGATATTATTTCCATGCAAAAAGTTATAATAAAAAAGGTATCAATTGAATTGAATTTAAATTTAAGACCATATCTTGTGTTGTTTTACGAGCTTTGATCAAATTGCAGTTTATTATGCTACTCGAATTTGCTTGAATATTCGATTTTGACTATTTATATATATATTTAAACAAGATATATGAAATTAATACCAACGATATAGATAGCTAAAAACTTGATGTATGAATTAAATGCTTATAAAAATCATTAATATGTATATTAATATCAAAAAATAAATTATATTAATCTAACCGCTTCGAATCTGAAAGTTCCTTCTAACCTTTTACTGTGAATCGAACCGTAAACCGAACCAGTTGTAAAAAGCTGTTGTTTTTATAAAATAAATAGTTTTAGGAAATTTGCAAATCTTTAATTAACATTTTGATTTAGATTAAATATAATTTTCATAGAAAAAGGCTGCATTTGTGACATATTGCAATGAAAATTTGCCAACAGATATTCTACTTCTGACTTTAAAAAGAAGAAATGATTTGTTGTACATTTTAGTTAAAATGGCAGCTCATAAAATATTTGACAAACGTGTCAAGTTAAGGTGCGAATCCATAGCTAAGTTCATAAACCGATTCCAAAGTACGAACCGTGAACCGAAACGAACGACCCTTTTTCGTTTGCATTTTGTTGAAGAGTTCATTTCGTTCAGACTAAGTTCGATTGAACGGGTTATTCAAACTAACTACTGAACTTATTCAGTGATTTTATGAATATGTATATTAAGGTAGGGGGAAAAAAGTCTAGGTATATTAACATTTTGATGAATATATAAAGCTTAAGAAAAATGAAGGAATCAAATATTCAATATCTTTTGTACATTTAATCGCGAGCAACTGAATAGATCAAATAAGTAAGTATTACTCGTTCCGTTTATGAACGTCGGTTCACGACTCGCAAATGAACAATTGAACGTATTCACCAAATTGAACTAGAATTTAGCACTTAACTAAATATATGCATTCTCCTTTTCTTTCACTCTCTCTCTTACTCTCCCTCTCAATCTCTCCCTCTCGAGCTCACCTTAAATATAATCCCTGAAGAGCCTATTTTCTAATTTAATTTAAATGCAAGACAGGCGTAATGCATTGTAACTCTTATTTTTACACGAGTTGTACATAATTAAATACATATGTGCCCTGTCGCATAACATAAACTTATGTATATATTTATTTGCCTGCACCACAATGCCACACTTGGCCCCAAACTTTGGCCGCTCGCTATTCAATTGACATGCAATTTAAACTGTGGCCCAGTATGTAAATTAAAACTTGCCACGCCCCGCTCATTTGTGAAACTAATGAAATTGAAATTCTAGAGAGGCGGAGCAAAATAACAACAAAAAAAAACGAAGCACAATTTATTGTTCAAGGACCAACAATTAGAGGCGTCGCTGGCCGACGCTGCATTACCAAAATAAACCGAAAAAAAAACTGAAAAAAAGTGCAAAAAACAAATAGTAATAAAAAAAAAAAAACAATAACAACAGCAAAATGTACACGAAGCACACAAAAAATAAACAAAGTTTTGACAAAAAAAAAAAAAGAAAAGTTTATATATTTATGTATATAAGAAAACTTTTACTTTGACATCGTCCAGCTCGTACCACGGTGCGTATGCAAATGGTTTTCCTTCTGCCTTTGCCACTTGGCAGCGCCTCCGCTGGCGCCGCCCATTCGCATTGTTCTTGCTGCTGCCGCCGCTGCTGCTGCTGCTGTTGTTGCACGCGGGGCGGAGACAGAGGCCGAGGCACGTGCGAATGCAAATGGCGATAGAAAACTTTTTAAATTGAGCAAACATTAACGAAAAGGCAAAACAAGCGCTAAAAAAAATTAAACAAATAACAGTGCAACAGTCGAGAGTGCTCGACTAGAAGATACCCTCAACACGGCGAACTACCTTTAAGTGAACAGTTTGTGCTTCTTCTGCCTCTCACTCAGCTCCACACTATAAAAAAATGCATTCTTCAATAACTTCTCTGTTCATTGTCGGATCGGTATCAAATGTATAGGACTTAAAGATAATATTCAAATGTGTGTATATACCAAATCTCGAGGCTATAAAGTACACTACACTATAACAGGATTTATATGCCAACTTTGGTGTCCCTAGCTTTTATAATCTTTGAGGTATCTTCCAAAAGACAGAAGGCTGTGATCGATTTTTATCAATATCGGGAGAATGAAGAGATTTTTTGAAAATAGTTATCGATAGGGATTTTTCCAGCCTTAAATGTCCCGGCGATCGTGCATGCTGATTAAAAGTAGGCTCGGAAGCAGCTCCCACTGCCTGTTGCATGCATTTCCGCCAGAAAACCAGCATACCCTTAACGTGTATTCATTTTTTAATGCGTACAGGGTATATGTATAAGAAAATAAAATGATGAAAAAGTGGAGCAGGCTGCTCTTATCGCACGCCTATTTGTTTTGAACGCTAAGGCGCGGCAATCTTTCAAGGACAACAAGCCAAGTGTAAACTGCAAAACTTGCCCATAAGCAGGAGGGCAGTGTAAGTGGAAGCGGCAAGGGGAGTCGCATCAGTAAGTTGGCAGGCAGGCAAATCCCCGCATATAATCGGAAAATGTCACAGAAAAATAAAATTAATGACACTTGGCCGCCTCGGGCGCAGATTAGTGACCGTGTTGGGAGTTTTATTGCTGTGCGGAAATGGAAATGGTTTCATAAATACACACACACACACTCATGCATACACACACAGGCACACACACACATGCAGAGTGCAATGCAATTATCTGTCAGCAAAGTGCGCGCTGTACGTGAGCAGCAGGAGGAGATGGAGGAGCAGAAACTGTGGCAGGACATTCGCCTTTGCAGGAAGGCCAACAGCAGGAAGACGCTTAACCCCTGCCCAGCTGGTTGTTGTTGTTGTTGTTGTTGCCTTGTCAGAGCTTACAATTGTTTGCCATTGTGTCCTCGTGGCTAACTGCAATTCCGTTCCGAGCTGACGCTGCAGCAGCAGCTGCGCTGCACTTGGCAGCTATACAACTGAAAACCATTTCAGTTGACAACGCCGCCGCCGCCGCCGGACCCGCTGCCGTCTCCAGCTTCAGCTCCATCTCCATCTCCATCACCAACTCCGTTTGCTGCTCCGCTCTGCACAACAGAAATCATCGACGTCAACGGCGACGCGAGCGACATGGACATGACCTCAGCGACATGGCACAATTTGGTAGCCAGCAGGCGGCCAGCTCCGTTTGTGTGTCTGTGGCTGTATTTGTTTGTGTGTGTGTGTGTGCAGCACTGGCTGCACGGGCTTTGGGCTTGCCAGGGAGCACTATATTTGTGTGGCACTACAAAAATACACAGCCAAACGCAATAAGCAAGTGTGCTTAAGTAGCATATACCCTTTATACAAAGTTGCAAATCGTTTTTAAAAATTTTAATGCAATCTAAATGGAGCCCGGATAATCCCTCAAAGCTAAGCTTTAATCGATATTTATCGATCCATATTTATCGATTATCGAATAGAGAATCGATAGAAAAAATATAAGTACCTCTACTCCAAATTTGCAGTTTTGTTTTGTCTCTCATATCGATAGACAGGCAAATATGTGGGCATCGATAAATCCAGTCAACTTTAGTGGGGTTACAGATGTCTGCCACAGCCGGTTACAGCCTTTGGCAAAAATCCATTTTATCTGTTTTTTTTTAACGTTTGCCATAGTTACAGGGTATAGACAACAACCACAACGTTGTATCTGTTTGACGAGCAGAAGCAGTTGAGCCAGCAGCAATAACAACAACGAGGGTCAAATGACAATAAACACAACGATTGTAGACGCACACACACACACACACATACACACAGAGAAAGTGTGTACACGGCGGTTATTTGTATGCATACAGCCACACATTCACACACATATATTTCGTCAGGACAGACAATTACAATACAAACAAACGTGCAACAGAATGTGAAATGCCGCAACCGGAAGTGGTAGATGCAACAGCGACTGTGGCATAAGATGGCGGTAACGTTGAGCCAGAAGAAGAAGAAGCTGAAGAAGAATGCCACAATGACAACGACAGCCAGGACTAAGGCTAAGGCTAAAGCTAACCGGAGTTCTGCTACAGAAAGATAAGAACGTGGCCAGACGTGCGGCCAAAAGGAAGAGGCTAGCCGTCTATTACGACAGTACACACAGTTATCTCACAAATACACACAAACACTCACGCACACATGCATGCATGCATACATCCATTTTTCACGCATACGTACATTTGGTTTAACGAGGTATGCTTAAAAAGTTTATTGATGCAACAGTCGATAGTTGTATCGATAATCGATTTATTTGTCAACATGTTTTACAATTCGAGAATTTGATAGTCCAGTAGTGCGTAAGTCGAGTCTTAAATAGAAATACTGATTATTTTGTACTGGTCAACTATTTTGGAAAGTTGCAAGCGAAGGCTACAATAATCGATAGATTTATCGATAAATTTATTTCCTCAATATAATGATTATATTATATCTTATAGCTCAAGCGTTGGAGAATCGATAGATGATAGTTTTATCGATGCACTTGATAATTGTTAACAGGCTAACTATAACAGAATTTCATAGATTGATTGCTACGAGAATCGATATCTCAATCGAAGTCTTTAATATTTTCACTTGGTTGACTATATTACGATTTGGAGATCGATGGCGACGAGAATCGAAAGTTCTATAGATAGACCAATATCCTTAATAAACTAAACCAATCGACTTTATATAGGTTTGTAGTCGATAGACGATTGTTTTGTCGATAGTCTCCTATATTTTCAAGTACAATAAATGTTGTCTAGAGAACAATAAGTATAAACAACTGAAGCTTAAGTGCCCAAACCCAAGACAGCGTAATTATATTTTTGAACCCTAAGAATCAATATAATCTTTATTTAATTATAGATAAATATTTTTTAATTCGTTTTGAGGAACATTTATTTAAAAAATAGAATTTTTAAATAATTGTTTATGGCTGGGAAGAGAAAATGAAATTGTTTGGAGTTATATGGTACACCTCGAATTTACATAGCTCATTCATACGTATGAATTTGTATGTATTTATGTAGGTATGCGTGTGTGTGTGTGTGTGAAGCACTGCAGCGGCCATTGAGTAAAGTGGAAGTGTGTTAAGCAAACAGCAGCAGCAGCTGCAAGTGCAACAACAAGAACAACAACAATAGTTATTCAGCCTCCGTTTTGCTGCTAACCAAAAAGGATGTTGACTTGGTTTTGAGGAACTGCAGTTATTCCTATAGCATACTCATATATTCATTTACTTGACATGGTCGAGCCCACAGGATTTCAGTCCAGACCAGCACCAGTCCCAACAGCAGCTGCTCCTGCTGCCGTTGTTGTATGTGCAAATTTTATGCATGCAGCCTATCTAAAAATTAGTTGCATTTCCTTGGACTCGGTGGTTTTCTATAGGTGGTTCATAACCCAAGCCGCAACGAACTGTGGTGCAGCCCCTGAATGCGGCCAAAGCAATGCGGAAGAATATTAAGCGGCTTTTAAGTGTTGCATATTACAGAAGGTAGGCAGAAAATAAAAATAAACAAAATAGAAAGAAAACAAACAAACAATGCCAACAACATTTATGGCTCAGGTCAAGACCCTAAAGCAGTCTCCGGTAGCTGGTCACAACTTTGGATCATTTGCTGTTTTGCAAATTAACTACAAAGCACTCAAAAAAATAACAATAAAAATGAGGCAAGCGGGAGTGAGTGACTGCGAAATACTCTGTATACAATTTCTTATCGATTAAGTTAATTCAAAACAGTTCGCTTAATGGTTAACTTGGTGACTGTAAACCTTAATCAGCGACTTTAAAACTGTAAGCAAATGTAAATTTGTGAAGTTTTAAGAGAAAGTCGTGGGCGTGGCAACTCAGCTCGAATTCAAAGGGATTATAGGCTTGGCCTAAGACTGTAAACCGAATGCAGTGACTTTAAAACCGTAAGCAAATATGACAATAATAGTGTAAACCGAATGCCAGTGCAAACCGAATGCAGTGACTTTAAAACCGTAAGCAAATATGACAATAATAGTTTTGGATAGAGTTTCATGAGAAGCCATGAATAACCCTCTTTCAAATTTGGTTACTCAGAGTTTAATTCTTAAGTACTGACTTTCAAACTGTAAGCAAATATATATTTTAACTGTTTTAAGGGGCAGTCGTGGGCGTTTTTCTATAGTTTTTAATCATAATTAATGAAGGTGGCTTGATGACTCTAAGACTGTAAGCCAAACGCAGTGACATCTGTAACGTTTATCAATTTTTGAAGAAAATGAGGCTTCAATATTTTTGTCTCGATCTTTACAGGAAGTCTTGACTTGTTCATATGCAAAATTTGTTGTAACTTGCTCTAAGACCTTCACAGATTTCGATTTGGATTGCCTTCCCGCTTGTCTGATGTGCAATATTTAAATGAAGTAACAAAACAAAACCCAAGCGGACAAAGCGGCTGACTTTACAAAACCAACCTACCCATTTTCACATTGGGAACAGGGTACAGAAATGTGGCATAGCATGTTGCAGAAACAACAACATTAACTTCAAGTCAAACTCTGATAACAATCATCAACCGGCAGCTCCCAGCCAGTTCCACAATTCCAGCAAAACGGAAGAGTGTGAAAACTTTTCAAGCATTTCTTTATTTTATTTGGCTTTGTTTTTCTTTTCTATTTGTTTTCTTTTTTTATGTCTCTCTCTAATGCTTCCTCTGGGTTCCTGGCTGCATGCAAAAAAACGAGCGATTAAAATTTCAAACCTTTATTTTTATGTTTTTTGCTCTGTCTCACCTTTTGCCCCCTGGCTGTGCCTTGCCGTGCTCGTTCGCATTCATTTATTCACATCGGATAAATCACAAAACGTTTAATGTGTCAAATAATTACAGAGCAGTCGACGCCAAGAAAGGGTTGATTTTCAGTTAATTAAAAATATCATTAAAATATAAAAGCAGTCCATATAAATAGAAGCACCGAACTGTGTTTTTTGTTAAATGTGTTCTAATAATAACATATTTATTTGGATCTAAATTTATTAATGGCACGAATCTCATCCTTGGAAAGCCTAAGATTTCATAGTAAATGATAAATGCTCAAGCTTAAAGTTTTAAAACTTTGTCAAAAGTGAAACGAGTTTTACTTTTGATATCATTTTGATCATGGTTTGACCTCATTATAGATTTTAATCGTAGTTTGACAATTGTTGTGAAATACATGTCTATAAGTAGGATATTTTTATACCCTGAATCCATTGAAAATGGGTAAAAATTCTATGGGTAAAAAGGGTATAACGTTTTTGTGCAAATGTATGTAACAGGCAGAAGGAAGCATCTCCGACCCCCAAGTATATATTCTTGATCAGCATCAACAGCCGAGTCGATTTAGCCATTTCCGTCTGTCTGTCCGTCCGTCCGTATTATGGAAGCAAGGATCTCAGAACCTATAAGAGCTAGAGCCTTGGAATTTTATTTGTAGGTCCTCCTAGCCTTCGCGCAGATCGAGTTTGTTTCCGATAAGCGATAACTTGCCCCGTTTCCAAGTAATCGATAAAAATCGATATCGAAATCCGGTTTTTTGAGCAATTTTGCTAAATAGTAAGGGCTAGAGTCACCAAACATGTAGCTTCTAGAATAGTATATATATATGTCAAGTATCATTCATTTTATAGCTATCGCCTGTTAAAAGAAGTGGGTTCAGGGTATCCCCTAATCGGGAGCTCCCGACTAGAACCTCTTACTTGTTAAAATTTAGATTAGGTTAATCCTTGAGATTAATTTGATGTTTAATTCACTTAATTTTTGCAAACAATTTTGTGCAATAAATGACTATCTAATCTACACTTGCATTTAATTAGGTAAGCTTAAAAATCCTTTAAATATCTTCGGCTACTTATATATTTATAATTTGCCAGTGGCAACCAAAGGGGAATCCTTTAATTGGCAACTGTTCACTTGAGTGATTTGGATTTCCTTAGAATTCAGTTAATTACAACACGATTTGTTGGCAACTGCACTGGTCAATGACCAACCTCCGCAGCTGACCCAATTAGATGAAGCAGCTCAATGGGCAAAGGCAAAGAAGGAGCAGCAGCAACAGCTGAAGCCAGCTAAAAGCGGCATTCATTTCGAATTCTGTTTATGGAGTTTATAGTTAAGTAGTTTCTCGATTTTTGGAATGAAACTTCTAATACCCTTTTGTAGAGTCTAGGATCATTTCATCATGCCATTTGTGACAACAATCCTATTTATGCTTGTTTAGCATCAACAAACGAGTCAACGGAACAATCAAATCATTTATCGACTGAATAACTGAACGTGAGCATAATTTATTTTTGCGACTCGAAAAATAATACTTGAACATATTCTCCAAATTGAACTATACATTCCCACTTTACTAATATGTCGCAGTTAGTTTTGTAATAGCACATAGTTATTTTTAACTACGTATAAGAAAATTGGTTAACAACAAGTGTAGGGCTTAATATATCGGATCGATACATTGTTTTTTTTTGTTTTGTTAAAAGATAAGAAAGCCTGACAGGCATTCTTGAAACTATTGGGTATAAGTCGTTTGCGGGACAAGTCGTTTGTTTTATATTCCATGGTGAAGTCTGAGACTAACATTACATAATTCATGGATTCTTTAAAATTCCTCTTGATATTCATATAGGGCAGTCCTTATGAATAACAGACTTCACCTGTTGAACAAGCTGTTCGTGCCAATCCCAGTAGCAAATCGGTTCTCCTTGAGCTTTTTTGGGAGCTTCTTGAACATTGTTAAATGTCCGAAGGATCGATGCTTTTAGAAAACCCAAACTATTTACATAGAAATATCAAAAAAAAAAAGGAAGAAAAAACGAACTATGATAAAGTTAGGAGCAAAAAAAACATTATTCCTTTAACTCGTAACATTCGGTCTAATTTTAACTTGTGGTCAATTTTAAAATCGTTGCTCTGAATCATATAATTCATTTAGCTCATAAAGAAACAATTGTTCCGAATTAAAGTTTCTGGCTAACAAGAAAATAACTTCGAACAATTGCACTTGCAAGGGTATTTAGGCGCCCGTCGGGTAGATAGGAACATGGCTCTTCTAGCTGTTTTTGCCATTTTCTTACAACGAAGCGGCATTAGATTAAAGTGCATAAAGCTGAAGACATGCCATTTGGCTTGTCACTTACAATAGCAGCCAGGAGGAGCGCAGAGCAGACAACTCAAAAGTATTTCCCAGAAATTGAAAGGCGCAAAACTTGCCGAGCGACAACTTTTATCATATATACCAGCACTATATATAAATTTATATATTTTATTTATTTTTTTTTTGCACGCTCGAAATTAGCTTTTAAACAGGCAATCTCAACAATACGTAAAACTAAATTTGTCAGAGGCGGGCTGCAGGGGGCAGTATTCATGCATTTTTCATGCAACACTTTTACAGTGGGAGGGACGGGGGAGGATCTAGCAGAAATAACTTAACAAAGCTGTAAATATGATGAACTGTTGCCGGGCCCGGACTTCATCATTGTGTGCCACAGTTACGAGTCTGAAGGCGACAAACTTGGCCAAGTTTACGACTGCCCAGCGGCGGGCAACACTCTCTCTCTTTCTCTCTCTCTCTCGCAGCAGCTGAAAAGCTGAAGATGTAGGCTCCAGCTGTAACTGTATAACAGCAGCGGCATACCCACTTCTTCTCCCGGTTTCTTATGCCCTTTTAGAAGGTATTATAGCTATGTCATGCAATGTGTAACGCATAGTGGGAGACTTTTTCGTACCCAACGAGTGTTTATTTATAAGTTAAGATGTTGTATATGTTTGTTTGTCTGTTGCGGGCAGAACATATATCGAAATAGGCTGAATCGTTACATTATATTGAAGGTGCAGTTCCAGTTCCGTATCATATTCTCATTTTCTGAACAAAATCATTTATTAGTTTAACTGTGCTCTTTATTTATGCGCAAAGTATTATCAATATCGGACCACTATATCATATAGCTCTATTTTCATTTCATAAGACATACGAGGAAATACAATGGATTAGTTTTTCAAATTAGCAAACGTGTGTTAATGTTTCATCGTTTTCACAGCAACAAAGTATTTCCTCGACGTTTATTGAACATTTCTGCTTCCAAGAAAAGTCGCGTGTTGGCAACTCGCACAACCTTAAGCGGCCCGTAGCTAAAACTATTTGAGAATTTTAAGCGCAAGAGGCACGCATTTCTATGCAACATATCTACAAGAGCATTTTATCTTCGTCGTGCCTTAGATAGCTGTTCTTTTGTGTATTTTTTTTTTATTGCCGCCAGGCACTCGGCCTCCATAGAGTAGAGGAAACCCAACTAGTTGCCCGGTTGCCAATCGCAACAGCGCCAGCAGTTGCTTTAGTTTAGTTTGATTCAGTTAGTAGTTTGAGAGAGTTAAGTAGTTTTCTAAAGTTTTATGAATTATTAAGAGGATTTTCGAGTTTTCCGCTAGCCTTTCAGTTACCCAAACCGTACCGTCCCGCCCCGTCCCGCCCCGTCCCGACCCGCCCCGTGTCGTTCAACCATCCGCTGTCCACTTTTATGCTCGTCAGCAAACGCCTGAAAAGCTGTCGAAATATGCAATTTTCAGTTTGTTTTTTAATTTTTCATGACAAATTCCTGGCGCTCTGCTTGCCCAGTGTGTCCTTGTTGTTGCTGTTGCTGTCGTTAGGAGCAGCATTAGTTAAAGTGTTGACTTGTTGGTAACTGGCTGACGCCCGCAGCGTGCCAAAATAGCTCAGAGCAGCAGCAGAGAGGAGCTCAGCGGCACGAGGCCATCAGATTTTTGGGCCAAAAATTAAATACTTTTTATTGTCAATAAAATTATAAATGCAAATTATAATTTTGTGCTGCCGTTGGCCAATTAGCCAACAGTGCCACGCCCACCCGCCGGCTGGCAGCAACGAGATAATGCGCGCACAATTCCCCAAACAGCTCGTTGCCCAACACTGGCTCTGATTCTGACGTCAATGCCTGTATTCAAAGTTGAACATGTCGCCGCGACTGGTGTCCTTTTTTGGCCGTGCCGGGAGGGACATGGATTTTTGGCTAACTACGTGGACGCTGGCATGTTAATTCACTTTGCAAATTGTTGCGTCGTTGTGGCTTTGCTCGGAATGCTAATCATGCCTAGGTGTGCACAACAGCAAATGCGACCAACAACAACAACAACAACAACTGGCAACAACTTTGTTGATTTGCTAAGTGAAACTTCGATTAGCCACCGCACACACACAAACGGCGCTAACAAACTGTTGACTGGGTCCACACTTTTTATACACTGTTTACAGAGTGTACAAGGGAGTATATTGGTTTTATACTTGATATAATTGATATACTTGTGCATATCATAAAGGGGACATTAAACTGCGTTAATCTATAACTCCCGAAGTTATAGAGCTATCGTCTCCAAAATAAACAGTAAGACATTGATAAGCTTCTTTAAATATCGAGCGAAATAATTGAAATTTCCCTTAGTCACAGTTTGAACGTTACTTACAGCTTGGGGGCAAAAATCAAATAGACTCTTTTTGGGTCCACTTAGTATCTTTAGTTCAAAAATACTCTGAGCTTAGAACAATGTGTTGAAATTTTGATACAAATATTTGTCTTCACTGGGGTTCGATCCCTTAACTTCGCTATTCGTACAAAAACCAACTGCTTGCTTTAAAGTTCGGTTTGTAAAGCTGGTTTTCCACATAATTGAACCCAGATAGTTCAAAACCTTATTTTTTACATAGTTACTAAATTAAAATGAGATGAATTAAGTTTTTAATTAACAATTGCTCGTTCTACCGAGAATATTGCAAAAATTAAATGTGATCTCTGCACAAAGTTGACAGCTACCAAATACGGTTAAATAAACTCAATTATTACGGTCTAAGCCATTTACGCCCAGGCAATTTATATTGAAAAAATACAAATAGTTCATTTCAGGTGTCAGTTTGGTTGCTTTTTTTGAATGCGTTAAAACTTCGGTTCGTAGTAAAAAAAACTTAATTGGAATTCTGTGTTCGAGCCGGCTCGGTTGAAATCCGCTTTGCAGCCCTGACTAGAGTATTGGGCGGTCGTTTACGCCCGACTAGAACGTCCTAACTTGTAAGCTTCAGCTTTTTGGGCCGGATTTTCTGGCGGCTCAAGCTGCGGCTTGTGGCTGTAAAGCGAGCTGGGTTGTGCATAAACTTACGCCTCGTGAAATTTGTTATGCTCTATTTCGTTGCAAAGCAATTACCGACCCACATATACAGCTGCCTAAACAAAAAAATAAAAATAATACACACACAAACATTCATTGATAGGCAACCAAACGAGCGCCTATATGGGCCCAACAGTCTGTGTGTGCGTGTGTGTGTGTGGGTACAGCAGGCAGCTTTACAGCAAACGTTGCACACACACACACACGCACACCTACACACAAGCACATAGGCAACGGAAGCGGCTGTGAAAATTAAATTGGTCCATATATATTTAGCCTTACCTGTAGCACAGTGAAACCAATGCAATCAGGATCAGACACAGGTTAAAGCTGCAAAGTAAGAGAGAGATAAGAGAATGAAATAGAGTAAAAAACAGTGGAATTTAGAAAGTAAAACCTTTTCAGTTAAGTAATCAGAGTGTCCGCTGGTTTGCTAGGTTTGCTAGTTGCTAGAATTGCTGACTTGCGATCTCTATGTATATATATGTATATATATAATGTATATATATAATGTATATATATAATGTATATATATATATATCTCTATATATATAACTGTTTGTCCTGACTGACTGACTGGCTGACTGATTGGTGATCAACGCACAGCCCAAACCGTAAGAGCTAGGAAGCTGAAATTTTCACTGTAGCTACCTTATGTGATGTAGGTGCACGTTAAGACGGGGTTTCGGGAAATTCCACCCGCAAGTGTGGAAAAATCGCGAAAAACGTTTGTATGTAACTTTTTTGTTTACCATCCGATCGGCCTCAAACTTATTTTCAAAGATATTTGTTCAAATTCATTTGGGGGTGTTTCACACTTTTAGGATAATCCGTTCCTCCTTGGTGGAAATGGAGGTCAAAGATTTGGTGGGTGACGTTTCGCGCTCAAATTCATTTCCAGAGATCTATAAGAAAAATCATTTGATACGTGTTTCACACTTTTCGCAGAATTCAAACTTCTTCGGGGGGAATGCGATTTAAAGATTATTGTGTCCGATTTGCTTCAAACTTATTTTCAAAGCTCTACATAAGAATGTAATTAATACGTGTTTCAGCGATTTGGGAAATTCCACTCGCAACAGTGGTAAATTGGCGGGAAACGTTTGTATGAAAGTTGTTTGTTTACCGTCCGATCAGTTTCAAAATCATTTCAAATTTGTTTGAGAACATTGATTTTATAACATACGTGCCACGGGCAAGGCCGGGTTATACCCGCTAGTATATCTATATGTTATATAAGAGTTTGTTCTGACTGTTAAGTGATACACTGAAATTTCAACTGAAATAGGCTAAAATTGAACACTAAATTGCGATTGGATAAATTCGATCTGTAAGGGGGGAAAATCTGTGGTCAAAAACAGAGCAACAGGAGCGCTTCAATATAAGTTTGCTTAGCGAACGAGAGGTAGGTTCAAATCCATACATTTTTAATTTTTATATTGTTAGTTAGTTTATATCGTTAATTTGTTATTTTTGACCAAGGAAAAACAATAATAAAACCAAAAGAAAACCAGAGATATTTAAAACAGAATTAAAACCTATTCATTCTTACATATCTCTGTTTTTTTTAATGGTTTATTATTGTTTTATTAATAATTAAAAATCATATATCGTTTGTTTTGTCAGCTGCAATGCTGTCAATGCGAATTCAAAGCGAATGCTTGAGGGCAAACTGCGCGGCTTTGTATTGAAATTGGCTTCAATCCCACAAACAGCTGCGCTACCAATTGCATTTAGTTCAATATTCGCATACGAACCGGCCAATGCTGGGTAATTTCTTTTACAAATTGAAAAAACTGTGATACTTTTTTTTTTAAATTAATGTAATGTCTATACAAATTTTTTACTATTATTTAAAAAAAAAAACAGTTTAACTCGTGCATTTGTAAAATAGTTTATTTTGAATACTTGCACTAATTAAGTCAATCATGTAGAAATTTAATATAATTTAAATAGGGGCAAGCGTTTATAATTGAAATAATAAATTGTTTGTGTTTTTCATCAAGACGAGCTCCCAAAAAAAAAGTTAAATTGTAAAAAGAATTAATTAAACTTAAAGTTCGCCCCAGAATTTCAAATTTGCAACAAAAAACTCAGTTTTCTGGCCTTTTAATGGAGGTGGTGGCTTTTAACACTGTGCGGCACGTGGCAGCAACAAAAAAGAAGGTAGAATAAAATAAGGAAATTGAGGGAAAATGGGCAAATTTTGCAGGTTTTGCATTTGTTGCATTACGAGCACTATACAAATAATCGATAGCTTTTACGCAATAGACTCGCCCCACCCCGTGACTCTACGTAAGGGAGCCATCATCGAAATACGATGACGGGAACTGGCTTTGGGCTTGGGGTTGGTTGGCTCAGTGTGTGTGGGTGTGTGTGTGTGTGTGTGTGAAAATTTGTGCAGACAAAATTTATAAGCGCATTACAAGAGCTCGTGTAGTTTTTGTGATTTGTGCGAGGGCGCGAGGGAGCGAGGGCTGGGTGGCCCGGCTTCGGTCGCCGGACTGTTAAATGGGGTCGCTGGGGCAACGGCATATACAAAGTGCTTACAAAGCGTTTGGGCGATTAATCAGTTTGGCAGCCAGAGCACCAGCACCATAGTACATTGATGGTAGCTAGGGAGTTGAGCTATTATACATATACACTCAGAGAATAAGCAACAAAATGTTGTATCCAAATCAAATGCAACCATTTCTTCAAATGCGAAAAATATTTCAAAATGTCCAAGATTGTCACTCCCATAGCTGTAAAGTGGACTTGAATTGAACCAGTTCCAGCATTTCTTTAAAAAAAAAATGGTTTGCTTCAAAAAAGTGTAAAGTATATATAAGATATCTGATAGTTCTCAACTAAAAATAAAAAAAATACCGAAATGAGAAGGAATGTTTAATTTTTAATGAGTTTGGATCCGAGCATCACCCACAAAATTTGTGACCCCCATTTCCAACAGGCAATGATGGATTTTCCAAAAAGTGTGAGACACTGCTCAAATGAATTCGAGCATATCTTTTAAATTTAGTTTGAGGTCAATCGAATGGTAAACAAAACAGCAAAGTTAGTCAGTCAGTCAGTCAGTCAATCACCGACGATAATATTCTCGGGGCTAGCTTTAAGATTTGTAAGATGCTGTACATGTGTTTTCCAGTTTGTAAATTCTTGAAATAAGTACCGTATACTAAAGGCTAGACTTTTTTATATTTACTTTGTTTTGTTGATTTTTTATTCAAAAAAGATTTATAAAATAATTAAAAAATGTATTTGAAATATAAATGTACGTGATATTTGGATGGCATAAAATCTAACCCATTCAAAGTTGAATCTATAATACCTTTCTATTTTCGCTGAGTGTATGCATTTATATATGTGTGGGTGTGTGTCTGTGGGTGTGTGAGTGTGAGTTGAGTCCTTGAGGCAGCGCCTGCAAGGAGCGCTGCAAGCACTGGCAGTTCGAGCCAAGCCAAACGTCGTTTTGGTGGCTAATTAAGGCAATTATGCACTTAAAGCTTCAAGTGGCGTGAAGCAGCAGCAGCAGCCGTTGCAGTTGCAGCAGCAGCAGCAGCAGCTGTTGCAGTTGCAGCCACGCCCAAATGATGTGGCTGCCTTCAGTCAAACATCAAAGCTAGTCACGCTCGCCAGGCTCGTCTTAGGCCATCTCACTCCAACTGACGGCCGCTTCTGGGTTTTTTAATAATAAAATGGCTTCGTACAGGAAATAACTCATACGCGCCGTATGCCGCACTCGCCATACATCAGCGACAGTTGCTGTTGCCGCCGCCGTTGTTGTTCGTGTTGTTGTTGTTGTTGTTGGTGGTGGTGTTTGGTGTTGCCTTTGTTGTTGGTGTAAGGACGTGTTACTTACTTACAGCCTTCTTATATATTACGTTGCCTATACATATGCCCATATACATGCATATATAAGTCGCTATACAATATGTATATGCCTGTACATTATTGTGTGTGCGTGAGTGTGTGTGGGCGGGTGTCTGTGTGTGTGGGTGTGTGGCAGACACAAGAAACGATTTATCTCAATTTACATACTAAATGACAGGCAGAGGCAGGCTCATGCAATGTGCCTTTTGCTGTTGGGAAGAGGCTGGGCAGCTGGCGCTACAGTGGATAAATTTCATATAGTTCTTGTTGTTGTTGTTTTTCTTGCAGTGCAATCGGCCTTCAATACGCACAAAATGCAACGACATTTGTGAAATGAGGCCCGGGCATTGATATCAATTTCAAAGTAAATGAAATTCATTAAGCCCACTTATCGAGCCACAGAAGGTCTGAAAATCTGTTAATTACAATACTTGTTATATCATTATTGAAGTGCGATTTTGCCAAAGGAAATTGGCATCAATTTATATATATACATATATAACGTGTTTATATGCGAATGTTTCAATTTGAATTATTTAAATATTAATTAATATCGCTTAAGAGTTCAACATATTGAATGGCATTCAAGTTAACTTAAGTTCGTGGGAAGAAAAATTGAAGCTTCGGTTGAAAATGTCGAGATAAATGCTTCTTGGCGAACAATGCGCATACAGGAAATTGTAGAAATTTTATAATGTTGTATGCCAATACATAAAACGTTAAGAAAAAACGTATTTATGATTTATAAATTTTTATAAATTGCATTTTAGTTTGGGTATATATCTCAAGAGCTAATAAAAGAGAAAATAATATATATATTTTATTTACGACGCGTCTCAAGGCCGCATAAAACGTGGACATTTTTATCGGGTTTTTGATAACCTGTTTTTCCATATATTTTTTCAAATTTTTTCATGTTTCTGGATATCATTTTAACATATTCATCAAATACTGTGATTCCAATTTCATTCATCCGATCGTTCCGATAATGCTATCTATTATTTAAGTGCAATAATCGAAAGTCGGGAAGAACACCAAGAAAATGTCATTTCCTTATATTTATCGCTTTCTATTTATTTCTCCCCTACGTCCCAAGTGAGAACTTGATTAAGATCTGATCTAAACATTTATTTAACAAGCTTTAAGAAGTACATGAGCAGTTGGCTCTTTTTTCAAAGCGCTTTAACTAGTTGGGAATTGTAAGTTTTCGCTTTAATTTTGCGTATTACTGTTATACACCACTGTTATATGCCACTGTTATATGCCACTGTTATATGCCACTGTTATATGCCACTGTTATATGCCACTAGTATACATCTGCATTATGCACTTAAATATTTAACCTTAACTGAATTAACAACATTTTCCATTGTCTAAAAATTTTGCACACTGTTTGCGCTAGCTTATGCCACTGTGCAACACCCACGCTGAAGACGCTCGTCACTTGTCAGCTCGCTGTGGATGTAATGAACGCGTTCGATGTAATAAATGCAAAATTTTTTTGTGACGCCAAACAAAAAACACAACAAGAAGAAAATGAGTACAAAATTACGTCGAAGCAGCAGTCAGCATCAGACAACAGATAGACGGACAGGCAGACAGCAGGACAGCTGATGGCGATAGGTTTCTCATATCACAAAGCTGTCCCAAAGTCGAAAAAAAAATGAAAGGAGCAGAGCAAAACCTCAGACTGAAGCAATGCTTAGCCCAGGCTTTGCACGCTTCAGTCAAGAAGTTCAAGTAATTCCCCCGAGTGGCGGCACGCACATGACTTTTAATAAATATTAAAGAGGGCCACCACAAAAATTCGTCAATCTGCCAGGGCTGACAAACAAAATAAGAAACAAAAAACGAATGAAACAAATATTAAATTAGACTAATAAAATATTGAGCAATTGTTCTTGTTGTTGACGGCTTCTTAAAGCTGCCAACTTGTGGTTCGGCAATTTGACAAATGTGCCACACACTCACACACACACGCACATTTATTGTTGTTGTGCCCCCGCCCTCTCCGTTCACATGTTTCCCGCTGGATAATTTAATGGTCTTTTACTATGAGTTTTTGCCGGCCATCTGGGCGGCATTTTGTTGCCCCTTGGTTGCGCATGTTTCAGGCTCGCTTTTTGTAAGCTATTTTCTTTTTACAAAAGAGGCGCAAAGTTGCGTAAATTATTGTTAACGGAGGCGTGTGCATTGGATCCTGCCGAGCGTCCCACCTTTTGCGCTGTGTTTTTAATACTCTGTTTACAAAGTGAATAGGAGTATATTAGCCTTGTGCTAAATTGTGGTGATTTGACACTTTAAATATATACTAGTATTTCTTCGCATTGGACAAGGGGTTAAAATTTGTTGGCCCCGCTCAGTAGGGTACAGGCCAAGCACGTGAATCTATATCTCCCAAAGTTTAGATCAGAAGTTTAAAAATTTTGGTGCTATACATCGAAAGGGCTTCCCTGAGTGTCATAAAGCCCATAAGAAGAGAAGAGCCAAAACTATTCTAGCCTCGGCTTTAGGCTTAGTCATCGAGTCGCCAAGCACAACCAGACTCAACCAGACTCATCTTTTTAGCTGTAAACAAAGCATTGCCCAGTCGCTTAACCCCGACTAAATTTTGATACTTGTTTTTTTTTTTGGCCAAGTCGATGGTAGCGCTTTTGTGTATTTGAACTTGGCAGTGCGTTAAATTGTAAAGACCCAGTAAATGCCACATGCTAACACACATACACCCGCACCACACACACACGCATAACAACACACATACGTGGTCTGTTTGGCATTCGTATGGCTCGGCTAATCCCAGGAAGTTGCTCAGATTTGGCCACAGAGATTCCTTGGCGCATCGAAAAGGTTGCCCCAGCTCTAAATGCCTTGGTTAATCATTTCTAGCTAAAAATACGACTCGATTAAAGATTATTCTAATGCAGCATTTTGATTAGGCACGTGTGTCTGCGCGCGTGCGTGTATGTGTGTGTGTGTGTGTGTGTGTGTGTGTGTGTGTGTGTGTGTGTGTGTGTGTGTGTGTGTGTGTGTGTCTGCGCGCGTGCGTGTATGTGTGTGTGTGTGTGTGTGTGTGTGAGTGTATTGCAGGGCGCACAGGTTGCGTCTTCTGTCTATTTGCAAGGCGAAGCAAGGCAATTGCAAAATACAAATACAAATACCCGGAGAACCTTGGCTAACTATAAATATTCATGAGTATGTGTGTGTCTGTGTGCGTGTATATGTGTGCGTGTATGCGTGTGGAGTGCTTAAGTTACTTGTGAGCCGCAATGAAAGTCGAGCTGCCTTTGACCAGCTTCAATGTCATGTTTAACGATTAACGCACACCAAATGAACCTATATAAATATATGCCATTCTAATCCATATACCTATAAACACATTACGGGTTTCCAGAAACTTGGGGAGAGTTATGAAGCTCGTAATTAATGAGTTAAACGAAAAAAAAGTTTTCCATACTCAGTTTTCTATACTCATTAGAGTCAGATCTGTCTTATATGTATATAAGGAGGTTAAAAGAACTGGTACATGCTATTATATCTAAAAAATAAAAAAAACGTTTTTTACACAAGAACTACTGAGCCTGGCACGCCCAAAGGGAACAACAGTTCCTTGACCTCCCTAATAATAGAAATCAGTACTCTCTTTGGCGACACAATTTCTTTGCCCAGATGCCCGCCTCCTTTCCCAATTTGCATAATTGACCCATCTTCCACCAAGCAAAGCACACAATCTGAGCCAGGCGAAAGGCCTTCTTTGCGGAGTCTTATGTCATCTCTTGAAAGGTTACGAGTTTTATAAGCCAGCAACGAATCGGAGTCTCTTGTTAGAGTACCAAAACATTTTGGACTTTTTCTGGAAATAGGGTGCCAGCATGGATTTTGCGGAGGAGCACAGAAACCAGGGCCAAAATGGAAGGAACCTGATCCGGCTCTTGCTAACTTTATTCGTTAACCAGCAAGGCGTTACGTTTATTTATAGCATGCTTTTAGGCTAATCTTGGGCGCTTAGAACATTTGATCTAAAAATATTAAAAGTATTTCAATATTGATCTTTTAAGAATTGAAGTCAAAGAAATGTGATATTATTCAATTATTCAATGAATAAATGAATGCATCAAATGTGTGCAAGGTCAATTGCGCATTGCAATTCATTATTTCGTTAAATTATTTTAATTGTTTACTTTGTTAGCATGTATTTAAAGCTTGACGAATTGACAGCTTTGTGAAACGCGTAAATTAACAAATTTGGCAATTTCATCAAGTGCAGCAAGTTGCAAACTGACGTACTGACTGATCGATGTGCCTTTTATGGCATCAACAGCTTTCAGCTCTTTGACCAAAGCAGCAGCTTTGATGGGTCAGCTTAAAGCTGTCAATCGCACAATAGCTTAAGCTTTTTCTTTTCTAGGTATTTTATTCACTTGATTTAAAAATAACACTGGCAACTAAGCCCTTGGACTTATGCCAGAAGGATTTTTTATTTTCAAAATATTTTCTTTTATTACGCAGCTAGTTGTGGCGCCATCTATTTGTGATGCCAGCAGAAGTGGGAGATTTGAACCAGCGACCTGGTTGATAAACTACTTCTTATCACAATACTTTAGTCTTCGAGGTTTGAGCTCGAATCTCATATGCTTGAATTTTTATTTATATATTCTGTTCAGCTCAAATTCGATCCCGTAATTATGCGAGAGATAGATCTTTTCAACAAGTTTCTAATGCAATCCAATCAAAGTTTGCGAAAATGCACTTGAAATTATAATAAAGCAATTAAGATATATGAAATTAAAATCGAATTGTTTTCTGACTCGCAGGCTCGGAGGAAACTAAAACGCACTAAAATGGGGCTGAGGAGGATGCGGCAAACCTTTGGGCTCGATTGGCTGGGCGGCTGGGCTGACGGTGACGTTAATGACCGTCAATAAAAGCCGTGCTTAAGTGGCAGTAACGGGGCATGCCTTGAGGGGTCGAACAATGGAACAAAACACGGCCAAGCAATTAATGTCAAAGTCAATATGCCTTATCGTGCCGTTAAATGTAAAGGGTATTATAATAAAATAAATAACGCAAAAATCAGCAGCGCTAAAATTAAATCGAACATCAACAATCTGTGGAAAACAACAAGCGAGCCAAACAACTTAACAGCGCTGGCAATCAGCCTGGCAACCACGCAGAGGATAGCTTGAAGGCCACATGGCCGGATGGCTGGACCGGGAAGGGCCGCGCCGGACTGGGACGGGGTCGACACCGGAGTTGTAGTCGGCATCGTCGTCGTCGTCGTCGGCGTCGGGGCCAAAGGAATCAAGCGAAATCAACGAGGCATCCAGAAACTTGGTTATCCATTCCATTGCCATCAGCAGCGTCTACGCGGAACGCCACAAGCATTTTCTATACCCTAGCAGTGGGTATTATTGATTGGCATGACATGTGCTACACACGGAAGAAGGTATATGTATATACTCTAGATCAGTAGCTGCAGACAAGTTGAAATAGCTTTCAGTCCATTTATATGCCAGCCAAAGCTATCTTGATTATACTTGACAGAGATTTGTCTTCTTGCTTTAGGCAATACAAATGTAGCTGTCGGCCGTTTCGGATAAATTTATCATATAGCTGACAAGGAAATGAATTACATTAAAGCTAAATCTTATCAACAACGACGCATCGAAATATCTGAACGATAATCAAAATTTACGTGCTTAAAAATGTTCCTCATGAATACAGCAAATATTGTCACATCTTTTGTACCAAATTGAAAGAAAATGAAGTATTTTTATGAAAGAATTTTATGTTCAGGATATCTATAACAATTCACACTGATCTTGGCAACATCGGATAAGTATACCAAAAAGCCTCCAAGCGAACAATCTGCCAGAATTTGAGTTTAAGACTAAAAAACAAAACATGACAGCTAAAATAAACTTAAAAGTTGCCAATTTAAAATTGATCCTTGTACTTATATTAACAAATTCTTGTGGAAATCATAATATTTTTTGCGATCGGTTTTTTGTTGTTTTTTACAAGACATTTTTACATACAACTACTTCGAGGGTATTGAAACTTCGGCAATCCGTAAATAATTGTTCCTTACGTTCCTGTATTTTGTTATTTATTTTGTATATATTTTTCGTCTTTCTCTTTTTTCGAAGTGCAGCTCGTTAGGCACGAACGAGCAGACAGACGAGTAGACAGCGTGGCAAGGACATAAACAGCAATGGCAGCCTCATCGAAAGGGGGAGGCGTGTTGGCCCCTGAGCTGGTGGCACCTTCAACAAACGAGCTGGCCAGGGGGCGTGTTGCTGGTGTCGACACTCCGCGCGCGTTTCGCTGGCTCTGGCACGGATGCTCACAACTTAAACGTCAATGTTGAGCGCTGCATTTGCCAGTCAAAGCCATTGCCCATTCGTGGCGTCTGTCCAGCGAGGAGCCAATCTGCTTGCCACTTTATCTGTCGCCTCCGCCATCGCTGCCGCTGCCGTTGCCACTGCCGCTGCCGTTGGCATTGCCTGTCGACCCCAATTTACAATGCTTTTTGTCTGGGTTCAGCTTGAGATGCCCGCCGCCAGCTAGCAATATTTTGGACTGTGCGGCGAGAATCGCTGACAGCCAGGTCCTGCAGAGGGCAGGCCACCACATTGGCAGCTGTTAACAGGTAATCCCCTTACCCAGCTGTCGCGGTGCCACGCCCCGCCATTATTCAAGGCAGCTCACGTAAATTTTTTAAGTTTCGTCATTAAGATTATGGGGGACTAACGAATATTTTCGCCAGAGCATGCACAGAATTTTTCATAAACTCGTTTAACGAACGAATGGGCAAAGAGCTATACGCCAGCGAGCGCGCGTACAATGGGAAAAGTGCACCAAATACCGCTTAAAAAAAAATAAAACTCTCAACAGTTTAGCCTGGACACTAAGAACATAAGCAGCTTAGAAAGCGAAAGCGCTTAAAATTGATTTTTTTCTCTCGATACTTTGTAATGCTGTGAATGCTTTTGAAAATGTATCCATTAAAAAAATTAGGTTATCGATCGTATCGATAACTGTACAACACTGTGCTCCTGTTGCTTTCTATACGTCGAAAAAATTAATATCGTTTCATATTGTGAATAGTCGAGAAAAGTGTTAGAAATGTCACAAAAGCTACTCTGGATGACATTATTATATTGATCGATAAATCGATTTATTTATGTTCTTGAGCTATAGAAAGTTGTAAAATGCCAAGCATTAACCTAACCCTTTCAGCTGAGTAATTTGATTAATGAAAAATACGTGCCACAAATAAGATTATTCTTTTTATCAATCGCGAAATTTAAATAATCGGCACTGTCGGAAAATGCATTAAGGATACTCCTAAGTCTTTTTTTCCTTCGTTTTAATTGACGAGCCAATCGAACTTGTACTCTACTAAGCGTTTGTCCATTAATTAGATACTAAATTTATTGAGTACTCTAATAAGTTTTTGTCCATTAATTATATAATATATTTCTTGAGTTATCGGGACTATAAAAAGTTGCATGTAGAATAATCGAATACCTTTAACGCTACCATAATTTCTGAAAGTTGAAAAATAGCCATTGATTAACTGACAAGAGAAGAGCGAAAACTAAACTAAATATATTCTATATCTATATCTACTGCTTAGTATTAGTTATCGAGACTATTAAATGTTGCATTAAGGATATTCCCATACATTTTGCCCAATTAGCATAGAAATTGTATGATGTAACTACATAAATATTATTTAACTTATATGGTCGAAAATATGGAAGTTTTTAGTAACTTTCTTTACCTTTGTTTCGTAACCGCATAAATTGTTTTCTTGCTACTATTAAATGATTATATTGTGCGCACTCTTGCTGGTCTAAAAAAAGTTTCAGTTATCGATACAATCGAAAGTTGCACTAAGGGTATTCTTACACTTTTAGGAAATGTTAATAAATAAATTTTAAATTAACTTTATTGATGAAGGCAAACACCATTCACTCTCTCGTCTATTACCCTTCCCTTCAGAGACGCACGTCCATGCCACTTAGGGGCTGAATTGAAAAGCTACGAATTTTCTTTGGATTTTTCTACTTCCCCCCCTCCCCACCCCCTTCGGTCGAGGGGGCTGCACAATACAGTGTTCGAGCGAGCGAGCGAGCGACGTCAACACGTGCCGCAAACCTTTTACCAAACCCAAAATGAGAATCCACACCCAACTCAACTTGAGCGAGCGATGCTGTTGCTACTTTCTGTTTCTTTTGCGTTTTGTTTTCTCTTTTTTTTCGTTTGGTTTTCTTTTAATACCCTATATCTATTGAATATTTGTAAAAATATGGTTTAATGGATTTTAAGAAGTTCGCGATCAATGTGACGTCTGTCTGTCCGTCTATGAGAACGCATCGATTATGGAAACTACTTGATATGGAAATATATATTTATCGGAATATATGATATGGAAATATATATATATATATATATATATATATATATATATTTTGCTTGTTTTTTACAATATTTTCTGCAAATTTGTAACTTTCGATAAATATCGATTTTAAGACATGGTTTTTTAAGCATAACTAGTAGATTATAAAACTTCGATTCACCAAACCTCTTACGTAGATCCATCTATAGCTTACACTTATCCAGAATCGTTTGTATTTTGATACCTCACACCGTCCCTTATTTCGAAGACACTTTAATACATAACTTATGAATTTTTTAAATGTCGAAGTACATAAGATAATGGTGATCCTTTTTCGAAGTCTAGTTAAACTTTGTCACATAATAAAAAAATTGTTGCTTTAATAATGACATATATTTTCAAAAAACTAGAAACAAATGCAAAATAATAAAAAAGTTTAATTAAACTACGAAATCAAATATACACAGATAATATCAAACTTTTTTAAAAAAATTCAAACTTTTTTTTAGTGCAGCCCATTTCGGTACAGAGTAACTGCCAGTCGGACACTCTTGAGTAGTACACACATATTTGTTTGGTTTTCTCTTTCTGGTTTTTCTTGAACATTTTGCTTATATGCTTATTCCTGTTGCCGTGCTTGTTGTTGGTTGTGTAAGCAAATTGCCCAATTTTTCGTTGTACTGTGGGGCCCCAATAAGATGCTGGTCGGTGGGAGGCAGAGGGTGCTGGCTGTGGGACTGGGGCTATCAACGTATTATCTTGTCAAAGGAGTGCAGTTCGAAATTGTTATGGCAGTAAGAGAAACAGCCGCGGCAACAACAAAAGTTTCCCGTGTAATGGGGTGTTGGTGGTGGGTGGGTAGGTGGGCAGGTGGACGCCGTACTAGGGGGGGGTGGCAAGTAAAGTGTGTGGCAAGAATGCGAAAAAGTATCTCTGGCCGCTAGTTGGGCGCGCTCTAGACTAGAGCTGGGCTGTTGCTGGAAAGCAATAATCTAACATTTCAGCACATTTTACAGTTCACTGAATTAAATAAAGAAACTTTGAGCACACGCACACACACATACATTATGAGTGTGCGTGTGTGTGTGTGAGTACAAGTTCTCTCAAATGTATCCACAAACTCAAACGGGACAGTTAACAGAAGACAAGCCTGGGCCCGAGCTTCGGTTGTGCCTTCAACTGCGTCTTTGCCCCTAAAACCGTCGCCCTCTCCCCCTCCCGCAGTCGACCCTGGTAACTGCCAAGCAAAGCAATTTTTATGGAAAATGCTACGAAAATTCCACATTATGAGACTCTGAGCTGTGAGCTGGGCACAAGGGCACACACACACACAGACACACACATACAAAAAAATGCTGAGCTAACGATGTGTGATTTTTTTTTCTGTATGGTTTGGTTTTGGGGCAACAATTGGGCGCTGCTGCCTAGGGCGGGGTGTCGGGGTTTGGGTGTCGCGAACCCGGGCATAAAAAAATAATAATAAATGAAAGTGTTGGCGCTGGGCGCAACGTTGTCGCCGCCCCCGCCCCCTCCGACACCGCCGCCATCGCCGCCGACGTGGCTGTTGCTGCCACGTATAATAACATTCAAGTACGCCAAGTTTAATCTCTCAAAATGCTTATGCAAAAAAAAAAAAAAACGAGTAAAAAAGAGAAATAAAAAAGGGCAGCAGCAAGAAAAAATCAAGTAAGAACATTTTAGTCGGGTGAACGCGATGGTGCAATACTCTATTTACAGTTGAACGAAAGCTGTGAATGGCCGCACGCAGTCAGTGACTCTAAGACCTTAAGCCAAAGGCAGTGGCTGTCAAACTGTGTCTAGAATTTATTGATATTTGCTATTTATGTGGGCGGGGCTGAGCGTGACCACAATAGTTCGAGCTATATAGAATGAGTATGTCCTCTTTTTATGATATGATAAAATAATAATATACTAAATAATATCGATGAATATCGATAAATATCGACCACAGTAAGTCGTCCTGAAGCTTACTCTTATTCAGCATAGCTCCTTTTCTTGCCATTGCCATCTAAAATTTACACATATTTTAACAGCGATCTTTAGAGAAGCTCATGACAAGTCTAGCGGCATCTAGTGGGAGCTATCGATTTATGCGCTTTGTTCGCACCCTGGCGGGCGAAGAAATGTTAACTCTTTGAGGCAAAAAAAAAAACAGCAGCATAGTTTAGAAGTTTCAAGACTTTGTACACAACCAATAGACTGGCTTTCCCCTTGTTAACAGAGTATAAATATATATATATGCACATAATACTACAGCGAAATGTGAGGGTAATTTACGTTTAAAGCCTGCAAAATTATTCAAATTAAAATTGTAAGTATTCCAATGCGTTGGACTGTGTCAGCAGTTGTAGCAGCTTGTGGCAGCTGGGGCAGATGGGAGCTGAGCCACGCAGCTGGAGCTCGTGAGCTCTCTGGACGGCATTGCTAAATTAGCTGGGACACTTAATTTCTGTTGACGCGCACATTTTTCTATGGAAATTAACGCTAAATAATTTTTGGGGAATCATTTCTGTTGTTGCCCCAAGGAGTGTGGCAGACGGTAGAGGGTAGAGGGGGTTGGAATACGTGGGGCAGGGCGCGGTGGCTATGTGGCGGCAATTAGGCCCGGGGCGTTTGAATTAGTTTCGTGTTTTAATGAGTTTCATAACTTTTTGGTTCCGTTGTAAATTGTAAAAGCAGAAAATAAACGCACGCACAGCAAACACAGCGAATGAGCAAAATTTCGAGTTGAACCTATTTGTATATAGGTATATATGCATATATATATATACATATATATAAGCTAAGCCCAGTTGACACAACCAGTTAAATGGCATTGGAACGAACAACAACAACAACAACCTCCGCATTAAAGCCGTGAAATATGCAATGATTTATGGTAAGAAGTCAACAGGAGAGTCTCAGTTGTGGGGCACGTGCATGTTAATGACATTTTAAAAGTGTCTCCTACGGGGTTTTCATTTATTTATTCTTTTTTTTCTTCTTTTGCCATATCATGTGGTCATGTGGGGCTTCACGTTGGACTTCCGCTCTCCCACCCTACAATAGACACCGCTTTGTAATATGATTCGCTTTGCATTTAGCGTACTTTTGGGCGCAACATTTGTGCTTTGCATTAATTTCAGGTTTTGGGTGCATTTTTAAGGTTTTAATATTTAGGACATTTGTTTACCCTGTATGACTATTTCAGAAATGGGTATATCACTAATAATTTAATGTTTATTCATTTGAAATTTAAGCACATTATCTATATCAAAAATTTAAATTAAATTTTTAATAAGCATTTACAGTCAAGCTAGTTTAGTCTGCTTTCTCCAGCATTCTATAGTCTATTTATAAGGGAGCCTAGATTCGAAAATCTTTACTAGGCTTACCATCCTCAGGACGATACTCCCCAAATCGATACAAACCTTAAATTATCGATAAAAATCAATTAACCAAACAATCATTAATCTTGGATGATAATAATCGATCATAAGAAATAATACTCGGTGCTGCCAAACAACACAAATCGATGATAATCGATAAAAATCGATGTATTAATTTTAAAGCCGTTTTTCAGTGTTATGAATCTATAAAATCGCTAATTGTAATCGATAAAAATCGATATCATATATATCATAAATATAACTTTATTCTCGTTGCAACTAGGCAATCAAAATCAAGATTATCATCGGGAGAAATCAATGTTAATAAATTGTACCTAGTTCTTAGCGTTACAAATCAACACAAATCGATTAAGCTAATCGATACAACTCGATGCATTTATATTAAAGCCGTTTCTCAGTGTTAACAATCTTAAAAATAACTTATTATAATCGATAAAATTCGATGTTAGTAAGTCGTAGTAACTACTCAATTAAAATCAAGATCATAAGCGATTAAAATTGATTTAAATAAATGATAACCCATTTAAGTATGCTACGAATCCATACAAATCGATGCTAATAATTGATCAAAATCGATATATTTTTTATAAGCAGATTCTCGGTAATAATAATCCACAAAATCGATAAGAATCGATCTCATTATATCACTTATTTTTCGTTTCGAATACTCAATTCAAATCAAGATAGTAGTCGATGAAATTCGATGTAAATAAATTGTAGTCGTTTTCATGGTGGCACTAAACTGGTGTAAAAATAGATTATACTAATCGTATCGATAATTATCGACGTATGCATATATATATATATATATATATATATATATATATATATATATATATATATATATATATAACTAATTTCAGCGTATCTTTTAGTCAATCAGCATCGTCTCGAGCAGTCCGATTTGTTTCGCGATTGGTCTTCCGCCTGCGCTTTATTCATTTATACATATTTAATGCCCTGCAATTGCAATATTTAATGGCTCGCTCATTAATTAAACATTATGTAGTCGAGCATAAGGAAAAAGTCGAAAATGTACTTTAAAAAATAAAAGACAGCAAAATATATTCAGCACCCAATGACAAATGGTCCACGTGGAATATTTGCTATAGAGCTTTTGGGCAGGGCACAAATATGCGCAAACTGCGACAAAACAAAAAAAAAAAAAAATGAAAGAAAAATCGAAAAAATATTTGGCCAGAAACTCTGGGTATCTCTTTCGTTCACTCGTTATCCCTCTCGCTCGCTCTGCTGCTTAAACAATTTTTGTTTTTAGTCACAATTCAACTGTAATTACTCGGCATGTCCATTACCCACCCGCTCAGTTGAAGCTATGAAAAATAAGCTGCTTTTCGGGCAAAGGGCACAAAAAAATACTTTGTATTTTCTTTTAATTTTTCATTGTTAAATTGCCGTTTATCTGGTATTTGCCTATATATGGCTGAGTGTGTGTGTGCCTGTGTGTATGTGTAGGACGCGCGACAGAACGGAGAGCAAAAGGATAAAGTAAAATACCGAACCACAGCGTCAAGTACAATAAAAACAAAGAACAAAAATATATAAAAAAAAGGTTGCCTTTGGAAAAGCCTTTCAATGGCTAATGAAATTGTATAGGAAAACTGATATTGCCACACAGACAGAATTCGGGGCCAGTACCAGAAAAATACACAGACAGAAATAGATACAGATGCAAATACAGATACAGATACGGATGCACACAGATATATGCCGGCATCACAAAAATGACCATTAGCAAATACATTTTTTGAAAAACTTTTCGCTTTGACCCAATGAATGAAACAAAACCAAAGCACATGCCAAGTACAAGAACTTTGCTGTGCCAAGCATACGAATGCCAGATACTCTGTACGCAGATCAGAGTCGCGAGTAGTGTTAGTTTTTATATAATAATAAAAGTTCTTCTCAGAGCGATAGTGAGCGTGTGTGAATGTGTGATATGTGTTTAAATTATAAATTCCATACATATTTTATATTTTAGATTGAATCTTAAAACATAACCTAAAAACGTAGCCTAACCTCACATTAAATGACGCATTGGGTTTTATTCTAATTTACAGCCGGCTGGTCTACTTACATAAACATGGTTTAATCATTCAGATATCGATAGTTAGCTGTTCGGATGGGGAATGGACATATGAACGAGCATGTGGAACGAGCTGAAAATGGAACAGAAAACAGGATGAAATCTGGTTTAAAGCTCTGATTTTAGCCCAAAATTCGCTTCAAATCAATTGCAAAAAAACTTTACCGAAGCATATTAAGAATAAATATCTTTTTTATTATTTAAACATTTTTGTTTGCATTTTTAACTTTCCTAGACGAGAATATTTTGATAAATGAGAAATTAACAAATTTAGATAAATAAATTATTACATATAAATTTTTTAATATTAGAGAATTTTCTTGTTATTAAAAAAGTATTTTCTGAATAGGACAAAATCAGAGTTACAGTTTATTTTAAGTGTAAATATTTTAATTCGAGTCAAAAGCAGCTAGTGTTCGGTAAACTATTTAATAGGTTTAGTATTTAATGCTAGATTTGTTAATAAACTAAATATTTTAATTAAAAATATGACGAGCATAGATTTCAACTAAAACCCGGGCGTGTCCACCACCAGAAATTCCAATCTTTTGAAGCCAACATAAAATTGAATATTTACTCCTATTGCGCTTTGAAATCAGAGTTTAATAAATAATTGTACCATATAAGCAACGAGCTCTTGCTGTACAATTGGCAAAATGCGAATATGTGTGCAAACATTTGCGGCACACAAAAGATACAAGATACACACATCACGCGGTGTGTCTGTGCGCCTGTGTGTGTGTGTGTGTGTGTGCGTGTGTATCTACATGCTGTGGTCCATGCAGCAGGCACTTCTCTTTGAGCGGCCCGCAAAAGAACAAAAATCAATATGTTGATTTCAACTTTTTGCGTACCAAAAAAAAAAAAGCAAAAACAAAAAGGAAAAATCAAACAAAAAAAAAAGGAAGGCAGCAAAAACGTAAAATGTTGCTTGGTTTTTTGTGCCAACAAAATCGGGCAAATAAGTTGTAGAAGGACGCGGCAAAGAAAACTAAAAGACGGTCATTATCTGTTTACATATTCATGCGGCCCAAAATACACTTATATATCTTTTATATATCTTTATATATATATATATATGTATATGTATATTATGTATGCATATACTTGTTTACATACTTAAGCGGATATTTTTGACACTTTAAAAATTGGTATACGACATATCTGAGGCGAATTGGCGACAGGCAATTTCTCACAGACGAGCAAAAACGTTATCAAAAGTGTTTTGGCCCAGCTGAGACCAGACCAGGCCAGGACCAAGCCAGAAGCAGCTACAGCAGCCGCCTGCTCCTTATGCGCAAATCACAATCGAAGCAGATGGGCGCTGTTGAGCCGCGCCAGCAGCAAGTGGATATGTCATGTAGATGGGCTCAAAGTCTGCCATATCAGTAGTGTTTGTGTTGTTATACACTAACAGAGGATACTATGCTTTAGTCACCTTATATGCAACGCAATTAGGATGAGATCTTTCAACCCTAAGGCATATACATACATATACCCTTCCCAGAAGCGTTGTTTTCTTTTTGGCCAATCATCAATCTCAAACTTTGTCTTTAGTCGGATCGGACCACAATATATAAACTTTTAAGAGTATATTTTACTTTAATTTTAAAGATATTCTTGCTAGCCTCTGCTTCCAACAGATGTGCATAACCTAAGCAAATGACCTAATAAATAAAAGACTCAATAGGAGTAAAGTTAAGTTGTTTTATGAAAACTATAATACAAAGAAACTATGAATACGAAAAAGAACGAACATTGATCCGTTGGCGGTTCGAATATTGCCCTAAGGATCGTTCAATCAAGTTAAAGCCTTGGCTCGTCTAGTTTTCTTGTAATTTAAAATTATATGAATATTTTTCAACTATCGAAATCGAATAATTTGTATACTCGTTCACAGTATAAAAGGAGTATATTGATTTTGTACAATATTCATCTTACATACATCTGTGCGTACATCTGTCCCGTCATTTTTCGGGACTTGAGGACTTGAGGAATTTGACATTTTGAACTCTATATCGTTTATGCGTCCATAAGAGGCGTGGAGATATTGAGTAAGCTAGTTGGGAGGAAAGATTAATTGTGAGCTTTTTTAAGAAATATTTGGATACGATAGACGTGTGGTCTATTGGAAAAATGGATAAATCTTAATAAATGCAACTCTTTGCACGTTTTAAGCTGTCATCGGGCTGAGAACGTTTTTGACGCAGTTCAAACTTTCTGTTCTTGTTTTTATTTAGAGCAACTAAAATATCGTTAGCGCTTTGTCAGAAACAATAAAAAGTGTAAATATTCACCATACCTTTCTGTGTATTTCTGTCTGAGTCTGAGTTAATTTATTTTGTAGGTTCAGGGTTCGGTTCATAATGAAAAAAAACTGAGAGTTTCAGGCTTGATTTGGTTCGCTCCCAAAAAGTTTGCATTGCTGACAAATGAGTGTTGTCTGATTTAGATTAGTATATTATGTATCGCATCGCTTCTGAATAAGGGTATTCAATTCTCGGCAGCCCGCAGCTAGCTGTTGTTTCTGGTTTTTCCTATAAACACATAAATACTTCTTTTTTTGCCGTTGTCGTTTGCGTTTTTATTATTTTGCAAATATCGATAAGAGAATAGCGGGCTGTGAGTTGAAAGTTGGAAGGAGAGCAGGAAGCGCTTCGCCTGTAACTGTATCTGTATCTTTATCTTGTATCTTTGTCTTTGTTGCTTTGCCGCAATGTTAACTAAATATGCTCAGTAAATAGGAGGCGGAGGGGTCCATCCATGCCACCCCAACACATTATGCCACATACATAAATTTATGTGCGCGTCTTGCTTAAGCGACATGTGGGACACGCACAAGGACAGAAGAGACGCCCATTTCCTTAGGGATAGAGCGAAGCGGAAACGCTTATGTATATTATTAATGTATATAGTATATATATATTAAATATGTAAATGCGCTCTCGTCAATGTCAAAAGGCATTTTTGATGAATTTCATTATTATATGCATGCATATGTATACATACGTAATTGGGTCAAACACAATCAAAAGAATACACGCTGCGTATACGTAATGAGCTCTAGTTTTGTTGCATACCACACATAAGCAATGCATAAAATAATTACAAACATCAAACACACAACAATTAAACACATGCTCGAATACAAAAACAATCGCCTTCATTTGCTATGCAACTTTACAAAATTTTTTAAAATGCACATAAATAAATGAAATGCAATTAAATTGTATTTATTGTATTTTAATTAAAATCAATTGCACTCCATAGTTTTTTTAAATCTGAGTAAAAGTGTGCTCCACAATATAAAACAGACACTTTGCTAACCGAATAGCTGATGCTCAGTCCCCGAAATAAACAAGTCAAACTACATTCGTATCCATACGCCCCACCTCTCCCATCCATTCACTTTAGCCCTGTCGCGAGCACATACCAAGCAGACACATTACGTATACGACCCATGAATAGTTGGCGTAGTTGACGATGTCATCGCCATCGTTTTCGGCTACACTGCCAAAAAGTGTACTGATTGTGTTAGAGTATGTGTAACGCAGATTAATATAGCCATACCTTCCATATATCCAAGAAATTGTTCTCATCTATATCTATATCCTTATCTGCTATAAGTACTATATGTGCATGTATTTCATGTAGCACTTTGAATTTTAGCATGAAATTCTATGTATGCAAATTTAAATTTTGTCTACAAAAATTTTTCCAGCTAAGTATTTGAAAAAGAACCCCAAGAAGTTTCACAACCGTCATTAAAATATAATTTTAGAAAAATGGAAAGGCGAAAAACTGTTACACAACCCTTTTCCATCCGAGCTCTTGGAATTTGCGTAAAATAACATACAAGCATTATGCAACACTGTTTCACGAATTTTGCTTTACCTTAGAAATTTGCCTTAGTAATTAGCAACTTTTCCCTATAATGAAAAGCAAAAAATGAATAATTTTCTCTGCGTGCTATAGGAAGTTTCCAAATAACCAGAAGCAGAAAACCGTTAAAACCATTTTTCACGAATTTTCCAACTCTGCTAAAGGAGTTTTTCCAAATAATGTATATAACCAAAATATACAAAAAAAAATGAAAATATACCACAAATATATACTCTATATATTTTCAGAAAAGTTTGGTGAAGATCTGATTCCACAGTTGTCAGCAAGGGTATTTCAAATTCGGCTAATCGAAGCTAGTTTGCCTGTTATGTGATTTTTTGTTACCAGGCTGGTTTCACACACATATGTGCTTGTGTGCGCGTGTGCGTGTGTGCGTGAATTGTGATTGTTGTTGCTGCTGTTCATTAGAGTCGCCCCCTCCCGAAAATGTGTGTGTGTGGCATGCAACGCGTCACAGCCATGAAACTGCAGGAAACTGGGGGAAAAAAAGTGAGCAAATGTTTTGGCCAGCAACTGCTTAGCGAGTTGATGTTGCCGACGGGCTAACTGGCTGACTGAACAACTGAACAACTGGCCAACTGGCCAAACGGCTAACTGGCTGACCGAATGAGTGAATGACTGTTGGTTGGGTGGGCTTAAAGCTCTGGCTACTTGCCTGGGTGATTGTTAGATATTATCGGCAAAGTTATTGGTGGCTGCTGCTAAGCATAAAATTTATTAATGCCCCAAACGAGCAGGAGATGTTCTTCTTGTTGTTGCTGTTGTTAGCTGTTTGGTGTTCTGGTCCGGCCACGTAGACGCTAACGGAAGTTACGTGACTCGTGGGAATAAGCCGCAGCAAGCAAATGGAACCACAGCTACCAGCAAAAATAAAAAAAAAAAAACTAGATGCCACCAACTCAAATTGCACTTTACCTTCGCTCTAGCTTTTGCACTAATGCGGCAACAAAAGGGCGGCAGTGATAAATCCAAGCTAGAGGAAACTCAAATAAAAATGAAGTAGCCAAAAGTGCTTGGCCCAATGGATTTTATGCGGCTAGTTGGGGGCCAGAACATATCATCATAATGCTTCGCATAAAACCAAAAAGCAACAAGGCTGCCGATTTTCGACCTGTAATACCACTTCTTACTTTACGTTGTTTCGTGTCGTGTTTAATTTTTAACGATATTATCCTTGTATTTCAGCTCAAAAATTAGCCAAACACAAATCTGACACACATCGTATTGAATCAAAGGATTTTTCGGTTTAAAAGAAAGCATAAAAAAGCTTTCCTTACTTAAAAAAGCTGTCCACACTAATTGAATGATTGACTGATTGACTAACTTATTGAATGACTAGTTATCTGACTGACTGGGTGGCTGACTAATTAATTGACTGACTAATTAACTTACTGACTAACCGACTGACTAACTGATTGAGTGACTGACTGACTAACTAGCTCACTGATTGATTGATTGACCAACTGACTGACTGACTAAATGAGTGACGGACTGACTAACTAGTCTTACTTTCTGAATGACCGACAGATTGCCTGACTGATTAACTGAGTGAATGGCTAACAGACTGACCGATGGACTATCTAACTGACTGACTAACTGATAAACCAGCTAGCTTACTAACTCGATCACTGACTGATTGACTAGCTAACTGACTGACTGACTAACTGTGTAAGTGACTGAATGACCGACTAACTGACTAATTGACTGATTGACTGACTGATTTACTAGCTAATTGCCTGACTAATAGCCAAACTAACTGACTGACTGACTGCTTGACTGACTGCTTGACTAACTGACTGATTAACTAACTGACTGCATAACTATCTGACAGACAAACTGACTGACTGTCTAACTTAGCTTAAGAGATATAAATGCACCCTAAGACAAGTTTCGTGAAATTCTAACCGTTAGTGTGAAAAAATAGCTATGAACGATTGCATGCAACATTTGCTTACCGTCCGTTCAGCATCAGCCAAGGTTTGAAGCTCTACTTAAGAATATATTTTAATCAACTGATCTGTCGTGACAGGTAGACGACTAGCGTGTTAATACCACACTGAAATGTCATTCCGAAGGCTTTTATAGGGGAGGACCGAGTCAGGCAGCTAGCTAGTCAATTGTGATTATTTAGACGATCGGCTGAAGTGAAATGATACTTGATCCAATACGAGATTCGATTCCAGAACCCTGTGAAATGTGCTAATCCGCAACATAACATGGAAATCTACTTATTTTGTAATCGCTGAACCATGCGACGATGTTATTAAGTTAATATTAAGATTTGATTTTATATTTGAAATTTGGATGACTGTGACGAACCATGACACAGACCAAAACCCCATTCATGAATGTTGAAAACCAGTTTTGAGTTATGCACCGAATCACCAACAATTTTTCTCCTGATTTCCTTCAGTTCAGAAGACAATAACAGGCAAGGACAAACGCGTAAAGTGCTCATAGTTATGTAAATAGCATTGTGAATTACATAAATTGCGTATACGGAACGTTGACGGCATACGCTATAAATTTTGTATATACATTCAAATGGAAGCACTTGCCAAGCATTTGCACAACATTTGGATACACGAGTGTAACCGTGTGTGCGTGTGTGTTTGTGTGTGAGGGCCATTGATAAATGTAGAAGAAAAATAAAAACAACAACACAAAAGGCCTGCAAATAGCGGAAAATGTTAAACGCTCGCCGCTAGCGTCGCTGTCGTCAGCGGCGTCGGCGTCGGAGGTGCGCAAATTGATATTTTTCTACAACATGCAAATAACAAGAGTAATGCGTGGCGACCTTCCAGCAGCAGAGGCAGCAGCAGCATCGGTCCCGCAGGCTGCCTACCCTAGTCGACATAAATGATCTGATAAGACAACAACAAACGTAAAAATTTATGCATACCAACTAAAACACACACACATACAAACACGGACACACGCACATACACGCCTGCGTGTGGCAGGCACGTGTCGGATGCTGTGGAAAAATGAAATAAAGTTAAACAGGATATTTCAACATTCAAGAACACAAAAACTCAACAAATGAACGCTACGACAAATGAAAGTAAAAGGCGACGCAGGGTTGGGGGTTAGGGGGTGTCGGGTGGTGGGGGGCTGGGTTCTATAACGACGACGGGACACATTCCGATTCGGTGTGTTAAAATGTAATAGCAACGTTAATGAACACGAACGCAGTCGCAGCACTGTGGAAATGGTCACATAAAAAGCAGCGGTTCTTGCAAGGCTGCGACCCGCCAAGCTTCAACACCCCCCCTAACCCTACCCGCTTGCTGTGGTTGTAAAACAAATACACACACACACACACACACATACACAAGCAGTATACATGCCGCACATTAGGCCGCGTGGGCGGGTCTGCCTGCCTCAAACGCAGTGCATAACAAATCTCAGCAAAACGCACGTTCCTGGCAGCGCCACCTAGCGCCCAGCGTCTCTATTGTGGGTGGCCGTACAGTCGCCAGTGCTGCCCATGCCGCTGATTTTCCGTTAAATCTGGCCTTTTTTCATTGCAAAATTTTATTCGTTAAAGAAATAGTGGGCCACGAACTCTGGTTTTCTTTTTTTCGTTTTCTTAATTATATAAAAAATGAAGGCAAAATTAAACAGGGCAAAACTTAAAGCTGATATCAATATCTTTATCAACTCTACGCTGTGTTATATGCAGCGACTTTCAAAACTAACATTTCGTTTTTTGTGCAGCAAATGAGAAAAAAGCAGGAAAAGCAGGATACGTACGTGACCTAGAATTGGTCGCTGGATAATTCTTCAGAAGCTGTCGCTAAGAAGAAGTTAAGGAATCTTTAAATCTCTATCTCTCTCACCTTCTCTTCTGCTACTTTGTTCGCATTGACAAGACAAGAATTTTCTTGATTTATTCTTGTTTACTGTTTAGTTTCACAAATCAACGCCTGAAGAGAAAACATCGAGTTACGTGCAAGCCGCAGGGCATACTTAAGTAATACCTCTCTAATATGGCTGAATAAATTTGCAGCGACAATATATAAATTAGAGCTAATAAATAGAGATAATAATGCGATGTATTTTGAGATAGTAAAACAAATAAAATAGCGACATATCGGAAGTTTTTTTTTGGCTTTTTATTTGGCTTCGGCGTTATATCCGATTTGACGCTAGAATTTTCTTTCTTTTGCCACTTAAAAGTTGGCACCACTGTTTGCCACAGTCCCGAAAAAGCAATTGCGCCAGCGTCGCGTCGAGGCCAACGCAGGTCGCTGTTAACAAAGAAGAAGCAGTAGTAAAAGCCGCTCATCAAAGGGCCCCACTTTGCACCCAATACCGAGCAGACAGACAGACAGCGCGCGGTTTTCATTGGGTCTCCGAAACATACACACACATATATACACACATATATACATATATATATATATTCATTTAGATATGTATATAGAAGGTAAGTAGTGCTTGGAGACGTCGCGCAGTATTCAATGAGGCATTTTACACCATTCGCTTGGCATTTGATGAGCATCTCGCGCCACTTTGTCAATGTGCGCCCTCCCTCCCCCCCCCCCCTTTCCACTCTTTGGGCGTTCTTTGTGACCCCCTCGAAAAATTGGTCGCCATTGCCCGCTTGTTGCTGCCTATTTAGCCGCCCTTTAAGGCATTTTTATGTCATCGGATGCGTTCGCAAAATTTCCAATATGCCATTTGGATTTTCGTGATGCGGCTCAATTTACAAAACCCCGAAAATGACAAAATTAAAAGGTTTGCCCTTACATGCGCACAAGTATCATTAGCAAACAGGACAGGGGCGTCGTACACTGCAGGAGTTCAAAAGGACAACAACTAAAAATTAATTACAAGGCAAAACAAGTTGTGCATACAACCATGAAAAAAAGTTTTCAATCCAACACTCAGCGAAAAAGCAAGCAAGTACCATAAATTCAGCTAGGTACAAATTGGGTTACAACTAAATTCTTATTTCAAGACATACAAAAAATTGTTTATAATAATCATTCTGTTCTTAATTTTAGCTATTTTATTATTGTTAAATGCAAACTCAGTTTTAAAAACAAGATTAAATTAGACTTTATTAAAAAAAAGAAATATAATTTTTGTTATATGTAAAATCAAGGTTAAATTAGACTGATTTTAAGAAAATTCCATTATCGAATGTACTTTTTTTCGGGCATTGAAAATTTGTGAGAAATATATTGTAAATTAAAGCCATTTTTTAATTTTTTTATATTCACTATAAGTTTTGTAATCAGGGCTCAAATATTATATATATACATATATATTCCTGAATTAATTGAATTCTACGCCACTGAAAATGCAATATAAATTGTCGATTTTTCTCTAAGTGCATACATATCATTTTAATATCAGTTAAGAATCCGAACTACGCCCCTGGGCCATCAGGTAGCACGGGACAAGCTAAACGTTCAGCATACGCAACAATTTATGAAAGACCCTAATTCAGTTTGTTGTAAAAATGTTTACATGCCAAACAAAATGAAATGAAACAGGATGCCAAGCAACATGAAGCGGATAACGTGTTGCCAGCAACAGAAACAACAACAGCAACAACGACCACGACAACAACAGCAACAAGGACAACAACAAGGATAGCGGTGACGATAGACATTGCCTCCGCATATAGCCATCAAATATTAAATGGAATACCTACGTAATTAAAGTGAAATGAATTTAAGTACACAAATTGAACGTCAAGGCAGTCAACCATGCCCCAAAGTGCCCCGCCAGGCACGGTTGCTGCTGCCACAGCTTTGAGTACTTGCCACGTGGACGTGACTGTCCCACGCCGTATGCACACACGGATGTTTGTCTGTTTGAAGCACTCGTGTAAGGCAGCAGAGCAAACACACACAACACACACACAACAAACAGCGACGTGATTGTGGCCAACATGTCGCTGGGCAAAGAAGTTGCCGCTGGACGCTTCATTTGACTTCGACCAATCAAAACGTCGTCGTTGTTGTTGTTTCGCAGCGATTTTCAGCTTTAATAAATGGCTATGTAAATGTTTAATCTGTGGCTAAGAAAAAGTTTGTGTATCATATCATGTACAACAGGTGAGAGTGCTCCAATCGGAAATGACCGACTTGGAGATACCCTAAGCCCAGCGACTAGCTGCCGTTAGCAACATTCTTGTTCCCTTCCATACATACACAAAACACATAAAAAAAACTCCACAACCTATGCCGTGCTTCTTCTTCACTTTGCCCTAGACTATGGAAAATACGTCTTGCATAACTAAGGTGTTTATTGTCTTAAATATGGCTCACCAACTTGCTTATATACCAAATACCAAGATTTAAGCTCGAAAAATTAATTTTTTTAAATCTGAAGAATTTTGGGGTAAATAAAAACTTTTAATATTGATCTGTGAATACTAGTTGGTATCTCTAATAAGATCTGCCCCAAAAAAAAGGCTTACCGATTTCATTGCAACACACTTGATCATCGCGTGTCGTAGAAGGTCCTACGTTAATAGTTAGATAGACAGACAGTTAGATAGATAGATGGATAGAAAGACAGTTAGATAGATGGATGGATAAACAGACAGAAAGGGGGGCCGTTGCTGTTGAAAATATATTTTTGGAGTTGTCTCATCCCCACATTAGGCTGACAAATGTTATCGGTCACGAATTTACACGAGTATATACATACATATAACAAGTTTCTAGCTAAACTGACGGCACCAGCCCAATACACTCTCAATTAATTAATGAATAGGGTATAAGCATTAGACGCCAGCCAATTAGATATTGAAGCAATTGGCTATGAGTGCATATGGGATTGCTACATCATACTCTCTGCGCTCAATTGGACTTGTTGACGCATAAACACATAAATTTCAATAAAATCCCCAACGTAGATAGATGTGTATGCAAACAGCTCGACGAGCAATCATGTGCTTGATTAAATTCTGTTTGAATATTCTTAACAAAACCGAAAGAAATAAAAAAAAAACAGAAAACCTAAAACGGAAAGGAATACTTATAATCCGGTTGATGTATGCTTTTTGTAGAACACACACGACGCTTTGCTATGAAAACAAAAACTCAATCTTGGGCTCTGCTGCTCGAGCAGCGGCCAAGGAAAACAGTCCAAAATACACACAGACACATCCCAAACAACTTGGTAACACTTTCCGCTGTCGTTGCGTATTGTATGCACACATACACACACACGCACACCCGCACAACAACGTCGTTACAGTGCCGACTCCTACACAGCTTATCGCATGCATTGGCAAATTGTCGCCATCATTGGAGGCCACAAAAGATACCAAGCCGCGGCAGCGATCCACAGTGGCCAAAATTACAGTTCAACTGCAGTAGGTGAACTTACAGATATTTAAAAGAAAATTCCAAATAAATTACTTCTTTATAAAATACCAGCTGTAAAATTCGTTTTAAGATCATTCAATGGTTTGTCTGTAAGAAGTTCAATTTAACATAGTTTATGTATCAAATGTCCTAATAATATGTCATAAATACAATCCCGCTGGGACTAGTTAGCTGAAAGACTTCTTGACTGTGAAAATAACTGACTTATCGATAATCAAAAAGCACCTACTGGTGAAACATAAGTGGTTAAGTTATCTATTTTAAGAAATTCTAGAGTAGTCTATTGAATTTTCTTAACTCAAAGTAATCTGTTGAATTTTCGTACTCAATAATTTCAATAAAGACAAAATACAAGAGAGTTCTTTACGACAATAGATCATTTACGTTATCAAAAAGATACATAATTTATCAAAGAATTCCTATTTTTGAACTCGAAAACCGAGTGCTAAATATATCGTAGTCAACTTATCAGCTATCGATTTCCCATTATACTTAAGGTTTTAATACATAGGTTGATTTATCGATTATCAATCGATTAAGTTATTGAAAGTTAGGCCTAACGTTTATCGACGGAACTCACAGTCTATCTATCTTTTTGCCCCACTGTGGAACATCAGCATTTACGTTGCCAGCTACTTGAGAAGCGATTTTCTCTCCGTCTTATACTCATTTTGGAGCCCCATCCCCCGCACTCGCAAATGCCCATTCCCAGTTCAACTGCGGTTTCATTAGCCGCGGTCTGTCGAGTTGTTGCTGTTGTTGTTGTTGTTTTTGTGGCTCTAACTGCGGCTGTGGCTGTATCTATGGGCTTTGCTGCTTGGCTTCCTTTCATTTCGTTAAGTTTGGTGGCCGCAGCAACGGCTATTGAAATTTTTTTCGTATTTAATGCCCCATAACCATAACAAGTTGAACCCACAGTGCCAGAGAGCAAGCGTTGCGAAGTTGTTGAGAACTCTACTTTAATAGCACCGGAACAAGCCACCCATCCAACCCCCAACTCTCCACCGAGCCCCTTATGCTGCCCAGCGCCACGATTACAGCTGTGGCTCGTTTTTAGCAAATGCAATTAACAAAACACGCTTCTAGCATAAAGTCATTAGTTATTCCATTTCATGAATACGAGTATGGCCCTCAAATTCGAATGCTTCAATGAGTGCGCCAGCGAGTGTGCGTGTGCCTGCGTGTGTGCGAGTGTGTGCGAGTGTGTGTGTGTGTGTGAGTGTTGTGCGAGCATATGTAGCACATATGCGGGCTTCTTCTAAACGAGGGCAGGCGGAAAAGTAAAAGGCCTCGACAAGATGACCACTTCAAGGTCTCCTTGCAAAGCAATACACTTATTCCAGCGCTCCAGTTCTGCCCGCTCCGTTGTCCAATTTTGAATAATCGATATCGACACTTTATCATTTCTCTTCTGTTTTACAAATAAAATAAAATCTGAGAACTCTAATAGTTGCGCCCGTGCTTGTTCTTGTCCCAGACACAGGCTTTGGGAACTGCATTCTTCATTAACTTCGGTGTTTAGAGTCCGATCTTTCTAAACCCAAGTGAGTGTATCTATCAGAACACAAGACCTTTTTTTAATTAAGGGGAGAAAGGGGGAGATTTACACAAAGTGAAATATCCCTACAAATATTCCCTGTTCATACTACAATAGAACCTACATACCAAATTTCGTGTATCTTTCTTTCATACTAATCTTCTTATGATTCAAAAACGATGTCTCAAAATCATATATAAGTTTGACAAATGAACATGGCAAAATCGACTAGAATATATGTATGTATATACTTAGGAGGAGCGATGTTCCTTTCTGATTATTTTGAAAGATTTGCATAAAACCTTTATACCTTCTTTACCCACTTTGAATGCGTTCAGTTCTGGTCGAGGCCGATTACTTTTCAGCCAGCCCTCTTATGTGTATGTGTGTGAGTTGATAGTTACAGCATTATTTTGGTGGATTTTGGCCAGCGTCCGGGTTGCTGGCCAACAAACGAGCGCCAATAGCCAATGGCGACAACCCTACTGCCGGGCACTGCGCGAGGACCCTACGCTAAATTGGCGGCCAATGTTGCCCGGCTGGCCGGGCAAAGTGTTGTTGTACATAGGCCGTTCGTGTTGGTATTCCGGCGCCATGTTGTTTGCTTTCACCTCAAGCCGAGTTGGGCAAATATTTTGAGGCGAGAGAAAAAGGGATGCCAGCCGGATAAAGTTTTCGGCGTGAGTTCTTACTTATATAGTATATGCAAAAATGGTATTCAATACTTAAAGATTTATGAGTCTATGAATCTTGCATAGTATCTACGTGTGTGTGCGGGTGTGTGTGAGTGCATGGCGACATGAAATACTGATACGCCCAGTCCCCATAGTGCCCCGCAATCCGTTTTAGCCAAAGTCCGACGCACTGGCGGCTACCCAGTGGCTCAGTCTCGAGCTGCGGCACATGTAGGGCTTTGCATAAGCCAAAAGAGCGTCGGCCAAAGCCGAAAGTCCAAAGCAAACACCACAAATTAGTCGACGCAAAAGCAACTCTCTCTCTCTCTCTCTCAACAAAGAAAAACATAGTAGAAACAAAAAGAACAAGATATTTAACTCAACTGCCTAACTAGCAGTTACCCTCATGGCTGTCATCCCAAAAAGAATTGCCAGGGACTCGAACCTTGCTCTTTGCACACTCACAAGCTCTAGCTCAAGTTTGAACTTAGCCTTTGCACATATTAAAAAATATTTCGGTTTAGGGCTTAGTCTCGGCTGTTAAAGTTTCGTTTCATAGTGCACTTAAGGCAAAACATGCAGGCTTAAGTAAAGTCAATGTCATGCAACTGCGCGTACAAGGCTTTTACACATTACAGGGTATACAAATCAAGCAAATTCCTTAGGCCCTGCGGCTCGAGGCAAAAACTTTGGCACAGCTTGGAAAAGTAGCAGCTGCCAGGACACATGAATCAGCACAAAGTCCTGGAAAGTTTTTCAATGATTTAATTAGAATTCTTTAAGGTAAATATCTAGCCAACAGCCAACGAAGCGTCCTTTGTGTGTGAGTTTAATTATGAAATTTTCAAGGTGACACAACAAAGCGACAATGTGCGTTTGGGCTTCGGGGGCGGGCGTGCCAAATTGCCCACGTACAGCATTCCTCAAGGTTTTGCGGTAAATTAGCCTGAGATGGTTATCCAATGTGCTAATATGAAATGTTAAAGATTTACAGCGCTTGATAAACGAAATGAAATGAAATGAAAATGGCGTTAACAAATTAATAGGTGTCTGCAGCTCAAGCAATGACTGCAAGCCTACGACCAAAGCTGCTGCGATTCGAATCGAACTTGGTGTATCGAACCCGGCTGCAAGCGTATCAACTGGATCGAACACGTTCCTCTTCTTTAGGTTCCATTCGGGAACTTGGTTTTCCACATTCATGTACCTAGATTTGAGTTCGAAGTTCGAATCTTGTTTCTGTTGTTCAATGACTGGGTCCACCCAAAATAAATTTTCTTTGACGGTGACGGTCATTGTGCCAATATACGACTTCGCCTTAAGGCTCATTTCGTGTTTATGGTTTCCCACAGTACGGAATTTGAACCATAATTTGTTATTGTGTGCTCAATCAAATTAAATAAATAATTCAATACATATTTTATATCAACTCTAATTTTTGTTTAACTTAGAAGTGGATCTCGCCTTTCAAATTCCTTTTAATGCTGCTCCTAAGTTCACAAAATTAAAGTTTAAGGTGAGCAAACAATTCAAAAGCACTTTACAGCCCTGCTGGAAATAGATCCCAGCATTCTAAATCAACACGAAATTCGATGGAATTCGCAAATCCTTTGCTTACAACCACAGTGTTGATAATTGCAACCCAGCTTATTTATGCCTCATCTTTCAACCGTCAACATTTCTTGGAATTTTTCGTACTACCCAACAGTTTCCAATGACAACCTGGCATCAGGCTCTTGACACTGATAATTGGCATCTCATGCCTAGCACTTCGCCTGCTTCAATTAAACTTCAATCTTTTATCGAGTTGGCAGCAGCGGCAGCGGTGTGCAAATACGCAAATGGCGCTGGATGAAGGCAAAATCACGTCAAGATTAATGTTTATTGATTTTCGCGGCTTGCGATAATATTGCGCCTGGGACCAGGCACAGCAATCGAAGGGGTCCTCTTTCGCTGGCTTAGTATACTGGGGATTTGCAAAGCCTATTTAAAATTTGTCTTGTGCTTTGCAGAGTTTCGTTTGTATTTACATTTTACTGAATGCTTTTGAAAGCGTCTTTTGGTATTGGTTTTAGACTTACTTCAACTTTGGCGACGTTGCGAAGAGTATTTTTCGAAGCTCTTTAGCTGAGAGAAAAACAATAGGTCAAAGTCTTTGAAGGGATTTTCAACAGGCAATGATTCCTTTAAATTCAGAAAAATAGCTGTTTGCTAGCTTAGACCTGAAACATTTTCACGCATTTTCCACTAATGGGAGTAGATTTATGAATATCTATGTAAGAAATCACAAGGGAATTTTGAAAGAAATGATGTAGAACGAATAAAAACAACAATTTGCCACACAAACTTTTCACCCATATTCCACTTTTGCGCATGGAATTCATTTACCTTAAGCTTAATGAAATATTATATATATTCACGAATATAAATTATGGAATTAAATAATGAATAGACGCGTATTGGCACAACCAATTTCGGTAACATCTGCATTTTAAACAGTGTTCATCTAACTCGGGCGGCGCCGAATAGTTTTCTCTAGTTGTTTATATTTTAGATCTGGTAAATATGAATTTATTGATAAGCTATCAACGCGTGCCATACCTCGGAACTACTTGGATTTAGCTGCCAGACAATGTGGCTTGTCCAGTATGACTAATAAGCCGCCTACGAAATCTAAAAGCTAATCATTATCTGATGAAGAATTGATATTGTTTTTGTCCCAGTTGTTGCAAAGGCCTTTGGTAGTTAGTCATACAGTAATAGCTAAATGATAAGGAATTCTTGAGAGATAATATGAGGCACATTAGAGTAATATTGTAAGTATATTTAAATTCAATATACCCTTGCAGGACTTTGAGGTTGGTTGTCTAATCAAGCAATGGATCTGTTGGCTCAAATATTCTATACTTAGTATAACAAACTCGACAACCTGGCGTTTTTACCAACAGTCAGATGATGAATCACGTGAAGTTAACAGTATTATATTATGTTCCTGTTAAATAATATTGAAAACCATGACTTGATAAGGTATCAGCTAAGGTGCTTCAGCTATATCTTGGTTAAGGCCTCCTGCCTCCATATGCCTTGCTTATCGCCATTTAATGCTTGATATTAGGCTCATATATAAGGGCTACAGCTAACAAAAGTTTGTCAAACACAAATTCGCACACGACATGGATATAACCATTGGAACGCTGCTGCTCTTCGGGCTGACTTTGGTAAATTCCTTACAACGGGATCCAGCTGACTTAGTCTCCATGGAGGATTACCAAAGGATTATGGAATTACGTCCGCTTGCCGTGGAGTTCTCACAACACTTTCGGAATATAACACAGAATGATTTGGAATTACCGAGCACAAGGCTGCCCAACATGCAGGACCTGCAGTGTCTGGCGGATATGACTCAGCTGACGACTGGCCTGACCTCTGGCAAACTTTGGTCGATAAAAAGTAAGCGTCTTTTTAATACGAGCAGATCTTTAGCTGACTTCTTAAGCTTTTAGTGTTCGATTCGTGGGGATCCTTTCCCAAGGGTTTATTGTACGGAAACATGATTGACATGGGCAACTACGATGAGTGCATCGGGATTAACAAAGCAATATCCGATAACTATTATATCCAGGGAAAATACTGCCGAGCAAAGCTAACTTTAGTCGAGCCTACAACAAGGTTGGAAATGGGTATTTGCCTACCGGCCTCCTGCTCGGCTACAAATATGAATACATTTCTGAAACAATTGCTACAAAAGCTAATTGGCCTTAATATCAACACCCAATTTGTAAGCGAGGATGCCTGCAGGACTTCCGATCGAGAACCTTTCGATGGCCTAGCCATATTTACCATGTAAGTGAAACTTATTTGAAAATCTACCTTCCCTCCTTCATTTCATTGTCCTTACAGTGTACTACTCTCAGTATTGGGTGCTGTCGCAGTTCTGGCCACAATTTGCGATTACTTTCTTATTGAAGACCAAAGTGAGTCCTTAAAAAACTAATAACTGAAATTAAACAATTTCTCAATCCCCCCGTCCGCAGAAAAACTTCCCTTTTTGGTAAAGGCCTTCTCAATACGCGCCAATTCCCGAGCTCTCTTCCGCCTGGTGGAACCCAATTCGAATCCCAATGTCATCGACTGTCTCCATGGCATGCGCTGCTTATCCCTCATTTGGGTCGTCTTTGGACATCAATTTGTATTAGTCATTCAAGCGCCGATTATGAACATGCTGAACTTCTACTATGTAGGTATTGCTATCAGTGATGACTAGTTCCCAATATAAACCGCATTTTGCTTTAACAGTGGGCAGAAAAGCCATTTACCAACTTTTTAAGTCACGCTGTATTCTCTGTGGATACCTTCTTATTTCTCAGTGGCTTGTTGTTGGTCATGATTTCCATGCGTTCCCTCGAACGGTAAGTTTAGAGCGCACTGCTAATCCTTACATCATGACAAACCACTTTTTGTTTATCAGAACTAAGGGAAGGTTAAACATTCCTTTGATGTATCTCCATCGATATTTGCGGCTCACTCCTATTGTGGCTGTGGCCATACTTGTCTATATGAAACTTCTGCCTTATTTGGGAGATGGTCCCATGTTTGACAGCATTCATTTTGATGACTATAGCCGCTGCGAACGCACTTGGTTCTGGAGTTTACTCTATCTGCAGAACTATGCCACTGCAGATCTGGTAAGCGAACTCAAGATGACTGATTGGCCTAATCCTAACTCGTTGCTCTGATTTTAGTGCCTCAGTCACACCTGGTATTTGGCTGTGGATATGCAGCTTTACATACTCTCACCCATATTTCTGCTCGCTTTGTATAAGTGGGGCAAGAAAGCCGCAGCTGGAATCTTTGTTTTCATGCTTCTGCTCTCCGCCTGCCTCTTTAGCACGATGATGGCCAATGAGTATCCCAATTATCTGGAGTAAGTTATTGGATTTAAATGTTTATATTATATTGCTAATTCCGTCACTCGCTCTCTTTGCAGACATGGAATAATCGGTATGGGCCAGCGTAAGCTATATTTTGCCACCCATAGGCATGCAGCTCCTTGGTTGATCGGCGCTCTGTTCGGCTATTTCCTGCATGTGAATCGCAACAAGAATTTTCATCTGAACCGCATTGTGATTTGGTTAGGCTGGCTTATTAGCTTGGCCCTGATATTCACCTGTATATTCGCCCTCCAAGCGTCTGCCCAATGGTCTGCACCAAACCTGACCTTGCTAGAGGCGGCCTCCTACTATACACTAACCCGCATCGCTTGGCCAGTTGGTTTGTGCTGGGTGGTGTTTGCCTGCATGAAGGGCTATGGTGGTTTGGCCAATAGCTTCCTCTCTTCTCCACTGTGGCAGCCGCTCTCGAAACTGTCCTATTGCGCCTACATCTTTCACGTAGTCATACAACAAACCAACGTAGGACGCATACGGACAATCCTTTATTTCTCTGACTACGATTTGGTAAGAAGAACAAAAAAAGAGCTCTCTAGATCATGAGTAATATCTGTTTTTGTTTCCTTCTACAGATGCTTCTCTTTTGGGGCGCCTTCGCCTTCACCTTACTTTTGTCCTACGTGATGTACATAATCGTGGAGGCACCTTTTGGCGTTCTGGAGACCATGCTTATGCCCAATCGTAGAGCCGCTCCAAAGGCTAATACCCCAGTCGATTCACCTGTTGTGCCTACAGTTGAACCTACAATCGAAGACCCTAAAACAAATTTAGCAACAGTAGTGGAGGAGGATATGGAAAGAGCCAAATCTAGCGCAGCGGAGACATAAGACACCCAATTCAAATAGAAAAATACTTTTAAATCAATTAAAATAGATTCGACAAGAAATAGGCCTTAACTAAACAATATCCAGAATATCGAAATGCCTCTACCACATCAATAAAAAGTGTATATATAGAATATCATATATTTTTACATGAATAATTTTGCCAGCTTTAGATGGCAAATGAATCCAGAGACCAAGCCAAGTACAAAGACCCAAACCTCGTGAAAATCGGATAAGACTTGACCACCTTTATAAGGTGGGAAATTTTGACCTATGTCACATAAGGCAACTTTCAGCTTCCTAGCTCTTACGGTATGGGCTGTGCGTTGTCACCAATCAGTCAGTCCAGTCCAGTCAGTCAGTCAGGACAACCAGATTTATATATAGACATATAGCATTTATAGGAAGACAGTAACCTGTATACATATATACAAAAATAAAATGGGTTTACAACTATCTAAAAATATTGGCCAAGATCAATAGGAAATGTAATGTAAATTACAGTATCCTTAAAATAACTACATAATTTGAAAAAAAAAATTTCATTTAAATTGACTTCTATAAAATCTTGTCCGTTTGACAAGGTGTGGACTCTACACTTACTCTAGCTGCCTCTATGGCCAATATTGCTGGCCGATTCCACGCATTCCTAATAAAACAATTAAAAAAAAAAATTGCCTGCCTTTTTATTATTTATTTTATTTAATTATGAGCACAACCAAAAGTCTAAATCAGATATGGAATATTAGCTTAAGGACCATTGCAATATTTTTGGCTCTTCAGAATTTCGTTTTAAATTTCAATTTACTATTCAATAGAACTAATGTTAATTTTATAATTGATAAGGTATCAATACAAGTTCCTGAACTTTATCTCGGAACTACTTGTATTTACCTGCCAGATGGCTTGGCCAATATGAATATGACCAAAATGACGTTCAAACTGTTACAAAGGCTTATGGCAGTTAGCTATGGGTCGATAAGAAAGCACCTAAGAATTCTCTATTTGAGAGTGCTCGACTAGCGGATACCTCGTAATCTTAGGTATCCTAGGGTATTGTTACATATATATATTCTGCATATAAATATAGCATTGCAGGACTTTTAAGCTCCATGTATATTTTCAAGACATGTTAGAGTTTCCATAACTATAATATACCCTATATATCAAACTCAAATACATGACCACATGACCCAAAATTTTCTGCCGAAATTTGGATTATGACTGACATGATGTTGATAGTATTATACAGAATCTCCTCAAGTCAAAACAACCAATTTTTAATAATAACGGAAAGCATGACTTGATAAAGTATCAGCTAAGTTGTTTCAGCTATATCTTGATGAAGGCCTCCTTCCTCCATACACTTTGTTTATCGCCATAATTTTCTGATATTAGGCCCATATATAAGGGCTGCAACTAACACAAGTTTGTCCAACACAAATTCGCAAACGACATGGATATAACCAATGGAACGCTGCTGCTCTTTGGGCTGACTTTGGTCAGTTCCTTACAGCGAAAACCAGCTGACTTAGTCTCCATGGAGGATTACCAACGGATTATGGAATTCCGTCCACTTGCCGTGGAGTTTTCACAACACTTTTGGAATATAACACAGGAAGACCTGGATTTACCCAGTACAAGGTTACCCAATAAGCAGGACCTGCAGTGTCTGGCGGATACGACTCAGCTGACGACTGGCCTGACCTCTGGCGAACTCTGGACGATAAAAAGTAAGCGTGTTTTTAATACTAGCAGATCTTTAGCTGACTTCTTAAGCTTTTAGTGTTCGATTCGTGGGGATCCTTTCCCAAGAGTTTATTGTACGGAAACATGATTGACATGGGCAACTACGATGAGTGCATCGGGATTAACAAAGCAATATCCGATAACTATTATATCCAGGGAAAATACTGCCGAGCAAAGCTAACTTTAGTCGAGCCTACAACAAGGTTGGAAATGGGTATTTGCCTACCGGCCTCCTGCTCGGCTACAAATATGAATACATTTCTGAAACAATTGCTACAAAAGCTAATTGGCCTTAATATCAACACCCAATTTGTAAGCGAGGATGCCTGCAGGACTTCCGGTCGAGAACCTTTCGATGGTTTAACCATATTTACGATGTAAGTGAAACTTATTTAATAAACTCTCTACACTCCTTCATTCCATTGTCCTTACAGTGTTCTTCTCTCACTATTGGGTGCTGTCGCAGTTCTGGCCACAATTTTCGATTACTTTCTTTTTGAAGACCAAAGTGAGTCCTTAACAATACTATTAACTGAAATGATTCCATTTCTCAATCCCCCTGTTTGCAGAAAAACTACCCTTTCTAATAAAAACCTTCTCCATACGAGCCAATTCCCGAGCTCTCTTCCGCTTGGTTAACCCAAATCGAATCCCAATGTCATCGACTGTCTCCATGGCATGCGCTGCTTATCCCTCATTTGGGTCGTCTTTGGACATCAATATCTACTAGCCATGATAGCGCCAAAAATTAACTTCCTGGCCGTATATAAGGTAAGCATTGATAACAGGAACCTCTAGTTATATAAAATATCTTTTTACCTAAACAGTGGTTAGAGAAGCCATTTACCAACTTTATAACTCGTGGTGAATTCTCTGTGGATACCTTCTTATTCCTCAGTGGCTTGTTGTTGGTCATGATTTCCATGCGTTCCCTGGAACGGTAAGTTTAGAGCTCACTGCTAATCCTTACATCAGGACAAACAACTTTTTGTTTATCAGAACTAAGGGAAGGTTAAACATTCCTTTGATGTATCTCCATCGATATTTGCGGCTCACTCCTATTGTGGCTGTGGCCATACTTGTCTATATGAAACTTCTGCCTTATTTGGGAGACGGTCCCATGTTTGACAGCATTCATTTTGATGACTATAGCCGCTGCGAACGCACCTGGTTCTGGAGTTTACTCTTTCTGCAAAACTATGCCACTGCGGAGATGGTAAAAGAATCCCATTCGAATGATTAGCCGAATGCTTACTCTTTCCTTTGGTTTTAGTGCATCAGTCACACCTGGTATTTGGCTGTGGATATGCAGCTTTACATACTCTCACCCATATTTCTGCTTGCTTTGTATAAGTGGGGCAAGAAAGCTGCAGCTGGAATCTTTGTTTTCATGCTTCTGCTCTCCGCCTGCCTCTACAGCACGATGATGACCAATAAGTATCCCATTTATATGGAGTAGGTTACTGGGTTTAAAAAGGCATCTATATATTAATATTACTAATTATTTTACTCTCTCTATGCAGGCAAGGAATCCTCGCTGGCGAAGGTCAACGCAAACTTTACTTTGCCACCCACACGCATGCAGCTCCTTGGCTGATCGGCGCTTTGTTCGGCTATTTCCTCCATGTGAATCGTAAGAGGACCTTTCAGCTGAATCGTGTTATGATCTGGTTAGGCTGGCTCATTAGCTTGGCACTGATATTCACCTCTATATTCGCCCTCCACGCGTCTGCCCAATGGGGTGCGCCAAACCTGAGCTTGCTAGAGGCGGCCTCCTACTATACACTAACCCGCATCGCTTGGCCACTTGGTTTGTGCTGGGTGGTGTTTGCCTGCATGAATGGCTATGGTGGTTTGGCCAATAGCTTCCTCTCTTCTCCACTGTGGCAGCCGCTCTCGAAACTGTCCTACTGCGCCTACATCTTTCACGTAGTCATACAACAAACCAACGTAGGACGCATACGGACAAGCCTTTATTTCTCCGACTACGATGTGGTAAGAGGAGCAAAACGAAGAAGAATAACTATCTAGATCGTGATTAATATATGTTTTTGTTTTCCTCTACAGATGCTAAGCTTTTGGGGCACCTTCGCCTTCACCTTACTTTTGGCCTACGTGATGTACATCATCGTAGAGGCACCTTTTGGCGTTCTGGAGACCATGCTTATGCCCAATCGTAGAGCCGCTCCAAAGGCTAATACCCCCGTCGAGTCACCTGTTATGCCCACAGTTGAACCTACAATCGAAACCCCAAAAACAAATTTAGTTACAGTAGTGGAGCAAGATGTGGAAGCGTCAACAAGTAGCGTAGCGGCGGCTTAAGCTTGTTAGCTGAACTCTTATGTAAGCTTAGTTTAAGGATTGTCACATCTATAATTTAATAATATAATATTATGTCTGAAGCTGATGCCAATGCTCATAAACGTATCTCGATAATACCAATTCTGATTATTCAACTAATATAAAGTTGTAAAAGCCCTCTATGTAAGCCGAGTTATAGTCACTGAATGATTGGGAAATGTTGTCCTTCCATTGTTAGATCAAAGCCCAATTCAACATAATCTCGTTAGAAGAAGCATTTCATATTAAGTCCTTTTTTCTATGAGAGATGAAAAAGCTTTTATTAACCTCTCAGATGCATCACCCTTTCTGTCTAAATATCGTCATATGTTTGATATTTGGTAAATATAAAAGGGCTGCATCTAACAGAAGTTCATAAAATATAAAATCGCACACGACATGTAAAGATGCATTGAAACACAGGAAGGATCTGCAGGGCCAGGCCGAAATGACGCAGCTGTCCTCCTTTATTTCATTGTCTTTTCTAAAAGCCCTTTGCTTCTTTAGAAAAACTACCGAATCTGCTACAGAGTCGACTTACGAAACCCAGTTCGAGTCCCATGTCATCTGAAGTCCCCTAATCTGAGTCATCACTTTGGATTTTGTTTATTGGAAACAAAACTCAATAAATCCTGATTTGAGACTATTTTCTGTGATTGGAACTACCATTTATCAGGTTCATATCTAAAGGTTATTTTTCTGCGAACACCTTCTTGGTCCTTTCATCATAAGGTGAGTTTAGAGGGTACTACAGATCCATTGATTAACATAACATTTTGTCAATCAGATCCAAGGGAAGCTCATCAGAAAGTCCAAAGTCGACTTTTAACGTAGAGCCGCAGACAGCAGCAACCCCAGAGATGAGCCAATTGCGCAGTCAGTAGCTAATCTAATAAAACAGGTGATAAGCTCCAAGCATAGACTGATTTTTAAATAGATACAGTTCAAAAGAATGTTATTTATAGAATTCCACGATTCCTAAATTAAATCTAATCGCTACTAGTCCATGAAACAGAAAGTGAATTTGTCAAGCATGCTCAAGAAATAAGTCGAGTACTCTAGTTCGTAGTGCCCGACTAGAAGATAACCTGTGCGCTGCGCCGAGCAAAATCGATTTATGTCAATATTTTCAAATGGAATGAGCTATAGAAAAAAAATATGATAAATTCGTAAGGTTAAGGAGAATAACATATACTTAAATTGCAAGGCTCTAAGATTTCTAGTTTCCTAGTTCGATGGGTAGACGGACTTGGCTAAATCGACTAAGCTTGTCGTGCTTAAAGATGTATATGATGCGATGCATGAAAGTTGGCGTCAGCATTCGAATGCATCTATTAAAGATGCTTGATAAGCTAAACATCTATCTATGCTAGTATCGTTACTGGGATCAAACTTTATATATTACTAGCGGGTATAACCCGGCCTTGCCCGTGGCACGTATTTTATAAAATCAATGTTCTCGAACAAATTTGAAATGATTTTGAAACTGATCGGACGGTAAACAAATAACTTTCATACAAACGTTTTCCGCCAATTTACCACTGTTGCGAGTGGAATTTCCCAAATCGCTGAAACACGTATTCATTACATTCTTATGTAGAGCTTTGAAAATAAGTTTGAAGCAAATCGGACACAATTTAAAACTTCCCACAAAAAATCTTTGAGTCGCATTCCATCCGAAAAAGTTTAGATTCTGCAAAAAGTGTGAAACACGTCTCAACTGATTTTTCTTATAGATCTTTGGAAACGAATTTGAGCACGAAACGTCACCCACCAAATTTTTGACCTCCATTTCCACCAAGGAGGAACGGATTTTTCGAAAAGTGTGAAACACCCCTTAAATGTATTTGAACAAAGATCTTTGAAAATAAGTGTGGGGCCGATCGGATGGTAAACAAAAAACTTTCATACATCCGTTTTCCGCCAATTTACCACTGTTGCGGGTGGAATTTTCCAAATCGCTGAAATACGTATTCATTAAGTTCTTATGTAGAGCTTTGAAAATAAGTTTGAAGCAAATCGGACACAACTTAAGACTTCGCACAACAAATCTTTAAATCGCATTCCCCCCGAAGAAGTTTGAATTCTGCGAAAAGTATGAAACACGTATCAAATGATTTTTCTTACAGATCTCTGGAAATTAATTTGAGCGCGAAACGTCACCCACCAAATCTTTGACCTCTATTTCCACCAATGAGGAATGGATTTTTCGAAAAGTGTGAAACACCCCTCAAATGAATTTGAACAAAGATCTTTAAAAATAACTTTGAGGCCGATCGGATGGTAAACAAAAAAGTTACATACAAACGTTTTTCGCGATTTTTCCACACTTGCGGGTGGAATTTCCCGAAACCCCGTCTTAACGTGCACCTACATCACATAGGTTAGCTACAGTGAAAATTTCAGCTTCCTAGCTCTTACGGTTTGGGCCGTGCGTTGATCACCAATCAGTCAGTCAGGACAAACAATTATATATATAGAGATGTTACGAGTATATTAAAGGTTTGAATTAATGACAATGTCGTTTGATGGAGTGGAGCAAGTGGACAGAAAATTACACGGGGCGGTACCCCAGTTCAAAAAACAGGAAAATATTAGGTAGATAAAAAGCCTCTTAAATATGATATAGTTGTTAGCCATTAACCCAACTGTTTAACTGTAACTGCAATATTTTTTTAATAAATGATTATTGTATTGGATCAAAAATAGCATACATTTGTATTACAACACAGTTGGCTTAGGTCATGTTTCGCCAAGCCTGTTTGGGTCCTCAGGCTTTATCGTGGACAAACGTCACAAGCGGCTTTTTTGAATAAGGCTGCATCGTCACGTGAGTAGTCCGTAGACTCCGGGGTGTCTCCTATGTTGTGGTTGTCCTCCCCTGAACCCAAATTGGTAATCAGGAGGGATGGCCATGTGATCCATAAGCCTTGCAAGTCGGGCACAATATGGACTATTACAGTTATGCTTTGATGTTTGATTATAACCAATGCCAGTTGTTATTATAATGTTTCATATTTTTTATATCAGCCATCATCTTTAATACAACACTATAAAACGATTATGTTATTTATTTACTAACATGACATTGTTAAGTAAATAAAAATCAAATAGTCGATCATTGCGCTCTCCCTTAATGACTCAACCATATAAATAACTGAGCTACCGAGGCGCTCGCCAATATGCCAAAGCTTATACTAATTGATACACAGATAAGTCGTGACGTCGAGTTCATTAAAATCGGCCTATTTCAGATTAGATTAGCTGTAAATTTCACAGACTACCTATTTATTGATATGAAAACGAGTAAGTGTCGGGTCGACTAGGAGCTACCCAGCTCCCAGCTTATATCACATTATCTTAAGCTTTTAGAGAAGATTCTTGCCAAAACTTCGAGGCTCAACCTCACTCTCACTCTAATCATCGTAGAAATATGCTCAGAAAAGTATAGCTGAAAATCAGTCTAGATCGATTTTTGGCTGGATTAGCGGGAGTTATTGATATAAATATTTAAACTGAATATGTTGTAACTTGCTCGTTTACTCTCTGAGAAGGACAGACAGACGAAACTAGATAAATCGACTCGTTTGTTAATGTTATTTAAGCTTCCTTTTTATGAATTTTCAATACAGAGTATCAAAATAACACTCCAAAACAAATTGATAATAATCTGCACGGTTCGCACGGGTTCCCTGCGCCGATGAGCCCGTAACTGAAGTACTTCAAATTTATCAATCGTATTTGAGCGAAAGTTTTATTTTCGCGCGAAACTAAAAGCTTATCAGGATTTTTCTGAGCGTATATAACGCGTGTGTTTTTGAGAATTGGCCCAATACTCAATAATCAGCTCTACTATTAACATGGTAAAAATAATTGTTGCGCTGTTGCTCTTAAGGCTGGCATTGGTCAGTTCCTTGCAGCGAAAGCCAGCTGGCTTGGTCTACATGGAGGATTACCAAAGGATGGTGGAATTACGTCCACTTGCCGTCGAGTTCTCACAACACTTTAGGAATATAACAGAGAAAGACCTGGATTTGCCGAGCACACGGCTGCCCAGTCAGCAGGATCTGCAGTGTCTGGCGGATATGAGTGAGCTGTTAGGTGGACTAACCTCTGGCAGTTTCTGGGCCATAAAGAGTATGTCGAATACACATTTAAAAGTACTTTAGTTAAATTCTTAAAATTCTAGTGTTCGATTCATGGGGCACTTTCCCCAAGGGCGTGATTTATGGAAACCTAATGGACATGGGCAATTACGATGAGTGCATTGGCATTAACAAGGCCATGGGCGATAGCCATGCTATAAAGGGCAAGTACTGCTTTGCGGGCCTATCTTTAGCTCAACTTGGCATTAGGATAAGAACCGCCGTTTGTTTTCCCGCCTCCTGCGCCGCAACGCATATGGATACGTTCCTGCAGCAATTGCTGCAAAAACTTCTAAATATCGAAACAACGCAGCCCTTGGTTAGTGAAGATAGCTGCAGGACATCGGATCGTGAACCCAACGACGGTCTAACCATATTTACTATGTAAGTATACAAATCAGTCAGTCGCAATTTCAGTTTAAAGTTTTTGATTCAACAGTGTTTTAGTCTCGCTTCTGTTTGCCTGCGTCGTCTTGACAACTATCTATGATTATGTCTATTGCGAGGATCAGAGTAAGTGGAAAACAAATAGGCCATACTTTTTGTACCCTGTACACATTGCGGTTGGGTAAAGAATTTTAGACAGAATAACTCAACCTTAAGGCGACGAACTTATTCGATCCATCCCTGCTTGTCTGTCCATCTTTTGGAGACTATGTAAACTTGTAAGCTCCGTATGTCACGGAAAATCGAGTATTCTCCTCAAATGATCGATAATTATAAAGATTTCCCTAAGATGGAGAACTCAAACGATTTCCTAATCCGATACGCATCAATTTTAAGCACAAGCTATTTGTTCATTTGAAACGAGATTCTTGAAAATTGCATAAAAATCGGACAGTAAATCAGAAGCTAAAGAATGGACCTAGGTAGAGGGTATGCTTTAGTCGAACATTCTCGAACAGAGCAAGCTTATTTGTTTTTAATTATCTCAACCTCACGCAGCGCAACTACCTGCCTTGATTAAGATCTTCTCGGCACGTGCCAATTCCCGCGCGCTCTTTCGCCTGGTGGAACCCAATTCGAATCCCAATGTCATCGACTGTCTCCATGGCATGCGTTGCATGTCGCTCATCTGGGTTATCTTTGGGCATCAATACCTGTTCGCCTTGCTAGCGCCGAATGTCAACCAATTTCGCCTGAAATGGGTAATGGGTAACAGCTGTGGATTGCGTAAATACATATGCTTCTATTAAAGACTTTTGCTTTCTCTTTAAGTGGTTCGAAAATCCGTACACAAGCCTTGTCCTACATGGTACATTCTCCGTGGATACATTCTTCTTCCTAAGTGGCCTGTTGCTGGTCATGATTTCTATGCGTTCCTTGGAAAAGTAAGTTTAAAGTGGAACACAAATCCTCTAGTTTCCAACTACTCTTTGTTTCGCAGAACCAAGGGAAGATTAAACATTCCACTGATGTATCTCCATCGTTATTTGCGCCTCACGCCCATTGTGGCTCTGGCCATACTCGTGTATATGAAACTGATGCCACTTTTGGGCGATGGTCCCCTGTTTGACAGCATTAAATTCGATGATTATAATCATTGTAGGAGCACCTGGTTCTGGACTTTGCTCTACTTGCAAAACTATGCAACGCCAGATCTGGTAAGCTTTACTTCTATAGAAACTTACCAAGCTTATTAATCTAACCCCTCTTTTCCTCTCGTTAGTGCATCAATCACAGCTGGTATTTGGCTGTGGATATGCAGCTTTACATACTCTCACCCATATTTTTGCTTGCTTTGTATAAGTGGGGCAAGAAAGCTGCAGCTGGAATCTTTGTTTTCATGCTTCTGCTCTCCGCCTGTCTCTTCAGCACGATGATGATCAAGAAATATCCTATATTTTTGGAGTAAGTCCACAATGAATACGCTAAGTATAAATGTAAATTCCTATTATTTCTTTCCGCACAGAATCGGACTCACTCCAGATGAGGCTCAGCGCAAGCTTTACTATGCCACACACACGCATGCATCTCCTTGGCTAATCGGGGTGCTCTTTGGTTATTTCCTGCACGTAAACCGCAACAGAACCTTTAAGCTGAACCGCATTGAGATCTGGCTGGGCTGGGTTGTGTGCTTGGCTTTGATTTTCACCTCGTTATTTGTGCTATATCCCTTTGCCGATTGGAGGAATCCGGTGTTGACTATGCTGGAAGAGGCCCTCTACTATACACTGACCCGCATCGCTTGGCCCCTGAGCCTGTGCTGGGTGGTGTTTGCCTGCATGAGGGGCTATGGAGGTTTGGCTAATAGCTTTCTCTCTTCTCCACTGTGGCAGCCGCTGTCGAAGATCTCCTATACTGCCTACATCTTCCACATTTTCATACAGCAAATTAATGGAAGACGCATGCGAACGAGCACCTATTTCTCCGACTACGATGTGGTGAGGGGAAATATGCTTACAAAAGAGTTTTCCGCATAATACTCATTCTTTGACAGATGCTGATTTTCTGGGGCGGCTTTGGCTTTGTCTTGCTGTTGTCCTACGTAATATATATCATTATGGAGGCACCCTTCGGTGTGCTAGAGGGCATGCTTATGCCCAAACGCAGACCAAATCCAAAGCCTGCTGTCTACACTGAACCACAAATGGAACCGAAAATCTCCGAGACGAGCAAAGCTGCTTTAGAGCCACAGCTAGAGACTGATACAACAACAGATACAACATACTCTGCGCCTTCCAGTAAACAATCCTAAGCTTTATTTCTATTTAATTAGAATAGGTTTCTATTTTTAAAACAATTTACTTTAATTTTTCTTATCAACTTGTTATGAAATTGTATTTCTGCCTTATTCTGCACTTGTGAGTTGTCAAAAACCTCAAATGCCCAGAGATAGTATATCGTTCTAGTCCAACTGAACCATGGACATGATTGTAGGTCTATCAAAGCACCACTTTATTAAAGAATTATGAGGGACTGATTTGTTATATTATTCCGATTAGTTTATCTTATAGTAGATTATATTTATTAATACACGTTTTGAAGGACTATTTATTAAAATATAACGCATATCTCTGGCGTAAGAAATGACTTTTAATACCTCTAGGCTTTTGCTGCATCTATTTTAAAATCTTTAATATTTCCCCATTTTTTCTCAATTTTTACTTCTTTCCTTTTGAAAGCTTTTTAACTATGCCTTTTCCTGTCGATGAATTGGGCATCTACATACATATATTTACTTCATATTTAAACACAAAATATCTTTATATTTTTCCAAAAACCTGCTTATCACAAATCCCCTAACTATTTTGGTCAAATATTTTTATCAAAAACATTACAATGATCAAATTGTGTAAAATTTGCCTTAATTTAAAAATATTTGGTGCCTAAACTTGCTGAAAAAAAAAACTAAATGATTTATGAAATATTCGACATGAGAAAACTAACATGTTTTGGTCAAGGCTCAATGTAGTCCAATAAATGTTTTGGTTAATTGAAAAGAATAAAGATGATTTTAAGATCAAGAATATCAAAAGGAGAAGACTTGGCTGAAGCCATGTAATACTTTTGCTTATTTTTTAATTTGAACGCAACTTAAGTATTTACCATGAGATTTGTGCCTTTTATTGATTTCAGGCCAAATGCAGAGATATCGGCCTGGCTTTAACAAAGCGGGCGCCATAAAAGTAAACAAATAAATCGCATAAAAGGTAAAATGTGTCAACAGAGCATATTGTTTTACATGAATTTAGACAAGATTAACTGGAAGTGAAATCGAAACCAGAAAACTGAAATTGCGCGAATTGGCAACAAGGCAAAACCAAAGTCAACCTAGTTTTTGGCCGACGCAACAGACGACAACGAATGCAAAGCGAATACATTTGATATGCTATTGGCTGGCAAGGGTGCGTGTGTGTGTGTGTGTGGTGTGCGGTGTGTGGGGTGTGTGTGTGTGTGTGTGTGTTGGGGGGAGGAGGGGCGGTACGAATTGGCGCCCTGTGGCGGATTATTGAATTTTCCAACATTTGACTGACACTTGGCGCCTGATGCGCTTCGCTTACCTTATACGCTGCTGTCCTTGTTGTTGTATTTGTCCTTGTTGTTGTAGTTGTTGCTGCCGCTAATGCTGCTGATTTAGATGCGTGCGTTGCGTTGACAAAATTCCAAACGCGTTTTTACATAATTTACATGTTTTTGAATGGCGCAACGGCCACTCTAGACAAAACACAATGCTCCTCTATATATGTATGTATATAGCTGTGTGTGTGCGAGCGTGTGGTTGAGCGCGATGATACATGGAGCAACACAATAGAGGCATAGGGGCAGCGGCAGCCGCAACGAAATGTATACCCGTTTATTTTATTTTTTATGCTGGCCAAGGAAGACCCACTTTTTGTTTGGCAAATTTGTAGCGAACGCGTGTAATTGTGGCTATTATGCCGCTTGCCCTTAAAATCTGGCAACACTTGAGACACACTCACGCAAAGGAGCGGCGAAGATGGTGGGGGGGTGTGGATTTGGACGCAATTGTTGTCTTTCTCCACCTGATGCGATTCGCAGTGTATGTATGTGTGTGAGTTGTTTTCAATTAAATGTGATTTAATTAATACGGGAATTGGCGGCGGCACTGCACACTGGCACGGTCAGCTGCCTAGTTTAGCACTCGACGCGCAACGAACAAATACTGAAGAAACTGGCGATGGATGGCAAAAGGAGCAACGGTAAATTTCTTTCGTTTGTGGCTGATGCTGCGCGCTCTTTCGTTGCGCAGTGAACAGTGCTGCCCAGCGCGGCGAATTCGGCTTGCGCGTGCCTATACTCGCCGTGGTTTGTATGCGCGTGTGTGTGTGTGTCCGAGGAATGCGATAAAAAACGAAACGTTAGAATGAAATGAAAATGTAGCATAATTTATGACTACATTGTCTTTTAAATAATTGCACGCACACATTAAAATACACACATATATATACTAACACACACATACAAGGTAAGGTAAAACTGTTACTCTTAAAATGTTTTTGAATTTGTTCGGCAACTCACCTCTACAGCGTAGTCTCATCTTTATAATGCCGTTAACATATATCATGTTTTACAACATATATCTCTTATACTTTTTAATATAATTTTATGTTATTTTGCAAAGCTTAATAAATGTTCTAGCTGACAACTCTTAATGCTCGATTTATAACGAATTTGTTTTATCAGTTCTGTTCCGTTTTTCTTTATGTCTGATTTCAATTCTTCGTGTTTTTATGCTTTTTTCAGAATAAATAGCAATTAATAAAAAGCTTTTTTACATGAAATTGGCAACTCTTTGGGTAGATCGATAGAAAATTTGTTGATAAGAACTGTTCCCAATTCCGTTTCCGTCGTCATTTCACGCAGTCAAAAACGAATCACTTAAAAAATATTTCTTGCTTCACAAGTACCAAAAAGAATTGAAAATAAAATGCAGAATAGTTTGGACGAACTATACTTTAGTAAATTCAAGCACATATTGGAAGAATGATGCATAAGGAACGCACATATTTATTATTAATTCCATTTTGGCATATAATATAGTGTTGAATTGGTAAGGACCGTTATAAAGTAAATGTATTTTAAAGAGTGTGCGTAGCTCGTCGTTAAGCTTAATACACATTCTTCACATTGCTGTTTGTCATATTTTAATGGATCACATTGAGTAAAAGTTTGTCATGCAAGTGGAATAACCAAAAACCTAATGACGGCAATGATGATTATGTGCTTTATGACTATAATTCAACGTTGTTTAAATTGGAACCGGAGGAAGTGGGCAAGTCAACATCACTGGGCGGCACAAAGGTGCCCATAGTTTGGACACCCTCGTGCTTGGCGCTGAGCTTCAGCATCTCAGATTTGAGTTTTTCGAGAATGGCATAGTTTGGTTGATTTACAGCCGCCTTGCTCTGCAGCACGGTAATCTCCTGCTCCTCAAGTTTCTTCTCTTTAAACGTTTTGATCGAATTGTTGCCGTACAGACGCAGCAGCGATCCCCAAGTTTGAATGTGCGGATGCAAAATCTACGGAAGAGTGTGGAAAATAGTTAAAAGACATTATACAAAACAATTATGCGAGAAGCAGCGGTTTTTTCTCGGTGTCGTAATTTATATACGATTGCATACATATAGCAGACATGTTTCTATACTTGCTACAAGGTATTATACAAAAAATTTACAGCCGATTATGCCGATTGAAGAACTTCGCTATACACTGGTACGATGTTGATTATAAAATATTAGCGGCATAGTTATTTTTATTATTGCCATTTTATGGTTAAAATATCGGAATCAAGAAGGAACATTTATCCGATTGTAATATTATATGGAAGTATTGATGAACAGAATGGATACCATACAAAAGTCCATGAAATAGGGATACAATTTTGCAAAATTTACCTATAGCAGCTTTATAATAAGTGCCTAGCACATGTTCCATGAAGACTGTGAGACTAGTTTGCGTAGAAACAGACAGACAGGCATGCCTATATCGAACGGCTACAGGTACATATCAAGCAGATCAGGCATTAGCTCAGATATGTCTTCTTAGACATTGCGGGACACATTTCTAACACACTCTGCTAGCTTTTACCTGCAGTATGGCCTGCGATGCCAATTGCTTGCCCTCGCGCTTGTTCTTGCAGACCACCTTGGCCGTGTGCTTGCCCACAGTCATCGTGAATTCGTTTTTGTTATTGGCCGTACGATTGATCTCCTGGGTGATCTGCACATCGCTGCCGTAGTTACGCTGCAGGCAGGTCAACAAGATGGCATTGGGCGAGGGCTCTGTGGTCTTGTTGCAGAACTCGGTGACGCGTGGATCCTCGATGCGGATGTCATCGAACACCTATAAGGCAATATTTAGTTATTTGAGCTTTGATATAGATGCCAGGCACACTTACGGATAGATCGCTTTGGGTTTTCTTCGCTGTGCCACTCTTTACATCCTTATTGTTGCCCGTTATTTTGTCCTTCACATCGGGAATGAGTATCTCGAGTGTTTCGCGTGCGGCCTCCGACTTGGCCTGCTTTTTGCTGGTGCCATAACCTGTACCATACTTGAGATTGTTCACAGAAACGGTTGCCGAATAGGGCGTTGCTGCATTCTGGAGCTCCTTGAATTCATAGGTGGGCTGCGTCTTTAGCGCATGCTGCACATACTCATGCAAGATGCACACAAAACTCTTCCCATTCGGATTCATGATCCACTCTTTTCGTCCACGCGGATTTGTAGCACCTTCCGTACCGCTGGCCGCCAAAATGGGAAACTTGATCAGCTTGGTGCCGTCGGGCAGCGTTGGCCGCTGTATGTTCTTGATATGCTTGCGATTTTTTGTGAACTTGCGCCGTGCATTCCAGCTGCGAAAGCGCAGCACGCGTATTACCTTAAACCGGAAGAGCTTCTGGCAGTACGTGTTCAGCTGTTCCGGTGTCACCGACTCCTTCTGGGTATTCTCATTGACGGTTACGATTTTAGCTGCTGGTATTAGTGACTGCAATGCATCAGTGGTTGCCTCGGCCGTTTTGGGCTCGGCATTAGCCGAATCTTGGTTCTCTTTGCCATCTACATCCATGGGCTGTGCTGCATTTGCTGAGCCATGCGCTACAGGGCAAACGCCCGCAGTCATCACCTCATTTTTGCCATCTGTAGTCGGCGCGTCGTCCGTATTGCGCAAATGTTGCTCCGTTGCCTCCGTTTCCTCGTCCAGTGCACGTCGATAGTTCAGACAGGGTATGGCACCCAGGGGCACCGCATGCTTGCGTGCACTGCCCGTGCCAAGAAAATATGGACGTGCAGCACAGCAGACGCGCGTCTTGCGATGCAGAAAGAGGGGCATGCCGCTATTGTGCGTCACCTGCACCCAGCCCTCCGGCAGCACCTCGAAGTGGTTGTGGCGCTTCTCTAAAATGTGCGGAAAGTAGTTAATCAGAATACGTCTGAATCTGTGAAGTATAATTCACACATACCTTCAAGCACAGTCTTGAAGCGCTGTTCGTATTTTGGTCGCTTGGATTCGCGCAGATCTTCGGGAAGCTTTTCATCCAAAAGATTCTCAATTTCCTCATCATCAAAGTCGGAAGAATCATAGTCGCCGCCATCACCTTCGCCCTCCTCATCGTCGGCATAATTCTCCCCGTTCTGCTTGTCGCTGTTGTCATCTGCGAAGTGTGTATGGAAATAGTTTTAGATAAGCTAAGTATATACAATTGAATATAAAAGTAAACCTGATTGAAATGTTAGCCTTTCGTTTAGCTCCAGGCGCACAATGGGTATCATGCGCATGTTTGCGAGCAGATCAGAGAATACGGCTTAGGGATCACGTATTACAGACAAGTTTCTCATTAGGCTGCAGCTGCGAGCAGCTTGAAAATATTGAAGCAAATGCGCTCGGTAGATACAAACATCCATAAAATGAATCTGGCTGGCAACTACAGTGAAAACTCTCTAGAGCTGACAAACTACGCTTTGTTGTGCTAAGCGAGTTGCTTGCGTAATAATAAGAAAACAAATTGGGACCACAACAATTTACCCTGCTGAAGGCGACTTACGCCCCAATGTTTTCCCGGCCGTTAAATGAGATTTCCACTGTAATTTTATCAGCCTCCTTGACGTAATGTTTGCACCATGATAAGCTCTGGTAAGATCTTCAGATAAGACATGTAGAAGCTGTTTCTTTTAATTTTATGGCTAAGGCCGTGTGCCTGTCGTTGGCTAGTCAACATGGAGAATGTGTATACTCCATATAGTAAATCTCTGCTGTGTGTGTGCTCTTATCGCTTACCTGAATCATCATCCTCACTGGCTGTGCCCACCTCGTCAAGCACCTGAAACTGGCGCAGCTGCTGATCCATGGGCTCAGAGAGCAGCTCGGCGTCACGTGTCTGACGCATTTCCTCAATGGCGCTGAGCGAAAAGCCAGCAACTTTCAGTTCCTGCTCCTGCTCCTCATCTAGACGTGGACGCTTGCGTGTAGTAAGTGGCGCCTCCGTGGGTAGCTCCTCAGCTAGCAATTGAGCTTCTGCCATTTTCTATATGTATGTACTTATGTGTGTGCTTAAAACTTATGCTATTTTGTTAGGTGTCTTTTGTTCTTTATTTTATTTTTGGTTTCTTATAGCTGTGTTTGGGTTCTTCTGGCCAATAACCAATACTGAGAACATCCAACGATTTCGAATTGATTTTTCATTGGAAGTGCCACATTGGTTAAGCTAGAAAACCCAATCGCTCGCTTTGTCGTCGAGGGGGTTCGCTTTCGAGAAGCTCCTCTCTACTCGTGTTTCAAACGCACTTCACAACATAATTAGAGCATGCATCAGCATAACACGTTTTCTGTTTGGTGTTGTAATTTTTTAGCCGGCTACGTTTTAGCAGCTGCTTTTGCAATGGATTCTGTGCTAAACAAAACACCAAGGCAAAAGTTGCTTAGCCTGACACACTGTATTTATATTTATAATGATTTTTATTTGCATTATGTACTAAATCTATAATAAAATATAAAAAAACAGTTATACGTATAAAGTGCCTCGGCAAGGGCCACGCTCAGACATTTTGTAAAAATAGATCAGCTGCTTCATAGCTTCGGAGCGTTGCCACATCGCTTTAATTCCCCTGCTCATCGTCTGTGAGTCAATTCAAATTTTTAATTCAAATGTAGATTTTACCACCAGCTTACAGATTCCAGCTAACATTTTTATCCTTTCTCTACACGTGTTATTGAATCCATTGCAAATCATAGTTACTCTGTATTTTTTAAGTTGTTGCATTTCTCTTAGCCGTTTTACAAGCTGCATTTAAGGCAAAAGGTATTTATTTTGACTCACTGTGTTTTTATTTATATATTTGCGTGCTTAAAATGCATCAGATATGTTTGTCATTAAACATCTATCTGTTTACGGTGCTGTAAAAGCGCTAAAATTTCGCTGTGCTTAGATTTCAAATGTCATCAAAATAATCAATAGGTGTTGTTTTTATTTATAGCAGCTTATTGACCGAACGTACAAAATATATAAAATGTTTTTTTAAAGAATATGTAAAATGCCTAGACTTTGGCTACGCTCATACATTTAGTCAAAAAACGGACAAACGTTAGGTTTACTGAGCTGCCACCCTGCTCAAATTTCCTTGTTCTGCTTCTACTGTTTAATCGTTTATCGATAGAGCGCTTATGATTCAAATTGAGTTAAATATGAACATATGAAGCAAGGTTAATTACCTACCAAAACAACATTAAGTATGGAATGTGATGAGTTAACGGGCTCAATCTGTAAAGAATACCAGTGCTATAATCATTTAATGTACATATATACCTTACATATTCACAGTACCTCGTTAATATCATCTGTTACACACGTGCCGGATAGCTCCAAATGAAATGGCAAGCGACGACTATTGGAAGACCGCATTTCATCCACCTTTAAGTGCTGGATGATAAAGAATATAAAATCGTTACCTAAATCCGTGCATTGAATAACATATAGCGTAGCCAGGAACTTAAGATGCATGATCAAATGCCGAAAATCATGGTCTCGCAATTGCTGAGCAGATGTTATGCTAAGGACTCGCAAATTGGCCAACTGAAGGACGACGCCGTTAACGAAATGATAGCAAGGATTGTAAATGTTGAGGAGCGTAAGACCACGCAGATGAGCAATATGCTTGCCCTGCTTCATTGTTATTTCCGAACCAATGCGTAAATGCTCCAAAGTATACGGACGCAGCTCGGCGAATCTTTGGAATAGCTTGTCACGGGGATTTACAAAATAATCAATATCCAAACTTTTTAGACGCCGCAACAAAACCAAAAATTCATAATTCGGATGACTGGCACAATCAATAACCAGATTCTCCAGCTTGTGCAAATGTTTACAAACTTCAATAATTATATCGGGCAGCTTATGATCAATGCATAGTATCAGTGAGCGCAGGTTTTTGAGATACGCGCACACGTTGATCATATGATTGGCCTTGCTAAGCAGCGGCTTCTCAAAATATTTGTCATGCAAATCCGATACAGACAACATACGCATTTTGTGGCCATTCAGCCTGAAAAATGCCTCAATCTGTTGCGCGGTCCAATTGTTCGTAGGCTCGAACCAAGTGAAGCAGCGAAAATGCTGCCTATGCACCATTTCGTAGATACTCATAAAGCGCTGACAGGTAAACGCAAAGCTACACTGACTCATCACATCCAATTGCTGGAACACCATCAGCAGGCACTCGTCGGGCATATCCATAATGTGTAGGGCATCCATTTTCCAAAAGTAACTTTGAAGTTTTGGTTTACTTTAAATGTACACGAATATGTGTATATATATCTATAAATATCATCGACTTAAAAACTATGTGTGCTACGCTTTATGATCTCTAATACTAGATTTTCTATATTAGTATCAATCGACCACGAATGCTTCTTTAATAGATTTAATGCTCCCTTGCAGTGGTCACAAAATGCGCGCGTGATTCAAAATAATATTAGCACGAGTATATATAAAGCAAGATTATTACCTATCAAAATAACTTTGTAAAGGAACGAGATGTAAAAAGAAGAACAGTGCTATAATTTAATATACGTACATTCGTAGAAATAAAGGATATATGTATACTCTATGAGGTATACGAAAGCTTAAATTCGTCGCGCTTAAATGGCCAAATGAAATCTCTAAGACGGACAATCATTTCTGTTACATGTATTTATAGATGCCTGACAACACTTCTGGCCCAAGAAGTTACACGAAAATGAAACTTAAGAGTTAGGTGTCCGCTCACATCTCACTGACTGGCAATCACATACAGAGATTCGAAAAATAATAATCTTAAATATTTGTGAATTTTGTATTGATTTGTTTTATCAGATATTTTCAAATGGAACAAACAATCATAATAAAAATTAAGATACAGTGAGTTAATTAGCCGCATTTAAAATTTATGCTTAGGTCTCAAGTGGCAAGGATCTGCACATAGTTATTATATGAACTGCCCTTTTGTGACACGATTGACAGGATCTGCACATAGTTATTATATGAACTGCCCTTTTGTGACACCATTGACACATGTCTCTTAAAATAAACAAAATCATTGCTCCTTAAAACGACTTACAAACTAAGTACGCTTAATTACCGATTTGATTGTAACACATTTTCTATATCGATGTCCACATTGTTGGCCAAATCAGCGTAATTTTGTGCATTCTGTTCGTGGCCCTTTGAACGATAATGGGCATTTAAGTGTGGGCGTCGCATGAAAGATACTTTGCATATTTCGCAGCTGAAATAGATAAACAGAATTTAAGCACTGCAAACTGATTTTGAACCCAACAGTTTCGAACCAAAAATTACTTTACGATCGAGCCTTGAACTGAACCATTTGTCAAGAAAACTTGGTCATAAAATAATCTGTGGACATTTATAAATATTTGCACAATTTAGGAGGAAAGTCAAATAGTTCCAAAATAAAATAGTTAAATTACAAACAATGCGACGAAGGAAAGATTACATTCAAAACATGGGTCTAATGAATGGAAAAAACCAGGTTCATGAATCGATTTTAAAGACGTAGCATTCGAATCGTCAACCAAACCAAGGAGTTTTCTTTGGGTTTTCATCTTCAATTTATTTAATACTCACTGAAAACTACGCACGCCGGAATGGCTGAGCATGTGCCTCTTAAGCTTGTTGCTGACCACAAAGGCCTTGTCACATTTGGTGCATTTATATGGCCGATAATTCGTATGGCGGCTGTAAAATGGGCGCATTATGAGACATATGGAATAAATTGGACAATATTTTTGGTCACATACTTGCGCTCGTGCTGAATGCGTCCGCTGTGATCGGCAAATGTTTGGCCACAGTACTGGCAGGGATATGGTTTCTCACATAGATGCGCCAGCTCGTGGCGCCGCAGCAAGTGCGGCGTGTAGAACTTCAGGGGGCACTGCTTGCAGGAGAAGTTTTTGACACCAGTGTGTCGCAGCAGATGCACCTTAAAGTTGCTGGGGCAGGTAAAATGTCTGCCGCACAGCTCGCAGATGCAGTCACGCTTGCGGCGTTCACGCTTAAGTGCCACGATTTCATCCTCCGACAGCTTGCTCCAGTTTATGCGGGGCGTGTTCCTAGCGTTGGTCGCAAAGTTTACCGTTGCATACAGTTTGGAAGGTGGTTTGCCCGGTCGGCGTGGCGTATTTGGCATTGAAGCAGGCGCATTCGCTGGCGGTTCTATAGTTGGCTCATCAGTCTTCATGTTCTGCACGGACTCATCGGATTGACCACTCACTGACAAATCTTCATTTCCCTCGCCTACATCTTCCGAGCTATCATATTCGTCACACTCATATTCTGTAATCTCCTCATATGTGTTATATAGCTCCATCTCTTCACCATCTATCTCCAGATTAAGCTTGTCCACTTCATCCGTGTCAATTTTTTGAAACGCATCCGCAATGTTGTCGCTATTTAAAAGAAGCTTTTGTGTTTTTATAATGCGTTCACGAAATACGATGGCTTCTCGTAGCGCTACTTCGCAGGGTCCGCAAATATGTTCAGGAAATTCAATATTGTCTGGTAGCTAAAAATAATACAAGATGCTTTATAAATATTTGCACTTGATATTGTTGAATTGCATACTAACAAAAATTCCAGTTAGAGCTGCAATTTGGTGTAACATGATGTTGTCGGGCTGTTGAAATAAATTCTTTGAGTTTAGACAATAAATCATCTTGCCACAGGTACGACAGCGCGTCGACATTTTTTAAATCATTTTCCAAATCAAACGAGTTATTTACTTATTTCCCTTAACAATTCGCGTCGTTCGCGGGAGTCAGCTGTTTTTGTTATCTGGCAACGCCACGACTTCTGTGAATATCGATATGCGCATTCAATATACGCTCAGCTGTTTTATATAAAATCATAACTTTTTAGGAAGATGTAGGTCTATATCAGGGTAAGTACGCATAAATCAATTATAATATATTTCATCATTCAATTTATCTGCAATCACAGAAGAAAACCGGCTGAAATCTGCTCAAATCCGAAATGAGTCACTGTCTATCGATATTAGGCTGCCGCAACTCCCATCTCTGTTAGGGACCTTTACTGCATTTAAATTATTTTTGGTGAGATTTTCGAGCCCATGCGCGTAAATGAGCACACAAAACTGCTTGGGCAGCGTGTCATTCTGGTGCCCTACGAGGCCCGGCATGTACCCAAGTATCATCAATGGATGAGCAGTCCCACGCTGCGTAGTCTGACCGCCTCGGATGAGCTCACCTTAGACGAGGAATATGCAATGCAGCAGAGTTGGCGCCAGGACGATGATAAGCTCACATTTATTGTCCTTTGCGCTGAGCTCTATAACAAGACCAACGATGAGATAGCCGCAATGGTGGGCGACACAAATCTCTTTGTGCGCCACGATGAGGAGTCGCAGCAATATGTGGCAGAGGCGGAAATTATGATCGCAGCACCCGAGGCGCGCGGCAAAGGATATGGTCGCGAGGCTATGCTACTTATGTTCAAGTACGCCCAGCAGCATCTACCCGTGACCAAATTCGAAGCCAAGATCGACATGGATAATGCCATATCGTTGCGCCTCTTCGAGAGCTTTCAGTTTATTGAGGTGCGACGCGTGGAGGTATTCCACGAGGTGACTCTAGAGCGGCTCATAACAGACGACTGGCTGTCCTGGCTGGATGAACAGGTCCAGCTGAGAACTGAGAAATATGATGCTACTTGAAAATGATGTACACTTAGTTAATGTTCTGTTTATTACATTTATATTACAACTACTTTGCCTTTAAGATATTGCATTCTATCTTTCCTCCGGCTGTAGTCGTTGCGTAAGTAATGCTGTGTGTGTGTGTTTGTGTGTGGCAGAAAGGGAATTGCATGAAATGCACCCCAACTCGAGTTATCAAATTTATATGTATGTATGTATATATATGTGGCTGTCTGTATGATACATAAAACTAGTTGACTTAACGTTTTACAGCGTGGTGTTTCAATTTTTTATAAAAATTATTATTAAATAATTAAAGGCAAACATAATTGTAATTGCAAATCAAAACTAAATATTTCATATCCTCATTTTTCTTTGTTTGCACTTTGCTTAACTTAACGATAGCTGCTCAAATTTTATCCTTAAAACTAACATATAGACGTGGTGTGCTTCTTGCTATGAATAATAAATATGCTTTTGCGTGTGTGCGTGTGTGTGTATGTGGATGTGTGTATATATGGTCGGTTTGGGAAGCGCGATTTTTTTAGGCAGCGGCTCCATCGATGGGCATAGCATGCAGCACCTCGTCGAGCAGCTGCAGTGCACGATGCAAATGGACTTCTATCCAGCAGGGCGTCTCTTTAATGGATTGACGCGGATAATCAGGTCCCCAGCCCTTCACAAAGCTAAGCCGCAATATGCACAGGCGACGCAGATCATCCACACCAATGCCAGCGGCAGCGGTGATGCCTACAATACAAATAGATATACATATATATAAATAAGTCTGCAATTATGTACTTATACTCATTCAACTTACTTCTTCCGCCGCCGCCCATTTGTTGGTTGGAGACGCCCGCGACGGCAGCTGCTTGCGCTGCAGCAGCGGCCTGTGCATTGGTGGCCAGCGAATGCATCTGCTGATGGCATTGACGCAAGTCGAAGACCTACAGAAAACATGATTCAGTTAGTTATAAATTAAAGTCTTGAATTCGTTTTTGTTTGGCATTTACTTTAATGCAAGCGGCTGGATATATTTTGTGCACTGCATCGCCCGGCGTACGTCCTGCCTCGCGATCCAGATAATAGCTTTGTACGAACACCGAATTATCGCTGAGGCAGCGCAGCCAGACATCACCCTCGCCACGCAGATCCAATTGCACACCCTTGCCTATATGCAGTCTAAAAATGGCGATAAGTTTTTAATATCGGCATAAGCAAATACAGCAAGAGGAGCTAAAATAGCTCTGCTCACCTGGCCCGCTCCGATTGCTCGGTGCGATGCACATTGCTGAGCGCGCCCAGACAGAAACGATTTCCGCCCGAAGGATCCACATAGCCGTCTATGATGACGTTCGGTTTAGCCGAGGGCACTTTAAATGTCTCACCCACTTGTGTGTCCAGCTCAAAATATGCTATGGAGCACCAATATTCCGGCGCCGGTTGGCGAGAGAGCAAGCGCTGTTGTTGCTGTTGCTGCTGCTGTGGAGGCGCCTGTTGCGGCGAGGCAAGGTCGCCAGGCAGCGGCGAGTTCCCTAAAAATGCATAAATGTTTAGCAATTAAAGAAGCTAAAGGATTCCATCACGCCAACTTACAGTAGCTACCGGGCAATGAGCGTGGATCTGGCGGCTGCATGGACTGTGTGTAGGTAAGTGTATTGGGTCCGGTCCAAGTGCCTGCGGCACCACCACCACCACCACTGGCTTGTGCAGCGCCGCCAGCATTGGGCTGGCTACCGGCTGTCGCCTGTTGCTGTGCGGACGGCGTCTGAGTTGAGCCATAGCTGCTAGCGCCTGTGCCCTGAGCGCTTGACTGCGGCACATAGCCATTCTGTTGCTGGGCATGCACAGCGGCTGGTCCCGAGCCGCTGCTGGCGTTGCCGCTAAACTTGCCCACATCGTTGCCCACGTTCTGCATTTGAGCACCTGTTGGCGGCGCTCCATAGTACTGACCAGCGCTGCCAGCAGCTCCACTCGAATTGTTAGCAACGCTCTGGCCATTGGGTCCCCCGCCACCCGGCGGTGGTTGCTGTTGCTGCTGCTGCTGTTGCTGCATGGCCAGCGTGGCAGGATCTGTGGGTGAGCTGGCCTGGGCATGATGCACGCCATTGCCTTGTGCGCTCTGTGCTTGTGTGGGCGGGGGTGGCGGCGCCATAACTGGACCGGGGCCGGGATTCATGGCGCCCATGCCCGGCATGCCATGAGGTACGGCTGTAATGAATATTAAAACACAATGTAAATAAATGCATGAGATTCAAAAAGCTCGTCCCGCATAGATATCCAAAATTAATGAACAAAAGAAAAACGCTTACAAAGAGTGTGCGGCGCTGGCTGGGATTGGGTTTGTGGCTGCTGCTGTGACGCCGCCTGCTGCTGCTGTTGCTGCTGGGCAGCCTGGCTCAACGGCGTCGGCGGATGCCGCAACATCCACGAACTACGCACTGCCACGGCACTGTCCGTTGGCTCAATTTTTGGTATTGCGCGCCCGGCAGCAAACATTGCACTCATTTGATTAGCATCGGGAACTACAAAATCAACAAAAGATAAAAAAAAACAACGCAAATCAGGCAAAATCAAAATTAAACGAAAATCAAGCAACATCAAATCATATATATACATATCTATAACTTAATCCGATTTCTGGCAAAACCAATATATTAGCAAAACAGAACCGCAAACTTCACTCGGCGCGCCGAAGATTAAAGACCCTTGTAGACACATGACATACGAGGAGAATTGTAAAGCTCGTAATTGCTGAGTCAAGTATTCCTTTCTTTTCAACCGATTTCTACTACGGATCTTTTATATAGAAGTCCCATGTTGGTAAGATTTGGGCATATGGAAAATATTAAATAAAGGACTTGAGATATCTTGAAAGTAATCTTGAAAAACAATATACTTGTTCATACAAGATCTTCATTTTCGAGCGATCCTTGCTGTGATAGATATGCAATATAGAAGAAGAACAGACAGACGGACAAGTCCATATCGAGTCGACTGTCGATAGAAATGAAAAATATATATAATTCGTGGACTCAACAATGTCAACTTTAATACACAACTATAATGTCTGGCCATACCGTACTCACCGGGCCCGGGTCCCTGTGGCGGATAGCCATAGCCACCCGGGCCGACCATCTGCGTGGGATGATGTTGTATGGTGCCAATGTCGTTGCCATCAATGTCCATGCTGCCAACCAGAGAGCCAGCTGAGTATTCATCTTTGACCAGGCGACTGGGGCCCGACTGCAGGCTCAGCCCGGACAGATCGATGCCCGGCGAGACGACGCGCTCGTAGTGGTAGGGATTCACGCACACCGAGTCGCACTTGAGATCGAAAGCAAAGGCGCAGTATTTGACATGCTTCAGCTCGTTCTTGTGCAGATCTGGCCAGCGCCAGATGCGCGCATAGATCACATGAGGGAAGCCCTTGCGACCGGCAACCTGCAGTCCGCCAAAGAGGAAGAAAACGTGAAACGAAAAAATCAAATTAAAATCGAATAGTAAACACACGTACGCATCGCATATCGCAACCGGAAATGCCACAACGTAAACAAACAAAACAAATAAAGTGCACTTATCTAGAGTGCAAGACTACGAGATACCCTGTACCCTACTTTTTTACTCGAATAACAACTCAATACGGCTATGAAGATTGAAAATTATCAAAAAATGTTTGGCAAAAAAGATAGTACTCTATAAATTGTCTCTAGCTAGTCCATTGTTCACGATACGCTCTAAAAATCTAGACTGCAAATCGATTTTTATAATTATTGACGAATTTGATGACTTATCTAACTCTTGTTATTGCTGTATTAAATCAAATCGAAATTTATATAATTAAATAAATTGGGGCCTTTTCCTCCGTATAATAATTTCTGTACGAGTTGATTTCTCATCCCTGCTATAACCATTGGTACAAGTTCCAATATACTCTATTTACACATTTACAATGGGTGCAGGGTATTGTAACATATAGACCCCACACAGTGCGGGGCGATAAGAGGCGTAGCTGAAACTGAAGCTGACGCCGCCGCAGACGCTGACGCTCACCTGCAGTCGGCCGTCGAGCGTGCGCTGTATGGTGACGCATTTGCTTGGATGGGCGCCGTTAGTTGTAATTGCCGTTATCAGCGAATCCAATTCGTCGCGCTTCTCCTTTAGCTTCTTAACGAGCGACTCGATGGCGCGCTTGGCAAAGCCCTCGCTCTCCCCGCCCTGCCGATGGCACATCAGCGAATGGACAATGCTCAGGCAGGCATCCGCTGAGGTGGGCGCATTCGAGGGCGGCGGTGGCGGCATTTGAACCATGTCTCGGACAATTACTATGTGAAGGGGGAACAGAGAGAGGAAGCGTTAAAGCAGATCATAATAAGGGGTTAATAATGGGGTCCACTTACTGTCCTGTTGCGCTATGGCGCCGTACATATGTGCCGGCGGACCAGCGGCCGGTCCGGCCATGCCAAAGTCCTGGGCAATGCCCAGGCCACCGCGTGCATGTGCATCCACTTCGGCGTTGTTAGTGTCGCCGCCGTCACAAAATCCGTATCCAGCTGATGGCCACAAAGCGAAGCTGTCGCCGCAAGCGTTGCACACAAAATAACAAATAAAAAAAACGCAGCGACCAGCCGAAACAAAGAGAAGCACGCGAATGTGCGCACAAAACAAACGGCAAGTAAGCGAACGTCCAGTCTCTCTCTCCCCCTTGTTACTGCTTCCAAGCAGTTATTGTTATTGTTGTTGTAACTTTACAACAGTTTGTGCCAAAGAGAGCGCCTTTGGGGGTGTTACGCACACATTGAAAATGCTTGCACTCATACATGCACACACACACACAGAGGCGCGCGCTGTTAAACTTGAACTCCCACAAAGCTGCCGTAATTATGGCAACAGCAAGGCTTTTCTTTGCGACTAGAAGTGCTGCTTCTTCTTCTCTCTTGCTTTCCGCTCCTCTGCTCTTGCTACTTCTTTAGCTAAACGTCCGGCAGCAGCAGCAACAGACGCAGACACACACACTCACGCGCAATTAGCGAGCTGTTGTTTTTGTTTGCGATTTTGTTTTTGTACATTTGCACTATTTGTAATTTATTTTAGTTGCAGCGTTTTTAATAATCGGCACCAAAAATGCACTTAATAATTTTCCGTACATCCATAGCCAGTTTTCCACCCAATTTGCTTTTCTATGCTTGTGCTCTTTCTAGAGATGTGTGGTTTTTATATGTGTAACAGTTACTTGTTACAAGTAACGTATCATAATAGCTAAGAAATAAGCACACATAAAAAATGAAACTAGTAATTAATATCATTGAAATAATTTTATTTATATTTCTGCACGTAAATATGCTTTTTAAATATATATAACACTTTAGCATCATAAGAAAACATTTAATAAAATTTAAATACTGGTTTTGCTTGTGTGCGATTTAATGTTGGGGGCGTATCGTGTTTTATATCGTTATACAAGCACGCACGTCTCAGCACGACGTGATTGTGTTAACGAGATAAAAAATAAATTATAAATACATACATAACCAAAGAAATATGCAAGAACAAATCTATTTTAAACATTGCATTTATATATAAATAATACAGTGAAAATAAGAAAAATACAATTAAAATATTATTACACAATTTTTTTTATTTGCTTTTAAGGGAACATTGAAAAAATCTGAAAAATATAATTTAAATAAGATAAAAGAAGAGAATGGAATGGAAAGAAATGAAAATATACACATACTCTGAATTTCGTGCGCCCATCTCAATTGCGCACCTTGAATAATGCCCATCGCTTTTTGTTGTCTAGTGCAGCCCTGGTCTTAATTATTCTTCAAGCTGTTGCCATTGACGAAAAGAGGCTAAACATATTTTTTTCGATAAAATGAGCACGCCTGCTAAAAACACTGGCACTGGCTTGGAAGATGTTAACATTCCGGGTCAGGCATTTCTACGCGAAGCGCTCACCTCATGCACGGATCCACTGAAAGCCATCGAGAGCTTCCAGCTGGAGAATGGCGTCCTGTTGCCATCTCTGCGTCCGATGCTGCCGCTGCTGGATTTGCATGGAGTGCGTCGTCTGGACTTTCACACCTCGCTGATGGAGGAGCTGCGCGACAAGTTAATTGCGCATATTAACGAACTGGGACAGAAGGATCCGCGCGAGCGCGAAAAGAAACTGAAGGAGCTGCTGGTCAAGAGTTTTCCCGTGGTGCGCGTAAAGTATTTGCGACCCGTCGTAATGGCCATACTCCGGAATACCCAGCACATCGATGACAAGTATTTGCGCATTTTGATGCGCGACCGGGAACTCTATGCGGACACGGACACCGAGGTGAAGCGCCAGATTTGGCGCGATAATCAATCGCTGTTTGGTGATGAGGTGTCGCCGCTCCTATCGCAATATATACGCGAAAAGGAGCACATCCTGTTCGATCATACCAATCTAAATAATTTGTTTTTCCAGCCGACGCCTAAGGTGCGGCGGCAGGGCGAGGTTGTCCAGAAGCTGGCCAATATGATTGGCAACAGCGTCAAGCTGTACGACATGGTGCTGCAGTTTCTGCGCACTCTCTTTCTACGCACACGCAATGTCCACTATTGTACTCTGCGCGCGGAGCTGCTGATGGCACTGCACGATCTGGAGGTGCAGGAGATCATATCGATTGATCCGTGCCACAAGTTTACCTGGTGCCTAGACGCCTGTATACGCGAGAAGAATGTCGATATTAAACGCTCGCGTGAACTGCAGGGTTTTCTAGATAACATCAAGCGCGGCCAGGAGCAGGTGCTGGGCGATCTGTCCATGACACTGTGCGATCCATATGCCATTAATTTTCTGGCCACCTCGGCCATCAAGATACTGCAGCATCTGATCAACAACGAGGGCATGCCGCGGGATAATCAAATTCTGATTCTATTGTTGCGCATGCTGGCGCTGGGACTAAGCGCCTGGGTCATGATCGATTCGCAGGACTTCAAGGAGCCTAAACTGGATAACCAGGTGGTGACCAAGTTTCTGCCGGCTCTGATGTCGCTCATGGTGGACGATCAGTGCCGTAGCCTGCACGCCAAACTACCACCCGATGAACGTGAATCCGCATTGACGACCATTGAGCATTCGGGTCCCGCGCCAGATGCCGTGGAGGCCTACATACAGGAGAGCTCGGTGGCCAGTATTCTGGCCATGTACTATACGCTGCATACGGCTCGCGTCAAGGATCGCGTCGGTGTGCTGCGCGTCTTGGCTATACTGTCCGCCTGCAAGGATGATCGCGCCTATGAGGATCCCTTCCTGCACTCGCTAATTGCCCTGCTCATACCCATGAGCGAGGAGTTCGCCACAGAGGACTTCTGCACCACACTCTTCGATGAGTTCATATTTGCGGGCTTGACACGCGAGAATGTCACCTCGCGCCACATGCTGAAGCTGCTGTGGTATGTCTATAACAAGCTGCCCGTTGGACGCCTGGCGACGCTGATGAAGGCCATGCAGCCGACCACGGCACACAATGAGCACATCCATAAGCTCTACGAGACGCTGCAGGAGCGCATCGGCACAGCCGTGGCGCCAGAGACTCCCATTCTTGACCAGCCCCCAATTGACTTTGATTCGCCCCTCAAGAGCGTGCCCACGCCGGGACCACATTATAGCGCACAGTAAACTGAGTAGCTTATAGATTCTTAGATATTAAGCACCAAGCTAGTCTTGTCTATCATATAATATATATATATATATATATATATGTGCATCTATATACAACATTTACTATATACATATAAATATGTATGTACGTTAGCTACATACCCAGTCTCAAAACAAATAGCATATCAACTTGTTTAGTTTATATAGCAACCTGATCAGTTGCAAAGCCCTAGTATTTTGTCAAGAAATGTGCAACGCTTTGAATATTATATATATCGACAGCCGAACCCATATGTATAGCTGGGTTCTTTTTCATTTTTAAGCAAGCCAATTGATCAAGTTTTCGAATTTTATACATCCTGACATCGTAAAATCAGTTTTAACACGTTCAAATTATCTTTCTTAAAACATCTAGACTAAATTCGGTAATTAATAACTACTCCCCCAATATATATTATTTACGATCGGCATCAAAGTTCTTATTGTTTATAGTTTAATATCGCTGCTCACGCTTATAAAAACAAGCTCCGAATACTTTACCATGTAGTTTCCATAATAACAATCGAAGCATAATTGCTTTAAAACAATTCCCAAAGCAGACAAAAGATATTAGTGCAACAAATAAAGAAATATACAAATATTTTATTCATTTAAAAAGGCAACAGGGAACAGTTTTTAAAAGCATTTAAAGTAATTATGCTTTAGCTGCTACATCCAAGGCATTTTTAATATCATCTATCAAATCTTCAGCGTCTTCCAATCCCACCGACAGGCGTATAAGGGCATCCGTAATGCCCAAGGTCTTGCGATCCTCGGCGGGCACCGAGGCATGCGTCATAATCGAAGGCAATTCGGCGAGACTCTCGTAACCACCAAGGCTCTCGGCTAGGGTAAACACCTTGAGAGCCTTCAGGAATGCCGTTGAGTGTTTGAGACCACCCCTGATGTAGAAGGAAAAGACACCACTGTAGCCATAGGTCTGGGCAAGAGCTATCTGGTGCTGGGGATGAGAGGGCAGGCCCGGATGCAAGACCTGCTTTACAAAATCATGTGACTCCAGAAATTTGGCCACTTGCAGTGCATTCGCCTGGTGCTGTTCCATGCGCAGAGATAAGGTCTTCAAGCTGCGATTCACCTGATAACAGTCGAAGGGAGAGGGCACAATGCCCAACGAATTTTGCAAAAACTTCAAGCTGGCATGTAGCTTATCGGAATTCATTGTGATACCGCCCATGACAACGTCCGTGTGGCCGTTCATGTATTTGGTCAGGGAATAGCAGACCAAATCGGCGCCCAGCTCGAGGGGTCTTTGGAAGTAAGAGGTTAGAAAGGTATTATCCACAGCAATAATAACTTCGCTGCTCACTTCACGACAAATCTTAACCAAAGCCTTTATATCAGCCACTTTAATCAAGGGATTCGTTGGGGACTCCAGCCAAACCAGCTTTGTCTCCGGTTTGAAGGCTGCTCTAAAACTCTCCAAATCGGTGGCATCCACAAAAGTAGCCGTTAGACCAAAACGTGTTGCCACCTGGCGTATCAGCCGATTCGTTCCACCGTAAACGTCATCGCCCATTACGATATGATCGCCACGACTGAGCATCGCCAGGACAGCGGTTGTTGCGCCCAGCCCTGAGGAAAAGGTCAGGCCGTACTTGGCATTATCCAGTGCGGCCAGGCACTGATGCAGGACATTGCGCGTGGGGTTGCCACCTCGCGAGTAGGAATATCCGCGATGCTCGCCCGGCGCATCCTGTTTAAAATTCGTGCTCGTCACGATGGGCGGTATAACACAGGCGCTCTGCCACTGCTCTGGGTCCTGGCCAACGTGAATAGCCTTCGTGGCGAAACCTTTTGGTTGTTCCTTAAAACTCATTTTTTTTTTTCTTTATTATTGCAAATAATACCGCTACACAGTTCGGCAATCAACTTGAGAATAACAAAAGATTGATCAGGTTATCACGCCTTTATCTATTTATAGCATGGAAAATTGCATACGAGTAACAGTGGCCATTAACATTAACATTCATAAAACTGTTATCTTTTGATCATAATAAAAGAATTATGAAAGTCTTTCACCATTTTAGAATAAATTAAAACAGAGCATTATTGTTTAAAATTAATAATTAATTAAATTAATTAAGTTCATTCATTCGTTTTGAGCGAGACAATTGTTGGTTCACTCGCTCGCACTAGTTCGAAACCGGATCTAAAGAACTGAATCACTGCTTGCCAGCCCTATGCTAGCTCATTTCATTTAGATATTTACATATATTTGGTCGTGTCGCAGTTCAGAAAAAAGAAGACAAATACTGATTAAAACACAGAGGCATCCGGGTAAGTTATTTAAAAAAGTGTTTAATTACTCATGTAACATAATAGTTAACTGTGTTTTAATGCGAAAAACGACTTTGTTGGCGTTAACTTAACTGAGTTTGCAAGTGCCCTGCGCCACGCGTTTCTTCCAATAAGAATGCGTGTGGGTGTGTGTGTGTGTGTCTGTGACGAAATCTAAAACGGAGGTTATTACTTATTTTACTTTGAAATACGTCTTTTAGACGGATTGCTATTGAAATATTAATTTACATTGCTTCGCAGATTGCATTTGTGCATTCGATTGCGGTGTAAATACAGTTTTTAACTGTATATGTAGCTTGTTGCTGCAAGTTTCTGGAAGCACGCACACACAAGAGAATGTGTGAACGTGCATGTGTGTGTGCGTATGTGGAATAGCAAATTCCCTTCTCCCCAACCTCGCTAGTTCATTCAATAAATCGCTTAGCAACAGCTTTAATAAAAAAGATTTTCACTTTTCTCAATAGCAGTGAAAATGTACAGTGAAAAATATAAACATAAAAATGCGTCGTAAAGATGTTCAACGTGTTATCGGGGAAAATTGAGAAGTTGAAAGATTGGATGGAGATAGATCTGTATGTTTTATGTAGTCATATGTGAATTGTATTTATAATCATTTACAATAGTTTGTGAAATGGACAGTATGCTTAATCACTATTTTTTTTAATCTACATTTGTGACTGCATAATTAATTTAAAAGAACCGCACTTTTTATAGGCTGCCACCCAACGTAGTTTCTAATGCAGGATTGCCAGTACGAAGAAAATTTCAAACAACCACCTAACAAGTGGCAATATGTATATAAAAGTACGTATTTAGGCAAGTTTGCGGTATTTAAATACTAAATTGCAAGCCAACATACGCGCTCTTGAACAAAAGTGTCTCAACACGAGCAAGCAACATTTTCTCTCTCTCCAACACCTTTAATTCGTAGCAACACAAGTGAGGCAACATTTGAACGAGTGAGGCAACATGCCCGTTCTGTTGCCAAAGTCTGTTTTTCTCCTCTTTTTGAAACGTCAGTTTACATTTGGAAGCAACAAAGCAAAGTACCGTTTGGACTGTAATAGAGCGCGTGTGTTTGTTCTTGAATGTATGTGTGATTTTGCATAAAAAATTGTGTATAATTTGAATTTAAATTTATTACATGCAAGATCAAATGTATATTTAACATAAAATAGTAAAGTAGCAAAGTCCACAAAATAACAGCAAAAATGTGCAGCTGATGGGAAAAACCTACCACTTTTAAACTAGTGCGTGGGAAAAATCGATCCACTAACTGTTTGCAAAGAACATGAAAAATGTTGGCTTAAACGAGAGACTCTGACAAAAACAACAACAACAATTTCACTGTGATACATTTTTGCAGTACAAATTAGTTAAAAGAAACACTTAGCATAGAAAAATAGAACCAAACGACAACTCCAACTGTACACTTATTTTTCAAAGTGCAATAAAACAATTTTCGCCAAGATTCTCAAGTAACTAATTCATCTCGAAACATTCCTGCGCAACATAAAAACAACAAAATGGCTGTAAAAATGTAAGCTAACTTATATAAAATTACAAAAATTTCATTGCGTTAAATCAGAAAAAAGGCCTATTTAATGTTCCTTAGTCAATTGTTTTTAATAGAGTGTGTATATGTATGTACATTTGCACTTATACATAAGTACATTTGTATATGCATTTGTATGAATGCAAAGCAACTATGAAGAAAAAAATTGTAGAAACAATTTACGTGTTTGTTTCAACTCTCAATCCGTTTCCCAGCTGTTCGAGCATAAAAGTATATGTGTACGTGTGTTCGCTTTCGCGTTCCTATGTGCGTTTTATTGCTTATGTGTGTGTGTGTGGGGGGGGGGGGGGCGCATTGGAGCTGCTATTCATAGGTTGTTGGTGAGAGAGACGTGAGAGAAACTATGCTTGTATCTCAGTAGTAGTACAGTTATCCAAACAATTACGCACATCAGTTGTGCTATATAACATTTTTTTAATTAGCACATATGGATTCTCTGCATATTGAATTAACCTTATACTGTTTGCAGTTTGACTGCAATGTTTTTTTTGTATTGTCTTTTATTGTTATCGACAAACAGAGCGAGAGCTCCAACAATTATGGCAGTGTTTCAGTTCCAAATCGTATCGCTTGTTTCTCTCTCTCTCTCTGTCAACATATACTCTCACAATGCGCAAACAAAGAGTTTTTTCTGTGTGTGTTATGTTCGTGTTCCCATTTGGTTTTGCTTTGTATTCTTACACCAATACGAATGTATGTTTTCTGTGTGTGAGTGCAAGCTCAAAAATTGCGTCAGCCAATTGAAAAAATTTATTTATACTTGCGCATATTTACATGCCCCAAAGTCTGCCAGTTTTTACCATGTTTTAAGACTGTGTTTAATGTTTAAAAAATATTTAAACCCATCGTAAGTCTCACATATTTTTTTTATTGGTCTCTGCTTGCTCTCGCTCTCTCTGCTTGATTTCACCTTCAGCGTTTTTTACTTTCTGGGTCATATTTGTTGATTTCAATTTGTTGGTGTCGTCGCAACGATCACAAAATATTGCTATATTTTAAATTTTGTTTCTCTTTATTTAGCCATGGACAAATAACCTCCATAAGGGCTCCTACACATACTAATTTGTATTCGTTTGTGTGTGTGTATATATGTGTGTGTGTGTGTGTGTGTATTTGTGTGGGTGATGCTTTGCTTTGCATACCGTTGTTTTTGTTTATTTCTTAATTTACGTACGCCCCATTTTACATTCTTTTTACATTTGAAATCTTCAACATTTGCTTTGGTCAACGTCTTCAGCGTCTTTTTGTTGACTTTGAGGCGTTGGCGCGCATTTCGTGTATGTTTTTTATTGTTGCGTCTTGTACACAATTTGATTTGTAGCTTCCTCGGCTCATTTATGGGTGTGTGAGTGTGTAACTGTTAGAAAAAGTGAGCGATTGAGAGACAGAGCAGCCATCTTGATCTTGACTGCGGTCAACCGCCCCTTAAATTGTCCGTAAATCCGTCTCTCTATCAACAAAAATTTCACTTGTAGTGATGCACAGTTATGTATCTACCTGTATCTTCGGTTACTAGTCAAAAAAAATTATTTTTTTTAATATCCCGTTACTTGCCTGGCAAATTTTCAACAACTGTCGCGACAGTCTCGAGTGAAACTTGAGTCTACCTAAAAATAAAAAAATGCATTTAAAAGGCACAACAAAAAAATTAACTTCACTGGACAGCTGTTTTTGATTTGGGTACAGCGAACAAAAAAAAAAAGTGTCGCATAGTCCAAAATTGCGGAGCGTTGCTTTTATCTGTTCACCACCAACTCAGCGTAAGCGAGCTCAATAAGCATTTTAAAATGAGCACGGCGAAAGTTAATCTATTGTCAAGTCGGGAGCCGGATTTGAAATAGACTTTTTCAACCCCCCGATATGCATATAGTGGTAATCCGAGTTGCCCCTGTCCACAATAGAAGTCCGCTCGTGCCAAGCCAAAACGACTTTCGAGGGTCCACCCCTTTTTGAATAGTTGCTACTTTTTATTGTTTTTATTTTATTTTTATTTTTGGAAGGTGCGTCTCTAATTCAATTGAGAGGGTGCCAAAGAATTCCAATGCAGCTGCTGGTTTCCAGCACTGGCAGCTGCTAGCACTTCATTCCATTGTTATCATTCAATGATTTTGTGCCTGTGGCAATGGAATTGCAACTGGAACTGAAATTGATACTGGAAATGATAATGAGTCAATACTCTTGTCAAGCGATAAGATCGAATTGTTTTATCTCAGTTTACGTCATGGAATGCTACAAGACTGACTGATATGAGTACAGTAGAAACTGTTGAAAGCGGACACCCATTTTTAAGTTGAATTCCTGTTGATTTGCTTCAGGATGTTCGTTAGTAGCGCTTTCCCCAAAGTCAACTTTAGTCATAATAACATTTATCTCATTATCACTTCCGTCGAGCGTTTACCTTTATCTAATGAAATTACCCATTTAGATTGGAAAGAAACATGCATAAATATTGAAAACCCTGATAAAACTACATTCAAAGCCCGCTTATCAATTCTTGTAGTCCACTTTGTTTTTATTTTATTCTGGTACAAAGTACACACAGTTTCGTTAAATAATGGCTTATCTAGCCGAGTTCTCAAAATGCCTTTATACCAATTACCTTTAAAGTTGAAATCACGACTGTCATGGCAATTTCTGTACACAAGAATGCCTCGATGCATTTTTCTCATTTTGTCCGAAGATAATGAAAACTTAAAGTATTTTTCGCTCTATATTTGCTTCGTTTTGTATGCCAGCATTTGGTGCATAAGTCAGGCGATAATATAAATGCAAATATATTCGTCTGTGCTATTTAAGCGAGTCCGTTGATAGATTGTCGAGACAGGCAATAGACTAGACCGCACATAAAATGCGTACGTAGATAGTGAACGGCAATTCCATCAGAGTGAAGCACTAGTGAGAGACAAAGTTCGACGGATGAACTTGCGAACGGGACGGAACGGAGCTAGTCGCGTGATTTGGAATCAGAAATAATGTTTAAAGGAAGGAAGAGAAAGAGCGAGACGCAGCTCATTAAATAATTAATAGAAAATTGAGCACAATGCCCGCGACTTTGATAACGAATAGTGGAATCTTTTTTTGTTTGTTGAATTGTTTAGATTTATTTTTATAATTTGTTTAGTTTTTCTCATTTGTTTATATGCATACGCGAAGGCTATATAAACACATGCATACCTCTACACACAAAATGAATAGTTCCGCTCTTGTTTCATTGGAAATGCAATAATTTATCTCCTAACTCATGCCACAGGACAGCTGCTGCGCTTGCGTCCTGTCAACGGACAGCATTTGATGTTTCCGTTTTGTCTGCGTTTCGCACTTTGTGCTGCCGCCATTGATATTTACATATGCATCTGTATGTGTATTTGTATGTGAATGTGTGTGCGAGAGTATGTGTATGTGCTGCTGCGCTAGTGGGGTTGAAAACAAATTTTGGACGTCGCGACGTCTGTTTGGCTTCCTGGGCCGTTGGCAGCATTGCGCGGGGGGGTGCTTGTACCCAGGACGGCGGGCCCTTAACAGCTCGTTGCACAATTTTGTTTGTTAATTTCATCAAAGCCAAAGTTGTTGCCAACGTGTTGGTTATTTTAAGCTTAACAGGGTTGGTTGCTGCATATGCAAAGCACGGGGTATGTGGTGGCATATTCACATGTCATGGATCACAACTTGTGCAGGGTGGGCAGCTCCAGCTGTGTACCTGTTTGGCGTCACGTTTGACTCGAAGCCCCTTCGTGCAGCGTAACGCAAGCAACGCAGAAACTTCCCGAGCTACTGCTGTGGCTTGAGCTGATGCGACGGCTGTTGTTGGCGCAGTTAACTGTTTGCTCGCACTCGAAAGCTGTCTTCATTTTTTGTTGAACAGTAGCTCCAAGTGGCTGTCATTTGTTGACCTTCAGCAGCTTTAAATATGCAGCCCAACATCAATTAAGCGCTTATAAATGAATAAACCGTTGAAAAAGCAAAAACAAAACAAAAATTGCTGAACAACAAATGCTATCTCGCTCGTGCAGGTGTTTGTATGAAACTATGCGCGTCCCTGTCGCACTTGCGTGTGCGTCTGATCTGTTAATTAAACAGCGACACAAATAAAAATGATGGAAAATATTTTGCAAGCTTTTAACTTGCCTTTGTTTTGATTTCGTGCACTCTACCTAAATCAACGGAAAATAGACAAACACACACACATACAGACGCCACTTTCGTTTTCTAACACTTGTATGTGTTTTGTATGTACAAAAGATCAGCAGCGTCTCTCCCTCTCTCTTCCTCTTGCGCTCCTCACTTATTTGAGTTAGTAAACTCGTTGCTGGTGCCTTCTGTTTAAAGTGCACAACAATGAGCGTATTTATGCGCATGCATATGCATGTACATACAAACATATTTTAATTTTTCACACCTGAGCAGGCATGACCACGCCCTCACAATCTCTGCCGCCCATCGCGGTCGTCTTCGTTTAACGTGCGTTTTGCAGTTACGAAAATAGGCAAAAAGTGAAATTTTTTTACAAGCGCTCGCAAACGGCCAAGTTGTTCGAGCAGTCAATAACAATAACAACAAGCAGCCTAGGTAAAGCTCGTGTATAAATAAAAACAACTACACACATACAACTACCACACATACATGTGTCCATATCAGTGTGTAAGTGTAAGCGTGTGTGTACGTGCTTTGCGTCAGCGGCGCGCGTAATACTTTTTGTTTTTCATTGCCCAAAAGATCAACAACAAAACATACGCAACAAGCCAAAAAGCAAAAACTTAAAAAATAATTCGATTTAGAAACTGTCGAATCGAATTGGGAAATGTGTATGCATATCACGATAAATGTGTATGTGTGACAAAATATTTTTGAAATATATAATGATGAGCCTTGAACGAGATCAATAGAACGTTTGCCCCTCTCACACCCTTGTCTCTTTGGATTTACATCACAATCCAGATTAACAGACCAACCAACACAGACGCATGCGCACAACTCTCCAAGCTTCAGTTATTTGATCTACTCGCTAATTCGCACTCTCTCATTCGCATTGTTTCGCCTTGTGGGCAGCTTTATGCTCGCCGTAGCGTAAATTTGAACTTTGACTTGTGCCGTTAGTTTGTCGCTTTTCAGATTTTAAGCTCTATGGCATCATTGCAGGGCTGCAGTGTCATGCTTGAAGCTTATCAAAAACTAGTTTCTTGGCTTGACGACCTTGAATTGAAATACTCGGGGTCTACAGCGAATGGTTTTATTGATTTGTTTCGTGAACGGAAGTCAAAAATTGCATGATTCGTCTGTTTTTATAAAGAGTTGAAGTTTTATTAATTCTGTATATGCGTCAGATATGTTGGTTTTGCCCTCATCGGTTGGGTTCGGCTGATTCATATTCGAAATATGATTAAGGTGTGGTCTGTCGGTCGGACTTTTGGCGAAAGTTCAGTTAATAATATATACTTTCATATACAGTAAACACATATTGAAATGAACTAAAATTAAAACGAACTTGAAATTTAGCTCATTTAGGTATTTTTAACTTTGTAATGTTCAGCCTTGTAAACGGGGTCTTAAGCTGCTTGCCATGAGGCAGGTTAATGACAACTGTTTTGAAACAGACTGTTAACACTTGTTATGGGTTTTTCAGGGCTGCATGTTTACAAATTAATATCCCCCATTCAACTTTAAATAGCAGGCAATATTAAAATTGTCTTCAACACCATATCCCGCTGCTACATACAGTAATATTTCATACGTCAATTGCAGCAGCTCTTTCCAACAATGCCATAAACATGCATCTCACACTCTCAAGTGGCTCTGCTCAGCTTCAGATTTCGAAACTTTGTTTTCTTTGGTTAGTTTCATGTCATTTATCAGCTAGCCTCTCGTGTGTTTAGATTATTTAATGTTTTGTTTTTTTTCGCTTCCTCTATTACAATTACCAGCACACAAGCATTAGAGAAAGCTCGCCTGAGCTGTGGCCCAGCCCTGGTGCTGGCTGTTGTTATTATTGCTCTTGCTTGCTGCTGCTGTGTTATCTCTCAATCCCAGCGTAGCTGCAGTCTTTGTATTATTAGCTGTAAGGCGAACGCTGAATTGGAACAAAATGGCGGCCACTTTGTTTACTCAAGTGCGAGCATTGAGCTTTTTGTCTTGTGCTCTTGTTTTTGTTTTTTATACGAATTTTCAAATCGGAAATCAATCATTGTAGATGCCTCAGTGAAGTCAATATTGTCTTAAATTCTCAGACAATTTACTATAAGTGTTGGATACCGAAACCAGGCTATTTAAGTGGTTCGCCTTGAGACGGCGATCGCCTAGCCCCCACCCCTTCTTAGGCAGCCTTGTGTCATGATTGTGATTTGAATAAAATTGTGAACAATTTTTGAGGTCAGAAATAAATCAAATGTATTCCAATGTCAGAAGTCCGTTTATTACGCCCACCTGCCATACTGTGCACTTGGTATTATGCTCAGTTATACGCTCAATCAAAGTTCGTTCAACGCATTGTAAACAGTTGAGTATTTTAAATAAAATACAAATAATTAACAGCAAAGAGCAATGCTCTTGCCAATATAACAATAATATGACATTAATGAACTTCATTTGACATTTAGCATGTTCACTTAAAAAAAATACGCATTTTTTGTTAACATTTTTATTTATTTACAATAATAATTTTTTAATGTGCTTGCATAATTTTGCAGCTCGTAAGTTTTTATATATTTTAGCTAAAAGAGAGATTTTTCCACTCACAACGAGGAAAAATTTAAGCAACATTATTAGTTCTACAACGAGCTACTAAATACACTGTAAACAATTTCAGCGTCTAGCGTTTATTATCGTACCAAGCATTGAGCGAACACATAATAAACCACATTGACGCTAGAAATTATATATATATTTTTAAAAAATATTTTCACAAATTGGTAAAAGAAGAAGACATTTGAAGAACAGCGTACGTTAAGACTGACTGATAGACAAGAAATATATGATATAGATATATTCACAATTTGTCATCGTTATTGTCGTTTGTACACTGCGCACATTTGTCGCTAATATATTGATATATATTTATATTTTGTCAATATATGCACATTTCATTGTTGAGGGCGTTTTGTTTGTTTAACTGTTTGCAAATTGTTGAAAGAATTGCATTAAGGTTTTTGCGGTCATTAACAGAGCTATAAAATCAAATACTCGTATTCGATTTTACACTTTAATTGTTTTCGGCTCTGGGCTACTCAAACCGGTGTGTGCAGCACAAGTAGCAAACAGTTCATTTTATTTTCGGTTGCATTTGCGCCAGCAGTGGATTATAATAATTATAAAAAACCTATATAAGCATATATATAGTCCCTGAAGCGCTGCATTTTCGGTCTTAATTTCGAGCTGCAGATTGAGAGCGCACTAGTTTTTTTTTCAAGTGCACTCGCTGATATCTAAGCAAAAAAAAATAATAAAGCAAAAAGTATTTGGCTTGAAATTACGTTTTGGGCTTTTGCTGAAAATAAAATCATATCAAACAAGTTGTTTAAGGGACAACCCATTTATTTGGCCTAAACGCAAAGGGATTTTTGTATCGTTTGCGTTTTATTATACATATAAGAAAAACAAAAACCTTGCCATATACAGGTACTAGGCCAGCCCTCACAATGTCTGTCCCTGTACGCTACTCTGCTGCCGCCGAATACGCCGTCGTTGATAGTGGTTTGGATAATACTCTAACCCAAGAAGAGCAATACCACCAACAACAACAGCAGCAGCAGCAGCAACTGCAGCAACAATTCGAACAGCAGCAATACGCGCAATACCAACAGCAATACGAACAGGAGCGGGAGCAGGAGGAGGCTCTTTTGTATTGCCAATTGCAGCAGCAGCTGGAGGCGGAGCAGCAGGCGTTGCGGCAGCAGCAGCAGCAGTTGATGCAGCAGCGGTCATCGATGTTGATGTCCTCAACGGCTATGCCAGCATTTGATTTGCCCAACAACATTATAAATAACAACGTCGCCAGCATCAATAACCACAACAACAACAACGTTAACAACATGGATGCAATTAGCATCAATGCTATCCTGGTCGATGATGAACAACCATCAACATCGGCTCAGGCAGCGGCGGCTATTTTAAGGGGTAAATCAATGGGCAATGGCATCGACGGGGGGGATCAGAATGCAGAGATGCCAACTGATTGGATGAGGATTGCGGACGAGGGCCGGTATGGGACACCGGGTGCTGCTGGCTTGGAATATCAAAAGTACGAACAACAAACACTGGAAACTGAAGCTGGAGCCGCAGGAGCTGGAGCAGTTGGAGCCGAGCCAACAGCGCTTAAAAAACTAGAGGATCAATTGCATGCGCTTAGCTCGGATGAACTGTATGAGACCCTAAAAGAGTACGATGTACTGCAGGATAAATATCATACAGTATTGTTGCTGCCCAAGGAGTCGAGGGTAAGTTGAAGATTCTATATATTTAAATATGTATTTTGCGATGTTTGACTGACTGACTTGTTGACTGCAGCTGGAATCTAGGCATACTGCATGTTATTGTAATTGAAACTATGAAAAACGATTGTATGGGATATCCTAGCTTAAGACTTTATTTTTCTTCCGATTGGATTCGAAGGCAAGGGGCCCAAGATTGTGTAGACGAAATTCTTTCTTCCGATTGGACATAAACTCAACTTCAAAGCTCTGAAAACATAACATAAACCCCAAATCAACGGGCGTGAAATGGACGAAAAACAAAATATATGGTGGATATATAGAGCTCATATGATTATCTTATGGTTTACAGCGCGAGGTTACCGCCGGCGGACGTGATGGATCAGCGTATGTGCTGCGTTGTCTGAAGATGTGGTACGAGCTGCCATCGGATGTGCTATTCTCAGCCATGAGCCTGGTGGATCGCTTTCTGGATCGCATGGCGGTCAAGCCGAAGCATATGGCCTGCATGAGCGTTGCCTCCTTCCATTTGGCCATCAAGCAGCTGGACTTGAAGCCCATACCTGCCGACGATTTGGTAACAATATCTCAGGTATGTCACACACACGCACACAAATACCTTATATCAGGTATATACAATTGTCTCTTATTATGCTTACATAGTGTGGTTGTACCGCTGGCGATCTGGAACGCATGGCCGGGGTTATTGCCAATAAACTGGGCGTACAGATGGGACATGCGCCCATCACATCCGTTAGCTACCTGCGCATCTATTACGCACTCTTCCGCAATTTGGCGAAGGAGATTGGCGGTGATTTCTTCAAATTCTATCAACAGCTCATCAAACTGGAGGAGCTGGAGAATCGTTTGGAGATATTGCTGTGCGATGTCAAGACGACGGTCATAACACCGGCGACTTTGGCTCTAGTGCTCATCTGCCTGCATCTGGATTTCCATATTAAAGAGTCGTACACACGCGGCAGTCCCGAACTGAAGCATGTATTTGAGTACATACTCTTCCTGCAGCAATACATGAGGGTAAGTTTTATTAACCCATATGTTTATATTATTCATATAATAATTGTGTTATTCGCTTTACAGATTCCCGATCGCGTTTTCACCTGCGGTTTTAGCATTGTCTCGGGCATTCTGTCCCATTACAATGGACAGAATAAGGCGCCCTACAAGCAGCGGCTTGTCTGGAAATTATCCAGTCGCACGCTGCGCGTCCTGCGCCCGATCAATCGCTTCTCATCCGATTTGCCCACCATTGAGGAGGGTATATCGAATGCCCTAGATGATGGCCTGCGCTCGAGGTAAGTTTATATAGAATATACATATAACAAGATTGTCAAGAAAATGGTTGGAGAGAGAGAGAGAGAGTTGTAGCCAAGTCTACAGACCATATTTGAACCGAACCGGGCCAAGACCGGAACCCCAGTTTATTTTTAACTGTTAACTGTACTTTCAACCAAACCAGTTGTGACCAAAAAGTGACCGATCCCAAAATTGGTTTAAGGAAATGTTAACATTTTGAAATTATATGAATAGCCAAGGCTTATCAAAAGCTAAGTTTATGGATGACTAAAACCTGGCTTACGAACCGAAATCAAAGGCAGGCAGTTGGTTCAAAGGGTGAACCGAACCACCGACCAATTTGTTCTTAGGTTTGCAGCCCTGCTTGAAGATTTCCTTAGATAAAAGACAAACGAAGTTTTCTATTCTAGAACATTTCTGTTTGTCTACCTGAAAGGCTGAGGGTCCGTTATTTATTTTTAGCACTCTTTGGACTCATTCGTATGTAGGCAAGTGTATGTGTCGGGTTTTTGGCGTAAACAAGTTTTTAAAATTGACGCGATTTTATTATCACAACAGCAATAGGAACAACACCAATAACAACAACTCGCATAGAAAATCATGAGACCCAGTGGCTGGTTTTGCCTGCCCAACTCGTAGCATTTGCCAAAAGTGGTCCGACAACAGCAACAAAAACTACAACAACAACACCTATAGCTAGACAGCCCAGACACATGTGCACATGAATATGTATGCGCCTACTATATACACATACATATACCTATACATATGCATATGTATTTATATTACTTTGTTTTGTCGCGCTGTGTGCGTGTTGTTTTTTCAACAACAATCTTATCAGAGAGCCCGCCTAAGCAGCAGGGCACACGCACGCACACACACATAAAGACTCGTACGAGGGTCGCCAATACAGTTACCTAAGAGATTTTGGAATTCGCCTCATTATGAAATTCGCCGCCCCTGTGAGTGCGTCAATGCTTGGCGTGGGCAGCGCTCTTCTGGCGTTTGTCCATCGATTCTTTCTATATTTACATACATACAAGTTTCAATATCATTGCAAGACCTTGACACTTACGCCCACATACACTAGCCAAGGGGGAATATTAAATATGACAGCGCGTTTGTGTAGTGCTTAGAAAGGGGATAGGCAATGATGGACGAGGTTGTTTGTTATTGATATAACAAATAATTATGGGGAAAAGCATTGTAAAGCTGCAATAATTTTTTAAATCAAAAATATGACTGTGGAAGCCCTTTTGAGCCGGAACAGTTCAGTTCTTTGTCCTGTCAAGTTCTCTTTAAAGATACATATATGTATAGATATATGTAATAATAACTTTTATTAAAGGTTCTATATGATATATTACTAGGCAAGTTTATAAATTGTGTTTAAAATACAATATTAAACTGAAAGAGTAACCTTTTAACGATTTTTTTTATATATAAAACATTTGCAACCAAGTTTGTATATATTTAATTTATTTTCACATGGATTAATTAGTGCTCTTGACATTGACTCGTCAGCTTTGGAGCAAAGTATGCTAAGTTTAAAGTAAACAAAAAAACAAATATATTTCCTTCAGTTTTTGGCAGCGGTATTTAAAATTCAATGCATTACCAAAAAATTGTTTTTGTTTTTGCTTTGTTAATTTGAAGGCCTTGTGTTGTTTTCTTATCTGATGAGGTGGGTCTTGTGTATATATATATATATACTATACATGTATATATTGCTTCATATAAGTCATAAAAACGTTAAGTTCAATGCCCGGTTCGACTTTCGCACTGCGTCAAAAAGTGGTTGCACTTGTGCAAAGTTTTGTTCGAAAGCAAAAATCAGCTGACCAGGTTGATAGAAAGACGACCTTCAACTTGAATATGGGCAAACGTTTTAGCGATAATAATAATAATAATGATATAATACTTATTTCATGCTACTTTTTTGTCTTTGCAGAACCGAGAGTATTAGCTCCGAGGAGGAGGAGGACTGGCCAACTTCACCCATTATTCCAATTTTCGAACAATGTTAGTAGCACCCAGCAGCAAAGCAGCAGCCCCTAAAAACAGGACAACAGGGGGAAGGGATTGAAGCAGCAGAAGCAGCAGGCAGGAATCATCATCTATTGCGCACAGCATCAGCAGCAGCAGCAACAAATTGTGGCAGCAGTAGAAAAGACATATCTACAGCTACAACAAGAACTGAGTAACTGCTCCACAATTCGTGTGACTGGGCGTGTGCGTGTGTGCGATGGGTGTGCGTGTGTGTATATATTGCTAAAAAACAAACAAACAAAATGATGCATCATAATTCGTTTACCTTATGCATATATTATTTACGCTGGTTCTACCATTTAAGAAACTATTGAAAAATGCGAGGTCAGCCAGTCGTCAGCCACAGCTTGATTTGCTTTAGGCGATAGGCAGAATATAATTTTTCAATTAACATTTGCGGCAAGACAAAAACAAAAACGTTAAAAAAAACACTAATGAAAAGAGAAAAAAAACAAAAAAAAAACTATTATATAGAAATGATGCGGACCATCATACAAAAGATTGATGTCGTTCCGGACCATTTTGAGATCGGTGAAAGAAAACGATATGAAAATTGATTACGAACCCCGCCCACAAAAAGGGCACAGGCATACGGAATATGACAGCAATTTTTTGTTTAAACAATTCAAAAACAAAAAAAAAAAAACAAAAAACCATCTACCACCCGCGCCACAATTCAAATTAGTTTTAATAACTCTTTGTTCCATGTTTGTTTTGTAAACACTTGAAAACTGGACCCAAAAAAACAAAAACCGAAAAAAAATCAACAAAAATCTAAAAAAGTACAAAAATTCATTAAATATAGACAGACTATTAAAATATAAGTTAAATGTTCAAACTCGAAAAAAAAACACAGTTTAACCATAATTTTTGGCCGCGCTCAGAATTCAAGAAACTATGACTAAGAACTCGTAACAGTTATAATAATTAAAGAAAATCAAAGCAAAGTAAACCCCCAATCCCCAATATGTAGTTGTGTGTGTAGTCGAACATTTTTTTCTGTTCTATATATACTATATAACAAAAAAGAAAATTCTTGAATTTCAGTTTGCTGTTAAGTAGAAAAGAACACAAAAAAACATTCTTCATGAATTTGTTATTATTTGTTTAACAACGACAAACAGCAAGATATTTTCTTTTTGAGAGGAACTTCGCGTCGAGTTCCCCTTTTCTGAAATGTATTGAGAACAATGCAAAATACATAAAAGTGATAAATTTTATATGGATGCATATCTAGTTTTTTTTTTAAATATGCATATATATATATATATACACTTTATAAAACACATTTTTCAATTTCTTTTTTGTTATATAATTTAATAACTATTTAATTTATTTCATATAAAAAAAAAACGCTTGTAAAAACGAAAACAAAAATATAAAACAAAAGAACCATGCATATGTTGTACTAAATATACGATAGATATTATATAACAAAACTCCAACCAGCAAAAAAAAAACCAACAAAAAATCAAAAAAAATTAGCAACTATATCTAACAATATATGTTCTACTTTTTTCTTAATTGGAGCGCGGCGCTCTCCGATTACAAAATTATGATGCATTATATAGTAAAAAGTATATATATATATACACGTAAACAACTACAAAGAAATTAGGCTCTACTCTTGAGTTGAGCAAGGAAAAAAAAAACAATTAATGAGGAAAACAACAACTTGTGCAAGAACTACCCGCAGTATGACAAAAAAGAAAAAAAAACAAACAGATTTTACATTTTCTCTTAGAATTCTTTCTTTCATTTTAACAAAACATTTAAAGCAACAATGGCGAATCGACAACAAGAATCGGTCGATTTCTTACAATTTTCTGTAAATTTGAATAAAATGCGCGTGTCACTGTGCATAGTGGCACACAAATTTCTGATGAAATATTTGCAACAAATCCAAATGTTTTATTTACCTTTGTGTGTGTGCGTACGTGTGTGCGCTGTGTGTGTATTTGTGAGTGTACAGCAATCTCCAGCCAGACTAGCCGAAGCGCCCCAACCCCCTTGGAAGAGCCACCTCCTCCCGTCTGACCAAATGTGAGTACATTTCGAAAGCGCAAAAAGAAAACTGAACAGGTCGCACTCTGCACACTGCAAATGTAAATAAAACATTAATTGCTGTACAATTTCTACAACTTTTTACTGAATGTGCAATAGTTTCATTCTATTTATTTTTTTAATCCTTTTGTCTATAAACATTTCAAGGCAATACTCATGTTTTTTAAGCCAAGTGTTGCCGTTAACTATTTAAAGTATTTGAGCGAGCCAGAAACAAATTGTGTGTTCATTATCAGGCTGCAGAAAACATAGTTTGCTTTTAAATTTTTTTCAATCTTAGTCTAACTCTTAATAATGGCAAGTGACAAATAAGACAAAGTAACAAAAACAACAAAAGGAAGTATAGACTTAAGACTTTCTACAAAATGCCGAACAAATATGCCGCCAGTCGGGTATTCTGACATTAATTGTAAATTTATTTTAAAACTAGCAAATTTTACACATATTAAGTGCGGAGTTAGTTAAATATTTGCAAGGAAAACTATAAAATACAAAGAACGAATCATTTTAAAGAACAAAGTACATGCAAAACAAATCTATATTAGTATTGTACAATTAATTCATTTACTAGTACAAATAAGAACAAATCATGTACTACACTTTTGCGCATAAATTTTAGTTGTAGTTTTAACATGAGATTTTAAATTTAAACTTATTTTTTATGCTTGATGCAATGCAAACAAAAAATATGAAAAAATTGTACATTTCTCAGCTCTGAGCCTTGTTTAAGCGCGTGAGGTATTTTAGTTTTAATTTGAGATTTAAACTAAAAACAAAAACATCAGCTCATTTTGTAAATTATCTATCATTCATTTATTTAATTTATTTGTATTTCGAGTTGTATTTAAGTTTTAAACGATTCGTGGCAGGAAAAAGAACAATTAAAACAATTGAAGATTGTGTATAAAATATGGATGGAGCTGTAAAAGAACAACAAAAATTCGTGATTTAATTCATTGTATACACATGAGAACAAATAAATGGAAAAAAAAGTATTATTAACTGGTAAACAAATGTCGTTTTAAATTCAATTTATTTGCAATAAAAACAAAAGACAAATTGTAGGAATCGATTTTAGATTTGCTATTTACTATCGATAATCAGCTAGTGCTCTAAACGGCAGTGTTGAAAAGTGTGTTAGCAAAGAGTTGCATCAAAGTCTATCGATAGCACGCATGCAGTGTTTTTGCCTGGTGCTGGCAATACCGTGACACATAACCTTCCTTTTCTAAATAATTTTTGTGCTGTGTACACGTGTTCTCCACAATGGCACCCGTCGAAAAAGCTAAAAAGGTCGCCAAATCGGCCAAAAAGGGCAAGAAGCACCCCCTGAATTCATATCTCAAGGGCGGTATTCTGCGATACTCCAAAGCCCAGGTAAAAACAGACAAAAACACATTCAGAAAATATGTTAACTAATGTTGGCATCAGATGTGACGCGCTTCACTCGCCTCGCCTCGCCTTGCAAGCGAAAAAGTGTGTGGACAACTGGCTGAGCTTGTGTTTAATTTTTTTTATTTGTTGACTTACAGATGTACAAGCGCCGCGCGCTGTACCGCCTGAAAGATAAGAAGCACCCCGTCGTGCAGAAGGAGAAGGTGCCCATCAAGAAGGTGAAGAAGATCGGAGGCCCCAAGAACGGAGGTGAGCGTACCGTTTATCTGCGCAAGCCTAAGGCCAACTATCCAACCAAGACTTTCGTGAAGAAGCGCCCCGGCAAGGCTAATTTCAGTGAGCACAAGCGCAACACGCGCCGCAATCTGCAGCCCGGCACCGTGCTCATCCTCTTGGCTGGCCGTCATCAGGGTAAGCGCGTTGTTCTGCTGAAGACGCTGACCTCTGGCCTGCTGCTGGTCACCGGTCCGTTTGCACTGAACTCGTGCCCACTGCGTCGCGTTTCGCAGCGTTTTGTTATTGGCACCTCGACGCGGGTGGATTTGGGCGCATTCAAGGTACCCGAACATTTGAACGACGCCTATTTCCGTCGCCTGAAGGCTAAGAAGCAGAAGAAGTCCGGCGAAGCCGACATTTTCGCGGCCAAGAAGGAGCGCTTTGTGCCCAACGAGCAGCGCAAGAAGGACCAGAAGGAGATCGACAGCGCCCTGCTAAAGGTGATCAAGGCCCACCCAGAGGGTAAATTCTTTAAGAAGTACTTGCAGAACATGTTCGCCCTGCACTCTTCCCAATACCCTCACCGTCTACGCTTCTAAGCGTGCGGCCCAGGCAAAACTTCAATTTAAGGATTTTTAAATACTTTGATTACAAATAATTTTGTAAAAAAAAAATAAACAATTACAAAATCGGAACTATATGTGTCGAGGTACGAGGAAAAAGAAAAACTAGCGTGTGTTAATTATTTTGCAGTCACCTCCTCCACCTGGCAGTCTTCATTAGCGAGCTGGGGTACCTCCAAGTGCAAGTTGAGTGCGGTCATAAATTTGCGTCGCCCATGTATATACCAGAGCATCTCACGATACGAGCCCGGCAACACCTCGTCCACAATCTTATTCGCCTGATAGGTGAAATAGAATACGGTCGCAGTTGTGTTCTTACCGCTTTTGGCATCCCAGTTTTGGGCAACTGTCATTAATTGGATATAGGTGTGCGCGGTGTAGACAACATGGGCAGTCATTTCAAGGAATGCGGTTACATTGACCGGCTGCAGGAAACTAATGTCCGATATGCATTTCAAGACGGGTCGACCTCTTGTATAGATGCTGGCCATTATGAAGCTCAGCTCGACGGCCTGACGCATCACATACCCACCGAAGATGGTGTTGTGTGCATTGCGATTCTCTGGAAAGGGATTCATCATTGTGGTACGCTGACTGTCCGCCATCCAGCGGCATTTGGGCGGCAATATGCGTTTGTTTAAATCGAAGCTATCCGGTGGTGTGGTCAGCTTGAGCAGGCCATACATAATGGCCTGCTCATGTTCCAATGGTGGCGATATTAATACACTTTCATTCTTGGAGCTTTTGCGAGTCTCTTGCCGCTTTTCCGCCTCCTCCCAGTATTGCTGTTCCATTTCATTGGCGGGCTCAATCTTGTTCACCGGTGCCGGGCCCGTGTTGTTTGCATTGCGAGCGACCATCAGAAACAACGCCTTGGTCACGTTCACATACTCCCCATCCAGCAGCTGGCGCACATAGATTGTTATCTCCATGGAGGTGCGACCCGACCAGGATACAAAACCGCTCAGCTCAATATCCTTGTTGACCTGCAAATCAACAATGTTTGTGAACTCGATGCGATCCACCAGCAGTGTGACAAATGTGTACGGCAAAGGCACATCCTTGGGCAGCTCCGGTACGCTAACGTGACGATGGCACAGCCAAACTGGCAAGCGAATTTAGCAGTAATATACATGGAATGCTTGTGCTGTTCTGCTCACCTGCAAACATATCCATGTCCTCCATTAGGCGACCAATACGCATTCTGCCCAGGTGATTAATGTAACGCTCGCGTATGATCTCATCCGCGCTTAGGGGCAAGGTGACCGCTGTATAGGAATCCTGCATGCTTCGCGGCGGCAGCTGCTCCGGATTTGGCTGATGCTTCAGCAGATGCTCCCGTGACTTGGGCACGATATGATAACCTATTTCCACGCCCAGTCGCTTACGTATCTTTTCCACAACTGCAATTGTATCCAGAGTAAAATCAGGCACAGCATTGAGGTTGGTATTGAAGCTTACTTTCCGCCATGGTGCCCGAATAATGGTCCGATTGCTTCTTCAAAAATTCTCCCATCTCATAGTGCCTCACAGCATAAGGCAGGCGGAGACGTGTTTGAGCTCTGCAACGTTGCTTATTTTTAGAGAATCCAACAGGTGCCGCTGGCAGCTAGCTAAGCCTTACCCGGACAAATATTGCCATGTTCCCGAGATCATAGGCAGAAATCCTCTCACACGTTGCATTTTAAAAATTTCTAAGAATTTTGCGGAAATATAATAAATAAAAAAAAAGCATAAATGAGATTATTTGCATTGAGCACTAGACAAAGTTTTCCTCGTTAAGCGTTTCTTCGCAGCGAGCTTGTTACGTATGTAGGTAGGGAGGGGGAGGGGGGCATGTTAGCAGCTACTCTCGGATCTTATATAGCACATATCTCAGGCAGCCACCAAATCGTATGTTTATCAGTCTCCAACCAGGACCATTGCAACAAATCTGTTTTATTACAGCAAAAAAAAAATACAGATAATTTATAAGTTTATATAGTATTTATGCTTATACAGTGAAAACTGCCTATGTTGACCGCTGAGTTTTTGCTTATACTATATGGTTTTTGCTTATACTAAAACTAAACAGCTTCATGACTATATATTATTGCTTGACAAGATGAGTTAAGAGTTAAGCTACATTTTATTTTTCAGTGGTCATTCAGAAATTAGGATTGTCTAAAAATTGGAATTGACATTTTTTATGCATCATCTAAAATTTGTTTATTAGAGAAAATTACATTTTTTTTTTGAGTTTTTGAAATTTGTACAATACAAATAATCAAATAAAAAAATAAGGTATTCATTAATTTTACTTTCAGATATTACAAAATGTTGCAAACTGAAATCAACTGTACAACCAAGGCTTTCTAATTTTGCGAGTGACCACTTTAAAATTAAGCACAGCTTGTTATAAGGAAACTTAAGATTAAGGCTATGATAAAACATAATATTAGTTTGGTTTGAGAAAAAACAAGGTACAGAATTTGAGTACGGTCAGCGTCAACAGTCTTTCCTGTGTCTGTAGTATTGCCAGCGGAGCGCCTCCTTATCATAGCCTCACGTAGTATTTAATTATCATTATTCGTTTATAATTCTCAAATTATGTCTTCTTTAGACCCTTGCTATATTCGAACTTGCGACGACCCTGAAGATACCACATAGTCTCGTGGTAGGAGCGTGGCAGCACCTCGGTCACCGTATGCGGTGCCGAAAAGGTGTAGTAGAAGGTATTGGTGGTCACCTGGCTGCCGCTGTGCGGGTCCAGCACTTCGGCCACGGTCATGATCTGCACATAGTTCAGTGTCGTGTACACCACATAGGCTGTCATCTTAATAAACGAATCCACGCTCACGGGCTTCTCGAAGCTAATGTCCGAAATGTGCTCCAGCTTGGGACGCGTCTTGCAGTAGAGCACCGCGGCCGCCCAGCTAATCTCCAGAGCGGTCCGCATTAGAAAGCCACCAAAGACCCGATTATGATGATTACGATGTTCCGGAAACGATGGTATGGTGCTCATATGAAAGGAATCGGACATCCAGCGGCAGTTAGGCGGCAATATACGTTTGTTCAGCTCCATGGTGTCGGTGGGCGTGGTGCGCTTGTACAGCTCGTACATGAGTGTCTGTTCCGGATCGTTGGGTTCCACCTTAAAAATGGACTGTGCGCCCAGCAATTGACGCTGCTTTTTGCGATCTATGCCGCCCGCTAGAATCACCGACTCCTCCTCGTTGGCTGGCTTGATGGGATTTACGGGTGCCGCCGCCGTGTTAGTAGCATTGCGTGCGGCCATAAGAAACAGCGCACGGGTCAGCTTTTTATAGCTGCCGTTTTGCATCTGCTCCAGCCAAACGACGACCTCCATGGAACTGGTGCCCACCCATGAAACATGTCCGGAGAGGCGTATATCCTCGGTGCCTGAGGCAAGGGTGTTGGCGAAATCAATGCGATCCACGAGTATGGTCACAAAGGTGTACGGCAAATGCACATCTGCGGGCAGCTGGGGCACCACCAAATGCTTGTGGCAGCACCAGGCTACAACGATAAGTGAATTACATTGATAAACAAGACTAATTAAGAGAGAATGAGGCCAACCAGCAAACATGTCCATGTCTTCCAGCAGCCTGCCCATGCGCACATTGCCCAAATACGTTACATATTTGTCCTGCAGCGAACGATTCGTGCTGAGTGGTATTATGGCCGAGGTAAATGAATCCTGCATGGCCCGCGCTGGCAGGTCCTCCAGCTTTGGTTGATATTTAAGCAGATGCTCCCGCGATTTGGGCAGCGGCTGATAGCCCGGCTCCAGGCCCAAACGCTGCATCATCTGGTGCTTGACTGTGCGATCATAGAGTTAACTAAGGTCATACACTAGAGATTATGGATGGACTTACTCTCCGACATGGTGCCGGAATCGTTGGGCACCGCCGATTGTTTGATGTGCGTGGGCGGCGCATAATGTCGGCTATGCAAGCACAAAGTTTTCGTTTAGTTATAGCTGCAATTTAAACGCTTTGCTACTCACATGCTCAATATTGAGGCCAGAGGCGCGATATGGGGAGTGCATAATCTCTTAGACGCCGCCAGTGTACATTTTCCGTTAACCAGGTCCAAACACCTTTGTGCTCCCACGAAAGTACGCAACATTTTGATTTTAAAGTTGTTAAAAAATTTAATAAATTGCAATTTTTGTTGTGTGTTCGAGTTTTGACCCAAAACTAGAGGTTGTCGTGGCTGTTATGTACACACATTAAATGCATATGTGTGTGTATGTATTTTTGAGTGCGAACAGCTGATTTTTGACTGCGCACAGTGGTCCAAGGTAAAGCATTAATCGCCTCAACTGCGCTGCGGCTAGAAATTTATTAAGTATGCCAACTATTTAATGGGCTGCTTTTTTATCTTATCTTATCTAAAAGTGTACGTGGGTCTACATTTATCATCAATTAAAATGTGTACACTTGTTTGCATGTAATTAAACATTGCGCCTGCAGCTAAGTAGGTCATCCCCTGTATTTGCTCCACTGTTCATTAGCGGCGCTTAGTGATGTCATTAATGCCGTTACTATTTGTTGATTAGCGAAACATTTAATTTGATTGTCATTGTAAATAATCTAATAAATCAAATTTTATTGGGAAAGTTAATTGAATTTAATCAATATTTGTGTATGCATGGGAAATACAAATATACTATGTGTAACGATCTACCGAAGATTCCTTGGTTTTCTTTCTTCGTTTTTATAAATGTTTTTTTGCGGGGTACCGAAGATTTAAAAGTTTTCTAGATTTACAGGTTTTATGTATACGTCGTTTTATAAAGTCGTTTTACTAAAACTCAATTTTCAGCTGATTATTCTATAAAAGGTAGACAATATAATAATCCAATGAAATGATTTTGTTTATATGTTATGAACATAGCTAAGCTCGTAGTATAGTTAAGATTTCCTTAAGACAAAAATATTCTTCATATGAAAACCACCTTTTAAATCGATGGGAATGTTCCTTCACATTTTAATGCTACTATAATCTCAAGATTACACTAAATACGAAAGTTTTAAATATGTATTCAAGTTAACAAATTAACATTTTATATATACTGATTGATTCAAATGATTCACTAGAGATTCAATTCCTTCAGCGAAAAGTTAAGAACCATTGGTATCAAGCCGGCATCCTCCAGCTCCAGTATCTGCTGGCGTAAATTGTCCACATGTCTAGACATAATAAGCTGTACAACAAAAACAAAAACTGTAAGTACAACAAAAACCTTATATCTCTCATAAACTAACCTTCTTTATCTTTTCGCGCTGCTCGGTGCTTTGACAGTAAATAAGCACCGTAGCGGCCATATGTGGACGATGGATAAGCATGCAGAGCTCGGCAAATTGATAAAGATTCAGTGCGTCCACCACCGGGCAACCCTGCAGACGCAGCAGTGTTTTCTGCAATCTCTCCTCCAGGGCAATGGAGCGCGTTTGCACTGCGTTCTTGAGCGGATGCGTCAACACACAATCCCAGGCCAGTGCAAGACCATCCAAGTGCAAAAGCTGCGGCTTGCAGCTGAGCACATCGACTAATGCATTTAGCTCGCGCACCATATTAAATATAACCATGCGTTTCAGTATGCCATTCCAGATCTTGGGCAAATGTATATCGAAGCCCAGGCAAATGTCAGCCATCACCTCCAGCGAGAGTGGATTCTGAGCATTGCGCTGCCAGACCATCTTCAAGATGTTAATCTTATCGCAGTTGTCATCAGCGAATTTCTCTATATTGGAATTGTAGCCGAGAGCCTTCAATTTGTGGACACACTTGATGGTGATGAACTCGCGCTGGCTGATGGTGTTGCTGAAGGAATTGCTACCATCGTTGAGCTTAGAGTAGCACTCGTACATCTGCAGCTGCGTGGAGGTGTTGACAGGGCTGCAAAGCAGAAGGTTACAAACACAGATTCAAGATCAGAACTTTTACGATTGGCTTCTAGCTTACCCGCCCTTAAAGATGAGGCCCACCAGGAACTGCACCGCCTCCGATTTGGGCCAGCTGCTGAGTAAATAAAATGCGCGCACAACATTTTCGCTGGCATTGCCGGTGTCATCGCCATTACCGTTGCTGCCATTCTCCGGCCAGTTCTGATCTTCAAGGAACGTCTCCTCTAAGATAGTACCGTCTGTGGTCTCCATTGTGACGGACAGCCAGTTCTGCAACAGCTTAAACTGTATGTTACTCAGAGTGAGCTCGTGCAATGCACAAATCTCTTTGACCAGTGCATTGATGTCCACCTTGCTGGACTTGAGTATCAGTTCGTGATGGTATAGGCAATGTATTAGCTCTATGGGATGCTCGACCAGACGCAACAGCTTCTCATCGGTCATGCCATAAACGTAGAGCAAATGTTGTGTCTTTTGTATGGGATATCTGCGCTTGATTTTAGCTAACTGATCTTGGCATTTGGGATCATTGGTAAGCGAACCATGGTCCTTGGCATATTTCCAGCACTCATAGGAGGCCTCCACCTGATCGGCACCCTCAGGCGCATAGCCGGCAACGAAATACAAGATAAGGAAAACCTTGCTGGGACTGTGCACGTTCTTAACCAAGCGGAGTATCTGCAAGTAAAACGGTCTTCCAATTAAACTTCAAACTTTAGGAAATTAAGCTGAAGTTCGCACCGATTTAAGGAATGCATTATTGGTTGGATGCAAGCTCCAGGATTCCGAATCGTTTTTCGATTTGTACTCGGCTATAGAGTTCTTAACGGCTGCCATACAAAAGTAGTCACAATTCTGTGAGATATCCTTGGAGTTCTTCAGCGAAGTGCACATAAGTATGAGGGGGAACCAGCTCTGACAATTGTCCACGTTGAGCTCGCTATCTGCAGAAGCAGATAAAATTAAGGTAAACAAATAAGCTTTAAGCGTCTACCACAACAACCCACCGAGAATGTCTTTCAGAGGCTTTTCCACAATGGGCTTGAAGGGAAGGCGATAGCGCGCAATCTTGGGCAGCACTCCGTTCTCCTTTTGCGACTGCAGCCACATGTCCGTCTCCAGTTGACCAGGGCGATTGCGACGTCTCCTGATCATCTTGTGGCGCAAGAAATGTAAAATATTTATCCAGGTTTCCATCTGCTTGGGCGCTGCATCGAAGAACATAAGAATCTCAATAACGCATAGATACAGCTCATAGAAATAAATGTTGATCTCATCAATGAACTGCTTCAGCTTGGAGGTGAAGAGCTCTACATTCTTGATTTCATTTATGTAGGGCTGGCACATATCCCGTATCTCGTGCACGCTGCTTAACATGACAAGCTCTTCGTCACCAAACGTATCCGTCTTAATCTCATAGCGCAGTTCCTGTGCATTCAATATGCTCAATATTTGTGTGATGAGCATCTTTTGATAATCTAAACCAAAGTCTGTGCTCATTCGCTCCAGCAGCTGCACGTTGAGACGCTTGTTGTGAAATTCCTTTAGCAGCTGATCAATGTTGTCCATATCGGCATTGAATTTGCCTTTAATACTCGGATCCTGTTGGCAGAACTCCAAATAGTAATACAGCTTATTGCGTCTGTTGACATGCGAAAGTAGTATTAAACATAAAAAAACTAATTACATAGCCTAGGATTTAACATACTTGGCACGCAATTCTTGTACATAATCCATTTCGTCAATGTGCTCATTGTACATAGCGGAGAGAGTGAGAAAATGTATTTTCTGCTGATCCGTTTTCACCTCCATGGACAGCTTGTCCAGCAGGGCCCGAGATTCGGTATCCGCTACCAGCATGGTGAAGAGCTCTGAAAGGGTTTGAAGCAATTAGAGCGGAGATTAGGCAAACGCTTTAGAGTTTTACCAATTAAGTTGGCCTCCTTGTTGTTCATGGCATTGCGAAGGATGCGGCGTAATTGCAGCGTTATGAAACCCTCGTTAATGATCTTCCTGCTGCGATTCTGTTTCTGATATTCCAGCAGATACTGTGACATAATGTACCAGACATCGTGCTCCTTGGCCTTGGTCAAATGCTCCAGCGACAAAAAGAAATCGGCGCGAGCGCCATCAATATCGCCTTTGACATTCTCGGGCAGCAGCTGTTGCAATTGCAGCAGCAACGAATTATTTGGTTTCGTCTCAATGGTCATCAGGAGCAGTGTGCGCGCCAAGAACTTGACAATGGGCAGACTTCCGGTCATGCGTTTCTATAGGGTATACATATTCTAATAAATTTTAAAGTTTAGTTGGCGAAATCGCTATACCTTCTGCTGCGGCTGCTTCTGGGGCTGCACATCGACATCATCGAACATAGACACGGAGTAACGTTTCTTGGTCGTTTGCTCCACAGTCAATTTCACCTCAATAGACTCATTGAGCGCCGTGGAGAAATTTAGCGTTGTCTCGCCCAGTGCAATTGGTGCGCCATCGAGCGCGCGACAGATTTGATCGTTTATGCTCTTCTCCTTACCCAGATAGTGCGTCTCTATGACATCCATCGGATAGTGTATGACTGCGACGCGCACATACTTAATCAGCTCATTAAGATCGCGTTGGCGACTGCGTTCGTGCAAGAGCGCCTCCGTTAGCAACTCGTAGGCCAGCGGAAAGCTCAAAGGATCACTTTCGTTCAACATCTTCAGCGAAGAATACATCTCTGTTGCGAGAAAACAAAGTATTTAATTAGTTTACTAACAGGTATTACCTGACCGTCCCTAAGACCTAAGGTATTTTCTGTTAGTTTTAACTATCACTTTTCCACTTATTTTTCGTTTGTGGCGGTGAATTCATTGATTTCACTTCACCAAATTTACGATTATTCATTAAGTTTTAAGTAGTTTTTTCTTAGATTATTTATGTTTTTAGTTTACTTTAAAAATAAGTAAATGGAAGCGTTCTGCACTTTTTTCGACAGTGCTGGATTTTTTTAAAAATTAAGTCAAAACTGATTTGGGGTTCAACAAAATTTCCATTGCATTTTAAAAAGTGAGTAGATCGGATACAATCACATATCAAAGAAATTTGTATAATTTCCGATCTTCGAAATGGATTTAAATAATCGAACAAAGGAAGTGAAAATATCCCTTAACAGCTTTCTGCCGGTTCATCTAAAGTGGACTTTTTTTAATTGATGAAGCACGACAGACTCAAATAAATATTCACATAGCTCTTTGTAAACGAGTTTAGATATGATCTAAACATCATTAATGGTTACTACTGCGGAATCTTTAAGGCCGTCGCTGATTACTAATTAGTTAGTCGTTTAAAATATATAGACATTAACGTATATTACTTACCAAGACCATTACTCTTGGCCTCGTTAATTTGCTGCACCAGCAGCTCAATGGCAAAGTTGATAAACTCAACGCAGTTCGCTGGCACACAGTCGATAAATTCCAGTACGTGATGAGCCAATGCACAGCTGAGCGGCAGACAGCTCATGCGCTGGCTAATGCGCAACAATCCTTGCACCTTTTGCAGATGAAGTGCGCCGCATAGATCACCCATTTCATTGACTATAAAAGCGCACACGTTCAATGCAGCCTGAGCGCGTGACATGATCAGTTCGATGCCCTCATCGAGCAGCTCCAGGCGCCTTTGCAGCGATATCAGATCACTGCTGGCGTTTAGCTGCAAACTGAACTTTTGGCGTAATTGAAAGCAATGTTTAATGAGCAGATAGCGCTGACTGTACACGGAATCCACATGGGGCAGCAACAGCTTGAATAACTCTAGCAGATTAACATGCTCCTGCAATTTGGCTTCATTCACAAACGACCCCGAGCTCATCTCGAGCAGGTTGGCCAGGATATCAACAACATCGCTGCCTTGCTTTTCAATATATTTGCATTTAAGCGACTTGAAGAACTCATAGGCTAACTCAATTTGACCACGTCGCGCCATCTGATAGCAGCAATTGAAATTGGCGCTGGTGGAGATCTCTGGCGCCGCTTTTGTCAGTGTGCGTATATCGTCCAGCATGTCCGGCAAATTTAGCTTAACAATGCGCATCATAAATAGCTCCAGATTGATGTCAGCCGAGCTATCCGCTGGCCAGCCGTACTTGACCTTCATGATCTTTATAACTTGTATCTCGTATTCAGCATTGATTTTCGCGCTCAGCGGATGCGTGGAATTGCGCAGTTTAATAAGCGGCGACAGCGTTTCTGGCCACGGCACTGGCGCATTTTGTAGTATCGAGAGGGCGCACTCCATGCGACTGTCCTCGTTGTGCAGCAGCTCTATGCAGGCCATTGTGCGCTCCAGCCAATTGCTAAGCGATTGACGATTTCCCACCAATTGAGCTATATACTGTTTGATTACATTTAACGGCTGACGACCCTTCTCTTTATAGATGGGATATAGAAAATCCTTTACCAGGTTCTGTAAATTATCCAAATGTACGCGCTGTAATATGCGCAACGCTTTCTCATCTATGGAGTCCTGCATATAGTTGTCCAGCGTAAAAACTAGCTTGTAGCTCGTTTTTAATACTGATAAATCCTGCAGAGCATTGACCAGATCGCGCAGCTTGCCAATATTGCGCTCCTGCTGGCGTCCCAAATGGCTGAAAAATGCAAAACGAGTTTAGTTTCGTTTCAATATTTAACAGCAACAAAAAACTCACGAGTAGATAAATTGAACTTCCTCGAATATATCTAAAATATTGCTCGCAAATTCGAGACCAATATCGGGCCAGTGTTCGCTATATTGCAGCTTGCGGGTCATCTCAATGCTCCAGTCGGTAATAAACGGCATAATGGTTGGATGCGTACTGCTGACCATGGGCACGAATTGGCGCAACCACTGCACCACATTTAGTGGTTCCGTATTGCTGGGTATAAAACCCAGCAGTGTACGCAATTCATCCTCGCTGAGATGTGGCAAAATGCTGCTCGAGTGACGACGCCAGATAAGACAGGCGGAGGGCATATCGTTGCTAAACATGCCCTTGACCACCCTCACTAGATTCGTGTTGTACACGAACTTTTGCCACTCGGTGTTGCACTCATAGGGATCAATGATGGCCAGTGTTTTGAGGCGATGTAGTTGCTCATCTATTTCCAGCATGTGCAGCTCATCTTCCTGGGTGGGAATGTTGACTATAAATAAGCGTGTTTCAGCAATCGCTTAAAGGCTCACCTCAAAATCCAATCTCTTCTGTATTTCCTTTAAGTAACGCTCCAAAATTTGACGTGAACTTAAATTAATCATGCGATTATTTTTGATAAACGCTTTACTCTCGATCTGACCCAGTAATTTAAGCAGCATTTGAAACTTCTCTTCCAGATCGGCGAGCTGCGCATTGTGTGTGTTTGCATTGCACAGCTCGATGAGAATACGTTTGGCCCTGGCCTCGTAGATGGGCTGCAAACACAGCTCAAATTGTTTGCCAAAGTCCTGGGCGATAACGCACAAGCAGAGACATAATAAATAACTAATGTTAACTAATAAGACGTTAACAAGCAGCTACCTCCGCCTCTTCCAGACGTCCCTTAGCAATGAGTTTCTTCAAACGATCACTGGGATCCGTCTCGGAGACCATCATCATTTCCAGCTCCGAAGGAATTTCCTTTTCACTAATCGCCCGGGCCGCCAGATAATATAAATTGACGGCGCTCTTCGGTTGCCGTATGAGCCAGGCGTGCAGCGGCACCTCCACCTCGTTTTTGCACTTGAGCGCTAAAAAGTTGACAATCAGTCGTGAGCAGGATCAGTTTTTAAAAATTGGTTCAGTCGGAACAGCAAAAGTCGTAAAATTTTGCCATTTCTCTGCATCGCCCATTGCAAACGTTAAAAATTAGGCATTGCTGCGGCTTCTGCTTATGACAAAACCAGGAAGTCGCAGTCTAACTTGAAGGCGAAAACGATCGGTAGTTTTATTGTTAGAAGTTTCCATTTTGCTTGTCTTTAACTTCGGCCTTTAACTGACCAGCTAGTACTAGGAACAGTACACAAATTTTCTTTTGAGTCAGGCCTCACTTCGACTTACTTACAGTCTCTTCGTTTTATGCTTTCTCATTATCGACTTGCGGGTTTTCATAAGCGGACGCAATAAAACTTTTTGAATGTGTTGCCGCACTAAGCATCATTAAATACGAATGAAACCAAAACTTACAAGGATATTCGACAATTTTAATGAAACGCTCGCCATCCGCTGTGGGCTTGGTAAGTATTAATAGCTCCACATGCTCCTCGCTGGACTCCATGACCAGCATGTCCTCGACGAGCAACGTGCGACTCAGCGTCGACTGACTTAAGCTGACGGTTCGCGTAAACGGACAAATCTGCAGCAGGTGACCAGAATGGGTCAAGGCAATGCTGCGAGCACGGAGAACATCTTAATTGAAAATATGCAGAAATTTTTATGCTCAAACCTACATATATTGCTCCGCATTGTAGATGTCCTTTATGCTGCCCAGATGCGTTGGCAAATTGATGCGGGTGACATCATTGGAAGCGCTTTTAAAATTGAGTGTGCCCTGTGCGCCAGTTATAATCAGATCGTGAGCAGCACGCGGCGACTCCCGATTGTTGATGGCATAGCCGAGGCTTGTTGGCTGCTTGAGCAGTAGAGCGCTATCCACGCTGTTGACAGCACGTCCAGTGGATGTGCGCTCAATGGTGACATCATCCAAAAGTGCAGCCATGTTTTCATTATCATTTAACGTCACATTGGATAGTGATTCCAGCTGGCCTTCATTGAACTCACTCAGACTAGAAACGTGAAAGTGGTTAAGCGAGATAATCCCCATATCTGAGCGCGGATTCTACTCACCAATAGACGCTGCCATTCTTGCAGGTAAAGTAAAAGTGCTGATCCAATTGTTGTATGCTTGTAAATGTGCCGTTATTGATGCTAACATCTTCCATTTTAATGCAAACACTGAACAGTAACAAACCCTTGATATATACGCCATGGACTTCGCCATCCGTTAGGCCGCACACAATCAGATTTCCGCTGTTAGATATGGCAATTGCATCGATCTGTGCGCCAAAACTGAGAAAACTGCACTTGGCCACCAGCTCATCCTCGAGCAGCAACAGACTCTTATCTACCGATATCACCATTTTGCCACTTTGCACCGATGCCTGAATAGCAGGATATTTTGCAACCTAACAAACAACAGTTTTAATTTTATGTTTTTTTTATTTTTAGTTTCAAGTGTAATTCACCTCATCTTCACTGCTTATTTTGAAAATGCTGCGCGAGGAAAAGGCATTGGAAATGGTCTCATCCTCCACCGTAGAAGCTTCAAAGTTGCTCCACATTGTTTAGCACGCAAACTTTTAGTCGATACGAAAAAACAAATTTAAATCAGCCAGCGCCAAATTTGTAAGCGTCACTTGCCATAGGGGTGAGAGTTTACATCAGCTAATGGCGTTAGTTTCGATAGTTCTATTGAGTATAAATATGCTATTTATCCCTTTTATTGCACTGAAGACCAAATACTCAGCAGGTTTATTTATATATGATTTGCTATATGGCTTTCAAGTCAATTTATAAAGTTTTTGCTTATCGATATTATCTGAATGTCATATCGATGGGCTGAACACGCTTATATTGATGGTCATCCTAACTATAAAATAAAGAATGGAATTTTGGTATTTGGTTGTTGTCGAAATACGGTCACCTTGGCTGACAGGCGAGGAAAATTATTTATATTTTAGAATCCACGACGCTTTGCATACAAAAATTGACGATTTATTATAGTTACGCAGCAATTTTAAACGCATCGGCGTACAAATGACCAAGTGTGGCGCTAAACAACCAAAAATTATGTGTTATTTGTGTTCAAATGGTTACGCAGCAACCAATTCACACATAAAAATATAGTCGGGCACCGCGGCCATCAACAAAAAACGAAAACCACGGATGAAATTAGCTTGCGCAAACGGCAATACTGCATGCTGAAAATTAAAAACGTGCAAATCATATCGAATTGCCGCACATAAGAATGCGCTCACAATTTCTAGTGTAATAATTAAAAAACGCAGCAAAATTGCTGCCGCTGCTTTGCGGTGGTGGTGCAAAAAGAACATTAAATCGGTGGCAAGAAGAAGAGCCAGTAAGTGAGAAAATTGTAATTAAAAAAGAAAACGAAAAGATAATCAGCGTTGTGTCTAACAAAATCAATTAATCATATCAAATAAAAAAAAACACAAAACGGTTAATTATTACAACGTGCAGCCCATATCGCGTATTGTGTTATTTGTGCTGCAGGTGCTGCTGCTTGGCGCTACGCTGCTCAGAGACGCTGCCAACGCTGACGACATGCGCGCGTAGAGTTGCCAGCTCTGAAATTGCCAAGGTAGTCGCATTTGTGGCGGCTTCTGTCCTCACAGAGGTTTATTTTTTGGACACTTTTTACATTGGGATGCAGTGGTAAATGGTGCAGCAATTAATTAAAATCTATACAACACTCAAGGAGCTCCTTTTCGCACAGGTTGGCAGCCCCGCTCGGCTAAAGGAAGCAAACATCGAGAGCCGCATTTCCAATCAATTTGTATTTTGAATAAACGCGTCGTGATCCCGCGGATCGACGACGCCATTAGATAGAAATTTTCGTTCGCCCCGTAGTTAAAGAAAAGCTGCCACCATTCGGAAGAAAAACACCTCGAATATGACCCACAATATCGGTATGGCGCCATATCGTTTGCCGGGTCCAGCGGGCGGTCTCTGTCCGCCTGATTTTAAGCCGCCGCCACCGACGGATATCATCTCGGCGCCGAGTAATCCGAAAAAACGACGGAAAACATCAAATGCGGCCAATTCGGCGGCGGCAGCTGCTGCAGCGGCGGCAGCTGCGGCGGCTGCCGCTGCCAATTCGATGCAACAACAACAATCGGCGCCGCCAACACCGCAGGATTTATTGCCACCGCCGCCGATGGGCGGTTTTGGTGATACAATCGTCGCCTCCAATCCGTTCGATGACAGCCCCCAGGTATCTGCCATGTCCAGCTCAGCAGCCGCTGCCATGGCGGCTATGAATCAAATGGGTGGCGCCGGCGGACCAGGCGGCCATTTTGGCCCGCACCCGCATTGGGAGGAGCGCATGGGCATGGGCATGCATCCGCATATGCATCCACATCCGCATCATCCTAGCGCCGGCGGTGGACCCATGGGCCATGGGCCACACGGACCGCATCATATGGGTGGGCCTCCACCCATGCGCGGCATGAGCCCTTTGGGACCTGGCGTGAGCCCTTTAGGACCTGGCGTGCATCCGCATGGCATGGGACCCGGCGTTGGACTGCCGCCGCACATGAATCATGGTCGAGCCGGCGGAGTACCCATGGGCAGTCCAATGGGCGCAATGGCTGGCATGGGCGGAATGAGTCCGATGGGCAACATGGGAGGACCAAGCATATCCCCACATCACATGGGTATGGGCGGACTATCACCCATGGGCGGTCCCAACGGGCCTAATCCGCGTGCAATGCAGGGATCGCCCATGGGCGGTGCTGGTGGACCGATGCCGGGACAGAATTCGCCAATGAACTCGCTGCCAATGGGCTCACCCATGGGCAATCAAATTGGCAGTCCACTGGGTCCAGGACCTGGGCCCGGGCCGGGCCAACAGCAACCAGGAACCCAACAGCAGCAGCAGCCACAAAACCCGCAACAGACGCACATGAACAATGGACAAATGGGTCCGCCGCCCCTGCACAGTCCGCTGGGCAATGGGCCAACAAATCACAGTCACATGTCCGGTGGACCAGGTCCAGGCCCGGGTCCTGGGCCGGGCGGTTTAGTTGGTCCCGGTGGCATGTCGCCAGCCAACAGCAACAACAACAATAATAACAGCAGCAACATGATGGGTGGCAATTCGGCCAACAATAACAATAGCAATAATAACAATAATAACAATAACAACAATGGCAGCAATCCCAACAATAGCAACAACAATCAAAATCCTCATCCACATCTGTCGCCAGCGGCGGCAGGTGGCCGTTTGGGCGGTGTGCCCAATGCAATGCAATCGAACGGTCCAATGCCAGTGGCGTCATCAGCAGCATCCACAGCGGCGACGACGACGTCAACGTCGGTAACAGCGACCACATCAGTGCCTACGTCCTCTCCAGCGCCGCCTGCCATGTCACCGCATCATGCGTTAAACAGCGCCGGTCCCAGTCCGGGCATGCCCAATTCTGGGCCCAGTCCGTTGCAATCGCCAGCGCTTAGCGGCGGCCCAGGCAGCAACAACAGCAACAACAACAACAACATGAGCAACAACAATGGACCCATGATGGGCCAGCAAATGAATCCAAATGTTCCTATGCAGCAGCAACAGCAGCAGCAGCAACAACAACAACAACAACAGCAGCAACAACATCAACAGCAGCAGCAGCAACAACAACAACAGCAGCAACAACAGCAGCAGCAACAACAGCAGCAACAACATCAGCAGCAACAGCAGCAGCAGCAACAACATGGCCCGATGGGCGTCCATATGGTTGGACCACCAGGCGGACCAGGTGCACCTGGTCACGGACCTGGTGGTCCCATGGGCATGGGCATGAATCAAATGCTGCCGCCTCAGCAACCCCCACACCTTGGAGGACCACCGCACCCGCAGCTCATGAATCATCCGCACCCGCATCATCCGCATCCAGGTGGTCTACCGCCGCATCACATGATGGGACCCGGACCAGGCATGCATGGTCCCGGTCCAGGCGGCATGCCACCCCATATGGGCGGTGGCGGCGGTAATCCGCACATGATGGGTCCACACGGCAATGCTGGCCCACACATGGGTCATGGTCATATGGGCGGTGTGCCAGGACCTGGTCCTGGACCAGGCGGCATGAATGGACCGCTACCGCATCACGGAATGCCACCTCACCACGCACACTCACACCCACATCATCACAGCCACGGACACAGTCCGATGGGCGGGCCAAACATGTTTGGCGGTGGCGGCGGTGGTGGCCCCATGGGTCCGGGTCCTATGGGCAATATGGGTCCCGGCCCCATGGGTGGTCCCATGGGCAACATGGGCGGCCCCATGGGCAAGCCCATGACAATGAGCGGTGGCAAAATGTATCCACCGGGTCAACCAATGGTCTTCAACCCGCAGAATCCAAATGCACCGCCCATTTATCCATGTGGCATGTGCCATAAGGAGGTCAACGACAACGATGAGGCGGTCTTCTGTGAATCCGGTTGTAATTTCTTTTTTCACAGGTAAGCAACGTCTTATATCGATTACTAGCAAGTAATGCCCGGCTTTGCACGGTATTTCACATTAAATTAAAAATCAGTTGTCTGTCCATTTTCCGAACTTTGAGGTTGTTTATCAAAAAAAAAAAAAAAAAAAGTAAATCTTTCAAATCAGTTTAACGTCGATTGGATAAAAAGGTACTTTTGCAGAAACCTTTTAGTTCCCCAATTTTCTGTCCTGTGGTGCGGATTTGAATTAATTTTCAAAAAGTGGCCTACGAAACAAGTTTTAAACCGATCAGGGGGAAGTTAGTCTTATGCCCATACCTATTTCCCTTATTTCCCACCCAGAGATGTGGGAAGTTTTAAAAAGCGTAATATTTCTACATTAAATTATCACAAGGACTCGAAAATACATACAGCCATTTAATTATGTATATTTATAACTTTAACACTGTCCAAAAGTCAACTTTCTAGCTCTTACGCTGTAGGTTGTGGTCAGTCGAAACAATCAATTCCTTTTTTTAAATAGATCAATTCCTCATTTAAATTATGTTCTATGTTCTAGAACCTGCGTGGGACTGACGGAGGCGGCCTTTCAAATGCTCAACAAGGAGGTGTTTGCTGAGTGGTGCTGTGACAAGTGTGTGTCTTCCAAGCATATACCCATGGTCAAGTTCAAGTGCTGAAGAACCACCAACAACCTACAATACAACAAAAACAACAACAACGATGATAACAACAACAATCACCACCAGCTAGCACTCATTCACTCTGTATAAATATATCCAAGCATTAACTATTTTAATTGTAGGGTTTAAGCAGTTTAAGGTAACCCACATACATCATACCACATGCGCTCACAATAGTCAAAGGTCCCCAACGAAACCATCAATTTAAATGCAAAAACTCACAATATATATATATATATATACATATATATACATATGTATATACTATATATATAGATATGTATATACTATATATATATATATATATGTGGCCGAAGCTGTGTTGTGATTTTTCGCTTCGGCCAGGCTCAATTGCGCGCATCCTTAACAAAAGTAAAATCAAACCTTAAGCAACACTGAACACACGAAATATGTATGCTAATTGTAATATAGTATAGCATAGTATACATATACATATATATAAATCTATATCTGTATCGCGTGTGAGACGATTCGTTGTTGTCAGCCTAGAAAGCATGATAAGCAGAAAGTAACGGAAATGGCAGAAAACAAAAACAACAAAAATCTGAAATACACACTGAAAAAGGCGAAACGTCGATAACGAAAGCAAATATCAATCTACTCTAGTGTGTATTAAAAAAAAGGCAAAATTATGAATTAAAAAAAAAACAATGGGATATTCAAGAATGAAGAGATATAACGTTAAATTCTTAAGCGAAAAGATAAGGAAAAGCAGTTTAGAAGCGAACACAAAACGTTAATTTTACAATTTGTTTTCGAATTATTAGAGTTTTAAGTGTGTGTGGAGTGCATGCATATACTATACACATATATATATAATATACACACATAAGATATCTTTAAAACTAAATATCGATCTGACAATGAGCATACAAATTGTAACGTAAACAAAATTTAGCCGTGTGTGTGAAATTGTTTTCAACAAAAAGTCTTTCGTGTGGTGTTTTTTACTCTTGCGTCAATTTTGCATAAACTTTTTAAACAAAAACAAAAAAGAAGATAAATACTTAATATGTATGCTAAGCGAAAGAGTATTGACGTATCGATTGAACTGATAAAAAGTTTGGGTATTTACAAATAATTAAAGATCGAGAAGCAATAAACGCAACACGGAATGCGAGTGAAATCGATTGCGAACAAAAAAAAGCACAAGAAATTATTAAAAAAAATGCAGCGAAACAGAACTAATTTAAGCATTAAAAGTTAACGCGTGAATTCAAAATGAGAAAATTGTATAAATTGCAACTTAAGTTATTTATAATTAAATAAAAAAAATACATACAAAATAAGTTGAATAATTTTGATCGTGTTTACTCACAACTTAAAAAGTTAAACTGTGGCCGAGTACGATACAATCAAAAATATATCGTGACTTCACTAAAATGCAAATAAGTAGGTATATAATTTTTTTCAGTTACCAATTAATATCCAATTATAATCATTTTGCCTAGTACTTGACAACGTTTATGTACCAACCTCTGCTATTCAAACCTATATTCTCTTTGTTGAATGAATAATTGAGTTACAATATAAACTTGTTTACAATATAAAAATGTTTGGCGTATAGAAGAGGAAATGTTCAAAGGGTATATACATATTCTTGATCACTATCAAAAGTCGATCACTATATAGCCATATCCGTCAGTGTCTATGTATCTGTCCATTGATCTGAAAACTATCTAATCATTTCTTGCATAGATCGTATTTTTTTTGTTGCTGTTAGTACATGTGTTGGAGTTGTCAGGACCATATAGTTGTCAGGTATGATAAGCCTTTTTGTTTTTCAAGATATTTTAACAAAATTCCGCAAATACAAGTTTCATTATCTATATTATCAATGTGGGATCACGTTGTAATAAAAAGACTATCTTAAATCATGTTGAAACTCTTCAGTTCAACATACATCCTGTGGAATGTCATACATATGAGATATACATTTTAAATGCATCTCTCACTTAACCCAGAAGCTACGTAGTTTCTGTAGCTACGAAAACAAAGTCTAGTTCGTCTTGTTTGAACACTTCATTCCTTAGTTATTATTGTATATATTGTGATTGTATTTCAGTTTTGGAATACTTAGACTAAACACGCACAGGTTAAATCATTAATAAACATATAATAATATAAATTGTTTGGATGAGTTTCTATTAAAACAACAAAAATCCTCTTAGAAACTCACACAATACCCAAAAATTATGATTTAAGTGGAGGCTTTAAAATAACTCACAAAAAAGTGGGCAAAAATTGAAATTGTTTTTAGGGCGCCGCTTAAAGCTACATTATATATTTTTTGATTACATTTAACTTTTTGCTTTAATTAATATACTTTTCATAATCATAGTATTTGCAGAGCACGCAGAGATCCTATTAAGTCTCTGCATGGCGCGTAAGTTTATCCGATGGCTGCCGTTATGAGTTCGGCCACATCTTGATCTGTGCTACGCACGGTTAGATTCAGCGTGACACCCTCGGAGAGCGCCAACTTGGCACGCACCAGCACCTCAACGCCGCCGCGGAAGGTGCCTGCAAAAGAATTAGAATTAGTATCAAATGCAGGCTTAATAGTTGTTTTTATCATACCCGAGCAGTGTACGGTGTGCAGATGCGTGCCCTCGGGCACTTTTTCGGAAAGATTTGCAGCGCCTAGGCCCAGTATTTTAAGAATAGTATTGACGGCATCCTGCAGATTGCTAACGGCCGATAGTACAAAGGTGTCTTCGGCTTGTAGCCACTCTGTAAGAAATGAAAGAATTGTTAAATAGGAATATTAGTTTAAAAGTAAGAATGCTTAGGCCTAGCGACAGTCGTGATTAACTCTGATGTTTATATTCCGATCTAACCAATAAATGAAACATTCTCGACCTGTGTATGCTATATTAGAGCCTACATGCTAATTTTGTGTACTTTTATAAATTTGTAAATTAATCGAGATATTTAAGAAACAAAAATGTTCTTCCTACAACAAAAATGTTTGATCGATTGTTTCTATGTTAGCTTTATACAATAGTGCTCTGACCAGTTAGACTCTTCGTCTGATGTGCTGTATTGAACCAACGGATCTGTGCCCAATATTAAAAAGATTGTATATAAACAGACAGATAGCAGACGGACATGGATATATCGAATTGGGTAGTGGTAGAGGTCAATAATGTATATGGTGTCAAAGCTATCTCCTGTCATCCGTTAAACATTTCATGACAAGATTATAAAACAGTCTCTATATATATATTAAACTGACCCTCACTATCGGCGGCATCCCAGGCCACCTGAAAGTTGTTCTTTTTCGTTTTCTGTATTTGGTCGGCGACTGTGATGTCTAAGTCCTCCAGCATATACTCATCATCGTAGCCCTCATCCGAGTCAGGCTCGCCAGTATTCGGATCGCAATCCTTGACCACAAAACGCAAAGTGGCGCCAAATGTAGCTGCAAAAATAAACACCAAAAATTTGAATATATCAGAAATTAAAGTTTAGCTATAACTTTACCTATGGAACTGCTAGCATCCGGCGGAAACTCGACAATTACGTATGTTGTCTGTAACTCGTTGTAGGCCAATTTGGGACAGGATAAGACGGCACGTGCCGTATAGCCCTCGGGTAGCGTCAGCTCGACGCGCACATTCTCCAGGAATTGTTCGGCGAGCGTGTTAAGGCAATCAAATTGGAATACAACATGCTGGGCAAAGATATGCTTGATACACTGAACCGTATACTCTGTTTCGCTCTCGGTTAGCTGTATGGGCGCTGTGCTGCGATGAATGGGACCCAGAACTTGTATGCCCGGCAGCTGAGCCAAACGTGCGGCGCTCTCCTCTTCTCGCGTAATTTTTGGTGCACGCGGTGCACTGGTGACCATCATCACATCGTTGGTGATCTCTGGCTTAACAATAGCGGCCTTGGGCACAATGGAAATGTCAAAGTGATTTTGCAGATCGCCATTTAAATGATCCGTCAGCGCCTTCTCGAGCAGCGCTAGTGAGCAATTCTCGCGCTCAATGATGTAGTTCTTGTAGAGCTCCGGTTTGGCCGAGTTAAGTATGCTTAGATAGTAGGTGGCACGATCGCGCACCTCATCATCCGGATCCATTTGGCAGCGTCCCAGTAGAACCAATATGTTCGCCAGCAGAGCGGGACACGAGGCGCCGAATTGGGCCAAAGCAGTCACCGCAGCAGCGCGCACAATGGGGCTCTCAAGAATGACGCGATTATATATGAAGCGTATGTACTTGGAGGGCGTGGCCGCAAATGGACCTTCCTTGCCAAGCAAATGCAAAATGCGCACGGCCAGCGAGACATGCTCGCAATCTTCAATGAACTCGCACAGATGCGACAGACCCGACTCCTTGGCATCGGCATTCTCCTCAATGATCGTTATAATGGTGTCCACAATTGATGTCTTATACTCCAGACCGCCCTCCTCGCGCAGCATGCCACTCAGGAAGTTCATCAGAACTGTATGCTTACGCGGATATTTGGCGCAGAGTGCGCATATGGCATGCACCACCACCACCTTAAACTCATCGGAGATCTCAGCAACAAATGTGGAGATCTGCTTCATTAAACGCTCCACAGAGGATTCGGCGCCAGTTTTTAAGAGTGTTGTTATGGCCAGCGTGGCCACTGAACGATTCGAATCGGTAATCAGACTCTCCAAATCCAAATTGCATGTGGTTACAGCAGCTGGATGTGTCATGGCCACCTTGTTTAGGGTGCGCACAGCAGCAAAGCGCAGCGTTGCCTTAACCGAACTACAAAACAGCTGCAGTATGGAGAAGGCCGGCGAAAGCATGCGTGGATTTGTGTTCTTCAGATTGACAATGGCATGGGCGGCCTCATAGATGACCATTTCGCTCTTGTGCCGCAGACATGATTCAATAAACGTATACAGGGGCGAATCTGCGAGCTCCTCGGCGGGTATGTCCTCTTCCTCGATCAGTTTGCAGGCGATACGTATCTGTTTGCGAGCGATATTATAAGCTTTAGTAGTTGCAATTTAACAACAATCCCATCCAGCTTACCAGCATACACACTGCGTAGGGACTCTTGAGCGAGCCGCGCGTTAATTTGTTGACCAACTTGGAGACAGCTAGGCGATCCGATTTGCGTATATGATAGAGCAGGCCGAGCGCATGATACTGCACCATTATATTATCGCTATTCAAGGCCTCCTGAGCCTCATTCGCCCAGCGTTTGACAACATCGCCGGCGGTGTTGGCCAGACGCAACGAGCTGACCAAAGCGGCACAAGAAACGGCCGCATTTTTATCCACAATGCATTGCTTCATGTAACGCTCGACGGCCTGAAGCATGGTGTGATCTGTTATGCTGCAGAGGGCACGTATGGCAGCGGCGCGATACAGATCTTCTTTGCCTGTCATGTCCTTGGTCAGCGAACTGGTGACAATGATGACATCTTCGGCTACGGAGCTTAGCTCCTTAATGCCCAGATAGACCATGCGGCGCAGCACAACATCCTTGGACTGGAACAGCTTGGTCATGGCAAAGAAACAATCGGTTGCCTCGCGCGGCACCAGCTGCTCGCCCTGATTCATCAGGTAGAGGATCTTGGTCAGTATGTGTATGCATTTGCGTGCATTCACTGGCGTCTCATTGAAAATGCGAGTCTCCTGCAGCACCGAGGTCTTCTCCAGATTCTGGTACGCGTTCGTCGGACCTATGCGTTTGTTTAGCGAGTTCGAAATAAAATATTTCATTTTTTGATTTTTTTTGTTGAACCGGCCGTAGGCAATATATAACGTTAGAACTTTAAAGCAGTTTCTATGTGTGATGTTCGGGATATTTCTGAGACTGTGTGTGTGTGTTAATTTTGTTGTACTCCTGGTTTATGCTCTTTTTGGCTGCCAGCAGAGCACCTTCTGCGGTCAGCAGTGTTGGCAGTTGTTTTGTTGCCGCTCCGGCGGCACTGTTAGTATTATTTTGTTGTTACCCAATTACTTACCGTCCTCCTCTTCATCCTTCTCGCGGCGAAATGAGCCCATTTTATGTGTTTCTTACTTCAGTAACGTGTGAAACAAATGAAATTGTAAAATTTTTTAAAGAAAAATATGTGATTTTTGCTACGCGTACACGTCACACTACACAGCAAGAAGAAGTTTGATATTTACCATTCAGCTGTAAACGTAGTTCCCTACTTTAACAGTCACCTAACAGCCGTGTTGCTCATATGTTCTGCATCATCGGTATATTGAAATAGTAATTTTCGTACATCGATATATTGTTCAACTTCCTTGCTTAAATAGTGTAAGAAATTGAAAAAAAAAATGTATGTAAGTTGTAAGCTTATTCGAAAGCTCTTACATGAACAGTTTCATTCTAGTCCCAACATTAGGAATAAAGTGCAAACAATGAGATATCGATGCTCTTGGTATCGTATAGAGCTATGTTATCGAATTATCGCACATTCTGTTTGCAAATGTCGATTCATAACTACGATATTAACAGATAGAGTCGAACGTTTTGCAGAAAAATATTTTTGTGCGCATACAAAACAAATATTAAATATTTCTATATAAAATGCGCTCGCGCAGCAGAAGCCGTTCACGCAGCCCACGCAGAGATCGACCACGTGAGATACGTGACAGTGGCAGATCCCACGAGCGACCGGACAGGCGGGAAACATACAAGCCGGTGGCTGAGTCTAGACACAGAGAGCAGGAAAGGGAACGGCCGAGAAAAAATGGCTACGAAAACTCACCTGTGCGTCGAGAGGGGCGCAATTCAAAGAAACAAGAGTCACCACGACGACGGCGTTCGCTTTCCCGGTCATCTAGCGCGGACAGCAGCAGCAGTGGAACAAGCAGCGACGGCAGTAGCAGCGGTACAAGTAGCTCCACCTCACGCAGTCGGAGTCGCAATCGTCGTCGCAGTCAGAGTCCGGTCAAACAGACACAAAAATCTGTGGAGCGCTGGCCCAACGATCGTTATCACGAAAATAACGATAGGCAAAACAATCCCTTTAGAGGACGTGCGCCGGAAGGCAGCTTTATAAATGATCCAGCTGAACGGCCAAGTCGTAGCCATCACCCACACCGGGGTGGCGGTCATCCTAAGGATTCAAAGGCCTTAAATGCGCGACGAGCGCAGCGTGTGCGGATTGGCGAAGAAGGCGTTCCAGAAGTGTGGGGCACCAGTCCAACACGGACGCACCATGATGTGGAGCTAGTCAAAGGCTCCTTTGTGGGGCCTAAAAAAAAGAATAAGCTAAAGAAGAGCAGTAAAATGAAGAAAGCCAAGTCCAAGAAGAAAGCAAAAAAAATTAAAAAGAAGAAAAAGAGCAAAAAAGTTTCCAGCAGCTCATCCGACACATCTTCAAGCTCGTCATCATCAAGCTCCAGCAGCGAGTCGAGCTCCTCGAGCGACGACAGTTCCGAGAGCGAGGATGAGCAGGAACTTTGGCTGGAAAAGACAGCGGATGGTATTAAAATGCCACCCAAAAATAAAGTCAAGAAAAGCACAAGCAAAAAGAACAAAAAGAAAAAGAAAAAACGAAAATCGGAGTCCGACAAAAAATCCTCATCCAGTGCAGCCAGGTCAAAATCGAAGGCGAGTGCTAACAAAAACGAAGAGGATGTGGGTCCATCCCTTCGCAGCGGCGGCAGCCTGAATCAAAAAGACTTTGGACGCGCTCTGCTGCCGGGTGAAGGTGCCGCCATGGCTGCCTACATCGCGGAAGGCAAACGTATACCAAGACGTGGTGAAATCGGTCTCACATCGGACGAGATTGCCAACTTTGAATCGGTCGGCTATGTGATGAGCGGTAGCCGTCATCGGCGCATGGAAGCTGTCCGTATACGTAAGGAAAATCAACTTTATTCGGCGGATGAGAAGCGCGCTCTGGCCATGTTCAGCAAGGAGGAGCGGCAGAAGCGGGAGAATAAAATACTAACGCAATTTAAGGACATGATTCACTCCAAACTGCAAGCTAAGGATAAGAAATAGGAAATAGTCATTTGTAAAGCAATTAAAGTAATTTTTAAATTGTGCATAAACTATTTGTAAAAAATAAAAACAATACATAAATCTCTATATACGAAACTGTTTTTCCTGACTGACTGATTGGTGATCAACGCACAGACCAAACCGTAAACACTAGGAAATGTTCACTGTAGTTACCTTATGGGACGTAAGAATTATGCACGCTAAGACGGAGTTTTGATTAATTCCATCCGCAAGTGTGAAAAAATCACAAAACAGTTGTATTAAATTTTTTGGTTACCATTCGATTGGTTAAATGGCTAAATGTATATATTTTCATATGTTTGCATTTATGTTTATATGTATGTTTGTGTATATATAAATATGTATGTTTGTATATATAAGAATTTATGCATACATATATTATGCATTATGTACATGAATGTATATGTATGTTAACATCCAAGACTAAGTTTACCACTAGCTGGGCTACAAATTAAAAATAAATGTTGTCTTAACTAATTTCATTTAACTCCATTCTCATGAATTCAAGTAAGTCTCACTTGATTTACTTTAAATAAAGAAGGCGGTGGTTTATATTGGAGGAAACGGCTTCAACTATGGAGGATGCAATGGAGGAGACGGCGGCTGGAGGCAGCAAAGGAGGAAGTGGCGGCCTCAACTATGAAGGAGGAGGTGTCTTAAACTGTGGAGGAGCCGACCCTTTAACAATGGAGGAGACGGTGAACAGAAGCTGTTTATTTTTACTTCCAAAATAATTTATCCAAAAAGTCGTTAGTTTAGTTTTCGATTAATAACTAGTCCGATAATATTGCTATCACAAAACGATAGCCAAGAATAAATTTCGATATATCTATGTATCGAATGATATCAATCTCCTTTTCTTTTTTTCGTGCTCCGCAACGCGTGCAAATTACTTATAAGTTATTTATTTAATTAAAACTTTCCGTGCTGGCAATATAAACATATAATTTAACATTTAAAATAAATCAACCAGCAAACAGTTACCTATATAACGTCGAGTTAATATTTATTAAGCAAAATTTATATCTTTTTGCAAAAATTCAATACATGTGTGTGAAACAGCGGCGGGATTACAACACGGCGTGAGCGACGCGGCATTGGTTAGAAAGAGCTAACGACAGATGTACGAAGTGGGTTAGCAAAACAATGAATGAAATTACAAAAGAAAATTGCTAACCGGCGGATTAGCGAATACGGGTATGAAGACATAAATTCAATATAAACTAGCAAATGTCACACCGTACATCCACACCCATAGGCACACACACACATACACACACGCACACACACATACACACACGCACGCACACTGACACCTAATCATACTAATCAAACGGAACAACGAGGCGACACTCCTCTAGCTAGCTTAATTAATTAGCTGGACACACCACACAATCACAAGTCAGTTTATTTTTGGTCAGTCTGGTTTTGTACTTGGAGCGTAGCGTGCGTAGCCGGCATAAGCGCTGCTCAACACAATGGCGTCCAAAGATTTGCAGTCACCGTCAAGCGAGATGGTGTTGCTTACACCGAACACTGAGAATCCACCCAGCATTGCGGCAGCTGTGACCAAGGATAAGGATGCCACGCGGGAGGGATCTGCGGAGTCGGACAACAGTCGTGTTGCGATGAAAAAACAGTTGGGCTTACTTGAGGGCGTGGCCATTATATTGGGCATTATCTTTGGATCGGGCATATTTGTCTCGCCCAAAGGTGTTATACGCGAAGTGGAGGCCGTAGGCACATCGCTGATTATCTGGGTGCTATGCGGTCTGCTCTCCATGATCGGCGCCTTGTGTTATGCGGAATTGGGCACAGCCATACCAAAGTCTGGTGGAGATTATGCGTACATCTTCGAGGCGTACGGCTCGCTGCCAGCATTTCTATATCTGTGGGATGCAATGATGATATTTGTGTAAGTACATATTTTGATTGTATTGCCTAAGCTTAACCTCATTTTAATCTTTACACTTATCATAAATAGGTAAAAAGGGTACAATGATTTTGTGTAAAAGTATGTAACAGGCGGAAGGATTCAACTCTACTCCCATTAATTATATATATTCTCGTTCAGGGCCACTAGCTGATTGCAGTCATGTCTTTCTGTCCGTCTGCGTGAACGCAGAGCTGCACTGTACCCAAAACGAGGTTAACATTTTTTGATTGATTTTGAGACGTGGTTTTCAAGCATAGCTCGAAGATAAGAGATACACAGCTTGGTATGCTGCTGTTAATATATTACACACATATTAAGAATATTTCAGCTTTTCAAAGGTTGACAAATTTCTTTAGGTATATAATCACAGTTCAATATATAAGACCTGAAAATTGCTTAAGGGTGGGACTTTAAACACAGAATTCATATAAGAATGCATTTCATATACGTATATACATAGCCAAGAAGAACAAGAAGCACAGCCGCAATATAAAGTCGGGCACTCCCAATTAGAGCACTCTTGTTTTTACATTGGGTCTGCCGAACGACTCAAACAATTGTGTACAGCAACTCGTGAGCTTTTTGCGTCTTCAGTTTCAATTAAGGCATCAATTGAAACTTACAGATTGACGTCTCTTAGATTTGTATGCTTACAATGAGCCCGTGGATAAGCTGAAAGCTGTCAGTTTTCATTCACTTTCATTAAACAATAAATGCTCTTATCAGTGTGTCGATTATAGTGTGTCGATGTTTATGTAGGCAGTCAATTGCTCCAAGATTGCATTAACGACGTTATTATTGTTATCACAATGCTATTTTTATTCGTTTGTTTTCGATAAGTATTAGCAAAATAACCAGAGAGAACCGATTTCTTTTGCTTGTCGAAGGTTAAATACCCTTGTAGACTTATATCAGATATACGAGGTGACTAATAATTGTTTCTTAATAGCTTGATATATAATATAGTAGTCCCGGTTATAATAAGATATTACTTGCCTATGATAGGTGAGCTTGTTGTTGGAAACAAAATAGTTTTGAACAGAAAACATGTGTTTTCAACTGATTACTCCTATTGTATCTAAGATAGGTAGGATAGAAAGGGGTTCAGCAAGAGAGCTTTCTGGCTGAGAGAAAAGACTAGTTGTCATTAAATCAGATAGGCAGTCGAACATGGCTATATTGACTCGGCTTTTGATACTAGATTATTTTTTATTTCTCATTCTCTGCATGTGCTACCCATTTCGTGGGAACGATATAATACCCTCTGCAAGGGTATAGATTTGAAAACATTTCCAAACACTTGCATTCATAAATACTTCTGAAATTCAAGACTTATGTATGTCTGTTTCTTACAGTTTCTTGTTGAATTGATATCATTATCTAAATATTTTTTGCCTCACCACAGGCCCACGACAAATGCTATAATGGGTTTGACTTTCGCCTCGTACGTGTTGCAGCCTTTTTTCGCTGATGGTTGTGAGATACCAAAAATCGCCCTTCAGTTGCTGGCAGCCGTTACCATTTGCTTTTTGACCTATTTGAATTGCTATTACATGAAAATCACAACGAAAATGCAAAATATTATTATGTTCACAAAAATTGCGGCATTGGTACTGATCATTGTCGTCGGTGTGGTTTGGATGCTAATGGGCAATGTTGAGAATTTCAATCAACCCTTTGAGAATACTGAAACCGATCCCGGCAAGCTGTCGGTGGCATTTTACTCGGGCATTTTCTCATATGCCGGCTGGAATTATTTGAATTTTATGACGGAGGAGCTGCGTGATCCATATCGCAATTTACCGCGTGCCATTTATATATCACTGCCCCTGGTCACGGGCATTTATGTGCTGGCCAATATGGCTTATCTGGCCGTACTGTCAGCGCCTGAAATGATCGCTTCCAATGCCATAGCAGTGGTATGTAGGACATGATTAACAATTTCCATGAGATTTTATTGATTCCCCATTTTTGTTGCTTGCAGACTTTTGGCAACAAGATAATGGGCAACTTCTCGCTGATTATACCCATTATGGTGGCCATCTCAGCATTTGGCGGTCTCTCTGTGCATATTATGACCTCGTCGCGCATGTGCTTTGTGGGCGCACGTAATGGACACATGCCCGCAGTGCTATCCCACATTAGTGTTAAGAGCTATACGCCGCTGCCATCGCTGGCTTTTCTGGTGAGGTTCCGTTTGGATAATTGTTGTACAAAAGAAGTTGCTTAATTAAACTTGTTTGCTTTGCAGTGCCTGCTCTCGATTGTGATGCTGCTTGTGAGTGATGTGTATGTGCTCATCACATATAGCAGCATTGTGGAGTCGTTCTTTATAATGCTCTCGGTGTCGGCTGTTTTGTACTTTCGCCACACACGCCCCAATATGGAGCGTCCAATTAAAGTAAGTTATGCCCGCTTTTCGAATAGTTGTACACATTTAATATATTTTTCTTTGACAGGTCTCTTTGTGGATACCCGCCGTGTTTGTCGTTGTGTGCGCCTTTCTGGTGGTCGTTCCGGTATACGTCGCGCCATTTGAGGTCTTCATGGGCTTGATAATAACGCTAATTGGCATTCCATTCTATTACGTTGGCGTCGTGTGGAAGAACAAACCCAAATGGGTGCATGACGCGATTGGTGCGTATACAAGCGACGTTCTAACCTTGACAATTGATACGTTTGGACATTAAAACCTTCATATTTACATAATCGCATATGATCAGCTAAATATCTACTAACCTATGTACTTTGTTTAGATTCGATGACATTCACGTGCCAAAAACTTTTCATGTCCGCCAAGGAGGAGAAACAGGATTAACGGAACCCCGGATGTAACTGAATTTAGCCTTATCAACATGGGAATTCATCACATATACATATACTATAAATCACACACAATACATCACAAAAAGAAAAAAGGTGCATAGACATCGAATATTAGGTTTTTACTTATTATGTTTTGACGCATTTGTGGTTTACGCGAATTGTTACGCGTATGTACCACATGTGTCACTTATCTGGTAAAAATGTTGATGAACTTCACAAAGAGAGAAAAACTTGTTTACATAACCAACAATTTGACAATTATTTAAAATCAAGCATAAAACTATGTGCTTTTCATCATTTATCATAGAATATAATTAAATATTTTGCCAGATCGCAAACATCTGTGAGCTTAGCTTTATATTTATTATATTATTCACCAAAGTACACCAGTAATATGCCAAAGTCCACATTACATTATTAAATTATTAATTACAGACTTAATATTTATTTTCCTTGAAAAATTTGCTGCGTTTGATATTAATTTGCGTTATTTAATTAATTTTTTTATGATTACTCGAATTTGTTAATTTGGGATAAATAAATAAAAAAAATTTTATTTTGGAGAATTGCCATAAGGTATTTTGAATTCCATTGTCAACTTTTAGGCGGCAACTCCGGACACATAAAAAGTATGCTATGGAATATGAATTACAGTGAATGATCAATTTATTAACAAACAGCTATGGCATTTATTATTACTGTCAATGTATGCCAATCCATTATAACTGATAAGCTTTATTAATAGAATGTTATTATATTTAAACTAAGCCCCAGTAATTATAATGTACGATGCTAGGCGATTTGACAGGTTTCTCTAAGAATAAACCCTAACTATTGTCCACACAACATTTTTGGACATGCCTGGCACGTCGCCTGCCATGACGACAGCTTTATGGATTGTGTCTTAGAACATGTACGTAGCACATGTACTCTGTATATACATATGTACATATACATATGTCAGGCGTGGATGTCAATTTCTAGGTGTTTTTAATTGATAAAAGTGTAGTGCAACTTTTGGCTGTTTAAGATGCTATTCAGGTGCCATTCATTTATTTATATCTGGTCAAGATTTTTTATAGTATTCGCGTGTCTATGGCTGAGTATTTTGTATGGGCCTGGCGCTCACATGCGCTAAATTCAGCGCAGATTTTTGTTCATTTTTTGGTTTCTTTTTAAATTTTTTTAAAGCTTTTTAAATATATGCCAGTGACAAGACGAATTGCTTAGGTATTGTTAGATCAGTACCATTCAATTTTATTACTTTCTTTTATGTTCGAATAATTGTGCTTTAATGTGCTCATCATATCGGATGTGGCACGGCCTGCATACACAATGAGTGGCCGCTGCGCCCATAGCTCTGAGGATTTATTTGATCTATACTGTCTTTATAGTAGTTGAACCAACCTAATCGACTTATATCACTCAAAAAACAAAACTTTAAAATGTGCTAATAATTGACTTGTTCTCATTGAATGGATGGGTACGCTTTGTGTTTTGTTTTTGTGAAGCCAATTTATAGATCTATTAATCATACGGGAATTTCATTTTGAGACACTTTTTTTTTCATCTGAAGTGATTGCTTGTTAATAGATTAGTTGCAATTATAATGATTTAGTAATAATATTGTAATGGAAACGATTTCACGTATTTAGTATACGTTTCTTTTGTGCTATTATTAGAAGATACCCCTTATTCCAAACTGAACATCCCTTAACTTTAGCGCGCGTTCATCATATGTCTCCGATTAACACGTTTAAGGGTATCATTAAAAAAAATCGTGTCTAGTCATTTAAATAACAATTAGCACACGATCTACGCTGTACAGTCAGGCGTAAATTCAAGCTAGATATTGTTTATCAAATTATTGTAAATTCGTATATAATTGATAACTGTTATTCTAATTGCGAAATTTGCAATAAATTATGAAACTCAATCAAAAAAGAGTGTGACACAAATAAAATAAAATGTAGGTTATCTCTATATATAAAAATATATCGATGTACATAAATATGTATGTGAGGATATCTACTAATTACTTGAACTGTTTTTCGCCAAGGTCTAGATTGCAGTTCGGAACTGAATTACATTTAAAATGTCAATTGTTCGCTATATTACCATACAATGTTCAGTTGTATTCGAGCTCATAAGTAGATGAACATTCAAATGCATTCATTATAGACAAGTCAACTCCTATTAATAGGTCGTTTTGTTTTGTATTTTCCATGTATGTCACGAGTTTCCGATACGCGTGTAAATAAAATGTGAACGAAATTTTAGTAAAACATTCAGTGCATGTTTATGCCCTGAAAATCACGATTACTACATATTTCAACTAATTAAAGTAACATTTAAGATTAGTCATTTTTGATATTACAAAATCCTAAACACGTTCAGATGACTTTCATGTGAAAACGTGTCTGAATTTATAACAATTAATCATGTATTGGTGCTTGGGAATAGTATTTTTTAATGAATATTTATTATTATGTTAGTCTATACTTGTTATTTATTTAATTAATTTTATGCCAGGTTTACTTTATGGATATGTTTCACTTAAAAAATATATTTAAATTTGTGTCTGTTGTAAATTTAAAGATAACATTAACACAGACTAATGAATTGAGCAAATATTACTTATTTATACATACAGACGTTTGCTTGTCTTTTCATTTCTGATAAAAATATGTATACATGGTATAAACGTAGCAAATACACTTACTTATGTTTAAAGCCGAGCAGTAAGCGTGTGAAAGCGCTCAATGAATTTGTCTGGCCCATCGAATTCCATTTGAAGCGATAGCCACGCGATCAATTAGTAGCTTACTGCATGATATTGTCAATATTTGCCCGGTATTAGATGTCGCGATCCGCATTCAAGTATATGAAATGTTAGTATGCAAAACAAAATATTATCGAATGATTGAAAGCCGTTTCCTCTTGTGTTTGCGCTGAGCATTAACTATGTGGGAATTATGACGAATCTCAATTTGAAATTTTCTTTGCTGCGGCACTATTCTAATTAATGTTAAGCATACGCACCGTGGTGCAGTTGGACTACTTCAAATTCAATTTCGTTAAGTGGACGCATTAGAGAAAAGCTCCAACAGCTCAATACTTCAATACCCCAGACAAAACGATCGATGGATCGTGTGCTCGTCTGTCGTCCGGTGTTTTTCGTGCGACTACGATTGTAGCTCATGTGTGTGTGTGTGTGTGTCTATACCCTGTACCCATGTTAAATGTGCAACGAAGTGTCTAATACTTTTTTGCACATATACGTAACAGGCAAAATTAGGCATTTTGGAGCTAATAGAACAGAAAAATTTAACTGATCGGTTAACTACTATTTTGGCAGTCGACTACTATTTTGGCTTATTGCTATACAACCTCATTTTGTAAGTTCAAATTTGATGTAGATTTTTTTTCTAAAATGTTATTCTCTCATATGTAATAATTTTGTCTCTGATTCGACTCTCGGCTGTGCTTGCATCTCGTGCAAGCAACACGATTTGTATTATTATCAATCATGAATGTCTTTTCTACTTAAGATGAGATGTTTAGGATGTTGTCTTATATATATTATCACATAGGACTTATGCTCATGGATTTTTCTGGCTAATCTTACGCAATTCCAGTTTACTTTTGTTTTCCGATATCTTCTTCCATTTTTCTAATATTAATAAATATATATTATATATATATATATATATATATATATATATATATATATATATATATATATATATATATATATATATATATATATATATATATATATATATATATATATATATATATATATATATATATATATATATATATATCTGAAAGATATGCCTTAAATATATTTATATATATATAGATATATATATATATATATATATATATATCTATATATATATAAATATATTTAAGGCATATCTTTCAGATTATAAGCGCTATTATTAATTGGGTTCTTTCGTATACATGTTATTTTTGTTTACTCTTTATTGAAGACTTGAAAACCTCGTAAGATCTAGGCAAGTATCTACGAACATTTGTTACAACAGCTCGGAGCTGTCTACAGGGTAACTGCGAGTCGGGCAAACACGACTAGAGTATCTTGTTTTTTATGGTTCGTGTCAGAGTGTGGAGCACGCGCTATACGCGGGGATTTAAGCTTTCGAATTTTCAATTAGTTCGTTGACGCTTGGGGAAGTTGTGAAGGTGCTTCAAGCGCCAAACCTCCGCACAGTTTAGAATCAACCAGCCAAGCGCAAGGTGTTGCATTTGACAAGTGCTCGGGAACAGGAGCTCAGTGGACAAGGAAATCATTACAATAAATTGCAAACAGTTAACGGATGCCATGCACTTGTTAATACTGCAAGCCGTTTTTCTTGTGATCTGCTGGTCTCAAGGTAAAAAAAGAAAAACAATAATATTGGTAATAAGAGTTGTGTTTATCTCTCTGTGTGTGTGTGTAAATATACATTAAAAACATGAGTTATATAACAGCTGGCAGCCGGCTGTGGTCATGTGATACATTTGTCATTGTACCAAAAGTGCAATCGTTAAATAAATCAAAGGAAAGCAAAAGTGATAATCATATTGAATATACTAGGCAAGACCAATCAATTTCAAGCTAACATACAGCCAGCCCCATGTTCTATATAAACACAATATTTTATAGTACCTTATCTTTGATGGTTCTATGAAAAGCGTGCGAAATTACAAATGTCAAGGCTGTCTGAATCATGTGCACCCAAAATAGCTAGAGCTATGTGGATATTGGCCAACCTATGATATCACGCTTCTAAGTACTCTTAATTACGCACATTACAAATATTATTGCATTAGCTTTATGGCATTTATGCCACTCGAAACTTTTTGAGTTTTCGAATGGCAATTAATACATTTACTGCTGTCATTGATTTTGATTAAGTGCACTCCAGTGATATTAAATGGGCAGCAAGCAAATAATTATATGTATATGCCGGCCACCTTTCTTATATAACAGACATGTCTGTTGCGTGATCTGACATAAGCTCTTACCAAAATTTAATATATTTAAGTGTTAATTTTCGAATAATAAATTAATTAGCTAGTCTAAAAACTAATGACCGAATAACTTAGATTTATGTAAGTTTACAAATATTTTAACACATTTTTAGATGTCTTCTACACTTGGGATTTATTTATCTAAAAATTTTGACCACGCCCACTAAAGGGCTGTAGCTACATGTCGCACAGTTTAAGGGCAAGAGTTGTTTTAATTTTAAGCTTTATTTACGTTCTAAGTTATTTAAAGCAAACGAAAAAATAGTCAGAACACGTCAACTTGAGCCCCTCAAAAAACATAAAAATTTAAATATCTGTAAATCATAGTTTGAAGGTCACTGTAATGGGATTACAGTCTATGAGCCAATTATCATTATGAAGTTTCATGAATCTGTTTTTAAGTTATTTCAATTGTATTCAATTGTTTTAATAATAGTGTGTCATATTATATAATAAGAATGGTACGAAATAGATGTTGTTGGTATATCTCATTATTATTTTTATTATAATTACTAATATTATTGTTATTATTATTATTAGTATTATCATTATTTTTATCATTATTATTATTACTATTATTATTATTATTATCATTATTATTATTACTATTATTATTATTATTATTACTATTATTATTATTATTATTATTATTATTATTATTATTATTATCGTTATTATTATTATTATTATTATTATTATCATTATTATTATTATTATTATTATTATTATTATTACTATTATTATTATTATTATTATCATTATTATTATTATTATTATTATTATTATTATTATTATTATTATTTTTGCTATAGATATTTGTATCACTATTACTTTAATTTTTATAATTATTATTTTTAGAACAAAGTGAAGACCTTCTTTCGCTAGTCTAGGATTCGAACCCTTAAAGTTCAGTTACCTCAGTGTCTCGGTTGCTTAGTTGTTCGAAATATTTGCATTCCTATATTTGTACTTATTATTATTATTATTAATTATTCTTATAATGTCAATTAGTATAAATTCTAAAACAAATACTTTTCTGTCTGCCTGCTAATTGAGATCCGTAGAAATGTGCAATTGTCATATGATATGCATGCTAATAGTCAGATCGGTTGGCTAAATAAACCAATTATCATATACAAAATAGCGGTTGATTTTCCTTTTCAACTGTGAGCCATTGTGTGGGACTTACTCAAACGTGAAGTCAGACAAGTGGTGAAAATTATGGAAAAATATTTACCTTCGACGCTCATTATCAATATCAATATCAATGATTGTGCCGATATCTATATTGTGTTTAGTGTGCCCTTGTATTTTCTTTTTGAAATTTATTTATTTATTTATCTATTTGCTAAGCAGCAAACAGTTAACATTTGTTTGCTGTCGTCCCATTTATTTGCCATAATTCATAAGTGCTCGTATATGTCAGTGATAAGCTCTACCTGCGGGTTCCAGGGCAGACTATTGTGCGGGGCACGTGATCGAACGGGCATACAATTCAAATGTTTCGGAACTATTACCAGTATATGTTTACAGTTAGCAGCTAGTGGGCGTCATACGGCAAACACTCATCAATTTCTGTGCGTGCTGAGTTCACAATTTTGATTCGAATTTTTTTTATATTTACAGTGGTCAGTAGTCATGTTTTTGGCTACTCGGAGCCCAACCAGAGGCGCTGGGCGCGTCATCATGGACACTGTGCCGGCAAGACGCAGTCACCCATTGCCATCACCTCCAGTCATGTAAGTTTATTTGAAAGAAAGCTAAGGCTGTTGTACTCGAATGAAGTACAAACCTTTTTGGCAGTCTAATTTCTCAAGATAATGCACTTTTTATTTTAAGTACTGTTTTAATAACGAAATTCCTGGATATAAAACTTAATTAAAGTACTCTACTTAAGAAGTTGTTACTTACATTGAAAAGGTATTATGCTTATTTCCAGTGTGTATCTTTTTATACCCTGAACCCATTGAAAATGGGTAAAAAGGGTACAATGTATTTGTGCAAATGTACCTAGCAGGCAGAAGGGAGCATCTTCGACCCCATAAAGTATATATATTCCTGATCAGCATCAGACTCAGCCGAGGCGATTTAGCCATGTCCGTCTGTCCGTCTGTCCGTCCGTCCGTCTGCCCGTCTGTCCGTCTGCCCGTCTGTCCGTATGTATGAACGCAAGGATCTCAGAACCTATAAGAGTTTGAAATTTTAGCTGTAGGTCTGTAGTAGCTGTAGTCTAGTCCCCGCGAAGATCGAGTTTGTTTCCGATATTTAATAACTTGCCCCGTTTCCAAGTAATCGATAAAAATCAATATCGAAATCCTGTTTTTTTGAACAAATTCGGCAAATAATATGAGCTAGAGTCACCAAACTTGACATGTAGTTTCTGGAATAGTATATATATATCAAGTATCTTTCATTTTATACCTATCGCCTGTTGGAAGAAGAGGGTTCAGGGTATACCCTATTCGGGAGCTCCTATCTAGAGCCTCTTACTTGTTCTAATTTTTATTTAACCAAATAATGTTCAGTTTTGATATCCAGAATGTCAAGGATTTTATTCGTTTGTTCGGTTCCTTTGCTGAACCAGTTTTCAGTTCGGGAACTCTGCTTTTCATGTCCTTGAACCCAGGTTTATAATTTAAAATAGAACAAATAACTTTTTGATATATACATATGTATATGATTGATCCAACGTTTTCGAATGGTATTGGCTCCAACGTTGGTTCCGTTTCATGTTAAATATATGTAGAACTTGAATTCCAGCTTTAAACTGTTTCGTTTGAAATGCGATTTGAAGATTTAATCTACTTTAAATTGAAAAAAAAATTTATTCAAACAAGAAATGTAATTGAAATTTTAAGAATGAGACGGCTTAATTTTCAATAATGATCATCAATTTTAATTAGAAATGCAGTTTTCTCTCAGTGTGACAGCTGCAGCCAACTTAACTAGCTGCTAATTGCCCAAAAATTGAACCATTTCAGACAATACCCGTGCATATGCCGGCTGTGGACATGATTGGCTATCACAATCTGCTGCCCTATCCGCTGAAAATGATTAACAACGGTCACACTGGTAAGTCGGATGGCTCAAAGTGCCATAATTGCATTGATTAATTAGACCATTTGGCCCTTTGACAGTCTCCATTGGTATACCCAAGCTGAATGAGAGTGAGCAACAGTTTGAATTCCTGCCCTACGTACGGGGCGCCAAGCTGCCCGGTGAGTTCGAGGTGGAGGGCCTGCATTTCCATTGGGGTGATAAGAACAATCGTGGCTCGGAGCATGTCATCAACGATATACGCTACACCATGGAAATGCATATTGTGCATCGCAACAAGAAATACGCGACGCTGGGCGAGGCGCTCAATCATCCGGATGGTGCGGCGGTGCTGGGTTTCTTTTTCAATGTAAGTGGTGCTAGTTTTTGGTAAATGTGATGCAGCTAACTTGACATTCCATTGCACAGCTGGATGAGGATGAGGGCCAGGGCTTGGTAACCATCAATCGACACCTGCATCTGATCGCCGATGCCAATCAGGAGGCATCGCTTAATGTCACCTTCTCGCTATCCTCGCTAATATCCAATGTCGACGTGGACAAGTTCTACACATACAAGGGTAAGTGTCTGTGGGTCGGATAATTGACTCTTCGCTGGGTGCAGCCATACGTTTAGCTGTCACTGTGTCATGTTCGATTTGCATGTCTGTTCGATTGGATCACAGTGTGAATTAATGAGCGCCTTAACTGTCACGTCACGTATTATGCATTGCTTGCAGGTTCGCTAACCACGCCGCCCTGCTCGGAGGCTGTTACCTGGATACTGTTTCCCGATCCCATACCCATATCGCCCAAGCAGGTGAGTGCATGGTGCATGATGTTTGTTGCACAGAGCGTATGAGTTATGCTTATTCTGTTTGTATTTGACAGATTTCGCGCTTCCGCCAGCTGTCGGATACCCAAGATGGCGCCTTGGTGGACAACTTTCGCACCCTGCAGCCGGTGGGCAATCGTCGCATATTCGCGCGCACTGGACACGTGCGGCATACATCGATTGCGGCTCTGAAGCACGAGGGCGATTATCTCAAATATGATTGGTTCTATTGAGCGGCCAACTGGATGCGGCTCCAGACCGTACTGCTCTGTGCCATGAACATATATATATATATATATGTATATAGATTAATTTACACTAAGTTTTTGCATTTAATATTAAGCTGTAAGCTAACAACTCTCACTCAATAAGTAAACAATTCTATGCTATTAGCCGTGTTTTGCGACCGTAGAGCACCAGCGAATTGGGTATATCTTCCACAAAGAAATTGGCTGGTATCAAATTGAACATCTTCTTCAGCAGATCGAGCAATGTGCGCTCCAATGTTTCTACAATAAGTGGACGTAGCGTTTCATAGAAATCTTGCCAGTTTTCATTGAAGAACTCATTCGTGCTGCGCTCCACCTCCTTGCTGTGCCCATTGAACAGGTTGTCCAAATATGTCCGAACGCGGCCCACTTCCAGCTTAACGGTCACCGCTGTCACATTATAGAAGGTGTAGCCGCCCTTCTCGTACAGTCGCGTCTTGGCGTTCATCAGTATGTCCAGATCATCTGTCGTATAGGCGGAGGGGGAGGATCTGAGTATCTTTTTGACTTGTAATTTATAGTGTTTAGCTATTATTACCAATCTCTATAAATATGTTACCGGATCCGTGAAGGGGAATTATTAAAATGCGACCGAGCATCTTGTAAGTGCCATTCATGCGCAGCCGTGGTATATAAATCTTGTCCGCCCAGCTAAAGTCCTTCTTGTTGACCCTGAAATGTGGATTAATCAATTTCTTATATTTACTTTTAATCAATGAAGTATATGAGAGTATATGAGAGCACAGCTATCCTGTGCATTTGCAGATCTGATTCTTTAGAAAGGCTTTAAAAGAAATTTAATAACTTATATTTTCTATAAATATTTATAAAAGTAGTCATCTAATAAAATTCTATAATACTCAAGACTCACTTTATTTACTTTATAAAATGGATTTGGAAATAGATTTGAACTGATTTTAGCTAAAATGGAAAAGTTATAGATTATTTAATAGAGTAATCTTCATACCCCTCTGCCTGTATGAATATTTATATGCAATATGATCTGTTATACTATATACTATCTAATTTACTAACTTTGTAAGACTTATTGCAGCAGGTAGCTCATACGTCGGCCATATCGGCCGATTTATACTATTTCATAGAAACGATAAGTCGAAGACAGAATCTTTGTATTCAAAACTAATTTGGTTTTTAAAATGCTTTTACCAAGTTTGTTAAATGACGACTTTAATAATATTTAAAATATTCCTGTTAAATTCTATCAGCATTGGTCTATTATATCTTATAGCACCAATGGGAAAGGTAGTTCAAAATTGAGTTAAAACTGAACTCTTCAATTATAAGCTTTAATATGCCCCAAAGAACCCACATTTTATAAACATCAGACAACTAAGTTATGTATTGTTAGAAAATATTTTCATTATTTAAGATCAGGCCTAAGCTATGTGACATCATTTGTAAGATTTACTTAGCCCGTAACTCTATCAATCAATATATCTATTTTTCAGAGACCCAATTCAGACTGGAAATGGCATGTGCTTATAAGCTTGGGGGAAAAATAACATTAATGAAACAAGTCTCCACATGACCTTAACGATTTGCCTTTATTATGCATTAGCTCGATATTAATAGTTAGACCGAGCCGTGTGCAAAGTGTGCCGAGAACGTAATGAGGTACTCACTTGCTCTCCTTGATAACCATTTTGCCCAGGCCGCGTACTATCAAATTGGTTAGATTTGCCGAAATGGAAGCCACATCGCTGTCCTCCTGCTTGAACGTCAGCTGATTTTGTTTCATGGGATCTAAGGGTCCGAAAGACTCTTCGATTTCGGGTATGCCTATTCAATGCAAATCAAACTGTAGTTGTGTGGCCTTGAAGCATGCAATTAGCAGCTGCTCACCTTTGATGACGGCGTTGAGGAATCCCTGAATGGAACGCGTTGAGCAGTTCGTAAAGTCGGGCTCCTTAATGCGACACGATTCGATATATGCGGCTGTTGTTATAAGTAAATTAATTAATTAATTCACACATGTCGATAAATCATAATGTATTTATGCTGAAAAAACAGCCAAAACACAAGCACACACAATTAAATCAATAGCCACTGGATGCACTTACGCTTTTCCGTATAGTATGCCAGCCCCTCGACATATACGAGGCCCGCACACACATAGACTAAACCAATTACGAGTATTCGTGTGTTGGGCGTTTCGACCATCGTTAAAATAGGAATAGAAAATAAAAAAAAAATCCGTGTTTTTTGCCGTCACTGTCACCAACCAATCGAGTTAGCCGCGTTCAAATGAGATATATTTTCCCGAGTAGCTGAATCTTATATTTCGCATAGCATCTAACTGCATCGACTGGTATACGTTTTTATACCCTGAACCCCTTGAAAGTGAGTAAAGAGAGTTTAATAGTTTTGTGCGGATGTATGTAACAGATCCGCCCATCGATAAATACCGATTATGATACATGCTCAGTTTGATTTAAAGATTATAAGAGTTCGTAAAGTAAATATTAATTTGAAATATTTCTTAATTTTTGAAAGGTAGAACTTTGCGCTTTGGAAAACACATACAGTTGAATGCCATTTACTTAAGACCTAAAAATTTGTAAACGATCGGACTACATGTACCGAAGTTATTCAAAGCGGTATTTGTGTAAGGCAAAGGGAAGAAGAAGCACAGCCGCTGTGTCAAGCGCATATATGTATGTGAGTCTATGTGTCTTAACACCTTGGTGTTGCGTTTAGGGTATCCATTAGTTGGGAGCTCTATTCTAGAGTGCTCTATAACTCGAACTTGTTTCCATACTTTTTATGAATATTACAGCGACTCTGAGATACTTGCTCTGAGCGCTGACTGAATCAGTAGCGACTCGTTCAATTATTTTTATATAATTCTGGAAAATACGTCGACTAGTTGAGCTGTTTTATCTTTGTAGAAAAAAAAATGTTTTTCATACCTGTACTCAAAGGGTACATTTGCACGACGCGCTAAACTGTTTGTTAAGCTATTCTGGACAAGAACCTTATTTGAAATTATTCAACATTTAAACTATTCAATGATATGACGCAAAATGTATGTTGATAAATTTTAATTCAGTGGTTTATTTTTTGACGTTTCTTGTTGAAAGTTGACAACAAATCAGTTTAAAACCTAACTGTTTCGAACATAGAATAATTCAATTTTTGTTTACTATTTACCGAATCAGGAATGGAATTCTTTTCCATAAAAAGAAACACACCCAAGATTTTTGTAGCATAAAATTTGTTTGTTTTGTTATATTTTGTAATATTTGATAATATTTTCTCAAATTTTCAAATGAGTTATTGAAAAAAAAACAATAAAAATTAAAAAGAAAAATATAATAAGACAGGGCACAATAAGGGTTTCATAGTTTCACAAACTAAATCCGAAGACTTTAATAAGGTTACGGCAAATGTGACGCTAATCCAAATTAAGGGAATTTCTTAAAAATACAGATGTTAAATGAATGAAAGAAGAGAAAGAAGTTGGCATATATTTGCATTCAATATGATATAATTGAGTCATACAACAAGTATTTATGTGCTTGAGTTTTCAATTTTTTGTTTTGTGTATATTCCACATGCTTCCTCTAATAGCTGTTAATATGAGTATGACGTTTCATGGAAATTCCACTAGCCTAGTTTACTGATTTTGCTTTAACGATTACTTGATGTTCTTATATGTATATATACATACGTGCCTCCATTTGTTTTGTATTTGTAATAAACAAATCTTGTATATGTATTAAGTATATATTTTTATGCGATTGTAGTATATATTATATGATCATCATTTTCTTTGATACAGAATGTGACATACTTTGAAAACTAATATAATGGGTTCAAGGCGGTTTTTATAGTTACGCTAAGCCCCAACTGCAGATATCCAAATATCACATGAGGCTTGGGTACTTTTTATTATTTTGAATTTCTAAAATTCTATTTAATATGTAATTTACTTATAAATTGCATACATATATGCTTTTGAATAAGTGTATTCAAAGCTTCGGATAGAATGTTTAGCAAGTTCCATCGTGGGCTTCAAATGGAAGATATGGGTAGCAGAGTTCAGGCATTGTCCGCATGGTTAAATTTGCGATAAGAATTCAACATATACAGATACAACTGCACTGTAACAAATTGTAAGAAACAAATTAAAGTTCAGTTTAAGAAGTTGAGGCTAAATTGAATAAAAACACAAAGCTTGATTAATTGTTTAATATAAGAAAAAGTATATATAATCTGTCAATTATTAATCCAACAGGCAGAAGAAAGCGTAGCCGACTCTATCATTCCTATATACATTACCGATCATGATAATGTGCTGTGTTTATCCTGCCTGCTGTAAGTAAAACAACTTTTACCTCTTATAGGCATGTCTCGAAGATTATAAGAACTGCCGACATTATACTCAAATTCATAAAATATCACTAATTGGGCTTTTCCCAACATTACTTATATTGACTTATATATCGATAGAGGTCAGTAAGTAATTTGAAAGTATACTTTGAAAAAGCATCTTCCGTTGGCTAGAGACAATCTTATTTTTAACATTTATTTCAGTTTCTTGGAAATGCCCCATTTGTTTTTGCAAGTGTAAGATTGTGTGTATAAGGCGCATTGAGGCGGGATCCAAGCTATGCAAAACATTCTGCTAACTGGGCGACATCTCCACGCTCTCGAATTTTTTCCGCAGTCTCATTACTTAGTGGATCGGAGTAAATGCTGCATAATGTTAGCTCGGCATATATTTATATATATTTTATTGCCCAGTTTTGTGTTGGCTCAAATTTGTTTCAAAACGAATTATAAAAAGCTTAAGGGCAGAACCATAGTAAGTTAATTAGAAACACAATTCTGCTATAAGTCAGTTTATAATTCAAAAATTTGAAATGAATTTAGACCTCAAAAGTAAAGTATTGCTGCAACGGATATAAACCTGTAACGGGCAGCAGTTTAAGGTGTGTGGCGAAATGTGATCAGATTTGTGGCAGCGGCAGATGCTTAAGACCAAATACATGCAGCTGTAATAGAGGCTATGAGAATCTCAACCGTTTGCCAGCCAATCGGTGAGTTTTAGGTATGAATTTTGATATCGTCCATAAATCTGATCATCTCTTTCTATGCCAGTTGCGTGCCCCAATGTAAGGGCGGCTGCACAAATGGTCGTTGCGAATCGCCTGGTAAGTGCATCTGCGCCAAAGGGTACGAGATCGATGGGGCAACCGGACATTGTCTGCCAATCTGCAGCAGCGGCTGTGCCAATGGCCACTGCAAATCACCAGGAAACTGCGTCTGCAATAAGGACTACACCTTAAATGTCAATACTCAGATATGTCAACCCGATTGCAAGCCTGGTTTCCAGCTGAACGAGACCTTAAACGCTTGCAATCCAATATGTAGCACAGGCTGCGATAATGGAATCTGTCGTGCTCCGGAAACTTGTGAATGCAATGCGGGTTATCAGAAAGGTCCCGATAACAGCTGCATGCCCATATGTAAAAAAAATTGCTTAAACGGCAAATGCACGGCCCCAGGAATATGTGAATGCCTCGCAGGACACGTGAAAATAAGTGATTCCATGTGTTTGCCGGACTGCAAAAATGGCTGTATGAACGGATTCTGTAGTGCGCCAAACGTGTGCACTTGTAATAGTGGGTACACATATGAGAGTGGAAACAATTGTCAGCCGTTATGTGAAAACGGATGTGAGAACGGATTCTGTAGTGCGCCAGGGCAATGTACTTGTGATAAAGGGTACAGCAAAGTCACAGAGAACAGTTGTGCACCAGTGTGCAAAGACGGATGTGAGAACGGATTCTGTAGTGCACCAGGGGAATGCACGTGTCATCATGGATATTCTTCAGTGAGTGCGAACAGTTGTGCACCTGTATGCAAAGACGGATGTGAGAACGGATATTGCAGTGCGCCAGGGGAATGCACGTGTGATCAAGGATTTTCTGCAGTGAGTGCAAACAGTTGTGCACCAGTGTGCAAATACGGATGTGAGAACGGATTCTGTAGTGCGCCGGGAAAATGTATCTGTGATAAAGGTTACAGCAAAGTCACAGAGAACAGTTGTGCACCAGTGTGCAAAGACGGATGTGAGAACGGATATTGCAGTGCGCCAGGGGAATGCACGTGTGATCAAGGATTTTCTGCAGTGAGTGCAAACAGTTGTGCACCAGTGTGCAAATACGGATGTGAGAACGGATTCTGTAGTGCGCCGGGAAAATGTATCTGTGATAAAGGTTACAGCAAAGTCACAGAGAACAGTTGTGCTCCAGTTTGCAAAGACGGATGTGAGAATGGATATTGCAGCGCGCCAGGTGAATGTACTTGTGACGAAGGCTACAGTAAAGTCAGTGAGAACAGTTGTGCCGCAGTGTGCAAAGACGGATGTGAGAACGGATATTGCAGTGCGCCAGGGAAATGCATTTGCCATCAAGGATATTCTACAGTGAGTGCAAACAGTTGTGCCCCAGTGTGCAAAGACGGATGTGAGAATGGATATTGCAGCGCGCCAGGTGAATGTACTTGTGACGAAGGCTACAGTAAAGTCAGTGAGAACAGTTGTGCCGCAGTGTGCAAAGACGGATGTGAGAACGGATATTGCAGTGCTCCAGGGGAGTGTTCTTGTATCGAAGGCTACAATAAAGTCAGTGAGAACAGTTGTGCACCAGTGTGCTCAGACGGATGTGAGAACGGATATTGCAGTGCTCCAGGGGAGTGCTCTTGTATCGAAGGCTACAATAAAGTCAGTGAGAACATTTGTGCACCAGTGTGCAATGACGGATGTGAGAACGGATTCTGTAGTGCGCCAGGTAAATGCACTTGTCATCAAGGATATAATTCAGTGAGTGCGAACATTTGTGCACCAGTGTGCAACGACGGATGTGAGAACGGATATTGCAGTGCACCAGGGAAATGCACTTGTAACGAAGGCTTCAGTAAAGTCGGTGAAAACAGTTGTGCCCCATTGTGCAAAGACGGATGTGAGAATGGATATTGCAGCGCGCCAGGTGAATGCACTTGTGACGAAGGCTACAGTAAAGTCAGTGAGAACAGTTGTGCACCAGTGTGCAAAGACGGATGTGAGAACGGATATTGCAGTGCTCCAGGGGAGTGTTCTTGTATCGAAGGCTACAATAAAGTCAGTGAGAACATTTGTGCACCAGTGTGCAACGACGGATGTGAGAACGGATATTGCAGTGCACCAGGGAAATGCACTTGTAACGAAGGCTACAGTAAAGCCAGTGAGAACAGTTGTGCCCCAGTGTGCAAAGACGGATGTGAGAATGGATATTGCAGCGCGCCAGGTGAATGCACTTGTGACGAAGGCTACAGTAAAGTCAGTGAGAACAGTTGTGCACCAGTGTGCACAGACGGATGTGAGAACGGATATTGCAGTGCTCCAGGGGAGTGCTCTTGTATCGAAGGCTACAATAATGTCAGTGAGAACATTTGTGCACCAGTGTGCAATGACGGATGTGAGAACGGATATTGCAGTGCACCAGGGAAATGCACTTGTCACGAAGGCTACAGTAAAGTCAGTGAGAACAGTTGTGCCCCAGTGTGCACAGACGGATGTGAGAACGGATTCTGTAGTGCGCCAGGGAATTGCACTTGTAACGAAGGCTACAATAAAGTGAGTGAGAACAGTTGTGCACCAGTTTGCAATGACGGATGTGAGAACGGATTCTGTAGTGCACCAGGGGAATGCACGTGTCATCAAGGATATTATTCAGTGAGTGCAAACAGTTGTGCACCTGTATGCAAAGACGGATGTGAGAACGGATATTGCAGTGCACCAGGGAAATGCACTTGTAACGAAGGCTACAGTAAAGTCAGTGAGAACAGTTGTGCCCCAGTGTGCAAAAACGGATGTGAGGACGGATATTGCAGAGCGCCAGGAGAATGCACTTGTCACGAAGGCTACAGTAAAGTCAGTGAGAACAGTTGTGGTCCAGTGTGCAAAGACCTATGCGAGAACGGATATTGCAGTGCGCCAGGGAAATGCACTTGCCATCAAGGATATTCTACAGTGAGTGCAAACAGTTGTGCGCCAGTGTGCAAAGACGGATGTGAGAATGGATATTGCAGCGCGCCAGGTGAATGCACTTGTGACGAAGGCTACAGTAAAGTCAGTGAGAACAGTTGTGCCCCAGTGTGCACAGACGGATGTGAGAACGGATTCTGTAGTGCGCCAGGGAATTGCACTTGTAACGAAGGCTACAATAAAGTGAGTGAGAACAGATGTGCACCAGTGTGCAAGCACGGATGTGAGAACGGACTCTGTAGTACGCCAGGGGAATGCACTTGTAACGAAGGCTACATTAAAGTGAGTGAGAATAGTTGTGAACCAGTATGCGGAGACGGGTGCCCCAACGGATTCTGTGAATCCCCTAATTACTGCAGCTGCAATGAAGGCTACATAAAGCTGGAAAATGTTTGCACGCGTCACTGGGATGACACTGAAACGTCAAGTACCCCAGCTCCGACGCAAACGGGGAGAATTGATATTTGTGAACAGCTATGCTGGAATGGAACCTGTGTGGATGGACAATGCAGTTGTGAGGAAAACCACAGACAGACCGAAGATCCACTTAACGCTACAAAATTGCTTTGCCTGCCCGTGTGCGAGGAGGGGTGCGTCCATGGTTATTGTGCATATCCCGGCGTGTGCATCTGCTATGATGGCCAGACGCCAGAAGCAGGCGTTGAGTGTCCAAGTTTTACAGGCACAGAAAATGCGGGTCGAACTGCCGGCATGAATATTTTCATCAAAAATTGGCTATTTCTGGCCTTAGTGGCCGTGGTTGTGGTGCTGGTGGTGATCATCTATGTGATCATGTATGCACTCAGGCAACGGCACTACAGGGTGGACGAGAAGGGTGAGTAATATCGGTTAAGGTGCCAGATCTATAACTCATTAGTCTCTTCTTTACAGAACAAAGATATGGCGTTTACTTTTCGGCGAAACAAGCTGATATAATACGTGCCTGAGTCTACGTAATGTGTGTGTCTGTCTTTCGAGAAGTGCAAAGAAATGTCAAGTACTTACCTTTAATTCTACAAGTAGACAGTTAATGAACTAATTACTGAATGATTTATATGCTTTGGCAAATTACAAGCTATATTATACACATTTGCATTCGAATTAGCATCAGTATTACGAGTTTGAAATGTTCTAAGCTGGTTTTTAGTTCATGTAATGTAATATATGGTATGTAAGTATTTTATTTTAATATGCACTGTACCCATCGAAAAAAATCTAAAAACGTTTGAATACCTAGTACAGGCTCGATTCTTACTATAAATGCACCGATTTAAATACGACTTCAATGCGTTAAATATTTCATTACGATCGGAAAATAAACACACAGGTTTTCATAGTTTTTGTGTCAAATGTAACGAATGTATTCGGCGAAGCTAGGGTATTTCCAAGTCGGACACGCTCGACTGTAGCATGCATACTTATTTTTAACTAACTCAAAGGTAGCCTGTTTAATATTTATGATTCATCACCCACTTTGCCATACAGCTGCTGCGGCGTAGGAATATCCTCAACAAAGAAATTAGCCGGTATCAGGTGGAAAACCTTTGACATTATATCGAAGAATATGCTCTCTACAGTTTCGAGAATAAGCGGCTTCAATGCCTCGTAGGACTCGCGCCAGTTGTCGTTAAAGAACTGATTCGTGCTGCGCTCCACCTCTTTGCTGCGTCCATTAAACAGATTATCGAAATGGCTGCGCACACGGGACATGTTCAGCTCCACCCGGACGGAAGTCACATTGTTGAAGGTGAAGCCACCCTTCTCGTACAGCAGCGTCTTGGTGCGCAGCAGTATGTCGAGGTTCTCTGGAGACACAAATTTGGTAACCGGTTTTATCCATATACATTTTTCGTATTAATATATACCCAGACTTACCCATCTCTAGGAACATATTGCCTGTACCACTAAGTGGTATTAAAAGTATGCGACCAGCCATCTGATACTTGGCATCCAGCCGCATTTTGGGCAGAAAGATTTTGGTTCTCCAGCTAATGTCCTTTTTGCTAACACTGCGAATACATAAATACAATAAATATGGATTCGATGAATTTACCCGGCGTTGTGCGACATCGCCCCTTTGTTTGATCTTATTGTAAATATATGTGAATATATTTATATATTGTTTTTTTCTGTTCCTTATGTGTTCCTTGCCCTGTTTTCGTGACAATTATCATTTCACATTTATTTATATAACAAGTAAGACTGACCCAGTTGAGAGTGCTCGACTAGAAGATACCCAGCTCACGCAGCAGCTGTGCTGCTTCCCTTTACCATGCGAAATGCTTAACAAATTTTTTTTTGTAAATTTCGTGGAGAATGGGGACGGTATAAAAAAAATGAAATATTCTCTAATATCTAATATATCTATCTATCTCTAATCTATCTCTAATATTCTCTAGTATCTAATCTTTGAGTGATGTCTTAAAAAAGGTGTGATAAATCGGTATTTATCGATATTATAAAAATGAGAGCAGATATCGGAGATAGCTGGATCAATTCAGCTCATCGTGCAGATCAATGATATACATACATATTCTATGGGAAAGAAGCCTTCCTGTTTCTGTTACTTTCACTTGACAAAACCATATACACTTTTAACTCATTTCTAGTGGGATCAGGGTTCGAATGCGGCCTTCACCTCAAATATTTATTATTTGTAAATCTCTTGGCTTTCTTACCGGCTTTCTTTGATCTTGGCGCTGCTAAAACCCTTAACGATCACCTCAGTCAGATTGGCACGTATGGTGGCCACTTGGTTGTTATCCTGTTTGAAATGAATATCCCTCACATGCATGGGATCGTACGTCCCGATGCTGGCTACTATCTCCGGTATGCCAATGCTCAGCTGATCCAATAGCTTCTGTATGCTGTGCGTGGAGCAATTGGTAAAACCCGGCTCATAGATGCGACACGATGGCAAAAACGATGCTATAATTGACACATAATGCCAGCTGAATTGGACACAATTGAATTCTATCTACGGCCAACTTACGCTTCTCCGTGAAGTACTCAACGGCGACGACCCCGTTTAGAAAACAAATTGCCAGCAAGCCGCAGCAAAAGGCAAGCGTGCCGTTCATGATGACAGCAGGTGAGTATCTAAACGCTAATCCAACTGGCAGCTACTCGATTATAATCAATCTGGGACCAGACCTTATATGAGGCGAACGGAGTGTACTCGGAACGTTCTCGTCGCTGAGCTTTGAGCGCGCAATTAAACTGCAAAATGTTAATGTCAAGCGGTTTTATGTCTACTAGAGATCTAGAAATTAGCGACAACAAGGTTCGTCTAAGCAGTTAATACGAGCAGTTCTATATACTATATAAGAAAACCCACTTTATTTATTCATTGAAAGTTGCCGTTATGTTTTTATAATCACTGATTTGCAAATTTTTCAAATCCTTGATAAAGTTGTTAAGCAATTAACTTCATGTAAAATAAAATGAATCATAGTGTTTTTGGATTTTAGCCTCGAAATATTTATATGTATAAGAAAACCTTCATTTTTAGTATTTATTCAAAAAAATAATTCATTTAGTTATAGCAAATTAGTATCGGACAATCAGTGAAAGTTGTGGATAAAGTAGGTGGCTGGCACATAGGCAAATATCTTTTTGGTACGATCCAGCAACACCGTCTCAAAGGTCTGCTCAATGGCCGGTCGGAGTACATCATAGAATTGACGCCAGTTCTCATTGAAGAGCGTATGGGCTGTGCGATCCAGCTCCGCATTATCGCCAAACAGATTTTTTAGCCTAATGTGAAAGCTGCCGATTTCCCGGAAAAATACTTTTACACGCTGCACATCTGCAAAAGTGCCTTCAGGAGCGCTGCGCGGTCTGACTGCCATTTCAAGGCCGACGACAACGTTCTCTGCAATATACAATATACAATTGGGGTTAGAACACATTTTGCTATATTTTTACTTTGCTTACCAGACTCAAAGTAGCCCTTGCCTTGACCATTTAGATTTAGGGCCAGCACGTGACCCTTGACCTTATAGTCGAATTCGAATCGCAATTTGGGCACAAATGCCAGCGCTTTGGCTACATATTTGGATGGACTGTAACTGAAAAATATATAAACAAAAAGTTGATGATAAACTGGTTTTATGACAGAAAGTGGACTTTGGCTTAATTATTTTATCGTCGCGTCAATTTTCAACGCGTCAATTACAATTCGCGACTAGTTATAGCTGCAAATGAGGGGCAAGGGGTAAACAAAGTGTGCTGATGGGTGAGTTGGGAGTTTAAAAAAAAGCTACTTCGACAACTCGCTCACACATTAAGTGTGATTACCTTAGCCTAGTAGTAGAAGCAATGAGGAGAAAAAGAAATTGATGAAATAGAACTTTACTTGGCCTCCTTGATCGTTAGTTGGCTGCTGCCTATCACATGAACATTCTGCAGGTCCGCATTGATGGCAATGGCATTGTTGGCATCCTGCGTGAATTTGACACGCTTCAGAAAGAGTGGGTCAAAGGAGCCCACTGTATTGGTGCCGGGTATACCATCCTTCCACTGTACAAATATGCCTTGCAGATTGGTCGCCAGGCATTTATTAAAATTGGGATCCTCCAAGACGCAGGGCGTCAAAAAATTGGCTAAAACAGAAAAAAAATATTAGGATAAAAAAATGATTTAACCAAATATATTTGTTGTTCCTACGTTTCTCGGCCAGATAATTAGAGGCCACGGTAAAAGTTGCCAGCATGGATACCAGTAAAAGGCTCAAGAAATTTAAAATTCGTATTTTATTCATTATAATGCTGAGATCCAATTAAAACTGTTAGCTTGGCTTGAAAGCGCCGAATGTTCTGACGTTTCGGCGTAGAAGTCATTATATTTTATATTCTAAATGAAATGCAGAAATCCAGAAAGCTCAATATATATATATGTATATATATAAATAAATATATACTTATACTTTTATATATTTAATTTTATTTGTTTTCTTTTTCAAGTTCACAGTTTTGGTTTAATTGAATAAACAGTAAACAAGTTTTTGTGCCATTAGACTGGTGTTTAATATACAGGGTGCCCTTTTAATATGAGCATTGCGAAATTGCGCTCTGCTCTGTCTCCAATTGCCAGCTGAGCGCCTGCTACCCTTGACATCTTTTGACAGTTAACTTGCAATTACATCTCTGCTACTTTGCGACCTTGACCCTTAAACATTGTTTAGCTTATGCCTGGCTTAAGTCAATAAGCTTAAAGTAAACTGGTTTGGTGAGCTAATATTAATATTACTCAACCTAAAATTCAATGCTGTTCTACCAATTAAAAATATTTTGTTCTTAGCATGCGGAGAGCTTATGGTTTCTTAGGGCTTATGCGCCTATGATATTAAACATCTCACATTGGTTGTTATACCCTGTAACTATTTCAAAATATGACCCCATATGGTGTATATATGCAAGTTTAGCACCTGAGACTATAAAAGCTTGAAGCTTGTTTACTCAGAGTTTGCTTACATTATATTATATATTTTCGAAAATTCGCTTGTTCATATTATTCTTGTTCAAATCGATAAATATTAGATATAAGCCTAGGTTTGGTTAGAAGTTAACTTAAGCATAGATTGAAGAGTAACGACATCGTATTGGGGAGAAGGTACACGCATAGTATACATCGATTAAGAATATTGCAGTTTTTTGGATAATTTTTCCCCAGTTTTTCTAATCATCAGGAGAAAAAAGCTAAGAGAAAGTTTAGCCCTCAACGGAAAACTTATTCAACAGTGAGTTTTGTATAGAGTGCGGCTACGAAAGTCTTCTTTGGGTTGAGTAACACTATATGTTTAAATAAAAATAGTCAATATAAAGTTCGAGCCTGGGAACAGGGTATCTTCGCGTCGAACTAGCTCGATTGGAGTACACATACTTGTTGCTAGTTTCATTAACATCACATAAGATTTACTATGCCACACAGATCAAGGTCTGTGGTTGACGGGTTGATAAACTCTCGCCCTGCTTACAACATATGTATAAACTGAAGTCGAACCGATCAAATAAAAAGTTTTACAGCCATTGCCGAATGCTTTGCTTGAATAGTTTATTTTATTTTGTTGATGACCAGTCCACGGTGAGCAGCCAACTGAAGCGGTAGCAATGCAGCTCCAAAAGCCAGTTGCTCTGTGGCTTAGCCTACTCGCACCACTGTGGCTTGCTGCGGTGCAAGCGCAACAGTTTCTGCAGGAGCCACGTGTGTATTTGCTTAATAACTTTTTTGCTTTTAAACTGATTTATTTTCTGTTTTAAGCTGCTTTTATCAAGCCATGCCTTTTAAAGGATAGCCTCAGTAACGACTGTTTGACTGCCAACATAGAGAGCCTTTTTCAACACTGGCGTAATGGTGAGTTACCACAGTTGGGTGGGTAGGAGTCTTTCACTATATCTTATGCTAATAATAATAAAATTAAATAAAGGATAACAATAATAATATTTATATATAAATATATATTTGAAAATTTTTTCTAAAATAAAAACAAAATGTGTTAAAATAGAAAAAACTATTTTTCAAAAATTTCCCAAAAATAAGTAAAATATTCTGAGAACGTGTAAGAATGTTAAAAAAAATGTAAAATTTAGTGTAGTCAATTTTGTTTTGATGAACGTCTGAGCTTTCGAATTGTATTTCGTGTTGAAAAATTCGATACGCGCCCATATTTAGTTCGCACTTTTACAGCACTGAAAAACTTTTTGTATATTCACAGGCGTGCCGGGGCTGCGAGGCGTGGGCTCTTTGGATCCATTTCGGGTGGGCAGATTGCGTATTGCCCAGCGTGTGCCACCAAATGTGGATGTGAGCGTGGAGCTGCGCAATATGAGCACAATTGGCCTAAGCCAAGCCAAGATACTGAACAGCACGTAAGCAGCCAGTGACTAATTGTGAATTGAAGTATATTAAAAAGCTAACAAATCTACAGCACGCTGCTCAACTCTGGTCAGTATACCCTGGGCTTTCATGTGCATCTCACACAGATCAACATCACGAGCAACTACAAGCTAAAGGGGCATGTGTTGCTACTAAATCTCAACAGCATTGGCATTTTGAGCGCCGATTTGGGTAAGTTTTTCTCTTTTCAATTAAACCAAGCTACTTTTTTGAAGTTATAAAATCTTAAAGATAACTTGGAGTTCTATGTGGCGCTCAGAATGCAACCACAGCTGGATGAGGGGCTGACCTTTATGAATGTCACCGCCATCAAGACAGACATTGTACGCATTGACAAGATTCGGGTGAATCTAACGAATCTGTTTGGTGGCAATCAGGAACTGGAGCGCAGTGCCAACGAGCTCTTCAATGAGAATTGGCGCGTCTTGTTCGATGTGCTGCGTCCGGTGCTGACACAAACTTTTGATGCGGTTCTCCAGGATCGTTTTACAAAAATATTTCGCTATTTGCCAGCAAAGTATTTGTTCGAGGACTTTGCGTAACACTTAAGCCAATTTGTATGACACCTGAGATAAGTCATTAGCATGTAGAAACACTTCAATTAGACCAAACTCACAAAACGAGACACACATATTAAGTATACGCCACATAAAGGAAATCAATTTAAACAACTTCACACAAAAAAGAAACCGTTTTAAGTGCTGCACTTGACTTGAAGCTACCCTATTTTTTTATTTATACTAAAGTCAGGTAGTAAGCAATACGATTACAGCAGCAGTTGACGAGCAGTTCCCAGTTTCTGCGCTCACATTCAGCAGATGGGAAACCGAATTATCCAAAATCCTGCTTTTGGGCGCATATTATACGTTTCTTCTTGCTTCTGATGCGTGCTGTCGATTTTTTATCTTCCATAGGGAAGAAACGGGTCGCTTTTAAAATTCTTTTGTGGATGTGGAGGGTGTTTTGTTTGGAAATTGGAAAATCCTGTTGACTGACAGAAAACTTAAGTTGTTTGAATGCATGATATATAGAAGTATTACCTGGAAGATACATTTACGTTAGCAGCAAATATTTTATTGTCATTATTCACAAATACAAAATGTCGTTGATAAAGAAAATGTTATATCCTTAACCCATTGAAAATGGGTAAAACGGGTATAATGTATTTTGTCTGCAAATGAATGTAACAGGCAGAAGAAAGTATTTCCGACCCCATAAAGTATATATATTCTTGATCAGCATCAACAGCCGAGTCGATGTAGCCATGTCCATCTGTCTGTTCGTCGACCTATTCGTCTATCTGTTAGCCCTTCTGTCCGTCTGTCCTGTTCTAGTGCCCGCGCCGATCGAGTTGTTGTTCCGGATAATCAATAACTTGTCCCGTTTCCAAGTAATTGATAAAAATCTATATAAAAATCCTGTTTTTTGAGTAAATCTTTTAGGTTTTAAGAGCTGGATTCTTCATATTTGGCATGTAGCTTCTAGAATAGTATATTCAAATCAAGTTTCTTTCATTTTATAATACTTGCCACTCTTCGAGGAAGAAGGTTCAGGGTATTCCCCAAATAAATATTTACAGGCTATATAAACACCCATATACAATCAAATTTGATTTAAATTTGCCATCTCCTTCGTATAGACTAGACTATAGACTGTATATATTGAACATACATTAGCACAACTTTGTGATACCCTATTGCATGATTATGCCGCGTCATAGGGTATACTATTATATGTACACTATTTGCATTTCTTTGGTGCCCTGCTAGCAACCTGTTTTTGCGGCTATTGCAAAGCATTGACTAGGTCAGTGGACTAAAAGTTTTTTTTGTGATTGCATTTAGCATTTAGTTGCGAAAAAACGCCAAAAGAAATGGCCAATAGCTGAAAACTGGAGCCATAAAGTAGTGAGAATATTTTAGCCTTTTTAAATGGCTTTGTGAATGGCTAAGAAGCAAGCTGTTCACGCATATGCTTTACATAACTTAAATGGTTTGACTTCTGAGTGAGTGCTGGCTGATCGAGAAAACTTCCGCATTTAATACCCTACATTCTGTATGCAATACGAGGATAGCTTATTGCATATGCGTGTGCGCCGGCTGGCAGCATAAGTTGCTGGCGTCAAGAATTTTGCTTTGACTTTAATAACCTGATTGGTGCTGGGGCGTTTTTTTTAATGCGTTGGGCAGGGGGGCAATCGATAGCTTTCGATTTCTATGCGGCATTCCAAAGCACACGATTCTGTTCGGGCTCAAGCTTCGTACATAACGTGCAGCTGATCGCACAACTCTCGCCCTGCGCCCGCCCGCAGCAAGTGTCCACCTGTCCCATGTAATTTACTCTCGGCCGCCTTCGGCTCGAGAGTTTTACTTGAAATTTATTTATTTTTAGTATTATTTTTTACTCACTTGTTCGATATGCGGACTCGTGGTATAAAAGCGTTGCACGCCCTGATTTTCTTTTGAGTTGTCGTTTCGTTGCGCAGAGTCTCGAGTCGCATTTTCAAGTTAACGCAAGACGTGAGATTGGTGAAATCGATTTGAGTCAACTAAAATGCTGAAAATGGTGAGCAAAACAAATGACAAGATCAAACAATAAATAATAACAAAGTGTGAAATACGAACTCCTGAAATGCACTTAGAATTAGCCAAGTTTTAAAATTCATACGCAACCGGTTTGACAATTTGTGCGAGATTTATGTAGATCACAAAAGACTGGGGCCTAATTGCAGCTCTTTTAAATATACATATTGTATATTATTGCCAGCGCAGACGTCCTTGAAAAGCTGCCATTGGAATGCTGTTAGCTGGAGTTAATTAAATATTAAATGCTTACCGATTTAATCCAGCTAATTGCAACACACAATTAAGGAAATGCGCGCTTCCAATTTATTTGCAATTACGTCGTAAATTAAAATAAATTGGCATATTTAAAAGTTACAAAAACAAAAATACCAAATTGTTTAATCTTCAAAGAGTTTTAAGTATTTAATTTATTTAATTAGGGTTAAAAGAATCTCGCCTTTAATCCGTCCAATTTGTAAACAAATAACTTAATATTATTCTAATAAAAATCCATTTTGTAGTCTACAAAAACTCAAGTCTTGGAGCTTTTATGCACTTTTTTAATCTTGTTAAAATCCAACTCTCTGACATTAAAAACTTTTTAATTAAAACTCTTTTTACTTTCCTTTTTCAATCTGTATCTACCTTCAGATATTTTTAGCTAATAGATTTCCATTTTTTTTGGAAAAAAGAGAATCCAAATTGATTATATCAAAAACTCTTTAAATATTAAGATAATTGAATTTTTGCACATAGACAAAGCCGTTACCATTAAAAATGCGTTTTTTGATTTACAAACTCAAATGCATAATCTTTTCCAGCGCATTAGGGATTATTTCTTGCTGTTGCTGCTGGCGCACATTGCGTATGCGCAACATCAGGATTATACCACGCCTGTGCCCATACTGAAGCAGATCGACAAGCACAATGATGACGGCTCATATACTTACGGTTACGAGGCCGCCGATAAGAGTTTCAAAATCGAAACAAAGTATGCGAATGGAGAGGTCTATGGCAAATATGGCTATGTGGATGATCAGGGCAAGGTGCGCGAGATTGAGTACGGGGCGAGTAAGCGTGGCTTTGAGCCGGCTGGCAGTCACATTAATGTGCCGCCGCCGACACTTACGAACAGCAATCCCTATCCGCTGGGACCCAATGAGATAGACGATGGCCAGTACCGTGAAGATCCGGCTGTCTACTACAGGGATCAGAAGTACAATCGCCCCATTGCGGCCAGCAAGTTTAGCCTGGGCGATTTTGGTCGCGGACAGCAGCAGCAACAGCCGCAATATGCTCCGGCTCCGGCTCCGGCACCAGCACGTCCCTATTACAATCCCACGCCGCAGTACTATAACCCTCCTGCACCACAGCCGCGTTATTATCAGCCGCCAGCGCCGCAGCCGTACTATGCACCACAGCAGCAGCAGCAGCCGTATGCTGGCCAGCCCGAGCAACATCATCCGGCGCTGCGTAATCTGAACATCTATACGGGCTCCTACAGCATCGACTATACGGGCAGAAAGTAGACGTTGGGCCCTGGTCGATATTGTGTTGGATGGCAGGCCTTTCGCCCCCTCCCAAGAGAGATAGCGACTGATGTCCGTGGACAATGTCAATTTTGTTACTGCCAAATAAATCAGTCACTCCCGATAACAATCTATATATACATATATATATATATATCTATATGTCTGTAATTACGAGTATGTGTGTATGTATATATAATGCGTAATAAACTGTCGAATAACCCACGATGAGATCTATAAAATTACCCCGGGGTCTTTGTTTAGCCACAGCTAAATGCACCAAGTTTGGGGTTCCGCTTCAATTGGAGCCGGCCCCAATCAGAGCCCAAATGAAATATCCAGCAATAATCGTGCACATTACGTCAACACTTGGCGCAGTTCGCTTATAAAAAGCGGACGGGCCCAAAGAATGATATAGAAAAAAATTGTTACCGATTAAGATACCATTAGAAACCAGGTCTGCTTGTTGTTATTGTTGTTGGTAATGCTTGTGGCTGGCCGTTTGTTTGTTGTTGCTGGAATTTGATGCACTTATGCAATGGCCCAAAACCACTTTCAAATGCACCGTCAGAGCCACAGACAGGCCGACAAACAAACAGACAGACAACGGCCAACAACAGCAACCAGTTAGTCTGTGGGGCACTGGACAACAGCAGCACCAACCATCAGCTCCAACTGGGCATGTTTGGGTGTACGAGCATATTGTGCAGGGGCGTTTGCTGGTGTCATGCGGTTGTTAGGGGCCTGATTCGCACAGTTGGCAAGAAGCAAGAGTTTTATGAAAAAATGTAGTAATTTGGTTGACAGTGGGCAATTGAGCAAGAATTTGATAACAAATTTTTTTACGTTATTAATTGGAAAAGTCAAAATTAACGTATATTTAAAGGCCAAACACTATATATTTCAGATCAGCATTATTATGGGTCATTACATAACGCATATCTTAGTTTAAGCTGCTTTGATTAAGCGTGTTTTGCCCAGCAGGATATTTATTTTGAAGTTGAGTGGATCGGACTACATGGACACCTTCAAAATATTTCCATTGGTTTTTTGGTGTGCAGTTTTTAGTTTTTCAATCAAACTTTGCAAGTTCGAGATTCAATTTTTTCTTAAGTTCTTTGAACTTCGGACAACTATATTATATAGATTGCAAAGGAATGATCGGTTAACATCTGAAAACCAAAACCATAATTTAAGAGCCTCCTTATGCTATCTCTATATCTAATGCACAGCCCATACCGTAAGTGGTAGGAATCTGAAATTTTCACTGTAGTTACCTTATGTGATGAAGGTTAAAACGTGGAAAAATCGCGAGAAAATATTGTGTGAAAATTTTTGTTTACCATCTGATTGGTCTCAAACTCATGAAGGAAATGGGGGCAAGGATTTAGTGGCTGACGTTTTGCGCTCAAATTCATTTCGAAAGATCTATGTGAAAAATCATTTAAGACGTGTTTCACATTTTTGGCAAAATCAAAGCTTTCTCGGAGGAAGCTGCAATTCAACGATTTTTTTGGTGAAGTTTAAGTAGCGTCCGCTTTTCCTCAAACTTATTTTCACAACTCTACATAAGAACTTAATCAATACATGCTTCAGGGATTTGGGAAATTCCACCCGCAACAGTGGTAAATCGGCGGAAAACGTTTGTATGAAAGCTGTTTGTTTACCTTCTAATCAGTGTCAAAATATTTTTTAAAGCATTTTGTGCAAATTTATTTTATACATGCCACGGGTAAGGCCGGGTAATTCTCTCTGGCGTATTTAAATAAATGTTTTTTTAAGAAATGCCCTTAATTGTATCTGGCGTAACATTTACTGTAATCCAATTTAAGTTTTCCTGCTAGTTCGATTCCGCACCCGAACTGAAGTTTTTAACTTTAACATCAAAGAATCCTAATGAAACCCTCATCAAATCCTATTGTATTATATTTTTATTTTGTTTTAATTGCTTTATTTTAATAACTCATTTGCAAATTTGTGTTATATTTCTAAATGACATTAAAAATATTTTGAAATATTTTCAAATATTAAAAAATATTATAAAATCTAACAAATTTTTTGTTACAAAAATCTTTGTTTGGCTGTGTTTCTTTTTAGGGAAAAAACATATATTCCTAATTTAGTAAAAAGTGATTTGGTGATTTGCAGTGGCCATTGGCACAGCCGCTGCTGCAGATTGGCAATGACCGGTTGCCCCATCGATCTCGTACCCTGTGGCGCAGAAGCAATTACCGGGCGAGACGCAACTGCCATTTTTGCAGCCGCCCTTGCATTGGGGCACGCAACTGCCATAGAAAGAGTTGATCAGATTTATGGATATCAAAATTCATGTCTAAAACTCACCGATTGGCTGGCAAATGGTTGAGATTCTCATAGCATAACAGCTGCATGTATTTGGTCTTGGGCATCTGCCGCTGCCACAATTCTGATTACAATGCGGCAGACACCTTAAAAGGTTGCCCGGTAGACGTTTATATCCGATGCAGCAATACTTTACTTTCAAAGTCTAAAAAAAATTTATTTTTAATTTTTTTAATTATAAAATGATTTATAGCAAAATTGGGTATTTAATTAACTTACTATGGTTTTGTCATTAACCTTTTGTTATTCCGTTTTCAAACAAATCTGTGCCAACACAAAACTGGGCAATAAAATATATATAAATATATGCCGAGCTAACATTATGCAGCATTTACTCCGATCCACTAAGAAATGAGACTGCGGGAAAAATTCGAGAGCTTGAAGATGTCGCCCAGTTTGCAGAATGTTTTGCGTAGCTTGGATCCCGCCTCAATGCGCCTTACACACACAATCTTGCACTTGCAAAAACAAATGGGGTAATTTCCAAGAAATTCCAGAACATTCCCCGCCTTATCTTCAATTCTAAGCCCACGATGAACACTCTATCCGAAAATTTGAATACACTTATCCAAGAGCCTGTATAGTAGGGTCAATACAATTTGTAAGTTAATAGCATATTAAATAGAAATTTAGAAATCCAGTTGGGGCTTAGAGTATCTATAACACGAAGGAAGGGCTATCTTCGGCTAGCCGAGGATTTAATACCCTTGCAGACCCAACCTTTTCATAATGTTCATATCTGAGAAGCACAGGGAAAAAAGTTAATGCCGAGTATGGTTAAGATGTTTTGAAAAACAAAAAAGTTTTCCATACAACTTAATTTTCGACTGATCGTTCCTATGGCAGCTATATGATTTAGTGGTCCGATCTTAATAGGATTTTGCATATATATGAGGAGCATAATAAAACAAATAAATGCCGAGTTTGGTAAAGATATCGTGAAAAGCAAACAAATTTCCATACAACAACTTAATTTTCGACCGATCGTTCCTATGGCAGCTATATGATATAATTGTCTGATCTTAATAGGATTTTGCATATATATGGGGAGCGTAGTAAAACTAATAAATGCAGAGTTTGGTCAAGCTATCTTGAAAAACATAAAAATTTTCAATACAAAAACTTAATTTTAGACCGATCGTTCCTATGGAAGCTATATGATATAGATGCCCGATCTTAATAGAATTTTGCATATATATATATGGTGAGCGTAGTTAAACTAATAAATATAGAGTTCGGTCAAGATATATTGAAAAAATATAAATTTTCCATACAAAAACTTAATTTTGGACCGATCGTTCCTATGGCAGCTATATGATATAGTTGTCCGATATTAATAGGATTTTGCATATATATGGAAGCGTAGTAAAACTAATAAATACCGAGTTTAGTTTATAAACAAAAATGTTTTTCATACAAGAACCTACTTTTCGACCGATCGTTCCTATGGCAGCTATATGATATAGTGGTCCGATTTTGACATATGAACTGCGTGCAACAGAAAGAGGGAATTCTGCAAAGTTTCATAAAGATAGCTTTAAAACTGAGAGTAGTTCGCATAGAAACAGACAGACGGACATGGCTATATCAAGTCGGCTGTTGATACTGATCAAGAATATATATACTTTATGGGGTCGGAGATGTCTCCTTCTATGCGTTACACATTTCACGACAAAATTATAATATCCTCTGCAAGGGTATAAAAACAGCTTTGAGTCCATTTTATTAGGTTTCCAGATATGCCACATTCTGACACAATCGCATAAAAATATATACTAAATGCATATACAAGATTTTTTGTCATAGAAATAATCGTTTAAAAATTAAGTTCAGTTACTTTTCTGTTCTTCAAAATATCTTATTAACGATTTAACTTAATGTTGTTGCTATCGTGACCCTTTCATATTAACCAAATTTTATCTATATCAGATTATTGTATTATATATGTAGTATTTGAGGAAATATAGATTTATAAATAAAGACTGCTAAGCAATAACGAGCTTTATGATTATCCTAGCATATCTGCAAAGTCATAAGGCTTGTGTCTAAGAGGGAAATTCAACTTCGGCAGGCCGAAGAAAGACGCTTTTTATAATTTGTAATTATTGTAATTTGTAATTATATTATGGTCTGGTCTTTGTCGTTTTACTCCACTGTGCGACATGGACGGGCCATATTTGAAATGTTTTTGTAGGCAGCAGCACGAAGAATCAAATGCTAGTTGACTGCACCTATTAAATGTTCACACCAACCGTCATACGCTGCACACACACACACACTATTACACACCAACACACACAGACACACACACACACTTTATGGCAATGGAATTATTTTTGCCAGCGTTTATATAATTTTGTAGAGCAAATATTGCTGTAGCTGCTGGCATGAAAGTGAAACTTGTCTGGGCGCTGCCAGGGCGTTGGCATGCCTCAAGAATTTCCTGCACAACATTGTATGGTATTTTTATTTATTTTTATTTTATTTTATACTGATTCGCGACAGTGCACAGCAGCTGCTGTTTGGAATCATAAGTGCAAGGCGAACAGGCATAGTAAGGCTTTATAACATTTACAAGTTCAACTCTAAGGAAAAGCGCACAAATATCGAAATAAATAAATGCATTCAAAAGGGATTTACATAAAAATAAATTCATTTTAAATGTCCAAGCTGCACGGATTTTATTTTTCGCTTCAAATATTTGATCAGTGGAAAACTTTAAAAACGGTTATGCTGGGAAATTGAGAAAACAAATATCAACTTCAAATTAATTACTGAGAGGCTTTAAATGAAAATTTAGGCGCCTGTAAAACTCTTTAGATAACTGAACTGTATATTTTGTTACATTTTAACTTTATAAATTGTTTCTGTAAATTACTGAGGGAAAGGCGCTTTAAAAATAGTCTTGGTCTTGTTTTTGGTAGCTTAATTAATTTTTGTCAATATATATTTTTATCCACATATAGAATATATTAGGACCAAATCAAGCTTTGTTGCAATAATTAAACGATATCTTTATACTTATAATTAGTTTATAATTATTTACAATTTAAAATAACACTATATTTTATGTTTTCCTTACATACAAATGGCTGTAATTAATTCTGTAGTCCGTTATAGCATACGCAGATATTTTAAGGAATTTAATCGCAATTTATGACCTTCAATGTGCGTAGATATGCGTCCAAGTTCAGGTGCACACGCAGCTTAAAACTACCTAGCTCTATCCCTGTTCCACTCGTGGTATTACCTGGTATATATGTAAAAACCAGTCCAGACCTGAAGCAACACTCAATACGCATGGTTTCAGAATAATTGACGCAGCAACTGCGTCATGGGTCAGACTCAAGAGTTGTTGTCGTTTTTTTTTTGTTTTGACTTCGTTTCCTAGTGCGCTGGGCGTTGCAATTCCGCCAACAAGTTTAACTAACCCAAGGCATATATCAGTATCCCACAGATACAGGCAGGCACACATTTGTATCTTGTAGCTGCAACAATAACTGTGACTCGCTCTGTCATTGCAAGTAATTTCAAAGCAACGGCAAGGCCATGTCCACTGTGTGTATGTGTGTGTACATTTACCGGAGCAGCTTTCAATTCTGTACGCTATTTGGTCTGCCAGTGCAAATAACATGCCCCCGCCGCGACCGCATGGTGCCCCTCTCTCGCTCATTTTGTTCATTTACATGCAGCACAATGCGACAGACACAAATCAACGGAAATGTTGGCATTACGCATACGCACCGTTGCAAGGCAGCCAGAGGCAGATGCACAATCCATTTGTGACCACTTGATGAGGCAATCTGCTGCTTATTTACATTTGATAACAAAAGAGATCTAAGTTAGATGCTGCCTGGTCATATATCAAAGCCAATAATATCTTTGGAGATCTTTGAAATCCATATATACATTTATAAGAATTGCTTTCAATAGCAAACAGTTTTGTTAAATAAACTTTAATTTTATTTTAGGCATTTAATTGTGCTTAAATATGCGTAACATAAAAAAATATTGGTAGATTTTCTTTAGTTTGAAGATTTAGATTTAGTTGAAATATTTTTGAGAACATATATCTTATCCGAAAGATAGACTTGTTAATTTACTGATAGAAATATCTATAATTTTTTATTATTTGTGAATTCTTGTTTTACTTAAATGTTATTTATATTTCGAATCATTTAAATTTTGTCCATTGGATAAAGCGTGGCCTCCATATGCCTACCTACCCTACCCTACCTACCATGTTATAACCAAAACTTCTCGTCGATTCTTGGCAAAACTAATTTAAAAAAATAAATAAAAATAAATTTGTTCGCATACAAAATGTATCTAGAATTTGTTTCTCTTAAAATGTATTTACTATTTTTAATATTTCTTATATTACTTTAAGCTCTTCAAAGTTGACTAGTTCTCTGACAACTCATGCCAACGATTGGTAATTTTCAATTGCCCAACATGAGCTATTTTTATACCAATATTTATCCGAGTTAACTTGACTTTAAATTCATTCCATATTGTCCGCTCATTCCTCATTCACACACTCATTCATTAGCTGTGCCGCCTGTCGATTTAAGCAATTTTTCACATTTACGGAGCTCGCACTTTTGATTAATTGTACCTCAATGAGCTTTGTTTGATGTATTTTCGGTCGTTTTATAGCGTGCGAGTTTTAGGAGAAGTATCTGCACTGCTTTTGGCTGTGAAGGCAATTTATTAAATTGCTGGCTAAGTGAACGGGTAGAGGCTGCTTTCTAGCGATAAGGGGCTTTTAGTTTTATATTATATTATATATATATATATTAGCGATAAGGGGCTTTTAGTTTTATATTATATTATATTATATATATATATATATATATATATATATATATATATATATATATATATATATATATATATATATATATATATCATATAATTAATGTAGCATTTTGTGGGATTTGGAATTGTTGTGGGTTCGAGCTACGGGCTCAAGTAGTTATATGAATTTCTGTTGATTGTGCTTCTAACCGGATACTTCATGCTAAACTGCTTGAATTGTCTGTTTAGTTCTTCAAACTCTCTCAACTAGAAACGCTTGGCTAATAATAAATTTGATATGAATATATTATGTTTCTTTATAAATTACTTTATTTATCATGTAATTTCAATTGATTTAAGAATTTAAAGATTAAATATTTGGATATGAAATACATCTAATCTCAATCTATGAGTTTCGCAGCGCCAACAACTTCTTGGCCTTTCCAGTTGTTGTGGTGGTTGCGGTGGCGCGAAAAAGCTCACTGAAAAGCACAGAGAGAACCACACAAGAGGCAAACTTGCCCAAGCTGCCACTTGTGCTTACTGCTTTGTGTGTGTGGTGTGAGTGTGTGTGGTGAGAGTGTGTGTGGTGTGAGTGTGTGTTTGCGTCTAGTGTGTGTATGTGTTGTTGTTGCTGCTATTATAGTTGGTCTCTGTCCTTTTGCGCATGCGCCGCCGACTCGTTGGTGAAGTTTTGTTTGTTGGTGTTGGATCCATTGGTTGGAAAAGGTTTTCCTCTAGCCAGAAGCGCGGTATATAAAGCGAAATACAACAACTTGGGCGGCTCAGTTGCTGTCGGTCTCAAGTAAATGTTGGCGCACCGCTAAACGTGATTAATAATTACATACATATATATAAAAAAAAACAATCAACAACTTCAGTTTCAGTTTCAGTTTCAAGTCCCGGTTCATTAGATCAATTGAAAGTGATTTTTGGTGCCATTGTTGTTGCTGCTTTTTGGGGCTGGGTTGTTGCCAGCGAAGGTCTTTTGCAATTAAAGCCGTTTAAACGCTACGAAATAGCTGTGAACAAAGCAAAACGCCAGCTGAAATGAAAATGAAAGTGGTAGGTTCCAGAGAATGTTGTGCAAATACTGACAATGGGCACTGTAACAGCCACTACATGCTGCACTTGGCAAAGGTTAAAGTTGAGCCCCAATGCGTTGGAAGCCAGGCCAATCAAATGCAGTTAGTTGCAATGCCTGTCTGGCTGGTTACGTCATACGCCTTATAGACAGTGCCGTGTACTGTGTGAAAATATCGCATAATTTGCTATGCAAATCGAGTCAAACCGTTAATTTTGCTCTCTAACCAGATAGTCGAGCAATCGCTCGATTTTGTGCACCCAATTTGGTAACTGGATTTTGTTTTACTTTTTTATACCCATTGGAAATCGGATGCAAAAGGGTATATTGGTTTTGTGCATACGTAAGCTATAGGCAGAAAGAGTCTTTTGTGATCCCTTGAAGTGTATAGACTTATGATCAGTATGGCAACTAGGATAATCTAGCCGTGTCTCTCTTTCTCTCTCTGTCTACCTAAAGAGAGTTCAAATTTAAATTATATTTTGTTTTTGTTGATACCTCCTATTTCTGTTATATTAAAAAATATCGATTCATCCTCATATTCTACCCACATTAAATGATGGTTGATGATGGTAGATCCTTGCACGTGGGAATATAAATAGTGTTTGGTGGCGAAATTGCGACCTGAAATTTTCAAAAGGATCGAACTATTAAGAGCGGATTAACTTAAGTCCTTAATTCCCTTAAATTTGAGCTGAGGGAATAAGTAGCAAAGACTCTGCGTAAGGTGTACGATTTACGGTTTATATAGTATAATGAGTAGCTTCTCGGTTATTTAGGGTATCTACTTGTCGTGCATTCTTTTCTTTTCATTTCGGGTCCAACACATAATTTATGAGCTAGAGCCCCAGCTGTCGACGTGTGTCTCGTAATTGCGTTGAATTCTATTGAAAAAAAAAAAATTGTTGCAGGAACTTCAATTTCAGCTAAGAAAAAGTTGCGCTAACAAGCGCGCTTCAGACTGCGATGCCAATGTGCTGCTAAAACAATCTCCAACACCCGCCCTCTCACGTGCCCCCCTTGCTCAGAGCGCAAATATCAAAGGCAACTCCAAATGCAGTTCACACGCTGCGATTCGCAGTCAGCTTTTACGGTCAGTTGCTGTCAACAAAAAAAAAAGTAAAAAACTTGCAGAAAAATTGGCATCAACTGAAAACGTTGGCTACAGTAGCTGCTGCTGTTACTGCAGCTACTGCTGCTGCAATGTGGTCCAGTGTCCATGTCCATGCCAGCGGCAGATTGTCCAACAACTTCACAACTCCGTGAGCCAAGGCTATGGCATATGCCTGACATATGGAGCTTCAGTGAAAGGGTTGCCAGACAAAAGCATAGTCGAATCCGAATGGGAATGGAGCATACGTATAGACGGTGTCTTGTTGAGAACCAAACGTCCATTGAATCCGTCTACGGTTGGGCGAATTTGTGTGTCTGTTGCTCTAATTTGATTAGCCAGTACAAAAGCCGCAACTCGTGCGAATTTTGTCAGCCAAAATCTGTCAAACAACAGTCAAAGAAGTAGTCAATCTGATATACCCTAGAAAATAATAGATTTTAAATAGTAGATTATTTAACGTACTGCAATATTTATATGAGATAATTCAACAGAGCCTCTGATCACAAATAATTGGTTAAGATAAACTAACTGATGAGTAGACAGTCTTACCCGGCTATGAAGACTTTGATGTCGATTTTTAATGCAATATATGTGCCTTAGCATTGTAGTAGTTGGTACCTTGTTGGTACAGGGTTGATTTAATATTTGTAGGGTATTACCTCATCAAAAAGACAATTTATTTATATATTTATTTATAAACAAACAGCTGACTTTGACTTGATAAAAAAATAAAATTAACCAAATTTGTTGGTTACCCTTCGAGCATTTTTATAATTACAGGGTATAACGACAGCTCAACTATCATTACACCCTTTATACCCATTCAATTATTACAGGGTATGGCTACAATCAAATTCTATTTCTACAGGGTACAATAATAGCTGAAGTAAGTGAGTTGCAGACTAGAAGTTGGTTCTTGCTTAGTTTTAACAACCCCATTTATAACTATTTAATGTCTACAGGGTATAGTAACAGCAGCTGAATGCAGGCTACTTTAGGGTATTTTAATACCTCAAATTTATGCTTGACAGCATTTAAGAAACCAACTCCATGGTTGACTGGCTAGAAGACGATATTTTCAATCAGAGGTATACAAATGTAATACTATGCTTTATTTTTATGTTTATTGACTATGCTGTGCTGTTGGTATACCCTGTGAGCATAATGTGCTAAGAAAGGGATGCACAACTTATGATTTACAATCCATGATAACTCAAATGGAAAGGTTACTTTTCGTAGTCGTGTGCATACCCATTATACCAATTAAATGTTTACAGGGTATATGAATCACACAAGCTTGTAGTCCAGCGTTTGGTACGCTTGTCAAGCTGTCGACTGACAGTCTTCACTTGGCCCCCCTCTTTCCTCGCACTGCCTGCGGCTGTTGTAATTTCTTTAGCATTTGCATGCTTGAGATGCATCTTTCAGATACTTGTGCAACATATCACCGATTGGCATGTGTGTGGGAAATTTTCCTTTTGCATCTTCTACTCGCTGCATCGAGTGGAATTCCCGCAGTTGGGCATAATTTGTGTGCACTCGAATTATTTAACCAAATAACAACAACAAAGCGTGGGAGTTGCAACAGGGGAAAATGAAAAATTACAGAAAAAACTTTTCCATGCATTTCACCTGTGGATATTCAATTAAACTTTTGCCCATTGCCTGTGGCCATCCGTCGGCATATCGCGTGTCGCTTGGGCTTTATGCAACGTTGCGGCATACCTTATGACACGTAGTCGTATCTATTTGCCGCCATCGGTTCCTGCTTGGCATTGAGGGCGTCCCAGTCACAATGACAAGCGATTCGATACCCCAGCCGGTGTCATTGGCCAGTGGGCAAAAAAAATATTCATATATATATATATATATATAATAAAAAGTGAAAGGTAGCCTGACTTAAGACTTTTGTAGACATCAAACCGTGGCATATTCTTTGCCGCCTGTGCACTGCCAAGGTGTACGGGCTACTCATACTAGCAGCTGCTTTATCTGGCAATTAGCAAACCGGTTGCCATTTGAGTGCGATAATCTCACGTTCTCCTCCATTTCCAGCTACAACGTTTACTGTTAATCGGCTGTCTGCTTGGCAGCCTGGTCAGCGCTCAGGACTATCAGGATTACCAGCCGAGTGCACCACGAGCGGCGCCCCATAGACTGCATGCCAGCGCACAGGAGGAGACGCGTCCCGCGCCTGTGGCCATACTCAAGCAGATCAACAAGTGAGCTCGTAGCTATAAGCTTTTGTATCTGTAATATGTATATAACTACTTGTCTTGACTGACTGAATGATTGACTGGCTGACTGACTATCTAATCGAGTGACTGACTGACAGAAAAACCGATAGATTAACGACTCAATGATAAACTGGCTAATAAACTGACTACCTAATGCCCTGGCACTGGCTGATGGCCTAGGCAGCCTGGACTGACTAATTAAAGAACTGACTGATGGATTGACTGGCAAACTGATTAACTAACTGACTGATTGACTGATAATCAAGCTTGAAGGTTTTTTTGTGCAATACTTACCCCTTAGGCTGTAAGTGATCACTTTCCTTGTTGTCTTTTTAGTTAATAACTGCTTACAATTTTTTATATGAAATCTCCTATTTTTCCAGACACAATGAAGATGGATCCTATACGTACGGCTATGAGGGCGCCGATGGTTCCTTTAAGATCGAAACGAAACTGGCCACTGGCGAGGTGAAGGGCAAGTATGGTTATGTTGATGCCGATGGCAAGGTGCGCGTCGTGGAGTATGGCGCCAACAAGTATGGCTTCCAGCCCTCGGGCGAGGGCATCACCGTAGCACCACCCACGCTGGTCGATGAGTCCACCAAGGAAGAGCCCGACTACGAGGACGAGCCTGTGCAACGACCCCAGCGACCCTATGTAAGTTTAGTGAATCTTCTAGATTTACTTGACTTTAAGATCTGCTTGCCCCACAGCGCGTGCAACGTCCGCAGCAACAGCAGCAGCATCAGCCACGCCCACAGCCACCACGCCCACAGCCGCAGCCGCAGCCACAGTATGTGCAGTATGAGGAGGAGGAAGCGGAGCCGCAGCGTCGTGTGCAATACGCACCCCAGCCGCAGCCTTCGGTGGGTCCAGCACCGCCCCGTCTCCAAGTGCCTGGCGCTCAGCGCACCACAGATGTGCTCTACTCGCCGCTGCAGCGTCCCGCCCGTCCCGAGCCCGATTATACGCAGTCGCAGAGCTTCGGCGAAGGCCCCTCCAACGTGCGCATATCCCGGCCTGTCTATGCGCTGCCCCCCGCCTCGCCGGCGCCCAGCAGCGCACGCGCCCAGGGCTTCCTGGCACCCGCCTCGGGCGGTCGTCCGCTCTTAGAGCCCGCCCACTTCGGACCCAGCCAGGGCTCCAGTGCACAGCCCGTGCAGCAGCCGCAGCAACAGCCACAGCGTAGCTACCAGCCGCAGGCCCAGGGTCGCATTGGAGGTGGCGGCGGGGGCAGCCTTCTGGATCAACTGGCGCGCGATTATGCCCTGCCCCAGGGCAATGCTCAGCCGCTGCACGACATTTCCTTTGGCTATTACTAGAAGTGGGCTGAGGAACTGGTATTGGGTAGTTTGGCGGCGCAATGGCCGCTCCTTTGAGTCAGGTGCATACACAACGATAATCGTGTAGTTCCCCTCCTTCCCCTACCCAAGCCCCTTTTACATTTCTGTTCCAACTATTCGCCAGTGATTCCTTGCTTCTAGGTTCTAGAATCTTTAATCTATATGTATATTCCATTCGTATTATACTTAATAAAAAATCAAACAAGTTTTTGACCTAATTTTGGGTGAAATTTAAATTTTTTTTATATAAAGACAGGTTAAGTTTTGAAACTATGGTATTGTATAAGAAATCTGCTGTTTAACAGGAGCTAATCGGATTTATATTGTTGTGGATAATTTTTTGGAAACTTAGGACTAATATATTTATTTTTCATATCGAATTTAGAGCTAGTATTTTTTATTGCATGTGTTGACCGGATTTTAGTTAAGTCAATATATAGAGGTTCTATTCCCTATTGAAATTCCTATTTAATATTTTTCAAAAAAAGGCAGCCAACTTCAAGTTGAATAAAAGCCTTTTGCTATATGAGAGGCATCCCTTGAGTATTAAAATGAGGAAAGGGACTAAATTATTTTGTTTTCTTTCATTTTATATATATTTAAGATTTAAGATATTTCGTAGATTTGCATACGCTTATTCGTTAGGAAATTGAATAATGCAGTTTTTAGGCTTGAAATATATTTATGTAGAGATCAGAAAGTTACCGCAACTTTTAAATAATTTTTTTTGGTATTTTTGTCCCTGCTAAAAGGTGGTATACTTTTACGATGAATAGCAAATTAAAAAAATCTTCAACATGCATACAATATTTAAACGTAGAATAAATAGAGAATAGAAAATACGTACAAAATATAAAGAAACAATGTATGTGACATATATAATATAACTCTTACCTGAAAGCTTCTCAAAGAGATTTCGTTTTCTACAGAAAATTGAAATTTTCATAGCATACTTTTAGGCGTTAAATAAAATTTTAACAAATTTCTTTCAAGTGTTGTTCAACGATTATTTATTTTTAATATTTATATTTATTATTATAAGATTAAATACTTAACAGTAAGATAGAAAATTTCGATATTAATTCGCAGCCAATAGTTTGATTTTGTGTGTAGGAATTGAGAATCGTCTAAGCTAAAGATGAAGTGTGTAGAAAGGCGTTTTGCTAAATCTATGGAATCGAAAGTGCTTGTTAACAGAATGGGCGTGGTCCACAGTTAACGCCCTTGGGCAGGTTGAGGGCTGGAAGAGCTGGTTCCACGTGGCGACTACTGCAGATACACTGTAAAGAGAGCGTCAGGTCAGATGTGTTTTGATTGAGTAGAATAGCTGTGACAGCCAGTTGCCAGGTGGTATTTGGTGGTGGGGATGTTGGAAAATGGGCGTGGTGGTGCAGTGTTGGGATATACATAAAAGCAGTGCTAACAGAGTGTACTAGAGTTGTGGTGCTATAGATGCATGCCGTGCTATAGATTGCTTTTCAAACTCATTTATTGCTGCTCGAGCTTCGAGTTCCATAAATATATGTAAATATATATATGTATATATATATATATATTGACTACGCTGGAGCTTTTGGAAATTTGAGATAACATAAATAAATTAGGTTAGAACGAACTATAGTTAAATGCTGCATATGACTTAGTGGACTATTTAACTAGTGTTGAGCCAGTCCAGTGCTGTCTACGACTCCAGCAGGCGATTGAACATCAGCGGATCCTGTATGTCGTAGTCCTGCACTCGGGACATGGATGTGGCGCCTAGTGGTCGCTTGGCTGCCACATGACGTCGCACCTTATAGCCGCCGCTGTAACTGGGCCTGGGTGGTGCTGGTGGTGCACTGTAAACATATTTGGATTTCTGCACCACCGGCGGCAGATACTGGAATGGTGACACCTTGTGCACCTGCTTCTCAATGGAGTAGCTGGTGGGTCCACTCCTGCTGGGTCCGTTGCGTTTGGCCACCTCCAGAGCGGCTATTATGGGCGACAAATCCCTGAGCGCATTGCTCTTGCTCGCATGATAGTTCTCCACTTTGTACTCGTTGCTGGGCGCTGCCGGCTGTGCCGCTGGCGGCTGTGGTGGGTAATCGTAGCCCTCGTTGGGATGCTTCTGTATGTACGCCTCCTCCGCTGTTTGCGGCCGTTTGGCCATCTGATGATAGATGTCGGCGGCTCCCTGGCTAGGTGGCGCATATGCCGCTGTAATGGATTCCGTATGCGACAGGGATTCTAGTGTGCCCAGATTGTTGGGCAATGGAACACCGTAGCTGTTGTACAGATCGGCCTGCTCAACATGGGACCCACTGGGCACTTGATTCGTGTCCAGTGCCACTGTCTTGGATGCGGTATATTCCGTCTTCCCATTCGGCAGCAGGCTCAAAATCTCCTGCAGCTGCAGCGCCGCTCGGCGCGCCTCATCATCCGACAGTTTCTTGTGGCGTCCATAGACGTTGAAGTCGTCGGTTCCGGCGGTGTTCACTGCGTCCGTGGTTTGGTTTGAACGGTGGTGTCGGTGGTGTGCGTGTTTATTTGTGTGTGTTTGTTGTGGTTTTTGTTGTTGTAGTTGTTGTTGTTGTGTATGCAATGAGTGAGATTTTATTAGATTTACCAATTAAATATTTGATTTGGTTCGTTAATGTTTCTATTTACATTTTGTTGGCATTTGACTCGCTTTTTAGTGTGAGTGTGAGTGTGTGTGTGTGTGTATGTGAGTCTATGAGATGAGTTTTGGGCTTCGATAGAGTTTTGTACAGATGTTCATGTTTTATTTTATTTTTAGTTTTTATGATAAGTTTCTATACAATTATGCCCTTGCAGCAAGCTTAATATTTTATTCATTCAGGCAAAAAAGTTGCTGGGTCGAATCCCAAGCTAGATGTCTATACACCATTGATAACTTAGAGTTTTTTAATAGTTTACAACTATAATCCGTATAACTATAAATAATAACAACTTAGCGGTTCTCGGTAGATGAAGTACTGAAGAACGACAAAAAGGGTTCTCTGAATTTGTAACTCTATTGTGTATATAAATTAATATTAATATTGATTAATAAGCTATTCATACACATAAGCTCAAGCATATGAATTCTTGATCAGCAGTCCTTTTGTCATTCTAGTGCGAAAGCAACTTTTTCTAATGTTTCTTTTTGCTTAAGGCAAGAGTTGATTTTCTGGAAACTATATTTTATAGCTGATATAGGAATGATCGACTTAATATGACTTGATGGTGTATTTTTTTAAGGTATCTTCCCAATAAAGAGATTTGTCAACAACTGACCACTATATCATTTAGCTCCCATCGGAAGATATATATATTAAAATTTTGAACCGCCTGCAAGGGTATTTAATTTTCGGTATACCGAAAGCAATCATTATTTCGTGTCTTTTTTTGTATATTTCGGTTTTAGTTGAGAGTTTCGTTTTAGTTGAATAACAATATGCTAGTACTTAAAGTAGATACATGAATTAATATTTCTATAAAATGCAAATAAATATATAATTTTTATTTTTGATAGTTTTTTTCAGGGTTTAGGCTAGACCATATTATTGGTTTTTAGCCATTTTATAGCTAAATATATACAAATAATATTAAGTATGCGACATGTTGTCGCTTTTAATGACGCTTGGAATGTCATGAGTCCTAAGGTTGGGATATATACACACACATATAAATAATAAAATATGTACAAAAGTAATAAATGATATATTGCAGTAGGAATGATTATTACTAACGCTTACTTATTATTATTTTTATGTACATAAAAAACAATAAACGCTGCCTTTTGGCCGCTTGCGCAATGCCATTTAAATTGCGTAAGCCGCGATTGAAACTGAAAGTTAAAGCCAAACACAAGTGTGTCATCGAAGTAGACACGCAGCTTGCCATACGGGCTAAAGAGTGCTGCACGATAGATTTAGATACACTGGGCTTGCATAAGGTAAGGAATATTGGCTTAAAATCTGAATATTACTATTCTTCAACTCGTCTTTATGTGGAATTGAAATATGTTCAGAAATTGAAATCAAATTATGTCAGATCAATTTCAATTTACCTCAAAGCTAAGCAATATTCAGTTTAAAACAGGCAGATTTGCGCTAAGGGAAAGGTTAGAAAAAAGAATTTCAGAAATTAAAAAAAAAAAATCAATTTTTTTGTGCTCAACTAAGGTACGAATCTATGTTACTTTTATCAGTGTAGAGTATTAGAATTTGAGTGTTTATGTTCAGTGCAAGCAATACAAAAGGAGACCAAAAAAATGTAACCAACTTTTCTTTTAAAATAATCCCATAAATCTTCAATGGAAGGCAATTTTTAGCTTATATTGAGCTGATTTACGCTTAAGAAACGATACATTTATTGTTTTCAAAAATTGAAAATAATTAACGCATTTTGTCCTACGATTTGAATATGGATTATTCCATTTATGTTTTTCACCGAAGAGCGTTTACGTCGGGTTGCTAAGTCCTGTTCACAAATTGAACGATTAAATTGAATTAAATTAAGTACTATTAATTGCAGTACAAAATATATGAAAAGGGATTTGTGGCACTAAGAATTTCAAAATTTAAACTGCGGATTATGCGGTATTTCTAGTGTATTTCTAGTAAAAAGTACACAAATTTACAAATTGAGAGTAAAATCAATTGTAAGCTTAAATCGGGCTTATTTACGTTTAAAAGTTTAAAATTTTGAAATTGTAAAAATGTGAGTATCGAGAAACTGTCAAAATGTTGTCTTGTGTAGAGTATTGGAGAAGCTGTTGTTTGAAAATCTACGTCGGTTTGTTAAGATATGTATTTACAGTTGTGTCAGACAAATTATGAGCACTTGATGCTTTCACTTTTTATCTGTTTGGATATGCACGGAAGTGAGACCTCGTTAGAGCCAGCTGCCGGTGGAGCTTGTGGTGCGGTGGTTAACAACAGTGGTTGATGTTTAGCGATTGACTGGACCACGCCTTGTCATTGTTATTGGTATTAAAATGATTGTGAGCGACTGTAGGGTGAACTTTTGGCTTATGGGCGATTAGTGAGAGGATACGAAATATTTACAGAGGGCATGAGGTATATACAGTTCGATTGGGTTACATTGATTTGCAGACTACGCACCATCTTGTCCATAGGCGGAGGGCAGATAGTTGCTCTGTGGCGCCTCGAATGCCGCATGGCCAATGCTGAACGGCGCACCGGCGCTGCCGCCGCCGCCATAGTTGGATCCAGCCGGTGGCAGATATTGATGTGTGGCGCTGCTAAATGTTGGCGGCTTGGATGGTGGCCCATAGTTGGCATGTCCCGTCGGTATCTCATATGTGGTGATGGCTGCAACAAGACACGAGAAGTGTGTGTGTGTGTGTGTGTGTTAGTAAGCAGGCATGTGGCAAAGTCAAAACAAACCGAAATAGGCTAAAGCATGCGAGACACGGCCAAAAACCGGGTTTAGGCCATGCCGTCAGTGAAAATGAAAGTGGAAAAATGCTGCAAGGGGTCAACGCACGACGGTACCATTTGCAATTGCCATGGCCGGTTGGCAGTGGGCAGCATTGGGAGTCGCCTCTTCCTCTTCGAGCAGCTTGTTAAACCTTTCAATGTTATGTTGCGAGCGATTTAATTATATTATAGACGTACATATATATATTTATATACATATATAGTTCAACAGCCGATGGACAATAAATGCGTATGCGTTAGCGAATTACATAATGACCTTAGTTTACATTTCACGGTCCGCTCGAATTGTGGGGAGGGGGTCAGAAGACAAGAAAATTGATGTTTTGCAGCAGCTGGCGGGCATACTCACTCTCTGAATGGAGCACGGGTCCCGGCGCCGAGGCGGCATGCTTGCTGCCGCTGCTGCCGCTGGATGAGGCGCCCGACAAGGAGCTCAGCTTGGCAAATGGATGCACATAGCCGCCGCCGCCGCCGCCGGAATGTGTGGCATAGGTCTGTGAATTGATGTGTGCCGAGTTGATAATCGATTTGCCCACATCGGTGACCTTATCGCCGGAAGCGGCCACCAGATTGCCGCTAGCGCTCAACGCATAGCCGCTGCCCTTGATCAGTTGACCTTTGAGTGCGGTGACGCCGCCCGTGATGGCCTTGACCGCCTGGAAGATGGTGTTCAGCACGGATTTCTTGAACGACCAAGGATCATAGTCCACCGAGTTGCCCTGCAATTAAATAGTTTATTAATTGCCCGACTCAATCCGGAGCCGTGGTCAACTTACGTGCACGACAACCTCGTGGGATTTGTAGCTATCGCCGCCGCTGCTGCCGCCGGAGCTGCCCGAGGCAATCGAGGCGGATGCCTGTCCTATGCTGCTCAACAGGCCGGACTTCAGATGCGCCACATAGTCAAAGCTGCCGGAGCGTTTGGCTATCTGTGATTCCTTTACACTCTCGCCCTGCTCATTGTCCAGATCTGTGTCCTCCAGTGATAGCGATTTGTCGCCCGCAGTGCCGCTTGCAGCCGGATAGGCGTGGCTGAGCAGTGGCAGCAACAGGCACAGGCAAAGTAGCTGCAACAAGGTAGGGGAGAGCATTAAGTGGCAGCTTACATAATCATCAGCCATAAGTTGAAACATAATTTGGCTTTTCACTGAATTCAATTGCCGAAAAGTCAGTCGTGTTGCATCATTGCAGGCAGCGTTGCATGTGGCATGTGGCAGCTATTAGCCTGTTGCAGCCATGCATTCATTTGTCAACTGGCGCATACACACACGCTCGCACACACATGCACAGCTGCCAAAAATTTATTATGCAGTTCACATCATACTCATAATAGCATTCACAAGACAAGTTTTTGAGCACTCGCAGTGGTCACAGCTGAGCGCATTTTGACGCAATTGCCACATATCTGGCGGGCGGCCGGGGCGGGGCGTGGTCGTTGCCTGCCACGCCCGTGCGCCCGCTCAGCGCATTACAGCTGTTTCATGGACCATCAAGTAAATTGATTAGACCTGATCTGAATGGATTTATTTGCCTAAATGCTAAATCAATGAATATGATAATTGTATAGACAGAATCGAACAGAACGTATAATTAGTTTAATATCTTTATTTCCTCGCGAGTTGTCATCATTTATCTACCGGCAATTATTATTTACATATCTCTTATATCAAAGACCAACATGAATTGCGTAAGAGATCTTCAGCCAGCTGTGAACCAAACTGGTTTGAGTCTCTAAACTAATTAATTTTTTTTTATTATAAAACGAATCTTAAGCCAAAGCAGTTGCAAATAAAAAAGAAATAAGTTTTGGTGGCCTAGTCGGGTGTGTGTGACTAGGATATACATACATCGAATCTTATAGTGCGATATTTATACAAATCTGAAAACTTGAATATGATATATAACTATGTGCATATACCAAAGCGTTTCCTTGTTTTGTGGGAAATTGGTGAAGGTATTCAAAATGTGAAATATTCAGAATCTTTGTAGACTATACAAGAACTTAGAAAATTTGGTGTATCTAGCTCTTATACTTATACTTATACTCGAGTTATGCTTTAAAAATTATATCTCAAGATAGATATCTATCGATATTCCGAAATATTTCGAGGCAAAATTGATCAACTAATTCCGTTAAGCTCCTAGTTGGATTTTTGTTGTGGAAAATCAAGTTTACGAGCCGCAGCTTAAGAGGCATAGGTACGAATCGCAAAGTGAATCAACAAATATATATATTTTTACGGCCATGGTGGTCAAAGCTATAAAATAGAAACATTATTAGGTCAAATATTATAAGGTAATATGTATTGCATATGAGATCCCAACTGAACTTGAAATTAAAAATCATGCAAAAGCGCATAATCTGAATAGATGTAAATATATGCGATTTTAACTTTTGATCCATTTAAATATATATTCAAATCGCATAACATAAAAACATCAACATATGACTTTGACTTTTGATCCATATCCAAAACTGGGTGAATTGTTGTGCAATGATTTGCAAGGCACGCGCTGAAATATTATAAAGGTTTCGGTTGAAAAAGATCATTTTTGTTGAAGCGAATTTGGGTCGCGTAGCACTTGAGAAATGCAGACAATTAGTGGCGAGTATTCGATATATATACATATGTATATATGTTTATTTTGACAAATGCCTTTTCTTTTGCTCTATTTTGGGATTGCCCTTGCGGAACCGCCCTCGAAAAACAAACAAAAACCTTTTCTTCCCCCACTCAATGGCTGTCTGGTGATTTGTGAAGTCCATAAATGATATTGGACGCAGAGAGTTTGGTTTTGCCTTTAAGCCTAATTGCTTTAGCCCTCGCCGTGCGTAATTGGTAATACCATTTGCATACAAATGCACAAATTAAATAGCAAACGCACCCTATAGAAGCCTAGGCCAGGGTCTGCACTTGGAGCTGACTAGTGTATATTAATAATGCCTGCGCTTGCAACCATTCAAATTGGCTTTTCGTTGTTGCAATGTTTATTAATATATTTTTTTTAAATTTAATTGCATTAGTTTTATGCGCTATAACGATTTTTGTTGTTATGTGATACGCAACGTGGTAATTAATAAAATTCCAATCAGTAGATGGCCAACATTTCGTAACTGAGCGCAAATAAAGGCAAATTGCATTTGGTTAATGATACTTTATTATTTTTTCTTTTTTTGTTTGGCCAACTTAATTGCCTCGGATCAATGGCATATTGAACTCTATGTTGGCCAATCCACTTGGCCAAGACTCTCTTATTTATTTAAGCCAAGAGAGCTTTTCGTATTTGTGTGCTGTCATCGTTTGGCGACTGAGTGTTAAATGAGTGTGTTTCGAATGAGTCGAAGAGAGTGAAAGTGTTGCCGGCTGTTGCTTCTTCTTATATATTGTCGTTATTTTTGTTGTTGTTGTTGTTTTGTGTGGCTTTCAATTTGCATGTTGCTCAATTGTTAACAATATGAAAATATTTTGTTTATATGCGCGCACAGTACTCACGTAGACGTCGTTTTGTTATATCCACTAATTGTGGTAGGTTCAGTTTTGATACACTTGCTGTGGGCATTTTAATTATGTCATGCTGCTTGCTAATTTATTCCTAATATCGTTTACGAGCTTATCTTCAATACATTTGAGTCTACTAATAGTATCAACATTTTATGTGTAAATTAGTATCCAACAAAATGTAGGTCTTAAAATACCAGTTATATACGTATTTCCAAATTTAATTTATTTTTTTTAAAATCAAATTTCCAAATAAGTTTTCTATATACTGTTAGAAGCCCGGCGTTATAATTTGACCTAAGAAACTCAAATTGCGAGCCTTGCAAGCCGTTTTATCAATAAATAAATACAAATAAACCTTTTCATCCCAAATTTTGGTTGGATTTCAGTTTTAAACTCTTCTAAATCTCTTTTGAAAATAAATTTTAAATATTTATTGACCATGTCAAGGCTGACTGGAGCCAGCTTTTGGATAACAGTTTCAAGCTTGCGTATTGATTTGTACAGGATTTAAAAACATTTTGTATTTTTATTTAAACATTGCTTTTCATGCTGTAAAAATAGTTTAACTTCATCTGCGAAACAGACAAGCACCGTAGTTTCAAAAACGTATTTCAAAATTTGATAATTATTTTTTTTAAAAGCTTTTTTACAACTAGCTCATAAATGTTTAATTATATTGTATTTATTTATGTATACGGCAATTGTTAATATTAGGCAGTGAATATTTACATATTTAATTTTTTTTGTTTCTAATCGTTCAACATAAAATTATTGCGAAGAGCATTTGCATACTACAATCAAAATTGAATAGTTCAGATAACTAGCTGAACTCTGCCAGAAAATTAGACGAGTATTACATATTCGGAGATTGATTATTTAACCACATATTTAACTGGTTGGTAAGTGTAAAAAATCATACACTTTTAAATATTATAGATAATTATAGTGTCTGTCATAATCGTGCACTATTTCAGCACTATATCATGTAGCTGTCATAGGAGCGATCAGTCAGAAAATAAGTTTCTTGTTTAAAAGAAAACGTTTATATTTGATTTTTATTCTTAAGGTATGTTTATCAAATTTAAGAGTAGTGCCATATTCTTCGCATGTGAGCCAGATCAACAATCGATTACTGTATCATATAGCTCCATATAAGGATGAATCTGCCGAAAAGGGATTTTCTTTGGTTTAGATTGAAGATTCTTTCTAAACTGAGCAACTAGGAGCTTCACCATTCTGCTCACCTATCTGCACGCTTATCAGCAATTTACTTAGAAGGGTAATATATATTCGGCCTGCCGAAGAGAGCGATTCTGTCTGGTTTTCTCGTAATACGCGCATTAATTGTCTTATCTTGCGGCTTTTGTGCTTGGCACATGTGCTTATTCATTCGTTTAAGTCGTTTGCTTTGCTCAGATATTCGCGACATCTTAGGCAAATTTCTACACTATTTTTTCGAAAGCCGCAACAGTGACGTCAACAATAATAATAATAATAATAATAATCATGAAAACAACAACATGAAACACAAGACAACGTCTGACATAATAATTATGCATGACACTTTGCCTTCGCACTCATTCAACTGGGCCGCATTTCTGGCGATTGGCTACTGACATAATCTTTAGCGTTGATCTTTCGAGTGTATTCACAAATATATTCACAAAATGTGCTCGAGTGTGTGCATGTGAATTTGAGTTGTGGCCGTATCAAATGCTTTTCATGCACCAACGAGCAGCGGCAGATGCCTCAGGTGCATTTTGGGCCTTGTTGCGTTACGCTGGCTTATATAATCGAATTGTATCTTGTATCTTATGGATACGCTTTCCTATGTTTGTTTGGCTAATAAAACGCAGCTGAAGCGCGAAACAAGTTTCCTCGTTTTGTGGCCCGTGCACTTGAACTTGTTTTTGTGGGAGCCCAAAAAAGATGTTGCACAAAATTGCGCCAATTTGGTTATTTGGTTATTGGCACGAAACACTTTCACTGGACATTGGGATGAATCAAGCTTACCTTCATGGTGTGTGAGTGTGCTTGTGCGTCGACTTGGGGCTGGGCTTTTGATTAGCTGGGATCGCCAATCGTTTGGAGCAACCGCTTCACACACTTGTGCCTGGGCTTCAATATGCTTTACACAAACTTTCCTCTCACTGAACACACTTGCAATTCGGCAGCTACAGTTTTGTCGTATCTTTTCGCTTTTGTTTTCTGTGTTTTATTATTTATTTATTATATATTTCGACTCTTTGGTTGTGGCCACAAAGCACACATATACACATACACACACGCACACACACTGATTTCACTGTAACGCGCGGCGTTCGCGTCGACTTTCGCTTGGCTCTGGATGCGGGGGCTGGAGCGCTGTGTTTTGGTTTATTGGAGGTGGCTCCTCGGCGACGTCTGCGTTCAAACTGTAGTCCAAAATCTGGCTGTGTGCCTCTTTTAAAGAAAATTCACTGAGAGCGCCTGCATGAGATTTTGTTTTTGTTGCTCTTAGTGGCTAGGCGAAGAGTCGCCGACGTTGTCTTTGTCGCTCAGTTGAAAAATACGAGACTGCATTTTTTATTTTGGCAGCTTTTTTTTGAGAGTCAATTGAGTTTGGCCTCAGTTGAGGGGCATGTGGTTCGCCAGTTGCTGAGTTCAATGCGTTATTTATTTTTTATTTCTTATTTTTAGTTTTCGTAAGCTTGCAACACACATGTGCAGCCGGCTCATTAAATTTGCGGCTTGGACGTGTTTAATTGCAACGATTTGGCCATTCGATTTGATTTTGGCTTTATTTTTTCACTTTCATGGCATGACCAAAACAAATGACTTAGGCAACGAACTTGAAGCGGTTCGGCCGCTTTGTTTGACAGCAAGAACTGCAAACAACGGCGCTTAGTTTCGATTGAACCATTTTCAATGCACACAGTTATTTGGTGTTAAATAAAAATTAAGAAAAAAAAAATTATTTAAAATATATTTACTTATAATACCAGAAGTTGAAATAATTAAGATTATTTTATAGTTATTAATTTTTCCATATAATTGTGATTACACAATTTGTTTTATATTGAGGAAACCCATTTTTAATTAATTTTATTGATTTTTTTTTATTCTTTAGTTTACTTCTGGCAAGAACTTTACTGAATTTGATAAAAGTGTGTAATTTTATTAACTTCGGAATTTTGTTTGTAATTTTAAAGTATTTTCCATGAAATTATGCATTATTTGCACTTTTTATGTCTGCTCCAAACTCGTCACATTTTTTTAATAATTAGATTTACATTTTTTTGATCTTAAATTTCGTTTTTATGGCAAAAAAAATAGATTGCATATATATAAAAAAAAAACATTACAATAAAATTTTAGCTTCAATTATTTGAGATAAAATACTTCGTATGAATTCGATAAAGGAATAGGATCTTGGAAATTTTTTTTAACTTTGAAGTGCGTGAAATAGATAGAAAATACTCGGCATTGCTCGGGTCAAGTGAGATACGAGGAAAATGAAATTGATTCCGAAATTGTTTGTTAAATTTTTAGTTTACCTTATTTTATTTACAAATACGCTTCAACCGTACATGTTTTGGTCCTGAACATTCATTTACTTTCAATGTCTGCATATTGAAGAAAAGAAAATATTTATTTTCTTATATTAATTACAAAATATTTCGGGAGCTAGATCCTTGAAATTTGTGCTCAGTTTATATGTATGTACATTTTTTTTATATTAAAACTCTTAAAAAATGTTTTAAAATACATATTTATATAAATAATATGAGCATTACTATTATTATTATTAATATTCATATTAAGTAATAATTACGTTATTAATTACAACAAATATTAAAAATGGATGTTATTATATATATGTATTATAATATTAATATTTATATTAATATATGTATATATTTTATTTATTTTTATATTATCTTTGTCCATTTGCCATGTTTTAGCTAAAATTTCGGGCCGACTATTGCCAATATTTATTTAAATTTTTATATTACTGTTTAAAATATTGTTATTGATGATATTCTAATATTATAAACTTTGCCATAGCCTATAAAACGAGAACTATCGTAAGAATTATTTTTGCATTGACTGCTTAGGCCACATAAACATTGTTTATGTCTTAGCAATAGAAAAAAAATAAATATTCTGTTAGGTTTAATTCACTGAAATTGTTAGTTATTTAATAAACTGGCCTATTTTGCGGTTGCCAATTGCGCCAACAGCCTTGAACCGTGTCGCATTGCAATGGGCCACTAAACTGAGCGCCGGAGAGCAGAGTTCGAACCTTAGAGTATGGTTCAGGGCATTATTATCTAATATAGCAACTAATTGTTTTAGCTTAGTTTTAGTTAGGTCACAGGTCACTGTCACTGAACCAAAGGCGACCCCCAAAGGGTCAACAGCAGCGGCCCCAACGCACAGCCAAAGTCAACAATTAAAACAGCGAAAAAAATGCATAAAAAACTGTTCAAGAAAAAACTCCAACTGGCTCAAGACTCACTAAGATGTGCCCCCCCTCAACAAGTGTATTTGACGTGAACTGTTCCCATTTCTGTTGCCCGGCTGCCCGGCTTGCCCGGCCGTCGGTTGCAAAAGTTATGCTGCCAAAGAGGGCAGCAATGACTGGGCGAAAAGTTGACACAAGTTGGATCTGGCTACTGTCATTGTCCTACGCAGCGGAGTGTTCAGTGCACAATTTACTGACTGCAGTTAAGCTGCTGCTGCTGCTGCTGCTGCTGCTGCTGCTACGTCCCCTTAACCCTCCCCGCCCTTCATAAGTTGCCGAAGACGGCGGTTATCTAACCAAAAGTGAAATGGGCGCAGACAACTGCAACATGAAAACATGGAAAACCGTAGCCAAAATAAAATACGTATGTACTTGCAGTTAACAAACTGTAAATTTGCTGAAAATGCAAAGAAAATGAAGGCAAAATAAATAAAAATAAAATCAAAACAATGTAACTAAGGAGTGCTTTAATCGAAAGGGTTCGCCTAACAGATACCGTATAGTCGATTGCTGAGTGAATGCTTGTCGAGCTATTCGCACGGAAAACGGGGCAGGGTATGCATAAAGCCAGCTATTAATACCAACTTTGGTGTCTCTAGTTATTGTCATCTTCTAGATATACCTAAAAAGCAATTGTTTCAATTTCGATAACTATCGATATATATGTATATGGATCTGACAGCGGTCAGGAGTGCAGTCAGATTTTCTGCCAGAGAATAAAAGCTCTTAAATTTGCACAAACAGACTTGGCCAGATCAAGTGAGCTCGTCGACTTGTTCGAGAAGAGATATGCTTTACAATCGTAGCAACTTGTTTAAATATCGATACTTATCGATATGCTTATCGATATGTATGTACATTTTATAGGATCTGTCAACTGTCAGAAGTGCAGTCAGCTTTTCTATTAAGGAAAAAATAAAGGTAAACAACATCTAAATCTAATGTTTGCGTCGGTTGAAAATATATACCTTACGATGGAAGCGGCTTTCCTCGATACCTATCGATATATTTATCGATGAATATTTTATAGTGTCTGTCAGCGATCAGAAATGCAGTCAGCTTCTCTATTGAATAATTAAAGCTGTTAAAGCAGCCTCCTCCTGCATGGTAGATACAATATCCACATAACCATTGCGTACCCATTACCCACCCTTAGCATACCCATTTTCCAAGTGTACAGGGTATAAAAGAGGCCTCTCATGTAATAAACGTTGCAGTTGGCACACACACTCGAGGCATTTGTGAGCTGCCCCCAAGCCAAGAAGCTGCAACTGACTGCCTGGCCGGCCATAACCCATAGATAATCCATTTACTGCAGCTCCCAAAAGGTTTATTGCATTACTTTTCAACAACTTTTCATTTCTTTTAGTCTATTCCCCGCTTTGTTTTAGTTTCTGGTTTATTTTTTTTTTTTTCCTAGTGCGTCTAGTATAGCTATAGCTCCGTCAACAATTTGGCCGTTCAATTGTTTTATTATTCAGCTGCTTATTGGATTGTCAACAAGTCATGCAACTTATACAGAGTTTCCGAGAGCTGAAATACAATTGTTTTCCAGTAATTTGTTTTGACCATAGCGCCTGGTCGACCATTGTGTGCCAACCGGGTCGATAGTCGCTAAACGAGCGACTGGCTACGACACAGGCCATCAGTTTCGGCTGATTGCACATCTGGTTATGATAAATAATAATAATGAAATTAACGCTTCACATGTCAAACAAACTGCAAATGCAAGAATGGCATACAAAAATAAAATAAATTACGTGTACGACATGGTCAAACCGGTTGAGTGCATCAGGAAGGAAGGAAGCAATCAAATCTAGTTTAAACTTTAACAATTTCCCACAAAGAAATTGACAAGCTGTTATTATTTATATTTACATGTAGAATAGTGTAGTTAAATTTATATCTTATCTAAGAAAAATATATATATAGCGCTGTCTACTGAGGCCTGGATCTACAGGATCTAAGTACGGGATCTAGTTGTAATTTGGGTTATATGTACATGTTGTCTTATAACTAATACTTAATTTTAGATTAGAGTGAGCTTTGGAAGTTAGTATATACGGTGGTAATATTTAGATAAGGTGCTAGATATTACTTTGTTTCAGAAAATATATAATTATGGATATATTTTGTGGACTAATATATGTTATTTTACTATTGTTTTGAATGAATACAATTTTATCAACATGCACTGAAAAAAAGGCTGTAAAAAAAGAGCATCGACAAAATGATTGAAAAACAGATTGGGAAATATTTTTAATACTTTTAAAGAAGTGTCTGTTTAGCTTGGGAACTACATTTAATCAAGCTTAACAGATCTAACAAAGTTTATACAATATGTAAAATTAAAATAAATATCCCCCTTCTTTTTATAATATTTATTCGTTTTTATAAATATTTTCCATCAGATTAAATATATTTATTATATTGGTATTTATTTATTGGTATTTTTAAAAAGCTTTATTTAGCTGGCTCGAGGTCCGGGGCTTAATTTATTAATTTCAAAAATGTAAAATAATTTTGATTTAATATATATTTTTCCGATATATTTCATTAGGACAATTATTTTAGACGTCTGCGTTTCTTGTCGTGGAGGTCGAAACTGTTTAATTATTATGTATATTATTTTTTATATAGTGTATATCAAAAACAATAAAAACAGTTACACTGTAAAAAAGTAAAACATTTTTAAGATATTAATATCAATCTGTTTCTTTTAACACAAGTCGTAAAAACAGGCAAAGCCAAACCAGAACTGAATTATATTCTTTTCTAGATCTAAGATCAAAGTCATTTTTGTTGCATATTTGAATAAATTATTATGACATTTTTATGATTTTGACTAAGGATACTTTCAGTTCTCTGAATATTTAAATTTGACTAATTTCGTTGAATATATATACCTACAAATATATATACTTAAAATGAATACACAAATTGGACTGATTTCCTAATGTATGTGTACAATTAAATTAAATAATTATATTTCTCTAAACACTATTCTCCAACTCTATTCCATAGTTGGGCGAAATGTAACGAATCAAGTTTCGAACCAGATCCTGGATATATAGCTGTCATATTACAGATTCGAGAAGCAGACTTTGTGAGACATTTAAAAATAAGGTTAAAGGAAATTACCCAATTTCCATCATCTTTTCCTAAATACACTCATACAAATAAAATGCATAACATATTGCTTAGCACCAATTGCTTTGATTTCTTATTAAATAGTTGCCATGCAGCATAGCCAGCTCAAAAAGCGGTTTTTAATTTTTCACTCGCTCGTTTCGGTAATTGACGTGGAGCAATTGAAAACCAAATAAAAATTCAAATGAACAGAGAAGAGAAAAAAAGTCTGTCAAAAGTTTTCAGAGTGTAACGAGAAATGCGATAACAGGCCGGGCGCTCGCCTTGACAGCACTTGCAAAATGTTGCAACATTAGAAAAAAAAAAATGAAAAAGAAATGATAATGGCATCCCCGACGACTTTGTGGACTTCCTGTTGCGTTGCGCAATGAACTTCAACTTCAAAAGTCGCGCACCGAACCGAACGACAAAAATCGAAATGAAATTAAATTTCGGAAATGAACTCGTTTCTTTGCCATTTAGCGGAAGTGGCCGCCGCCATCGCATAATCAAATTTCTACAGTCGCGTCCAGCTCCAGCCGAGTAACTGTGTCTGTAGGATCGTGCAGCTGGAGCCCAGGAGTCGAGCTCTTGTTGTTGTTGCTGCCGAAAAGTGAAAGCTTGCACGCCAGGTCTGCTCCAGCTCCAGATCGATATGTTTTTTTCTTTGGCGGCATTCCGCGGATGCGACTGCCGCTATCCTCACACAATGTGCCTCTGAATGTGGCAGTTAATCCAGTCGATGATACAATCGCCTATTGCCGGCTGACAAATTGACTAACTGCAGGCGCCGCAGCAGCATCCTGCCGCATGCCAGCTGTTTAGTTTGTATACCCTTACGCAGGGTATTACAATTTTGTCATGCAGCGTGAAACGCAAGGAAGAAGACGGGTTTGACCCCATGAAGTATGTATATGTATCTATAAGAATATAGCTTTGAGCATGTTCCATTGCTCCTCAGTCTGTTGTTGTAATTTTTAAAGTTCTGAAGCTTTTTTTTATGAAACTCGGAACAGATACGTCCTTTTGTTACAGTCGGAGTCTGATCAATATATATGATATTTAGCTGCCATAGATATGATCGAAATAATAATAACACTTTTTCTTTACTTAATCAAACTTCGTTTTCACTAGATTCAGTGCACTTCTAATATATATTTATAAATCTGATTAACATTAACAAAAGTTTTTAATGCAAGATTTTATTTTTCGACATATGAATCCAACATATTTGGTACATATTTCAAATAGCCTTTGTCTGAAATAATTGGTACACACATATATCAAAAAGCCTTTGGCGTTATCTATTGAAAAATAAGTTCTTGAATTATCGACTAAGATATTCCCCTAAGTTCACTTTTAAATTCTTGCATTAGTAGCATTTTTCTGTTACGAAGATACTTTAACTTAACTTTGGATTTAGGAGCTTCGTCCAGCTCCTAACACATCTGCACCGTCATCACCTTCGGGATGTGGGGATTACATTGATCTTATCAACATTGGATCACTATAATATATATTTTCTATATAACCAATTACTCGTGTTCTATTTCAAGATCTCTTCATCATGCAACGTTATCAAAAAATTATGTGAATTTTATGCAACAAAGAATAGTATTCAAATTATTATTAAAATAAAGATTTAAAAATGGAAAAATTAAAATCAAAATCATCTTGAAAGGTTTTCAATCAATGTCAATTGTATTAAATTGCAAATTTTATATTATCTAATGCTTATAACTCTCAAGATATATTCAGTCGAAAGTTAGGGTTTTTTTATATATCATATCTAAAGTCACATTTGCTAATAAGTCTGGAAGGGTATTTATTTTGGTCGGTTCTCTGGGGGTTACATTTGCCTGCGAATTTATTGCCGAGCCGTACGTAAATGTGCGGTAGCACCTGGGCAGCGGCAGCATTGCGTGTCGTCGAGCTGCTGTCACGGCTGGAATTGCATTTGTTGCAATTGCCACACGTCGACGTCGACGTCGACGACGACTCGCGGTGCGTCCACAATTTTCCAGCTGGCGCTTTAATTGTAGCTCGTTTTATTTAACTTTACGAGTGGCTTGTGTGCTTTTTTCTTTTTATTATTATCAGTTTTTATTTGCATTGAATGCGCAATGCAATTTCATTATTTATCATTTTGTTGTCGGGCCGCATAAACCTGCATATATTACGACTATTTCACCACGACTATTTCACCATTTTCTCGCTAAGTTTGCCCCGCAATTTCGTCTTTATAATAATTCTCGATTTGCTCTGGCATCTGTCTGATGTGACTAATTAATGGGCTCTAATAGTGTCATTTCCTAGTTAATTTATAAGTATTAACATTTTTTTTGGCAATTCGTTGGATGAGCAGTTGCCTAAATAGTTAAGAGCGTGGCAAGTAGATAAAATTAGTATAAGGCCTTTTTCGGGTCCATTAATTTAATGGGCTCGAAGCTGTTGTTGCCTTTGATATCTCTGAACTAAAAGGTCAACGGGTTTTCTGTTGACTACTTGGTAATTGGCCCCAAATTTTACTTAAACGTGCCACTTTTTTAACTAATTGAAAGGCATCCAAAAAATATGCAAATTAAAATTGCGCTGCCTAAAAGTATGCACAAATACTTTTATATGACCAACATTTGCAGCCTTTGAAATTTTCCGTTAAATTTTGTAATTGAAAAAACTAAATTCTTAATAACGTGTTTTTTTAAGGTTTTAAATCTAAGTCTATATTGCTTTCTATATCTGTGTTTTATTTTTAAGTATCCTAACACCAAAATTTTAGAAACAAAATCTAAAAAATGTTATCAACTCTTTGGAAAATATGGATATACATATATATGGATATAGCGCATTTTATAAATTTTTTTATTTTGTAATATCGTGTTGCCTAAATATAAATTTAAATTTAAAAATTATAATTAATTAAATTAAATTAATTTTAATAAATATAAAGAAAATTGTTGCCTTCATCAACCTAACGATAACAGAGAAAATTACAATCATTGGAAATTTTCCGTTCTATACACATAACTATTTTCTTTTTCTAGATATAAAATCTTAACATAAATGTATATAATTAATTTATTATTTAATATCTATTTATTGGCTTATCTATAGAAAATAAGTTTACTTCAATGATTTCCAATGATATCTGATTCTTAGTATTTCAGCTCAAATAAGATTGAATCTGTTTGTAAAATACTTGGAACGCCTGCTTAAGGTTATTATTCACTCGTTAAAAAGTCAAGTCCACGTAACAAGCATCTGCAAATCGAGATTTTTATGACTAAACGCATTTTAAATTCTGACTATATTTATCTTTTGCGTGTGCTACGTCAGTGCTACCTTTTTGTTTTTTTTTTCGTTTTTGCCAATATGGCTTTTATTGTACGCCTGCGGCTTAACAATGAGAATGGATATTCCCACTGAGTCAGCGTCTTTCCCAATGGATAGAGAACCCGGTAAGCGGCTTCGAAGATCGTTGACCAATTGCGCCAGGTGACGCTTGCTGGAAGCGCGCTTTGTAATTTAAGTGAGGTTGTGTGTGTGTGTGTGTGACGCTTGATAAGCTGTAAAGCCAAAAGCTTCACTTTTCCTTTCAGCTGTAAAACAGCTGTTTGCGTTGCTGTTAAATAAGCTTGGATTTCTTACGAACGTTAAGCATTTCTTGGTAATTTTCAAAAGCTTACATATGAAGCGACTGCTTACATAGTGACGTCAAGCTGTAAGCATTTAACAAAGACTAAAACAGCTGCAACAGCTGCGCTCACTGCCGGTCTGCCGCCAAGCGATCGCGCTCTCTGTCTCTCTCTCTCTCTTTCCTTCTCAATATGACTTGCGTTAAGCTTTGCTTAAAGCTGCACTTGTACATTGTCTGAGCTTCAACTTGTCGTTCAGTTGCTTTCTTGTCGCGCGCAACGATAAGCGTGTGTGTAGCCAGTTGCTGTGTGCTCTCGCTCTCGCTCGCGCCGTCGCCGCCAAACAGTTAAAGCTCATGTGCAGTTGAAATTAAATATTAATGCCTAATATCAAAGACGCGCGTCTCCCACACGACTTATACTATAAATATTCCACCGGGGAAAAAACACGCGCGCGGAGACGCGGAGTCGGCTGCTTAAAAGCGCTTGCATCGCGCCAACTGGGTTTCATTTTAGGCAAGGTCAAGCCTAGCGCAACACCACGGGCTGCGAACCATCTCGAAAGAAAAAAAAAATATAAAATCAGAAGCAGCAAATACTAAAGTGAAAAGCAAAGCGACTAATTCAAGTGTCGTCGGTAGCTGTTTGCAGGCACTGTGCAAAGGAAACAAAAACAAAGCGGAATAAGCAAAGAGGCGGCTGGAAACATTTATGAACAAAAAAAAAACGCAACAACTAAAAGCAGCTTCGACACCAACTACAATAATAAAAAAGAAGCAGAAAAAACAGTCAAAACAAAAACAACAACTACAACAGCAGGCAAATAAAGCCCGGCAATCATTTTAGTCGTGCCAGTTTGTTTATTAAATATACTACGTAAAGCGCATAAAAAAACACAGACAGACAAATTCACACACACACACACTCTAACAAGCTTTGCCTGCAAACGTGTCTCAAAACAGACCTCCAGCTACCCTGTAAAAACGTGGCAACTTTTTGTAAATAAATATTATCAAAAAAAAAAATAATCCTAGAACTAATAAGAAAATGCCTCCCATGTGGTGGAAACTGATCAAAATTATGTTGCTGCTCTTCGCGCTCTTCACCACGGTGAGTTTTATAATGTTTATAATTCGAATTATTTTACAACTGAAGCTTACATAAAGCGCGTTTCATGCAATGGGCTAATACTAAGCATTGATTTTAAATTTAAATATATATACAAAATATTAATGTGCATCAATGGTTGTGGCTAACATTTAAAATATATATATATTATATTAATATGTTATTGCATTTACATCAATTTACTAATTGCATCTGGTGTATATAATGCTCAATCATAATACACATATATATTAAAGGGCATATATCCTGTTTTTCTTCTCTCTTCTTTTCCCCACTTTAATTTCATACAACTTTCTTACTATGAACTTGATTAATGCGCATTCGAATGAGTATTGCAATAATATTTGCCCCCTCAGACAGCTCGCACACGACTTTTATAGTTTATTGATATTTGCAATAACAATGTTTCAACTAGAAACTTAATTACAAATTGTATTCCAATTGGAATTTTGTGTGTACAAATTTGAATATACGAATAGCAAACATGTTCAAACTGAGTTGGGGAACAGGCGACTTTTCCAACAATTTCAATACACTTGCCACACGCTTATCAATCCGCTTGAGACGATATCAGCCAAAGCAGGGCCAAAGGGCTGATGCTTTATGGGGATTTATGGATGGAGCACATTATCTGTAAGGCAGAAAGAAAACTCATAAATTTAAAAATCCGATGAATATTTGATATTTGAGCCCACATGAAAAACAACATATGTACTTTTGCTGTGTTCCGCAGTTAATTGCTTGGGAAAAACTATCCATAAGAAATTTGTGTAATCTAACCAGAATCTATTTATTACCTTTAATTAAACCTATTTATAGCTCGAGTCGAGTTGGGGGCAGATTTATAAAAACTTGTTGGCAGGCCAAATCCCAAGTTAGGCAAATTGAAATGTGCGCAAAAATTTTAGCGACTTTTGTGAGTTTCCAAAACTTCTGTTTTGACTTTTGTTAGCTATTTTGTTTGTTATATATTTTTAGATGTTGTTTTTTTTTTTGGTTTCTTTTTTATTAAGTTGTTGTCTATTGTTGTTGACACATGCAAGGCAGCTGCCAAATAACAATTATATTAGAAGCTGCCAAAGAGGTAAACAGAAAATACAAGTAAGACAAGTTATTGTCGACGCATAAATACTCTTGCTTTGTCGCGCAAGGTAAACAAAATTAAATACAATTAGGACTTTGCAGCGTGCGACTATCCGAATAATAAATACTCTTGCACTTAGTCACAAAGTTTTTTTTTTTAATTTTTCTATGAACGCTATATGATAAAGTCAACTTTTGATAGGCCTTTGTTTATATGTATGTGGGTTGGGGGCAGAGTGCCGCTAGTACACTCAGAAAAAAATAGATCGTTGCGTTCTGGTTCAAACTGAATTAAATTTATAATATATTTGAATTTAATATTTTAGGTGCAATTAATCTAATACAATTCGTTCTCAAATACGTACGTGTATATTAAATCAAGGGAATACGGAACGGAGTACGGCAGATTTTGAGATTGTTTTTGCTTAATTTGGGTGCAAAGTACTTGATTATTTTCTCGGAGTGTAATGGCTATTCTTAGTTAAACTATATTTGAAAGTAAAGGCTTTTACGATAGTTCCTTTGAAGGAATAATGAGATATTCTAGGAACCAAAAAGTGATTTCCATACAAAAGCTCTCCTATATCTATGACAGCCATATCGGATGAACTTCTTGATATATAGTATCTGCAGCAAAAATACGATTTTGTGCCTTAAAACTGAAAGACCAGTTGGCATAGAAGCAGACAAGCTATGGGCTTGCCCCGAGTGTTGACGTAGATCAGATATACATGTACACATTAAAACTGCGTCCCTCGATGAGTTACTTATTTCATGACATCATTATTATACCCCTTAGATAGGGTATAGAGGGTATAATATATAAAACTAAGAATAGAAACTTGTTGGAAATGTGCGTCTGTGCATATAAATACGAAACAAATAAAATCATTCAGTAGTTCTCGTTTCATGGCACACTTTATGTACTACCTATATACCCAAGTATTCGTAAAATCATAATCTATGGTCGCCAAGCACTTACGCATACACATGCTGATTACTCAAGCGCGGATCGGTTGGTGTCATCGGCGGAAAGCAGTTGTTGTGATTGTTGTTGCTGTTGTTGTAATTGCCAAATGATAAAGTGTTTGGGCAACATTTAGCAGTTCCGGCAGTCATCGCCAACTTACTCGCTTATACCTTCCCCCCTTCCCCTTTCCCCTTCCCCTTCCCCTTCCCTTTTACACGCTCTACTCGTGTACAGTCGGCAATGTTGATCAATGGCAAACAAAAACCTTCCACATGTATCTTTCAGATAGTTTGTATCAATAGCGAAATGTCGAAGCGACGCAGCGAGGCAGCCGCTGCAGAGGCCAACAGCAGCTCCAATGACACGATGTCCTTTGTCTCCGACAATCTACTGAACATGATGCGCACCAAGGCGCAGGAGCAGGACCCATCCAAGGAGCAGCAGCCGCAACGGGACCCCGGCGAGGTGGAGGTCTGCCCCGAATTGCTTGTCCTAAATGTTTAAATTAATTTTGAATGCGTTAAATGTTAAATGTTGCATATATGTTGCGTTTGTTTGTTCTTTGGGTTTTCTATTTTCCTTTTTTTTTTCTTTCTTCTTATGTGTGTGCCATTGACAATTTGAAAACTAAACGTTTTCCCACTTTCTCGTTTCGACATTTTCACTGCAGCTGCCCGCCGAGGATATTGACGAGCGCGTTCGTTCCATATTCAAAGTCAACGATGGCCATGGTGTGATGCTTTTTAATGTAAGTGTAAGGATGCACCCACATATCATATCATATCGTATCCACATTCTGCATTCCACATCAACTCGTCCACTAACCGTGTTTCTGTGTGTTTCTGTGTTGTGTGTGCTTCGTTTTGATTCGGCTTAAAAAAGTAAAAAAAAATAATAAAAATGAAAAGGAAACATAAACAAAAACAGAGAAAACTAACGCAAAATTTACACACACAGACGACGGCCACGAACGATGATGCATCCATCATGCCCATATCCGCCGAGCACCAGGCAACCGAGTCCTGGCCACCACCCACTCACACTCAAACCCAGTCTCAGTCTTCGTCTCAGCCCAAGCCCAAGCACTACCATCAATATCAAAGCTTGAATCATCAGCAACAGTCGTTCAAAGTGCAACGCTCACCGGATGGCAAGCTGAATCTTGTCTTTAATGAACCCATCGTCTCTTTGCAGAGCAACGCACAGCAGCAGCCACCGCAGCAGCCGCCGAAGCAGCAGCAGCCACAGCAGCCGCGTCGCCCCATCTCAGACAGTAAGTAGTCCAGGTTACGTAAAAACATGCAGTCCGGTGCAACCGACTGCTTAATACTCTGTTCATAGTGCTAGTTCATAACGTTTGAAATCATTCGAAAAAGTCCGCTTGCTTCGTTCGCTGGTGAGTCTTAAACTGTAAATGCAGTGTCATTAAAATTGTGACTTAAGGAAAATCCTTTTCAATGGAAATTACAGTTTGTTGGCTATTGGACGCGACTCTAAAACTGTAAACATATTTAATGGGTATTAAAGTGTGTTGAACATTGGCTGGGTGACTCTACAACTGTAAGCCGAGTACAGTGCCTTTAAAATGGTATCTTGAGTTAACCTCCTTAAACACTTTTATTGAATATTAGTCTTCAATATCGATGTGGTGACTTTCACACTGAAATCTGACTGCAGTTCTGTTCAAAATGTGAACTGAGAATCTTCTCCCTTTTTAGAAAATATGAAACATATGTAATTGTGTTAAATATTGGGTGTGTGACTGTACAACTGTAAACCGATTTCAGTGTCTCTTGAGAAAGTAACGCCTTTGAAAGGATCATCTTAAACATTTTTAATGACTATTACCAAGTTCCTAATTATTGGAGTAGACTGTAAAACTGTGACTTGCGGAATAATGCACTTGTAAAGGTTATTTCGGACATTATCAATGTGTATTAAAGTGTTAAATATTGGCTAGGTGAATGTTAAACTAAGCCCAAGGCAGTCACTTTAAACTGTCTTCGGAATATGTCCATGCCCACAATCTGAACACTTTACTTTAAGGAGTATATGCGCTCGTAACTAACACTGACTAAGCCCGTCTCATAAAACTGTGATCTATTTATAGATTGATTTATGTGAACCTGATGTACTTGCATATTTTTGACGAATATATATTTCACGCTTCAAAACTTCAGCAATACCATAACAAATATACCTCTTTGCACCTTGCGAACAGAGTATTAAACTATATCCTTGTCCCAAATAACAACATTTCTATACCAATTACATTTGATACAAATTAACAAACTAAATCAATATCATGCTCGAATACACGTTCAACTCCCTTGGCGCTTGCATAACGTCCAGTTATCGTGTTTCCCGACTCTATAGATAAGTATCGACCGGCCCAACCGGCGCCCATCGATACGGGCGATTTGCAGTGCGTGGATGGGTTCAATCAGAGTCGCTCCTTTTGCACCAAGGTGAGCAACTATCCGGATTTGTCCGGCCTGAAGGGCATATTGTCGCGTCGCTTTGCCAATTTCTTCAGCGACGAGCCGCAGCCCACGGATTTCGGTCTGCGGATGAACGATGACGAGCAGTATTTGTGCAACAGCCATGTGCGGTACTTGTACCCAAAATTGGGCCAGAGATTGGATCAGTCCTGGCAGTATATAGTCAACACGGATGAGTTCAAACAGGGCATACTCATCGAGGAGTGCGAGTAAGTGCAAGATTTAATTTAATCTGTAAGCAACCAATCAAAAACTTGATTTCCCTTTCAGTCACGAAGGCGAGAGCTGCCAATTTTTGGACAGCTTTCCCAACAACTATGTGCCCGTCTGTAAGCAGCACTATGTGATACGTCATCTGGCCACCATCAACAATGCCAGCAGCGGCCAGCCCGAGGTGGCCAATGAGCCCTTCAAGATACCCTCCTGCTGCAAGTGCGTCATCAAGAGCAAATTCTCGGTAGAGAGCAAACCCTGAGAGACTAAGCAAAACCCAATCTGAACGTTGTTTATAGAATGTCGAGCCAATTTCTGCAAATGTGATTTTGATGTAAGCATTTATTATTTATATTTAATCGATTTGCTTTAAATGCTCATAGTGTTACGGCACACGAAATTTGGACTGGCTATATATATATTCACACACAAATATATATACACATATGTATATAGCTTAATTCACTTCACTTGATCAGCTTCCGCAGCGTCCAGCCCATGGCATAGAATCCAACCAGCTTAATGGCCATACGCTTGCCCTCCACATTGTTCAGCTGCTTAAATCTCTGGTTCAGATTTCCAAACATGCCATCCATTATAATTCACTCTTAAAAACAAATTTTCCTCTAGATAAAAAAACAAAAGGACTTAAGAGTGGAGTATATAAACAAAATGTAACACACGCGAACGTAAAAAGAGTTTTCGATTTTCGTAGATTTTTTCCCGATACTTCCGAAATATTTATTTGTTTGCTGTTACTTATAAAGCATATCTATAAAGACTAACAGTGTGCGTGTTGTTTTTTTTTTTTTAGAACCAACTTGATTGACAACTTACTGAAAGCTATCTAGATCAAGCACCATAGTTCGAAATGTTACAATTTTTTGCAATATTTTGTCATTTTATTATAATTAATTCTATAATTTCTTGTTTTTATTTTCAGCAACAAGTTTCACCCACCACAGAATGGCAGGCCAAACTGTCTAGGGTCTTATTGTTTTTATAATCTGTAGACTAGTTGTTTTATATGCACATAAAACGTATCTTAAAATAAGTATAAATAATCAGTACTATATCTAATGCCTAATAATAATTGCAAACACTCATTGAATAGCCATAAATTTATTATTAAGTTTAGTATTTACAAAATATTACTTATTGACGCTGCGCTTATGCTGAAAACAAATTCGTGTCGTACTTTTCCACTCGGCTTAATTTCCTAGAATAAATGCATGTAATTAGTCATAGTTATACAAAAAAAAACCAAAAAAAAAAAAGAAATAAAGTTAAAACTTTAAAAACTATGTTAAAATATCAAATATCACGCACAAAAAAAAATATGTCAAAAAGTTGCAATCGACTACAAAATACTCTATGTATGGTGTAAAATGCTGCTGACTCTAAAACAGTTAACTTAAAACAGTGACTCTGAAACTGTGATTCGAGTAAATAACGAATTGGGCAATTTGTGGTTGTAGGTCTGCTAATATGCCTAGCTTGATCTGTTAAGGCTATAGTCAGATTACCTGCTAGTTTTGAGAATAAATTCAGATTATCTGCTAATTTTGTGGGCTGTGTTGATTTTTTGGCAGGTTACTCTTAAACTGTAACTGCAAGGCAATCAATTTCAAACTGTGATTAGAATATATCTATTAACGTCTGATAATCTGGCTTTCTTTAAGAAAAACTGCATATATCTCTTTGTGACAACATTTTTAATTCTTCAACATGTGCAAAATATCTGAGAGTTGCTCTAAAACTTTAACTCCAAGGTAGCCACTTTCAAACTGTTAACTTTGATTCGATTAAATACTAGCTAAACTAGCTTCAAAATTGTGGCTGATATAGATATTTGCGATTGGCCAGCCCTCTAACTGTTCGGACAGAGTATTACATGTGAGCTTCTAAAATATGTTTGTGCATGTATCTCGTCAGTGGGCAATAGTAAAGTTCTTTGAACTCCATTGTTACCCAACGTGGACGCGATGTCAAAGTAAATAGCTGAAGCATTTTTCTTTCTGCCAACTAGCCACATGGCCAATAGTATGCAGCATGTAAACATGCATTTGCTTATTAATAATAATTCTGAGCGCACGCTGTGTAAACTAATTACAGCTGATGTGTGTAAATATACACCCACACACACACACACATATATATGCTATTTTCTGCCACACGGGGCGTATGCGCGTTGTGTCTGTTGCCTGCATTTTTGGTTTGTTAGCTGTTGCCCCTGGTGCGCGGCAAATCGATAATATTTATCGATTCTAGGCGCACTATATCCCAGTAAGTATGTCAAAGTTAGGTCGAACAATGCGAATGACTTGGCCAAATGTCTGTGAGAACAACAAATATATACATTTATATGTATTTAAGTAGGCATTTAATAACAATTATTTTGTCCTAAAACCGACATTGGGGTATTGCACGACCATTAATCATATGGATTGCATATATTTTGTGTCCATATCTCTATATATGTATATATATATATATGTATATTTATCAATTATATGTAGTTGCCTCCACCCGGGACCCAATTCTAATGGACTTTTTTTTCCCCCGATTACTACACTTACCCTGCCAATCAGTTGGGTTGGGCAATTTTTTTTTTGATTTGTTCCCCAGACCAAACAGCCATAAAGTATAGGAAAAATACTGCTACGTATGCTAACGAAGATGAAATACTCTTGCTAAATTATTGCATATTATGTATATGATTTATATGGAACCTTTTACTTTTTACTTTTTTATATATTCAAGCGAGCTCGAACCGACTGCGCGTAAAATATATATATATATAAAATATATAAAAGAGCTTGTCCTGGCCGACTTGCTGATTAATGATAAACGTACAGCTTAAGCGGTAAGTAATAATTTTGTACTAAAGCTTCATCTTGGCCCAAAAGTGAGCACTTAGAAGTAAGTCAGAGAAATTCTTTACTCTCATTGAGGAAAAACGATGGTCAAAGTTTTGAGTGAAAAATATGAACAAAAACGAGGTCATATAATTGCAAACGTGACGTCATTAGCCTGCGTGGCTTACTTGTCTGGGAGTCGAACCAGCGTGCGGAAAGTCGCCGGCTAGAAACTGGCAACAATGTGCAAGTTTTATGTAGACGTTTAGAACACGGCCTTGTTTATATATATGTATCTTAACATATAGATAATATATCATTAAGTGTGCGGAAGGTCGCCGGTTCAAATCGACCAACAATATTTAATTCAAAGAAGTTTACATTTACGGCTTTGATTGGTTATATGTTTATATATGTATATAATATATCAGTAAGAATAATATATACGAATATAAAAAGCCAACAAATATATCTTGCCGAAAGAAAATGTATAAAAGTAATTTGTTATTGTCTGTCAACTTCTATGTGGCCCTCAGATACTCTACTTGGCTAGACCAATGGCATGAGGAATTAGCCATGCCCCACATGTCCTGCGAGTGTATTATAATGTGCTGGACAGTCAGACAATCGCATTGTTGTTGTGGTTGTCATTTGTTGTTGTTGCTGCTGCTGGCGAGTGCTGGCTTGTAATTGCCGCAGCGCATTTGCATGGCAAAAGGAGTTAATGGTGGTTGCCTGATTTGTTGCTGTTGTTGTCGCTTGTTGTCGCTTGTTGTGGCTGTTGTTGTTTGTTTGTTGCTGTCGCTGGGTCGCGCGGCCTTATAAAAACCTTCTGTTGGCCTCAACACGGCTTCAATACGCCGGCAGTCGGTAGTTCAGTCGTGTACGGTGCAAGTGCCCGTGCTGGTTGGGTCTTCATATTTATTATACGATATTTCCTATGACTTTTGCAGTGGCTGCAGCTCTGGTTCGCCTTATGCACAATTATGCAACTGACTGCATAGGTCAAAGGCTAAAGAGAAGCTACGGAATTTGTGTGTCGACGCCTTCATCTGCGCCAGCAAAACGCTTGCAACGCCTCATTTACATGCGCAACATGTGGTGTGCGCCTCTATGTGAACCACATTCAGCGACTGCCAACGCATATTAATGAAGCACATCACAATTTATACGAGCGTTCATTAAAAAAAAAAAAATAACAAATAACAGAAAAAATCCCACGGGGAAAATGAATAAACGATTTAAGATCAACTAAGTTGCGGTTTCGCAGCAACGGCTACAATTCCAATATGGATGCTGCCCCACCTAACACACGTAATCGCATCTGGACAACGGCCAGCGCCAACAATGGCTACTTCGACGACAATCTGCAGCAACAGCCGCTGCCGCTGCAGCGACTACAAACGCCGGGTGAGTCAATGCTAAAAAGTCTAGTTTGAAAACATATATAGTTATATATTATATTGCTGTTAATCCGCAATCTAAGTGCCTAAAAGGCAACCGAACAACTCGAACTGAGTTAAAACAATGCTAGCGGGTATTATCCGGATTTGCATGGGTTACATTTTGCTTTTTCAATCTTTAACCATATTATTCAACCCGTTTCTTACCCGTGAAAAATACGATTCCACCCGTAATAGAAATGTTTATAAATATCTTTAGAATCATTTTGATGTCAATCGGAGATATTTCACAAATTTTCCACAGTTGCGGGTGGAAATTTGTAAAGCCTTAGGTAAATAAAGATTGGATACGTATATGTATGTATATATATAAAGTAAAGTACTTCTCAATGAGGGAAACAGTTAAGTGTTTGTAATATAATCAGATGTATGTACCCCTTATCCGTAGCAGTTTAGAACTTTCGAGTTACAAGCGGTGCATTGATTCATTAGGCAACCACAATGGAACGCAAATTGCTTGACTTTAAATATGTATAGACTAACCGCAAGTAAGCGAGTTACCGTTCGCAATAATTATTCACATGATGACGAATAAGAATAATATCGTAATATTTAACTCTTAACCCTTGCTTATATTCATTTACTCGAGGGGAATATAAAAAAAAATCTTTACCAAAAAATGCTTAAATATGATCATGTTTTACATTTTTTGCTATCGAGCATTTTCTTCTGTTTCTCTGGCTCGTTTACTGCATTGCGCAAAAAGGTTTTATCATTAGCTTTTTCTACTTCTTTATCTGTTTCTGATGCATATGTGGAATTTTCTGAGTCTATATCCATTAGCACTTCGCTCATCTCTTCTGTTTGCTTTTGCTGCTTTTTTGATTTCTCCAAGAGCTTCGCCTTTTTATATTTAGAAACACATTTTAGCAAGTACACAGCTACAGCTATAGTTAGAAAGCCGGCCCACAGCTCCATGACGCATTCCAAGGGATGCAAAATATTTGTGTTTAGTTTCTCTGCACGATGCATATAGTCGGTTATACCTGATACGTCCTCAGCCATGGCATATATGTTAACTTCCAGGTTAAAAGTTTCATAACCAAATAATGTAAGAATTTTGGACATTGGTAAAAAATGTATTTTTCGAAACTTTTTAATGTTAACAAATTTTGTTTGTTTTGATGACAAATAAATCTAATGTATATTGTTAAATTATGTTTATAATTATAATGCTATTCCTTTTAATATTATTGTTATTATTTTTATCATTTTAATTATTATATTATTATTATTATTTTTACTATTGTTGAGTATTGCTTAGCAACCTTTCTAATCCTTAGATCCTTCATTGGTATTCATTACTAATATTATTATTCTATCGTCATTTGGAAGCGTTTGGTTTTTGGACAGATTTGGTGAATACAAATAAGATTCAAATTTTTCATTTTCAAATTCGATGTTATGTCATTTTTGGGGGTAAGGTTAGATTTCAGTTAAACCACTAACCAAATAACATATGTTAAACATAACGTGAGAAGCATTTTACATGTTGTTGATTGAATTGTGCCTTGCAAATAAATAATGGACTTAATCACCGATATATCCATATTCATTTATGAGACTTTATTTTGATGTTTTTAATAAAACAATTAAATAGATAAAAGGCGCTGGTTCAAATCCACGAAAGTTTACAATTTTATATGTGTGTATTTTATTTGTTATTACCCAGACTGAAAGAAGTAAGATTAACAAATTAAGAAATAAGCAATAATCTTGATACCACTTAAATTGTCAACATTTTTCATTTGACCCGAACGACTCCGGATAATTTCTTTTGGAGAGTTAAAAATTGATTTTACAATTTCGTTTTGTATACAGGGTACTTAATGCTCCTCAATTACCAAGAAAAATCAATTTTTTTTATCTATATATAGTACATAGATATAAAATGCACGTTTGGGGAATAAACATATCAGCTACGGTTCAAAATTAGTTTAATGTCGCTGGACATGCAAAACATTTGCAGTGCATTGAACTAATGGATAATGCATGTTGCAGCTGAATGTGACAGGTTAATGCAACATGCCACACGTATCCGAATTGTAAATAGCCAACCATCCACTCCACCATAACCCAGGCTGGAAAGGAATGGTTGCACTCCTGCCTAATGACGCGCACAGCTAGCAAATGGATCAAGATTGGACAGCAACAGATAAAGAGCAGGGCAAATGACAGACATCTGAACAGACAATAGAAAACTAATTAGTTTAAAGTAAGGGGTACTACGTATTAATATTGTCGTACGATTTTTGAACACGTAAATCCTATAATACCCTATGATCATATAACAAATTGCAGTATATTAATATAACTAACTCCCATTACAGCTAATCGGAATCTATTGTCCGGCCAACTGGCACCAGTTCGAGCTTTTAGCGAAAATGGACAGGCGGGCAGTGCCCAAAGCAAACAGCTGCCCTACGAGACCATCAACTCCAATCTGATTGGCGTGCAATCCAAGTTTGTACTCTACATTTCTTTTGAGTTCGTACTAATTGAAAGACTTCTTACCAAGGACTCCTTCTTAAGAGGTTCTTTTTGTTGGGAAGGAATTCTATTTATGGAGTTCTTACTATGCATTTTTATTCTAAGAAATTCTTTTTAATGATATATTATTTATGATCCTTTACTAAGGATCCCTTAGTGAGGAATTTATTTTGAGCCTCAATATAGAATTTTCACTAAGTTCTTCTAACACACTTTTAGTGTGTTTTTTTACTGAGGACTTCATATGGAGTTGCAACTTAAGATCTCTTACTAAGGAGAATTAGAATCTCTTATTACGGAATGCCTTTCTGAGGATCTCTTAATATAAAGTTCTTACTAAGAAGTTCTTTTTAAAGACATCTTAGCAAGGAGTTCTTAACAAAAAGTTCTTATTAGGGAGCTCTTACTAACAAGTACAAAGGAGGTATTAGTAATTAATTCTTACGAAGGAACTTTTCTTTTTTTCCTCACAGATTTCGTCGCAGCTATTATCACAAGGTCGTGCTGGGAATTTTGGCAGCCCTGGTAGTCATTCTGCTGATAACAATCATAGTCATAAGCATAACTTGTGAGTATCTGGACAATACTTAGCACTCCCTCAGATCACATACTTCCTCCTAATTGGCTGCTTTTTGGTTCAGTTAAGAAATCTAGTCATATATGCCGCAGTAAGGAGTGCATCCGCACAGCGGCCAGCCTCATTTATGCCATGGACGAACAGACTGATCCTTGCGAGGACTTTTACAAATTCTCCTGCGGCCGTTGGGCCAACGAACATCCGCGTCCCGATTCGTCCACTTCGCATGATTGGTTCCGGGAGCGACAGGCGCATATAATGCGTGTGGTTCGCTCTTTTCTACAGTCGAATATTAGCAGTGAGGAGCCTGCTGCCGTGGGCATGGCCAAGACCATGTACAGGGGCTGCATGGACACGGATCTGCTTGATGAGAGGGGTCTGGAGCCACTTGTGCACTATTTGCTAAAGTTCAAGCTGCCGGTGTTGCCCTCGGCCTTGAATCTGACCCTGGGCAGCGGCTCAAAGTATGCCACGGGGATGGGCAACTTTAGCTATAATTGGCTGGACTCGGTGGTGACTATCAAGCGGCATCTTAGCCTGGATTTAATTGTGGGCTTCGATGTGTTTCCCGATCCCCTAAATCGTACGCTCAATCGTATTGCGCTCGGCACGCCCGAAACCGATTCCGCATTTCCCTTGTGAGTAGCAAGGGATTAGTCTGTTTAATTACCAGCTACAATTGAGCCTTCATTTTCGCACAGCAACAATGATGACTCCCATAAGATGCTGCGCAAAATCCACAGGAAAACCATCTACATGGAGAACCTGGACGAAACTGATGACACCGATGATAGTCACGAAGCGGAAGAGGAGGAGGCCAGCAAACAGACAAGTTCCGGCATGTCTGCCTATGTGGCGTATGTGCGGAAGATCATTGAGAAATATTTGCTCTATGTGGATCCCGATGTCAACCAGGAGGAGGCCGCAGTGGGCATAACCGAGCTGGTGAAGCAGGCTGACAAAGTGGCTCACAAGATTCATGTGGTTTGTTTGGATCATGTCTAATGCAAACTTTGTTCAGTTAATTGCTTTGGGTTTTTGCTTGCAGCTGAAGGAGGAGGCGGAGAACATGACAAAGCCCTCCAAGAATCCTGCGGAGGATATTGTATACATTTCACTGCTGGAGCTGCAGAATCAGACGGATAAGAACATTGCGCCACAAACGATGCCCATTTGGTTGCGCTATATGCAGCTCATACTCGGGGATACAAAACATGCGTCCACAACGGATGCCCTCAAGAATACGACCATTATAACCAGCCAGGCGGACATATACTATCTGCAAAACATTGTCGAATATCTGCACGAGATACCCGCCATGCACATTGAATCCTATTTGTGGCTAAGCGCCTTGGAGGAGCTGGTGCTGCACACGACCAGCGACATGCGACTGCTCCATGCGGAATATATGCGTCTAATCATTGGCACCGAGGGCAGCACACCGCGTTCCCTGTACTGTGCCCACGGCGTGAATGCCCTGTTTGGCATGGCCGTGAGCTATGTGCTGGCTGATGAGCGTTTTACCAGGGAGACCCTGCCACGTGTGGAGCGCATGCTGAGCGATATACGACGCTCGTTTGATCGACTGGTGCGTGCAACTACATGGATGGACGCAGCCACCAAGCGACGGACAATGCAAAAGTCGGCCGAAATGAAGAGCTTCATTGGCTACCCGCCGTGGGTGACAAATGCGACAGCCCTCAATAAGCACTATGCGGGCGTTAAGGTCAATGCGAGCACTCATCTGGAGAATCTAATGGGCTTTGTGCACTGGGAAATGCTGACCAAAATCAATGATATGGACAAACCGGAGCCCATCGGCTGGGCCACGTCGCCATCCAATGTGAATGCTTTCCATACGTTTCAATCGAATGCCATAAGTAAGTCAAAGCCATTCGTGTGTTCATTATAATCGTTTTATTGTTATACCCTGTACACATTGCAATTTGGAGAGGGTATAACGGTTTTTTGCAAATGGGTGTAGTAGGCAACAGACGCTGCTGCTAAGATGCCTTCGACCACAGATATTAGATATTAATATACCGCGAATGGATCTAACCATATCAGTCCGGCTAAGAGAGTTCAAATTTCGAGAATAGGTACAGTAAAAACTCTCTTGGTTGCACAGTTTTTACTATAACATACGCGGATCAAGTTTAGTTCCGAAATTCAGTGACACCTGCAGTTTATCTAGAATCTAGAATATATCCCACTGATATGATTATAAGACCTAGGAGATAACAAATTTGATATTTAGACTCCTGACTTCAATTGATACATTAAAGATACTCAACTATTTATCTTGATCGATAACACCAAACTTTTTTTAAGTCAACTCGAGCATCTACAGGGTATCTAGCAGTCGGTCATTATCACTCTTTATTATAATCTCTTCATTGTTTTTTCTTGCAGCTGTGCCCATTGCCATACTGCAGTATCCGTTCTATGGCCTAGGACTCGAGTGAGTTACTACAGCTCCGTCAAAAAAAAAAAAAACAGTCACACCAAGCACATAGCACCGAGTCACATTTGTATGCACTCCGCACTTTGCACTCCGCACTATGCACTCAATCTTGGCGCTTTAATCTCTGAAGACAGCAACTCAATTACATATGTTCGAACGCATCCTTATTAGAGCCCTGAATTACGGCTCGATTGGTACGATATTGGGACATGAGCTGACGCATGGGTTCGATGACAGCGGGCGCCGTTTCGACAAAGAGGGCAACATGGTCGAATGGTGGTCCAACCAGACAATCAACGAGTACGTTAATCGGACCGATTGCTTCGTGGAACAGTACAGTCGCTACTATTTGTCGGATATTGGCGAATACGTGAGCATGGCAACAGCAGGAGAGAACGGCTGGATAAGCTCAATAAATATTTCTGTTCGGCCTGCTTGCAGATTGATGGCGACCTGACGCTGGGCGAGAATATAGCGGACAATGGCGGCATGCGGGAGGCCTTTCTGGCGTATCGGCTGTATGTGAAGGAGGTGGGTCGCGAGCGCCTTAAGCTGCCCGGCCTGGAGCATTACACGCACGAGCAGCTCTTCTTTATCTCGTTCGGCAATCTCTGGTGTGAGTCATACACGCCCGCTGCATCGCGCTATGCATTGGAGGATTCGCACTGTCCGGGCAAGATACGGCTGAAAGGTGTGCTGTCCAATTCAGAGGAATTTGCGCGCACCTTCAAGTGTGCCCGGGGCACAGCCATGAATCCGGAGCAGACCAAGTGCCGCGTATGGTGATGATGAAAAAATGTCAAGTGATTTTTCTACGTACATTTTTATTTGTATTAATTAGTCTAGAAATGGATGAAGCATACCTTTAAAGCTGCTTTCGGCGCGTATTTTTATAATAGTATATGCAATAAATGGAATATTCTGATGTAGCTATTCATTTTTATGGCTGCTTTACTCATTAAAGCCTGATCAATATTACGTATACGCAATTTACATGCTGCGCTCGAAAGTATGCAATACATTTTACGCGTATTTTGGTTCTTCTGACATAAAGTGCTGCATACTTTTGTGCGTTAATTAAATTAAATTTCACCTCGCGCTCAGGCATTTTTGGCCCTATTACAATGCGTTTTGCGGTGATTTTTATAAGCTTGTTAGAATAGAGTACCTGCTGTATATTAATTTGTTTTATATTTTTATATATTCTTTTTATATTTATAATATTATTATATTGGATTTAATTTTTTATTTCGAACTTCGATTGTATTTCTATGCACATTTATTTATGGATATTTGTAATATACATTCTATACATTTACATTGAGTCAACATTTACAATAATATACTTAGCACTATAAGTATGTAGACACATAACTAGCTTTGCATGCATGTACTTTAGATATAATATATCAATAGGGATTCAGCACATCTTTGGTTCAAACTCATTTCTGTAAGCTTCTGCATTTCAAAACTGTGTGGAGCTCAGGTAGCTGGCACTGTTCAGGTGAAATGCACCAGTTGGTTGGCGTGGCTGGAGCCTTGGTTTTGGCTCCTGCGGGGTGCCGGGAGCTACCGCAACACTGTGGTCTCGGCACATGAAAATTGGCTCTGTAAGAAATATGGTTATATGGCTGCATAACGCCGGAGAGAGATCTACTCACCATTTGCATGGAATTCGTGCGTAGCTTTCGTCTTGTGCTGATGTAGGTGGTGCAGGTGTTCACACGATGTAGGTGGAATGCATCTTCGGTTCCTTTTCAGGCGGCGTGGAAAACAGAAAAACAACAGCAATTAACAATTAAAAGCCTGGTTAAAGTCTTCATAATAAATTTAATATGTTAAATTATGTGCTCACGCATGCAGTTGTTGGGTTTATGTGCTATGTGTACAACATGCATGGGCATATGGGAAACTTTAGGAACTAACTACCAAGGGGAACTAGCTAACCAGAAATGCCAGGCTTTTTGTTTTTAATACTCGTTCACAAAGTTAAAAGGGTATATTGGTTGCTTCAGACAAAGTTTTAATTTTTTTAATACTATATATGGAAATTGGGAAAACAAATATATCGTAATAAATTGGCCATTTAGCCTATTTTAAGCAGTTATTGGACTGTGAACGAGTATTACGCAGTCGGTTTCACCCGCCTGCAACATTTTTATTAGTTTGATATTTATTGATTTTCTTTTTTTTCTTTTGGCATACAAACGTTAAGACAAACAGATTTGAAATACATAATAATGTACTAAAGAGATAAGGGAGGAGGCACCTAATGCGTATTTTAGGTTTCCTGACTAGACCATCACCATTTCGGCGATTGTATTTGGAGGTCATCTCACCGGTTGCTTCATAGCTGCGCTCGCCGCGACTGCGCAAATATCGATGCAAACAGCAGCAGCGCCGCAGGCCGGGCACACGGTACATTATCTGTAGGAATCCGCCACGGAAACGGGCATTCATATAGCAATAGATGATCGGATTGTAGCAGCTGTGCGACATGGCCAGCCAGTGAAAGGCGAACCACACATAGGGCAACGGTTTCCAGTTGGCGAACTCCTCATCGTTAAGCATCAGCTGCAATGGCGAGAAAGAGAGGGGGAGGGCGTAAGGGTTTTAGAGAGAAACTCAATCAAAGGCAAGATTTGTGCGCCTTGTGGCTAATTTGCTGCCAGGGCAACCACCGAACCACCGCACCACCCACCTGTAGTATGTTGAATGGTAGCCAGCAGCTGGTGAATACAATTACAACCGTCAGCATCATTTTAATCATCTGTAAGAGCAGAGAACAGAGCAAGAATTAAGGCGAAATGTAATAAAATCTTCATTTAAGCCAAACAGATGGGCCCGGCCACGACCTCCCCACCCTCCTTCCCAAGTAATGTCCTGCCTCAAAGGATGCTTTGACATTTGCTGCGGTTCAAAGTTCATGCACCTACGGACGAGCACCATCATTTTGTCTATGCTGCCATACACGAGCTTGCCTCACATTGTGGCAACACCATATGCGGCAGCATGGCGTCTGTCCATTAAAGCGGGGTCAACGTATAACCTGATTTATACGCAACGGAAGCAGAGGCCAGACTTGCAGCCAATTTATCAATGCTACAACTTAAATCCAAGTAGCTTAAAGAGCTGCCCATGCCAAACTGGATGAGAGGATTTGTCAGCTGCGAGCCCTAGCCTAGAGTGTGGCATGCCACATATGCCCGTGTGTTGGCGTCCGAGTAATTATGAGCACATGAAAAAGTTGTAGTCAACGCAGCTGATTTCACCAGCTAAAAGTTAAATAAATAATACATGCTGCACAGCTCAGAAGTGCTATTTAATGTGTGTGTGTGCGTGTGTCTTAGTGTGTGTAAGTGTGTATATCCTGCATACTTTTTGAACATCATAACTTTTCGCCAATAAAAGCAATTTTTATGCGATTTTTCATAAAGTTAGGGGAAGGGGGAATTTGTATTCCGGTCTCCATAAAATTATTATCAATAAAACGGCTAAACGATTTTTGCTTAAGTTGTGCGAATAAATCATCAACTGTAGGACGAAGGAATGCACTATGCGAAGCATTTTTATATGTTCGTCTTAATCAGCCATACAAAAATCGACCGAAACTTGAGTTTTTTATAAATCACTGTGATGTGCTTAAGCAAAGATAAACAATCTGTTGAATGTATTCAAGAGTATGTAATCTTCTGTTATTTATTGTTGCATATAGAATTTCTAGCGCGTTAGCTTAATAATACGCCACTTGGAATTATTTATGAAGTTAGAACTCCATAGTTGTGTTTATAGTATATCTGTAACACATATTGGTTACTCTTACTTTTCCCCTTCCTAATGCAAGTTAAAGAGTTAACTAGTAAGCTAAAAGTTGCACAGGCACTTCCTTTCGGGTCGAAAAGAGCAGTATGGCTGAGCTTAGGAAAACTCGACCTACAATAGAGAGCAGTAATGCAAACGTAAGTTCGCTGGTTTAAGCAGCAATGTTACTGTAAATGTTTGTTTATTTAAATTGAAATTTGAAAAAACTAATAAAATTTAACAAATACTGCAAAATGGATGGATGTCAACAATAGCTGGTTGTCAATTAGGGCACAAGGCATGCCTTGATTTTTGGCTAGATAATTCCAACACACTGTTTAATAGTTCGCTCTCCTTTAATGGTTCAATAAAATGTTCTAGCCAATTTGAGACCAACTAATTTCCATGAGAGAACTGCATAAGCTTTCAGCTTAAATGGCAGCTGACGTAATAAGCCAAGCCTGACTACTTACATATAAGCCGTCGTTTCAGTTGAGTTTTATGATGTGCACATCATTGAGGCACATTTGACGTGTCTACTACCTTTAGGTAAAGAGGTTGCACGACATGGCTGTTAAATGTTGTTGCCAGTCAGCTGGCTAAGCTGCCAAAAACTCAGCGGCACCGATGTGTGGCAGTCAGCAGAGGGCATGGGACAAGCCAAGCGTGCGTGGCAAGCAAAATGCCAATAATCGAATCATATGCGAAATTCGATTGAATATTTTGCTCGCCAGCTAAATGTTTATCGCATAATCCCGCAGATATTGCGGCCATATTTACATATGTGACTTCTGCTAACTGTATTTTGCGGCATCTGGGCCAACTGGCTGACAAATAAAATTAAAGGCCAGATGTTGCGCAGAGTCAAGAGTTCATTCGTAAAAAGCGCTGGATATTGCGCTGTATACATAAAGTGGGTATATAAAGGGTATATTAGGATTGTGTAAGATGGAGACATACTCATTTGACGCTGCAGAGCATATTTATTCTCGATTATCACCAAGTTGTCCGGCTATCTCTGTATATATATAAAACTGTTTGTCCTAACTGACTGACCAGGCCGCTCGAGTTAAACTGAAACTCTTACTGTGGGAAGCTTTTGCAATGATTGTGTACACTTGTGTGGCAAATTCCACCAGCAAGTGTGGAAAAATCGCGAAAACGGAACAATGAAAGATATTTCTGATGTAGAATATCAATATATCAATATACCAATATATCAATATATCAATATATCAATATATCAATATATCAATATATCAATATATCAATATATCAATATATCAATATATCAATATATCAATATATCAATATATCAATATATCAATATATCAATATATCAATATATCAATATATCAATATATCAATATATCAATATATCAATATATCAATATATCAATATATCAATATATCAATATATCAATATATCAATATATCAATATATCAATATATCAATATATCAATATATCAATATATCAATATATCAATATATCAATATATCAATATATCAATATATCAATATATCAATATATCAATATATCAATATATCAATATATCAATATATCAATATATCAATATATCAATATATCAATATATCAATATATCAATATATCAATATATCAATATATCAATATATCAATATATCAATATATCAATATATCAATATATCAATATATCAATATATCAATATATCAATATATCAATATATCAATATATCAATATATCAATATATCAATATATCAATATATCAATATATCAATATATCAATATATCAATATATCAATATATCAATATATCAATATATCAATATATCAATATATCAATATATCAATATATCAATATATCAATATATCAATATATCAATATATCAATATATCAATATATCAATATATCAATATATCAATATATCAATATATCAATATATCAATATATCAATATATCAATATATCAATATATCAATATATCAATATATCAATATATCAATATATCAATATATCAATATATCAATATATCAATATATCAATATATCAATGTATCAATATATCAATATATCAATATATCAATATATCAATATATCAATATATCAATATATCAATATATCAATATATCAATATATCAATATATCAATATATCAATATATCAATATATCAATATATCAATATATCAATATATCAATATATCAATAAATCAATCAATACATATGAAATACGTCTCAAATGAATTTTCATAAAAAGCCTATTGCATTTGAGCCTAAAACTTCGCTCACAAAACCTTTGAGCCCCATTTTTACCAAGGAGATTATTTTAACCTTTTCTGTACACAATGCTGTATCTGTCTGCTATGCAAATTTTCATCTTTGTATAGGGTATATAATACTTTATTTTTTATTTTTATCATATCAGCAAAAAGTACAATGAATCATATTCTATGACGACATTCATAACTTTTTGTTTAATTAGCATGTTTAGATTTTTATAGCGCTCCCATTGTTGTGGGATGGCATTGCACGCACATAAACGAGTCCTTAACGAGGGCATTAGCTTCCTCTTTAACGCCTTCAATGCCGCCAATGCATTTGGCATTGCGTCTGCAGGGACAACATTAATGATACGCCACGTTGTACGCACAGGCAGATGTGTTAGTGGGTTGCTGTTGCCCGAGCAACTGTAATATTTGTGGCAAGTGTGGCAAACAACGAGGTCGAACTGTGAAAAGAAGTCAATACATTGACTACCCCCTACTACACAGAAAAAAAGATAGCATAATAAAGTTTTTTGTACCCATTTTTTGGCAAAAAACTAAATAAAATGTAAGCCACGGTTTGTTCTAACTATTTTTAATAAATCAAGAATTTCTTAAAATAAACACACAATTATTGATTTTAGTTAAAAAAATCGTAATTTACAACAATGTAATATTGCCTGCTGATTCGCACTTAAAACTCGGCCTAAATTAAACATTTTGGAATTGAAATAAACATACTTGCAGTTTTTTACTTAGTTTAAGAAAATTCGAAGTTTTTTTCAGTGCAGGACTTCTGTGGTAGTAAAATTGTGGGGAAAAGGAATTTTCTACCTAATTGAAAGCGCAACTTGTAGAAACCACTAAAACTTTGGTGTTTAAAATTGCATTTTATGAAAATATAAGCTCGCTAGCGCTAATGCAACAATGAATTAGAGGCATGCAACGAATTGTGGCAGCTTTAAATGTTTATGTTTAAGGGCGGCCCGGTCTCAGGCAGCCTGTGGAATTTTGGTTAGTTAGTTAGTTTTGTTTTTGCCAACATTAAGATTTGTTTCGTTTGGCTGCGGATAATTTGATTCAGATTTGGCGGCAGCTTAATTGTTGGCAGTTGCCACAGCAGCAGCACAAGCAGCAGCACAAGCAGCAGCAGCAGCAGATCGCATCAACTATTTGACACTTTGACTTTTAGCGCGGTCACATGAACCGGTTACGGTAACGTTTACGGTTACGGTTATGGCTACGTTTATGCCCACTGTTAGCTATTATGTCCACCCATAAAGCCGAATGCCTTGTCTGGCGCTTACATAAAAAATGAGTTCGTGTGCTGTATGTTGTAATTCATTAAAAATGATTTCAGCTCCATGCGGAACACGCCCCTTCTCCCCCTTAAAAGGCACAAGCAACAGCCAGACTGACAAATGATTTTGAATGGCTCTGAAGGGCCGAGGAACGAGCCAGTGAGAACTAAGTGATTTCTGTTTTGATTCGCAGCGAAAGCAGGTCCATTTGGCCTACAAAACGTGCCCCGAGGGACACAAATGAGGTGCAAAGCTTTCTGTCAAATTATACGCTAATTTAATTTCTTGGCACGTCGCATTTGTAAATAGACTCGACCTGAGCAATGTCTACGGGTTGCCATTTAGTTTGATTAATTAAAGTGATTATATGCTACCAACTTGATTGATATTTAAGTGCTCGAGAATTTGATTCTAGGTGTTAAGTGTGCACTTGGGGAATATACGCAGGCATTTTGTACTTAAATCAAAATTTAGCAAATGCCGAAATAGCGTTAACTCATAAGAAGATTTTCTTTTCAAGACATTTTTTCTTAAATCTTGAAATTTTTGTAAGAATAAGTTATTAGGCATTCAAAATATATTATTATTAATATGATACAATATTAATACTAAAAAACCCATTTTCATTTCAAGATATTTTTCCATATTATAAAATTTGTATATATAAACCTAATACCTTACTTATATCTAAGAAATCTTGTACTTTAATTGTGAACTTTTTTGAATAGTAAGATGAAGATGGTTTATTTTGTATGAATAAGATAGCAGGAATTTTATCCCAGTTATGCAAATAATTTAAAAGTCATATTTTTTTTTGTGTGTGGGTGTTCTCGCAATTGAAGAGCTTTCATTGTTATTGCGCCTGTTAAGTCATACGAATTGGACACGATGCATTAATCGAGCAAGATACATAACACATGAGGGCACAAATCTGTAGTAACAATCGGATAAATGTCAAATGCAAAGTATGACGAAACATGAACAATAAGCCCCAACTTTCATCTTTCAATTGACCAACAAAACAAAAACAAGGCAAAACTGATTTCCACTGATTTTTTTTAGGCATCTCTCAAAGGCTTAATTTCGGCAGCTGGCCAGAGAGTCGACCAACCGTCTAGACATCAAAACTGTCCAATCAGCTGAACGTGAGTCCAAAAGCGGGCCCAACTTCCGCAGCTGCCCCCACCCCTTTGGCGGCGTGTGAGGCGAGGTAAGCTCTTAAAGCCGCTTGATTGCGATTTTTTTCTCTTTACTTTTGGGCAAGTCCCGCAATACCATTGTACGCCTGTAATCATTGTTCACGCCGCTTTTTTTAGATTTACTTTTATTTGCTTACTGTCTGCGGCTGGAAACTGGCCATTGAAAGCGCAAAGGCAAGGGCAGACGCAAAGACAAACAGCTACAATTAAATTATATTAAAAAATTAAATTGAAATTTTAAGATTTTTACTTTCATAAACAAGCGCCAAATTTAAGTAGAGCTCCAACCTTACCCAAAATGTCTTTTAATTTAATATTAGGTTCAGTTTGGAGTTAAGGGAGCTTGCAATTCATGCAGAACGTTTGGTATGTATTTTGCGAAATTTAAATGTTTCTACTATAAAATTACTTGATTTTCAACAGAAAAATGTTTTTCGAGAGTTTGACAATTCAACTATATAACAAAATAGTAAGAATACTTTTCCTGTGTTAAAGGTTTAAGAATCATTTTTAAAAAACTTGGAAGTTTAATTATGCAAAACAAAAAATAAAGTGTGTACCATCTCAAAAAAATATTTAAGACAAGGTTTTTAATTTCAAAATCGACACTAAATATATTTATTTTTAATATAAGAAAAGGATATTGTGTTAAAAAAATGTTGGTATTGAAAATGATGAAATTAGTTTATTTTAAATTCTGATATGCGACATTTGCAAAAAAATTTAAAAAATATTTAACAGTCTAGAAACAAAGCATGTTCCAACTCAAAATCAATTTTAAGAGATATTCATTTCTATAATTAAAACCAAAAGTCATTTTAGAAGTTTTAAATCGAAAAAATAAGAAATTGTATTATCGTAAAATTTGGTATTTAAAAATTAAAAAGATTATTTATTATAAATACCCCTCAATGTAAATTTCATATAAGTTACAAAACTTTGTAACTATACCTTATTTCACAGTCTTTTGCTTTGCTAGAGAACAGAGGTGCTCATCGAATCCATCGCATAATAAAATAAATTGAATCTTTCAAAAAATACCAGTAAATGATACGCTTGAATATCAATTAAGTTATGGCGAAAATATACAGATTATTAGGAGAGAAAAATAAAGAGAGAGAGAGAGAGAATGAGAGCGTGTGTGAGAGATAGATAGAGATAAAAAGAGAGATAATAATAACGTTTGCAGCTCTTGGTTAAAAAACAAAAGAAAACGCTTAATCAAATCGCAAATTGGTTTATAGAAATGAAACGAACAAAAAAGTGTTGTATTAAACAGTTCATCACTGTCAAAATTGTATCTAAAGCTATTAATCAATTCATTCGCTTATCGATTAGCGCGTGCTCGAGGGTTGCCCCCGTTGTCCAAATGAAAGTTTCTTGTCGAACTGTGGCAACCCGCATGTCGCACGTCTCGAGGCGTTGTAACGAAGCGCAGTGTTAATTGCAAAACAATTACGAAAGTCTAAGGTCCCCCACACACTTCATAAACATAATAATCTAAAAGAAATATGAAAAGCTTGTTGGCCCGTGAAAAGCGCTTTGAAGTGCAGGCAACCCAGTTACAAGCGCTTTTCATAAAGTGATTAAACGAAGTGCAGCTAAACGTTAAACAATGGCGTCGCGACTTAAACTAATCAGCAACTAATTTGTTGGGCACAGTTTATTGCAAAAGTTGTTTGGCCCAAAAGTCAGACAGAGTCCCGACTGGGGCAGGTTTTTACATCTAATTCGCCAGGTCTACGACAAAATGAATATTAAGAAATAACAAAATGAGTGCAGGAAGAAAAGCGTTGTAAAAATCCAAAAGTCATAAAAAATAATCATATTAAAAACAAGAGCAAGGAGCTCTATTTGATGGTGGGAGGGGGACTACTCCTGGAGTAGCCAAGCTGTAAATGGAATTTTTGTTGTGCAATTATAGCCGTGGCAATTTATGGGGCAAGAACAAAAGCTGCGTCCATTGACCGGCCAGCCAGTCGGTAAACCATATTGGGTGATAAAACCAAATAAAATTAAAGCCAAGTGTGGCAACATTTTCTGGTGGGCGTGGCAGCTCAACTTTGTTGCATGTGCACGCTCCTTGCGGGTCTTCCCTAGACGTACGTGACGCGACTTTTACTTTTACGACAAACATACATTATAATTAAGGTTCTCCTGAGGTGGGGGGCGCAACGTGGGCGTGTCCATAACAAAAAAAAGGGGCTAAGGAAAACGCGCAATTAATTATAACGCCGAAAGTGTCATAAACTTAAAGCAGCAGCCAGCAGTGTGGTCAGAGGGAGTCAGCTGCGAAGCCGCCCAAGAGCCGCCTGGCTGCCAATTAAATGTGGCAGCCGAAACCGAAAATCCAGGTCCCCGATGCTGTGGCTCGGGTTGCCACCCAGCGCCGGTGGCAAGTTGAACCTCAAGGAAAGGCCACTTAAATAAGGGTCATACAGTTTTTCATCTATCACGCGATATTTTGCGCACGTTTCGGGTTTCTGTTTGAAGACATGACACAAATATTCACAAACGTTTTCTGATGCCGTCGCTTGAGGGCATCCTAACGGAGTGTATACTGTGTAAAGCAAAGAAACGGTTATGTTATATATAGATAACAAAGTATGTAAAAATTTATATGCTCCAAAGAGGGGAAACAGGTGTTCCTCCTCAATGTTGCGGGCTAATGGAATTACTTTGTCTCCAAATTAACTATTCTTTCTATTGGTTTTAGTGACCTTTTCTGTACTGTGCCTATAATATTAAACTGGCCGACTCGAGATTTAAATTAATTATTATTTTTGTATAAGTATTCAAACGTAAACAACAAAGTTTATTGGGATAAAATTCTCAGATACTGAACTATGGCTATGAATTTAAAGTTGCTTGATGCTTATAATTCTTAACATGTTATAGCTGAGAAAGAAAGGGCAAAAAAGTGTAACCCAAAATTTTCATAAATTCGGGCAGAATAATTAAGTTTTACAAATATTTTTTATATATCGCTGAATATATTATAAATTACTTTCTTTTATATTCGAATAAAATTATATTATTAGAAAAAATATAAATATATATATATTTTATAATATATTATATATTATGTAATTATTTCGAAACAGTCAAGGGCAAGGATATAGTGAGATATTAGTTGAAATACATAGCAGCCGATGTTTCTTAAATTATTTGAAGCTTATTTCGTTTTATCATATAATATTGATAATTAAAATAATGTATTTTAAAATCCCGCTCAGTACCCAATTTTGACTGCAAGGGTATTCAATGTGCGACAACTTAAAGCGAATTATTTATTTCTGTACTTCCTCTTTATTGTTTGTCTTTTACTGCCCACAAATTGAATTTTAAGCATTTCCCTTAAAATTTTTAAAATGCTTGTGCTATTTTTTATATGTTTTTTTTTGTAAATTTGATTGATTACTTTTACTAACGAATCGCTTTATTGTAAAATGTTTGCTGCTGGAATACGTTTCCAGTGAATAACCACATTCTCGAGTCATTTGAGAGCTCCTGATAAATTAGCCAAGTTGACTGCTTAAATGGGAACACAGCTGAAAAGTGCACTAGAGATGCCCAAAACTAAAGCAGGCAAATGCAAATGGATATCGAGGGCAAAAACACGGCCAAATGTCTAACAGACTGTTAAATGAATACATCGGAGGTGCAAGGTCCAAAGGGAGAACATATAAATTACAAGCACATGCCGTTCAACGATATGTATTTGGGGCAAGAGGACGTACAACACATTTTCAAGTGCCAAAAGCATGTAAGGCATTTGCCACAAGGGAAAAAATCGCATGAGTAATTTGATGCCGCCCATAGGAAAGGAATAGCCAAAGGATATTGGCCAAGTGCAGCAACAGCAACAACAGCAGCCGCAGTTTTGTTGCCAAATGCCACAATATAGAGCGAGCCCGGACCGGGCTATCAGAACGGTTCTAACTGCGACAATGTTGTGGTCGAAACTTGCCACACACACACACACACACACACGCACACACACATACATATACGTATATACATGCCACCCGTAGCTGATTAATGTACGTCCGGCTATCTTGCAACATGCTAGTATGAGAGAAAACCCAACCAAAAAAAAAAATAGAGAAAAAGGAGTTTGTCCCTCTTTTGTTTTTTGGGGCATGCAACACACTCGCAACTTTACGACCAAGCAAGGAATACTTGATTAAAGTGCGGCTGCTGTTATCAATTTAATTGTGCTTTCCGCTCTTTACGAGCGCCGCAAGTGTAATTAAAAATTTGGGCCGCATAGTCAAAGGCAGCCCACAACAAACGAATTGAGTTGTGTCTATATGACTGATGGCCCATTGATTAGGCGTACAGCAAAGGCTACAACAACAGCAACAACTTGATTGTTTGGGTCAACATTTGGGGCGTCACCTGTACAGAAATATATGTATATACATATGTATATAGATATACAGAGAGACAGAGATCCGGAAGCCTGGCATGAGTAAGAGCGCAAAATATGTGACTGGGAACACAAGCTCATGGCTTGGGGCCACCTACAACAACTGTTGCGGCCAAAGGTAACAACGACAACAACAACCACAGGCAAAAGTGAAAGTGACAAAGCGTAGCGCAGAGGAGGAAACTGAAATTCGAGCGACAATGACAATGCGAATCGTCGGCGGCGGCGGCGGCGCTGTGTATTTAAAGCATTAAAAACATTAAACCAAAAATAAAATAAAAAAAAACAAAAAAAATCACAAAGAAACAAGCAAAATAAACGCAGATTGCAATGTTAAAAAAGTGAAACAACAACCAAACGAAACGTGATAAATGATAAAAAAAAAACAATGAAAAAAAAATACCTAGAAAGTAAGTTTCAGCTTAAAAGTATCGAAGATGAAACACCCTAAGCAGGGCCCCTGCAGAGCCCGTTAACGATTTAAACCAATGCAGAAGTTCAAAACGAATGTGCATTCGTAAACAGAAGCTTTTGTTAGAAACTTACAGTTTTTTGAAACAGATTGAAACGGATTTTATGCTGTACAATATAATATATAATTTATACTTTATAATTTTATAATTTATACAATTCTAGCCATGCTTAACGATTACAATTCTCGGAGAGTTAAACAGGGCATTCTGTATTTTCGAACAGGGCATTCTGTATTTTCAAATTGATTGAAGTTGTTGGAAAAGTCTGGTGATAATAAAACAGGGTTTTTTTTGGCTATGTTTTGATAAACGCTTGGATGTTAAAAATCTATGTAATCTTAGGACAAAACAAGTTCAAGTGAAACTTCGGTTCAAGGAACGGTTCATTGTAAAAAAGGGCATACGGAATTCGAGCTGGCTTCGTTTTAAAACTTGGTTAAAGCCCTACCTTAGGCAGATGTATAAATAATAAATTTTAAATAGTATTCTTCTAATTGTTATTAAGCTTATTGAGGTCCACTTTTAATGTGTCCAACACGTATATTTTTAATATGAATCAGACTGTTATTTTTGAAGGGAATTTTTTGTAGTATAACTACATTATATTATTATACATATAATAATTTATAGAATGATTATATAACAATAATAATATAATATATTTCATTTATATAATAATATTTCTATATGTATTATTTCTATTCTGAGTTGACTCGACTGAAAATACAAGTACATCAATATCTTGAATTCTTAGAAGCTAAGCGAAAAATTTAAATGGAAACAGGCCTTTGCTTAACGTGTCTCACATTTCGGGAGAACTGTACCCACTAAAAGGGTATTATATATTCAAACTAATGAAAAAGTTTGTGCACTTTCTGAGGTTTTGTCGCCCTGGCCCAGAAAAGTGTTTTGTGAGGAGCCACCAGAAGCGGAGATGGGGGCGCTGTCACCAACTCAAGCTCTAGTTGCGGCTTGTTGCCAGTTGCCATTTGCCAGTTTTCCAGTTTCTCATTTCCCAGCACCTTTGGCTGGGGCTTCCCCGACTGGACAGCTGTGCTGGCTTTAAGCGTGGCAATCGCAGTTGGGCCAGGTCCTCTGGGCGACCCACTCCAAGCCCGACGGTGCTCTGTGTCTGTCTGTTGAGTTCAAACGGAAAACTTTGGGAAAATCATTCACACAAGTCAACTTAATTAAAATGGACTTGTCCGCCGCCAGCCCCGCGTACTTGGCCCTTTTGTCTTCCTTATAGACCGCGCTGCTTAAGTGGCGGAAACCGTTAATTTACCCTCCTATGCAAAAGATTAACCAAAGCGAAAAAAACGGTCAAAGACAAACGACTGGCAATGTCGGATTAGATAAAAAAGTATAAAAAAAACTATATAAAAAATAAGTCAGGTTTCCTGGGGCAAAACTCGATGTTTAAATTATGAGCGTATTGCTGAGAAATTACTTTTTAATTAGTTTCTAGTGGGCTTCCAGAACTTCCCCACCAATTTTTCGTTCGCTTTAATTAATTTTTTCCCGTCCTGTAAGTGGGCCATGTTTAAAGCAAGCCCGAATGATGCAAGGATAAATTGTATATTCGGCTGACCTAAAATCATCTCCCAGCCAGGCAATGCCTATTGCCCATGCTTTGTTGAGGATTTCCATTCACGTTCTTATCGCCTGGCTGGCAGAGACGTCCTTTACGACAACATTGACGTCAGTAATCCGCATATGGAAGCAATGCATGCCCAATAGGTAAATATTAGAGAGGCGCACGAACAATAAAATGCAAGGGACGAGCACAAAAATCAATTTCTCAGGCGTGTCCTTTTTGCTAATGGAAAAGCGATTTATACACTCGGAAAATAATATAAGCCTAATTTTAAAAATGATTCCTGGTTTTAAAATAAACGACAACATATCTAATTATCAGAAGATCTTTCTTAATCTAAGAAAAATATTAAGTAAATTAAGTTTTGAGAAATTTATTTTCTTAAATATAAAAAAAAAAATAATTTTATTGTTTCCAGTCTTTGCTGAAATTAACCCTTGGGGGCCAAAGTTTGTAGAAAAGCAAAATACTCTTGATAGATTTTTTTTTGTAATTTTGTCACCGTTGTTTTTTTTTATTGTGCATAAAGTACTTAGAACTAATAATATAATTAATGTATATTTATATTTATATGTATGTATTATGAATGGATTTATATCTCAACTTTCGCATTATCATCATCTATTAACTTCTCCTTCTTCTTCTTTTTTTTCTGATGCCCGGATGCCAAGTGAAGTTCCCTTCCCGGGGAACTCAGCACTTGTCATCTATTAGCTAATTGATTTTTTTCATGTTTTTTTTCAGGTTAGGCAAGTGAGAGGGAGAAAGACAGACGAGATAGCGTGTGCGTGTGTGAGTGAGTGAGACAGAGATAGGGAGAGAGAGAGAGCGAGAGAGAGAGAGAGATGGAAGTGGTGATATATCGAGTGATGGTGTAGTTAGGATAGTCGGAAACATTTTTTTATATACAAAAGTGTTGGACGAAAGTAGCGCCCAGTTATGTGAGCCTGAGGCGAGAAAATCGTCTCGTGTGGGATTCGACTCTCCCGTCCAGAGTTTGGGTCAAGTCGCAGTTTGTGGTGTTGAGTGTGGGTGCGTGTCTTTTTTCGGGAATATTTGAGTGTTAGCGCGTCAAAGACAGGACTAGTCAGCAGCTTGAGCCGAGTGTGTGTCTGATTGTGGTTAGATCGTGGAGAGTGTTCATCTTGTTCTTGCGGGGATGCTGCTTAGTAGGGGCCAGACTTGCCGGGTGGGCCGTAGTTGCTGGATGGTGCGGAGATGCTACCGCTATCGCCACCAATAAAACCGCCATCGCCGCCGCCAGTTGAGTAGCCGTTGCCAGTGTTGGTCTGAGTGAAGCCACCGGTGCCGCCGGAGATGCCGCCGCTCTCCTTCTGGGTCTTGTATTTGATGAAGTAGACCTCGGGCTTGGAGGGCTGCGTGGGTGCGGGCGTGGGAATGACAATGTCCTGTTGATCCTCGGGCTTCTTGACCAGCACATAGACCAGGGTCTTCTCTTCGTTCTGGGGCTGCAGCGGGATGACTGGAGCCTGGTACGAGGGCGGAGATGGCGCCTTAATGAAGATGATCTTGTAGTGCTTCTGGGCTTGGCCCACTGGCAGATTGGGGCGCTGACGCACTTCCTCTTGCTCTGGTGGTGGCACATGCACATAAATGTGCTTCTGCACCAAAGTGGTGCCGCCGCCGCCTCCGAAACCACCGCCGATGCCTGTAAAATGATCCAAGATTAGCTGGGAAGTTAGTTAAGCTTGATGATTGACGCACCTCCGCCGAAACCACCGCCGGATCCGCCGCCGGATCCGCCGCCGAATCCACCACCTGAGCCGCCGCCAAAGCCGCCTCCTGACCCACCGCCGAAACCACCGCCGAAGCCGCCTCCTGAGCCACCACCGAAGCCGCCTCCTGAGCTGCCACCGAAGCTGCCGCCACCTGAGCTGCCGCCGAAGCCACCACCGGAGCCGCCCCCGAATCCGATGCCAATGCCACCACCGCCGCCGCCGCTGCCACCGTGGGAGCCACCGCCGCCGCCACCGCCACCGGGACGATTGTAGTTGTAGCCGGCTTCAGGGCGCGCCGCGGCCAGCGCCAGGCAGGACATTAAGATGAAGGTTTTCATGGCTGCTCGAACACGCGTTCTTTTAGATGGATGTATGTAAATGTATATTCACGGATTGGCACGCACACACTTGCACTGTCACAGTAATCCTAGGTCTGTGCCGTGTATTGGTGTGTGTTGGGAGTGTAGAGATGGGAAGAGATACGATTGTTAGGGATGCCTGGCCAAACTGTGTGTGTATGGCTGAGTGTCTCACGTTTGTTGTTTTTCTCAGTTATCCTCGCTGCACTCTCGACTCTAGACTCGGACTCGGACTCGGTTCACCGATGTTTATTAGACCAAATCAAATGCTTCACTGACGAACCAATGCAGCCGCATCATCAATTTATACAAAAAATCCAAGCGGCATAGATACCACATTCGCACAGAGGCCGAAACACAGTCGGCCAGCAGCACACACAGATACACACACACACATACACACAGACATGGGTAGAGGTTAGCGATCATGATGATGCGACTTTTGCGCATGTGTGGCCCAGGCCCGCAGCCGTAGCTGGCCAGCGAGCTGGCCAATAATATGCAGCCCCCTGCCTCTTTCTCTTCTCGCTCTCTTTCTCTCTCGCTCGCTCTCTCTATCTGTGTGTGAGTCTCTCAGCGTTTGCGGTGTAGGACGGGCAAGTGAAACCAAAATTACCGCACAATCAACTTATTACCGAACAGGCAAAGCCAGAGCTCCACGATTTCCCGCCTGTCGGATGTGGCGCAGACTGAGAGCTGGCTCTGCTACTGCGGCTCTCACTCTCCAGCTGATGAACCCAATGTCGTGCACTTTCGCTCTCGCTGGCAGCGAGACCAGCTCGCAGCTACCAGTTCGCAGCTCCCATCTTCGAGCTGCCACAGCGCTTGGGACGCGCACTTGAGCTGTGGCAGGCCAAGCGTTCGGCTGCGGCTTTCCTCGGGGGCAACTCGCAATGAAAATGAAAACATGCGCTCACGATCGCATTTTCGAGCTGGGCGAAAAGTGAAAATCATAAGAAAATGCATTGGAAAACTTCAGGTCTCAGCCTGAAACCGATTCAGTTGTTCAACAATGGCAATTTGAATAATTTCGTGCGCGTGTTGTGGGTTTTCCTACCATTCGAATTTGGGTTGCCATTGTGCGGCAATCTTTACTATACATTCACATACTTGTATGATAAATGAGAATATGTGCAGAATAATGTTTACAACAAGAGCAAGTGGTGTGTGTTTAAACTTAACTCATTGTGATACTTAGCGCGTACTACTCGGCAATATACAGTAGAAATTGACTAAGTGCAATTTGCAACAACGACAGAAAATGGCAATTTGCTATGCAATAAAATAATAATCCCTTATTGAGTGCCAGCAGTTGCTGGAAAATTTAGAAAATTTTTAAAATTACTCACGTATATTTTTGCGATAATTTATTTCAAAAAATTTAATTTTCATTTCAAATTTTTTTCTATGTATTTCTATGTATGGTTTAAGCTATTTTTTTTTATTCTTGTCTGTTGTACTTTTTATTTAAATGTCAAACAGACTGAACTTTTTGTCCAAATTCTGACATCAAAATATAAAGATACAACAAATATATATATAATAAACCTGGACTTTAATTTAACGAACCGATGCTCTCTAACTCGTATATTTTTAATATTTATTTTTTTTTAATAAAAATATTACTCCCCAATCAATTATATCTCTAAACATTAATTTAAAAAATTGTCTTATGTAAGATTAGTGACATGCTTATATATAAAATGAGCTTCCCTATTATTATTTTGCATTCACCAACCAACAATGATCACTGTGCATACACTGTAAGCACTTTATCACTCATCTTATATAAAGTATTGGGTATTCATACCCAGCCAATGTCCACTGTACATAGTTTGCTCAAGCTATTTACAGATTCGCGACGCGTCTTCCAGATCTTCAGCAGAGATAAAAACGCCAAAAACCCGAGTCCATAAAACAGTTGTGAAACGCAGCTAAGGGCCCGTCAACGACTTCTGCGAAGACTTCGAGTGAGGGCATTCAGCAGTCGTGCAACACTCGAAAACTTAACATTCTTATTTGTTAGCGCTGTTTTTTACAACTTTTATTTATAGTCGTACAGCTTTTATGATTTGGCGGACCTCACGCTTACGCATCGGAAATTAGCTTCTTGCGTAATTTGGCCGTACAAAAATGAAGAAAAATAAAAAAAAATTAAATAAACTGAAAATATTTGAAAAAACATTTCGCAAATTGTCGCGCTTCATGCGAATTCACATTAAATGCAATTTTATTGTGATTACTGATTGCTTTCTTTGCTGTTGTTGCTGCTGTTACCGATATTAAAACTGCGTTTTTCTTGATTTAAAACTTCGACTTTTCTGGTTATTTTTCTGGTTGATAATTGCATTGGGCACTTAACCGCGTAATGAAATGGTTCAATCGATCGCTCGTTCGTTGAACTGCACCAAAAATTGGAAGAGAAAATAGTACAAAGTGCCCAAACGGTTTTTTTTTCAATTAGTCGGCAATTTTCGGGTCAACCAATTCAATTGTTATTTTTTTATCAAAGCGATTCGCTGCGATTTTTAATTTTATTAAATGTTGCACAATGGCACGTTTTTTGCAGCCTTTGGCTTTGTGGAAAAGGTTACAAGATAAAGCCCCGCGGATATTGTTTTTTATGCACATGTTTTACATTTCAAAAAACAACCAAAGAGAATATATTTGCTTATTAAGGTAAACTCTATCATACTGAACTATACTAAAAATATGATAACTAAATGGTATATCATCATACCTTACTGCAGGAGAGACAGCACAGAAGATGTCTTCAGCTTGATTCTAGAGCTGTTTTATGATATAAGAGACATTCCCTTATAACAAGTTAAGCGTAAACAGAAGCAAATAAATAAACCATTATTTGAAACTTAATTGTTTTATTGAAGAGGAGTTACCCTTATTGACTTAAGATTCAATTTTCACTAAATATTTATGTAAATTTCAAATCAAATCCTGATTACACTTGTCGCTTTGGGCGTTAAAGTTAATCAATGGAATAACAACAAATGTTTAGTCTATGATTAAAACAGATTGATAAATATGTGCAATAATCGTCGAAATTAAATGCAATTACAATAAACTGTCAATGAAATTTCAATAGTTGTTAACGTCTGAAACGTTGCCCAGCAACTGCATTTCCGGCCTTTTAGCCAAAATGCCGGCGATTTCACCTTGAAAAGCGCTTGCGTAACCAGACTCCATCCACATCTACATCCACATCCAGAGTCAGTCACGAGCAGCTCCTCTTGGCAAAAACGTATGCAAAGAAAAAAATACCAAAAATTGTTTTTTGCTAACGAACATCGAGCCTCGAACATTGAGCGACTTTTCGACTTTTTGGCTTTTCGACTCTTTGGCTTTAAGTGCTTTTATTGTACGACAATAAATTGTGCGAGTGCGAATGCCGCACAGAAATGTGGGAAATACTCAAATCAATTGAATGCCAAACTCCTTTGAAGTCAAGTTAACCAAGAGATGCTGCAGCTGTGGCCACTGTCAGCTCCAATCGTGGAGCAACCAACAACACCTCCAAATGAGCCGCCGTTGCATTCCGATTCCGATTGCCATTGAGATTTGCGCAGATTGCGGGTCCATCGAATTTACATTTACAATTTGCATTCAAGTTCACAGACAACACCAAAATTATCTGAATATTTCATGAGCCTAAACGTTTCACGTTCAATTTCCGATTCGACAATCGCCAAAAGCAGTTCAATGAGGAGCAACCGCTAGATAAATCTCACGCCTTTTCAGTTGAATAGACACACTTTAAAGGAAAGTTATTAACCATTCAGGCATTGTCTGCTTAACAGTTTCGGGGTTAGTCAGATCATTGAGTTTAACTTATAGAAATTTGGGTATAGACGCAGAATCATAGAGAAGTCACGGCATTGCAAACTTAAACAAATAAATATAGAAATACTATGGTATATATTCCGGGATTGCCTGGCAAATGCCTTCTATATTCTTCATATATATAAGATTTTTCCCAATCGGTGGGACACATAAATGTAAAAATAAGGTATAATGGTTTTGTGCCTATGTGTGTAAGCAGGCAGAGAGTGGATTTTGCAAGTGTACAACCTACTCGATTTAGCCACGTGCGACTGTTCGACCGACCTTCCAACTGTTCTCGTCGATGTTAGAGAATATAAGAGCTAGGGACTTGAGATTTAAAACATAGCTCGCAATAAGGTAAATTTCAAATAAACGACAACTTATCTCGTTACAATGTAATCGATCTAGATAGTTGTCGATATAGTCTGTTACAAGGATATATCTAGCTAGCGACACAAAATCTGGTATGTAGTCTCTCGTGTAGAATACACAGATCCAAATCCAGATTACTTTTTGTGTATTCTTTTGGTGGTATAGCTTTGGCCTTGGATATATAAAATCCTCTGTAGTCTATATTTAAATACTGAATAAACACCAAAGATAATTTAGACAGCATTTCCTATAGAGACGAGGGTATAAAATGATAAGTGCAAAAAGTATTTGGTGTGCGACGTTCGCAAGTGTGTGTAATGTATTTTGGCAAAGATAACATTTTTTAATATATTAAAATATAAACTTTATCTAACATATTTCTTCTACATGGTTATAGGGCGCTTTAAGGTATATGATACATCATTTTTACCAGGACACAACTAAAGTTAATATAAGTGAAAAAATGTATCCTTAAATTAAATTAATGCTACCTGGAATACCTTATATAGTTTTCAGTTCCTAAAGCAGTTCGGGAAAATATTATTCTATAGTAAATACTCCAATTGTTTCAAACCATATTTACAAATCCATTAATCCTGCTGCTTATATGTATATTTGTAAGTACTTTTAGTTCTCCACTCTGATTGCAACATTTCCAGTTGCTGTCTCTCAAATTAGTTGCGTTAGTTTCATGGTAAGCGATTATATTTTATGCAAACATGGCGTGGATTTAGTTTTATTGAGTACGCTTTGGCCGTTTAACGTGGCCCCTGTTTATGGCCAGTCAATTAGCAGTTAACCGCAAAGGATTAAGCGCAACACGCAAATTGCATAAGAAATGCAGGAGGAAAGGGGCATCCTTTGCTACCGCCGCAGCGCGATTGGGGGTGACTGCGCCGTTGACACTGAAAGATGAAGATAATAGCCACTCACGCAACTAGCTGCGCGGTCGGTGGGTGCTGTGCATCGCTGGGGGCCACAAGGAGGAAGTTGGAGCCAATGAAGACGACGACGACGACAACAACAGTTGTTGCTTCCTGCATCTTTTTGTCGCTGCTTATTGCTGCTGCTGTGTGTGTGTGTGTGTGTGTGTGTGTGTGTGTTGGTGTGTATGTATGTATGCTGGTATTTTTGTGTGTCTGATGAGGCAGTGGCATCTCCAGCAAGAGCCGCAGCCACGGCGCCACTTCCTGCTTGTTAGGCAAACACACAGCGACAAGAGCGTGCAAATTTTTGAATTGTTGTAGACAATTTTTATTTATTTTTTCTCCATTTATTTCAGTCAGTTGTTTTCTTTGCTTAAAGCTTGGCTCTTGCACTGTTTCGCTTTTACATTTGACATTTTTGTGGCTGTCTTGCTGCCACACTTCGTTGCAGCCGCAGCATCTTTCGGCGATGCGCGATGCTGCTCAGCGACAGATCGACATGCTATATTCATAGACTTGTTATTTATTGCACTTGACAGCATGTTTGTTATGTTCGAATGCTGCTGCTGCTGTGGCTGCAGTTGTAGTTGCAGCCGCAACTTGTTGCCAACTCTTAAATGCTAATTAGTGTCAACGACTTTTTGCTGAGTTTGCCAAAAATGAAAAAAAAAAAATTCTATAGCGGTTGACCATTTGGCAATTGCGACTTGAGATTGTCAAGAAATTAAAAGCTTACATGGTTTCGTTTTAAGGCCTTAACACTTATAGATTGCAGCTTAATTTAAATGCAACATTTAATTGCTGTCAATTAAAAATTGCAGCCAGCCAGGTTTTGTTTCTATTTGCAACAAGTTTTCATCTGCCGCTAAACTTTTGGCCAACCAAAAGTTTAGTTTTAAATTAATCTTATATTTACTTACGAGTTTTCCCCTGCTGTGTGTTAAATCCCTCAGGAATCGATACCTTCAGTTGCTAACGAACTACTCAAATGCGTCTCAATTTACTTCGTTATTTTTTATTAACTTCTTGCTCAGATTTGCCGTGCTTAACCGTTTAGTAGTCAGGTATTTATTTACAAAGTCTATTAAATAAAGTAACTTGATGCTAACGAATAGAATCTAAGACTATCCCTTTAGAAAGCTTTTCGCGCACTCTTCTTTCTATTGAATTTTCCGTGCATTTTTCCTAATGGGAAACGTTCCTGGATCTGACTCGGCTGCCTCGTTAGCTGATACTTTTAGCTGCTGCTATAGATGAGAGAGTGTCAAAATTTCTAAGCACGAAGTAAGAGGATTTATTATTTAAAATGCTAGATAATTATACAACAGCTTAACTATTTGACGTGAAATTTCAATTGTTTTAATATTAATAATATTAATTGAATTTAGTATATTATACATAAAATATCTTGTGTTAGTAAGGTGATATCTTCGTACGAAGTAACTTTTTAAGCCACTTCAGATCTAAAGTATCGTTTGTAATTGAAAAAAATAATACATTTTGACAAAATATATTTAAATTTGACATAATTTTTGACAAATCGAACCCATTTTAAATCAAAAATTTGTGATTTAATTTTATTTTATTAAGCACGGGTCTAAATAGGCATAGTTTGGGATATTTTTATTTGCCTCAATGGTCAGGCAGCCGTTAGCTTCCGAATGTATATTTTGAACGATTCTGAAATCCAACATTTTTAATTTCAGTGTTAAAAAGGTATAATTTTCCTAGATTGTATGTTATTTAGTCGAGATATAGTCATGTAGAGTGTTAGAAAAATTAAGTTTGATTATCAGATATTAATTTATCCGAACAAATAAGGTTTGACCTACAACGTATGGTTTGATTTTAATTTTTTTAAAGTAATTAAATCTAAAAATATCGATTTCCTAGGTAATCAAGAAAAACTAACTGCTGACATTATCGAGAGTTCCTAGAGTTAAGTATGTACAAAAGAAAATTAAGCTTAGCTCAGGTCGAGCACGCACGAAAATAGACTTATTAAAATATCGTATGAGGAATCGTGTTTTTTATTATAATTAAAATGAACACGAGAAGCGGCCAGCTCTAGCGACGCCAGCTGCAGTTGCTTTAACGTTTGGGTGGCTGTCGTCCTTTTAATTTAATTGCAAGGACGTGTCTCACATTTGCTGCCGTCGCGTGGTTTCCCCACTCGACATGTGCAAATTGTGCATTAAGTTTGCATGACGTTGACATTTAGCAGCTGTTGGGCGGGCGGGCGGTCGGGCGGTCGAGCGGGCGGTGGAAGCGCTCTTAATGCCATTTGCATATTAATGGTATCAATTATGCGCAAGTATTTCAATTTGCCAAAAGGCCCGGAGTCTGTTTAGGATCTGGCCTAATTGTTGGGAGTGAACCTACAATTTCTTGGCGAAACATGTGGAGCCCCTTTGTTGGATTATTAATGATGCGGAAACAGTTCAGGTCTGGGTCTGAGTGCAGGTCGTGGCCGCGGCCATGAATGAGACGCAGCTACTATGCATTTAACGCCAGACAGTTTTTTATTTACTTTTCACCAAATTTTTCTCTTGTCTCGACGACGGCAAAACGCACTTTGGCGCATGTTTCTTTGAAGTAGAAAGTAAATATTTCATAGAAAAAATTGAGGAAGTCAAGAGTTGTGGGTTGAAAGTGCAACACGCTCGATAAGAGATTTGGCAGTCTGTAGCATGTGTGTAACATTTGCTGCATTGCAATGCTGGGAATATTAAAGCTAACACATGGCACAACAACAGGAAGAGAGACGTCGAAGGTGGGCAGGCGGGTGGCCAGGCAACCTGGTTGCCAGCGGAAACAAGTTTCTATGCTCCAAATCCAAAAGCGGGCGCAGAATGTGGGCCATGCGTTGTGTTGGGTTAACGTTGGCAACGCTTCCAACTTCAATTAAGCGAATTACGAGCCAGTGCAGCGTGTCTGTCAAGGCAGCACCAGCAGCAACAACGACAATCACTGCAACTGACATAAACGCAGCCGCGTCTGTAAAACGAGCGAATTACTTGTTCGCGCACAACGCGTCGTATGCGTAATTTATTTTTTCTCCTATAAATGAAGCGCAAAGCGAATGCTTAAAACGCGTCGTCCCTCATTTGCCTATCGACTGTGTGAAAAGCACAAAACAGAAAGAAAAAACAACAAAAACAAACTTAACGTGGCTAACAATTGTTGCCAGCTATTTTTTTTATTCAAATCGTAAAAGTTGATGTAATGAACGCGTAAAAGTCAACGACAACCGACGCCGTCGCCGTCGCCGTTGTCGTCGCCTTCAAGCATTAAAGCACTCGAGCGAGTGTCGCCTGAGAAATGTTGCCAAATGAGCGGAAATGTCCAACCTAATGGCGGGCTAATTTAAAATGACAAAACCCATTAAAAATAAAAGAACACAGCGAAGGACATGCCAGGCCTTGGATGTGTCTTAAACAGCGACAGTATTTTTTTTATGCCCCCTGTAGAGGTTATCATAAATGTTGTGCGTCAGGCATTGGGCTGGGCACTTTCAACGTGAGCGCCATCAATTATATATATTCGTGTTGAGATACATAAGGTGTCGTATATATGAATGTAGCAAACCGAGTGAGTGGGTCCTACAGGCACTCGGCATATTGTAGAGTATTAGAAAAAGGCACTGGGCTAAGCCAGCAGATTGCTTACTTTGCCCAGAAACCATTTTAATCTTCAATATAAGTATCTTTGCCAATTATTCGCATTTCTGCAGCTTATCCTACAGCTAATCGCAGACTCAGATATCATCAAGCTGATAAGCTGCTGATATTAAAGGGCACAATATGGATTTATCTTTAATATAAAAAATCATTATTTTCAGCGTAAAAATATGAAGGCTAATATTTATTATTTACTTTTATTCTTAGTGTTTTATTTATAAGCAAGAAAGTAGTAAATTATTGTAAATTTGATTATTTTTGTTTTAATTAGAGGATATCTTTAATTAACTAATTTTTTATTTTTGTATATTTCATAAATTAAAAAAATAAAAATAATCTTTATTAACTATACTAAGTTAAATATATGTATTAATTAGAATAATGTTACAAAGAAAAATAAGAAACGAAAAGCAAGATTAAAAAGAGGTAAAGAAAAAACATAAATAGAGAAAGTGAAGGAAGAGATTAAAAAATAAAGAATAGGGAGAAAGAGATATTAAATAAAAAGAAAAAGTTAATGTTATAGAAAATGAATGGGGTTTCATTGACCCGATAGGGGAAAGTTATAATTTAACAAACCAGCAAAATAACAAAGACACGTAATTATACACCTTGATCGTTTAAATTAAGTATTTTGCACGGGGTCTTCTCTTTCTCGTATTAAGTTATCTATTCTAAACTATTTGTTTACTTTGCGATTCGCGTCGTACTTTGCATTGGGATTCGTGAGAAAAAAAAATTGACAATACTACAATGTTAAACTATCATATCCTCGTTGTTTACCGCTTAGACAACATATATGTGGTACTGAGGAATGTTCTTTAGCGCAACTTGTTTTATATAATAATAATTATATAATAATAATAAATTATTATGTGAGTTTTTTCTAGCAAATCCATTAATTAAGGCGTTATGTTATAACCTCCTTACCTTGAGTTTTGCTTTACAGATCAAGTAGCTCAAGAAAATGTTTTAGGACGAGGCGCATTTTGTTACATAAGAACTTCCCGCAAATGGAACACTCATTATCAAGGAGCTTATATTTACCAATTTCTCCAGCTTTGAAAAGCATGAATCTACGTTCTATTAAAAAATAACCAATTTGCATTTAATAAAAATAATAAGCTTATTAATTATAAAAGAGGGATTTTAAGCTTTTGCGCACAACAGCTGGCAATTCTGGCTGTCCTTATATAAATTGGAAAAATCAGTCGCTGTTTAGCTTGGATTCTTATAAAGTTCTCTGTTTGCTTTCAATCAGTGGCAACTGCAACTGCAGCTGTCAGATTGCCACACCCCCCGACTCACGCCCGCCCTGGTTTTGCTGAGGTTGCCGAGTTGCTCGGCTTTTCGTTTGTCAAAATTTTATTGCACTTAAAAGTGAATATTTATTTGTTTTGTTTTTTTTTTTTCATTTTTGCCCATTGTCGTGCGATTCGTGCTGCAGTTGGTTGGCTTTAGCGTAGCCGTTGGGAATTTTAAATATGTATGTTTCACAGCTGCTGCTTTGGCACTCAATCGAAGCGAGTCAACTTGGCATCCGCCCCCCTTGGAAGTGACGCCCCCTTTTTGCTACACGGCTCAAATCTGCGAACAGCAGTGAATAATAAAAGTCGAAGCCAAAGTGAAATCGCGGAATTGGATTTATGTATATGTATATAGAGTCTAGGCAGTCGTATAATTTATATTTACTGTGGGAATGCAAGAGATGATGAACGTAGCTTAACTCCATGGGATCGCGGTCACAGAGAGGTGTTGCCACGGATCAAAGGTGAAAATGTCAAATGGAATACTAAGCACTGAGCAGATCAGAGTTGGTTTAATGCTCCGATTATTTAAATTTAAATACATTTTTATAAAATCAATCTTATACTCTTGCAGAATTTATTATAATATGTAATGCAAGGAAGGGAGCATTTGTGATCTGATCTCTGTGTATGTAAATTAGTCTCTTGGTCATAAAAGCCTTTTCCGCCTTTCTATTGCATACAGTATGTATGCCAGAACCGTCCGGATCAAACTACTATATCATATAGTTGTCATACGAATGATCCTGTCGATATCGGGTTAATTTATCAAAAGCTCTATCTGTTTATCATCGCTCGATAAAATGGGGCATACATGGAATTTTGTTTTGATTTACAAGATATCCACTCAAATCATTACGAGCTTCCCCCAACTACTGACATATCTGTAAGCTCGTAAGCCATATGTCAAAAAGGGTATTTTAAGTTCGTCGTGCCGAAAATAAAACCGTTCTTGGAAATTGTAGTTTTAATCATTTTGCAAAGCAGGTCGCGCTCAACACTCGCATAACTGTGGTATTATTTTCCCATTTCCTGGGCTCATTTCTTTGAAATTATCTGGTAATTTTTGAGGTGTTTCGACGCTTGCACGTGCCCAAACACAGGCGGACAACAGCCACAATGGCTGCAAACATTAACAAAAAATCGACAACATTTGCATATCTGACGAAACAACTTGTCAAGACAACATCAAGCGCCAGTCCAAGCTTCCCTCCCCCCACCACACACACACCCCTTCTGGCTGCGCCGCCCTCTCCCGCCTTTCAGCTTTGTGCCCGCATCCCTGGGCCATTCGCCGCTTTTGTGAATATTTCGTGCAATTTGAAGAACTGGCAACTGATGAGGAAGAAGAAGCAGCGGCAGCAGATAATGCAAATGGTCATTAGACACAAAGCAAACGTTGTCGCTGGCCCACTCGCTGCAGCTCTGACTGGCAGACTGTCTGACTGACTGACTGACTAACTGACTGACTGGCTGGCTGACTGGCTGGCTGACTGACCGTTCATTGCCCGGCTATTGTGTAATCGTGTCTGTTTGTTGGGGCTAGAAGAAACCACAATTATTTACATAAATTGCGCGTGGCTTAAAGACCTCTTACTTTTTGCCATACTAGGCAACGTCAATTTGTATCTGTATCTATGCGCTTGTATCTTTTATCGGCAGTGCGTGTGTGCGTGAGTTGCCTTGACATCTGCTCGAGTGATCGGCATATAAATAACATGACAGCCAACCCCTGGCCCGGGACAGTTCTCATTTGTAGTTAAGCTAACTGTTTAATTTATATTAGCCCTGGCTTTTGAGTCTCTTCTCATGCTGACATAAATGTCCTTTACAATTTCGCCACACAGAACTTCATTCGCACTTAAGGACCTTGTAATTGAATTTATCCAACAGAAGTACTTCCGATTCGGCAATAGAAACAAAATTAAATTAAGTGCACTTCAGTTATATATATAAATGTCAGACCGTCTGTTTGATAGTTGACAGGGGCAAAGTTTCACAAATTTAATTGGAATTTAAATTAAAGACCAAGTTAATAAATAATTGTAATATGCGAAATTGTTTCGCTTTTTCACTTCTTGTTCATGTTTTACAAGTCCTGCGAAACGAAATTATAATTTGCATAAAATTTTAACATTTGGGCTCAAAATATCTGACCGGACAGCCGGCTGGCAAAACAACGGTCAAAAACTTGGGGTCAAAAGATTGATTTAGCATAAAAAGGGCTCAAAAGAGCAAATCGAATGGAAAACTGACCAGCTGGCGTCCAAGTCCATGTAGGATTCGCACAAAAGTTGGCAAAAAACAAGAAAAAATAACAGAAAAAGAAATGCAGCCCCAAAAGAAACAAAAGAACAGCAAAAGTGATCTTGTGAAAGTGTCCGACTGGGAGATACCCTGCAGCCAGCGCAGAAATGCCATCTATATGTACATACATGCTGTGCTACTTCTCTGTGAAATTCATTCTAGAATAACTTTCGTAGATATTGTCCGATTGTCATGAAATATGGGTCTTAAATATGGTATCAAAACTTTTTTATATATCAAAAATCAGACAGTTTCGCCTTAAAAAGTGAAATATTTTTGAGCTGTGTATGCTTTAAAAACCTCTATATGGCTTATTTGTACTCTGTAGTATTTTAGTAGAACTTAGATACTTTTTAGCTCTTGAGTTCTCTGAAATCGACTGGCGTTAACTGATGAATAGATTAACGAACCTGACCAGTTTTGATGACAGACACTTGCAATATCATGCACCCGTTTTCAAAAATGTATAGGGTATTAAAACATGCGAAAATAAGAAACTTATTAAAATCAATTAGGGTCAACAGCGGTAAAACGGAAAGTCAAAGAATGCCCCACGAATGACACTTCGTAAATTGATACCCAGGCTCAGCTACAGGCTGTGGTTAACCTGTGGTCAACCTGTGGTTACATAAGCTTTTGCAGAATGCAAAGAGAAGCTGATGCAACGAGATATGTGTAAAGCCGCGCGCGATAATCAATGCGATTTATGGCGTCATGGCAAAAACGCGTGGCAAACGCGCTAAAAGGATGCACTGGCGGGATTGCCCGCAACCAGGTTGCGCCCCCTCTCCCCCCCACACCCCGCTGTTCCCGCACAGTCGATGATTAGGTAAGCGTAAATTGAGCCAAAAGATAAATGGCCATTCGACGGGCAGAGATTGAGATTCCCAGCGTTGTCGAACGGGCTAAGAAACTTTCGCTTTTTATTTTTGGCTGCACTCACGCAGAGAAGATGTTGCGGTTGTGGCTGCCACAAACAGCCCCGATCCCCTCTTCACTCTTCCATTAGCTTTTGCAGTTGTCCAAGATTAATTTAAATGTTCGGCACAGGATCCGCTGTCAGCTAAATGCAAAGCAAATGAGCTGTGACTCTGCTTTGACAGCCGTCTGCGATTTATGTTGTTGTCTGGGCCCAAACACTTGGCCATGCTTGTCAATTGGGATGCATCTGGCATGGAAAATGTTATTGCCAAAGTTTGCTTTATACCCGCTCTGAGAGTGAAAAGAGTTTATTGATTTTGTGTAATGTTTGTCCGTACAGTCAGCGGCCAGAAATGGCTATTAAGCTTACAAAAAGAAATTTAAAAAAAGGTCGAAAAATAAAATTTTTTAAAATGCAATAAATCGTTCTACTTTTCTACTTTAAAAAATATAAAAATATTTTCTGAGAAGAAGAATATTTTTTTAAAAAACAGAACATTAATGCTGAGCCTTAAAAACGTTGCCGGAAAATTAAAAAATGTTTTCTAATAGTGAAAATCAGAAAAATTTACGCTACATTCGAAAAAATATTTTCCTAAAAATAAATTCCAGAGAATATTTTTTAAAACAGGAAACCTAAAAATTATTTTATATAAACCTACAAGCTTGATATTTGTAATATAGTCTCTTGCATATTCCGTTTATACAAACTGCTAAAATGTTAAGTCACGCCCACTAGAAAACGCTCAAGCGCCCAAATTCCATATTTACGTGAGTTTTTAAGCTTGAATTACGAAGTTTTTATGAACCCGTCCAGCCTCTGAAATCTGTATGGAATGGAGACTTATTTTGAGCTTTTATAAAGATAGATTCAAAAATATTTTGCAAGCGTTGTGGCAAATCGGAAAGGTTTGGCGATTATGCTGTTGCAAGCTGTGTTTGGACTGTGAACGAGTATTGCGCAGTCGGTTCCTCCCTACTGCAGCATTCTTGCTCGTATTTTTTACTGCTGCTGCCGCAACTTGGTAGTGCATAAAATGCTTTTTAAGTGCCGCAACAGGACCTGTGACAAGAGCAGCAGGTGAAAAGCGACGCTTGATTTGATTTTTTTGCAGCTCATTTTGTATGCAAAAATCACATTGTTAAAGCAGTTGTTGTTGTTGTGTTCGTTGTTTTTGTTGTTGGTGCTGCTGTTGTCATCGTTTGGCCAACAGCAACTGCTTCAATTGGCAGCGTAAATATTAATGAGCGAACGTGTTTGAGTTGCAGTCACTGCAGTTGGCACGACTAAACGAGGCAGCGAGGCTCGCATATGGATTTGTGTATATAAATTATGGGGTGATAATTATGCCTTAACGAAACGACTTCATTGAGTGCCGGAAAAGCACTGTTTCAATCGACCTGGGCCCAAAAGGGAAAACTCTCGAGTCATGCTGCTGCTGCCTTTAGATTATATGACATTACAGCTGTGGCAACAACTCTGAGGCAAGGTCGCGCAACTTGTCTGCCAAACGCCAAACGGCATTTGTGAAAACTTTAAGCAAATTTTTGCAAGTTTCTATTATTTTTATATATTTTTGTTTATACATAAACTATGTTCAGTTATTGATGGCTGTGGTTACGCCTCCGTCGACGTTGCCGACGCCGACGCCGCACGCACCTGACATACGGCTTGATTGGAGGCATTTGCAATGGATTATGAAAATTGTGTGCATGCCGCACAAAAGGTCACTAGTTAAACTGGTTTGCTATCGTTCATTTGGCAGCAGCTTGCAATAGTTAGCCCGCTTCCCCCTTCCCCTTTCCCCGCTGCCCGACCCCTATCTCACTGTCTGAGTCTCCCTCTTGGCCGCACATAAAACTAAAACAGCAACCACAAGCGGTTGCCTTAACTAGCCGATCGGCCAGCACCAACACACTTAACCTTGTAGGCCTTGCCACAGTTGCAAATGCAACGCAAACCACACAACAACGGCAACAACTATAACTACAACCACTGAGACTGCCAGGCCAAGGCGAAGGAAGTCAACGAAAGGCGCTTGGCGCTTGGCGTTTGGCTCTTAACCTTTCAACAGGCGCCTGCATAACATGCCAGGAAATGCACAAATCAAGCACAAGGCCCAAGGCAAATCCAATTCGAGGCGCATTCAACTGCCCAGACAGGCCGCGGGATGCATTTCTTTTGCCACGATAAGTTGTTACCAGGCTATACATATATATTGGCAAAAAAAAATTTGTTTAAAGCAAAGGAATCTGTAAATCTGCAAAATTTATTTATATAATGTATCTGCAAAATGTATATGCGCAAAGTAAATGCAACTGTAAGTGTAACTTATCTTTTCTTATTAGCTAACACATGAATATATCCTCAAGATATTTTTTATCAAGGAAGGCTTAAAAAAACTACTCAATTGAAGTATATAGATAAATTAAATTACAAAATGTTTTAGTAACATGTCATGTTGTACTCATAGAACTTAAAGATACAAGTATTTTTCAGATATATGCAAGCAATAAGCTTTTTTTCTTAAGAAAGCCATACTAAATTTAGATTACAGTAATGCAGCACTAAGAAAATCCACCAGACACAATACGCTAGAGTCGACAACAAAAAGATATAAATATATGTAAGATATATTTATCTTTGGGATGCAAGTAAGGAACAAGAGTCGTGTTACTCTTAGTTATAAGGGCATACAGCCTACAACTAAAGGATTTTTAAGAAAGGATATTTCTTTCCCGAAAAAATCAAAGAAAAATAATACATTTGTTCTAGGTAAAATACATTAGACACAATATATTTAGTTATCAATCAGTACCACTCAAAGGTACATGTATCTTTACGATTCATTAAAAAAGCCGAAAAAGTTGAGTTTTAATGTAATCAAATGTGTATTTCTATTACAAAAAGTAGAGCTTCACGCCAAAACATTCAAGTATCTTTAAGATACTTTTGAGCAACAAACTGCCGCACTTGCTTTGCCGTGGATATCTCATGCATAGAATGCATTTCAGCTGCGCTTTTGAAACTGTAACCGAATTTCCCCATTAAATAAGTGGGCCAAACAAAGCCATTGTCGTGGACGTTACGCAATTTTAGTGGCAGCATATTTGCTCTACAGTCGCACACAAGATGTATCCCATGGATGCAAACGGACGACGCGCTGCAGCGCGCAGCTTATGCAAGTTGACTTATGGCCAGGGATCCGTTTATTTTCGCACAATTACGCTAAATGCTCAGTTTGTCGATGTACTTAGGGATCCTGCTCTAATTGCCGCCAGGCTTGGGTCATGCGTGGCCAACGGCTCCATCTCTGCCAGCTGTTAATTGCAACTCATGCTGCCACGGCAGCAACACCTTTAATCAGGCGTGCAACTCATTACATCAATTGCTCACGTTTTAATTAAACGGACGACTGCTGGCGACTGCATTTCGTATCTCATGAAAACAAGTGTTTGTCCAACTGCGTGTGGAAAACGCAGAACTTTTATTACCTGCGAATAAATAACTTGTTTGCAGCGTTTGCTTGAAATTAAAATGAAATATATGCACTGTTTATTTACAGTGCATTTCTCGGGTAAAGACATACCAATTATTAAGAAAAAACCTTGACCTTATGAAAAGCAGACCAGTTCAAAAATGCAGGAGACATTCGAAAATATCAGAGTTTTTAGTTCTGATTCGTTGACTGAAGGTATGATTAGGTTAGTTAAGGGAACTCTAATGTTGTATACCGTAAGCCAAGCTTTCAGATGATTTAGTTAAATTAAATACAGATAAACCAAAGCCTTAACGAAACCAATTATTGTATTCGAAAAACCGCTTGATCAAAAATGTTCTATTGAAAATTACAAGCCAGTGAACCGTGATACAACTAGAAACCATTTGGATCCCTGCTGTAAACAAATGAATATTTAGACCATGGCATTTCATGATTCTATCAATAAATAAACAAAAGTTTCTATAGTTTTCAATTTTGTGCATTTTTAGCAGCTTGACCTTTCGCAATGAGAGAAAGTATTTTTCTAAGAAAGCACCGTAAATGCTTGTTTAAAATAAGAACTGCAGGCTCGAATCGTTTGGCTAGCCAACCCCCCCTCTTTTTTTTTAACCCAATGTAACTATTGCTATTGCCAAACAGTTGGCCATTATTGCCGGGAATCCAGTAGATATACAACTTGGAAGCGAGGTCATTTTAATAGCTCTAATAAAACGTGCCAGCAATAATGGAAGCTGAGCAAACTATCTGAGAATGCAAGTTCCTGAGGCACTGGCGATTAAAGGCAAGTGGCACCACTTGAGGCATACAGCGCAGCATTTCGATGCCGGCCTCACGCTCTGTAAAAGAAAGGTAAAAGGCATTCAAAAGGGCAATGATAGCACAATATTATTTCCGTCTGGAGAGCTACTAGCGAACCGACAGACAGACCGGTGAAATGGGACAATGGGACAATGGAACGTGCGAGCAGTTGTTGAAGAAAGTGCCAACTGAAGCGCCAATGGGAGAGCAATATTTATGCTTTTATTTATAAGACAAGAAATTATTTTTATACCCTGAGCCCTTTGCAAATGGCTAAATAGGGTAGATTGGTTATTAACACAAATGTATGTGGCAAGCAAAAGGAGACTTTTACAAATCAACAAGGAATATAAGTGTATAAGATAAACTTAGTTTCGAATCATCGCAATTTTTTTATGAGGCCGATAAGAATCGATATCAATTCGGTATGTTTTTTGAGAATATATATTGTAGAGCCAGAGTCCTTACATTTGCATGTAGCTCCTTTATATTTACAGATTCATCTTTAACATTATAACTCTTGGCTTTGGCATTTATACACACTCGAATGCCACATTTATGGATTGAAAATTTTTTAATGATCGGACAAGAAAAAGCAAAGCTACTCCAGAACGCATTTCCTATAGTGAGAGCTTAAAGAATGAGTATGCATAGTCGCAGCATAAACTGCTCAAAGAAGAAATGAGGATATGTTCTGGTCGGGTATACCCGACTTGCTGCTGTTACATTGAGTTGAAAATAACGTGACGGCAGCGCAGGTAATTCCAATTGCAATTCCTCTTCAGGCTTCAGCTCCACTAGCCTCGAACAGAGTTCACTTTGAGCTGCCACAAATCCCAGTGCCACACGGCACAAACTGACTTTGCAGCCATTAGAGCCACAAATCATTTTGCAGCGATGCGACTTTTTGGCTGGGATAGAGCTGAAGTTGGAGGTCTGCATTTGCCGCTGGCCAAAGGGATGGGCGACGTAATATAGCTGTGTGGGGAATTGGTGTAACTATGTGTATGTGTGCGTGTGTGTGTGTGTGTGGGATTAAGTAGAGCTAACTAAAACAAAAAGTCAAAACATTAAGTGTGTTTTTGTGTATGTGTGTGCCTTTAATAGTATTACGACACATTGCAGCTCAAGATTTATGCCGCAATTACCGCAAGTGTAAACTAATTACGGCTTTCAAGCGGTTGCCGCTAAAATAATGCTCACAGATAACAACAACAACAAAAACAAACAACAAAATAATCTCAAGTGAGCGTTAACTAAAAACCAATCTTGCGGCTGATGCAACATGCTTAAAATCAACTCCTGAAAATGTCTGCAGCATGTCTTATTATTTGGCGTTATAATTTATGAAATAATAATAACATTTTGATTGGTTCGGCAAGAACTTGAATCTTGCATTTCGGCACGTTTTGTTGAACTTAAATACATTTATGTTTTCATTCTCATATATAATAATTATATATTCTTATGCTTAGATTACTTTAAATATAGTTAACTAGAAAACAATGTAAGATTATTTCTTAATGTGCAAGCAACATTTTCTAATTAAATCATTTTTGCCACATAAATTTCGGTTCTGGTTCAGCTTCGGCTGATTTGCTTAGTTTATAGTTGATTCGGTGCCTTCATTTAGATTTATAATTTTTAGGAATTTATATTCAAACTCTTCGGCTAGCGTCTAAAGTCTTCACAAAAATTTATATCTTATGCCTTGCTTAAGCTCAGATTTAGCCAGCTATAAAATGTATTAAATATATAAATAAGCAAATATTTATAACATTTCTTAAAAATACAAGCTATAAATAAAGCTTAAATTTCCATCATTAAATTTCTGGCCCTATACAAGTACCCAGAAAACTGCACTCTGGGGAGTCTATCGAAAGTTTGGCATGTTTGGGGAGAGGTAAAGCCCGCTTGGGTTGCGCCCACCTTTTGGACTTCTCTCAATTTAAAGTGTACATCGATTCGGTAGCCTTTTGTTCATTTCATGGTGTTGTAAACATTTTAATTACAACAACTTTGACCCAACGGAGCTCTCTCTACTGTCAATGTTATTTTTTTCACTCGCTCTTTTGCATTGTTTCCTGGCTTTTCGAACGCCTCGTAAAAAACCGGGTTAATGCGGCGCAAACTGTTGGCGCCATTTAAGCTTTGTATAGAGCCTAAAGTTCGGGATTAAATCGAGAAAAAAACATTTTTGTTTGGTTTTTGCTTTTGCTGTTCACAAACCGCAAAAATGATCAACTTTTGAGCTCAGTTTTAATAAGTTTTCTGTTTATGTTGCCTCCTCAATTATAAGTACTCTACTTAATTGGCTTTCAACTATTATAAATTGTGCAAGTAAAAAGTCATTAGAGATAAATACATTTCAGGCAAAGCCATGATTATTGCAAGGTATTGACCACAATACCCAAAGCTGTAAAGCTGATGATGTTAGGGCTCATTGGTATTTCATGGAGACAACACACAATTTGCCAAATTCAACGCGCTCTGCCTGTTGCTGTGGGAAACCAGACTCGAGCCAAGGCGTGTAAGAATTTAAACCGTTTTAATTTTTACTGCTGTTCACAAGCACAAGTATTTAGAATTAAATGGCAGCAAAAGCTACAAATCTAATTAGAATAAAAAAGTAGGCTCATCTTCCTCAAGCCGAATATTGATTCCGCTTTGTCCTAAGGTTTTGCAGATAGCTAAGAATAATTAAGAAGCTCTTTATTGCTGAGATTGGTAGAAATATATTGAGAAACAGAACCATTAAAAACTTTTAAATGTATCGTTTGTTACGATCTAACTAATCCTTTCTTGATTTGATTTTGTTCATATGTATGGAGCATGGCGACACACGTAAGTGCAAAGTTTGGTCAGGATATCTTAAAAAACGTATCATTCCTATGTCAGAAATATCTATACTCTTGCGATCCGCTGTTTACAAGATAAATATGTACTGCCTAACAGAAAGGAGGACACATGCAAAGTTTCACGGACATGACTATACCGAATTGACTGTGGATTCTGATTAAGAACATTTATATTCTCTATGAGGTCGAGATATCCACACCTATGCGCTGCACATTACGTATGCATATGCTCGTATTTGCATCAATTTAATAAGATCTAGAAGAAATACTGAGCCCGACAACGCCGGCTATATTCAGCTAGTATGAATATGAAATACTGACTAGTTGCTGTCCCCGCTGGCCATTAAAATTGTGCTGCTGTTAATGTAATGAGAAGATGTGCAAAGTGTTTGCCATGACGATCGCACAGACTTGGAGCTGAGCGGTTTTTTTAGTGCGTCACTGACCCGAATTTGGCGGAGCTACAATCCAAAATGTTCAGCTGCTAGTCCAAAGCCTTTCACTTTTCGCTGTAGAATAAACTTGTTCGGGCGTCCAAACAAACAGTCAAGATGTTTCTTTATGTAATACAAACAACAACAACCGCGGCAACAGCACCAGCAACAACAACAGCAACTGCAACAACAACAACAACAACATCAGCATCAGCAGCAACAGCAGCAGCAGCAACAATGAGCAGATGTAACAACAAATGCACCGACAGCTGTCAGCCAAATGCAGCTACCAAAGTCGCCCCTGTCGGCTCAGTCAGCTCTCAGGAACTGCTTCTGCTTCTTTATTGGAATGGTGCCAAGTCATGCTGATGGGCTTAAAGTGAAATTATATATCGGGTATATAAAAGAAGTTTGTACGATGGTATACTCGTATTTGCAGAGTAACTTATGACAGCTGTTGCTTGATTTACTGCAGCCACTGTTTAATTTACGGCCATTAATTGACTAATTTATGGGCCAATAGGCCATGCAAAAGTTCACATTTCATGCTTTATTTAGCTAGTCATTCAAAAAGGTTAAGCTATGATAAAAGAAAACCAACCAACTCAAATATCAATAACAATTTAATTAGTATTTCATAATGGTTGCATAAATTTATTTACAGAATTTATGCTTCTAATTGACCATTTAATAAAACAAATGGCCAGAAATTAATTTGTTTAGTTGGGGCTGACAATAATAAATGCGTAGGGAGTGGAGGAAACTATCAAAATGACTGAAATAAACTTTCGGTGTGGTCGGGATTGGTTTAGATAAGCAAAGGGCTTATTATTCCCAAGAGCTGTTCAATTAAAAAGGGGGGAAAATAACTAACAAAACTTTTAAATTAAATAAAGCACTTATGAGAATCTTTGTGCTTTACGCTATGTATTTGATATATGTATTTGATATATATCTTCAGGCGATTTATCGATGCTCATTTTTTGGTTCGACAGCTAGATAACCTTACAGAGAAATTTGTTAATATAGATCGATTTAAAAAAAAAAAAAAAATCGGGTGTGCCTCCTTTAGTTTTTAAGCATTATTATTATTTTTTTTTTTTTTAGTTGTTTAATTAGAGAAAGATTTGAAAAACTACTGCTATCGATTATGTAGTATCCAAAGTTTTTGGCGAGTAATCGATTAATCGATGCTAATGTCGTATGCCAGTACCTTTAGATCTTTACGTTCATCATAGATGGCCGTACAGATAATAACGTTAATATTGATCAAATATTTTTATAGGGTATCGCGCACTATCATAATTTTTCTACTTCAAAGATTTAAGGACATTCAATATATCGACAAAGATAACTGTCATCGATTATTTGTTAGACAAAGCTTAAACAAGTTATCGATAAATCGATGCAGGTTTCTCGTTCCGAGGCCCCTGTCCAGCTTTGTAAGCGCACCATACAGATTTCAAACGGGTTTCAACATTTAAAGCTAGCCTAGGCTTAACTTATTTAACGTACATAATATATAGATATATATGCATGTGCACGTGCTTATGTTTGTCGCTGCAATATCCTCTGCAAAAAATAACTTATCCCATCTCACAGTTTGTCACGTAGCCCTTGAGCGATGCTCTCAAAGCGGATGCTTTCAATGGATTTGCAATAATGCACAGAAATGTTGCTCAAGTCATTTTTGCATTGATATATTTGCAGACATATTTTAGGAGACGAATTCAAGTTATGAAATGTTGTAGCAACATTTTTGACAACGAGACAAATTTCAATTGCATTTGACTCCAACAAATTGCAACGAAATGAATCAGTCAAATGCCAAGTGCAGCTGAGAGGACTCAGGAATGCGCGGAAACTTGTGCCGCCAGAATGAACAGCAGCCAGCAGAAAGATACAGATACAAATGAAAGCAAATGTGTATGTGTGTGTGTGAGTAGGAGGTTTTGTGTGAAGAGGGGGACAGCTAATTGCAGTCTGTGTAACTGTTGTCTGTAGTCTGCCGCTGCGCGCCAGCGATATCTTTTAATTTGCCACAAAACGCACAAAATGTGCAAGCCATGTTGTTGTGAGACTGTGTGTGTGTGTGTGTGTGTGTGTGTGTGTGTGTGTGTGAGTGAGTGGGTGTGGATGTGGGCAGTCAACAGCCAAGCAGCTGTAGGCCCGGCCAAGCCTGGGAATCCTCTCACTTTTATTCCCATGCACATTGCCATTGTCTGCGTGTGTGTGTATGTATGTGTGTGTTTGTATGAGTTTGTTTGTTTGTGTGTGTGCAGCGATGATGAAGATGATGCGACTTGGGAGTGCAACAGAGACTCAAGCTGCCGTTGGCCCAGCCCCTGCTGTACGCCCCGCCACAACCAGGCTGCCCGGCTGGCTGGATATGACACAGATTACGTAATGCGAAATTAACATTTTAACACAATTCAAGAGACGAGGTTGCAACTGCAGCAAAAGAAAGAAATTGCAGCGAAGAGACAACAGCAGCAGCAGCACCAGACAAAGAGGGAAAGAGTGAGTGAGAGAGAAAGAGAAAGAAAACGATACATCAAATGAGCCCGTTGCCGCCTCTTTTTGGGCATTTGGCCATGTCTGGCTGATCATCAGTCTTTGTCGTGGCGTGGTCAGCAGACACCTAGGATCAGACACATACAGGCTGGCCAATACACATGCACACATGCACACCCAGCCAAACTGTGCAGCCGGCTGCGCCTCTTGCAGCCAATTATGCAATTAGAGATTTACATGCGAACAAGTAGCAATTGCAGCCAAATGAGGCAAATTTCCAATGCGCTGGCGTCGATTTGACAAAGCGACAGCTGCCCCAACACCACAGCACCACCACCTCCCGCCCCCGACCCCGTCCCCGCCCTGCCACTGCTCCTGCTGCAGCTAACTAGCAATTGAGTGGCCACGGGGCAGCATTATGCATCTCGCATCTTGCTGCATGGCAGTTATTATATATTTATTTTTTTTCTCTTACTTTTTTTTCGCCACTGTCCGACTGACTGTCAACTGTGACGTGTCATCGCCGTAAGTCAGCGGTTTTATTATTCCTTTTAGCTGATTGTTTTTATTGCATTACATTTGGCTGTTGCCGCTGTTTTTTCTCATGGCCAACAAAACTGGCGTTGACGCTGGCTCTGCTCGAGCAATTAGTCCGTCTGTGATTTGCAGCTCGTGCAAACGATATTTTGGAAGCATTTCGCAAATTAGAAACTACTTGCGACTGATTGTTCCTATAACAGCTATATGATAGAAACATAGTAAAGTTAGTCAAAACTGAGGGTGGTTAAGTGATCTGGAAAAACAAAAAAGGATTTTCGTAAAAAAATTCGTTAATCGACTGATTCTTAAAATTAGGCCATATGACAAAGTAGCCCGATGTTGACAGGATTTCGCAAATATGTAAGGAGCCTAGCAGGAGGAGCATGAAGTAAGTAAATTATACTGGTCTGATCCGTCCGATCCCGACATATTGTAACATAACGTCTCTGAAAGATTTTATGACGATAGCTTTAAGACTGAGAGACAGACAAATGGACGGGCATGACTTTATTGACTCTGCTGTTGGAACTGATGAAGAATATATCAAGTATATATGTTTTCTTTGTGGGCTCGGGAAAGCTTTCCGCAAATTATGACAATATTAAATACCCACTATTTTATAAAAAGCAACTAAGTTTGCAAACTAAATTATTCCTATGAAAATTAATGTTTTTCAGTCTATAACTTAATTCTTGACTAATCGCTCTTTTGGGCTGCCTATGATTCGATTCGGTGAACTCTAATATGGATGCTGCCTGCTCAAAGTAACATACAGTTAAGACTCTGCTAACGGAAACTTCTATCGGACCGATACCCATCTTGGAACAAGGCGGATATTATCTCCCAAAGCATTATAAATCCAGTCACACCCATTCCCCCGTCTATTAGGCGAGCACAGTTCGCCCAAGAGTGTCTTCACTGTATATATTGTTAACATTTCATAGATTGTATCCCCTTCACATTACACAATTTAATTCACTTTGCCCTTGCAGCAACGATTTGGCAAGGGGAATGCAGAAATCGGTTTTATTTGCCGCATCACGTATACGCCACGTGTACGGCACAATTTGGCAATTGAGTTTAAAAATAAAAGTAGCAACAGTTTTTTTTTGTGTAATTTTCATATATTGGCTTTTAATAACAGTCTGATGGCTGTCATCATTATTATCGTTAACGTGATGATCGCGTTGCTGTAGCCGTAATTTGCTAATCATTTCAACTGCCGCTTGGCCAACTATTTGAACAAGGAAGAAATTGTCAACCATTCAAGTCATGAGAAAATGCCAGTAAAATCTTCAATGCTGGTTATTTATTTGGTGCCACCAAAGGATGGTCTCCAGATTGACCAACAGTTGAAAGACAACAGCGAAAAGTGAATGGCAGATGCGGCTGCCGCTGCTGCTGCTGCTGTTGCTGCCTTGGGCTGGAAATTGGGCAACATTCGCGGCAGTGGGCGCAACTGTCCAGCAGTATTATGGAGGAATCTGTCGCTATTGGTATTTCTTTGTGTTTAATCAGCAGATGCACATGCCTGACTGAGCCAGGGCAAAATCTGATGGCCATAATTGGCCGAGCAGTGGATGGATAGATGGACGGATGAATGGATGGGTGGATGTTCGTCACAATGGACATGGCTTAATTAAGCATCGGCAAATGTTAATTAAAATCCGCCAAAATTGGGCAGCCGTTGCTTTTACTCTTGGAAGCCCAGCTGCGTGGATGACTTGCAGAGGTCATGTAGATAAATTTGGTACCCTAACTGGCTGTGGCTTTCTTTGTGGCAGGCGTCTATGGAAATTCCACAATTCGATTGGCCATAAAGCGCAAAGGCTCGTTTAACAACTAGTTACGTGGTCGTCGTCACCCGCCGCCAAAACGCTTCCTGGAAACCGCAAACTGATCACCGTCGCGACAAAGGTGGCATCTGCCACCGCCAGCTGCCTCAGCTGCCGCCTCAGCTGTTAGGCGTCTCACGTACTGGGCAACAGGTAAGCCTGCTGCATGCGCTGCATAAATCTTTTCTCATTTATTTATTTCAAATACAATATATATACTGTAAATGCATCTAGCTGCTTGGGTTGGGTGTCTGCCAAAGCAGCAGATGAGGTTAAGCCGCAGACTGTTGATTATATGTGCATTTTATGCGATTTGTTATGCCGACAAGCTTCACCTTCAGTCGAAATGTTATCCCCGCTGGAGGCAGTTGAACTCTTCAGGATATAATTGGAAACCAATTGACTTCATGCCTAGCATTGACTTTTGCCTAAACAATGACATTTAATGTATTCAATTGTGATCTTTAGCATTCAAATATTCTGGCTTTAACCTTTTTATAAGACACGACACAATCTGTCCATACAAAACTGTTTGACTCAACTGACTAGGCCACAAATAACTTTTACTCACTGTGATTTTTGAGAATTTCCAAAAAAAAACCTCTGTACTAGCATGTCTTAAAGATAATCGCAAATCGTAACCTTTCTTCGAACTCCGAAATTCGAAATTCATGTTCGCTAATTTCTCGTTCAAATCCGCGCAGCTTTCACTCATTTTTTCGAGTCATCGCCCCAACAATCTATAATATTTGCTTCAATTATCTCAGCTATTCTCAGCTCACGGAATCTGTGCAATGTTTGGCACAAGAGCGGGGAACAACAAAATGTTAACTGGTCCTGGAAATATTTCGCATTTGAATAAAAGGCAAATGCAAATCTGAATGATAAACGCAGAGGGGTATTCAGTTGGAAAGTGCGCAACGCAATTTGCATGAGGCGGTGCGCGGTGTGGAGTCGGGGTACATGCTAAATATTTAAAATAGATTTGCACAAGAAATTTCCATAGCTAAATATAAAACGAAACACTGTGCAATGGGTAAAGGACTAAAAGGATTGCGAGTGGGCATTCCCATTTGCCGTTTATCTAATACGATTTTTGGTTGGGTTCTATCCTCAGCTAATGACCAAATCCATTTGCCCACAAATTAGTTTTTGTGGTTGCTATCCGAAAGTGGTTTTGGTCTATCGGTTTCTGAGCGTGGGTGGACTTACCTTGCGCTTGGAGCGCGCCATGCGCTGGTCGCGCGAGTTCTCCGCCTCGCCCGGCGGACGCTTGCCCCACACGGCGATGGCAATCCGAGTATAGGTGAATATCAGCACCAGCAGTGGCACGATGAACTGCAGCGTAAACAGCGCCAGTGTATAGTAGTAATCCTGTTCGGTCGAGGGCCAGACCTCGCGGCAGATGTATCTGATGTGGCAAGGACAGAGCAGGATTCAGCGCATGTCGTTGTTGTTGTAGTTGTTTGTGAGTGGCATGCAAAATAAAAGAGCAAAGCCGGACGCGGCATAAGATTGCGTTGATTTTATGGCATGCAGGCGGTAAGGGAATTGGGGTGCACAAGTGCTGTCAGTTTGTGCCAGCCATACAAGCCGTCAAATTCAAACACACACACACAAGCTCGCGCAGTTTAATTTTTATGTTATGCGCCTGAACTCTTTACTCTATCATGGCAGAGAGCAAATGCGCCAGAATTTCACCACCATTTCGCAATTTTTTTTTTTTTGGTATTTTGCAACACTTTTATTAATTTGATTCTGTATTTTTTACTTTTGACAGACCCCACTTTAAGGCCTGTCAACTATAATAACAGAAAAAGAAAATCGCAACAATTTTGTCATAATATTATTAAATTCGTTCTGCATTTTTTACAAGTTTGATGGAACCAAGTCTCAGCCTGTCACCTATAATGACAGAATAACAAAATTGGCCTCATTTTCACTACCATTTCGCCAACATTTCATTACCTTTTGTTCATTTGTTTTTCGGCAATTTGTAAAACTTAACAATAGTGGCAAGAGCCTATTGTGGGAAAAGCAAAAGCGTCACAATTTCGACTAGCATCTCTCCAACATTTCGGCAACATTTCGCCACCATTTCACAACCCTTTAAATATTTTGGTTTTATTTATTTCAAATTATTTTAAATTCAAAGCGACATTTCTTTGCCTGTATTTCACCACTATTTCGCCACTAATTCCCCATTATTTCGCCATTAATTGGATTACATTTAATGAAATTCGGTCAACTCTCAACCCCTTGAACTTAAATGACAAAAAAACAAGTGCGTCGCCATTTCACCACTATTACGTCACCATTTCACCTTCATTTCGACACTATTTCTTTATAATTTTATTTCATTTCAATAATTTTGCTTAGCTCTCAACCGCGTCAACTGAAGAGGCAGCAAAAGTAAGTGCAGCATTATTTCGCCACCATTTCGCTATCATTTCCCTGTTTTTTGATTCATTTGTCTGCATTTATTACAACTTTTGACCATGCAAATGAAAGAGGTATTTTATTTTGTAGAGTGCATCGTTTGCATAATAATCACTGCCATTTGGCCTCCTATTTTATGTGCACTTTATTGCATTTTATGCCCATGGTGCTGTGTGTCAGCATTGCCTGTTTTTGATGGTCCACTAAACGAACGCTTCTTTTGTTCCACCGACCAGCTGATGCTGCGGTAATTAGGCACGTTCTTTTACAGCACACGAACGCCCGCAGCTGCCAAAAATGTTGGCATAATTGTGCAACAAACTAAGCTGCCCGCCGGTAATTGAATGCGAAATGAGGCGCAATTTTCGCTTAAAGTCAATCTAAAACATATTTGGCCAGCTCAAAGGGTCTGGCATAATTTGTTTTATTTGCAATTCACTCGACAGCGTGGCACAAGCTGCAAAAAGAGTCTTCAATTGTTGACTCGATAGTTGTTCTTGGCTGATTTTGAATGTTCACGGAGAATGTGGCAAGTCGCCCAGCACAGGACAACAACTGCAAAGTGCTTGTCGACTGGCTATCGATTTCAGCATGTGGAAGCTTTAGTTGCATGCCACCACCAGCCCGGCTGCCGTGCGGGGCAGAGGCACGCGCTGCGTATGACTTGAATGTGCCCACATATATTTGCTCAAGTGCCACTCGTCAGACAATGCCATGGTCATATCTTTAATGCTACACTTGAAGCACGCACACACACATACACACGCACACACTCTATTTGGTTGTTAATGGTTTCTACTCACTTCTCGCATTTCTCGTGCCATATGGAGCTGGGCACCATCAGGCGGGAGACGACGGGTATGGGAAATGCAGTTGCCAGCGCAATAAACCAAACGCCAGCGATAATAAATTTGGCGTAGCTGAAAATAAATAAATATAAAGAAAAGAGTTGTATTAAAATATTTAAAAGGACACCCAAAATTACGCTGACGCACGCATGTGACGCGCGAAACGACTGACGCGTGGCGCATGGCGCCTAGCGTGTGTCTCGCATTGCGCATACGCCCTGAGTGCCAGAATGCGATCTCGTGTGCCCGAATTACAGCCAGCCTGGATAATTACAAACCGTATTTATTTGGGTGCCACACAAATATTTGCACATGCCACGAAAGCCTCGTTCCTTAGCACGCACTCATTGACAGGGCGTGACATAAATGCTGCCAGCTCCGCACCCCTTCACGGCCCCTACACACTTAGCCGCCATTAGCCATAGCCAAAGTCAGCTAGCTGACAAGTGGCAGCAGTGAAGGGGAGGCTATTCTGTGTATTCAGTTACAAAGCAAATTGACGTTCAATGACAGCCAGCGGCGCGGGCTTGCAGGATTTGCAGCAGAAGCAGCAGCAGCAGCAGCTGCCGCACTGCGTCCGCCTCGTGTCTTGGGTTACTATTTAAACCAATTAACACGACACAGTTGGCCGCCCCCTTTCCCACTTCACCTCCTTGCGTCTAGCGTACGTGCTGGCATTGCGTGTTTTTCAAGTCCCTGGAGGCGAGGCCTTCTTTTGGTCAAGTGCGGCTGGCAGCCAAATGCCTAAAGCGCCAAGCAATGCAAATACGCCGGCTACCACTTAACGGCGCCAATGTCCCAAATACCTACAACAACATCAGCAACAAGAGCCCAAGCAAACGGCGGGCTTTCAATTAGTTTTTATGCGCCTTCAATTAACTCAAATGCTACTAAAAGCCAGCTTTGCATACTTGACTAAGACTCAACACAAAAGAAAAGAGTCAAGTTTGTAATACTTAATGGGCGTCTCGCCATCATGCTTGACTTGGAAGGATTTCTCGCAGTGTTATCTAAATTATTATCTAGAACTCTTCAAGTTTCCGCTTCCTTGCTTTTTTTATTTAAACTGTGACAGAATCTTAGCTTGGAGATACAAAAAGAATTTTTTTTAAATTTAAATTATCATCTGAAGTAATTTAATTATTGTCTATCATTTTATAAAGAAAATAACCTGTATATTCGAGAAATATCCAAAATATTTAAAAAAGGTGGCATTGACTAGATTTTAAATAATTTTCTATTCAATTTATCTTTTCCATTCTACAGAACACATTGCATGTCCCTGATAATTTCAACCAGAAGATGTCCCCTTAATTTGATATCTATCTGTGCAATGATTGAAGGCCGAGTTTTTTATGCCTTTATGCTGGGTCTCCCGCAAACGTGTTTTATTTTGAACCAACACAGTTTCGCTTCTGTTAGGGCTTAAGGTTCGGTTCATGGAAGTCAATTAATTGGAATTCTGGGCGCGAACTGGTTTGGTTTGAAAGCGGCTTGAACGTTTTTTCCTTTAGGCATGAGATATGCCTCCATCTGGCTGATACATGCATTCCCAGGCTACAAGCAGGGCTCGGTATACAAATATCCAGAATTTAATATTATTATTTGTTTAACTATAAGGTATAGTTAAAAACATCCACTTCAATGGTATTTTTTTAGCCTGAAAATCGAGTGCGGATAAGCCTTTGCAGTTGCCTAAACTTTTATAGCGAGAATTGTGACATAGGGAGTAGCTAACTAAAAAGCAAACGAAACAAAAATATATAATATCTTTACAGCCAAGCAGCTGGCTGTTCCCTCCCCTATTATCTACAGGCAACATTTAAATAGATAGATATTATAAATAGGTAAATAAATATACATTAATATACGCACCGCTTTGTGATGCGTGGACGCAGGGGCCACATGATGGCTATGTAACGATCAATACTGATGGCCACCAGGGTGTAGGCGCTGACCAGGACGGAGACCACCTGCGAGTAGTTGACAAAGTGGCACAGGACAATGCCAAATGGCCAGTAGTTGAGAATGTATTGCGAGATAAACGAGGAGGGCACACAGAACAGCGACATCAGTATGTCACCCAGCGCCAGATTGGCTATGAAATAATTGGTAACCGTGCGCATGCGCGGCGTGGACTGCACAATGTAGCAGACGATGCCGTTGCCCAACAGGGCAAATATAAAGATGGGTATATAGAGCAGGTAGACGACGCTTTTGAAGTAGTCGCTGGACCACAAATCATCCGAATGGGAGCTGACATCAGTGCAGCTGAAGTTTAGCAACACGGTCACATTGAAGTGCTCCGTTGCGGGCGTGGACGATGTGTAGTCGGCGTCCTCAGCGCCCAAGGACAGCTCCGTCGAGCTGCTATTGTACATCAGCGCCCCAGCTGTATCCTGATAATCATCCTCGTTGCGCAGCAGCGGCTGCTGTGGCGCAATATAATACAAACGCTCGTCATTTAAAACGGTCCGTTGAAGGTCCAAACGACGCCGATGCCAGACAAAACTGTTAAACTCCATTTCCAAGATTGTTTTTGCTGTTGTTTTTTTTCGGTAAGCAAAGTCCTTGGACTTTTCTCTATAAGCCAGAAACTTTTGCTCTTGTAACTTAATCTAAATACTTTTTGGCATAAGCAAATCCTAATTGCAGCCTCATTATAATCAAGCAGCTGCTATTACGCTCGGCTTGCGGTTTGAATTTAATTTCCACAGCCAGCTGAAGGAGCCTGCAAGTAAAAGGATATGAAATATGTAACGGCATGTTGCAATTATTATACAAGTTTCAAGGCATTTTTAAGTTTGGATAGCTCCATTTACCAAAAAAAAAAATAAATATTGGATGTAATAAGATATATATATAATTCAAGTAATTTACCAAATAATATAACTTTTTTCAAAAATCACATACGAGAGGTTAACATTTTTTCATCTTAAATCTTGACCGCATACTTTTAGGCTTGAGCTACAAATCAATCATTTCAGCTAGGAAATAATTAGCTGATGCACAAAATGATTGCAAGCTTTTGTGCTGCTCCCAAAACTGAAAACTTATACATTTTACTGCAAGCTCTTATACTTGCCAATTTAAGAACGGCAAGTGAATATATTTCAACAAAAATAAGGCTTAAACTTTATCATGTCCTTGCGGATTTCTAAAAAACAAAAATCACAAGGTCCAACTTTGTCCAAACACATTCAAACATAATGTGCTCAAAGTTAATAGCCTTTGTACGTAGAAAATGTTTGACAACGGACTCGCCAGCATACGCAATGTACGAAAAGTTCGGAACATGCCCAATTATTTCTTTATAAAACTATCTTTTCATAATATTTAAGCAGATTTCCGACTTTGACTCAAATGGTTCACATCTCTCTATTGGTAAAAATTTGTCATTGGTAAACAAAAAATTAAATTTTTGCTAAATGAAACTTCTCAGGTAAAAAAGTTCAGTCTCCAAGCTAGTTTTAACAAGCTGGTTTAAGTGCATAGTTAAGACCTACTTCAGTGCAAGCAAAAAACTGTTGCATACTTTCGCGCGTTGCCAGTATAAGACTTCACTCTGTAAGAACGAGCAAATGGCTGTGGGCAAAACAATTTTGGCCACATGAAAAACGTGTATGGCATGGCCAAAACGCATGTGAATAAATCACACAGGCAAACAAAATTGCGAAGAAACCAGAGAGCATAACAACTGCCAAAAATACAAACAAACCGCTTCCGGGTGCAGAGGCGGTTGCTATGATAAATGGGTCGCAATCGACTGCCATTTTATGCTGAGCCATGGCTGCAGAAAAAGGAGAAGCCTTTGAGCGATGAGAATAGATTGCCAATATGCGTATGTTTTTTGAAACCAGAAATTTCAAAGTCAATAAGCAAAAAGAGATTATTCCAAGTTACGCTTTCTCAACTCAGCCAAAATGTTGGGTGCTGCACAAATTCTACTCAAAACTGAATAAGTAACCAAAGTATGTTAGCAAAAGAAATGCTAAGACGAAAATGGGAAAAGCATTCACTTGTTTTTCTAAAAAAGTTATTCTTTTATGAATAAGTTGTATTTTATTATTCTTGTTATGCACCCTAGGTTTAAGCAAAATCTTGGCCAAAGTCTGCATTTACGAACTACACTATTCTTCTTCTTACACACAGCTGCTAAAATGTAAGTTATATTTCAACGAGGGTACTTAATCTTCGACGTGGCTAAAATGGCGATTCTCTCTCTCGTTTCTTGGCAGCTTCAATTGGAAAAGCTGTGGCATATTTTAAGTTTAATGTGCCGCAGGCACTCGGAAGCTGTTTGGCGGGCAACAAAAATTCAGCCGATTGAAATGCATAGCTGCAAGGCCTGTTTTATATATATTTTGTACATATCTATATAGGTACATGATATAGCTATATGAACATTTCTATTTATAACAAGGCATTAGGCAAATGAAAATGCGAAGCAGATTTGCGTGCGCGAACAATTAAAGCTTGGCAACAAAAGACAATTGTTAAAGATAATATGAGAGCTGTAATTTGATTGCCAAAACTTAGTATTGTGTGTGCGAGTGAGTGTGTGTGTGTGTGAATGTGTGTATATGACTGTTAAAAGAAGTCATTTCAACTTTTACTGGCGCGTCGTTTTAATGTGCCGCTAAATAAACTCCGACACTGACGAACTGACGGACTGTCTGACAAAGCACCCTCGTGTGTGTGGACGCTTGCTGTAAAAGCCGGATAAGAATATCAGGCAAGTAAATTGCTTATCTCAGCGCAATAATGAGGTACTTGCTGAGGTTCAGCCTGTACGCTTAGTGTATGCGTGTGTGAGTGTGTGTGGGCGGGCTGTGGGTGTGTCTGAGTGTGTGCGTGACTTGAGTTTTTGTCACAGCTAGCTGGTCTACTCCTTATGCTCCTTATGCTGCTGCTGCTGCCATACTTTATCAATTATCTGCCCAAACTCCAAAATCCCTGCGAAGCTTCATAAAATTTCAACAGACGATTGCGTGCCCAAGGATTTGTTATTGGCATTTTTGTCAGCATGCGAGACACAAAAAAATAAAATAAAATAAAAGCATTCTCCTAATTCCTATTTGCAAGTGATTTATTTTTTAATAAACGCATATATATCAACGTTTCGCACATAACATCTATTAATTTTTAAATTAAAAATCGACCCAAGGTGAACGACATACGCGCCAGCAAATGAGAAAATGGAGGAGACCGAATAGCATGACAAACGAAAAAAAAATTTATTAAAATAAGTACGAGTGCTAAGTCGGATGTGCTCGTCCAGAAGATACCCTGGAGACAAACATTCGAACACCAACGTGCTCTTTGTGGAGCGCCTTCTTCTCTTCTAAGCCTAAGATTATGTAGGGAAGTGCATTCTTTAGTTTATGAACTTTTCGAAGCCAAAAAATAACAGCCAAGTGATTAAGTATACCAAAAAACTAGGCTCTTCCTCTAAAAATTAGTTTTCTTCAGTTTTGGCTTATTTTGATTCCCAGATCGAATAAAAATAGCTAAATCGCCCTAGCTTCTCGATTTGATATATAGTTTACGAGATACCTTTTTCTGCCTGTGACCTACATTAGCACATCGCCATTATACCCTTCTTATTCATCTTCAATTGGTTCAGGGTATAATTAATTCATGAGATTTCCAGATGTGTTTGCCAGAGTTCAATTGCAGAAAAATTCACTTTGATTTGGCTTCAAAAAAGGAAAAACATCACGTTTCCAAGAGCTTCGCTGGGTCCCGAACTGAGTGTATTAATGAAATGTCATCAATTTTATATTAGGCCAACATGTTCATGTGGATGTGAGCGGCATGCCCAAGTTAATAATTAACACGGGCAAGTGAATCCCCAAATAATTCCAATGCATTGAATCCACCAGATTGGAGGGCACGAAAACCGAATGCTAAATGTGGGATAAGGCAAATCTTTTCGAAATAGAAATATTTTGCCGCAGATATAAAACACGCAGAAAAAAAATAAAATAAAATAAAATACTGCTAGGAAAATGGCAAAAAAATCACGTACAAAAATGTAATCACAACACGTGATGCAGACGAGAGCTGAGCATAGAAAGCGGTAGCTAACATATTTGGCCCATAGCAAATAATATATTTACGCAGAGCATAAGACGAGGCCGAGAAAAAATGGCGCCGAAAAAGGCGGCAAATCAGATTTGATCGGCTTAGTTGCATGTAAATTCATTTAGCGCCTTTTTACGCTGAACGCGGAAAAGGAAAAGGAAGGCGAGACGTCCCCAAATCAGGTGCTACGCACATAAATTCAATTTACAAAAGCCGCTGTGCCAAAAAAATATGACTGAAGGGAGAAAAAAAATGTATTAAGCCCACAGTAAATCTTCAAAGAGAGCTAACCATAGCTCATATTTCCATTTGCCATCATTGTATTTCAGGCTTATGCTTCGGGATTAGCTTGCGTTTTATGTCCGGCAAATTTCGAGCCAAGACTTCTGCGTAGAGCATCAGCAAAAGCAACATTGGTAAAAAGGAACCCACAAAAAGCCCAAGTGCAGCAGCTTCAGCTTAACCAGACCGGAGCACAGTCAAACAATTTTGGGAGCAGAAAGCCAAACGAAAATTTGCTCTTGGCAAATTGCTTTTGAAACCGCCACAAAGTGAAAATAGTAAAGGTCCCTGCTCGGGCGCCACACCGTGCAGTGGCAAATATTCGCTAATGTTTGTCTCTACTCGTTGATGGTAGAGATGAGTGTGCGTTAGATTTGTTCAACACGATACAAGGGCGAAGCAAACATTACAAATGTACGCGTGTAACAGGTAAAAGTGCTCTTGTCGGGAGTATCCGACTACCCGAGCCACGTACCCTTACAAACATTTTGCCGTTCTCATATTCATATCTTCTCAAATTTAAATAGCTCTTTTAGAACTTTAGTTATGTTTGAAAATCCAATTCCCAAAATAGATTTTTATTGATATTATGCAAATAAGAAGAGTTATTAAAAAAATATATTATAAAATCATGCTGTGTGTGGTACACGAGCATATATAAAGTGTTTGTAGAAGACGGACAAGGCTAGATTGATAGATCGATTATAAGGTCGAGGATACTCTCTGCTGCCCGTACAAACTTATTATACCCTTCTTATCCACATTCAAATTTAAGCATCACGGCAAACATTGTATTAGAGATCCTTGTGAAAAATAATCTGAGACGTATTTCACGTCAAGAGAGTAAGATTGTACTTTCAAGATTGCGGTTCAAAGTTCAGTTCTCGTTCAGTTTATTATTAAGTAAAAGCATTAGAAAGAATGGGTTATTTCATATATATTTAGATATGCACATATATGCTGGCACAACTTGATATGAAAAACCAGGTTAGGCATATTCTGTTTATTTTTATAACAGTTTGTTATTTATGGAACAATGGAACCAGCACAGTCCTGGATTACCGTATTAGTATATCCTCTTAAGAAGTTTGGATTAAAAACAAACAAACTGCTTTATGACACTAAATAAAATTATATGAATACACATAAATCAAAATATTTTCCAGTTTATCTCTTTGTTGTGCTCGTCCCTTTTAGTCAATTTCCTTCGTGCTTTCGAGCTGATAGTCTCCGGCCGAGCAACACGAGCACGTCGTGCTAGAACGTCTCAGACCACGTGCCCAACTCTAGTCTCCAGTCACATGACTGATTGCCTGCTGCTAACCACAATGTCGTTGTTCCTTTTAACCTCGTATACAGTCACAGTCTCCATTACCAACACCATCATGCGAGTCAAGTCGTTCGGTTGCGTTTTTCCGAGTGCTTGTAATTATAATTAATGAGCTATGTGAAGCGTACTTTCCGCTGCCAGAGCTAAGTCAAAGGGCAAAAGCCAAAGGTAAGGGCGGCATACTTAGCCACGGCATTGTCACTTGTGGCATGCCAAGGCGTGGGCGTGGTCGTATCTTAGGAGTGTTTGTGATAGTTTTATCATTCGACTCATATTTAAATAGGCCACCAACAGCGCGAAGAGCTCAGCAGGAAGTCACCCTTCATAAGTGTTAATTAGCAAAGCTTCAAATGAATTGCAGTGTTTGTGTGTGTATTCGTATGTATTTGTTATTTGCCTCGAGACAGACATTTGTTGTCGTGTTTGTCGTTTGTTACTTGACCATAGAATATTCTGATGTCTAACTACAAGAGCTAGGCACTTTAAATATTTAATACATGTATATGCACGTCTATTGCAGAAAGAGTTTCTCATTTTGTGACAATATCTCGCCCCATTTCCATAATATCGATGTGTCCTTTGTGTTTCGTATATGTATATATAGAAGAAAGCTTGGTTCGGGAAAAATGCTAGTCGTGCACTCCTGACTAGAGCACACTTACTCAAATTTTTATTTGGGTTTTCATACGCATTTAGCCATGTATGAAAACGGCAAATGCTTAAATTCGCTCGCTTCAAGCAATCCTTATAGCCACATTTTATTTGCTGATAATGCTGATTTATGCGTTGGCTTTTAAAAAAAAGTTGAATTGAATTTTATTACGGCTACAAAGTCCACAAAGTCCGTGCTGAGCGTTTTTTAAGCATTTAAAACCATACTCGTGGCGAATGCGACAGAAGTCCTCGGCCCTGGGCTGACCCCGGCTTCGGTTGAGCCTACCCTTGTCAAATATTATGCTGACTTCATGCGCCGTTTCTGCCACAAGGAAATTAATTAAATGCATTCGATTTCAATCGGGTGTGAGTATATAACATGTAAATAGCCGCCCCATTATGGACTATTAATTTGGTTAATCAAATGCGAAAAAAGCGCTGTTAAACGAGACGCCTGCCACACCCCACGCCCTTCTACTCCTCACGACCAGTTTGAAATGTGACACTTTTGAAAATGCGATTAATTTGAATTTCATTGAATTTTGTGCGCGTCACCCCTCACTCCACTCAACGCCGCTCCGCTCACAAAGGCAACTCCATAAAATATTTAACATAATTAAACGAACGTGCCGCCGGCCTGACCAGCTGCATACCTTGTCAAGGACCTCACGCGGGTCAGAGCTCATATTTTAATTGAGTTACTTTTTTGTAATAGTGTGCAACAATAGGTGCAAATTCAAGCGAAATGTGTTAATTAAATGCAACGACCGCCATGCGACAATATTTAATTAAGCGTCTGCAACTCACTTAGAGCAGGTTACCACTTGCAGGCGGCACTCTTCATTTTTCATTATTCCATAGCACTGCAATGTTTTTAAACACATATTTCGCCACTTTCCTTTGTTTCCTCTCTTACGTATACAAAGCACTCTCAATAGTAAATTTTTCATAGCAGATCTTAAGGGCTCTACCCTCCAAACTGCCAGTGAATATTCTTCTAAGCCATCGAGCTCCTACAGCGAAGATAAAACATAAGAAATGTTTCAGCTTCATGACATTTCACCATATTGTTGATTGTTACTGCAAATTTTTTTTTATTTTTGTCATTATATTTGACAACTGGCATCAAAATTAGCACAAGAAATCATTAGATGTTGACTCCGAAGCTGTTCTAAAAATTACGACAATTTTGAGCTTGTAAAGTTCAATCAAAACTCAACCCTTTTTTTAGCGTTCTTGTGGCTTGGGCATTTAAGTGAACTTTAAATAGATCCTGCATCGAAAATATATTTAATATTGTAAAGTTAAATTTTTGATTTTATCCTAATGGAATCCACCATATTTTTATTGTGGGACTAATGAAATAATATATTTAATACAATAAAAAAAATTAAATAAATAAAATGATATATTTTTTTAAATATTATGTTTCCATTTCAAATGGCTAACATATAAAGTGATAAAAAAAAGTAATACTGAAATATTTGCAAATGAAATTAATTGATTCGTTTAATCAAGTCGATAAAGTGACAAAAGTGAACTTTAAATTTGAAACAAATCAATTTTTAACTAAGCATTTTAAGTCAACATTTTTATTACCCAATAACTTAATTTAATTCAAATAAAATCAAGCTTCAAATATTTGATGTTAATAGGAATGTAAAAAATAAATAATATTTATTGCACAATGGGAAATGTCTGCTATTCTGCTTGCTTTTCCATTTCAGGGTGACCATATCGTCTCCAAGTACCGCCAAAAAGTATGCCTTAAATTTTTGCCAGGCACACACATTACTTGAGCATTTTCGCAAGTCATTTAATTAATGCGCTCAGCTAGTGGCCAATTAACACGAACAGGATAATCAGCCATGGAAAACTCATTAGCGGCATTAAGCAAGTGCAGTCCAAATATGTAAACACAAATAATGGTTGCTGAACGAGGGGATGGTGGTGAAGTGTTAGGGCGGAAGTGTCAAAGCACATTGAATCATTATTAGCCGGCTTTTGTTGGGTCAGCCGAGCTATTGTTTACAGGGCTCGTTGACACTGGCGACTTGCCAAATAATAAATATATTAAAATATAGAATATATAAGTTCTGATCGCTGTCAGTTTTAGCACAAGAGCTCGCCCACATACTTAAGCGATAAATCGAAGCATTTCAGCCATTCAAGGGTGCCGGCAATTAAGCCCATTTGAGAGGGTCACTTACAGCCGATTAACTGGCATTAACTGTGGAGTGAGAACAAGTGTAATCGCTATTGATAGGGACATGTAATGCTACCACCTGATAAGGCACAGCACGCGCGCCTTGACTGCCGATTGCGTCAATTCCAAAATATGCGATATTTATACCTTTAAGAACATTAAATCACAGCTAAGACGTCTATAGCACATTCAGTTTCCATATATTCTAATCAGGGAAAGGCACTTGACGAAGTCTATTTTTAACACCCACTGTACCCCAGCAAAGTCGGGTAGTAGTACTCGTCTTATTGCGCGCAATGAAATAGCAATCAAAAGATAAATACTTTAAAAGCACTTGGAGAACTCATTGCATAGCTATCAGATGCTAATTTCTGTGCCTAAGCTGGTTATCGAGTGCCTGATTAGATGGTTATAGATGGACAGGCGATATGGCCTATAAAAGACCATTGTTGCCCGAAATGCTTTATCAGTCGAAAGACCCCCCCAGCAAAATGAAGACTATTTGGATTTTGGCTTTCTGTGCGCTAGCGGGTAAATGTAACCATTTTTGTGGATGAGAATCCTTAGGAATTACTTTGAACTGTCCACAGCTTCGGCCTATGCTATCGAGGAGTCCGATCGTGTGAATGGCGAGAACGGCTGGTATGTGCCTAAGTTGGATGGCACCTTTGAGTGGATTGATATGGATGAAGCTGAGGATTGGCTGGATCGCCAGGAGAATATGGAGAGTCGTGGACTTACCACCACACCTGTCAAGTTCTATTTGTTCACCAAATCGAACCCAACCAAGGGCACCAAGATCACAGCCACCAGCAAATCTATCGATGCATCACACTTCAACCCCCAGCACCCAACCAGGTTGGTCTAATATTTATACACAAAAGCACGTATTATCTGGCATTGCTCGGGCTATATTTTGTTAAACTTATATCTACTGTTCCATTATTTTCCGCCCGAGGGATAGTTAAACTTCCCGTTCCACCTTGAAACCTCATTACCGCTCAGCGGAATGGATTTTTCGCAGTCGGTGAAAAATTCTATCCGATATTAATAGCTATTTCCAAAATTATTTAATTAGTTTCGTAAATAGAAAAAAGGAAAAATGTCTTCCAAACCGATGATTTCAATCTTTGCACATACAACCTTTGACCAGCATTTCCACCTACATGGAAGATTATCCGAAAAGTGTAAAGTCCGAAAAGCATAAAAAATTCCACATAACCATTTCACACCAATTTTCAACACCAGCAGATGGAATTTTTCCAAACTTCAGCTTTATTGCTAGTACAGTGATCAGCAAACGGCCAATCAATCGGTCAGTCAGCCAGTCAGAACAAACAGCCCTAACTTATTCATCTTTACCACAGATTCATCATCCACGGCTGGACCCAGAGCAGCTCATCTAGCATGAACAAGCAGATCCGTGATGCCTGGCTGAGCCATGGTGATTACAACATCATTGTTGTGGACTGGGCTCGTGCACGCTCCGTCGAATACGCTTCTTCCGTTGTGGCTGTGCCAACGGTGGGCAAGAAGGTCGCCAACATGATCAACTATCTACACTCTGACCACGGCATGTCTCTCGGCGATCTGTACGTCATCGGGCACAGCCTCGGCGCTCATGTGGCCGGCTATTCTGGCAAGAACACCAATGGCCAGGTGCACACCATTATCGGCCTAGACCCCGCCCTGCCTCTGTTCAACTACAACAAGCCCAACAAGCGTCTGTCCTCCGACGATGCCTACTATGTGGAGTCCATCCAGACCAATGGCGGCACCTTGGGCTTCCTCAAGCCCATTGGCAAGGGCGCTTTCTACCCCAACGGTGGTAAGAGCCAGCCTGGTTGCACCCTGGATGTGACTGGTGCTTGCTCCCACGGACGCTCAGTTACCTACTACGCCGAGGCCGTTAGCGAGGACAACTTTGGAACCATCAAGTGCGGTGACTACGAGGCAGCCGTCAAGAAGGATTGCGGCAGCACCTACAGCAGCGTTCGCATGGGCGCCGATAACAATGCCTACATGGTTCAGGGTGACTTCTATGTGCCCGTCAACAGCAAGGCTCCCTTCGGCAACATTAACTAAATAACTATGGCGCAATTAAAGAATTTATAACAAAAACAATCAACTCATGTTCTGTTATGGGAAATAGGTGCCTAATACCTAATCTAATAACGCGAATAACTAATCTAGTTGCGTTTACGACCTTAATCATAAAGTTGAATGCCATACCTTGAATTATAAATCCCTCGCTTATACTTTTATGCCCAGAACTAAAACTGTCATCTTAGCAAACGATCAGAAATCACTTTATACCCAGACAATATATGGATCTGTCGCTTGCCGCAGAGTACTTAAATCAGCCCGACTTCAATGTATGCTCCTATTGATAAAGATTTATTATCAGTCAAATTCACGGAGGGTAGTGTGATTTTTAATCAACACAATCAACATTATATGACTAAATTTAATCAATCTGAAGTACTTTTAAAACAACGTAAATGATGAGTTAATTTTTTTTTAGAACTGGTACTATAAAAAGGCAGGAACCGCATTCCCTATGACAGTTTTATTTCTGGTTCCAAGATGAAGGCAGTTTTTATAGTTGGACTAGTAGCGCTCTTGTCCGCAGGTAGTTAGCCCTTTAAGTCCAGTAAGTAATTGCAGTTTCTGAAGAGCTCTCTTGCCTTGCAGTGAGCGCCCTGCCCGTCGATGATCGCGTTAACGGCGAGAATGGGTGGTACATACCCAAGGAAGACGGCACCTTCGAGTGGATTGATTTGGATGATGCGGAAGATCTGTTGTCTAAGGGCGAGGATATCGAGGGTCGCATCAGCACCAATGCAGTCTCCTTCTATCTGTACACCCAGTCCAACCCTACTAAGGGTCAAGAAATTAAGACCAAGGCATCATCCATAGATGATTCGCATTTCAACAAGGATCATCCCACACGCATTGTGATTCACGGCTGGACACAAAGCTATAAGGACTCGATGAACACCGATATTACGAAGGCCTGGTTGTCTCGTGGTGACTTCAATGTCATCATTGTCGACTGGTCGCGTGCTCGTTCCGTGGATTACGCTTCCTCTGTGCTGGCTGTACCTGGTGCTGGTGCCAAGGTGGGAAACATGATCAAGTATCTGCAGGAGAACCACGATATGTCTCTGGACAGCCTGTACGTGATTGGTCACAGCTTGGGTGCCCAAGTTGCTGGTTATGCTGGCCAGACAGTTGGCGAAGGCAGAATTCACACCATTATTGGGCTAGATCCTGCCTTGCCTTTGTTTAGCTACAATAAGCCCAACAAGCGCCTGTCCTCCGATGACGCCTATTATGTGGAGTCTATTCAGACCAATGGCGGCAAACTCGGATTCCTCAAGCCTATTGGCAAAGGCGCTTTCTATCCTAATGGCGGCCAGAAACAGCCCGGCTGTGGATTGGATGTCACTGGCTCCTGCTCCCACGGTCGCTCTGTGACCTATTACGCCGAGGCCGTTACCCAGGATAACTTTGGTACTATCAAGTGCGGTGACTACGAGGCGGCTGTCAGTAAGGATTGCGGCAGCACCTACAGCAGCGTTCGCCTTGGCGCCGACACTAATGCGTACATGGTCGAGGGTGACTTCTACGTGCCCGTGAACAGCAAAGCTCCCTTCGGCAATATCAACTAAACAACTGTAAAGCAACTACAAAATTAAAGAATTTCTTACAAAAACAATCAAATAAAGTTTTTTATGGGAAATAAATGCCTAATACCTAATCTAATAACTCGACTAACTAATTTAGTTGCGTTTACGACTCTATTCATAAAGCTGAATGCCATACTTTCAATTATTATAGAAAACCCTCTAAAAATAAGATCCATTTATTGTCTGGGTATAAAGCGATTTCTAATCGTTTGCCAAGATGACAGTTTTACTTCTAGGTGTATACTTATATTTAGGTACTAGCGGATATTGCCCGGCCTTGCCCGTGGAACGTTTTGGGCTTAAAATTTTAGATATTACCTTTCCTATAAGTACACGGCCGTGGAAAATTGAAATCTACGCGTACCATCTTGATCTCCACTTATTTTTAAAAATAAGTTCAAAGTGCATCGAATAAAGAACCAAATGTTGGAATCAGAGGTTTCCGCCCTTATTAGTCTAGTGGTAAGAATCTTGAGGCCGAATAAAAAACTTGCGTTTACAGACTTGCATTTTCTCAAGTATGTTCTGATAAAGAACTTTGAAAATGAGTTTGAAACCGATAATAAACCAAAAAGTTAATATTTTTCGCCAAATTTCCACAATTGCGGGTGAAATTTTCTAAACCGCTGGAACACGTATTCATTAAGTTTTTATGCAGAGCGTTGAAAATAAGTTTGATGCAAATCGGACACAACTTAAAAGTTCGCCCAAAAAATCTTTGAATCGCATTTCTATTGCGGAAATTTGCATTCTGCGAAATGTGTAAAACACGTCTCAAATTAATTTTCATATAAATCTTTGGAAATGAATTTGAGCGAGAAACGTCACCCACCAAATCTTTGACCTCCATTTCCACCAAGGAGGAATGGATTTTTCGAAAAGTATGAAACACCCTTTAAATGAATTTGAACACATATCTTAGAAAATGAGTTTGAGGCCGATAGTATGGTTTTTGCGATTTTTCCACACTTGCGGGTGGAATTTCCCAAAACCCGTCTTAACGTGGACCTTCATCACATAAGGTAACTAATGTGGAAATTTCGGCTTTCTAGCTCTTACGGTAGGGGCTGTGTGGTTCAGTCAGTCGGGACAAACAGTTTTATATATACGGATAAACCTTTATATCTAGAAGCTTCACTATTATCTTAACAAACGATTAGAAATCACTTTACACCCAGACAATATATGGAACTGCTGCGGCCACGGAGACTTTAAATTAGCCCGATATCAAAGTATGCTTTCAATAATAAAGATTTATTATCAGTGGCAAGGCAGTATAATTTTCAATCAACGCAATTAATATTATCTGAACAAATTTAATCAATCCTGAAGTGCCAATAAAACGGCGTAGATAATAAGCTTCAACTATTTCATAACTTATACTATAAATGGCAGGATACGCCTTCCCTATGTCAGTTTTATTTCAGGTATGAAAAATGAAGACCGTTTTTATAATTCGACTAGTTACGCTGCTGTCCGCAGGTAGTTAATTCCTTAAGTCCAGTAAGCAATCAAATCATCCATAGATGATTCGCAGTTAAACAAAGATCATCCCACGATCAAGGATCATCCCACAAAGCTATAAGGACTCGATAAAACCCGAAATTACTAAGGCTTTGTGATTTCAATGTCATTATTGTCGACTAGTCGCGCGCTCGCAGCCTGTATTACGCTTCCCCTGTTAAGGCTGTTCCCGGTGCTGGGGGAGGGTGGGAACCATGATCAGGTATCTGCAGGAGAATCACGATATGTTTCTGGACAACCTGTACGTGATTGCTGGTAACGTTGGCCAGACCGTTCGTGAAGGCAGAATTCCCACTATTGTTGGTCTGGATCCTGCCAGGCCTTCCTTTAGCTATAATAAAGTCAACAAGCGCCTGTCCTTCGATGACGCCTATTATGTGGAGTCTTTTCAGAATAATACTATCAAGTGCGGTGACTACGAGGCGGCTGTCAATAAAGATTGCGGCAGCACCTACAGCAGCGTTCGTCTTGGCGCCGACACCAAAGCTTTATCGATATCCTATTTATGACGATATCTCGAAGCTTAAGAATTCCCAAAAGTTGTTCGAGTATAGCTTACTCAGACTGCGAATACTTCACTTTTGTTATATATCTTTGTGTTCTTCCCAAGGTTGACCAATCTTCTATTTGGATGCAAGCACATTTGTGTTTAAATGGAGATTCCATAAGAATTGCACCGTAAGCACCGACGTTATTCGAGAATGCATTTCCCATAGTGTGAGGCAGAGTTATGTGAATATTTGTGCTTAAGCGAGCATGGCAGCTCAAACTTGTTGTATAGGAAGTACAAACAACATTTGCCTTAATCAGCGTAAATAATAAGATTTTAGCTTAACTAAGCCAAGCGTAGAGTTTTTCAAAGGTGTTGATGCAAATTAGTTGAACATTTGTAACGGTTACTATTATAAACCGCAACACTTGTATCTACATAAAGGGTGAAACTGCCAACCAATTCGAAACCCTGGCTGACGACCCAAAATGAAAGTATTCCTTATACTGACTGCTCTGCTGGCCGTTGGTAAGTCACACTTTTATTCGTACAAGAGAATGCATTTGCTCATATATCTGCCCTTTTAGAAAGTGCCGTGTTCACTAAGGAGCGCATTCATGGCGAGAACGGCTGGTATGTACCGAAAATAGACGGCACCAATAAGTGGATGGATCTGCACAAGGCCAAGAAGCTGTTGGACAACGTTGGAAAATTCCTTTTCGACGCTGATGTCTCCTTCTATCTCTACACTAGATCAAATCCAACCAAAGGCAAGAAAATCAGAGCCTCGAAATCGTCCATTCGTGCTTCGTACTTCAACAAGGATCATCCCACGCGCTTTGTCATTCATGGCTGGACTCAGAACCACTCAGACTCAATGAATACCGAAATCACCAAGGCTTGGCTGTCCCGTGGTGATTACAATATCATTATTGTGGATTGGGAGCGGGCTCGCTCCCTTAACTATGTATCCTCGGTGATTGCTGTGCCCGATGCTGGCGCCAAGGTGGGTGAAATGATCGAGTACCTGCACGATAGTCACGGCATGTCCCTGAAGAGCCTCATAGTCATTGGTCACAGCCTGGGCGCCCATGTTGCTGGATATTCTGGCAAGACCGTTGGTAGTGGTCGTATCCATACTATTATTGGTCTGGATCCTGCTCTGCCCCTCTTCAGCTATAACGACCCCAAACATCGTCTGTCTTCCAACGACGCTTACTACGTGGAGACCATTCACACCAATGGCGGCATTTTTGGTTTCCTCAAGCCCATTGGCAGGAGCGCTTTCTATCCCAACGGCGGCATCCGACAGCCGAGATGCGGTTTCCTCGGCAGCAGCAACTGCTCCCACAAACGGTCTGTCACCTACTATGTCGAAGCCATCACCCACAACAACTTTGCAGCCATCAAATGCAGCAACTACATCGAAGTTATCGAAATGGATTGCGGCAGCACCTACAGACACGTTCGCATGGGAGCCGTTACCAACGCGAATAAGGCTAAAGGCACCTTCTACGTTCCTGTGAAGCGTAATGCACCGTTTGGCTACAATAAACTATTAACTGATTCGAAGAGGAGATTATTTTTCTGAAACAGTTCAATTATAATCGTTTTGGTCATGGTATAATTTCTAGTGTTTCTTATTAACAATCAGCGTAACCAACGAGTTAAGATACAGAATCCTTTCTGAATGTTATATACATACATATGAACAAAAGCAATATACCATTTTACCTATTTTCAAGGTGTTCAGGGAATAAGAATGGAGATTAATAAAGCGTTAGATAATATTGAATTTTTCATGCGTTGGGATCTGATCTGCTGTAGAACTTGAAAGAAGCGTCCGTTGAGATAAATTGTGCCTTTTCACTACTGACTGAAAGGCCAACTACCTAAGGAAATCCATTTTGGATCTCAACTCATTTTTCTAAATAGTAACTAGTAAAAGAGCAAAAACAATACCAAATGCTAAAAATATTTAACTTATTAGCTTGAAGCATTTATCAACACGTTACACTTGATTAAAAGGAAAATAGTAGCTCTGATTGTAAATAAGAAACATTAGGAACTATATCATAATCAAAACGGTTATAATAGGATTGCTTCAGAAAAATACACTCTTCTACAAATCAGTTGGTATTTTGTTGTAGCCAAACGGTGCATTCTGCTTCACAGGAACGTAGAAGGTGCCTTCAGCCCCATGCGCATTGCCAATGGCCCCCATGCGATCGTGTTTGTAGGTGCTGCAATCCCTTCTCATAGCTGCTATGTAGTTGCTGCATTTGATGGCTGCAAGTTTTTGTGGGTGACAGCTTCAGCATAGTAGATGACAGAGCGAACGTGGGAGCAGAAGCTGATTAAATTGCATTCGGGCTGTTGCATGCCGCCATTGGGATAGAAGGCGGCCTTGCCATTGGGCTTGAGGAAACCAAAAATGCCGCTACTGGTCTGAATGGACTCCACGTAGAAGGTGTCATCGGAATACAGACGACGGTTGGGCGCATAATAGCTAAAGAGGGGCAGAGCAGGATCCAACCCGATAATAGTATTAATACGACCACTACCAACGGTCTTGCCAGAATATCCAGCAACATGGGCGCCCAGGCTGTGAAAATGACTATGAGGCTGTTTAGGGACATACCGTGACTATCGTGCAGGTACTCGATCATTTCACCCACTTTGGCGCCAGCACCGGGCACAGCCAGCACAGCGGCGAGGTAGTTAGTGCGATCATCAGCCCAGTCCACAACAATGATATTGTAATCGCCACGGGACAGCCAGGCCTTGGTCATTATAATACTCAGCGAGTCCAAATAGCTCTTCGTCCAGCCATGAATGACAAAACGCGAGGGATTATCCTTGTTGAAGTAAGAAGCATGAATATACGATTTCGAGGCGCTTTTTTCTTGTCATTGGTTGGATTTTAACTGGTGTAGAGATAGAAGGAGACATCAGCGTCGAAAAGGAATCTTTTAACGTTGACCAACAGCGTCTTAGCCTTGTGCAGATCCATCCACTTATTGGTGCCGTCTATTTTCGGGACATACCAGCCGTTCTCGCCATTAAGGCGCTTCTGAATGGACAGGACAGTTCTATTAAACGAATAAAAGTGTGACATACCAACGGCCAGCAGAGCAGTCAGTATAAGGAATACTTTCATTTTGGGTCCTCAACCAGGTTTTCGCATTGGTTGGCAGTTTCACCCTTTATGTAGATGCAAGTGTTGCGTTTTATAATAGTAACCGTTACAAATGTTCAACTAAATTGCTTCAACACCTTTGAAAAACTCTACGCTTGGCTAAGTTAAGCTAGAATCTTATTATTTGCGCTGATTAAGGAATACGTTGCTTTAACTTCCTATACAACAAGTTTGAGCTTTGATTTTGCCGAAGGGAGCCTTGTCGTTCACGGGCACATAGAAATAGCCCGCAACCATAGTGGGCATTGGTGTCGGCGCCAAGGCGAACGCTGCAGGTGCTGCCGCAATCCTTATTGACAGCCGCCTCGTAGTCACCGCACTTGATAGTACCAACAACCGCTGTTGATCATGGCGAGATTATGCTGTCTCAGAGCGACATAGCTCCGCCGATGAAGAACACATACTGCTCCAAGAAAATATGACATAGCTTTGACGATTAAAAAACGACATTATTTCGCGCGGAAATATATCGATTGTAGAACGGCAGAGATATCTCTCGGGCAATATTATGTCTCTACCCACTTTATTCGTGGTATGGTTGTGGAGTATGAAACGGAAACGATGTTGAATGGGGGTTGTAAGATCAAGTCCGATACAATTTTGAAATTTAAAAGCAAATATTCTTTTTTTGCTTAAGCAAACGAGCAAAGAGGGTTCAAGGTCTCCCCTAGTCGGGAGCTTCCGACTAGAGCCTCTTACTTCTTTATTTTAACATTGGTGGAATTTGATTTGTAATAAAGTTAAATATGCCGAAGCCCATTCATAGTTTGGCATCAGCTATCTAAAATGGAATCCAAAATTGGATGTCGTGTTATCGAATTAATGTGAAGATGCACTCAGCTAGCGACCTTATCAGCGTGCTTGGCAATGGAACTTCCAAAGTGGGATTTCCTATCAGAAGCATAGGAATTATCTGATTGAGCGTTGACAAGTTTAAGGTGTTATCAAAATCTGAATGTGATTAGTTTTAAATATGTTTGGCGCTGTTTGGCTATAAAAGGCAACAAACTGCCAACCAAATAGCAAAACTAGTTGCGATCACAAAATGAAAGTATTCCTTGTTCTAGCAGCACTGTTGGCCGCTGGTAAGTCCAAACTTTATCCTATTAACCGAATGGAATTCCTTACGTAGTTGGAATTTCAGTCAGTGCCCTGCCCATTCAGGAGCGCATTCATGGCGAGAATGGCTGGTATGTACCGAAAATAGACGGCACCAGTGAGTGGATGGATCTGGACGAGGCCGAGGAGCTCTTGGCCAATGGTGAAATGATGGAGGGCCGCATTAGCACAAACGCCGTCTCCTTCTACCTGTACACCAAATCAAATCCCACCGACGGCAAGGAAATCAGCGCCTCGGAATCCTCTATTCGTGATTCGCACTTCAACAAGGATCATCCCACGCGTTTTGTCATTCATGGCTGGACTCAGAGCCACTCAGACTCGATGAACACCGAAATAACCAGGGCTTGGTTGTCCCGTGGTGATTACAACATCATTATTGTGGATTGGGCGCGTGCTCGCTCCGTTGACTATGCATCCTCGGTGATTGCTGTGCCCGGCGCTGGCGGCAAGGTTGGTGAAATGATCAAGTACCTGCACGATAGTCACGGCATGTCCCTGGACAGCCTGATGGTCATTGGTCACAGCCTGGGCGCCCATGTTGCTGGCTATTCTGGCAAGACCGTTGGTGATGGTCGTGTTCATACCATTATTGGTCTGGACCCTGCCCTGCCCCTATTCAGCTATGACAAGCCCAACAAGCGTCTATCCTCCGACGATGCCCATTATGTGGAGTCCATTCAGACCAATGGCGGCAAGCTGGGTTTCCTCAAGCCCATTGGCAAGGGTGCCTTTTATCCCAACGGCGGCAAGAAGCAGCCCGGCTGCGGTGTCGACGCCACCGGCTCTTGCTCCCATGGCCGCTCCGTGACCTACTATGCTGAGGCCGTCACCGAGGACAACTTCGGCTCAGTCAAGTGTTCCGACTACGAGAATGCAGTGGCCAAGGAGTGCGGCAGCACTTACAGCAGCGTTCGCATGGGTGCCGACTACAATTCCTATATGGTCAGCGGTAGCTTCTACGTGCCCGTGAACAGCAATGCTCCTTTTGGCAAAATTGAATAGGTCTTGCTATCTGTATATCTGAATAAAGTGTCAACTGAATAATTGAATGTTAAAAGTGTGTACTCCTAGCCGTATCGCCATCGAGATACGATACTCTGACAGACCACTTGGGGTCCGTGCGCTGCGAATCAAGTGCACAGGCACACGTCAGAGATTAGCGAGACGCGTCACTCGGTGGGGGTAAAAATGGGGATTGGTTTGTTTTTATTTTTTTTTGCGCTAAGCACATTCTATAAATACAATGGGAGAGTTGTTTACGCTTGCACTGCTCGTGCTGGCAGGTGAACTGATTGGTTTGGAATTCATCAGGCGATGAGATTTCTGATTGCGAATTCTGATAAAACCAGCCTGGGCTGGTGAATGGGAAAAGAGTTTGGACCTTTTCCGATGGAAAGTAATCCCGAGAAGGGGCAACAGCTCAACCAGCATGGTTCAACAATTAGTAGCTTGCATTTCCATACGAAGCATGCAGCCAAGTATGACAACTACAAGAATGTCACGAACCAGCGCCTGACTGGAACGGGGCGAGCTCAACAGGATTGTTAAGGATTGGGTAGATGCTCGTACAGGGAACACAGTGAGTATAGCGACGTCGGTCGCTGGCTTTGGAATGGATCAGAGGTTGGAGCACTTGCCGTTTCTCTACGAGATACAGCTGGACAATCTGTGACCGTGTGCTAGATTTGCGTGGCCACAAAGACACACAATTGTGGGCTTAGACCGGCTCAAGGTTTTTCAGTTGTGCCTCTGCAGCTATAGCAAGTCGGCCTAGTCTGACCCACACAGATGCGCACTCCTTGGCATTGGACTTTGTTAGACGCATTGGCGGAGGCCACTTTAATCCCATCAGTGGACTGTGACAGCTGGGACCAAGGACTGTGCCCATCAGTTCGGGGCTGACTTAAATGTGCTCCTCAAAATTGAGGCTCCTTTTGGCCGTATTTGCTTAGCTGACAAAACAAATCAATTTTCTGTATCTGTTAAACAATTACGTTTACCTATCAGCGCATGGGCGTAGAAAGAGGGTTAGAGTCCATTTTTATCGCTAACATCCCAATCAGACACGTGTCAGTAGGTGAAGTGGCCAAACAAAGAAAACACATGAGTTCTACTGTGTAGAGTGCCCCTAAGAGATACCCTGTATCCAGGTACCTTAATGCTCTGCGCAATGGCTGTTCTTCGGCTCGCTTGAATAACTGCTGTATTCCATATCCGAATTGTTATTTGACTTAAAGGATTTTTAGAAGGCATTCAAATAAAAGAGGGGAAGAATCCAAAAATGCTAATGGAGAAAAAATTGTCAATTTGCTTATTGAATCGATTTTAATCACACGTAGTGAAATAACGAATTAAATGTAATTAACTTGATCTACAAATGGTAGTCGAGAGCCTGGGGAGACTAGGTCGGTTGGTCTGTTGATGTGATCGTAGGTGCCTCCTGCACATATGTAACATACCCTATATTAATTAATTAGCCTGGGTACAGGGCATAAACAATGGCAATAGCGAGAGTCAATGTCCATTCGATTTTGAACTTATTAAAAATTTGCGGTCCGATTTCGTCGCCAAGCTGCTCGTTATCATACTTATCAATGGGAGGTGCGGAGGGGCACTCATCAATCAATTGGCCAAATCTCAAGTGGTTCTGCAGAGCATGCCTGTGATTTGATAAACTGCGTCCATATAAAGCCCCAGCCAGCGACAGGTCCGAACACAAGTTTAGGTGGACTTTTGTTTAGCGTCATGAAACTGTTTTTGGCTCTCGCATTCTGCGTGTTGGCGGGTAAATAACTGGAAGGATGTGTGCCTTAATCCATAAGTGTTAAACCAATCTCTTAACTTTATTCACAGCCAGCGCCGTGGAGCATAAGATTAATGGTGAGAACGGCTGGTATGTGCCCCAGGCTGATGGCACCTTCGAGTGGGTGGACAAGGATGTCGCCGAGGCCTACCTGGCCGCCCATGCTGAGCGTGAGCGCAGCCTGTTGAATCCCGTTACCTTCTATCTGTACACGAAATCCAACATGAACTCAGCCCAGGAAATCAAGGCCACCAAGTCAAGCATCTCCGCCTCGAACTTCAATCCCAATAATCCCACTCGCTTCACCATCCATGGCTGGACCTCCAGCGCCGATGACTATGTCAACTATGGTGTCCGCAATGCCTGGTTCTCGCATGGCGACATGAACATGATCACCGTTGACTGGGGTCGTGCCCGCTCTGTGGATTATGCCTCCTCGGTCTTGGCCGTGCCCGGAGTCGGTGAGCAGGTTGCCGACCTGATCAACTTCCTGCGCAACAACAATGGTCTGTCCCTGGACGACACGATGATCATTGGCCACAGCCTGGGCGCTCATGTGTCTGGTTTCGCCGGCAAGAACGTCAAGAACGGTCAGGTGCACACCATCATTGGCTTGGACCCCGCCCTGCCCCTCTATAGCTACGACTCGCCCAACAAGCGTCTCAGCTCCACCGATGCCTACTATGTGGAGTCCATTCAGACCAACGGCGGCACCTTGGGCTTCCTCAAGCCCATTGGCAAGGGCGCCTTCTACCCCAACGGTGGCAAGTCCCAGCCTGGCTGCGGTGTTGATTTGACCGGCTCCTGCGCCCACAGCCGCTCGGTGACCTACTATGCTGAGGCCGTCAACCAGGACAACTTCCCCACCATGCGCTGCGGTGACTACGAGGCCGCCGTCTCCAAGAACTGCGGCAGCACCTACAGCTCTGTGAAAATGGGCGCCGTTACCAACGCCTACATGGTGTCCGGTGACTACTATGTGCCCGTCAACAGCGAGTATCCTTATGGCTATGGCAACTAGACTGAATATGTTTAATAAACATTCAAATTTTATAGCAAAAACTCTCTTTTTTTTTTTTTTATTTAATAAGTGGTTTGTAAGGACTCTTTTGCCTTATGCACCATTTGATGTCTTTTGTTAATTCGCCATGTTTTTACAATTCAAAAACTTGTTTCGTTATTCTATTTTCTGTGTCTAATATCTATCCTGTCTATATTATTGCCGCGTAGCCCTGCGGATGGGTGGTCGTTGTTGGTGGAGTTGGGTGGGTAGTATGTCGGCAAATGTTCTCCTCCTTAACCTCCTGATGGGATAGGCACCTTGAAGGTTGCTGGCGAGCCTATTGGCGTGCGTGGCTAGCCGGTTGTTGTAGAGGGCGCCACACAGCAAATGTGGGGAACAGCACAAATCCGGGGACTGCACACGGCCCGACTCGTGTCAACTGCGACCTGGACCACCCAGCCAACTACAAGGGCTGTAAGGCCTATCAGAGTTTCTCCAAACGAAACCAACGCAAGCCATCGATCCTTAGCAGCACACAAGCAGCTCGACAACCACTTAGCCACCGCCATCAAGCAGTGGCAAGCTCTTCACGCCCTCTGGCCCCAGCCTCCAGCCCTACAACAGGCCACCCATATGCCCAAATTGCTCGTGGCAACAGCTCCATGCAAGACGAATGGCCAACTGTTGGACAGTTCATCGCTCCCACCGAGCACCCTCGGCAACGGCAACCTAACCTTTTTCAAGCGCAGGAACACCACCGCCAACAACAATAGCAAAAACTAAAGTTTATTGAGTTGAGTTTCATTGTCACATTCATAAGAGACTCGTTAAATTAGCGCACTTATGTATTTGAATATATAATACAAGTATACTTTATGTACCTTTGAAGCAAATATACATTAAGTTTACTTGTTCTATACTTGGGAAAATCACGATAACAGCTTGATACATCTCTATATATATAACTGTTTGTCCTGACTGACTGACTGACTGACTGACTGACTGTCTGACTGACTGACTGACTGATTGGTGATCAACGCACAGCCCAAACCGTAAGAGCTAGAAAGCTGAAATTTGCACTGTAGCTACCTTATGTGATGTAGGTGCACGTTAAGGCGGGGTTTCGGGAAATTCCACCCGCAAGTGTGGAAAAATCGCGAAAAACGTTTGTATGTAACTTTTTTGTTTACCATCCGATCGGCCTCAAACTAATTTTCAAAGATCTTTGTTCAAATTCATTTGAAGGGCGTTTCACACTTTTAGGAAAATCCGTTCCTCCTTGGTGGAAATGGAGGTCAAAGATTTGGTGGGTGACGATTCGCGCTCAAATTCATTTACAGAGATCTATAAGAAAAATCATTTGATACGTGTTTCACACTTTTCGCAGAATTCAAACTTCTTCGGCGAAGTTTTAAGTTGTGTCCGATTTGCTTCAAACTTATTTTCAAAGCTCTACATAAGAACTTAATAAATACGTATTTCAGCGATTTGGAAAATTCCGCCCGCAACAGTGGTAAATTGGCGGAAAACGGTTGTATGAAAGTTTTTTGTTTACATTCCGATCAGTTTCAAAATCATTTCAAATTTGTTTGAGAACATTGATTTTATAACATACGTGCCACGGGCAAGGCCGGGTTATACCCGCTAGTATAATATATACTCTAAAGAGACAAAGATTCTGTCGAAGCATTAACTCAGCCTATTTACCTATACTGAACATTTCCCTACTACAGGGTATTCAGATGTTGAGCAAAGCCTTACTACTGCTTGAACTTATACAAGCTTCCGCAAAGCTTTCACTCAAATCAAAATATGAGTAGTTTTAGGTATTAGCCTATTGAGTGTTAAATGTATGATTTACACTCAATAGGTATTAGTACAGAGAAAACAAATTTGGCTTATATTGAATTCTTTATTCTAGTTATTCTTATTAATATTATCATCAATATTAGTTATATTTATTATTATATTGTTATTATTATTACTATTATTATTATTACAAAAAACCAATATCCTGGGAATTCAAAGGTGGGATTCTCATCCTAGAAGTCGAAGTCGAATTCCGGATGAATAAAAATAAAATCACTCCACTAACGATTTCAGTCCGACGCTCTCACTCGCTCTCTATCTCTCTCCCGCTCTCTAAGTTAATCTTCTCTCTACCTGTCCTTTTATTCATTCAGAATTAGAAGATTAGTTTCCACTTCGAAGAACGAGTGGCTTATTAGAAATGAACCCCATGGAGAAATAAGTTGACGCAAATTGGGCCCATATTTTCCTTCTTCCATACTATTTAAATCCATACTATACTTTAAGCGCTTATATATTTTCCAAAATGTTTAAAGTGCTTAAAACAGTTTTGGTTTCTATTTTAGAGTACAATTGCGCACTGTGCATTTAGTATTCGTAAGTGCTCAATGGATATTACAAGCAATCTAATCGGTGTTTTTGCCAATCTATCGCCTAAAGAGATTTGCACTTGGATTTAATTTATGGTACCTGATCCAATTTGGCAAATTCCTATAAATACTGGCGTCTGCTGCGCTAAGTGTATCAATATAAAAGCAGTCATGACATTGTGCTTGTTCCTAACGATTTGCGTGCTGACTGGTAAGTACTTTGCACCTCCCTTAAAGTTCATTTGAGTCATCATGATTTCAGCCAGCGCACTGCCCATTGAGGAGCAAACGGAACGCATCCACGGCGAGAATGGCTGGTATGTGCCACAGGTGGGCGACGAGTCCAAGTGGCTGACCACAGACGAGGCCCAAGGTCAGCTGGCCGCCTATGAAGCGCTAAATGACATGGAGATCGCTGAGCGCATTTCCCTGAACTCGGTTAGCTTCTTTTTGTATACGCAGCGTAATTCCAAGGAAGGACAGCTCATCAAGGCCACGCGGAGCTCCATTGATGACTCCAACTTTAATGCCGCAAATCCCACCAGGTAGTCCATGTCCATGGCATAGTCGCCCGCTTGCTCATGCTGGGATTATATTCACAGATTTACCATACACGGCTGGAACTCCAATTACAAGGACGGTGTCAACAGCGGCGTGCGCGATGCTTGGTTCCTGTCCGGCGACTACAATATGATAGCTGTGGATTGGTCGCGTGGCCGCTCATTGGAATATGCCTCCTCGGTGGCAGCCGTGTCGGCAACGGGCAAGAAAATTGCCAGCCTAGTGGACTTTCTGGTGACGGAGTACAGCATGTCCCTGGAGACGCTCGAAGTGGTGGGCTTCAGCCTAGGTGCACATGTCGCCGGCTATACAGCCAAGCATGTGTCCAGCGGCACTGTGCAAAAGGTGGTGGGTCTTGACCCCGCCTCGCCGCTGTTCAGCTATAAAAAGCCGGAAAAGCGCCTGTCCAGCACTGACGCCATCTACGTGGAAACCATTCAGACAAATGGCGGCACTATGGGCTTCAGCAAGCCTATTGGCCGTGCTACCTTCTATCCGAATGGGGGCAAATCGCAGCCTGGCTGTGGCCTCGATATAACCGGCAGCTGCTCCCACACACGCGCCGTCTCCTACTATGTGGAGTCGCTGCGAATGAACAATTTTCCCACCGTCAAGTGTCCCTCATATCAGGAAGCCCACAAAAAGGATTGCGGGAGCACCTACAGCACGGTGCGCATGGGTGCGATTGAAAACGAATATATTGCCGTTGGAGACTTCTATGTGCCTGTTAACAAGGAATCGCCGTATGGATTGGGTGAGCCCATCGAAAATGGTCAGGATGAGAGTACAACCCCGCAGCCCACTACGGTTGCGGATGGAAATGATGCGACAACTACACCCGACGATAATATTAACAACAGCTCCAGTGCCACAACCCCTGATGGAATTATAACAACGCCTGCGCCCGAGGATGACAAAGACAACGGTCGCAAGACGAACATTTATATTCTCAATTTAATATTCGTCAATGCGCAAATCAACAAGCGCAACGACTAAAAGTCCAAAAGTGGGATGGCAGGAAGGCTTCAAAGTTGATCAATAAAGTGAAAATGAAATCGAACCGAACTTAATTGCAGATGGATAGTCTTTGATGTGCGCTTAGCAGCAGAAGAGCTGCCACGCCCACAGCCCAAGTTTCTTACAATTGAAAATGTGTAGGCAAGGGTATAATAAAGTTATACGAAACTTACAGGCAGAAGGAATAAGCTTGGTCCCCAAAAAATATACATGTATATTCCTGCTCAGCAGTCTATTTAGCCTGTAAGCCCGCATATCCGTGTGTCTGTATCTTTATTTGAATTTATCGATGACTGCCGCCATTTAACTAAAGTTCATAAATATATGTTCTTAGTTTCAATTTATCGAGCATAGCTCAGGCATTAACAGACTTAGATGAACAACTAATTATTCGTGGGTTTTTCGTCTAGCATATGTAATTGAAGAACATTTCATTTAATCTATGTTATAAGAGATACAGCCTCTGAATACATCTGAATTTAAAAGTAATCAAACAATAAAAACGGAATATATGCCATAATGGTTTATTCCAAAGGGAAGCCGAGGAAAGTGTGTGTTAAATGGATACTGTATATTATGTGTCGAGTACAGGGTATTTTCTAGTCAGCCACTCTCAACTAGAGCACTCTTACCTGTTGTTATCTAAGTTGCCGCCCGGCATTAATTACGAAATCCTCGCTGTAATCGAAAGCACTTTGATGTATTTTATTGCAAGCTAAAAGCTGGCAATTGGTTTGAGGCTGCACTGCGGGAATACTCTTAATTAAGACCAGATTCAATCTGAGGCCCAGAGACTTTGAACCATGTGCATAAGTTATGTATAACAGCGAGTCATGTTCTTCTTTTCCATTGGCATTCAGTTACTCCCAATTACCGAAAAAATCCAATCTCTAATCATCTTATTCCTAATTAGGACACAGCTGATTAAAAACCGAGCCGAATTAAACTGCCTTTAGTTAAAGCTGCTTACATTAAGTAACTGTTGCCATCTAGCTATCTAGCCAGGAGTTGGATTTATATGCTAGCTGTTCATTTGAGCCATTCAATTAGAAACACATGTTATAATTCTTATATTCCATTAACCCCACCAGAATAATAGCTCACTTAATAATCGCAGCTGTTCTAAAAGCTGTGTCAGCAAAAACCTTGCATCTAGCCTTGTGGAGCATATGAAAAAGTCTCTATTAACAATACCCAGGGAATATATTTGGCTTATCGTTCTCTAGGCCGTAATTTGATTCGTTGTAACTTAATTAATAAAATGCATGTGTGAATGAACTAAAGGAATTCAACATGTTATTATTTATTTAATAGACGGAAAAGTTTCTTATATAAGCAATGGTATTGCCCTTAGTTTGCCTGCTTTATACAAACACATTTCTCATCCAAAATACAGGCTTTAATACCTACATCAAAGTATGTTCCATTTACACATTTCTGTGCTATGAAATCTCCAGCGATGCACTCCATATAGGCGGCACAGTCGTCAGGGTCTGTCTCCCGTTCACCTTCCTCACATTGTTCTGACAATGGAGTACAAATACCATAATCGTCCACGACGCAGGTCTGAAGAGTTGTGTGAAAATAGCTGCCATATGAGCAGAGTTTCTTAACCAGGTCACCGTTGATACATTGCAAATAACCAGAGCAGTCCTCGGGATCGTGTCTAACCTCATGATTTGCACATTTGGTATCAAGCGACAAACAGATTTCATTCTCATCGATAAGACAGGTTTTTAAAGTGGAATTGTAATAGCTACCATTGGCACATATCAATTCTACGAGGATTCCATTTAGGCACTTTAGATACCCACACTTATTCTCGGGATCTTCCTCAAGCTCACCCTCTGAACATTTTGCAGGCAAAGGAAAACAGATTCCATTTTCGTCAATCTCACAGGTCTGAAGAGTGGCATTGAAGAAGCTACCCTTGGCACACTTCTTTTCGATGTAGCTTCCATTAACACATTCTAAGTAGCCAGAACAATCCTCAGGATCCTCCTCAAGTTGACCCTCCAAGCATACAGGAAGCGTTGAACATATTCCATTCTCATCGATCTCGCAGATGCTCAGACTGGCATTGAAGTAGCTACCAATATCGCACTTCTCCTCCTCAAGGCTCCCGTTAATGCATCGTAAGTAGCCGCAACTATTTCCGGGAATCTCCTTTATCTCATCTTCCAAACATTTTTCAGGAGCTGGATTACAGACTCCATTCTCATCGATTTGACAGATCTTAAGAGTGGAATTAAAGAAGCTACCATTGGCACACTTTTCCTCGATTAGACTTCCATTAATGCACTTCAGGTAACCGGCGCAATCCTCAGGATCCTCCTGTAGTTCACCTTCTAAGCATTTTATGGGACATATTCCATTCTCATCGATTTGACAGACCTTAAGAGTAATATTGAAGAAGCTGCCATTGGAACATTTTTCCTCGACGAGGCTTCCATTAATGCACTTGAGGTAACCGGCACAATTCTCAGAATTCTCCTGCAATTCTCCTTCTGAACAATTCCCAGGAAGGATAGAACATATTCCATTCTCATCGATCTCGCAGATGCTCAGACTGGCATTGAAGTAGCTACCAATATCGCACTTCTCTTCCTCAAGGCTCCCGTTAATGCATCGTAAGTAACCGCAACTATTCCCGGGAATCTCCTTAATCTCATCTCCCAAACATTTTTCAGGAGGTGAGGTACAGACTCCATTCTCATCGATCGCGCAGATCTTAAGTGTGGAATTAAAGAAGCTACCATTGACACACTTTTCCTCTATAAGGCTTCCATTAATGCACTTCAGGTAACCGGCACAATCCTTAGGATCCTCCTGTAGTTCACCCTCTAAGCATTTTATGGGACATATTCCATTCTCATCGATTTGACAGACCTTAAGAGTAATATTGAAGAAGCTGCCATTGGAACATTTTTCCTCGACGAGGCTTCCATTAATGCACTTCAGGTAACCGGCACAATCCTTAGGATCCTCCTGTAGTTCACCCTCTAAGCATTTTATGGGACATATTCCATTTTCATCGATCTCACAGATCTTAAGAGTGGAATTAAAGAAACTACCATTGGCACACTTTTCTCCGATTAGACTTCCATTGACACATTTCAGATAACCGGCACAGTCCTCAGGATTCTTCTGCAGCTCCCCTTCCGAACAATTCCCGGGAAGGGTTGAACATATTCCACTCTCATCGATCTCGCAGATGCTCAGACTGGCATTGAAGTAGCTACCAATATCGCACTTCTCCTCCTCGAGGCTGCCATTAATGCATCGCAAGTAACCGCAACTATTCCCGGGAATCGCCTTAATCTGGTCTTCCGAACATGTTCCAGATGCGGAGGCACAGACACCATTCACATCGATGGCGCACACCTCGTATGTTGGATCAAAGTAGCTGCCATTGGGACATTTTTGAATTAAAATTTCTGCATTTAGACATTGCAAATAGCGGGCACAGTCATCTGGATGAGATTGGACAGCGCCCTCATCGCACTCATTGGGCTTATCTAGATCGATGTTCAACGCTAACATCGGACATGCAAATCCGAGTACGAGCAATAGAAGAAGTACTATCCAATGAAATATATTATAAGAAGTTGCCTGACTAAAGCTCCAACATTTCTAGCTTACCATTGTTATTCCTCCAAACTGGCTGCGGCAACATTTTCAAGAACTGAGTTCATTTCAACTTGGAGGCTGCTTTTATATTTTCTAATGCTCTTAACGTAATGAATTTTCCACTTGTCTTGTGGTGCTTTGATAAGAAAATGCCAATATGGGCCTTATCGAAGCTTTTTAAGTGTTGCATGTGTCTAGTCATGCCAAAGTAAACAAACCTATTGCCATTTGTGCATCACATCGGCCATTACACAAGAACAAATATCAGAAAAATATCACCAGTAAAGCAATGCATTGCTTATAGGAAAAAACGAAAGCAAATGAGATTTACCGAGAAACAATATGGATCCAAAACAATTCCTGTGTGACAAGTTATTAAGCCTAATAAGTCTCCAAAGTTTTTTCCCTAGGCAATTTAAGGAATTTCAAACAGATTTAATGGCTCAAAGGTGAAACGGCCTATACATATATTAGGATCACTCCGGACCTCTACACGATGACATTGGTCTTCTTGCTAAAAAAAGAAAAAATTCATTTGAATAGGAATTTGAACGAGCCTGAAATTGTGTGGAATGCCAGAAATTCGTGTCGAGTGATTTGCATATTTCTTTCTTGCTTTCTCGCTCAGTTTTTCAAAGTTTCACTTAGCCCGCGCTGAGGTCCTTGTCTCGAAATGCCTCGCATTCATATTGTTTTACATTGCCCCCAACGTCCCACACCCACACACACACACACACGCACACAAACACACCTTTAACGCCTCAACTTGCCTTAAGGGCAGACCATCAATAATGCAGGGCACAATATTAACATGCCTAACGGCACCGCCGAGCATTTGTTGCTTGCCCCACCAACAAAAACACAAAAAAAAACAAAAAAAAAAAAAGAAAATATAAAAAATAAAAATAAAAAGACGTATGCGAAAAGGTCAGACAGCTTAACGGCCCGAATGGAGTTCCGTGCAATGCACCAACAGGAGACGTAGAATACACGGTCCGACGCTTGAGAGCTCATTACTCACCATTGCGAGGAGCTACACGTGTGGTAAACGGCTGTGCCTACGGCGTGCTTAAAGCCTTTAAGCCCACGCAGCCATGCCACATCATTGTTTGTAATATTAATTTATCAAAAACAGTTCACAGTTGAACGCCTTCGGTTCCACTTGCCAGCATACGCAGACTTCTGATACCCATTATATGTATATGTACATATCTAATTCAAGAACTCCCCGACTGTATCATCGGCATACTTTGCTAACGACTCAATGTTTATTATATTTAATAAATTTTCATTATATAATTAATTTTGTTATAATTTATTGCAGCAGATTTCTTACCGAAATGTGTTCTCTTTTGCGAGCGACTACAGTAATGTAGTCCCCCCAATGTTATTCGAAAATCTACATGTACATACCAAGGTGAGTCAGCGTACCACAGTCCTGTACACAGAGAGTATTCCCTAAGCCATCACACAGAGCTGCAGCTTGGCTCCCAATATATATATTGTCCATGGTCTCCATGGTCTCAAAAGTTTAGAGAACTAAACGCCGGCAATAAATACTAATGCTGTTTGTGCTGATTTTCAAAAGGAAATTGTTTGGCTATGTTGAGCGCAAGTTGTTTTTATACCCTAAACCCATTTAAAATATGTAAAAATGGTTATATTGTTTTTGTGCTAATGTATGTAAAAGACAGAAGACACTCTTGTATATGTTCCTGATGAGGAGGATGGGCTGAATCGATGTAGCCATGTTCATGCTTGTCCATCTGTCAGTCCACTGTGAAATCGCTGCGATCTCGGAAACTATAGAAAGTAGATGAAATAAATATTCTCCTCTGTTTTCGATATCTGCCATTTTCATAATGTCTGCAAGTACCGATTTCAAGACTTGGTTTTCAAGCATAATTCGCGTTATATACCAGCTTGATACCCCTAAACTTTGTATGGGAGTTCTCGTATAGTATATGCAGATTACGACAATTTTACATTCTTGATACCTTTGACCATTCGCCAAAGTGAAAATAAAACCTTTTTTTAAAGTAAATGTGATAATTTCATAAAATTCGCACAGTATACACCAAAGTTAATAAGGAAGCCACAATGTTTGTAAGGTCAGCCTTACGCTTATTCCAGGGTATCTCCTAGTCGATACTTGCTCCTACTTGTTTGTTCTGCCTTTTGGCCAAAAAGCTGCCCGACGTTTGGCTGAGTGGCCACAGCGGCTAATGAGGGTTGCCGCCGACCGCCACAACTAACACAAATGTGTCAACTGGCCATTGTTCTGTGGTGGTCCCCAATGACTTGGCCATGGAATGTGGTCGAGCTCGTGGAAAGGTGCACTAAAGGACAACAGAGAATGCTGCGTGAAGAGACATTTGCAGCAAATGAAATTGGCAGCCGTCGTTTAAATGGATTGTTATGGTAAAGCATGCTGAAATAAAGGTAACATTACAAAAACTAAGTATCTAGATTTGTATTTGAACGCTTCAACAATCTTTTAGGGCCGATGGGTTTCTTCAATAGGGACACGAGCGAAGCACCCCCCTCCCCCTTTCCCACTATTAAAGAATAGCATGTGAATGCTGTTTACCCATGTGTTCAGCTTGGTTGAAGCTCAATAGAAAACTAAACGCAATAAAACCCAACTACTTATCTGTCTGTCAAAAGGTCCTGCCAGGCATAAAGCTGCTCCGGCCTGGCGCATTCTCAGCCCAAATCGCGCACAATACGCATAAAATTTCCACATTTTATTCGAATTAATTTATGATAACGTTTTATTATATAGTAATCGACCCCGAACGCCAGTCAAGTGTGCAGATCGGGAGGCAGTGCCCAGGGGTCGTGTGTTGCATGCCTCACTGCACTTAAGCACGGGTATGTAAATGTTTATGATGCATTGGAAAAATGCGAAATGTATGAGAAATAAATATAAAAAATGGTTTATTTAAACGCGACTTTTGAGCCAGCAGTTAAACGTAGCCGAAATTTCAGTTGAAAAATAAAACTGTCGTCTTCGAGGTGCTGCATTTAAAATACCCTTTTCAGACATGGGACACATGTACTATATACACAATGGAGTGGGTCATAGTTTTGCAGAGCTGTATCTATATACTCAGTTAAGAAGCTATCATGATAAAACATTTTTAAAATTTTACAACCAATATGTCAAGTGATGAACACTGAAAAATTGAGTACTTGCATGAAAAGAGTTTTTTGTTATTTGAAATATATCGATTAAACTTACCATATAAAAAGATATGCCATATTACAAATCATATCACATAGCTCTCGTAGAAACAATCAGTCGAAATTAAAGTTTTTGAGTGAAATACCTTATAAGCTTTGATATTTAAGATGTCACGGAACTACAATGTTTATATTACTCCTAACCAAAGTTGACCACTATAATATATAGAAATAGCCACCAACAGCTGGTCAAATTCGCGACTCAACCTCTTTAAACTTTAGAGATTAGCTCAAATACAGGATTTCAGTATCGATCTTTATCGATTTCTTGGATACGGGGCAAATTATCGATTATCGGAAACAAGGAGGACCCACGTTCAAAATTTTAAATCTCTTGCTCTTATAAGTTCTAAGATCGACGCGCTTATCCGTACGCACAGACGTATAGACGGACCGACGGACGAATGGAAGGATGGGCGGACGAAAGGACGGTCGGACGGACGAATGGACAGGCGGACTTGGCAAGTTCGACTCGGCTTTTGATGCTGGCCAAGAATATATACACTTTATGGGGACGGAGAAGCTTCCTTCTCCTTGTTTCATACATTTGCACAAAATCCATTTTTACCCATTTTCAGTGGGTTTAGGATATTGAATAACCCACATATGCTTTATTCCAGCAAGAATATTAAATATTCGAGGGTCCGCATTGATATTAAGTAAGTCAGGTTCTTACAAGTTGTTATGCTATGAGGCAATATGAAATACATGCGAACTTCATTATAAAATTGTAATATGCCCTACATGTTCACATAAAAAACGAATGGAAGTGTAATCAGTAAACCCTAAAGAATAACCACAAGATATAATCAAAATAAATATACAAAGATATTTTGCTCAACTCCAATCGCATTGTTCGTGATGTGTGTAAACAGAGCATAAGTCTGATAAACATGGTTAGCCGGCGGCAAAAATACAAAAGATAAAATCATGGCATATTTTGCATACGCCATGTTGGCCCACGTTACCTGTCGAAGTTGTTTCCACAGACTCTTGCAGTTATTCACAATAATTCTAATCACATTCAAAAAATAAAAATAAATATATTAAAGTAAATTTCGCTCTCACGAATGACCACGGAAAACGTTGAAAACACAAAGGAGCTGGAGGCAGAGATAAAAAAAATAACAAAATGAGATAAAACTTTGACGGTTGCAGAAATAAAAGCCAAACAAAGCCGCAATAAGGAAAGAAGTAAAGAGTAAACTTTGTCAAGGAATTTTTAATATGGCCGCTTGAAACTTATATCATTTCGAAGCGGTTTCATCTTTTTTTCCTTTTGCATCTGAATATATCAAAAGAAGCTCGTTGCATCTGGCAGATTGTTTTCGGGATTATTTTTAAAGCTGTTCTAAATATGTAAAACAAACCACGTGCAAAAGAGTTTGCTCTCTCTTTCCCCCTCTCTCTCTCCCTCTCTCTCCCTCTCTCTGAGTGTTTTTCTGGCAAGAAAATTGCATTTTATAAACACCCGACCGGTTTATTATCACGAGTTGCCAACTATTTTAAAGTTCTTTGTGTTGTGTGTGTGTGTGTGTGTTTTGTATATGCATGTGTAAACAAATTGAATTTGTTGCTGTCGTTCTAGCTATTGCTCAGTTTCAAAAAGTGTTCTTGTTGCAAATTGTTAAGTGCTTTGAAAAAAAATTTAACTAAAATCAAGTGAGGCCGCAGAAGAGAACCAGGTATAGCAGGGAGTGCTCGACTAGAAGATGTCTTATGCCAGCGCCATGCTGCACCTACCAACATTCTAGCTGACTTCAGGCATACACAGACACACACACACACACACACACACACACACACACAAGCACGCAGCGGGTGTGCTTCTTCTTCGCTTGGCCCACTACGGAAAATGCATTCCAGGCTAACTTAGATGTTTTTAGCGACAGCCAAATGTGTGGAAACAGCACAGCTCAAGAATGTGATTTTTTTTTAGAGGGGAAACGCGGGTGTGTCTGCAAAGTGAAATGCTCCGGATGTGTGTATACTCTAAGATATCCTGCATGCCTAATTTAATGTACGTAGCTCTTCTTATTTTCGTGTTATGCTCAATAGAACATGTATAATGTATAAAAAAAAAAACAAAAGAAGTACTCGTTCTGCGTGTGACATAGAAGACCATATAGCTTTCAAATATTAAGCTCCTTACTCTTATAGTTTCTAAAATCGACTCCATAAATGGACAGGCAGACAGACGGTCAGCCAGGCGGACAGACGTACTTGGCTGGATCAAATCAGTTCAGTTTGTCGTTCTGACCAAAAATATATACATTTTTTGGTTAAAGAAGTCCTCTTCTGACAGTAACAAATATTTGCACAAAAACAATATACCCTTCTTAAGGTTTAGGCTGTAAAAAAGTAACAAAATAAAGTGCGGTTAACTTAGAGAAACCTACAATTACAAATCATGCTGTAATTGAAGCAATTTTTTCCAAGTTTCTTTACGCCAATAAATGTCTTAAATCAATACAAATTGCCCAATCTAATGGCAAGCATGTATTCTACAATGAGCTGGTCTTAAAAATTTAAATTTAACAGATAATCTTCATCGAATAAATGCCAATAATAATAATGAAATGAGATCCATGACATACAAGATCTAGCACACACTTCTAGACTTCTTCGCCTTGTCTATGGAATATATTGTATATTGTGTATATATCAATATTTGGAATTAAACATTCTGAAAACAAAAGAATTTTTTTTTAAACATTACGCCCGAAGCCAAGCAAAATTCTTTACCTAATTGTGTTTAAATTGCTGCGCAATCTGTAGTTAAATGATTTATAAACATTTTTCATATTTTCAATCAGAAAATATAACAAATTAATTGAATGTAATTTTGTTTTATCTAAACAAAGGGCATTCAATAAGCTAAGTGTGATAAACTTATACTCTCTCTATGGTAGTTAAATATAGATTTATAAATATTAAAATTGTATTAATTTAAGTCAAACTGCTCTGAATGCAAATTATATTTAAAGCATATAAATACTTTTCAGCTTTACCAGATTGTGAAATATAATTGAAGGCATTTCCCTTTCACCCATTTAAATTAATTGTCACGATCTTCCAGTTGAACTATTAATGGGCAAACGTGCAATATTATTGTTGCCACCAAAAGCGGAAACTCTGCATCAATTTTTTCTGATTGTTAAGTATTTTTTTCGCGCTGCTTAAAAGTTTTATAATAATGATGATGCCCAAAAATGGGTAGCGAAAAGCTACCGGAAGCGTAATAAACTTTGATGAAGTGTTTTATTGATTGAAATATTGATTCAAGTAGCGACTCTGCTTTTGAATATTTACAAACATAAAAGGCCATAATCTGCTTTTGTAAATTTAAGCGCTGCAACATATTTATTACAACAAATCGGTACACTAAAAAAAATACGTATTTCTTGCTTATATAAAAACTTTTTAGTCTGATAATGAATTTCTTGTGATTACATTTATAATGCCATAACTTCTTAAAACTTAACCATGTTTTTAATATAAGAAATGCTGTAGTTTAATAAACAACCTTTTAAGTTTACTAAATATTTTAGTAATTATTTAATGTGCTCAAATGATTAATTTAAACTCAAGACTGATTCCACTCTTATTACTCAAGATCAACATCCTTAACGTTATAAAATCTAATCCACATAAATTAGAATTAAATTCAGTTCTTTTCTGCCAGTGTAAATGTCTACCAAAAGCAGAAACGCCGAGCCATAAAATGTGAGGCAAACAGATGAACACGCTTTGACATTAAAAATGGTGCAATAAACCAAGCCAAGTCTTTGAGGAGAAAGCCAAACAAAAGAAAACAGCCAAACAATGGCCAACGAGCCGTTTAAAGCCCAAAAGCCAAAGGGCATTAGGCGCGGCTCAGACAAAAAAAAAGGAGCCGAAGGCATTTAAGCCAATGGGATTCAACGGTTAATTGCTGATAAAATATGCACTCACCTGCAGTAGAAGCAGCAGCAGCAGCAGTAGAAGCAGCAGCAGTAACAAAGCAAACATATGTGTCTGGCACTGTGTAATTGCCAAGGCAGCGGCAGACTTTCATGTGTTGTCCAACACCCTATCCCCATACGCCCCCCCCCCTTCCACCCCCTTATGGCTCATAATTTATAATTAACTAACTGCTCGCATTTTGTTGCCAGCTGTCAGCACACAAAGTGGCCAAGGGATTAAAAGGCTAAAAAGGAAAACTCTCTCGTTTTTTTTGCAGCCCAACGCGGCGTATGCGTAATATATCAAATGTTATTTTCCCATGTCACTTCCGGTGCTCCTACACAATTTCCACACAACTCAAATGCAACAATAACTGTAAATTGAGCAGAGCTGATTTATCAGCTAGCGATTGAAACATATATCCGGCTCAATGCAATCAATAAATAAAGAAATACAAGTAAATTTAATTATAATAAATGGCTTTGGCGCCGTTGACAGATATCAGCTTGCAAGGAATGCAAAAATTGTTGCCTTGGTAAACATATTCCTAGACCCAAGTGATATAAACAATAATCAAGTGAAGAAAAGAAAATACAAATCAGTTCTCAAAAATAAAATGCTGCATAAAATCACGTCAATATCAACAAATATTCCTTCAACTTTAAAAGTCTATAAACGTTTTATGGTGAATGAAATTATAAACATTTATATTTGAAAAATGTGCAAGATAAAATTCTTAAACATTTTTGTCAACATCTGAAACATATCAACTACTTATATAAACATAATATTTGAATTATTGAAAAAAGTTTCACGCAAAACTTACAGGTGCTCCTTAGAAGCAACTATGATATTCATAAAGACCTAAACATGCTCTTAGTTAGTTATGCTGTGAGCTATATAAATAGGTAACACAGTCATAAAAATAACTTGGCCCAGGATCTCTTAGACAACAATAGGGACACACAGCGCTTAAAAAGATAACATGTGCTGGACCATTAACACACATCATAAATTAATCAAAAATAATCAAACTATAATATAATATATATTGCTTGAACTCATTGCTAAGTTTTATTGTAGCTTACATTATTTTCTAAGCAATTTGATTATTGTCCTAAGACAGATTACAAATAGAAACTGAGTAAAAAACTTCAATCTAGAGGAAAAGCTCTTACGAAATTTTTTTTTAGTTTGTTTGGCAAATTAATTTAAGTTTACACATTTATTATATTTTACTATATTTTATAATATATCATAGAAATTAGTGAATTTTTTTCTATTTAACATTATACAACTTTTTTAAGACAATGTCAAACGATTAAAATTTTTACCATATTACGTAAAACGAAAATAAATAATATTTTAATGTCCAGGCACACGTCGTTTGCAGCCTTAGATTAAACTATAACTAAACGATTAACTATAAAAAGTTGCCAAACATGTTTATCAAAATATTAGCTGTTGTATTAAAACTACATTTATTTACGAGACTTAGCTACACAGTCAAAATTTATTTACAATTAAATGTAAACAAATGAAAGGCAGCAAATGAATTTTGACAACTAACCCACTTATTAAGTGGCTCAGTGACAAGGGTTGACCACAAAAATGTCTAATATAGGTGCTCCCCAGGGTCGAGCCTAGTTTATTACTCGGTGCATTAAAGTAGGAGACCGGCACGTGTTAACGCCTGACAGCTAAGAACTGACAGCTGCCAAGTGAAACCGCACGAAAAGCGAAATCCTATTGCAATAATATCTGAAATACTTTGGCATTGTTGTACAGTGAAGCCTTGATAGATGGCAACGGAACTGGAAAGTTCACAATGTACTTAATGAAAAGTTTTCCGTGATTGCAAACATTTTGCAAAAGTTATGAAAACTAGGCAAATGCGAACAATCGTCGAGTTGAAAGGAAATGTTGAAAAGAGCTGGCCAAGTGCAGGGCAAAGCTTAACAGGGCTCATTAAAGTGTCACTTATAAAATGCAGGCGCTAACAGAAAAAAGAAATGGTAAAATAAGTGGAAATGTTGCAGTCGGGTGTAGCCGACCGCGCAATAATCTGTTAGCAGTGTACAAGAAACTAATTCGATTAATTGCAGATCCTTCTTGATAATTGGGTTCTTGTCTCTTAAACTGTCCGTGACATTCAAGCTGTGACTCGATAAAAATATTGATGACTAGCTCCACAGTTTATGCATGCCCTAGTGGATGTGCTCAATAGAAATTTGGTTGTCTGAGGCGAATATTCAAGAGTATACATTAAACAGAACTAATATACTCGTTAACAGTGTGAGATTAGAGTAGCAAAAGAAACTCAGAACGTACAAAAATATGGCACCACGAGCAACAGCTCGTTTAGCACTTGAATAATGACAGTGACATATACGAGGTATGTGTTATATGGTATGCAGGTGCTGTACTTACCACCCCACTGTACTGACACACAGTCTGGCTTGTCGAGTTGTAGAGCTCCCAGGTGACAAAATTAGCATTTAACGGCAGAACACAAATACAGCTAACTGACCCGACAATTTTTACATATGCAGCACTTGCTTAATAGACGCACACACACACACAAATGCATAAATTGTTGCTACAACACGCATACGACTCGTTGGCCGCCTCGCACCTTTGGCAATTGCAGAGAGCGTCTTGATAAACAGTCAATTAATTGCGGCGTTTATTGTGCGCATTGTTCGCGTGCTGGGCACACTCAAATTGCCATTTAAAATAAACAAATCGCCTGAATTGCGCGAATTATGCGTTTATTGCGCCCAAATAGTTTAATATCAAGTGGAGCAAAGCACGAGAAACACCCGCAAACGGTCAGCGACTCCGTTGCCGGCCAATTAGAACTGAAGGCGTTTCGAAATGACGCTAAAGCCTCAGGCCTCAGGCAACAACAGCAGCAATTCGAGTAGAACCAGCAGCAGCCGCAGCAGCCGCTAAAACGTTGCGTCGCGCCCGAACACAAAAACCGAACTAAATGCGGCAATCCGTGACTGGCGGAAGCGCCCGCAATGACTGAATGGAGATCAGCCGGCAGCAAAGTTCTAGGCGACACGAAGTAGGGACACGAAGTCAGCACACGAAGTCAGGCGTTCAGCCTTCGGCTGCATTTGTTGCACACTCTGCGCAATTGCTAGGATTTTGGCGCCAAAAGCAGTCAACTAGGCAACATGTTGCTGAGCACATTCTGCTAAGGCACATGTTGCCAGTCCTTCAAAAGTTTTATTCAAAAGTTAGACGTTTTTGCCAAGTCTTGGGCATTTTTTGCGGCTAGTTTTGCAGCACGTTAAAAACTTATTTCAAAACAAAATTTTTGTTTAATGTATTTAGCACTAATCGAGTATATATGTCTGTTTTCACGGCTGAAGCGTCAGCACCTGAAGACTCCTCGCAATATGTAGCTGGTAGCATGTTGCCAGAGACCTTGAATGTTGCCAGTCAATTTTTCAAATAAGCCACGAGGTGTGTTTGAAAAGTATATCAAAGTTTTGCAGGCTTAATGAATCTATTTGTCATTGGAACATAGTGGCAGTTGTGCAGTAAATATTTACCAACATTTTTTAAAAGTTGACTACAGAATAAACAAACAACAGGGCTAACTATTTGCAGTTCCACTTTAGAAATGTTTACATAGTGTAAGCCCACACTTTCGCAAATTTGTAAAAATTTCTAAAATAAAAATGATAAAATATATTTAAGCAGATAACGCGTACTTTTGGATACTCTGTACCAACTAGAATAACAACTGAAAGCACGTGAAGTAGGCACAGCTTCATTATGGAGTAAGTGACTCTAAAACTGCGACTCGACCACAGTGATTTTAAAATTGTTGTCTTGAAAGTGGGCTTGTTGAGTTTGAATTGAGTGACTCTGGAACTGCACAAATTAAAGATTTCGGGTATTTAAATATTTTAAGATAAAAGAAGTTTAAATTTTAAACCTTAAAGTGACTACAAAACTGTATGGTGGGCATTAGTTTGAAAAGAGATATATTTCTGATATATTTCGATATTCAATTGTCAGAGTCAGAGATTTGTAACAAGAATAACAGACGGGCGTTGCACAAAACGAATATACCCTTCTTTTATAATGACAGTGAACATGAGAAAATATATTGGAAGATGTACTGAAAAAAAACGTTGCTTCCATTAGACAACTCACAATTTTTGGCATATCTATTTTAATTGTTAATAATTTTTCTCTTTATTATGGCACGCACAATTTTTAGCATTTTGAAATATAAATTCCTACGCGGGAAATCGTGAAGCAGGTTCAAAATTAACAAAACATAACCAATTAAAAAAAAAAAAGAAACAGAGCTTTTAACGACGCGACTTCAAGGCCTGAAGGTCAAGTTTTAAGCGCACGACGGGGCCAATTGTCGTTAACTTTCAATAACGTGTTAATAAACGGCTTAAATAAACTCGCTTTTTATGCAATTGCAAAAAGGGAAACGCAAAAAATGTTTAGTAAATTCGAATTTTATTGACTACAAACAGTTTAACAAACAATTTAACAAATTTTATGGAAAAGCAACAAGCGGCGAGATGTGCATGGGTACGAGGCAAGGAGTGTGTGGTGTGTGTGCGCTTGTGGGCGTGGCACGCCATTTAGACTAACTACAAGATTCGCTACTGGATTCACTTGAGCTTCTTCAGGAAGTAGCGACTGGGTGGACCGTAGTTGGAGGCGGGCACATGGCCGGACGTCGGTGCTTGCCCCTCTATGGCCTGGCGCTGCTCGGCGGGCTCCTCGACAATGATGGGCGCCATGGAGGGATCCTCAATGTTGCTGAGAGCAGCGGATGCCGTTGCAGGCGGCAAATATTGATGGGCGGGAGCGGTCAGCGTAGTTTGCACCTCCTCGCCCGTGTAGGCGGGTGCTGTGGGCGGACCGTAGATGGATGAGGGCTGCTCGGGCTGCTCCGACTCGGGTGCGCTGGTCGTGGGCAGCACATCGGCCACATCGGCCATGGGTGCAAAGTCCTCGGCGGTGGACTGGCGCGGCTCCATATCGGCCGGCGGTGGTCCATAGACGGGCGCCTCCTCCTTCTTGGTCTTGTACTTGATGAAGTAGACCTCGGGCTTGGATGGCTTGGTCGGTGGCGGTGAAGGTATGACAATATCCTGTTCCTGATCGGGCTTCTTGTGCAGCACATAGATCAGAGTCTTCTCCTCGTTCTGTGGTGGCGGTGGCACAACTGGTGCACGCAGCGCTGGTGCCGATGGCGCCTTGATGAACACAATCTTGTAGTGCTTCTGTTTGGGTCCCAGCTCATGGTGCACACGTGGCTGCACCGCATCCTCCTCCTCAAAATCCTTGGGCGGCACATGCACATAGATGTGCTTGTGGACGCGCGTCTCCTGTGGTGCATTGTTATAGCCGCTGGCATGTTGCACGCCCGACAAGCGATGCGCCATGTTGTAGGAGTCATCATAGGCGCTCAGTTGCTCAGCCGCCGGTGCCAGCTGCTCCTCCAGCTGCTGCTGCTGCTGCTGCTGCTGCTGCTGCTGCTGCTGCTGAACGGGTGGCAGGTAGTTCATTTGTGGCTGAGCTGGATGCGCGGCGAAGTTGGCGAACGATTGCTCCTGGGGCAGCGCCTGGTAGATGTGTGACGGCGCATTATGCACTAGAAAAAAGAGAGATTGGGACAAGGGAGAGGTAAGGTGTGGGCTCAGCGGCTGGGCAGTGTCGCAGACACACTCACCATTCAGTGGCAGCGCACGCTGACTCTGCTGCTGTGGTAATCCATAGTAGGGCGATGGCGGCTCAGGACGTGCCTGGACAGCGCCGAGCAGGGCGACGCAGCCAACAAGGAGCGAGAAGGCACGCATGGCAACGGCAATGGCAATGGCAAACGCTTGAGTCTTTGGGTCTCTTTGACACTTAGCTTAGATCACGTAATCCTTGGCTGGTCGGCGGGGCAGCTGCTTCTGCTGATGTTGTGGTTCGATTGGAAAGCGCAAGTCTCGACTGATGCCCCAGTGAACTCAGCGTCGAGCATTTATATGATTCGATTGCGAGAGAGAAGCGAAGCAGTCAGCTAAAGCAAACACAGCAACACGCTGAGCGGCAACTGGCCAAAATCTCATTACAAAAGGCCGCGGCAAAAATGAATTTAATTAAACATCAAAAGACGCTAACACACACGCGCGCACGCACACACGCACACACTCACACAGTCACACACACAGCTACAATAAAAAGAGTTCGACGCTGGGCAGGAGCTAAGCTGAAACGCTGTCAATGGCTGCCCGCTTGTCTTTTGATGTCTCCAAGCGAGAAATTGAACCAAGTTGCAAACTAAATGCACAACAAAACTGGAAAAAATACATTTATTTACCGCTAATCGAGTGTGTGTGTATGTGTGTGTGTGTGTGGGTCAAGCGAGTGTGTTCCCAGGGTGGCCACTTGAATGTTGCCCAGGGTCTGTCGGCCTGGCAACGACACCAGCTCAAGCTTCCTTGGGCTCATACTCTGATCTTAAGGTCATTAAAAAACGTGCCACTTTTTGCTACATACACTCAGCAAAAATTAAATCAAATATGTTGTACTTAAAAGAGACACAAAATGTGTTTAAGTGCGGCCAAGCTTAAAGCGTCTTAAGCTGAGAAGGAATTAAAAAAAAAAATTTTTATTCTGCAATTTCTAAAAACAAGACTGAAAGACAACGCTTCTTGATTCCAGAACTTTTTGATTCAAGCCCAAAACTACTAAAAATTAAAGAAATATTTCAAATTATTATATAGTAAATATATAAATATATAATATACTAGCGGGTATAGCCCGGCCTTGCCCGTGGCACGTATGTTATAAAATCAATGTTCTCAAACAAATTTAAAATGATTTTAAAACTGATCGAACGGTAAACAAATAACTTTCATACAAACGTTTTCCGCCAATTTACCACTGTTGTGGGTGGAATTTCCCAAATCGCTGAAACAAGTATTTATTACATTCTTATGTAGAGCTTTGAAAATAAGTTTGCAGCAAATCGGACACAACTTAAAACCCTGCCCAAAAAATCTTTAAATCGCATTCCCCCCGAAGAAGTTTGAATTCTGCGAAAAGTGTGAAACACGTATCAAATGATTTTTCTTATAGATCTCTGGAAATGAATTTGAGCGCGAAACGTCACCCACCAAATCTTTGACCTCCATTTCCACCAAGGAGGAACGGATTTTCCTAAAAGTGTAAAACACCCATCAAATGAATTTGAACTAAGATCTTTGAAAATAAGTTTGAGGCTGATCGGATGGTAAACAAAAAAGTTACATACAAACGTTTTTCGCGATTTTTCCACACTTGCGGGTGGAATTTCCCGAAACCCCGTCTTAACGTGCACCTACATCACATAAGGTAGCTACAGTGAAAATTTCAGCTTCCTAGCTCTTACGGTTTGGGCTGTGCGTTGATCACCAATCAGTCAGTCAGTCAGTCAGTCAGGACAAACAGTTATATATATAGAGATTATATTATATTATAAAATATTATACAATATATAATAATACAATATAAATAATATAATTTAATAATTAATGTATAGTAAGATATTTTGTACTTTTATAAAGAACAATATTCTAGATTCGTGAATTTATTGATTTAATTTCAAACCCCTAAATAAAACAATTATATAGAGTACCTCAACTTAAGAAGCTGAAAGCTTTTAGAACGAACTTCTTATTTCGATAACTCTATATAAATCCCAGACTCACAATTGAAGTCACATCCTCAAACTAAAATCTTGCATGTTTATAGGACATTTTTCACGCCTAATTTAATAACCTCGTTTTTCTCTCAGTGAATCTAGCAAAAGTTTCTTACGGATGCGCCGAGAGAGAGAGAGACAGACACACACACATACACGTACACACACTCTCACACACAACAACAGCCTTCGCCTGAGTGTGCCAAGTGTTATTTTCACAATTGGAGCACACTCGAAAACGTTGTCTTGAAAACGAAAGTGACCCACGATTACACACTTGGACTGTGCACAACATGCCACCGACCCCCTCTGCCTTTTCTCATATGGTCAACATGCCCTTCCATTGATGAATCTTCATTCATGACCCGTTGTGGCTTGCAGCCGTTTAGCGGGGATTTACTTTAGCTGTGGGCTCTTAATAACCAGCCAAACACTGAGCAGATATTCGTGCCAACAAGTGAGTCCAGTTTAATCTGAGCAGGAAATGACTGCCTAGACAAGGCCGTTGCGCATACGCCAAGTAGGACCGGCGCCTTATTAAAACTGTCAACTGGCAACACTTTCAACACCTACAACAACAATTTTGAAACCATTACGAAACAATCAAAACAAAATCAAATCAAAGTTTTACAATTGCGGCCCAATTATATCAAAGAAGAGGCCTCTTTACACGAGAGTGTCCGACTTGGATATACCCTGTGCGCAGCTTTGTAACCTCCACAAATGCAGACACACACTCTCACGAGAGTGTTTCGTAAGTCTTAGTGCTTTTTTAGCTTTTAAGATTATCAGTTTCGTACAAATTGCTGGCCATCGATATTTATCGATATTTGAAGATGCAAGCATGTTATCGACAACCACATAAATAGCTTTTTTCCTTGTACTCTTCGAGAGTGTTGTATCTTGTAGTTACTCTTTAAAATCAACGGGTGCATACAGACAGGTGGAGAGAACAGGGAGACAGGCATGGCTAAATGGACTCGTCTGCTGATACCAATTAGGAATATGAGCATCAGCTTATTAGTATAAATATTTTAAAGGGTATAATAAGAAAATAAAGCTACCAAAACAAATAGATTTGACAGAGACAAAAACCGAGAGAGAGAGGGAGACGCAGCTTATAAACGAACTTAAGCACTTGTCATCCACGCTGGCCACAAATTATTAAACATAATTGCAGCTCGTCTCTTGATGGCGAGAGAAATTGTGAATCCATAAAATAAATATATGTATGTACATACGAAACATATTTAGCTGGGGCGACAGGCAACAGGTCTGCTGCTGCTGCTTTACGTCATCGGCATCAACAACGCACCATTGAAATTGGTGCACTTGGACACACTGAGGAAGCCAAGTGCCGACAGCGACATGGAGCAGAGGGCGCACAAAGATTGCCACAAAGGTAACAACAGCTGCAACACGAGGCGTCGCGGCGATTGCGACATCGCTGAGTGGGGAAGGGGGACAGGTGGACAGGTGGGGCAGGGCGAGCGTGTCTTTAAAATCAGGTCACTTGTGCAGTAGCCCCCGCCAAATGTCAGCCAGTGCGGCGACTTTTGCGTCTCGCTGTCGGTCTTCGACTTGGTCTCCACATTGGCATTGGCTGTACTTAGCTCCGACTTATCGGCATTTGCGTTTGCCCTTCGTTCGATTTTCGGGGTATGAGTTGAATGTTGCCAGCTCGTTTGTTTTGTTTTTTAGTCGGGTATTTCCACAAGATCTGGCAGCTTAAAAATAGACTGAAACTCTGAAGAATGCACTTGAGCACTGGCGTTGTTGCCACTTGTTGCACTCAAGTGCCAACTGGCCTTTCAACCAATTTTGTTTATCATTGCCACAACACATTTGTGCTTTGTGCTAGTTTGTGAGGGAGCCAAGCCACGCATTGGAGGCCCCGTCATTGAGATGCGACCCTACAAATCGATTAGTTGGTCAATGCCTCCAAACCAGCTCGTTCAAAGATGCCGAGCTGAACTCTTTTCAAATGGGACAGTCTTCAGCTCAAGCTATTTTCCGCTAATAGAATTTCAAAGAGGCTTTATCTAGGACTTCGCTCCAGCTGTGAGATCTGAAGGCACACTTTAACTAATATGGTTTCTTTAATTGATTTTTTGGAAGCCTGAAAGTAAGATCAATTTTATTTGATTTTTATTATTTTCACTCTTATCGTTAATAAATTCCAAATAAATGTATTTAACACTTACATTAATTGCCTAACATTTATTTAAAATTTTAATTTTTAATTTTTTATTTACAGACTCTACTTAAATAAACTTATTTTACTTTTTTATTAATTGCCTTACATTTATTTCAAACTAATTATTTTTTTAATTTTTTTTATTATTTTCCCTCTGATTGTTAACAATAAAACCTTTAATAAATTCCAGATATTATTTGAATGCATTTATTTAACGTTTATAATAATTGCATTAAATTTATTTAAGAATTTTAATTTTTTGAATTTTTTTATTCAATAAAGTCCCAAAATTTATTTAATAATTTTTATTATTTTTCATTTACCATTAAAACATGAATAAACAAAATTAATATTTTAAAAGCATTTCCCAGAAATCATTAAATAAATATGTTGTTTATTATTCATTATTCATAATAATAATGAACTTCAATAACTTTTTCTACTAATTGAACTAATTTTTCTCATTTATTATTCAAGTCAATTACAATTATGTTATTTTTAATTGATTTCTTTATTTGAACTTTATAATCCTTAAAATATTAAACATAAACAATTTTAATAAATTAATTTAATTTGTTCATTTTTACTGTTTATTGTCAACAATAACTTGTACGCAAGTCCCAGACATTGTTAATAAAATTTTATTTTTATTCAATTTTTTTTTATTTCCACGATTGTATACTTTACTTTAAAGCCCTTTATGAAGTTCCCAGAAATGATCTCAATTTATTGATTTAATATTTTTTATTTTTATTTTATTAATTTCACTTTTACCCTTAACTCCAAATAAAATATAATGCAAATCATGGCAAAGTGTGTTACACATTTAAATGCTTCAACCTACATTAAACAAATTATCACAATTTTTAAATGAGTGTCATGAACGCCCCCGGCCGCCCCGCTGCCACCACCGCCGCCGCTCCACTCAACTGGAGGAGCTAGACTAAGCCGGGCCGGCAACTTGAGCCGACGCGTCGCCAGTGCAAAGCAAACCAAAATATTTGTTGACAAACCGTTCGAGCAAATTACTTAATGGCTTAGCCAGTTAATGACCATAATGATGACAATCGTGATAATGATGAACAGGTAGCTGCTCGATTGGATGCTGCCTCGATGCCTCAGTACCTCGATGACTCGATGCCTTGTGGATGCTGCCGCACTGTGTGTAGACAACGTAATATTTATTGCAATTTAAAAGCTGAGCTTTCAACAATTGCACTCAGGCAGCTTAAATTGCACTTGATTTATTTGTGACTAATTAATTACTTATATTTAGCTTAAATATATAATTAACATTTTATACGATATGCTTAGAGATTACTTTTTATTAAATAACCGTTTCCATTAATCCATTTCAATCTCCATACATATGCCAAGCATTTTATTTGAAATGAAAAATATATTAAGAATATTCTAAAATATATTCAATTTTTTTCTCAATATTTTTCATATTTAACTAGATTTGTATCTAAATAGTTTTTAAAGTAGCCCACATTGATTAGTTATCTTTATTTCAGTTTTCCAATGACCTTCAATCAGTGTGCAACGTCTCCAACGATTATCTTGTTAATTAACGCTCAACAGCAACTGGCTTGATTTTTGTTTTTGTTTTTATTGCCGTCTTTTCATGTGAAACACTTGGCGTGCTTTCGCACCAAGGCGAATGGGGCACAGTGGGCGGCTGGGCTGACCAAATGACTGGCGAGCGCTGCACAAGGTCATCCAATTTGCCGCTAAACGAGCACAATTATCGAGCAGCTATCGTCTTATATAACGCATTCGACCCGTAGGAAGTCATTTAAATTCGAGCTACACGCGCGCTTCTTCTTCTACATGTTAATTTTACTTTGCTGCGCCCACCTGCTCCAACGCTGTCTGGCAATGGTAATGGGTGGGTGGGTGTGCGGCTGATGTCATGTGGAGTATCCAGGGCTTTTCAATTACAATGAATAATGAATGTTAATGGCGCCGACTAAAGGGCCTTAGCCCTAAGCTAAGCTAATGGAATTCAAAGTAAACTCTATTTATAAGCCTGCATTTCCAGAGAATGTTCTTAAAGTGGTCAAAACTGAGGTAGGGTGGTTCAAAATTGTCACGACTCTAACATACACTTGAGAAAAAAAAGGGTTAATTCAATCGCAAGACATAAAAAAGGCTTAAATTTCACCTATATAAAGTTACTTAGATTAAACTAACAATAATAAAAATTATATAAAAATATAAGAGAACTAAGTCAAAAAAAAAGATTATCAAACGCATCTTACCAAAAAAAAAAAACATCAAAACACACATGAAGAAAATTTCATAAACTAATTTGAAATCAGTTGTAGTATGGAGCTAGCTAAAAAGCTTAAATATTAATGTATCTACAAAAATATGATAGAAATATTTACTTAATATATTTATGCGTTGATTGTTTAGCTAATTGTTTAAAGAGAAGTGGAAGAAGTTCATTGAACTTAAAGCTAAAAAACATATTGGAAAAATGTAAAAAAAAATATATAGAAAATTTCACAAAAAACTTATAGCCAATTCTGGAAAAAAGCTAGAAAATGAAATAACAATGTAAGCACAAAAATATTCTAAAAATATTTACTTAAAATGTTTAATCGTTGATTGTTAAGTTTATTGTTTTAAGAGTTTAAAGAGATGTGAAAGAAAAGAATATAAAAACAAGTAAGAGGTTCTAGTCGGGAGCTACCGACTAGGGGATATCCTGAGCCCTCCTCTTCCGACAGGCGATAGGTATAAAATGAAAGATAATTGATATATGTATATATACTATTCTAGAAGCTACATGTCAAGTTTGGTGACTCTAGCTCATATTATTTGCCGAAATAGGATTTCGATATCGATGTATTGATCGATTACTTGAAAACGGGGCAAGTTGTCGAATAGCGGAAACAAACTCGATGTGCGCGGGCACTAGGAGGACCTGCAGTCAAAATTTTAAGTCTCTAGCTCTTATAGGTTCTGAGATCCTTGCGTTCATACATACAGACAGACGGACAGACAGACATGGCTAGATCGACTCGGCTATTGATGCTGATCAAGAATATATACACTTTATGGGGTCGGAGATGCTTCTTTCTGCCTGTTACAAACATTTGCACAAATACATAATAAAAATAAAAAAAAGTAATAAACGGATAATAAGTAAAGCATATAGAAAATATTATAAGCAAATTTACAGTAAATGTAGAATAGGACCAAAAAAAAATTGAAAAATATTATAAGTCCAAAAAAATTGAAAACAAATCTACAAAAAATGTGAAATGGGGCTTAATCGAATTATTTATTCAATTATTCAACTCGAACTGAGAAGCATTAAAAGAAACCTAGTTAAATTGATTTTAATTAAAAATCAACCCAAATACAAAAATTATAGAACTTTATTATCCGACACAGTCACATTTGTAAGTATTGCAGTGTATTTAGGGCCGAGATCAATAAACTTTAATGGACTAAAGTGACGCATATCTAAGCTAAAAATGCCATTAAAAAGGTGAAAGTTCAAGAAGCCTTCTGCAAATAATTACAATAATTAAGTGGGCAGTACAAACAAACAAACAAACAAGCAAAGGCAACAACCAATCGAAATGCTGTAGCGTAATTAAAGAGAGAGAGGAAACATTGACATTGAATTATAATGCGGCGTGTAGGGCACAATAATAACAATGAATAATTGTTGTATAAATGCAATGTGTGTGTCCAAAAAAAAATAAATTATAAATAAAGATCAACAAACACGCACAAAATGTGCTTTTATTAACGAGCTGCCGACCATTAAAACCAAAACATCCCAGCACAGGTGGGCGGCGGGCATAAAAGTCAACCAAACAACAAATCAATGAATGCAACAAAGGCAAATTGTGGACAATCTAGGCGTGGGGCGTGGCACATTGTCGCCTCAGCCAGAGACTCTAATGTCAAAAGACGAACGCGCACTTACATATCGGTTAGTTTTACTGACGTATCTCTTGGATGCCCAATGCCAGTGCATGTATCTGCAACTTGCTGTGCCCGTGTGCGTGTGTGTGTGTGGCTGTGTCATGTTTCATTGAATACAATGCCCAGTTAAACACTGCTGCCGTAATTTGTATCTCGCACTTTGTTTATTTACGCTGTCATCTGCTATTGTTTGGCGCTAAGAGTGCCCCCACCCCAGACCGCTTGCTATTCCCCCTTAGCCTTTTTCTGTTTTGGCCAACACACACACACACGAGCACACTCACATTTATACACATTCACAAAGCAGCATTTGGTTAGCCATTTGCAGTCAGTCACATTTTGTGGGGCCCCGCAACAACAACAACAACAACAAATTCGTTTGTCAGCGCGCCCCTGGTTCAGTTTTGTTTTTGGGCACTTTAGCTCTTTGATTTTGCTGCTGTGGGGCACATGGGGCTGCTTTGAGTCTCGACCATCATTTTTGTTTACCATGGCGCGTTTTCTGCGGCCTAACTGGCAATTAAACATGTATTTGCTGGCATTTTGCCATTGTGGCGCACACTTAAACGCAAGCCACGCCCCCTTCTCGCTGTAGGGCTTATCACAATGCCAGTGCAAAATAAGCGAAGAGTCGAGTGCATGTTGAGCTGGCTATAAGCCAGCAATATATATGGGTTTAAGATGCATTTATCTTCAATTAAAAACTGGTGCATTTGTCGTATACGTGATGTTGTCGACAGGATAAAAGCTGTAGTCAATTAAATAATGTGTTTATGTGAAATGCAATGCATGTGCACCCATGAATAAGTTGCAGTTAAATGCATTTTAACATGTTAACTTCATTTTCCCCTATGACTTTTAGTTGATCTCCTGTCAAGGTTAAACAGCCAGTTTATGCTCCTGTTAAATATGCCTATGCATTTATTAAATACAGCAACTTTTCCTTTTAATTGTACTCGTAAGTTTATCTGCCGGTCAAAAATCAGCAATTTATTTATCTAATGGTTAGGCATGGCTTTATACACTTAGCTGCTGTTCAACTAATGAAATACAGTAAAGACTCTATTAAGAGGACTTTAGATTTTTATCTTGCTAACGGAGATATCCGCTGAATATGAATGTCAAAGAAGTATACAACATATTTTTACATTCAAAGGTGAAGGTACGTAATCAAACTTATGCAAATTTTTAACTATGCAATGATTGTCAATGATAAACTGAAATAAATGTTTTAACATTATTTTTTAGATATAAGTTTCTTTAACAGCATTTGTTTGTTGTAATATCTTAAGTATTTGTGAGGATTCGTCTGTTTATAAATGTATCGTATTGCTCCGTTTTGTCTTTTGCTTTAAGTCAAATTTAAGACAAATTCAATTTTAAAACAATTTATGCAGCTTCTGCAAAGCTTCATTTTTGAATCTACACACAATTTGAAGGTTAATTTAGGTTAGTGTAAACGAACTGTAAAGTTGCGCAGTGGCGCAGTGGCGCCATCTGTGTGTCGCGCTTGTGCGCTTATCAAAAACTCACAGCTGTGCTGCTTCGTCTTCCGCTCTTACTAACTACCTTGAACAAGTTCAACGCAAAAGCTTCGCCGCCGAACCTCAAGAAGCCACAGAAAATAAACAAGAAAGAGGCAGAGCGTAAAGATTGTAAAAATAATACACAGTAATACGCAAACGCGAGCAGTTATCAACTGCAGTTCCGCACGAGAAGATCCACACGACGGTGCGCCTGATAAATCCAAAGAAACAACTTTCGCTCTAGACTTTTGCTAGGAAAAACTCCATAGAAGCATGGAAGTATTAGATGACGACGACAACTACAGCGAACAGGTGGGGTAAACTGTAGCTTATCTCGCCACATTCTCAAATACAAATTCTGTTCACAAAGCGCAAAAGGGTATATTGCTTTTGGGCAATGTCCAGTCAGCTGTCCGCTATTCTATCCGTTTGTTTTCATATGCATCATTATGAAAATTTTTTGAGAAAGCTGTAAAAATCTACATCCTCACCGGCTTTTGAGCTAAACTCCGTAATTGGAATTCTTTCGACCTCTTCTAAAAATCAAGCAGAAATAAATACGGCCCACCTAAAAAAGAAGTCAATCACATAAAGAAGTCTCTTGACTGTTTTTGGAGTGTGGACAGAGTATTGTTCAGTCGATAAGACCCGTCTTCAACATTTTTTATTGTTCCCATTCGCCCAGCTAATTCTGGTGCAACAGAATCTGCGCTCGATGCCCATCGAGATTGTGCAGCGCTATGCCGAGAGTACCGAGCATTTGGATTTGAGTCACAATTGCCTCAAGGATCTGTCGTGGCTGTCGGAATTTGAGCAGCTGCGTTATCTGGTCCTGGACAGCAATCGGCTGCACGAGTCGCAGCTGCGCACGTTGCAAGTGCCACTGCCACAGCTGGAGGTGCTCATGCTGAACAAGAACGAGGTGAAGCAAGCCAATGTGCCCCGGTTATCAATTATTATTATAGGGTATATAAATTTACAGTTCAGCGATCTGGCGACAACGATTCGACTTATCAGGCGGCTCTTTCCCAACATACAGTACCTCAGCTTGCATGGCAATCCCATTTGCCCCGACGGCCTGCATTTGCAGCCCTTCTCCAGCTACTTGGATTACGACTATGCATACTACAGGTGGGCATATTGACCAGCTCCTCAATTAAAGCAAGGATCTTTATTTTAAGGATACATTATTTTTCAGCAATTTCATAGCACAGACGCTGGGAAAGCTAAAGTTTCTGGATCACGCCCCGGTGAAACGTTCCTTCAACTATGAGAGTTTTCCTATCAAGGGCCATGATAGGGCGGAAAATACACTTGTAAACACGACAAAACTTTGAAGAAAAAACACATGTACTTAACTAAACTGATAAAATCTCAATATTATAAATCATATACCTGTATTTGTATACAAAAAGCTCTTAGTCATGACAATCACCCATTATTATGGATAAAAGCTCAAGGCGAAGAGCTTTTATTAACAGCCGAAAAGGCGCATAAGACATAAAGCACAAAATATATTAAAGCACGACTAATAAATACCTCGCAGTGTCTTACAACTATTCTTATAGGCTGACGAAATATAGGATATCATATCTAGATTAAGAACTTTAACGATGCTACAAATATAAAATAATTCAAAAACCAGTATAAAATGATATAATAAGCTTTTGATAATAAAAATACAAAAGCAGAAGAAATACTTCGCGGAACATATTAAGCCACAACTAAATTATAAAAATAACTACTAAAATAATAAAGTAGGCAAAGATATACGAATTTTCGAGCGGATACAAATAATTTCAAATTACTTTTAGGGTTTCGTAATAACAAAGGATATAAGAGAACAAGTTAAAAGTAAAATCGAAAAATATAGATCAAATTTAATGGGTATTATTAAACTAAAGCAAGTATAAAGCATAAAATAATTGAAATGCAATATAAAATGGTAAAAATAAGTTCTAGATAAAAGAGAGATTAAATTTGTGCTAGAAAATGATGACATGGCATATTGACGCAAACAAAATAACTCAAAGAAAAGTGCACGAAAAATCAAAGATAATGATATATTAAATTTATGCTAAGGAACAAGTATACAAGTACAACAGTAAATGTTAAACAACAATGCGAGCTAAACTAACATGATCTAGCAGGAGCCAAAAGCCAGCCTTAAACTTTGCAGGGTATATAAACATGCACAACAGTATAAATACACACACACACACACACACACACGTGTTCATTTTCTGTTAGCCTGCGTTAGCCGGCCGGCATATGTTTTGCGGAGCGAAAGACAGCACAAAAGCGAGACAGCGTTAAAAGCACGCGCAGAGGCAAATCAAATAAACGCACGCATATCAAAGGCAGCCATAAAACGAATCCAGAAACCAATTGCAGCTTCAGTTAAGTGCTAACGCTCAAGCAGTCAAGTTGTCAGTCGCTCAATTGCAGCTCTTCAATATGGCCAATCCCAATGCGCAGCCCAAGTACACAAAAGTAAGTAAACAAGATATTGTTCTAATATTCAGAGGTATTTGTTTCCGTATCTCTATATTTACGGCTGTTCCTATAGTGAGTGAAAAATTGCAATTACCTGGCTACAGTTGGCGACAAAGTGTGCTAAGCTTGGTTAGGATAAGCCCAAAGCCTTGAACTGCTTATAAGAAGTTCATTTTTTTCTTTTTGTGAATTTTAATTGAAGCACAATTTATTCAACTCGAATGGTTACACGATTTTTTTGTGTTTGATGTCAGTTTAAAAAACTTGTTTTCGTCAAGAATTTAGTCGCTTTCCTTTACTATATATGTATGTATGTCTTGCATATATATAAGTATAACGTTAGTATATGTATATTTCAGTATGCATGTGTGTTTGTGTGTGTGCGTGTGTGTGTGTATGTCACGCACACGAGACCGCAATATGTTTAAAGTGTTATTGTATATTTTATATAAATAATTGCGGGCCCATCTGGCGTTTTATTATTTGACACTTGCTATCGCCCTTTAAGCATTATCAAGTGGGCTCTTTATATAAAAACATTTCAATATAATGCATATACATATATATGTATGTACATGTCCGATTTGTATAGTTGACTTTATAAGCGACACGCCTGCAATATCAATTGAAAATATAATTATACACTTACATTGGTTTCCTATAAAGGAATTAATTGTCTTATGAAACTAAGCTAAATATCAGTTATAAAGGAATTAATGGTCTTATGTATTTAGGCTATACGTCAGCTATAAAGTTTTATTATTATATGATGTAAATATTTAAGCTCCATGGAGGAGCGAGCAGACTGAAAAAAAGTTATCCACGAGCAAAATAAAACAAATATTTATAATCGTCGTAGATATTCACAAATTCTATTTTATTTTCACGCATTTCCAGTTTATCTAGCAAAATGGAATTATTGTTTTATGACTGTTAAATAGGCTCTTTTTGTTCTACACTCGCATATTTAAAAATCTCTTTTTCAACAACAATCAGATACAAAAAAAAAATAACAGGAAAGCATCTCAAAAAACGCTTGGAAATACTTTAAAACTAAAAAATATATGTAAGCCGCATCATAAGGAATTTATTTAATAAATATACATCGCATAGCTTATGACTCGTAATATTATTCGTTACGATGCGTAATGTATAGAAAAACTTAAGACGTAATTTGAGCTAAGCGTTTTTTTATTTAAAGTAACATAATGCCAAAAGGTTTACAAAATGATTGCAACAAGAAACTATGATTTTTTTGTATAGAAAACATAAAACTCATAAAAACCCGACAAGTCTTACCTTTTACTCCTAAAATATTACTGATCAAATACTATGCAACAATCTAAGCTGGGGAAAGCCAAAGTATTTCTATTCTCCAACACTCAACGTGTTGAGCTCTTGCCCTGTTTACAGGGTATTATCTCATTAAAATGCTTGCTCTTGTTTACATTAACATAATTTTGATAATCGCTGGTGGTGCTCTGATAATGGCCATTCTGATAAGGGACCAACACAATATTAGATTAGTTGCGCTCGAGTGTGGCCTTAAATTGTCATATTTAGATCATGAGTTGGCAGTTTTTAGTTTGAGTTCCTCTTAAATGCTCCTTTATTGCCCATTTTATTCGATTGCAATCTTGACATTCTCACATGCATAAACTCCACTTTAGCTAATTGCTCTAAACTGCGTCAATTTCACATTCGTTGATTTTTCCCCCCAATCAAAACTCGGAATTTCATTGACAATGTCATTATTTGTTGAAAGTTTAATAAAGTCTAGTTAGATCGTTTTGTTTACATTGAGCGTGTTTGGAGACTGACAACTTGTTAGGTTCACGGCGCTAGTTAGGCACAGAGCAAAGGTCGTGGATGAAGTGGCGCCAATTAGTGGCACGCCAGGTGGTGCAGCTGCAAATGAATTGCAGCAGCTCGAGCTATGAGCATTGCCCACCCGCGCACATCCAGGTGAGGCGCACAGATTGACAGGCACTGGCACGTATATAACGTATAATAATTGCTATATAATCTGTATTTGATTGCAGCTGTTTATCAACAATGAATTCGTTGATGCCGCTTCGGGCAAAACCTTTGCCACCCACAATCCGGCAACGGGCAAGGAGATCATCCAGGTGGCCGAAGGCAATAAGGTGAGCATGAGCTCGCGCTGATAACGCGCGGCAGATTCTAATCTAATTTCCAATCTTCCAATCCAATCAACCAGGCTGATGTCGACCGAGCTGTGGCTGCCGCCAAGAAGGCCTTTCATCGCGGCTCCGCCTGGCGTCAAATGAGTCCGCTGCAGCGCACCAATCTGATGAACAAGTGGGTGGCATTGACCCTTGATCCTTGAATAGTCACATAACAACTGCTCCTCGCCCCACTCCATATTTCAGACTCTGTGAGTTGATGGAGCGCGACAAACAGTTTTTGGCCAGCATTGAGACCCAGGACAACGGCAAACCGTTTGCGGAGGCACTCTTCGATGTCACCATCTCGGTTATGACGCTGAAGTATTATGCTGGCTGGACAGACAAGTTCTTTGGTGACACCATACCCGCTGGTGGTTTCGTTGCGATGACACGCAAGGAGCCAGTTGGCGTTGTCGGTCAGATAATACCCTGGAATTACCCACTGTTGATGTTGGCCTGGAAATGGGGTCCCGCATTGGCCGTTGGCTGCACCATTGTCATGAAGCCCGCCGAGCAGACGCCACTCACAGCCTTGCACATGGCCGCACTGGCCAAGGAGGCGGGTTTCCCGGCGGGCGTCATCAATGTAATAAATGGCTTTGGACCCACCGCTGGCGCCGCCATCAGTGAGCACCCGGACATTGCCAAGGTGGCGTTTACCGGCTCCGTGGACATTGGACGCATTGTTATGCAGGCGGCAGCCACAACGAATCTGAAGCGCGTCTCCCTGGAGCTGGGCGGCAAGAGTCCCGTCGTTGTGTTCGAGGATGCGGACAGTAAGTGGCATAGAATCCTAGACATTAGCGTTGAGTAACCCCATTTGATGTGTTTGCCCTGCAGTTGACTATGCTGTGGAGACCGCCCATGAGGCGCTCTTCTCCAATCACGGCCAGAGCTGCTGCGCCGGCAGTCGGACCTATGTGCACGAGAAGATCTACGACAAGTTTGTCGAGAAGGCGGCCGCCAAGGCCAAGGCACGCACCGTTGGCAATCCCTTCGAGGAGAGCACTCTGCAGGGCCCCCAAATCGATGAGGAGATGATGACCAAAGTATTGGGCTACATTGAGAGCGGCAAGCAGCAGGGCGCCAAGCTGCAGGCGGGCGGCAAGCGTATTGGCAATGTGGGCTACTTCATCGAACCGACCGTCTTCTCCGACGTCAAGGATGACATGCGCATTGCCAAGGAGGAGGTAGAACCAACACCTTGAGCAGCCTCAGCAAGTGCACTCATGTCCTGCTCTTTCAGATCTTTGGACCCGTTCAGTCCATCTTCAAGTTCAGCTCCATCGAGGAGATCATTGAGCGTGCCAACAGCGTGCAGTACGGCCTCGCCGCCGGCGTCATCACCAACGACATCAACAAGGCCATGAAGTTCGCCAATAGCGTCGACGCCGGCTCCGTTTGGATTAATTGCTATGATGCCGTCCTGCCGCAGACACCCTTCGGTGGCTACAAGCACTCCGGCATTGGTCGCGAGCTAGGCAAGGACGGTCTGGACAACTATCTGGAGACCAAGACAATTACCATGAAGCTGCTGTAAGGTGGACAGCATCTGGTCCTTTTTGTTTTTTGTTTGTATATGGAATATTTGTATTTTATTTGCACCTTCTGGCTTTATGGTTAGACTATTGCATTTCAATTAAAACTATTTGTCGAAAACTAAAATCGATTATATTATAAATTAAAACGAGGCACGAGCTTACTTAGCTTACGCTTAGATAATATCATTGAATTGGTCGAAACCATTTTGTTTTGTTGTTTGTTGGAAGTTCAGCAGACTTCAAATCGGAGCTTGAAATTGCCTTTACCCTTGCAGAGAATGTTATTATGTTCACGGGCAGACATAAAACTGATATATACAATATATATATCGGGCCATTATATAACTATATCATAAAGCAGCGAGTCGCTCAATATGGGAAAGGTTTTTTGTTTTCCGAGATATCTTGACCATCTGGACATTTACATGTTATACTCCTTACATGTGCCTAAAATCTTATCCACATAAGACTTCTATACCATATAGCTCTATTAAGGCTATAAAAATAAGTTAAAATATGAAAGTTTAATTATTGATCGATCAAACCTATCTTTACCAGGCACGAGCACTATTTTATATATTACACTCTTGGCAAAAAATCGTAAGAACTTCGTATTACCCTATCTCTCTTCCATATCCATCTGCTATAGCAAGGATTGCTGATATATAGAATATGGTAACTTTTCGGTTCGAGAGCATCAATTTTGTACAATCGGACTACTGTAATAATTAGCTTCCTTGGGCAGGATAGGGTCATATATTAGACTGCGGACTCCTCATCTGCAAGTGTACTTAATATTCGGCAAGCCGAAACCATTTTCGCTTGTTCGTTTGTTTCATTTTGTTCTAGTTCTTCTTCTTTATCCCTGCTTTGTTCTTCAAAACAATCGTATATAAAAATAAACCTGAGATTTCTGATGTGCTTGTGCCAAACTCAAGCCTTAGGCCAAAGTTGTTAAGTGCGCTTGTTGCCGTTGTTGTTGCTGTTGTTCCTGGGCCTTCAGCTCGACCAGCGGCATGGCCACATCACTAAGCCGGGACTTGGCGCTCTGATAGTCATCCTCCGACTTGGGTCGCAACTGCTGCTGCTGCTGCTGCTGCTGTTGCTGCTGCTGATGCAGGTGACGCTGTGGGCTGGACTGTAGCACCTTAGTATAAATGGGTTGGATGGGCTGAGCGCCAGCTGGGCAATGATCGAACATATCATCGATATCGACCAGCTGGAAATCAAAGGCATATATGTAACGCAGCACCATGACCAGCAGGGCCAAGAGCCACAGTATCATGCTAATGATATAGCTGCAACGGAAGAGATCCAGATACACATCGTGCGAGACGCTGTGCTCGTGGATGAGCGGCCGCAACAGGGCAATCGCATCGCCACAGCTAAAAATAAAGGTTGTTTCACTTGTTTTAATCTAGTGACACACATATCAACACACCTGATGGCCAGGGGATTGGTGAGACCCTGCCGCAAATGCCCACACAGACGTCTCAGATAGCCATTGGTCAGTATCGTGTATGCCGCGCTGCCCAGGCTCATTAGCGTGAAGATCAATATGGAGGGCACCACAATGCGCCAAGGCTTGGGTAGTACACTGAAAAAGACAAAAGGAAAGAGCAATTCAGTTAGTTGTTACCTGTTCACAGTGTAAGAAGACATTGAAATGAGTTAAAGGGAGTCTTCGGGATTGATAGGACTGTTGACTCCAAAAGAAAGGCCCATCATAAGGGGCCCATCATAAGGCTACCTGCCAAAACTAATGAATCCAGCTCTAATAATGTGATATATACAGATTTGCACGGTTTGCTCGCCTCCTAGTGGGCATGGCAAATGTTGTAGTACTTAGTCTGACCCGAAGATACACGACTATATTTCCTACAAGTTTCATGAATAGATGAAAAGATCAATACACACTCTTTCCCTTTGTGAACAGAGTATAAGAAGCGTCAGTGTAACCGACTAGAATGTACTCTTAGCTCAGCACCGAGCTACACTTACAAACATTCTCGCTTTCTTCTACACATGCATACATAAAAGCATATACACACACATGCAGATTAACGCACGCCGCATGCTGTGCACTTAAGCTGCGGCTGTGCGTCTTCTTCCCTTTGTCCCATACAATGCAAAATACTTTCTTTAAATACTTCGGTGTTTAATGTCCGATCTCGGGACTCAAATATGACACCCAGGGCAAAAGGCTCAAGCTCTATATATATAACTGTTTGTCCTGACTGACTGACTGACTGTCTGGATTGGTGATCAACGCACAGCCCAAACCGTAAGAGCTAGGAAGCTGAAATTTTTACTGTAGCTACTTTATGAGATGTAGGTGCACGTTAAGACGGGGTTTCGGAAAATTCCACCCGCAAGTGTGGAAAAATCGCGAAAATCGTTTGAATGTAACTTTTTTGTTTACCATCCGATCGGCCTCAAACTTATTTTCAAAGATCTTTGTTCAAATTCATTTGAGGGGTGTTTCAAATCCGTTCCTCCTTGGTGGAAATGGAGGTCAAAGATTTGGTGGGTGACGTTTCGCGCTCAAATTCATTTCCAGAGATCTATAAGAGAAATCAATTGAGACGTGTTTTACACTATTTGCAGAATCCAAACATTTTCGGGTGGAATGCGCTTCAAAGATTTTTTGTACGAAGCTTTAAATTGTGTCCGATTTGCTTCAAACTTATTTTCAAAGCTCTACATAGAATGTAATGAATACGTGTTTCAGCGATTTGGGAAATTCCACTCGCAACAGTGGTAAATTAGCGGAAAACGTTTGTATGGAAGTTGTTTGTTTACCGTTCGATCAGTTTCAAAATCATTTCAAATTTGTTTGAGAACATTGATTTTATAACATACGTGCCACGGGCAAGGCCGGGTTATACCCGCTAGTACTATATATATATCTGCCAAATTTGTTCTATTTAGCTTTTTAATTCTTCGAGCTATGCTTATGGCTCAATGTCTCAAAATCTATTTTATGGAAATGGGGGTAGATATCGAAAAATATGATAAACTCGTTCTGTTTATGAAATATGAAAAATTCAAGACAACCTCCAGACAGAAAAAAGTCAGACCTGCCTGGATCGACTGAGCTGGTTGTTCTGATCAAGAATATTTATAGTATATTACGTTGGAGATGCTTCCTTCTGTCTGTTACATACATAAGCACGAGAAACATTATACCCCTTAACTGATTTTCAAAGGGTACAGGGTATACAAACTTAAAGTCTTAGGCCACTTACGATGTTTTCTTGTTGCCTGTTTGATAGATGAGACACATGGCCGTCCAGATAATGGCCACAGCCTCGGATATCAGTGGAAATGTGTAAACAAACTGGGCGCCAATGCCGCGACTCCAGCGTGTGGCGTGCGTATCTATGGCCTCTGCAAGCAATCAAATCAGACTTCATACCAAATGCTCTTTCCCACTATAGACTTACGGCTAGCGAGAAATTTGCGATCCGCTTCCGCATTGGGCACCTTCTCTGGCGGTGCATTTGTTGTGGTTGTTGTTGCCTGCTGCGCATCCTCCTGCTCCCGTTCGCTGACCAGCCGGGCCAGCAGGAGCGCATTATCCTTTGGCTCGTAGATATGTTCGAATTTGTATTTTGGCTTTTTAGTTTCTGCTAAAGGGAATAATACAAGTTAAGTTATTTGAGTTACAGCATTCGCCAGCTTACTTACGGCTGTCGCTCTGCAGCGCTTGCGGCGTTTCATTTGATTCATACGGAAGCTGTGCCACTTTTTGCAGATCCTGTTGGAAGATCTCCTTGCTTCTGTTATCCATTTGGCCATAGTCGCGATCCTTAAACATTATTTTGGCACTGATGATTCCATCGTAGAAATCGCCGGATAACACGTGCAGTGAAACGCTCCACATAATCGAGAAAATCGCCACGAGCACCATGAGACATATTACTAGAACTACAAAAAAAAAAAATTAAATACAAATTTGGTTATTTAAAGAACAAAATATAAAAAGAGGTAAAAGTAGTTTTCAATTAAAGCTGTTTGCAATTTTACAGAAATAATAATAATAATAATAATAATAAATTAAAGTAGTATCGGTTAATTTGATAAAAAAAAAGTAAGGAAATATTCGGTATGCCTAAGATTTATTACCCTTGTAGACATTTGCCTTTCTTATGTGAGAAAAGTGAAGTTCGTAAATAATGAGTTTGATGAAAATATCTTTGAAAACATATTATTCTGCCATATAAGAACCTACTTTACGACCGAAGTATCCTATGGCAGCTGTATGATATAGTGTGCGGATGTTGATTTTGGGGAGGATTTCGATATTATGAGGATCAAAGTGGAACTAATAAATCTAATAAGTTTGTTCAAGTTATCTCATTAGAACCTAGTTTTGGACCGATCGTGGTCCGATCTGGCTGATTCTGACAGATGTACTGCCTGCAAAAAAAAGAGATACCTTTGCAAAATTTCAAGACGATAACTTTAAAACTGAGAGACGAGTTCGCATAGGAACAGATAGACGGACAAATCTATATGAACTTGACTGTTGGTGCTGATCTAGAATATATTTACTTTATTGAGTCAAATGTGTCTTCTTCTATGCGTAAAATATCAAGCCAAAACTAAGTATAACACCCTCTACATAGGTATAATAAGGAACGAGATATGTGTGCTTAGACATTTTAATATGCTGACAGAAGTTCGAACCCTGAACTTTATTTTCAGTTAACGGGTTTGACTCGAAAATGTTTGAGCGCTAAACTTCAATTAATAAAAGGAATCTTGAATTTAGAATTGATTTAAATAGGACGCGTTTGAAGCAAGATCTGGGCTCACAAATGTAGAAAACCTCAGTAGACGAAACCTAGAAGCTAAGTTCAAACTATGAACCGAAACAATTCTTTGATTAAATGGTTATTAAGTATTTTTCTCAATGGTTATCATTTAAATATCTTCTTTAACTAATTTTGTTAATATAAATAAAAATATAAATAATTCTATACAAAAATTCAAAACAATATCTATCTCAATATAATAACAAAATCTGAGAATTATGCGATGTGCTTGGGTTCTATTACAACTATTTAAAGGCAAAGGTTAAGGTCTAAAGAATTGTAAATATAGAGGTGATATTTTTGGGCGAGCTTAAGCACAGATGATAAATAGTTGCGCATATCTGACAGCATCCGTTTACAATAGGTGTGGCTAGAGGTTGGGGGGTGGAGGGGTGCCGAAGTGGCCAGAGACGTGGCGGCGTCTACTTTTGTATACATATTCGTAAATTTACTAGAAGACATCGTGAAAACAAACATAGACAATGCACAGTCCATAAACTAGCTGGCCAGAGTTTATATTGGAGGCATGATATCATGGCAGATGTTGTATATGGCTTGGTTAACGAGCCACGAAAGAAACAGCAACAACAACAAAAACAACAATTAAAAACATTTGCCGATGACGTCGAAATTAGCGACGGAGCTGCTCAATAAAACCCATTTCAATTGATGCTAAATTTCCGACACGCCGAGTTCACAGAAATGCCGAGCAAAATATAAATTTTAATGGAACGAAATGAAAAATGCATTGTGGCTAAAAGTCAACAAACATATTTACGAATTGATATATGTTATGTATGTGTGTGTGTGTGCCATCATAAAATTTTAAATAAAAATGGGTATTTTTATTTTTGGTTGTCTCGCGAAAATTTGAAAATTTTCATGTTCCATGAGTAATGTCAGGAAAAATGTAACGCATTGAAGAAAACGTTTTCGAGCTCATAAATGATATATATTCTTGATCATTAACAACTTCCGACTGCTGGGAATAATAGCTAGAATATTAAATTGATACTCGAAAAACTTTTAAAAGTGGAAAGACCGCACAAAGTTGATGTACTTTATCCCTATGGGAATAAAAGCTTTTGTTTGAAAGAACTTCTCTGTTGTATTTGTGCCTAATAGGGTATTCAGTAGTCGTCGAGCCAAAGGCAGCGCTTGTTTAATTTATAAATTTGCCCATTTTTATGATTTGCAAGGATTAATAAAAAAAATCGTAAACATAATGACAAATAGACGGACTGTCAAGTGCACCCGTGAATGGGTTGAGAATATTTTCATGCACAAATGAACGCATAAATTAGAAAATGTGTGTGCCACTTGATATTGCGAGTTGCAGCAACAGCGATGACATCATGCCCCATCTCCAGCTGGGTGTGGACCAGGGTCGCGCACCGGAACGTTAATAGAACCGGGCCTTGGGGCATTGTTTCGGCCAACAAGAGACTACTTCAGCTGCCCGAAATCAGCTGTGCTGCGGAGAGAGGAGGGGGAAACTAACTGAAATGCTGGCCCAGAGTGTCATTAGCGATGATGGCAACTATTTTTTTTGGTCAGTCAAATTGGCGATTGGTGTAACTGAATATGGCTCACCGGGGGCCAGACGATGGCGTAATTCTATAAAGCGAGTCGAGCTAGATATAAATAAATATTACGGCTCGAAACTGGATATGAAAAGAAACAGAATCCAAATCAAGTATTGTATTCATGAGACGCCAAATGTATGTGCGCCTAATACTCATATAACAAAACTATACAAAGAAAATAAACCACGGAACCATTCCTCGCAAGCCCTCGAGGTTCTTTAATAAAGTTTCGTTTAAAATGAAACAAAATTAAATCAATGCGTATAACAAATAATAGAGCGACAATGTCGTTTTATAAGCATTATATTTGATTTTATAAACATACATTTACAAAAACCACACATATGCACAAGAACGCACGCAATTACTCTTCTTCCTCCTTTGTTCTACCCCACAAAATGCATTCTTTATTAACTTGGGTGTTTGTAGTCCGATCTTTATGAAATTGTCAGCGCTTCAATATGGCATAAAATTACGTGTATATACCAAAGTTTAAGGCTCTACTTGCAGGGAGATGGTGCCAGGTTACAAAAAAATGGAGTATTCTTAATCTTTATTTAACATACCATGTTTTAAGTTGAGTTTATCCAGCTCTAACAGTTTTCAAGCTATGCTTAAAGAAACCATGACCCAAAATTGATAATTATCGATATAACAGAAATGATAGTTTATATATAACACATAAGGAGGAGCTAATATTGTGGCTGTAACCCAACTAATGTAAGGGTAAATTCCACTCGAGTAATACCCGCTTATGCTTATATATATTTAAGATTTCACTTTTCAGCCGGAAGCTGTTTCAGTTTATTTTCAGTTGCCACTTTAAAATGAACCACATGGCGTATGCGCATTCTTTTATAAACTGCGCCCACACAGCACTTGGCGCCATTAACTGCACAAGCTTAATTGTTTATCAATATCTCAGCAAACATAAACAAATAGACAAACGTCAGAGCCGCCGAAAAGTGGAAAAGTGGCCAAAAGGCTGAATGCGAGCGGTTAAGCAGCAGAGGGCGGAGCTTCCATTCAGTGGCCAATTAGCAGGCGAGCAAAAAAGCAGCACGAGTTAGCACATTTGCAAATCCTTTAGGCCCATTTAGCACCTTCAACTATTTGCTTACGCAGATGGTAAGTCTGTGAGTATGTAATGCTATAAGTACAAATTCGTAAAAGGTCTGGCACATATGTATGCATATCTGAGATCACGGTCTGTTATGTGTGCTATCATTTTAAATCAGGGCTGCAAACTGGCTGTAAATCTAAACCGTTTGAACTTCAATTTCTTATTCACCAAGAACCGAAACTGAAGCCTGATTAGTTGAAAAAAAACCTGACATAAAATTGAATCTGACAATGTTAAAAAAAAAGGTTTTTTTTGCTATTTAAAAATATTATTGTAAGACTTTTAATCTTTTGACATTGCGCTAACGACTGTTTTCGTACTCTAAATATACAATTTTAATGAATAACAAGAAAGAACGGCCATCTTCACGAATATTAAATACCCTTGTAGACAGATGCTATGCGTACGAAATAATGAGACCCTCAAATGCTGAGTTTGGTCTAGCTATTTGAACAGAGATAAACTAATTTTTCGACCGATTCTTCCCATTTTGGTATATGATATAGTGGTCCGATGTAAAATCTTATCAATAAAATAAAAGTATAATATGCTCAACAATGGGTCAAGAATATGTACATATAACAAACTTAGCTAATGATAAATTTAATTATTTTATTAAAAAATTGAAGGAAATTTGACGAATGAACGTTCAGGCTGGTCTTCAAGAAATCCTTTTCACGAAGATAATAATAATAATAATAATAATAATAATAATAATAATAATAATAATAATAATAATAATAATAATAATAATAATAATAATAATAATAATAATAATAATACTAATAATAATGATAATAATAATAATAATAATAATAATAATAATAATAATAATAATAATAATAATAAAAATAAAACGAGAAGGAAGGGCTATCTTCGGCACGCCGAAGATTTAATACCCTTGCAGACCCAACCTTTTCATAATGCTCATAGTGCTTTGCCCGTATCTAAGAAGCACAGGGAAAATAGTTAATGACAGTTTTTTAACCGAGTATGATTAAGATGTCTTGAAAAATAAAAAAGTTTTCCATACAACTTAATTTCAACCGATCGTTCCTCTGGCAGCTATATGATATAGCTGTCCGATCTTAATAGGATTTTGAATATATATGAGGAGCATAGCAAAACTAAAAAATGCCGAGTTTGATCAAGATATCTTAATAAACAAAAAGTGTTCCATACAACAACTTAATTTTCGACCGATCGTTCCTATGGCAACTATATGATATAGTGGTCCGATCTTAAAAGGATTTTGCATATATATGAAGAGCATGGTACAACTAATAAATGCTGAGTTTGATCAAGATATCTTTATAAACAACAATGTTTTTCATACAACAACTTAATTTTCGACCGATCGTTCCTATGGCAGCTATATGATATAGTTGTCCGATCTTAATAGGATTTTGCATATATAGTAAAACTAATAAATTCCGAGTTTGGTCAAGATATCTTGAAAAACATAAAAATGTTCCATACAAAAACTTAATTTTCGACCGATCGTTCCTATGGTAGCTATATGATATAGTTGTCCAATCTTAATGGGATTTTACAAATATAGTAAAACTAATAAATACCGAGTTTAGTCAAGATATCTTTATAAAGAAAAATGTTTTTCATACAAGAACCTACTTCTCGACCGATCGTTCCTATGGCAGCTATATGATATAGTGGTCCGATCCAGCTGGTTTTGACATATGAACTGCGTGCAAAGTTTCATAAAGATAGCTCTAAAACTGAGATACTAGTTCGCATAGAAACAGACAGACGAACATGGCTATATCAACTCGGCTGTTGATACTGATCAAGAATATATATACTTTATGGGGTCGGAGATGTCTCCTTCTATGCGTTACACATTTCACGACAAAATTATAATACTCTCTGCAAGGGTATGAAAAATGTATAATACAAATAATAATAATTTTAATATTCATAATAATCATATTATTATTAATATTAATAATAATGACAATAATATTAAAAATAATAATAATATTAAAATTAGCCAAATTCATCATCATCAGAATAATAATAATAATAAGAATAAGAGCGAAAAAGTTGTTGATTTATTTCTAATGGCTAACAAACTCAAGTGCGTTCTTGTCAAAGTGTCAAAGTCATTCATCAACAATTGTTTGCACATTTTCGAAACATTATTGATGAAAGGCGCATTCCACACACATGACAGACGACAGACGACAGACGGGGCGGAGGACAGAGAATGGACAGGCAGCATGTTTGCCATAATTGATAAAAATATTTTTGCTGTCAATTTGGTAACCAATGTAGGCGCCTTATAAAAACTCAATTAGCTATGTCAACGGCACGCACATATTTATATAACTATATTTCTTTCTATCGGAATTATATATTCAGCCGAAGGTTGTTTTTCACACAGCCCTTTGTGGGCTAAGGCCTTAAAAATAAAAGACATCATCTATACATTTATATATTCAAATTACATTGTGACGCATTTACAACATGTGAACAGCGAAATACTTGGGCATATAAGAATAGAAATTGTGTTAGAAATTGTTCGAAAAAGGTAAAGGAAAAGGAAACATACGATTCAAGTTACGCACATCGCCAGTTGTTAACTTTCCCTGTTTGTACTTTTGTATCAGCTCCATTCTGGCATTTTATTTTTATATTTATATTTATTTTATTTAATTTTTTTTTTTTGCGGTTTTGGTTTTTTGATTTGCAATGCCAAGCAGTTGGCTATGCTATGCGCGGAACACCCGATAAAAGCACTTCCTACAGCAAATTTTGCATTTATTTTTAGCATTTATTTCACTCACACTTCTTTCGGTTTTGGAATTATTTACATTGCTTTGAATATTTTATGGAGCACAATTTATTTTGAATGTTCCATCAATTTTTCAGATTTAACGACTGCTAATCAGCTGTTTGCGCGGCCCAAGAAGTTTATGGGCAAAACAATAAACAATGTGAAGCGCAATAAATTTGAACAATAGTCAATAAAATGAATTCTTTGCTTGTTTGGATTGAAAGAGTCAAAAATCAATCGAGCAGGGACAATAAGGTGCAGCTTGTGGGTGCTCTGGAGCAAAACTGATTGACTGACTCTCTGACAGATCATTGATTGATTGATTGATGATCAACGCACATCACAGGATGTAAGGACTAGCGCAAGTGATGTAAGTGCACACTTGGGCAAATTCCACGCGAAACTGCGAAAAATAAGTGGAAAACGATTGTATAAAGCTTTATTGTTTACCATGCGAACAGCCTTAAATTCATTTTTTAATTAACTTTGGGAAAATTCATTTGTGAAAAGTGTTTGCCCAAATTGAAAGCAATAAACTTGTTTCAGTTTAAGCTGAAAAATACCCGCTGCTAATTAAAATTAATGTAAAATATAAAAAACAAACAATAATTAAAAACTTTTGCCTTTGTTGATATTTTGTGTGTTTCTTAATATTTTTACGGCATTCAATTTGTGTTACGTATACGTCGTGTAATTAACACCTATTGTTAGTTTTGAGCGCGTGGCTTGGGCTCCTCAATAGCTGCGGCGTGTTCTTCGGCATATAAATAGAACTTTGTTTGGCACGGACAATCAAGACGCCAACTCCCGCAATGCAATCGCATCGTCGCAGTTCAGGGTCAGTCAAACAACCCCCCAAAAAATAAATGAAAAAAATCGGTTTCATTGAATATTTATGCTATTTACTTTATTGTTGTTTATTTAATTTGCATAAACGCGCTCAACCGTTGGAAAAACAAACCGATTGTCGTATCGAAATCAAATGGAAGAAAAAAACAAAAAACACGCTCCGCACGAGAAACGTCAACCGCAGCTCGACGCAGTTGCTCAGACACTGAGGCGGCGGCAGCATTTGGCAGCCAGGCCAAAGCATAATATTTCTCCAGCAAATCACTCAAACAGAGGGCGAGAGAGCGAGAGAGCGAGAGGGAGAGAGAGTGAGGGAGCGTGTAGGCGAGCGGCAGAGGCTACACAGTTAGACAGCGTGAGCGAGTTTCTTTTTGAGTTTTGTTTTGATTTTCTCAGCCTGCAACTGGTTATTCAAGTTGTTGTTTTCGCGTTTTGTTTTGCTTTTGTTTTCTCATTGTTGTTTGTTATTTTTCGCATAGGCCTGTGTGCCAGCTACCTATTGTAGTTTGTTTTCTTCTTTTATTTCGAATAAGATTTCGGCGCGTTGGAGGGGGCGTATGCGTAATATATGCGTTGTCTTATAAATATGAGAATATTTGTAGCTATGATTATATTATAAATTTGTCATCAAATAATATGCATTATATATACATTCGTGGGCACTATCAACGTCCGAGTCGATATATCCAAGTCCGTCTGCCTGTTTCTATGCAAACTAATCTAAACTAAACTGTAAAACATACCCTTTTATCACTTGGATACCATTGAAACGATCGATTGGGCTCTGGTTTAAAGAACTTATGTTTTTCACAATGTTAATTAAATTTAGACATTTACGATTGTCTTATAAATATAATTTTTACAACACTACTTATATTCAAGCAAGATCTAACCAACATCAGACTATCATATTACATATATAGTTCAATAGAGGCCATCGGTCGAAAACTGAGTTCTTGCATATGGATAATTTCATGTTTTGAAAAAACGTGTCAATCAAATTTAGACATTTACGATTTTTACAACACTGTCTATATTCGAGCAAAATGTTATTACCATCAGTCGAATCAGTCAAATTAGACGGTCGTAAAACGAGTTCTTACAGAAGAAATTTTTTTTTGTTTTTTAAGATATTTTGACCAAACTCTGACTCCACTGAGCTCGCACTCGTTTGCTTTAAAAGCATTAATTCTTTAAATTCTGCGTGCAACAACTCCTTGCTGTTGATATTTGTGAGTTTTTACGGGCGCAATTATCGGCGATGACCTTGAAAACGAAAGTCGCTTTTATGGCTCAAGGTGAGCTTAATTAACAACCACAATGGCCAAATACTTTTCCATGTGTGCGTGCGTGTGTGTGTGAGCCTAAAAGGGATATAGTATAGTATGTACTTCCATCGCGTGCTAGGCAGACGTATAGAGTTCTTTGTTTTACACCAAGTACAACTGGCAGCCGCTTTATATTTCTCTAGGTCTTGTATTGTTCTTCGCATTTTAGTCTTTTTTTTAAATTTTAATTTACAAAAATGTCTTATCGCTTACAATTTGTTTAACGAGCAATTTTATGTTAACACGAAAAAAGAAGAATTTAATGATAAGAGTTTTATTTGAATGGGAATGTTTATTCTTTAACGGGCTTCTTTGGCAATCGTACATTTATACTGAAGTATATGTATACTGTATTATTATACATTTTATATGTATGTACTTATATTTATAAAAACGAAAAGCCGCACACGCAGTATAAACATGTCGACATGATAACACAAATGTTTTTGCCCAAAAGCATAATCTTTCGAACATTATAATACCATATTTATCAAAATATACCCATGTATTTGCAAGTTAAAGCGAAATTCAGGAAGCATTTCCTGAACTCATATAAGTCAAATGTTTTATTACCCGATTATATACGATTCATTTAATTTAACTTGAACATACAATATCACATTCTAAAATCATAGGAAAACATGATGATATGTACTTGTTATCACATAGTTCCACACAACAAATATGACCCTTAGATATGCCTACAATATGAACACATATAGTTATTAATATATTCTATTAATATTTTCTATTTACCTACGCATATGTGCGAAGCTCGTAATATGGCTTTCAAATTGGCGATGACGCCGTTCGCTTATGCAAATTACCAAATGCTGTGAGTAAGCTTCATAAATCTGTTACAACGTTACAGCCAACGGGTACATAGATACAGATACGAAACAAAAAGATACACAGCACCAAGGCAGTAAATAACATTTGGCGATCAATCACATTGACATGATTAAATGCAAATACTGCCACTGAAGGACATAAACAGCTCAAAACAAATGAGAATGTTCTAGTCAGGTGAGCCCGACTAGGAGATGCGCTACAGTTTACTTTGCTTGATCTTAAGCTAAGGGCAAGAAGTATCCAAAAAGTTACATGTTCTTAATATCTGTATACTATACGGAAACCAACATCTTTAATTTGGTATCTCTAGCTCCCAAAAATAGGATTTCTATATCGATTCCATGAAAACGGGGAAAGTAAAAGTTTATTTGAAATAACCGTGTTCCGCAGGGTTAACAGACGGACCTAAATTTTAAATTTCAAGTTTCAAGCTATTATATGAGCTTAAAGCAAACGGACATGTTTATAGTAGATCCACTCAGCCAAAATAAAATTAATTTATAGGATCGGATATTCTCCTGTTCCATATAATATAATATAGGAATTGAAGAACACTCGGAGTAAAAGTTAACATGGCGTATGCTTAATATTCGAATTTAAGCTTTAAAAGCTGTATGTTTAAGCTTAAGTAGAAAATCGAATACACATTTCAGACACACATTCCAACTATTTTTAGGAGGTACCTTTCATAATTTAGCTAATAAATTTATCCTGAGGATAAAGTACTTACGCTCACAGCGCACGACCTCGTGATGCGCCTCCTTGGTCAACATTGTCAGGCTTTCGCCTATCTGGCGTATCCTCTTTGGCGTGCTCATTAGCGCACTTGCGGTCATTCTGAGTTCGTAGATTGAACAAAACTGTTCCAGGCATATTTACCACTTATTATTTGTGCCCTCTACATGAGGCAAACAATCAACAAAATGGCAATGCAAAAACTTAGCACTTGGTTGCGCATTTTTCTAAAGTATTTCTGAATTTAGGAGAGCACTCGAAATACAGCCAACACGTTGACGACGTTAAATGGAAGCGAGCGCGTTCAAATTGACGTTCAAACGAAGCGAATGCTCGACATGAACTGCGCGCAGCACAAGAAACGCGACATAGTGGGCACGACTACTAGTGTGTGTGTGCTTGCTCGTGTGTGCGGCAAATTCAGTTTTGGTGGCGTCACTAGCCTGTGGTAAGTAACCGAGCATAGATGCCAGACAGTCAGGTATTCTGTCAGTCTGTCTAGGCAGAGCAGCTGTCTATTGGGTGTGTGAGTGTACGTGCCCGCGTGTGTGTGTGTGTGTGTGTTAGTCACAAGTCACCCCTAAAGGACCTGCACGCACCGATGCCAATGACCGACCCAGTCTGCGTTTTGGGACACATTTTTCAATCCCTCAGCTGGGTATTACGTGTGCATTAGCGTGCCCAGCTGAGTGGACTGTTAATTAGTACAGCCCTAAAACACAACACCTGGCGTTTGCTTGGCCCATTTTGTAATAATAACAAGTAAGAGTAGTCGGAAGTGCTCGACTAGAAGATACACTGTGTCCTTAACCAACATTTGCAATTGCTTTCTTTATACAGACTAAATAGGCTAAATAGATTCATACGTTCATCGTGTACTTCTGAGGGATAGTAAGGTGACTGGTAAGTCCCGGCGTTGTACCACCGAAGGATACGCGAGTGCCAATAGGGATTCTTGTACAATTTACAACATATAACATCTACACAATAGTATAATATACAATAGATGTAATGCAGATAGCTGCAAGACACTAATACAACCTTATCTAACATTAGATAGTATATGATTTGTCAAATTGGATAGAATAAAACTATATACCCTTTTTAACTATTTTCAATGGGTGCATTGCAAAAAATGATATAAATTCTTTTTAGAATTGAATTGCATTTTTATTTTATGAAAAATAATCGTTTGTTTCTTAAATAAATTAGTAAGTAGATTTATAATTTTAGTTTTTGTATAATGAGTGGTGTACTTGGTGTTAGTTACAAAAAATTGTCGTTTGCATTTTGCTTAGGTTACGATATTTTTGCTTTGTTTTTATTGTTTTTTTTTATACAAAAAATCTTACACACATAGATAATTACTAAATGTTATTGGTGTTAATTAGACTAAAAATTTCATAAAACATTTGTGCAACAAAAACGCATTGCAATTAATTTTTTGTTTTTTGTTTACTTGCCCGCTCTATAAATAAATATAAAATTAACATATATATGTATGTATATATATAAATTTGATCAATTTGTTGAAATTATTCGCCGAACAATATAGTAAAAAAAGTGTTCGCATTTCTTTAACAATTTGTTGCATATAATATTACATATATATATATATATATATATATATATATATATAATTAAAACCCGATTGTTTGAACAATTGTGAATCGATAGATCGACTCTCACTTTTGGATACTTATTAGCTAGATTGTCTATACATAGATCTCGACTACATATAATACTACGAGTAAATGTTGCTTGATTTAATATGGATACTCGAATTATAAAAGGTATAAATAAATTTTGATTTTGTTGCTTTTTTCAACGAATTCTACGAATCTATAAATCAAACATTGAGATAATGCAATTACATATTTATAGATCGAAATTAAACGAGTCCTGGGAACTCTCTGATTTATAAAAAAAAATATGTTAGTGCATGTTAAACAAAACTACAACAAACAAAGCTGTGCGAATATTAAAATCAAGTTAGTTATAAATTGTAATATAAGTTATGCACTCATATGGGTAAAGCTCAAAATAAATAAAAGTAATTAAAATTAATAATATTCTTAAATTAAATTTGAATAATTAGATTTGAGTGGACGCAAGTAACATGGAATTGCTTTTAAATCGAACAAACTTATGAATTAATACGTAACTCTTGTTATTCCAATGCGTTTTGCAGTTTAGGGAATTGGAATTTTGGCAAATAAATAGTTAAATACAGTGATTAGTTAGACTAAATTAGCAACGATATGAGCGAAATAAATTACAATATAAATAGGAAATATATAGGAAATTTATAAAAACATAACAGGAAACGTGTGTGTGTGGGTGTGATTTGCAAATACTATTCATGTTTCAATAGAACTCCGCGATGGCTAATCGACTAGCCGCCTTGGACAGGCTTGCTTGCAGCGGGGAATGAGCTGAGTTAGGGGATGGTATTATATAGTAGTAGTAGTTGTGGTAGTAGTTGTGGTAGTAGTAGTAGTATCTGTTGTGGTTGTCGCTGTTGTTTTTGATGTTATTGTTGTTGCAACCATAGCCAGTGCGTGTTATAGTCTATTTGATGCGACGCAGCGGCAGCGTGGGACTCTCTGGTGGTGTGTCGCCGCCCGCCGCACTGCCCCCGGAACTGCCGCCCACCACAATATGTTGCAGCGAGTGCTTCTTGGTAACGCTCTTGAAGGGCGCGCCCAGCTTGCGTGGACCTCGTGGCGATGCAGAGCTTATGCTGCCAATGGAATTGGCCTCCATGGCTGCTGTGGAGCCAGCCGAGGCGGAGGGCGCTATGCCAAGCGCCGGTGCCGCATCAATGGATGCCTGCACCCAGCCTGCAAACAAACACACGTGGGTTTATACAATGATTCGACATATTCATATGGCATTGTAGTTACCTTTGACAGAGGCGCGATTGGGATCAATTAAAGCGGCTGCAAGGGGCGCACCGGAGCTACTCGCATTGGACTCACGCAAAGTACTCAGCGTCGACAACGGCATTGGATTGTAAATGCGACTGGCAAAGTCCTCGAATGTAGTGCTCTCCTTGTAGCGGGAGGACACGCTGTCCAACGAGCGATTGCGCTCCTCATAGCTGTCAAGGAAAGAGAGCAACAACAACAACAATAGTTAAAACAATTTGCCAAAGTCAGCTTAAGGTCGACTACTTACAATTGCTGGTAGAGTGGCAGGGCAGCGCGCTTGGTGCGACTCGCATTGATGGCCGTCGCGCGTATTAGCGTGGCCAGGCAGGCGCCGCTGACGACTGACTCATTGGCAAGTGGCCCAAACCAGGGCACCTCCGGCTTCCGATTGACCGTCACACGAAACAGTCCATTACGCAGAGGATAAACAACGATGAGCACATCGCAGAACTCCGTTGGCAGAATGTCGCGTCTGTAGTCGCGATGGTGCTCGCTCCAGACAATGTGCACCTCATCGTTGCCCAGATGACGCGTCTTCAGCAGCATGGCCTCCGACGAGTCGGAGGGCATGCGCGTTGCCACATGATAGACAACCTCCAAAAAAGGCGTAGCATAATATGGCGCCGTAGCGCCACAACCCTGACGCGGCAAGCCGCCCAGAAAGCCATTGTGCGTCTCCAGCTCTATCTCCCAGCCGAGCGCCGAAACGAACATCTCGTACATGCTGCTGCCATTTGTGTTGCGCAAGATGCTCGTCTTGTCCTCCTGCCCGGCGGCCACATAGATGATGGCCATTTTGTGCGTTTCCCGGCACTTTTGCAAATCAACGTTGCGCAGCTCGCGCAACAATTTCTCGCTGCGCTGCAGCAGATGGGTGCGCGAGCGTCGCTCCCAGCCGGCCAGACCCAGATGGGCAAAGAGCAGGCGACAGTATTGAAAAGGCGTCTCGACGCGACCCGGCAAGCTGCCACTGCCGCCGGCGCCCGTGAACGAGTCAAACGAAGCGGTTGCACTGTGCAGCGAACGTTGATCCGGCTGCTGCTGCTGCAGCAGAGATGAACTGGAGCCCGCATGCCGCAGCGAGGCAGCCGTGGGCGTCTGTTGTGATTGGCGAGCGACAAACTCCTGCTCCAGCACACGCTGATTGAGTATGATGGATATGGCCTGCGCCTCCTGGGCGCTGCTCAATGGACTGCAGCTGGGCGCATTCAGCTCAGAGACCGCGGGCGGCACACATTCCGGACTGGTGTGACCAATATAGGCCAGCATATCGTCCAGCTGATCCAGATCGGGCGCCGCATCCTTGGCCAGCGGCAGCACACCGGCTGGACGATGCCGCAGTGTGTGTCGCGGCAATTGCGGATCCTGGTGGGCCAACGAATCCATAGACTGACACAGCTTTGTCAGCCGCGACGGTCCATCGTAACGTTCCGAGCTGTACTGGGCGTGCGCGGGCGCTGGCACAGTTTCAGCCTTGCGCGGCTCCGAATACAGTATGGAGGCGTCCCAGCAGGCTTTGCCGTTCAGATCGCGCATGAGCACACGCACCTGCTTCTCGGCGGTAACCAGGCCGGCCGTAATGCCGCCACCAGGCAGCTTCAACGTGGGCAGCTCTATAAAACTGGCCACCAGGCCCGTGTTGAGCATGAAGAGCTGCATATTCTGTGCATTGACCACCGAGGGCAGCTCCATGGAGTCACGACGCTCCAGTTGACTGCCGCCGCCGCCGCTGGCGCCATTGCCGACAATATCATCCTGCTCCTCCACCATGGAGCTCAGGCGTGATGCACCAATGCCCATGGGAAAGTGTCCCAGATGCGTAACCAGATGCATAGCAACCGCTCGGGCGCACAGCCTTATTGCCGAAATGCAGGCCTGTATCGTCTCCGATGTTTGATAGTTAGCCTCCGGCAGGCGTCCATCGCCCTGCAGATCATCGCTGGCAATGTGCATATCGAAATCCTCATCCGAGGTCAGTTTGACGCGTTCGTGTCGCGGCGCACCGGATGCCACCTGGAGCAGGACGCGCAGCACCTGCAGCACCAGAGTATCGCCCTGGTCATTGTAGGGCGTCAGCATCAGGGCAGCTGGTATGGCCATGCAGAACTCGCCGAGGCAAAGCATCAGCGATGTCAGCACCACCTTGTCTGCATCCTTGGGCTTCGAAACGTTCTGTATGTCCAAGGCACGGCACAGTGCCGTTACAATCAGGTGCGGCACACGCTCAATGGCCGCCAGTTGACGTCCGCGCTCCGCGCACAACTTGAGCGCATCCACTGCGATGACAGCGATGGTGTGATGCTTGAATTGAAGAGCCTGGAGCAGCACCTGCAGCACCTCCCGTATGCGCGGATGAAAGCTGTGCGCATACGTTTCCTTTGGCAACAGCACATCCTTGGGATGCGGCACCGATTGCTGAAACGGGACACGCTGCTGAGCGTTGCGTGTGGGATTGGAGAGACGCAACAGCAGCCATTGGCCTAGCTGGCAGAGCGCAATGCAGCGCGCCTTGGCCGAGGGTTCGCGGCGTGCACAGCGCAGCATTATGTTGAGAATATGGTCCTGCAGATCGGGACATTCCATCAGTTCAAATTGCTGCGGCGTCGGCTGCAGCACGGGACGCGGCAGCAGCGTTGCGGGATACGCCAGCAGCGAACCCAAAAGGGCGGCCACCTCAGCGCGCGGCGTAGTGCGTGTGACCTCAAGGGAGGTCAACAATATGGCGCTGGCATGCACCAGATCCAGCAGCAGCAGCGTGTGCCCCGGAAGCAGTAGACTCAGCAAACGCGGCCCCTCCAAATGCTTCATAATGGCATAGATCAGATCCCGATCCTCGCCGGTGAGCAGCTGATGCAGCGCATGATAAAACAGCGGCAGCTGTTGCATCCCAATGGCACCCTGCAGCGCCAACGAGCAGAGCAACTGCAGCGCCCACAGTTTTCCCTTTTTGAAGGAACGATCCAGGGTGAGGGCGCCGTAGCACCAAGGTGCTACCACTGCAATGGGCGGCACCAGCGGCGGCGGTGGTGGTGTGCTTTGGTTATCTGTCGAGATGCCCTGATTCTGTTTGATCTTGATCAGGTTTTGGGTCATCTCCAGCAGATGCTTGAACACTTGCGCATGCAGCTCCGATTTGGGTATGCGATTCACATCGCCCAGGGCGCCCAGCATGCGTTTCCACATAATGGACGTGGAGTCGGGCAGCCACCCGGTGGCCGTGCCGCCGAGCATAATCGAGCGACGCTCGGAGCCATAGCCGCCGGTGCCGAAACTGCCGGAATTGCCATCCTCCAGGCTGCCCGAGTCCGCGGCTAGCACATCGATCTGCAGCTGGGCATCCTTAATGGAGCCGCCTTCAATGCCGCTGCTGGCCGTGGGCGATGGACTGCGCGAACCCGCGCCACTTTCTGTGTCCTCCACATCAGCCGCATCCTGATAGCCATCCACATCGTCCACGGCCTGTTGTGAGCCGCGACGCCGCCGACTTTTGCGTATGGGCGCCAGCGAATCCAGCGACATGGCGCGACGCATATCCTGGGCAGTGCTCTGCGCCTCCAAAGTAGCGCGTATGCCAGCTGCCGCGGCGTCTGTCTTGGGCGGCACGGGTCGTCGTCGACGTATACGTGAATTGCGCGCCGCCGACGCCAGGCTGCCCTCGCTATAGCTGCGACTCAGCATTGGGGTAAGCGGTACAGGACGTACACCGTGGCCGGTGCCGCCATGTGATTGCGAGTGCTGGTGATGGGTGCGATTGTTGGGCTGCAGCAACGGCGCCTGGCTATTGCTGCCCGCCTGGGAGTTTTCATCGGAGCGACTGCTATTGGATTCAGCGATGCTTTCACGCTCGCGCTGCAGCGCACTTGTCGCCACGCTGGCTCCGCTGGCACTGGCGCTGCCCGATCCCTGCCAGACGCTGCCAATGCGTCGCCGCTTGCCGCGACTCTCGGCCACACGGTCCAGCGGCAAATCCAGCAGATTAATGCCATAGGTATAGCGCGAAAAGACGCGCGTCAAGGTCTGTATCGTCTTGCTCCACTCGACGATGAGCTCTTCGCGATGCGTCAGCGACTGGAGAACGGTGAGAAACTTCTCCCAGAGCATCACATTGACGGGGACATTGGTGTGTGCCCGTATCCAGGTGACGATAAGCGTTTGAAATATGGCCGAGCCGAGAATGCCGCCCAGGCTGGCGCTCTTGGAGCCACTGGGCGGCGGATTCTGATGCAGCACAACAGCGGTCACCTGCAACAGCACTAGCAGCATCTGTTCCCAGGTGCGCGATTCCATGCGTGTGTTCATCACCATGGTGCGATACACATTAAGCACCTTCTTGCATATCTCCGTCTGCTCCTGCAGCGGCGTCGATCGATAGTCACGCGAGCGTGTGGGAAAGCATATGTTCAGATTTGCCGTGTTTACAAGGAACACATTCGCCGCATTCGTAACAAACACCTGCAGCACGTTCTGCATGCCCGCCCGCACCACCAGCTGCTGCTCCCTGTTGCCCTGCATGGCGCCCACGTAGGAGGGCGTGCGCAAGCGTTGGCTACGCGGCGTGCCACCAGGCGGAGCCGTCGGTGCGCCCTGTTGTTCATCATTTGGCTCCAGCAGAAATGGTGGCGGCGTGCTGCCCGTCATCCAATCCCGATAGACAGCGATGGCCGTGCGTATAGACTCGATTTGTGCTTTTGATGTGAAGTTCAACAGAAACGCCTGCCGATAGACCTCGTGCACAAAGTTGATGTTCTCACGGCTCACATAGAACACATCGCGCACAATGAGGCCCTGCTGATAGCCGAGCAGTCGCGCATGATCCACGCCCTCGATGTGCAGGGCACAGTCCAGGCGATGGCTAAGCAGACGCTCGTGCGTGAAGCGTGACACCCAATTGATGAGCACCACCACACAGGAGGCCATCACCTCCTCCTTCTTGTGTATTGAACGCATGACAGGCATCTCCAAGCGGGGACTATATATCGAAGTGCTCGCATCAAAACTGGGCGAGAAGACAGGCAGAAAGACGTCCTTGAAGCGTTGCAACAGAAATGCAAACGCTCGATGATCCTTCTGGGCACGATTGTCGCGCCAGCGCAGACAGGCGGCCGTTTGCACCATGCTATTGAGTAATATTTCCAGTCCATCGCGTGGATCTGGTGGTGCGGACTTCTCGCTGGACGAGGGCGGCAGCAGAGCAACCACCTCAGAGCTCTGCACGGGATGTGAGAACGTATTGTCATGGAAAACGGAGGCCATGCCGCCGTCTGCCTTCATGTTGGGATGTGTGAGAAAATCCGTAGCGCTGAACTCCGTATCGGGACCCACAATGCCCTTCTGTGGCACAATCAGGCCGGGTATCAAATCCGCGTACATGGCGTGCACATAGCCTGGCGCATTGTCGCCCAGAGTCTGGTACCACAGCAGAAAGTATCTGAAAGTTTGAAAGGATTTAGCTAACGTCCAACCTCATCAAATTTCTAATACTTACTTCACACCCTCGCGTCGCAGCTTGGGCGAATTGCCCAAGTGTAGCAGCTTGGCCATGATGCGGCTGAGCGAGTGGCATTGCCAGCGGCGAGCCAGCAGCTCCGGCAGAAGGCACAGTATCTTCTCCAGCAGCCATAGCGAGCCATCCAGTTCCTCGCGATGCGCTTTGTGCACTGCATAAAGATAAAGGATAATTGTGGGTTAAAGAGCCAATCTCAGCAAGTAAATTCCTGGAACAAGCAGTCTGAGAGAGTCCTAAGCAAGCACATGCCAATGGCGGGACGAGCACAAAATGTAACACAGCGAGTGCGAGAGAGACGAGGCGAGTGGAAGAATTTAATAAATGCTTTTATTTTATTTAAGATATATTACAATTTAAAGAATTTTAAAAAAGCTTAAAAAGCTTATTTTACAGAAAGCTTTTAAATTAAACATTTTTAAAAAGCTTTAAAAAAAACTGGAATTAAACGAAACAATCTGTTATTGAGATCAATACTTTTAAAATGGACCAAATGCCAATGGAAATGAAACAAATTTCCACAATTCTTGATATGTATATGCTGTTAGGAACGCTGGAATAGAACATGGTTTATACTAAATGAAGCTTGTAAATGTAAACGTAAATGCTTTGAAATACACTCAGTATATATACATATCTGCTACAGGAACGCTGAAATGGAACAGACTTCTATACTAAAGAGATTTTTAAAATGGCAAATGGCATTTTTAAATGTATATCCAAAAAGGCTTCTAAATTGAAATGCCAAATTAGAAATCAGTTGCGAGATTTTTATATGCTTGATGGAATGCTGGAATGGAACAGTGTATTGTATCAATAGATAAATTCTCGATGGCACATGATAATTTGAATGTTTAATTCTATTGAAAGCAATTAAAATAAAAATTACAAATACACTTAACATTCTGACATGTTCATATGACTAACAGATACTGGAATGGAACGGAATGGAACAGTAATGAGCTCTGTTAACGTAGTGACAAATAGGAAACATAAGAGGAGCAAAACAATCAAGGAAATATACAGAAAGATGAATAGAATGAATAAAAGTAAACAATGTGAGGGAAATTTAAAATCAAAGCAAAGTCGGAATGTGATGAGTTACTGGATAAGTCAATAAGAGACCACGCCGCAAACTTACCAATGTGAAACGGAAGTTCTGCCAGTAAAAAGGTATACAAAAGAGAGGGCAAAAACAAATTTAGAAGGAATTGAATTTAGAGTATTTTATTAAACATAATCATAGAAACTTTACAATTCTATTGTGTAATTTTTCGTTTTTTTTTCAACTTATTTGAATGAGAAGAAACGTATTAAACAAATGTATATATGTATATTTGTAGACAAAAAGACACAAACAATAAGCAACCATTAATTTTAACGAGGTTTGTTTTCTTAATTGGTGGGGAAAGATTAACAAATTGAAAGCAGACAAAAACAAGTAAAAGAGCTCTAGTCGGGACTGTCCCACTAGGAGACACCCTGTACCCAGCTCTGTGTCGCTGTCACACTTTGTATATACTAACTAAAAGCCCACTAACCGAATTTTGTGTTCCCTTCTGTTCTGAAAGTTCTGTTACAAGAACTAGGACTAAAAAAGATGTTTACCGATTTAAAGAAATCGGAGGAGATAAACTGGGAAAAAAGTAAACTTCTTTGTCCCACCTTTATTCGAAGTTTTTGTTCTTATAGACTCAGAGATCAACGCAGATCTACAGAAAAACGAACCAATAGTCGAATTTCGGAAATCGACGAAACTTAGTGATAAAAAATATACTCTATACTTTACTTTACTGTACGCAAATACCCCCTTTCTCGGGTACAGGGTACAACAACTAAAAGAAAACGTCTTAAAGATATGATATACTTAATTACCTTTCTGCTTAAGATTTGCCTCGGCCTGTATGAAGGTGTCGTAGAGTATAAAATAGACATGGCTATAATTTGTCTCGAACAGCGACTTTGACTCCTCATAATCCACATTATCTAAAAAGAGAAAGATATGGAGAAATAATTTAGCATATGCTGAATGTACTTAAATATATAAAAACAAATCCAAGTAACCCAATTCCCGCTCTGATCTGATAAGCACAGCCCGCTTCCCACTTGAGCAACAGGTGGTGGACGCTGACGCAACGTCAACATTGATTGGCCAATAAACAAAGAGCCAGCATATGCAAGTGCGCCGATAACGATAGACGTGTATGTGTTTATATATATGTATAAACATACGCATGTGCATATGTATATAGGCAGTCGATTTCCATAGTACTATTCTGCTGCAGACTCGAGAAAAGAAAACATGACGAACGGGCGAAAACCGCAGAAGCGGGTTCAAAAATGCGTTGAAAAAACCAACGTTTGATGAATCAGTGCCAGAGCGGTAAAAGGGTTGCAGAGGGTGGAGAGGGGGACGGTAGCTGCTGCCGGCATGTGTAGCTGTCATCAGCGAAACGCTGCAAAACAGAAGAAAGCTAAACGTTGAGCGGAAAGAGTAGGCCAAGAAACCTTTAAAACTGGTTTCATAGAAGGCCAAATGCGAAGCGCGCTTGTTGATAAAGTAACAAACAATTGGAAAAAAGAACTAGCTACATGTGTATGAGTGTGTGTGATTGTTGTTGTGTTTATGTGTGTAGCACAAACTGCGTGTAATTTGCCGAGTAAAAACAACAATAACAATGGAGCCGAGCGGGTGGGCAGGCACCTGTTGGGTGTTTTTTTAAAATAGCTGCGTTCAATGACACAAAAAGAAAGTTACACAGCCACATACATACATATGTATGTACGTAAGTATGTACCTAGGTATGTGCATTTGTATATGTATTGCATGCATGTTTTTGGCTGGTGTTGAAATTGTAGCAACAATGTTGCCACTCAGTCAACAGTTGCCGCCAGTTTGTAAGCGCCGTAATAATTGTGTGCCGCGTTTATCATTTGACGTTTTTTCACACATTGCGCGTTAAGTATACATGTGTGCGTGCGTGTGCGGTGTGCGTTTGTATGTCTCATTTTTGCATACATTAGAATGTGGTTGCCATTTGTTAAGTTATTATATTCAGTACGCTGTTAAATTTAACAGTTGGAGTACAAGAATAGAGTAAATAGTAAAGTTTATGCGCCAACGAATTTTAATATATATGTGTGTCTGATTTGCTTGTCTACTTATGTACAATAATATATTTTCCATTTCAAAAGTTATGCTTTTTTTTTATTTATTTAACGAAACATTAATATTACTGAGTTAGCAGAGTTTGAACTGTGGGAGTAAATGTATCAGCATATGTAAATATGTACATATATGTATGTACGTATTGTGCTCCAACAGGAAATAGCATTAAGCGCTGTGGGCCGCAGCTATAAAATAATAATCAACATTTGTCGCCTAATATTGCTACATTTTAAATGGCAGCGACCACGGTCAAACGCCCACCTGTCCAGTCCAGCAGCAAAAATATTAATATACATATATGCACATATACAACTCGTTTTCTTTTGTTGGCATAGTTTTTTTATTAAATAATTTATAGAGGCGTTAATTAGTATTCAAGTACATTACCTAATATTGTGCGCAGGTGGCGCAGGCGGGAGGCCGAATCCTTTTTGCAATCTTGCAGCTTGGCCGTCGACTTTTTAACATCCGCGTGGGATTTCTTGGTAAACATTTTTGCACTTTTGCGTTTCTTATAATTAATATTTGCACACAAACATTCTTAAACTAATTCGTTTGATTTCGTTGCTAAACAACATAAATAAATCGCACGCACGCACACACACACATATACACAGTCGCACACTCGCACAATCACTGTATATACTTTCTTTTCGCACTTTGTCCAGCGGAGCACCAGATGCGCGAGAGCCCCTGGAGAAATTATTAGCATCGACCGCCCGACCAAGCAACCATCCGTCCCAACGAAGCTGACGTTGCTGTTGGGTGCGCTGCTACCGCTGCTGCTGCTTTTCGCAGTTCGTTGTAAATTTTTGCTTTTATTTCATGTCTACATATTCGCTCTCCCAGCAGCCAATTGCACATACACACAGCGGAGTCGCGCAATTGCCAGATTGCAGTTGAATTCATTAATTTTAGTTAAATATACCGTCTCACTACACATTATTAAACATTTTTCGCTGCAGCACGGACACGAAAGAGCTGGTTTTATGCGTTTTTACGAAATACAAATTCATCTGCGACGCCTTTGATGGACTAAAATAAAAATTCGGCCAATCAACCAGGTGGAATGTTATTTAACAGCTAGACATAACATTGGCAAGAGCATTAACATGTGCTCAGCTGTTATTAACAGAGAACGATTAATACTTATGTTTTTTAAGTTAACACTAGTTGTTCATATTAATTAATTTTATGTAAGCCGTTGTTGGCCTATAAAAACAGTTTCTTACTAATTTTTAAATAGAAATAACAATTATAATTTGAAATTAGAGCTCAATCTTTGGCTGCAATACTATCGTTCCTTGTCTTATACTGTTAAGACACGACCAGCTAACTTATCGATATTTAAAATTTTAAACAATATGCTCTTATATTTTAGCTATTGAACAGCAAGCAAAAATATTCAAAAATAATTGCAAGAATAAAACCAGCAATATAAAATTTAAAAAATGTATTGCAATTTATTTATTTGTATGCTTTTGTAGGCACTATACGCCAGGCAAATGCATTTGAATACTTACTGCCAAGTGAATTGCACGTCACACAAATATTACAGCTACTGCTGACAGTTATTTCTACTCCAACTGCTGAGCATCAAATATAGATCTACTTTCTCAAGCAGTTGGGCAACCTTGTTTCAGCTGTCATTTGCAAAGTCCGCTGTTTTAATTTCGTTCCTTTGCTTTTCAAACGTCAAAATCGTTAGACGTGATTTGCAGTTTTAAGTCCGGTGAACGCAATAAATTTGCTTCCAATTGAAATTTGAAAAGTCAAGCGCTATAAATCTAAGGCGAAATGTCATCCCAACCAGCTGGACGTCCACCGCTGAATGATGAGCGCGTGAACGCGTTATCCAGTTATCGCACCAAACTCTTAGAGCATCGCGAAATCGAGTCGCGCTTGAAATCGCTGCGTGACAAGCACAAGGAGCTGCATCTGGAATTCCAGAAGTCAGAGGATGACCTGAAGGCACTGCAGAGCGTGGGCCAAATGCTGGGCGAGGTGCTCAAGCAGCTGACGCCGGACAACTTTATAGTAAAGTCTGCCAATGGGCCCCGCTATGTGGTCGGCTGTCGCCGGCAGTTGAACAAGACGAAGCTTAAGCCTGGCACACGAGTCGCCCTTGACATGACCACATTGACCATAATGCGATATCTGCCACGCGAGGTGGATCCGCAGGTATACAATATGACGCACGAAGATCCCGGCAATGTGGACTATTCGGCCATTGGTGGTCTGGGTGATCAGATACGCGAGCTGCGCGAGGTCATCGAGTTGCCCCTGATGAATCCCGAACTATTTATACGCGTTGGCATCAATCCGCCCAAGGGGTGTCTTTTGTATGGTCCACCCGGCACTGGAAAAACGCTGCTGGCACGCGCCATTGCCTCCCAGCTGGATGCCAACTTCCTGAAGGTCGTCTCCTCGGCCATTGTGGACAAGTATATTGGTGAGAGTGCACGTCTCATACGCGAGATGTTCTCCTATGCACGCGACCATCAGCCGTGCATCATTTTCATGGACGAGATCGATGCCATTGGCGGGCGTCGGTTCTCGGAGGGCACCTCAGCGGATCGTGAAATACAGCGCACACTCATGGAACTGCTGAACCAAATGGATGGCTTCGATGCTCTCGGCCAGGTTAAAATTATAATGGCCACTAATCGTCCAGACACTCTGGACCCGGCACTACTGCGTCCCGGTCGCTTGGATCGCAAACTGGAAATACCCTTGCCCAATGAAATAGCCCGTCTCGATATACTGAAGATTCATGCAGCGCCTCTGTCCAAACAGGGCGAGATCGACTACGAGGCGGTTGTAAAGCTATCAGACATGTTCAATGGCGCCGACCTGCGCAACATTTGCACCGAGGCGGGTCTGTTTGCACTGCGCGAGGATCGCGAATATGTCATTCACGAGGACTTCATGAAGGCCGTGCGCAAGACTGCTGACAACAAGAAACTGGAAACCAAATTGGAGTACAAGCCACTTTAATTCAGCAGATACATCTTATAGACTAACGACAAATGTAATTTATATATGATATAAAATTTAGAGCTATATAGCTGAATTGCTTACTTTATTTCTATGATTTTAGCTAGCGAATTCCACTCTAAGGCATGGAAAATGCATGAAATGGGATTGCAAATTAACGAAGAGAGGTGAAACACGGTTTTCTACAACATAATGTACTTAAACAGATCTATATGAAAACTGATTTCGGAAATGTTTAGTCGATTACAACTCACTGTCAAGGTCAATTATGACATGGAAAATGAGTGGAACCATTTACTATAAAACAATATGTAGGAAAATATGTTCTGCGGTGGTTTTTCTTGCATAATTTCTATGGTTAGTGGTTTTTATAGCATCAACTTGAAAAGATTTAGAAGAATATTTTTGTGAACAGTATTTCATCGATTTTAGATAATGCACTGTTAAGGGCGGAAATGTCAAGAGAGATGGAGGATTTAGGTTCTATAGGCGAAAGTTTAATATTCTTTCATAGGGCTTAAGTATATGCTCAGAGTCTTTACATGCAAAAAGAAGCGGTATGTGGTTTCTCAAATGTTGACAAAAGCACGCCTACCGGCGGAAAATGGGTGAGAAAGCAGACGTTAGATATTTAATAAAAACAAACAATGAACTATTTAATATGACATTACAAGAATAGGATTTAGTTACTTATACTATGACCTTTAGCTACAACAATACAGTGGATCCCGGATTCTCGTTATTCCGTAATTTGCCTTTTACCAAATTAGTCAGTTTTAATATGTTAAGTGCTTTAATTATGCTACGTATGCGATAAGGATTCAGCTTAATTAAGAGGCAATAAAATCGTTGCCGGTGCGTGTCAGTGCCATGCAACACCTGACGGCGGCAACACGCCGCATACGCGCCTCCTGGCGGACGCCTCGACTGCGCAGCTCCTGGACGCTGACCAGCCGCGTGGTGATGGGCTGTTTGATTATTGCCATAGTGCAGAATATTGTGTATGGGATCTTTCCGTGTTGTTTCGATTTCAAGCACAAGAAGTTTGTGTTTTGCAAGACTTTGGCTATTTACTGCTTTTCTGTGGCCACTCTAATTGGCGCGTTCTATGTGACTCAGATATGGATGGCATATAGCGAGAACAACATCGATCTGCGCGATCCCATCCAGATCTATTGCTATATGAACCTCTGCGTGGCGCTGCTCAACTATGTGACCCAATGGGCCATCGTACCGGAGATCTTGAGTTTTCAGAACAGTTTGCCATTATTCAGCACCATCGACTTTTTTACCATCTCCCTGAAATCAGTGGGCCGGGCCACGTCTCTGGCCAGCCTCAAGATGTTTGTCCTTCCGCTCCTGATGCATTTGACGCTGATTATATACCAGAGACATAAACAACCCGAGCTTAGTTGGATAGGCACAGGCAAGATAATGCTGCCCATCTACTTGGGTAACCAGCTGAACAACTGTTTCTTTGGCGGCATTGTGATTACCAAGATTGTGCTCGTCGAGATCAACAGGCGATTGCGTGAGATTCTCATCGAGGTGAACAGATTGCAAACACCATTGGAGTTGCTGCTGCAGAAACCCTACTATCGTATGCAACGCTTTTGCGACCTGGCCGATCGTCTGGATGAGCTGGCGTGCAAGCATACGCTATCAACTGGTTACTCCATGGACTATTTGCTGCTAACCGCCATCTCGCTGGTCTCATCCATGGCCATTAATTTGATAATCACAACGCTGGGCTTCTACACGCAATATCAAGCCGTTGCTGATCATATTATGCTCGAAGAGGCCTACGATATACCCCGAGCATTGGCACATTTTGTTTTTCTGGTGGTTCCGTTCACAGAAATATGTTTGGTGGCGCGCGTCAGTCAACAAGTGCTGGATGAAGTAGTTTGCCGCGTTGTCTGTAAAATTTAAATACAAATATTCGCTTTCTTACAGGCTAAGGAAACAGGTGACTTGCTGCAGAGCATCAACTTGGAGCACGCCGATGTGCGCTTCAAGCAAGTTGTGGATTCATTATGGCTGGAAGTGAGTACAATTAAATACAAATTGATGCCAATGGGTCTGCTGGAGCTGGACGGTTCGCTGATCAACAAAATATTCTCAACAGTCGCTGGCTTTCTTTTGTTTCTTATACAAAATGATCTAACACAGCGATTTTCGCTGAAATAATATTTGTTAATGTATCAGCTTTAAATTCAAAACGTTTCTGGCGTCTATCGATAAAAGCTCACTTACTGCTTGTGGTGGCTGTGCGATAAGTAACTAGGCACTTACCAACACTGAGTTCTCGGGCAACACAACACTGGTTGCTTGTATCGAACGGCTGATTGTAAATAAAAGCATTGAAATGCAAATGTGTCTTTTTATTTGTAGTTTACAAAATTAGAGTATAAGTTAAAAGTAAACACAATGGCGCGCATTACATGGCGCACAAACTCCACACAGAGTCTAGTGTAAGTGTGAGACAGGGTGTTCGATTATCTGTCTGTTGTGCATATGTAAACTTTGTTATTCTACCGGCAGCTCCACATTTCGCCTACGCTGGAGCTACATGAACCACTGCTGGCACTCGCTCACCTTCAATGCACACATGAATTCCAGCTATGCCACCGACGTGTGCATGACGCCCATCTTCTGGGTTGTGGACAACTATACACACTGTCTGGGACCAGTATGTAATGGCTTTTCAATTTGTTTACAAGCAGCTCATAGGCAGCGATGCCGCTTCAAAAAATCTGAATTCAATGTTTAAAATGGCTAAAACAAGCTAAATAGCCAATTCCTACTGGAAAATAGCTGAATTGGCAGTACTGCTCGCAGATTATATATTCACTAATATCCACTTGAAGAGTATGAAAATTTGGTCATAAATTAACTATATACACATATTCTAGATCTGTATCAACAGCCAAATCCGTCTGTCTGTTTCTGGGCAAACTAGTTTAATCAGTTTAATCCGTCTTTTAAATTTTTGTATTTATTTTAAAGATGTCTAAAAGTAACTTTTCTTATTAATTATTTTTGTAAGCCCATCGACCTATATGATATATCTATCATATAGTTTCTAGCTCCTTTGGCCAATCCCCAGCTAAAAGTTCTTTCTTGTTTGTACTTTCAGTTCTTCGTTGTGGGCGTGGCTATACTGACTACTGCCGTTGTGGGCATCGCCTATTGGATTGGTCTGCCCTTTTGGTGGGCCAAGAGCCATGTGGCAACAATACTGCTGCTTATCGTGGGCAACTGGCTGCTCCTAAACATTATTTTCCATTATGTGATGGCTGTGATAACGCCCGCTGGACAGCCCCCAGAAGGTGTTAGCCATGTGGAGGCCGTCAGTATGTGCACCAAATGCATTTCCCCAAAGCCGCCGCGCACGCACCACTGTTCCGTGTGCAATCGCTGCATATTGAAGATGGATCATCATTGTCGTGCGTATAGGGTCTGTTTCCCCTCTTTCTACTGTTTTAAGCCAAGTTTATTTTTAGCCTGGCTTAATAACTGCGTGGGTTATGCGAATCATCGCTACTTCTTTCTATATATGCTGTACACCACGCTGGGCTGCCTGTTTCTTATTGTGTGCGGCCTGGAGATTGGCTACAAATATCTCTGGCTGGATCACAGCGAGCACTGGACGGAATTGGAACCGCTCGAGGGTCACCCCGTCAAATTCAATCTAAGCGGACATGCTATACGAGTTGTACGTTTATTCAATCGAAATATTATTGCAACTCCCTTTATATATAAGTATGTGGTTGCAGACGCATCCGCATGAGTACGATGACATCCTGTTGCCAGCAGCTGTGCATCATTTGCCCACGCCCATGGCGGACACGCTGGCTGACTCCACGCCCACACGGCGACGCATTTTATGGTTTATGGCCGTGACCAATGTGGCTGTGGTGATTGCCCTGGGCACCCTTTGCACCTGGCACGCCAAGCTCATCACGCGCGGCGAGACCAGCGTGGAAGCGCACATTAATGAGGCTGAGCGCAAAAGATTCTTACAACTCAAACGCATTTATGTTAATCCCTATAATTTTGGCACCAAAAAGAATTGGAAACTATTTCTGGGCCTTGTGCGTGGCAGGTAATTCCTGTCGCTGAATACATACTTTACTTGCGTACTAACACAATACACTTTCTTTTCAGATCGTTTTGGCGCACCGTGTTGCTGCCCTCGTGGCACAGACCCGAGGGCAACGGTCTTAGTTTTCATACTGTGCACGACGCAATCTTCGAGGATGAGTGGCCATAGTCCTTGTGCGAAGCATTGAAGCTTTTGTGATGTCATCTTAGCGAATTAGTTAAATTATTAGGCTTAAGTCAAGCATTTCCATTAGGGTGGCATGCCACGAATATTTATTAGTCATCTATTAGTAAAAGCTAAGACTCGATATTCAACGTTTCCATAGAGATAATCAGCTAGATATGTGTATGTCCTATCCAAATAAACGGAACTGCCGCAATTTACAAGCTGAAAACCTGTTGATTGGACACGTTGCTAGGATATGCCTTGTGCGCCGGTATGGCAACTTGTTGCCAGGACGCCAATTTATGTACTTTTGGGTTTAGTCGATACGAAGAGCTGAGTTGAAGGGAAGCAAATTTATCCTATCCAAAAATGTCTAAGGCTTCGGGCTCGGAGGACGAGCCGTTGGTGCCAGATGACTTTGATGATGACTTCTTCAGGGAGCTCAGCGATAAGATACCCGAGGTGAGCCGCATCTTTACGAGAGTCAGGACGCTCGAACAATTTCGTTAAACATTTGCAGGCAACCAAGGCGTTGCGTCAAAAGGATACGCCCAACAATGCGGACAATGTGCAGCGTCTGCTCATCTGTGGCACACGCTACAAGAATGATCTGCGCATGGAGGAGGGTCGCTCGCAAGAGCTGCGCGAGCAAATAGCTGTGCTCGAGGAGCGTCTGGAAAATGCGGCGAACATAAGCAAATTGGATATGGCCACCATTGAGCAGTTGCGTGGGGTTATAGGTGAGTCTTTAGAGAGTGCAATGAGCACTTTGTCTATCCTATATTTTGCCTGCACAGAGGGTGCCTGGAAGCAGAAGGATGCCTCCCAGATACGCGAGCAGTCGGCACAGGATGAGGTGTTAGGTCTGCGCCAGAAACTGGATGCCGCCGAGCAGATGATCATACACCTCAACGAAAAGGGTCGCGCCAAGAGCAGCAAGCGGGATGACAGCAAAGAATGTGAAAGACTCAACGATGAAATTAAGGAGCTAAACAAGCGCCTGCAGCTGCAGCGCGCCTACGCGGCGGAGGTGGAGGCCACCATACAGGCGCTGGAGGGCAAAAACAAGGAGATCCTCAAGCTGCTAGATGTATGTATGAAATAAAGCTGATCGATAGACACTGCCTATAATTGATATCTGCCCGACCAGGAAACCTCCAGCGATGCGTGCAATTTGAAGCGTAAGAGTGATGCTCTGTCCAAGGAACTGGCTGCCATGAAAAGCGACGAGACCAAATATCTGGAGCAGATAGCACACATCAAGACGACCAATGAGCATCTGACCAAGGTCAAGGTGCGTCAGAATCTGCAAATACTCTCGCTGAAGACGAACATGGAGCATCTGAATACGTTGCACAACAGCACCTGCAATAAGCTGGCCAAGATTACGGTGGATCTGGAGTATACGGTGCAGGAGCGGGACAAAAACAAACGTGCCTTGAATCAGCGCATTAATCTGCTTAAGGTGCGCGAAGATGAGCTCATCAAGCTGCGCCAAGACAACGCCAAGCTGGCCAAATCACAGGAGACCATCGCACGCAAATATGGCGGTCTGGAGATGTCCAAGCAGGAGGTGGAGCAGGAGAATATGCGGCTCAAGTAGATGTGCCACATCCTCCATATATATATATGGAATACATTAAATACTTTGCGTTTACAGAACCCAGCTGGGCACCCAAGACAAGGAGCTGGAGTCCATGCATCGTGTGGTGCATCATTTCGAGAAGAACAATGAGAATCTGATCAAGGAACGTGATGTGCTCAAGCGGGATCTGCAGGGCGAGCATCAGAGCGCTGAGAAAAACGTCGCCCTATATCAGGAGTCCCAGCACGAGGTGCGCGCGCTCAAGGACATCATCAGCAGCATGGACTTGAAGCAGAAAAAACTGCAGGAGGACTTGAAGAAGCAGAAGAAGGAAAATGCCAAAAAGCTGGACGAGATTCAGCAGTGGGTTGATAATGTCGATCTGCTGCAAAGTAAGTGTGCTGCTGTATGGCAAAATTCCATTAAAATTCATGTCACGTCCGCCCACAGATGAAATTCACCTGAAGGAGAATCAAGAGATCGAGCTGAAGCGCACGATTAGCGATCTGGAAACCAAGTGCTCTAAGTTCCAGCAGCAGCACGATCTTGTGTCCAGCGAGCGGCAGGGTCTGCAGCGTTCGCTGCAAGCCGCGGACGAGGAGCGGCAAAAGCTGCGGGATCAGTTGAGCAATCTGCAGTCACAGATCGAAACGCTCAAGGGCAATATTAGCTATCGGGATGGGGAGCTGAGCAAGCTTCAGCTGCAAATTGATCGCATGGAGAAGGAGCGTCGCCTGCTGCGCAACGATGTGCGGCATGCGCAGCTGGGTCAGCAGCACACCAAGGCGGAGCTGCTGGACAAGCGCAAGGAGAACGATCGTCACGCCAAATCGCTGCAGGAGGACGAACAGCGTTTGGCACGCCTGCGCAAGGATGTCGACAATCTGATGAACGAGAAGAACTCGATTAGTGCGGCGCTGTCCAAGCGTAACGAGGAATACTTCAAACTCCAGCACAATTTGGAGAATCTGCAGACCGCCCACGATCAGACGGAGCGCCAGTTGCTCCAGTGCCAGGACGATATGCGTCTAATGGGCGTCGAGATTAAAAACTTGCGCACGGAACGCAATGTGTTGCGCGCCGATCGCGAAAGTGCCGCCGATCTGCGGCAGGAGCTGCTGCAAATGCAGCGTCTGCTTAACCAGGAACGCATCAAGGCGCGTGCCCTGCAGGACGAAATGATGACGCCCATGAATGTGCATCGCTGGCGTCTGTTGCGCGGCAAGGATCCGGAAAAAATGGATTTGCTCGAACGCATACACATCCTGCGCAAACAGCTGCTCAGCCAGAATGTGGCTGCCCTGGAGCAGGAGCGGGCCCTGACCGAGGCGCAACAGCTCTATGCAGCACTCAAGGAGTTCATGCTCAAGCTGCCCAGTCACAGGGTGCAGGCCGAGCTCAACACTGTCAAGGTGGGCGTGGCTGCTTACGTTACTTTACTACTTATGTTACGTTACAAATATTATTATTATTCTTAATATTCGGAGAATTCGAGGTCAGGTTATATTCTGTGTGAGAGCACAGTTTGCTGGAGCCAAAAAATGTTCTGGGTCCTCCATGGCCACATTATTTATCATTTCTATACTTTGTTTATGGTTGTCCTACTTTTTATCGCGACTCTTAGAATTGTATCTAATTGTATCGCATAATTTGACTTCAGACTATAGAAGATTGTCCTCCATGGTGACATTAATTAGTTTCTATATTCCTAGTCTTTTGCTAATATCATATTCTAATGAAATATCCATCCATTGACATAATTCTACATCAGATTATAATAGATTGTCCTCATTGGTCACATCATTTAGCTTCTATATTCTTTGTCCTGAGCATTATTCCACTTCTATCTAAAAGTTTTCATATATCCAAAGAATAAAAGAAAGTAATAAAACCCTTTCATATTAAAAATATAATCTGTTCGTAGTAAATAAAAGTTTACATATCTTCATATTCTGCCGCATTTGTGGCATTGTTTCGCCTGCAGGCCTGCGTATCCGCCAAGGATCGGAAGCTGAAGGTACTAATGGCCGAGCTGAGTGCCCGGGAGGCTGGCGAGAAATGCAACGCCCAGCAGCTGGTTGAGCTGCGCGGCAGCCTGGCGCAGACCAAGACGCAGCTGCTGGAGGAGAAGCGACGCAAACAGAAGCTGCTGGAGGAGCGTCAACTATGGGAACAGATGCAGGCGCATTGCTACTCGGCACCGGCGCAGCTGCCACGCACCCTGGGCGCCGGCTTCAAGGTGATCAGCACGTTGCTCTAGAGGATCGCCCAAATAAATGCACATATACCAGCTAAAAGCTACTGTCGTTGGGCTTTTCTTTCAAGCGGTGGGGTATGCAAAGTCGCCGCAAAGCTCGCTGGAGCTCATGTGGAAGACCTGGTGCTTGTCGGTCCGGCCTTTGCGCGATACGGAGACTATTTTAAGTAGATGATCGATCCTTGTGTTGGGCTGCTGCAGCAGTTGCTCCTGTTTGATCACCTGCTGAAACTCATCAATGATGAATTCCCGCGACTTCAGATCAATCTCATTGATGGCCAGCTCGGCTCGCATCGCTTTCACCTTGCGGCTCTGCCGCTGATTGATTTGCTGCTGCAGCCAGAGACGCTTCACCGTATTGGGATCGGGCATATGCTGCAGCTGCTCCTTGAGCGTATCGTATAGTCGCTGTATATCCTGCACCCGACGCTCCATATTGCCACGCTCCACGCTGAGCCGTATGTTGCGCTTGAGCAGCACCTGTATTTTGCGTATCAATTGATATTTACCTGGATCCTTGCCGATTAGCACACGCCAGCGATGTATGCGATATGGATACTTCATCTCCTCCGTGAACGCGGCCACGTGCAGGCGTTCACGATTGAGCTGACGCTCGAGCCGCACAACCTCGTGGCGCATGTTGGACGTATCGTTGAGGGCACGTCGCAAGCACTCGTTGGACATGGACAGATTGGTGATCTCCGTTTTGAGCAGTCGTATATCGTCCACCCGCTGATTGTACTGCATGGTGCCGCGCTTGATTGCCAGCTGCATCATGGCGAGCCGTTCCTGCTGGATGCGCAGCTCGCCGTTTCGTCGCACCATTTGCTGGCCGACCAGCGTCTTCTCCTTGTTGGCCTCGTCCAGACTGATGGTGATCTGCTTGAAACGCTTCTCATCCTGCTCGATAGTGTGCTGCAGGTGCTCCCCATGCATCTTCATCTCGGTCAGATCGGTGCGCATGCGCTTCAGCTGGCGATCCTTGGCGTGAATCTCGCTCTGCTTGTGCTTCACCAGATTGTCCAGCTGATCGATGCGATTCTTTTGGATGATTATTTCCTTCTCGTTGTTGGCCAATTGCTGGCACAATTGATTGATCTGAAAGCTGAGCTTGCCATTGATATCCTGCAATCTCTGCCTCGCCCGGCCGCACATGTCCAGATTCTTCTCCAGCATTATCTTCTCGTTGTGCACAACTTCCATTTGTTTTTTGGCCTTCAGATAGCTCTCGTGCTTATGTTCCAGCTGCTCCCTAACTTCCGCCAGTTTCTCCGTCTTTTGTTCCACTTTCCCTGTAAGTGCAACATGCGTGCGTGTGTATGAGTCAGTCTATGTGTGTGTGTGTGTGTGTGTGTGTGTGTGTGTGTGTGTGTCTGTTTGTGCCACTTACCTTCCAATGACTCGATCGTCTTGTTCAGCTCATTGCCCTCCAACTGCAGCTCGTTGACCTCCCTCTTTATCTTGTGTATTTTAATATCCTTTTCGTCCAACATTTTGTTCGCCCGACCCAGCTGGATCTGCACATCCTGCATACGATTGCGTTGTATGACCAGATCGTGCCGCAATACAGCCATCGCATCGTTATGATTTACCATATCCGCTTGCAACTTTTTATATGTCCGTGTGATCTCCTCCTTCTGCCGTATCGTATCCTCCAGTTGCCCGTTGGTCACCAACAGATTCTTTTCGAGCGCGGTCAGCTCGTTACTGAGAGCAGTGAGAGAAAAGTAGGAGAGGTTTTGCTGGTGATTGATTGATTGACTGACAGACCGATTAAATGACTTGACACTCCAATTGACTTGTTGGTTAACTGACTGAATGAATCGCTGACTGATTGATTGACCGAAAGCCTGACTGACTTTGGTTGACATACTGGATTATTTAATGACACACTGATTGATTGAGGCTCTGATTGACTGACTGATTCACGAACTGGCTAATTAACTGCTTGACATAATGAATGATTTAACGACACACTAATTGGCTAACTTACTCACTGACCGACGGCCAGCTAATTAACAGACTGATTGACCGACTGCTTGATTTAATGACATATTGATTGACCGATTCACTCACTTCTAGTCGGACTGACTATTTGAGCTGTTTGACTGTTTAATGGAACTGTTGACAAAATTGGAGATCAATTGACAAACTGACACTCAGACAGATTGATTGGCTCACAGCCTGACTGATTGACAGGCTGTTGCTCAATGCCCAGCTCGAACTAGAAAGCTTACACTAAGCCGGTATTTTAAAAAACATGCTCCCACAAATCCATCTTTATGTTGACTGCCACTTACTTTAGGTACGTCTCCTGTTCAGCGTATTCGGCGTTCTTCTTGGACAGCTGATGGAATCGACGATTGAGCAGCATATAGACTTCGGCTTTTTTTTTCTTATCGTTGTCACTCAGTCGAATTGCTCGCTCCAATTCATCATTTTTGTGCAGCAGCGCTTTATGGGTGGATTCCAAATTTTTGAGCACCGCTTTGGTGTGACGATGCTCCTCGTCCATTCGATGATTGATCTTAATCAAATTGTAGTTCTCATTTAAGAGCCGATCGATTGTCTGTCCTAGATTATTATTAAGGGTCGAGGTCTCATGAATTTTTTTCTCATAAACGTGTATATCCTGATTCACTGCATTCAGATACTCCAATTCCTTGCGCTGACTGATGACCTTATCCTGCAGGCCCTCCACAATTTGACGATTCTTGTGCTCTAGGCTATATAACTCCGATTCGAACTGCTTAACGCGATATTGCTGAGACCTAATCGTAGTGCGATGATCTAAAATGATGGCCTCCATGGAAGCGACATAGAAGCGATTCGTTTCCAGGCGCTTTTGGTAGTCCTTCAGCTCTCTGGCCAGACGATCCCGTTCCCGAAAGACAACACCGCGTATGCGCATATCCTTGCTGAGGGAGGGAGAGCGAGAGAAAGAGAACGTGAGTGAAAGGGAGATCTTAACTGCATCTCTATAGTACTTACGTATGACGACTGTCAATGGATTGCAATATCTTAGCATGATTTTCCTTTGTGGTATATTCCACTTGAGTGTCCCGCGCCAGGGCCTCGCGATATTCGACCGCATCGGCCGTGCGCCAGGCCTCGGCCAACGATTCGCGCAGTCGCTTCATCAAATTTTGCGAATCGGCAGACGCCTCGATGGCCAGCTGTAGCTTTGTGTTTGCGGCATCGACTTTCGCCTGCGTGTCTTTGGCAGCTTCCACCTCGTCCACGTAGTATGCATGCAATCTGGCCAAAATGTCTACGAAGCGCTTCATCTTGCTGGCCACAAAGGTATTTAAAGGCACTAGATGCTGCACCAGCTCGTACGCTATGCCAAAGAAATCATCGTTCAAATCCTCTATCAGATCCATCTGCGCCGCATCCACCTGGTCAGCGTATTTTGGATCGTGCATTATTGTATGCCAATACGTCGACTCCGATTTTTCAAGGATATTCTTTTTGCGCAGCTTCCGGTCCGGCATGGTCGTCCTTTAAGAATGGAGTGCGACAAATATGAAAACACGTGAAACTAATGCAACAGAAAAATAACTGCAAAGCAAAGAAAGAAATTGATAAAAAGCGCGCAAAAAAAAAAAACGCGCCTATGAAAAATTCAAAACAAACAATACGAACAGAATTAAGACGCAAAGAAACTTGAAAGTCTCAAAAAAAAAAAAATTGAAATTTGTTTTTACTGAAGTTAAGATTGGTATGCGTTAAAGTTGATAAGTACTATTAACGCTTAGTTGGACTTAATATTTCTCCCTTAGTATATTATATCCTGTGGTATATTAGACTTGATTTAACTTCTACACAATATACCCAAAAAGGGACAAGGCACAAATTGATATATGTTCTTTACCTTAGACAAAGAGATTAATGGAACGCGGGATATATTTTACATTTTTAACTAATTTTAGATACTTATTTAGGCAATCCGCAGCGATTGCTAGATATATATATGCTAAGGAAAGGCTCCTAATCTCTATATATAAAACTGTTTATCCTGACTGACTGACTGATTGGACTGATTCCACCCGCAAGTGTGAAAAAATTGCGAAAAACGTTTGTATGTAACTTTTTTGTTTAATATCTGATCGGCCTCAAACTTATTTTCAAAGATCTTTGTTCAAATTCATTTGAGGGGTGTTTCACACTTTTAGGAAAATCCATTCCTCCTTGGTGGAAATGGAAAAGATCTGGTGGGTGACGTTTCGCGCTCAAATTCGTTTCCAGAGATCTATTACAAAAAACCATTTGAGACGTGTTTCACACTTTTCGCAGAATCCAAACTTTTTCGGGTGGAATGCGACTCAAAGATTTTTGGTGCGAAGTTTTAAGTTGTGTCCGATTTGCTTCAAACTTATTTTCAAAACTCTACATAAGAATTTAATGAATAGGTAGTTCAGCGATTTGGGAAATTCCACTCGCAACAGTGGTAAATTAGCGGAAAACGGTTGTATGAAAGTTGTTTGTTTAACGTCCGCTCAGTTTCAAAATCATTTCAAATTTTTTTGAGAACATCGACTTTATAACATACGTGCCACGGGCAAGGCCGGGTTATACCCGCTAGTACCTAATATATCTGATTCTTGAAGCTTAATTTAGCATGGCATTTCACCAAAACTAAATTTACGTCCGATTGTCCCTATTAAAGCTTCAACTCCCAGTTGAGTTCAAAATAGTTTAGTTTGGTAAAAATATTTTAAAATGGAAACGCAAATGCAGTTTTAAATATAACTCTCAATTTTTTATCGCACCGGCTGACTGCATATATTCATCAAGTTAGATATTCCTTCCAGAATATTTCAACTAATTATATTACCCTCTACAAGCGTGAGCCAAAAAATTGACCATCAATTGTCGAATAGATTTCTTTTAAATATGTATATTATAAACATACTGAACACCTCCCAATCATTTAGAATTTCGTTTTATTGATTTAAGCAAAATATGATATATGTATTTATTAAACAGTTTTTTTTTGCTTTTGAATTTTTATTAGTTTTTATTTCAAGTCAGAAAAATATATATATAGGCATATATGTATTTTATGTGTAAAACTGTGTTTTATAAAGTTGAAATCAATTTTCCGCTAGCTTAAAGAAATGTTTAACATAAATTGGATTTCGTAAAAAGTAAGAACACAATAGTCGGTTCATGCCGACTATATATATATATATCTGTATATATTTATATGCCCTGTACATAAAGTAAATGTTATTATTACATTTAATTGTTAATGGGTATTGTTGGTGCTTTTTGCGGATATTAAAGTTGGGACTAATACAGGGTATATAAATAACAATAAATCACAATAATTTTATGCAAATTTTCGCTAGAATTTATGTCTATTATTCTGCTCAGTTTGCTGCACATGCTACAAAAATATATATACATTATGTACTAGAATCTAGATCTTAAACGTGACACGAGAACAATTTCAATTTAATAGCTACGATCCGTTGCGCTACGAACCCCAGTCCCAAAACCGAAAATGATCTATTTGAAATGCAGGCCATCATCTGATATAGACATACATAGAGAAATGTGTGTGTCTGTGTGTGTGTGTATATATATTTATATATATTCTATATGTTGCACTGATACATATGATATGAGCTGAAAGCATTTTTTTGCAGTTACATATTTATAGGTTTACCGAATGGTACATATATAAATATATATGTATATGTGTGTAATATATAGTTACATGGATAGTTGCGTATAATACATAGATCGAAGCTTTATTGTACAGTTTTGATACGACACTCGGATTGGTCAATTTGTTAAAAATAATAGAATTTAGCGGTATATCTATATATATATATATAGATATATATATATATGGGGTATATGCGGGCTTGTCGTCTAGGAATTGAAAATCTTTCTCTTTTCTTTTAGGTTACAAAATATAATAAAAAACGAAAACAATTTTGACGAACGATTGCGTTTCACAGTTTTGCTTTTCCCTCCATTGGGGCGGCGCCAGTAGAGTTGCGCACATATTTGGTCTCGGCGTTGGCAGCGCCAATGGCCACTCCTAAGAGGCGCTCGCTGCCTGCGGCCTGCTCGCCTGGCTGTGCGCCTGTGTCCGGGACGAGCGCACCTCACGCACATAGCATTCGCGGCAGACGCGCACCGCTTTTGTCAGACCATACTTGGGCAACGGTGCGGATGCATTCGAGCAAACGCCGCAAAAGACGCCGCCGCAGTTGCGGCAATGATGACGTCGCCGGAAGGCTGTGAATGGCGTCTGGCAGGACATGCAACGCGGCGCCTTGCCATCGGGTATCCAGGCAGGTGGCGACATTGTCGTTGTTGTTGTTGTGGTGGTGGCGGCTGCTGCTGCTGCTGCAGCTGCAGCTGCTGTTGTTGTCGTTGAGCCTATGGACGGCATCGATGCCGAGTTGCTATGCAGACGCCGGCGGCTGCCACTGCGCGTGCTAATGGGCGAATTGTGCTCCGAGCTGGAGCTGCTCGAAGAGGCGCTAGAAGGGGAATTGCTGCCAACGGAATTGTTGCGCTGTCGCTGCATTTGTAGCTGCAGTTGCGCCTGTTGTTGCTGTTGCAGCTGTTGTCGTTGTTCCTCCTGCAATGTGCCGCTGGTGGCTGCCTCCTGATCACCCAAACTGCGACTGCGCGCCACATGGCTGCGTGCCACCGTCGAGCTGTTGGAGCTGCTGCTGCTGCCGCCGCTGTTATTGTTGTTGTTGTAGCCGCCACCGGCCAAATCTATGGTATTGTTGCGCTGCATTGCCGCGCCCGCGGAATGACGGGCTGTATTGGTGCTACCGTTGCCGCTGCCCATGTTGAACACATTGTCCAGCTCCGGATTGACCTCCTCGGCTGAGTAAATGCTTTGATTGGAGCCGGCGCTCTCTTGTATCACATCGTTTTCCGAGGCACGAAACTCGAATAGCTCCGATTCCTTTGTCTTTTCTGGTATATCAATATCCTCCTGGGACGAAGACATATTGATAAGGAACACGCTGCGCAATATCTGGCGCAGATCAGAGGCAAAATTTGTCTGCAGTTGATCGGCAACACCAGCAATGCAAACGAACAGTCGGTGCAGCAGATTCTCAGTGCTCCTGTGGGTAATATGATGATAATAGGTTACACAATTGCCGCCATATATGCCGATATATATGTCAGAATGATACTCACTTAAACTTAAGGCGCGCTGTAGTGTTGCGCATGGCCAGCGACACATCATCGGAGAAGGACGAGGCATTGCTGGTATCGGCACTGGCCACACCATGGCCATGATCCATTGCTTGCTGCTGCTCAGCGGTCGTCGACTCCCAGTGCTCCTGGCTGCAACGTTTGCGTGCGCTGCGACTTGTGCGATGCGGATGCGTCTGATGGTGATGATGATGGTGACTTTGACTGTGCTGCTCCGCTTGTGCTGGCTGCTGCTGCTGATGATGCTGGCGGTGATGGTGATGGTGGTGATGGTGTCGATGATGATGGTGACTGTGACTGTGACTGTGGTGCCGTTGGCGCTGGCTTCCGCTGCGCATTGACTGCCCGCCGCCATTTGGTGTTTTGATTGTCGATTGCTGATTGCTTCCGGTCGTTTGCTCATTCTCGCTGCTGCTGCTGGGCAAACGCAGACGCTGCAGTGTGCGTCGTGCGGCCAACATGGCAGCACTGGTGCTGGGCTCCTCCTGCTGCTCTGATGGCTGCAGCTGCTCCCCTTGCTGCCGCTGCTGCTGCTCCTGTTCTGCGCCAAACTCATCGTCTTCGCTGGCCACGAAGTTGTCCGTGAGTGGCGCCGTTTGCGGTTGCAATAAATTGCCTAGATTTGTATTGGGTATTAGATAGCCGGAGGCACAATCCGCCGCTGCCACAATGGCTTTCAATTGTGCCTCAATATATTCATCCACATCGCTGTCGCTATCATCATTCAAGTCCTGCTCATCGCTGTCCAGCATACCACACTCCTCCTCATCGTCTTCCCCCTCCTCCTCATCATCATCATCATCATTCTCGCTCCAGTTGGCCGGCGGATTTGTGGAGGTCGTGGCCGCCGAAGAGGTGGATGCTATGGAATGCGAGGGCGTCGGCGAGGGCGCTGGCGAGGCTGTGGGCGTGCTGCCCGCTGAGAGCGACAACATGGACGGAGAGCGTGCGACTGCCTGTGTGGCTGCACTCGCACTGCAGCTGCTGCTGTTGTGGTTGTTGCTGTTGTTGTTGTTGCGATGATCCACCAGGCGTTCGACGGCTTTGTGCGGGCTTGTTGTGCTGGTTTTTGCGCTGCCGCTGTCACTGCCGTTGGCATTGTTGTTGTTGTGGTTGTTGCTGCCGTTGTGCTCAGGACTGGGTGCCTCAATGCTGCTGTAGCCTAGTGGCACCTGCAGGCGAAACCAGAATAAATAAATGAAAGCTCCAATTACAAATTGAACGAGCAGGCTTACCTTCGTGTTGATCTCTTCATTGGTGCAGAGCAGTTTCTCCAGCTGATACAGCTCCTGTTTGCTTAGGTTGCGCAACAGATCCCTGATCTTAATAAGTATTGTGCGAAATGGACGAAACATCTCGGAGAGCTCATCGCCCGGCATATCCATATTGAGCGGACCCTTTGCATAGATTACCAAACCGGCCACAATAGCCAATCGTGGTATAGAAAACATAAGGCCCGGATCGAAAGCATCCACCATGTCCTGATCGAGCAGTCCGATCTTCAGGGCACGCTGCAGCGTTTCCGAGAAGAGCACACCAATCCATTGTTGCATCTCGTATTCGTGACGCGACTTCACCTGCACCATGGCGCTCACATAGCTCAGTTCGAACTCGGCGAAGAGATGATCGAAGATCTTGAGACTCTCGTACAGCTGCTCGGTGGTCGAATCGTTAAAGTCCAGATGAAGCGTCTTGCTGTTGGGCACATTGTTGCGCAGGCATTGATCGCGCAGCAGAACTCGCACATTGCTCAGACTTTTGGTGACGGCTTGGGCCAGCGGACGCATCTCTTTGCTTTCGGATTCGCGGTTCAAAATCGATGAGCCGGCGGCAAGGCACTCGGCGCCAAACCACAGCTGCCCGGCCAGGTTCTCCTGCAGCACTTCTTCTGGAAATTTGGCGCGAAAGGCACGCGGATCACGTTCTTCGCCCAGCAGCTCCTCCATAATCAAGTTGGTAATGGCCAACACTTTGTCCTGCAAACGATTAACCAAATTTTAATTGTGAGCCGTTAAATAGTAGGCGTGGCACTCACCTGATTCTGGCGCAGTCTGCTGACCAGGCGCGTGCACCGATCCGGCTCGGCGCGTCCATCGAAGCTGTCCAGCTCACTAGCCACGGCCGTCAGCGAACGGTCGGCATGGTAGAAACGTGCCAGCAAGGATTTGTCATCAGCCTGCAAGGAAGCAAGAGCAAATAGATAGGCAATTCAAAAGGTGCTCTTATCAATGCAATAGGACGCAACTAAAGTGACGCGGCCTCACACACACACACACACACATGTACATTTGCTAACTGCGTTGCGAATTCATGTATTTCACAAGCGCCGCATCACGTAATGGAACAAACAGCCAAACGCAGCTCAGGTGAGTAAGCGCCAGCAGCGATAGCTACTGGCAACTTCTGTCGATAAACGTATATGTACAGTGCTCGCTCGATATGATTAACTATAATAGTAAGATGTGATACCCTTGCAAAAGGCAGTGCAGCTCACTGCCGAAAAGTGGAAAAGTCATTCATATGGCAAAGATCGGCCGAGTTGGATCAAAAAATCGAAAATGCAATGAAAACAATCGGTAAAAAACTGAGTTTCTTTATAAAAAAAAAAACGTTTTTGGTTTTCAAGAAATCATGATCAAGTTGTCCAAGAATCAGGGCGGTCCAAATATTTAAACAGAAATTATTTCGCATCGAAAATCATTACGTAGCATTCATATCGAATGGTAGCATAATATTTATAAACTAAGTTTTTCAAGTTGCTAAAATTTTTTAACTGCAAAAATATGTGCAAATAGGTTCAACTTAAAATAAAAAAATAATTTGTAGAATATCTGGACGATCTTTATTTAGTATGCTGATAACAATGAGCCACATGTTATCTTATATCCATTCTATTCTGCGATTGAACAATGTGGTCAGCTCTTGTCAAAGAGTGGGAACAGAAAAATAACGCTTCACATATTAGCAGTATATTTAGATACTTCTTTCACCAGATCTAGATCTATAATAAAAATCAAATGTTATTCATAAAGCCTAACTGCGGAATATGCAGAGTTACAACTTCACTGATTAAGATATTTATTCTATTTAATTGTGTATAAATCCATTTTAATTCAATACGCTAATTAAAATAAGTTAAGCATTCGTTGCTGCCAACTTGAGGCAAAAATCAAAAAACCCAGTAAGAGAGGCAGTCTTCACTCTCTTGTGTGCTCTCTCTCTCTCTGTTAGCAAGTTAACGGCAGCTGAACTTGTTGATTTTTGCTCTGCTGCTTTTTTTCTTTCCCTTTGCTTTATTTATGCATTTGTGATCTGTTTAAATATGAAATAAAAAGCAGACGAAAGGCAACAGAGCTTAAATGCTAAATGCGTTGGAAGGAAACAGAAAACGTACGACGAAATGTGTTTATTATAAAGACAAACACGTCGAAAAAAACGTTGACTCCGCAAACTGCGCAGTTCGACCAGCCAAGTTAAGAGAAGAACAGAGCATTAAAAGTGAGGGCAGTAAACGGGGCGAGGCAAAACCAATTGTAAAAGTTTTGCGTAAAAGAAAAATAATACGAAAAAATGTTTTAAGGGAAATTGCGGCAATAAGAAACAACAGCAACAACAACAACAACAACAACCACGTCAAATACAATGAGAGATATAGCTTAATTACCACGTTTCCAGTTAGTTTTCCAGTGAACGCCAGCGAATGGCCAATAAGAAAACAAAACCAAAACTGAAAATGAATCACGCGCGAATCGATGAATGTGGAATAAGTAATAAAAACGTATAAAATGAAGTTAAGTTTTATACGTAGTTATACGTACATATATAAAAAAAAAAAAATTGAACCGAAAGCGAGGCAACACTCAATGCCGACGTCAGCGTCAGTGCCTACGTTGTGTTGTTGTTGTTGTTGGCGTCGTTGTTGTTGTTGCTACATGTGGCAATTCCAGTTGTTTACACAACAATTAAACGTGCAATAAGCGAAACGCTGTGTGAGTGTGTGCGTGCTCGTGTGTGTGTGTGTTCGTTTGTTTGTGGGCCTCTTGACTTTCGGTTCTTTGGGGCCATGTCTTAGGTAGAAGTATGTCTATTATATATGTATGCAAGGTCGTGAGTAAATAGTTCAATGACTGCCGCCACACAAGTTCTCACAGCCGCTCGCGCTCTTCTCTCCCTCTCTCTCTCTCTCTCTAACCATCTCTTTTTGCTTTTGGTCAAAAAGCGACGTCGCAGTTGATCGACCATTTGTTGCTTAGCGCCAGATTTATTATGGCCATTCACTTGACGCCATTACGACACTACGCAACACGTTTGTCAAACTGAGCATCGGCTTTGCCAAAACACAACTTAAATATCAATCAAATGTGATTGATAAAGAGCGTAACTTTGGTGAGCGCTACGTTTCAAGCGGATGCCAATGAACGACCTTAAGGTCCAGAGCAACAACCTAATTAATTAATTAATAACACTTAGCTTATATTAAGTTTAATGCACGAATCTCAATTACAATTAAAAGCAGAGAACTGCAGGCCTCAGACAAAAACAACAACACATGAATGTGTAATTAAATATTCCAAATGTGTTTTGGCCAGGTGTAATGTCGTTAGGTACAGGTACAGCTTATGCCGATTAAGGCGCCGTCAAGGATACATTAAAGACATTTTCTTAACTATAAAATTGAGGAAATCCAGCTTTATATTTATTATAGTTTTATGATAATGCCTTGGAGTGTGTATGCATATATTTCTAATTGTTTTTGTATACAATTTACCCACTGAGTCATCGATTTTCTTAGGTACAAAAGTATTAGTGCTCCACAAATTTCTGATAATAAGGTTTAATGATAATTTTGTAATGGGAATCGCATGATATCAGTTTTGTTAGTTTATGTTGGTTTTGTTGTGATGTGTTGTTGTTACCCTTGAAAAAATAAAACTTGATCTCTTAACTTATCTTAACAGCGGACAAATGCTTAAGCCTCTTTCTTTTCGGTCCCAATCGTTTTCCCTACTTTTAGGAAACCAAGTAGACCTCAATTGGCAGATCATTTTTCCGAACGCTGGCACTAACTTTTGTGTTAAAAAAAAATACTATTTCTGAACTCACAAAAATGTTTACATCTTTCAAAGATTTACATTTTTTTTAAGAACATTTCGAAAGTTTTATTATGACAACTTCGCACTAGTCACCATATTTTAACTTTAAAAATTCCAAAAAAAATTGTAAAGATCAAAGTTAAAAAACATTATTTAAGAATTTTCAAAATTCTTGAAAAAATAAACTTCCACACGAATAAATTTTAAAAACTCATTTTGCTATCTATAAATTAAAAAAAATGAATGTCATCAGTGTTGGAAACATGAAATGCTGTTGCATTATGTGTGATTAGGGGTAATCCCCATTACCCAATGCTATAATAATTGTTAATATGCATGTTTTTTTTAGCAAACATGATAACAAACCGAAAGCAGTGTTGATTTAAGTACAATTTGTACAGCTGTTTGATTTTAATTTATGTTTGATATATAAACAAATGTACAGAATGTACAAATGGTAAGTAATATCAAATAATAGAATTTGAATAAAATCATAAAGTGCAAGAGAAAATTTGCGGCAATGGAATGCGAATGGATAACAAAGATCGATATAAATACATTTGTGTAGCAAGATCTTGAAATTCCTTAAAATCATACACTCTTAACTGTGCAAATAGAGACCGCATAAGTCTTTTGAATACTAAAGCCCATATGTTAAGGTAGTTTTAGTTATTTTTGGGAAATAATGCACAGAATATTTGAATTATTGCCTCAACTGGCTGATTGCAGCTTATCGCAACAACAGCAAAAAAAAGCAATAATAATAAATAAAATGTGAGTAGGCGGATCGAATGTTGCTGATAGCACGCACACACACAGATATATATATATATATATATATATATATATATATATATATATATATATATATATATATAAATAAATATAGTCACACTTATTGTAAACATATCAAAACTCCAGGCAAACGAGACAAGTGCTTACAAGCGCATGTAGACTTCGGGTGTGCGGTTGCAATTCGTATAAAAAATATGAAAATGAGACAAAAATTGTGAATGCCAAGTCAATCATTTTCAGGCTACAGCAGTTGTTAAGGACACAATTTCTGACGTCAGACAAAAAGCGACCTCGCTGGCACAAAATAGCCAGCAACAGGCAACTGACACAGGTCCTTGAGCCGCCCGGGACGAGGACGAAGGCGAGCACGACCACGAGCAGGGGACAGGCTTAAATTGCAGGCCGTTTTTAACCTCGACTGCAGCTGGAAAACCGAATGAGGCACTCAACGAGAAAATCCCCCTCCCCAGATTGCACTCATGAGTAGCGTCATGCGTTGGCGCCAAGCCGACTGCGAGCTCCCTTTCACAGTTACTGTTCGTCTATCTGTGGACGCACTTGACATTGAATACATGCTATGAGGTCGCATCTTTTCTGGCACTCAATCAGTTCAACAATTGGCAGGGGGAGGGGACACAACAAAAAGAGAAAATAAGAGAAAAATATTAGCAATTGAAAGCCTTGATTACACACAACAACAAGAATGCGAACGAGGTGGAGACCCAGTGTTAACCCCACAACATGACCTTATGAACATGAGCGCACACACACACACATATATATATATATATATATATACACACACATATCTGAACGATTGTATAACAGAATAAAGGAATATTTTGTGCGCTTCCCTGAGGCGCTGGCACCTGCTCCAAAACGATTAATTGCCAATTAGCGACGTGTGTGGGGCATGGAAGAGGGATGCTGTAGGGGCAGGGGGTGAGGGGTGATTTCTATTGAAGAATCAATTGAATTTAATTGCTGTACAATTTATAACTAGAATTAGACTAGTGTCAAATTTAATAGAGTCGCAAACGGTGAGAAAATAATCAAACAACTAGCAGCTGTTCTTCTAGTTTGCCCCAGGTCCCATGCTCATGATAATTGCTGCCAGTTATCAGTAACTATGCTACAAATACACGCACACACACACACACACACACATGTAAATAGGTTTGCCATTATAATCGGCATTCCAAGCAAAACAAAGAGCTTGAAATTTAGTAATCACCTCACACAGCACTTGACAAATGCCAAACACAGATAATTTTGTAGGTTTACTTTTATAAATTTCAACTATGCTCACCATAAAAATATAAATATAAAGTAGAAAAACAAAATGCGTCGCAAATAAATTAAGCTGAACAAAAACAATAAATTCGAACGGAATTAGAAATTAAAAGCGTGCAACTTAATAGGAAACTGAGACTAAGAAACAGTACACAATATCTTATAAGTACAGTTTTTAGTTCGGCTTCGATCTAATATTATATTTTAAGCAATTTTTAAATACAGAAAACAGTTTGAGTTGCAAGTTAATTTTTTTTTGCCATAAAAGTGGGTGTTATAATTTAGTCATGAAATGTGCAACGCATAGAAGGAGACACCTCCGACTACTTTATGGGATATATATATTCTAGATCAGCATCAACAGTCGAGCTAATACAGTCTGTCTGTTTCAATGTCAACTAGTCTCTCAGTTTTAAGCTATCAACTTGAAACTTAGCATGGTCTTTCTGTTGCAGGCAGTACATATGTCGGCACCAACCGGATCAAAACACTATATCATATATCTGCCACAGGAACGATCGGACAAAAGTTAAATACATGTATGAACAACTTTGTTAAATTAAGATAACTAAACCGAGCCCGGGATTTATTAGTTCCACCTAGATCCCTATATAAATTAAAAAAGTTATCAACATCGGAACACTAAATCATATAGCTGCCATAGGAAAAGTAGGTAATATGGCAAAATATTCTGTTTTCAAAGATATTAAAACAAACTACGGAAATGTCTACAAGGGTATACTTTCTGGTTTTAATTTACAAGGGAGATATTTAGCTAAAAATATTTCAAATACTGTTAAAATTTACTATTTCAATTTAAATTCTATCCGACACTATGTTAAATAGGTTTGCGATTCTAATATAATATACATATATCAATATATATATATATATGTTCCATATCATTTACATTGATAATTTGTCTGCTGTCATATCGATTATAGATGTTTTATCACCATGCCTAGCCACACAATCGAAAGTTTTCAATTACATTAATAGGACAGATAATCGGTTTCTCCAAATGTAATCGAAGGCTTCGATTATAATTGTTGTTAATATATGTATATACATACATATAAAAATGAATCCATCGATGAATATAAGGAAACTGATCTAAAATAAACGTAAACCTAGATGTATAACTGAAATTGAAAGCCATAACTGAAAACGTTTGTTCTCACTGAACAGTTAACAGAATTGGCCATATCGTTTACTCAGACAAATTGCTATATATACACTATAGCATTTGGTAATTGTTCCTAATTACGATTGTGCTTAATAGGGGCTTCCGAGGAATTAAATTAGCTTTACGATGTGATTTACAGGCATTAAGTGTCACGCAAGCCCAACTGAAACTGAATTAAATATATATATGTATAAACGAAAAATGTATGCCTAGATATTCGAATATACATACATATATATATTTTCACTTTCGATAAACAGGCAATGCACGAATTCGAACTGAGGGTAAAAATACAAATGCGATTGTGAAATTGTCGCCTTTGGCAATGGTGTCGATAATTGGGGAACTGTCTCAACAAGGGAAATGAGCGCAATTTAATGAGGCGGCAAAATGTGAGTCATGGTCAAATTAATTATATAAGTAAATGATAATCCCCATATGCATATACATACATGCGCGAATGCACAGCAGTAGCTACTACAAAAGATTAACAAAAACAAATCAATGCAAACCCCACCTCACAGCATTTGCCAGGAAGAATTTATTAGCGCATTATCTATACTCATTTATGCCGGGTGCAAAGATAAAGACAATAAAAGAATATAAAAGCAAAAATAAATAAAAGACCATGTGGCGTAAAATTAGCTGTGAAATAATAAACATAAATTATGAAACGAGGAAAACGCATGATTCAAACGAATTTGCTCAGGCTTTAACATCATTATTGATCTGAAACAAAAGAAGAAAAAACTTTTAACTTTTATTTCCGGCAATTCGTAATGCATTGCCTCCAGATTGCGAGTGCATTCAACTTGCAAAGCGAAAAATATAACTAAAGGCAAAAATAAATTAAAATTCCCTTAATATGCGACAAGCATAAAATGCAAAATCCGGCAAAAATTAAAACGGAAGTTAAGCTAACTCTCAGGCATAATTCTCTCGATTCAGGTTCTATTTGCCGAAATTTCAATGCAGCCCCGTTTAAGAGTCAACAAAAGTGGCAAAAATTAAACATTTTATTATGTCACAATTTATTCAATTTGTTAACAAATAAAAGGCCACATTTGCATACATTTCCAAACAAACATGCAAGCGATAGAAAGCGACAGACAGAGAGAGAGAGAGAGGGGTAGAGATAGAGCGAATGAGAGAGAGGTGTATAGATAGAGCGAGTGGGAGAGAGTGATAGAGAGGGCTTCAGATAGACCGAGTGAATAACCAGACAAACAATCTAATGCGGAAGAGGCGACAACAGGCGAACAAACAGGGGCAAAAACAAAAGCCATTCCAATAAATTGGATAATAGCCGCGTTGGGTTTGGGCCAGTTTAGGCCGAAATACCAACTGGGCTGACCCGATTACATATTCATGAGTCGTGGCGAGGCGACGTAACCCTTCCAACATATCATTCTTATGTCATTTCAATTTGATCGGAGTATCTTAGGAAAGTAATTTTAAATAATTTTTTAAATGAAAACAAATAACCGTACCTCTAGTCGAGAATACCCGACTGGAAGATACCCTACAATCTTTCGGGATTTCTTATTCGCAAGTTGCGCCTTTGCAGCGACTGTTCTTTTCTTCTCTTGCCCCGCACTATAAGAAAAAAAGTTTGTGACTATTTTCGGTGTCTATTGTCATCAAAACGAGCCTAAATACCGCAGTGCAAGGCTTTCGTATTCAATTTTTGTGGAGAGTTATCCCAGAAATAAAATATTCTGGATATGTGTAAGCTATTTGTAAGTCTACGTACCAAAATATGTCTTGCACATTTTACGCCTTTCGAACTTAAGAAATATTTAGCAAAGTCGCCGTTTTTCTGCCCAGAAGAGATTTGTGCTTTATTTTATAATACTTATAATCATTAAATATAAATACAAAATTAGTTTCCTCTTATCGCCCGCATTTTTGTTGAATACTTTAAATAGCTTTCAGTGCATTAAGACTATCAAGCACTATGGCATTTTCTTTATATAGCAACAACAATTGCACATCAGTGTGCTTTATCAGATTTGCATGCCAAGAAGCACACGTATATGGAATATTTATAGACAATATAGTATGTAGATAAATGATATAGGTTTATATTAATAAACGTGCCACACTCGCAGCCCAAGCTACTGCATGAATATAGTATTTTATTAGCCCAAAGCCTTAGCAGGTAAGTTTATAGTTTATAAGTAGTTGTACTAACTAAAAGTAATAAATGATATTTTGTTTTGTTTACTTCACATTTTTCCCCATCTCTTGGTGTGACCTTCCTGCGCGTCTGGCGACCCACTTACAAAGAGGCACTGCAGTCGCCTCAAGTTTAAGTGAATTTTGCAAGCCTGAGACAAAAAGCGGGTTAAACCAAACATTAACTGGCTCAGCTCAGGGGCTGCTCGGTTCAGCCACGGATCTGAAGTGATTATAAAGCAACGCTTTATTCCCATCCACAGGCGCCACAGTTTGTTGCCCATTGATGACAAAGATGATGAACCGCAAACGCTTTCACTTTTATTTACGTTTTGTTTATTTTTATACCCTGAACCCATTGCAAATGGGTAAATGGGGTATTATGATTATGTACAAGAAGCATCACCGACCACATAAAGTAGATTCTTGCTCAGCATTAACAGTCCATCAAGTTTGGTTTGAGTCATCGATAGCTTGGACCGTATCCATCAAATCGATATCGAACTCCTGTTTGTTAATCTTTTATCCTAGCGTTTATGAGTTAGCTTATAAACAGATACAATATATTTCACTTGTTGGATACATCCCTAATTTTGGGCACATTTATATATCAACTGTTATCCGTGAAAATTAGTTAATCAGGAACATATTTCTCATAGTGAGAGCCGTAAGGAAGAAGAGACACAGCAGCGTAGAGTTTCTGGGTATCTCCCAGTCGTGCACTCTCCACTAGAGCACTCTTGAATGCTTTTACGTGGACTGAGGTTAGAGTGCAAGCCACGCAGCGTTGAATCATTCGACATGCGTTATCCGCACTCGGAAGTGACGCGTCGCTAATTGAATAATCAGAGACATTCTCAGTTAGCCAGCAAGTGGCCTGTGGGGAACGGTGGGGGGCGTTGCTTTGCTCGCAGCACGCGCAGCAGTTCCAGTTTCACAGCACCAAATATACCTACCCCCAACAACCCGACCCCTCTCCCTCTCTGTCTCTTTCTCTCGCTCTCTAGCTGGCTTTCGCATCTCATTGATATGCCGGGCAGTGCGCGTGGTCTTATGCAACTGCCGCTTTGAGCTATTGATAAGGCTGCTCTGTAGGGCACACTCTCGGGTAGTCTAACCTGGGCTTCACTCTGTTCGTGGGGATTAGGTAATATATGTGTATGTACGAGTGCCTCGGTGGCTATTCGAAAGTAGGAGATTGGCTGCTGGCCAGTGCATTGCACTGCTCGCAATGCAGACGCCGACGACGACGACGGTGCGACGATGCGACGAGATCGATTCGATGTGAATGGTGAAAATTTCACCGCTTTTACTTTTCCCATTGCACACGGTCAGCGGTCTGCTTGGCTATAAATAATATTTATATATATATATATATTTTTATTTTTTGGTTGGAAAATGTTGCTGTCAGCGCGCGTCGGGTAAACACGTAAGCCGTAAACGTAATAATTGACATATTGGCGCAGACAACGCTGCGCCAAACCACCTGCAGAGGTGGCCAAGCCAGAAGATGGCCCGGTCTAGTCGCAGTTGCGAAAAGGAAAAGGGGGGCTTTTACTTTGGCATATGACATAAACATGTATTTAATTGTAATGTTTACCGTTTGCAATCAGATCCAAACTGAGTAGGATCCATCAACAATCAAATACAGACAGCTGTCGGTGGAAGCTTCAGCTTTATGTGATAACAAAGAGCTGTCAAATAAGCTCGGCAACTTCAGAAAAACTAATGGGATTTATTTCTGAAATCAAAACTCATGATTCACGATGGCCAAACAATGATATACAACGAAAATGGCTGGCGCAGCCAACTTAATGCCTGCCTTTCATGTTGCCAGATCGGTGTAAGAAATCAAAAGTTTCCTTTACTTTTTATACCCTGAACCCATTGAAAATGGGTGAAAAGGGTATTATGTATTTGTGCAAATGTTTGTAACAGGCAGAAGGAAGCATCTCCGACGCCATAAAGTATATATAATTTCTTGATCAGCATCAACAGCCGAGTCGATCTAGCCATGGCTGTCTGTCCGTCCGTCCGTCTGTCTGTCCGTCCGTTTGTCCGTCTATCCGTATGTATGAACGCAAGGATCTCAGAACCTTTAAGGGCTTGAAATTTAAGCTGAAGGTCCTCCTAGTACCCGCGCAGATCGAGTTTGTTTCCGATATTCGATAACTTGCCCCGTTTCCAAGCAATCGATAAAAATCGATATCGAAATCCTGTTTTTGAGCAATTTTGGTAAAGAATAAGAGCTCAAATCACCAAACTTGACATGTAGCGTCTAGAATAGTATATATATATACATATATCAGGTATCTTTCATTCCCGACTAGAACCTCTTACTTGTTTGTGCTTCTCTTTATGTTGTCTCTAGACATGGCGTACCCCAATCACACAGAATTACCAGACTGTCGAAAAAGGATAACAATGTTAAAATAAAAACAACTAACTTCCAATTATTGTTAAGATTTTTTGTGCTGGCACAGCCAATGTTGCCAGATAGTTGTCAAAGCCTTAATGTCTTTAGTATCAAAAGCTTATTGTTCATTCCATACTTAGATCAAGCTCAGTTATGGCTATCAAGCAGACTTGACTATTTTATGAAATGTTATTGCAGCCAACTTAACGAGCACACAATCAAATAGTGTTGCCAGCTTGTTGTTAGAAATTAATAATCTCTCCACACTTGTACATTTATTGCTACATATTATTTTCTAATTCCCTCCCCTTTTACTTTTTAATGCAGCCGAATGAAGCTCAAAGTTACGACTCTCACAATTGCCACTCTCGCATGAACTCATGAAAATGTCATGAAAAGTTATTCAATAGCAACGTTAACAATCTTCCATCGACTAGACAACTTTCGTACCTTGCATTATCGCATTAGATGCAAGATTTATGTAGATTATGCCAACAAATCGCAGCTCTACAATAAAAATAAAAACACTGCCAGGCCAATTAACAGCCAAGGCTTTTTGCAGTTCGAGATTTTCACTCGTCAATCGTAGCTCGTAAATAACCGATTAAACATTCACACTCTGTTAATTTGTGTATACATATGCAATACATTTTCCGAAATGCTCAACTGACTCAGTTGTGCGCTGCCTGCCTTCATTCACTCAATACTTTTCACAATTCATCAATTTTAAGTGTTGTTATCACTTGTTTTCCTGGTGCTTGAGCCCCATGCGTCACAAAGGGCGTACTAAACAGCGCACTAAGTACACACACAGACACACGCGCACACACACACACGTACACACGATTGATTACATTTATTAATATGCATGTGTAGAGTTTTCATAGTTCCCAATGGAAAATTTACAGATACGCAGAATATTTTACACTGATTCTTCATATGTCAAGCCAAAGTCTGAACAGTAGGTGAATTATATTTTGATAATAGCGACACTTTAACACCCTTTTGTGAATCTTCATATTGATACGTTTGAGCTCATAAAAAAGAACGTAAACTGAAGAGTTGAAAAATGTTCAAGAAAAAAGTTTTCAACGGGGCGTTTCATAGGAAGTTGTTCGATACGCCTTATATATGTAAGTTAGGTTTACAGTTCGACTCGTAGTCAATTTTTTTAGAATTGAAGCTAAATATTTAAACGATCTTTCCTGTAAAAAGTATATTTTCAATTTTCAATGAGGCCTATTCAAATATACATACACAGCGCATCTAATGTCTGCAAACAAAATACAGATCTATGCCCGCTTTTATCAAACAGTTTTAAAATTAGCAAACAGTTTAGATACAATTAAGTTAAATTCCAACAACTATAAACATATATTCTTGATAGTTTCAAAGATGCCCTCTCCGATGTGTTACACTTTAAGTGAAATATCTAAATTACCCAGTGGAAGTGTATTAAGAAAACACTTTAATTCATCGTCGTATCAACAACAAATAAATTGGTTAAACCGCTTACGAAATTCTTTCCAGCGATAAAAATCACGTGCAAATCACGTCATTTGGGAAAAGCACAGCTCGGCGAATTAATTTAAATGATATCCAAGTGCAAAAGCATGTGAAACACTCGTGAATAGACCGAATCAAAATCGTGCATTTCTTTATTATTTATGTTTAGACAGTGTGTGTGTGTGTGTCGTAATATTCAGATGTCATTTTCTGGGCTTTACTAGAAGAACCAACCAAATGGGGCCAACTAAAACGAGCACAGAGCAAAAGTTGTTAACAGACGGCGGCGTCAACAGTGGCACATGTCAATATGGCCCAAATTGTATGAGCCAATGGATAACAGGTTCTTGTTGTTGTTGTTGCTGTGGGCACGCGCAACAGGCCGCGTCCGCCATTCACTTGACGACACCAATAGCAGACGCACACAGACACACACACACGTCCACATACACACATAGACAGAAAGACACACAGACTGCTGCAGTCTCATTTCGATTAACGGTACGTATGCGCATCGCACTCATTCATAAAGTCTATTTGCTTATTGTAAGTTTACACTGCAAGAAAATCAGGTGCACTGCGTTTAGTCGATATGTGATTTATAAAATAAATAAATAAATTTATAAACATAGTTTAAGACTGATTGAATCAATAAAAAGAATAGTTTAAATCTGAATATACAAAAAAAAAAATCTATAAAAACCATAGCTTAAATCTGATTGCATCAATAACATGTTTTTTTTATTAATATAAAACATAAAACATGCATTTAAAGCAACTCGATCAACATTTTCTTAACAGCACGATTGCTAATATAAATAATATACATAGAACTAATTTCCCAACAATAACAACAATCAGTTAAGTTGCCTTAAAGTTGTTTTTGAATTCTGAAGTAGGGTTACCACCTCAAGGTCTTTAAATAACATTTACTATTACATTATACTTTGAGTTAATTATCTTTTTCATTTAAAAGACTAAAAACAGGGTTGCCACTTGTTAGACCAAAGCTTTTTTCCTTAAGTAATTTCTGGTATTTCACGGCTAGTTGTTAAAGGTACGACAACTATTACGTGGCACATTAAACAGTTTACATTTTTAAATGTCACATATGCATTTACAATAAAATCAACATTGTTATCACAAAGTATTATTAACTATCAAGCTGGCGAGCACTCTTACAACTTACAAAGTCGTCTAATTGTTTTTTCCAGTGCATGAAAGAGTTCAATTTTAATTTTTGTCGTGTGTGTATAATTAAAGTAGCCGTGGCACTGCCATTACCAATATTAAGTATGCAATTAGCAACTGTACTTTGCCACTGGTCTTGAGTATTTCATTTCATTTCTATTTTGTTTCATTTGCTTCCTCAACATGAAATGGACATATTGCGTTTGTGGTTGCTTTATAAAATTTTCTCGCATTTTGTTTTTGTTATTGTTGCTTATTTTATAGGGTTAAGAAAGCGTTACGAAATGAATTTTCAACAGGCAGTCGGCGTTTTGAGAGTGACGTGCAATTCGACCTCCATTGCCCTGCAAGTCAGTTACTTGCAACATCTATCTCTTTTTCTCGCTCTCTCTCTCTCTCTTTCTCTCTATTGCTATCTCGCCAATTGAAAGAAAGCTCTTTGGGCCACAAAGATTTGTGTCAAAAATGACTGTTAAATGTTTTTATTATTATTTTTTTTCGTATTTTCTTATTGTAATTGTTGCCATTTTGCCTGCTCATGTTTTTTCTTTGCACAAGCAGCATTTTTATCGCGGCAGGCAGAGTTTACTGTGTTAATGGACCCTTTGTGCTGACGGCGCGAACTTAAGTGCTTTACCCTTGCAACATACTCCGAATGCAGAGAAAACCGAATTGTAATTGTGGAAAAATTAAATAAATATGTATACACATTTGAGTATAAACGAAAACCTTAACTATTAAAGCCAAACCCAGTCCGAAACAAACAAAAATAAACTCTTTTTAGGGTTAGGTGCCAAAGATACCCTAGATAATGGCATATATATTTACCATGACTTTCTTTCTCTCTCTTCCTTACATTTTGTATAACAACAAGCGTAACTTTTCTTTGAAACCTATGAACATTATCTGCAAACTTTACGATACCCTATAAAAAGCAATTGGAGCCAGATTTCACTTTTTATACATTTTTTTTCGCTGACAAAGCTATAAAACAATTCAATGCCAACTTTAATCGAGTTAATGACACACAATTCAAATAGGCAAGTTTTAAAGCAACATAAAACGTATGTATTATACAAGTAGTACGCGTAATGAGGCAGTCGAAGAGATTCCCACAAAGAAGTGTAAAAATGAGGAGCTGAATAAAATTGCAAATTGTGATTGTTCACATTCGGTGCTTCATAATTATATGAACAACAGGTAGCAGGCGGTGCAAAGACGTTAAGATCGGAAAGGTGGGAGGTAGACAGATCAACTCAAATACTATATAACATACACACGGAAATTCGGAATCAGCACACCCACAAACAACATACAAGCTTATAGATAAATAAATATAAGCCACGTGTACCTCTAATGATTTGCATATGCACATGTATGTGTACATAGAATAAACGCAATATTTATTGAACAGCTCTAGACTTGTAAGCATATAGAGATAAATTACAATAGAGTGCACATTGAACTCTAATCTTGTTTATTACATAATGCTTGCAATAATTCATCTGGACGGTGTATAGTAGGTGTATTCACGATTGTGCCCATTTGATAATCAATTGCAAAACCAAGGCAATGAAGCTGGCCCCTTGTTGCAATTGTTTTAGCTTTTACTGGATTTAATTTGGCTGTGCTTTGTTTTTATGTACATTTTAAAAAATAATTGCTCTGAATTGCATAGCTTAAATGTATTGTTTTCTATTTTAAATATAGCGTTGCCACATCGTGAAAATGTCATTTGGAAGACCTAAGAAATCCGGCAACTTTTGCGCTGAAGACTTAGCTACAATGCTTGTCTTTTTAAGTATGTATGTAAAAATAAGCAAACATACTTTGGCCACACTTGCCTTGATTTATTAGCCAGCGACTTCGCTCAGAATCGCAAGACAAAAGCAAAACAAAGGAAAGTTGCCGCAAAGCCACAAAAAAAAAAAAAATAAACAAGACACACACACACTTTAACACAAACAATAACGGCAACAATGAAGCACCAGGAAGCATCTGACGGATTACACATGTGCAGTCAATGAAAGAAAATGAGTGCGAGAGTGAGAGGACGCAGAGTGCAAAAACTATGCTGTATTTTCTATTTCATTCATTCGCCTGCTGACTTTGCCGCCTCTTCTACTACTTTGATGTTGGAAAACGTAACGTTATTTACGAGGTTTGCAAGGCAAGAGTAGGCAAACAAAGAAGTGTGTTAATGAACAGCGCAAAAAGAAAAGCAAGACTAAAAAGAAATTGCAACAACAACAACATCACTAGCGAAGCAACCGGAAAGTGAAGCAACTCAAAAAGCTGCTTCATTTTATTTGTATTATATACATACATACATGTGTGCAAAAACAAAAGGAGAGAGAGAGGAACAAAAATTAAATTCACGATGCATTAGTATGCGCATGCATGTGTACACATGCACATATGTGCATTTCCAGTGGCTTATGTGCATATAAAAAAAATTTAATGAATTTATTGCATTGCAGTGCAGCGAGCGTAGAAATTTTCAATTAAACGCAAATGAAAATTGCACTATAAAAACAGCTATAAAAATTGGGTAAAGCAGAAGAAAAATGGGAAATGGGAAGCACCTAAATCGATTGAGCCATGCTTGGCTGAACCAAAGTGATGAACATGTGTGTGTGTGCGTGTGCGATATTAACTTGGACGTAGGCCCATATTGTGGGTAATGCCAAACAAATTGACCGTATATGCCGTTAGATAATCACTTATGTATATGTACAAATGTGTGTCTTTAATCTAACTCCATTTGCCATACCCTCTAATGTTCCAGATACAAATTATTGAGATGTTTAACTGTACCTTATATATACGTACATATTTATATGCATATGGTCTGTAATATCGGATTTAATCGGGCAAGCTCTATTCCATTGAACCAATTTTAAATCTTATCTAATCTCTACAGTTATTTTATATTCAAGCGAGATAGAAGGCTACAATTCCCGAATCAAATCAATAATACAAACACGACGCATTGCCGAAAGCTTTCTTTTTCTAAACAACAAAATAAAAATTATATAAAATTATAAATTATTACAGCATATTTATAATTCCACAATGTCTTTAACCCCAATTCTGCAAGTAGTCACAAATTATCCGGTATAGTTAATTTTTTACATCATTTTGAAAATGACCTCCACTTGGCGAGGTCACAAATATAAAACTATGATTTTAAACTGATTTTTTAAATGGATTTTTGCGAGTAAATTACTTCTAATTTCATTTTATACACTTCACATTTGTATACGTATTTGAACATAGCTTGTGAAATGAGCAGAGCGGACGGCAATCAAAACGTCAAGCGGATTGATGGATTGACGTGCGATTGCAGTTAAGAGCAACAAGGGAAGATACAACACTTAAATCGAGAGTGTGGGGGGGGAGTGAAACATTATTTTTGGAACAGTATAAAATGAAAAAGATCTTAACGGGACACATTATATTTCCAGGCAGCACCGTGAGAGCGTCAAGCGATTCGTCTTACGCCTAAATTTAGAATTCAATGAATTTGTATTTGGAAATTTCTTTTATTTTGAGTGATGTTTGAGGATAAAAATAACTAAAACTGAAATGCTCGACACAATACTAATAGAAAATCTGATATATCTAATTAGACTCGAGTCGATTTGTGCAATGCTTATAATTGGAAGAGTTTTCAATTGGAAATTCCAGGTTTTTTTCCATTGAAATGAGCTGCCTGGCAAAACAACAAAAATTCCCAGTCAACGCGGCCATTTTCAAAGTCGTCTCAGACAATTACATACGTACACATATACATATATACACGTATTACTAAATACGTTACATATATATATATATACATACATGCCTTTATTAAAATCAAGAACAGAATCAAAATTACTATACGTAGTTCGCAATTTACAACACGAACAGACTGATGGCTACTGTTGTTTTTGTTGTCGTTGTGTTGTTTTTGTTTGTGCTGTATCAAGTGTTGTGTTCCGCACATGTTGCCAATTTGTATAGTGTGGGTAACGTATGCAGTTTTCACATGTTAATGCAACTGCCTGCGCGCTAGTGTTGGTAAATGTTGCGGCTGTTGTTGTTGTGCTAGCTGGTTTTCAACTTCTGCCAACGTCAGCGAATTAATCATGCAAGCCCCAGTGCCAGCGATTACAATAGCTAACTACGAATGAGGAAAATAAAAATTGCGGTTAAAACGCAGCTGGCCGTGTGTGTGAGTGAGAGGAAAAGAGACTGAGCCAGCCAGGGCCAAAACAGTGCTGCGATGACGTCACAAGCGCACACAGCCGCACGCTACTTCTCGCTGCTTGACACCATTTGCGCTATTGCTCTTAATTAATTACAGGTCTCCTTCAATGTTTTTTTCTTTGTAATATATTTTTAAATGATAAGCAGAGACCAACACAAAGTGAGACGCACCAACTATTATCATAATTATAGAACTGAAGTGTGCGTGTGTGTGAGAGTATAGACAAATGCAAATTAGGTTATCAGCGTTTTGATGTTGCTTTCTGTTGGCATACGCACCTTCGGTTTATTTAGCCACTTGCGAAATGTATCCATGGTTCAGCTTGGCCGTCCCGTTACCGTCAGCTTAACAGCTGTTAAAACTTTAACTGAGCCACCGTCTCTCTCCACCCGACTGCTACACACCGATGACAATTAATCTGTGTGTAAGCAGGCTGTCAAATGACTAGCAGTTGGTGCCGATTTGCTCCAATAGATGGCGTCGTTGTCGTCCTTGCCCAACGCGCGCGACTGGCACACAACAACAATAACATAAACGAAATGGCGCGTATGACAAATCCAAACAAAACAATAGCAAATATGCAAGAGAGCACAATAACAACTATGTGTCTGGGTGTGTGTTTGTGCCTGTGTTTTGTTTGTGTGTGTACTATGTTCTGCTTACTGCTTGGCCACACTGCGTTCAATACAAGCGCATATGCATGCGTGTGTGTGTTGTGTGTAAGTATATATGTTCGACTTTGTGCGCTACTGTTGCATTCGCGTTGTTGGATTTTCACTTTTCGGGCATTTTCAATGCATTTTATCGAATTTTACACTTTTTGTATAACTTGAAATTGCTTCGTCTCATGCTTCTTTTTATTTTGTAACTTTACAAGTGCTAAATTAATCTTCTTTTTGTTAAATGCCTTTTGCACTTGGCTTCGTGTATTTGTATTCGGTTTGCTTTCAACACACACGCGTGACGGTTGCGTGCTCTTTCACTATCCAAAAATCATTTGAACTGCATTTCTTTATGTGGAAATTGCGTCGATTTGTTAAAATTCTTAAAATATGTTGAAACTATATCAGAACACAATTGGAAAATAGGTTTTTTGCGAAAAAACCATTAAACTCGCGCAACACTTATCCGCCCTACCGTCTAACCAAGCGAAACATGTACGTTGCGTTCAAAGATTTTTTTCGACTAACATATGTTGAGATTTTTTTGTTATTTAAAATAATGTAAACGGAATGTTAACACGCTAACCATCGATAATATATTCGATAGGCATCGATGCTCTTGCACATTAGAAATGGTACGCTGGTCAAACTCAGATTTTCGATAACACAATTAAATTTTGTAGAAGAATATCGCATGCTCAAATTATGTTGCTATTCGAGTAGTTAACATTGTCAATTTGTTGGCTGATTATGGATTATTACTTTTACTTTACTCGGTGAAAGCAAAAACATGTTGTGTATTAACAGCTTCTTTACATGCTCTTATTTGCGTTATCGTGCTCATATTTGCGTACACATTCCCCTGGGGTTAAATTGACTGTTAAACGTTCAAAACCTAAGAGAAAAATATTATGTTTGCATTTTCATTATATACTAATTGTATTGAATGTATATGACATGATGTGTAATGGCAAAAACCTTTCTAATTAGAATTTTCAATTCGCCTTGAATTTTAATTATGCCGTATCAGTCAACTAAAAACTTTCATTAAAACAGCTGGCAACTACCAGCGAAAGGTGTGCGAACGAGACAACTATATGAATTGGCGCCAACATTTGAAAGATTAAATATATTATGCGGCCATTAAATGTATTTTAATGTACAAATTGTGTGCAAAATATTCTAAGCTAGTGATTTCTATTTACTGCAAGGCGATGCGTCGAAAATGATTGTTGAGCGGACCCTCGTCCGAGTAGCCAGCGATCTCCTGGGGTATAATACCCGATTCTTCAATCGAGGTGCACGGGCGGCACATGCACTCCAGCGGCGCCTTGGTGAGGACTTTCTTGAACTTGCGCTCACCGTGCTTGACCTTGGGGCAGAATAACGAGACGGCCGCCTCACGCTCGCCCGACTCCTGGCAGCACATGCAAGAGCGCTCCATTTGCCAGATCTTGCTGCCCGACACCTGGCAAAGAGAGTATCAATGGATTGTGATTGAATTGATTGATTGATTGTTATTCGATGCCCACCTGTATATAGCTGGCACAGCGACCCACACAGGCAAACGAGGGTATGGGCTTGGGCACACAGCCCGGATACTGCAGGACATGGATGACGGGCGTTACCTGGCAATCGTCGCCCAGATGCCCGATATCTGCAGATGCAAGCAATGTGGATTTGAGGGCTGTAGATAGAACCATTAGCTAAATAATCATATATTCTCACCGTTATCGCGGGCACCCGCTGCCGCGCTGTCCGCCTGGGCCATGCACAGCTTCAGCAGGCTAACCAGGACGCAGTACAACAGAATCAGCACGAATATCCTGTTGTTCTCGTGGCGTAGCACATGGCGCAGCATTTTTGTGTTGTCCAAGTGTCCCCCAAGTCGCGACGCCTGCAAATGGAAAACGCTGTCAGCCGCCCAACGCTTTTTATAGTTGCCGCTCCAAAGTGGGCTCCGTGGCACGCGGCCGGCCGCAGCTGTCGCCCTAATGTCCTCTGCCCGGCCACATGACTTATAGCCCAATAAAGGCGACGCGGCCCGGGACAAACCTTTTTGCCTAGTAATTGCATACATGAAAAGGGCATTTGTCCCGCTGCGCTGCGCTCCTCGCGCTCATTTATTGCCCCACTCACAATCACAAATCACAGCTTAAGCAAAAACCCGACCAGCATCGACATCGTCATCAACGACAACGTCAGTCCAGCAGCTCCATTCCTCTGGGCCAGAAAGCTGACCAGCTTGCTCAAGCGCTGCTCTGCCCATTGCACATTCGAGTCCACCGTCTCCAGTGCCTGGCTAAGCGTCTCCGCGGAGCTGCCGAACAGCGTCTGGCTCTCCTTGTAGAAATTCGAGAACAGCTGATGCTGCTCCCGCGTGCTAAAATAGTCCGCCAAATCGCTCAGCGCCTGGGCAGTCTTCGGCCAGCTCTCCAAGCTGCAGTTAATTAAGTGTTATCTAGTTTGACAGAAACTAAAACTAGAAAATAACTTACGCCTCAGCCAGTTGTGCGATGTCCTCGGTTAACATTTGGAAAATGGGCGTTACCAGGTCGGGATTCTGCTCGTACAGCTGAGCCAGGCCAACAATCTTCAGGTCCACGCTGTTGCCCTTCCCTAAGATCTCATTTTGGTAGTGCGTTCGATAATCCCTCGTACAGCTGGCGGCGCGCCAGAATATCTCTCTGTCTATATAGTTGGTTTCTTTTGCATAATATTCCAATACGCGGGCATATCCGCCAGATCTGGAGGCTGCACAGTAGAATGTCTCCCGATAGTCTGGAGATGGCTTTTCCGTGCCGCCTTCAAATAACTCCTTTATCTGGTTGGTGCAGTTGGAATTCTGGTACTTGCAGAGCCAGGCGACCTGCTTGTTGCGATTGTAGACATCCAACACCTTGTCCCCGGAGGACCAGCCTACACCTAGTTTATCGAAGACCGCAGCTGCGATATCGCTTAGGTACTTGCTAAAATTGGGCAGCTGCTGTGGGGTCAAACGCTTTGCCACCCCTTCCATACCCACATATGCCGCATACCAGGGTAAATATTCGGTTTCTGTGCTCATGTACTCCATGAACTCGAATACCTCCACATAGTCAATCAATCCAGCGAGGGCGAAGTTGAAGAGGTCGTCAATGATTGCTGCACGATTCTCGACGGGGATCCCACTGTGGTCACTCTTGGTCAGGGCTACTTGAATCCGGCTAAGCAAAGGTGCCTTGTAAAATACTCGATAGTAGTTGGCTTGTTTAAGATTAACGATAACCCAGTCAATAGGCTCGTCCGACCAGCGCTGATATACATCAACTCTTTTATCAAAGTAGAAAGCGGGCGTCAGATTTTGGAAATTGGGCGCCAAATTGTGGTGTAGCTGATGGGCAGCGTGTAGCGCAGTTTGGGATCGCTACCATCACTGGCATTCAACAGAAAGCGTTGCTGATCCCAGGTGATCAACTTGCCATTGAGATCTAGGCTCACTATGATCCGAGGGTAGCCCACCTGTATGGTGAAGTCGTAATAGGATTGATTTAACAAGCCATATTCCTTTATAGGCCAACGTTCGTTGAGCAGTACATATAAGCCAGGGGGCGACGTACTGCTCAAGTAGCTAAGTATTGGAGAAAATACAAGTAAGATTTATCGGGCTTGATTTAAGGCATTTGAATGTATATACTAATGCTGGAGGAAATCTTGGATGGCCAAATTGAAGTTCTCCTCGCCCATTGCGATGCGCCACATTCGGATTACACTAGCAGCCTTTGCAAATGTGAGTTCGTCGAACTTATAGTCAATATCCGCGGGTGTAAGGATGCTTCCTATTGGGCTGGTCATAGCCTGTGTGAGATTTTGAGAATCACTCAAAAGGGCATTATGAAGCTTGTGCACAATAAATTGCTGGTCAAGCTGATATTCCGGGTATAGCTGAAACGAAATTTGCGATATATTAATAACAAATTGAAATCCAAGCATATAGATTCTAAGGCAACCTCCTGTCCCATAAAGAATTCATAGTAGCTCGCGAATCCCTCATGCAACCAAATGTAGCTCCACCATTTGCATGTGACGCTGTTCCCGAACCACATGTGCGCGTTCTCATGGACTATGTTGCGAATGGTGAACTCCTTCTGCGTCCAGCCATCCGTAACGCCTGGCTGTTCCAAGACCACCTTATCTCTGGAATTGTATGATGTAAGGATGATTTAAGGACTTCGTTCGTCATATTAATCCCTGAATATACCTACTTGAAAATGACCAGGCCCCAGTTCTCCATGCTGTTGTGGGGAAAACGGGGTGTGGTTGCATACTGCAACAGCTCGTTGCCGAGCTGCTGATAAGACTGCTGGAACAGCTCACCAAATGCGGGCAGCACGCGCTCTGCCACGCTGTAGCTGAACTCTGTGTAGTTGTAGTACGCCGGACGGGTTAGGATGGACAACGAGCTGTTGCCCCGTGCCTGGTACTCGGAGACCACGAAAGCCAACAGATAGGTGGACATGATGGGGGTTACCTCGAAGTGATCCGTAAATCGATTATTCCTACAATTTAAATTTGATTTAAAGGTATTCTCTGAATGGACTATCCGCTTAAGCATACCCCTCGTCTGTAGTTTTGATCAATTGCGTGTTACTGACGACGCTCAGATCACTTGGTCGGCCAATGTGCACCTGGAACATGGCCTTTAGGGCGGGTTCGTCAAAGCAGGGAAAGACCAGGCGTGCGTTGATGGGTTGCATCTGAGTTAATAGCACCCATTTGGTCTTCATCGTAGCCTCGTCTACATAGCTGGCGGAGAAAAGACCCACCGTATCGGATTGAACTTTCCCGGAGTACTTGAAGTACAAGGTGTAGTTGGCATCGGCAGCTAAGGACTGCGCCAGGGGCACTGTTAGCTGCTGTGTCTGCTCCTCAGTCGTCAGCCGACCGTTAAGTCCACTCTCCACCAGCTGGCCAGCAGCATTATAGAGTGAGCATTCTTCTATATCGATGGATATGTCCTTGTGCAGCGTGATTTCCTTCACATCTGCTAGCAGCGCCTTCAAAGTGATGAAGACCTCGCCATCGAACTGTGTACCAGGGTTGTCAGCGTCGCCGCGTAGACCTATGGTTAGGTTATAGAAGGTGGGCACTACGCTGCCTTCGAGCCGATAGTTGAGGGCACACTCATTGCTCCCGATCCAGGCTAATGAGAGAAGTGCGATTAAGGGCCAACTTCGGATTCGACAACTTTTCATGTCGAAGGCGGTTCCAAAACTGATTTTGTTTTCGGCCAATTCTAATCAGGTTGACTCGCACTCCTTTCCGAAAAATAGGTGATTTTGTTGAAAGATAAGATTAAATTCAGAGCCACGATGAACAATACGCCAACTAGTTGAATTTAACGCATGGTTGATAACTGCGAATCGGTATTTTACGAGTTTGGGAAGGATTACACATCGATTGACAGTATCAGAAGTGATAAATGTATATGTCCATGTATATATGCTACCAGGTGTTACCTAGAAATAGTATTTGAACCCTTTTTAGCTGATTAAATTAGGTGAACTGTGGCACTTCGTTTTTATCGCGGCGAATGTGTTGTATTAGAATTTTAATGTAATATGTTTTATGTAAACAAACGGGGCAAGTTATCGAATATCGGATGAAAACTCATACTGCGCGGCCACTAGGAGGACCTACATTTCAAATGTCTAGCTCTTATAGGTTCTGAGATTCTTGCGTTCATACATACGGACGGACGGATGGACGGACGGACAGACAGACGGACATGACAAGATCGACTCGGCTTGTGATGCTGATCAAGAATAAATATACTCTGTAGGGTAGGAGATGCTTCCTTCTGCAGTTGCATACAATTGCACTAATACATAATACCCTTTTTACCCGTTTTCAATGGGTTCAGGGTATAAACATACATTTATTGCTAAATTATTAAATGTCGAATATTCAGCTCATGTGTGTTTGGTAAAACACATAAAAATGATTTATTTTCGTTCCTATCCAAGCAGGAAAGTTAAAAGTGGGGTCATCACTAGCAAAGCCGACACCAGCGTCAGTCCAGCAGCGCTGTTCCTCTGGGCCAAAAAGTCGATCAGCTTGCCCAAGTTCTCCTCTGTCCAATTCACATGCTTGTCGACGTTGGACAGTGCTTCGGTAAGTATTTCCGCCGAGCTGCCAAATAGCTTCTGGTTTTCATCAATAAAATTGGAGAAGAGCTGCTGCTGCGTCCGTGTGGTAAAGTAGTCTGACATACTGGCCAGCGCCTCGGCAGTCTTCGGCCAGCTGTCCAAGCTGCAAATAAAAGAGTGGGATTTTTTTTTTTATAAAATACAAATTCTAGAAGGAATTTTGTAAGGATCTTACGCAGCTGCCAACTGTGTGATATCCTCAGTAACGGCAAGGAATATTTGTGTTATCATGTCGGGATTCTGCTCGTACAGCTGTGCCAGGCCAACCATCTTTAGGGACACGCTGTTGGCGTTACCTAAGATCTCCTTTTGGTAGTGCGTTCGATAATCTCTTGTACAACTGGCGGCGCGCCAAAGGAGTTCTCGTTCGGAGGGGTTGGTTTCGTTTCTATAGTATTCCAAGACGCGGGCATATCCGCCCGATCTGGAGGCTGCACAGTAGAAAGTCTCTCGATAGTCTGGCGATAGCGGTTCGGAGCTGCTTACAAACTTTTCACGCACCTTGTTATTGCAATTCATGTCCTGATACCTGCAGAGCCATGCCACCTGCTTGTCACGATTGTAGACATCCAACGGCGTGTCGTTAGCCCTCAAGCTTACACCGAGGCTTTTCTGAACCGAAGCTGTGATATCGCCAAGATATTTCCCGAAATTGGACAGATGCTCTGGGGGCAAGCGCTTGGCCACGCGTGCCATGCCCTCATAGGCCGCATACCAGGGAACATAATCGACTTCCCCACTCATGTACTCCAGGAACTTGAAAACGTCAGCGTAGTCAAGACTTCCAATGTAGGCAAAGTTGAAGAGATCATCAATGATTGCCGCACGGTTCTCGACTGCGATTTTACTGTGGTTGGTCTTCGCCAGAGCCACTTGAATCCGATTTAATAGCGATGGCTCATAGTATACGCGATAATAGTTCGATTGTTTTAGATTGAACACAATCCAGTCAATGGGCTCAGGCAAACTCAACTGCATAATATCCAAAGACTTATTGAAGTAAATATAGGGTGTCAGATTCTGGAAATTGGGCGACAAGTTCGTGGCAAAGGTGATGGGCACCGTGTAGCGTAAATTAGTATCGCTGCCATCATCTGGATTCAGCAGGAAACGATGTTGTCGCAAGGTGATCATGCGGTCCTCCCAGGTCATGGTCACCATGATCGTTGGAAAGCCCACCTGCTCGGTGAAGTCATAAAAAAACTGATCTATGTTTATATTGACAGCTGGCCAGTTCGTCTTGAGATGTGTAAACAAATCTTTGGGTTCTGTGTTACCCAAGTGACTAAACGAGAGAAGAGACATGAGATTTATGGGATTAGACATGAGGAATGTGTACTCACTGCTGCTTCAGGTATGCTCGGATGGCCGTATCAAAGTTGGTAGCGCCCATAGCATTACGCCACATGCGAACTATGCTGGCGCCCTTGGCATAGGTAATGCTGCTGAATTTGTAGCCGATTTGGGATGGAGTTTGTATGCTCGCCTCTGGGCTGGTCATCGGCTGGGTGCTGGCCTTGGCATCGGTTGCAAAGATCAACTGAAGCTGGCGCACAACAAACTGCTCGTCTAGTCGATACTCTGGGTGCAGCTGGTGAGAAAAGAAATCTGCTTGGTATCTATCTGAACTGATATTTCTTTAGGGATATATGTTTACCTGATGCGCCATGAAGTACTCGTAATAGCGTGCAAACGCCTCGTTCAGCCAGAAGTAACTCCACCAGGAAAAGGTTACGCTGTTGCCGAACCACATGTGCGATGTCTCGTGTGCCAGAATCCGTATGGTATGCTCCTTGTCATTCCAGCCGTCTGTGTAGTAAGGCTCATGCTCCAGCACGGTATCTCTGAAAAGTAATGACACATTTTGAGCATTAAGATGAGTTGCAGGGCTGCAAGTGGGAATTGTATCCATTAAAAATAGAATAAAACGATTGGAATAACAAGAAAGAATGGCCAAATACACCTGTAGACATAAGAACACCTGTGGGCTAAAAACTTTGTGCAAATTTGAACCTATTGATCCTATTGTATACAGTATTCCGTTTTAATACAGTTTTGCAGATATGCGGGGAGAATAGTTTAGCTCTTGATGCCGAAAAGCAGAAAATTACTCCATGATATTAGATAATGTAACAGTTAATAGATGGCTTATTTTTTATCTATTAAGAGATAAAGGGGCTGACTTTTTATGATTTAGATTACCTTTTTTTAAATAGAAATTACTCATGGGAGAATATGATGCTGTGGTATCTTCTAGTTGGACACTCTCGACTCTGGCGCACTTACTTGTAGATAATAAGACCCCAGTTCTCCATGCCATTGTGTGGAAAGCGCGGTGTGGTGGCATGCAACAGGACTTGGTTGCCCAAATCCTTATAGGACTGCTGGAACAGATCTTCGTAGGCCCCCAGCACGCTTTTGGCCACATTGTAACTGAACTCGGTCTTGTTATAGTCTTCTGGCCGAGTTATCACTGCTAATTCGTTAATATTGCCACGCGCCCGATACTCGGAGACCATGAACGCCAATAGATAAGTGGACATTGGTGGCGTCACGTCAAAGTGATCCATAAAGCGATTGTTGCTGCAATTCGAAATTAATCAAGTATAGGCAGGCTTGGGCATTATCTTCATGTTTTTAGCTTACCCCTCGTCAATTGTTTCGATTAGATTCGTATTACTGGTGGCATTCACGCCGCCTGCTCGGCCAATGTGCACCTGGAACCTGGCCTTGAAGGCGGGCTCGTCGAAGCAGGGAAAGACCAGGCGTGCATTGATGCGCTGCAGCTGCGTTAGGAGCATCCACTTGGTCTTACCCGTCTGCTGCTCCACATAGCTGGCGGAATACAGGCCCGTCATGCCGCTCTGCACTTGGCCAACGTACTTGAAGTGCAGCGTGTAGTTCCTGTTGACGGCTAAAGTCTGCGCCAGATGCACGGTCAGCTGCTGTGTCGGCTGGTCATAGGTTAGCGAGCTCTGCCCAATATCCTCCAAGAGATCACCCGTATCATTATAGAGCCAGGCACCATCAGCTATTTCAATGTCGTCCTTGTGCAGCGTGATTTTCTGCACATCCGTCTGCACCGCGTGCAGCGTTATTTTCACCTCGCCATCGAATGTTGCGCCTGGATTATTAGCATCGCCCCTCAGACTTATGGTCAGGTTGTAGAATGTGGGCAATACGTTGCCTTCCAGCCGATAGTTGGCAGCGCCAGCAACGCCGGCAAAAAGGGCAATCAGTGCTAGAAGGCCGACGAGCAGCCAGTTGCCCGGTCCAAAACTGTTCATGCCGAGAGCAGGTACAATACTAAGCAAATACTCATACTAAAACAAAAATGCTAAACAATCAGCCGAGCACAGATGATGTTGCTTTTTTGTCGATTAGATAACACGGACAATGGGTGTCGATGCGATGATTAGCCACACCCCGCACAGCAAAGTGGTTCTTGTAGTTATTTGGGCTGTACTTGTCGCAAAACAGTGTTCAACAAATGCTACTCTTAACCCTAGGCCTACCTATTTGTTGACAAAAGGCTATTTACATCTATATAAATAACAAATAACAACAAGTTTCTATACTACCAGTTCTCCATATATTTATCAAGCCTTTACTGTTTGTACTTGACATACATTCCTTAACCGATCTGAGCACGGTTTGCTTTTGAAAGGTTTGGCAACCAGTTTTCAATGAAATTACGAGATTTTATTCTTTTGTTGTTATAGGGAATATTTTAGCATAATTGCGCAATTTACTGAGTGTAAAACCTAAACACATCTAATTTGACGTATATTGTTTATGTACATAAGAATAGATAAGCGCATATATAAACCTATTCATATAACCTTATCAAACTGTTCTCTCGATGATGCTGATAATCTCAAGAAAGTCCCCCTAACTGTACTCATATTTCTTATCTGTTAATATAAATAAATTTAACTGAATTATCGACTATTATTATAATTATTTTTATAGGGTATATTGGTAAAGGGTATTATGAGTTTTTGCAAATGTATGGAGCAGGCAGAAGGAAGAATTTCCGACCTCGGAGATTCAGATTGAAATTCAAATCATGGATAGCTTACCATTTTTCTGTTTTTCGAGCATATCTCGTAGCTTATAAGAGCTAAAGACACATAATTTGGTATAAAGACCTTGGAATGGTATTCCGGATACGGAATATTTTACTTTTGTATACCTTCCCCTGTTCTATGTAGTCTTAATCAGCATTAACAGCAGAAGAACTCGAGCTTATTGACAGTAGGCTAAGGTAAACAGCGTTTCTGCTAGACTTATTATGATTGAAACTTATAGAGCTATAATGAAATTAAGAAGTTTAAACCCGATAAAAGTAGTTCTTAAGTGTATAGTAAAAATAATATTCAGCCCAATTTGCAAAATGCGATCAATGTAAAACTGAGAACTATATAACATAAGGTCCCTTCCATTTAGATTAGATAAAATTGTAGAATTTTTTATTATAAGTTTTAGCCGATAAATGTAGTTTTACTCAAAGCCATCTTATCTGGCTTTTTTATTGCCTCTTGAACAGGCGGTAATTGTACAAATACTTTTTGTTGGACGAGCGCCCCAAATGCAGTTGGCAATTGGCTAATCTTGGCCTTAACGCAGCAACGTGACCAGGGCCACCAGCAGCAGGGTGAACAGGCTGAAGCCGCTTAGCATGGCGCTGCCGTTGCGTTGGGCCAAATATGTGCGGAATGTGCCCAGCTTGGATGTGGCCCATTCCAGATTCTCCTTGACGGTCGTCTCGGCTGCCGTCAATGTGGCTGCCGAGCTACCAAATTTGCCGCCGTTCGCGGTATTGAACTTTTGCAGCTCCTCGTATTGCGATTCCTCCGTGAAGCGTGCGGCAATGTTGGAGATGACTGTGGCCACCGAGGAGTAGCCACCCATGCTGAATGGGGCAAAGCAGAAAAAAAGAATGAAATTTAGATATGCTAACTAGGCTGGCAAATGAACCGGTAACTTACGCAACGGCCAGCTCCTCGAATCGTTTGGTGACCAGCTCGAAGACGGGGCCAACATTCTCATTGTTCTCAGTGTACAGGGTGCTCAGCACTGAGGATTTGTCCTGTTTTCGAATCTCATCAGACAGCGTCAGATTGAAGACACGCTCGATGAGCGTACTTTGTTTCACGCAACCGAATGAGTTCTGCAGCAGAGTTTCCTCTGTGGCCACCTTCTCGGTCTGGAATTTCGCATACAAAGCCTCAAACTCCGTGCTGCCGCCCTCGCGCAGCGCCACACAGTAGACCACGGAGCGTATGTTCTTGGGCACAGTGGACAGCGACTTGAAGTGGCTCTGTGCCTTGCTAATACAATCGGCATTGCCAAAGCGACAGCTCCAGGACAGCACCTTGGTGCGCAAATAGATATCGAGTGCGTTGTCATTGGAGGTCTCATTAAAGCCCAGCTGGCTATAGGCCTTGGCGGTCAGCTGCTGAATGTAGTTGCCGAAATGGGCCGTATCTGTGCCCAATCGTATGGCCAAGTAGTTGAAGCCATTAAACGCCGCTGTCCAGGGTATATAATTGGTTTCCGTTTCCAGATATTCCAGCACCTGCAGTGTCAGATCGTAAAGGATATGTCCGGCGCGGGCCAAATTGAGCAAATCGTCAACCACCTGGGCGCGATTCACCTCATGTATATCGCTCCAGTTGGTGCTGATGAGCGCGGAATGAATTGCATGCCAATTGCTCTCAGTGTAATTGACGCGATAGTAGCCCGTCTCCTGAATGTTGGCCAGCACCCATGTGACTGCATTAGGTAATGTAACTGTATGTGGAGTGGTCCATGACAGCACAAACTTCGGCTTGGTGTCCGCGAAATTCTTCTCCAGACTGGTCGTGTAGCTGATGGGCACCGTGTATGTCAGGCTGGCATCTGCGCCATCGTTTTCCTTGAGCAGGAAACGCTTTTGACTGAACTCAACGCTCTTTCCATCGCTGCTCAGCTTGGCATTGATCAGCGGATAGCCCACCTGGGTGGTAAAGTTGTAGAAGATGTGCTCCGCGCTGCTGTTGAATCGGTCATTCGGCCAATTGGCCTTCCAGGCGCCCAGCAAATACTCCGGCACCGATGACTGATATTGGCTGTGGATGGCAAAAACTATTACTATTTGTGACCAAAAAAAGCAAGAGTGCTCTAGTAAGTTAGTGCTCGTCTAGCAGATACCCTGTACCGCGTCACACTACCAGCTGCGCACCTTACTCTGCGCCTGCGCCTCTTTACTTTGATCCACACCATGGCAAATGTGCTGTTAAGTAGCTTTGATGTTCACAGTCTGATCTTAATGAAATTTTTACTATATTCACATATGGCACAAATGTAAGGATTTAGATTTAAAAATTCGTTTTCTTTTTTGCCAATTTTTGGTATAAATAAGAATGGATGCCTCATAAAAGTAAAACATTTTGGATCTATATATACTTTATGAGAACCTACGCACCTTGATGTATCTGGCTCTTAGCATTTGGTAGTTATTCTTGAAAATTATTATGAAATTGGGGCTAAACAATAAACTCGTTCTGCCTATCGTAAAAAAGTATATAGCTTTAAAATTTCAATTCTCGAGCTTTTATAGTTTGATAGAACGTTAGAAAGTTTTCTCAGGCGGACAAGGTTAGACTAAGAAGCCCGCCGTCCTGATCAAGATATTAGGTGATTTGATATATACTTCTTTCTTCCTATTACATACATTCACAAAAACATTACACGCTCTTCACCCATTTTAAATGTATACAGGGTATTAAAACGATAAAATTGACTTACTATTTGACAAGATATTCCTGCAGCGATTTTTGGAAATTCTCAGTGCCCATGGTGTGCTCAATCATGCGTATAAAGGTGGCGCCCTTGTTATAGGAGATGCTGTTGAACATGCGGCTCAGATGAGCTGGCGTATAGGTATTCGGATCGCTTAGGGGATTTGTGGCATTGGTGGAGTCCATGGCCATTACCGATTGTAATTGATCGACCACAAACTGTTTCTCCAGCTCCCATTCAGTTTCGACAAAGGCGGTACCGAAGTATTGGAAGAAACGGGCAAAGCCCTCATTCAGCCAGGTGTAGCTCCACCATTTGCAGGTGACCAGATCACCGAACCACATATGCGCCTGTTCGTGGGCGACAACTGCAGCAATTGACTGGCGGGATGAAAGCGTCGTGGCGGACTCATCCACCAGCAGGCTGCGCTCTCTGTAGGTGAGCAGACCCCAGTTCTCCATGGCGCCTGCTGAGAAATCGGGTATGGCAGCCATATCCATTTTATCATTGCCCAGCGTATAGTAGCTCAAGTTCAAGTATTTGCCCAATTCCTCCAGAATCAGACGACCCACATTGAAGCTGTATTGCGTCTGCGCATAGAACTCGGGACGTGCCAGGACACCAAACTGGTCATCCTTGCGTACGGTGAACTCGGAGATGATAAAGGCCAGCAGATATGTTGACATTTTGGGCGTGGTATTATACACATCCAAATAGTATTCGCTAGTATGAGAATATAGTTAGTAGAGGATCTTCAGGAATTCACCCATAACTTACCCATTGTCGGTGGGTGTGCTGGACAGTTGTCTGGTATTACTAACCGAGGTGAGGGTGCGATGACGTTTCAGGGTCACATCGAAGGTGGCCTTGAACTGCGGCTCATCGAAGCTGGGAAAAGCGCGACGTGCATGATTTGTCTGGAACTGTGTGGAACCCAGCCATCTGTCAAATGAAAAATAATGCAAGCCCCATTAGCTCCTGCTAACCTGGCAACTGAAAGTCTCAAACCCACTTGGTCTCATTGTTGTCATTCACATAGGAGCTGCGATAGAAGCCATGCATATCATCCTCCATCAGACCCGTATAGACGAAATGAAGTATATAACGTTGACTGGCCTCCAGATCCACTGTTACAGTCAAATTTCTAATATCCGTTTCATCGCTCTGTGACACTAAGGTCAGCGCTGTGCGAGTAATAATTGCACCCTCTGTCGCCGGCTTGGTCCAGTATTCGCTGAGCGAATAGGTCAAATTTTTCGAGTGCAGCACTACATATTTCGTTTTTACCACTGGCTCAATTTCAATCCAAACCTCACCGTCAAAGGTAAAACGCTTGTTATTATCGCTTTCCAGCAAATATGGGCGCAACGATATGTTATAGTTAATGGGATTAATGTCCTCCGTCAGTCTGTAATCAGCGTCTGCGGCGGCATAGCTGGTCGGTGGCTGCAGGTCCAGTTCCTGCCGAGGGGCCGCGAGCACAGCGCACAGGCAGGCAGCCCATAAGACAGCCAAACGCAGGGTAAACATATCAACTGTAGAAATTGGGATTTTCCATCGATTAGTGGTTCCAATAAGTAGTAGTCGAACTATTTCACCACACGTTATGCAATTGCTGCGCACTTACTTTCGATTCTTCTTGTCTCTTTTCTTTCTTGTCACTGGACTAGAATATTATTCGCACGGCCTGCGGCACGCAATTCGGAAACTTAACTAACTTCAGCTGCCAATCGACGGTACTATATATGAAGCCTTTAACTGGCTATAACAGCGATTTATCTCTAACCTTAAAACATTTTATTTGAGTCAAGATAAAGTGCGCATTGCTTATAGATTATACGACGATTACGATGACGCTCCGATAAGAGAGTCAGGCGGTGATTTACGCCCTCTGTGTTCATTTGCCAATCAAAAACTTAAGCATGGCCGACAGTTATATATTGATAGATTTAATACTGGACTTTAATCCAGTTGCCAAACGGATATGACTCAGACTACATAGAGCTAAGAATTGGGGAAAAACATTTCAAGCATTCAATATTTTTATACCTCCGATCTATTAAATTGGAAAATAATAACTTTGGGAAGAGCTGGGGAAATGGTAGCTTCGTAATGAAGACATGTCTGATACTATGATCATTACTAGATTAATGATACACTTCTCTAGCCCAGTTTGAAGACAAAGAGATAGCAAGCTCTATCTTAAAAATGTTCTGATATAGGTATAAAAAGATTAGTATTAGGGTGAAATTTTAATATTTACAAATCTTAATGTACGTGTACTGTCGAAGAATATATATAACCAATCTTGAGTAAATAAAAGGTATTTTAATCGTAAACAAATTATTTGCTGTTTTGGCAGGAAATAGGACAAGCTTTAATTAATAATAGCTGCCAAAGATGGACAAACAGTGCTAGATTTAGTTAAATGGTTGTGACGATCAGAACAAAAACAAAAAGATATCTCTATATATAAAACTGTTTGACTGATTAAATGACTGACTGACGGATTGGTAATCAACTCACAGCCCATACCGTATGAGCTAGGAAGCTGAAATTTTCACTGTAGTTACCTTATGAGATGAAGGTGCACGTTAAAACGACTCGGAGGTTTCGGAAAATTCCAAACGCAAGTGAAAAAATCGCTAAAAGCGTTTGTATGAAACTTTTTTGTTTACCATCGTCCTCAAACTCATTTTCAAAGATCTTTGTTCAAATTCATTCGAGGGGTGTTTCACACTTTTCGAAAAAGCCATTCCTCCTTGGTGGGAATGGGGGTCAAAGATTTGGTTGTTTTGTTTATCAATTTATTTCCAAAGATCTATATGAAAAATCATTTGAGACGTGTTTTACACTTTTCGCAGAATCCAAGCTTCCTTTCGTCTTCAAGATTCTTACCGCAAGTCTAACATGGGCGGAAACCGTTGATTCCAAAACTTGGTTCTTTAGTCAATGCACTCAATACATATTTTTAAATACAAGTGGAGATCAAGATGGGTAGATTTAAATGTTCCACGGGCGTGTACTTAGTGGAAAGGTAATATCTAAAATGTTTAGCACAAAAACGTTCCACGGGCAATGCCGGGCAATACCCGCTAGAAATATATATATTGTTGAATAAATATATATATACTTAATTTCTTTTTAAATCCAATTTACGACAACAGGGTATATAAATTAATTACAAATGCTTTTATTATAACATATATTTTTGCCTATCATCCTGGTGTGCTAGAAATATCATTGTAATCAGATAGCAGGCACTTCAACCTTATCTTCGATCAAGTATAGCTTGTATATGTTATAATTATTTAACTATATATTTTAAAGCATTTTATTCCGTACGTATATAATATGCTATATTTATTGACTTGGTAATTTTTTTTTTAGTCATAACTACATTAAAATACGTTCATACTTTAGGAATTCGAAACCGAACTCTCGTTCTTCAGTTGACTGAATGAGTCAGTTTGCAACTTATTCACCCTAAAGTGCGTTCATATATGTTTACATGTTTCTTTGTAATTGATAGTTACTTGAAATAAAAAGAACAAATCTTTATCTAATCGCTCCAATCATAAATTAAAATAAAAAAAGGCATTACATGCAATTTTGTCTAATAAAATAATATTATGTATTGTAGTTTTTGTGGCCAATAAAACGCTGGTGATATGGGGTTTATTTCTAATCTATCGGCTGCGTCTAGACCACTCGGGAAGCAGTGCTGCTTACTATGGAAATTTTTCAAATTCGAATTGCATGCATACGATGAAATAATATTGCATAAATAAATCTTACTAGAATTCGAATTATAAATAGGATTTTATTTTTCATTCAATAGGCACAACCTAAATTCAATGTCAGCAGCTGATGATAAATAGAAAATGGCGCTTGTCACGAACGGATTAGCCAATTGCCGATAGTTCGTTATCGTTATCGATGATATACACTTAACATTTATTGTTGCCATGTGATCATATTGCTCGTGCTGATAGGTATATGAGCTATTTATGATCAACATAAACGTAATATTCCTAAGTTGAATAGTAAAAAATATGTTCCCGCCAAAAAGCTTCACAAATACTAAAGTATTTTTTGATTAAGAGTAGATAATAGTTTCTTATCGGGCTATATAGAGCTATAACATTCATAATAATCTGAGCGACAGAACCTTAAAGTATTTGGAAATGACGTGGCCATTTTTTTATTAGCAAACGGAAATGTAAAGAATTTGTATAGACCTTAAGCTAACTTAGTAGCTCCTAATATAATATCTAGAACAATTTGGCGGCCAAAAGGCATAGTGCTAGAGCTAGCACAGATGCGGTCATAGCGGGGCTGCCGTTCCGGAAGCCAGTTACCCAGGTAATGATGGGCTCCCGATTGGCCGACAGCCACTCCATGTTGGCGGCAATGGTGGCATCCACGCTGGTCTGCAATGTGCTTGGCACAAATTCAGAGTCTTTGACCGCATCGATCAGTAGCTGCAGCTTTTGCTTTTGACTCTCGGTAACCACATAGGCAGCCATGCTCTCAATGTCAGCGTAGAGTGGATTAGTACCACCAAAGCCAGCATTCAGATTGCCATACTCCTGCCAATGCTCGAGCAGGAAATCAATGCAGACGAGCAGACCCACCTCACCACGGGAATAGGTGGGACTGAGCAACGTGTAGCGTTCCTGGGTGCGCAGCTTGTTGGTCTGATCAATGCTGCTGGACACATACTTCATCAGCTGATCCTCGTTCTGGGAACAGCCCAGGGCTGAGATGAGCAGACGACGTTCGGCCTGATCGTTGGAGTTCATCAACTTGTCATAGACAAAGTTAAATGTCTCATCCTCGGCCTGCTTGAGGCCATTGCAATATACGGGCGTCTGCAGATTCGGTTCAATCGGAGTGCCCTGATGGACTAGCGCCTGCAGCTTGGCGTTCGTCTCGTCCAGACAGCTCTTCAGACCCGCCAGACAGGCCACATTGATGACCACGTTGCGGGTGAACTTTGCCAAATGCTGCTCCCCATTGATGTCATTCACGCCAAATTTGTCGAATTGATCGCTGACCAATGCGGCCACATAGAACTGGAAATGCTCGTAGGCCTCATCGCTGCTCAGATACCGATTGAACAGGGTAATCGCGGTATTGGCCGCCGACCAGGGTGCATATTGATTCTCCTGGGGCAGGTAGGTGAGCAGCTGCAACAGGAGAGCATGTGACAAGCGATTGCTCGTAGCGAAACGATATGCATCGCTGATCAGTTGGGCACGATTGCGAGGGTGAATCTTATGCGAACGATTGGCCAAGCCCTCAATAATCAGCTGCCAGTTGCGCTCATCGTAATTGATGCGATAGTAGCCTGTCGACTGTTTGTTCAGGATCAACCAATCATCGCTGCTCAGCTTAGCATCGGCAACGCTCGTCTCCTTCACCTTGAGCAGATAGTGTGTGGCCTCAGTATTGCGGAAATCAGGATTCGATGCAACTGCATAGTTCACAGGCACATACCAGAGCTTCTCGCTCGTAAATGCCTTATCATTGGTATATTGCTCCTGCTTAATGGTGAAGGAGCCATCGTTATAGTTGCGCTCCACAGTGATCAGTGGGACACCACCCTGACGCGTCCAGTTGGAGAGCATGTCTCCCACGAGAGCTGGTACCTCATAGTTCAGTTCGCGGGCGGCCAGCGAAATGGCATCAAACAGATCTGTCTCATTGGCAGCGGAGTAGGCCCTAGAAGATTCACATTTTCATGATTTTTCAGTTGCAACTTACAGAAATCCACTTACTTGGTCACCAAATAGTTGTTAAGACCTTGCTGGAACACGGTGTTGGTCAGCGCATGACGCCACATGTCCAGCACGGAGCCGGCCTTGGCATAAGCAATTGAGTCATAGAGCTGGGAAATTTCCGATGGTTTCTCCACAAAATACGTCATGGGTCGCACATGGGGATTGGCATCAGCAATGAGAGCGCTCTGATAAGAGCCAGCGTGGAAGGTTTGGAATATATCCCACTCTGGATAGGCCTTAGACAGAAAATTAATTGAAGTTAGGCATACGTTAATCTTCAGCTAGCCACTAGGTCACTTACCAAATCAGTAGCTAGGTTCTCGAATAGCGTGGCAAAACCCTCCTTGAGCCAGAGATAGCTCCACCATTCAATGGCAACCAGGTCACCAAACCACATATGTGTATCCTCATGTGCCTCGACAGTAGCAATGTTCGTCTGCGTATTAATAGTAGAGTTTTCGACATTGTACAGCAAATACTCCTCACGATAGGTGGCCAGACCCCAGTTCTCCATGGCACCAGCTGCAAAGTCGGGTATAGCCGCCTGATCCAGCTTAGGTAGAGCAAAAGGCACACCGAAATAGCCGGAGAGACGCTTCTCGACCAGCATGCCTGTAGTCAGGGCCCATTCCTGCTCATGCTCGGTGCCCTTGCGTGAGAAGACGCGCTGGGGCAACCCATTCAGTTCACCCCTCGAGTACACAAACTCCGATACAATGAAGGCCACCAGATAGGTGGGCATACTGACAGAGGTCTTGAAAGCAGTAATACCGGAGCTGAAAAAAATTAAAAAGGAATTAAATAAGAATCCAGTTGAAATTCCATAGGGATTCCTTGGGAATTTCATTGAAATTTCGTAGGAGTTCACAAGGAATTTCGCAATAATCCTAAAGAAATTTAATGGGAATTTGGCACATTGGGCTGGTATAACAAACCTGGTCTTAGAGTCATCCACTGGCATATTGCTGATGGCATTGTAGCTGGGATCGTGATGGATGGTAATCGTAAACTTGGCCCGCTTGGCTGGCTCATCATAGCAGGGGAAGGCGTGACGTGCATCGGTGCTCTCGAACTGTGTGGTGGCCAAGTATTTGGTAGCACCATTCTCATCCGTATACGTGGACAAGTAGAAGCCCCCATTGTCCGTTCGCAAATTACCCTCATACTTGATAGTCAACAGCCAACTGGTGCCCTCCTCAAAGGTAAGATCATTGGCGGACAGCTTTAGGAACTCACGGTCTGTATCGTGTGTGATTTCCAGTACAGTGTCAGTTGTCTCTCCATCCTTGCGTATGGTCGCCGTAAAGTTCTCCAGCTGTCGCGCATGCACCACAATAACTGTGCTGGTCTCCAAAACTTTTAAGCTTATGGTAACCGTGCCGCTAAAGCCTGTGTCACCTGTGTGCACATTCGTGTGCAGCTCGACGGTATATTCCAGAGGTTCCGTGTTGTTGGGCAACCGATAGGTGTCATCGTCGGCACGTGGTGCTAAACGCAGATTGGGATTCTCTAGCTGCAGCTGCTCAAAAGGGGGAAAATTCCGTACAACGGCCGCATGGGCGGTGGTGGCCACCACCAGCAGTAGGGCCAAGATCGGGACAAGAGCGCGAGCCATGTTGTCAACGGTGCGACGACAACTGGACAACAACTGGGTAGCGCTTGGTAGCTTTCCACTTTTAAGCCAAATTGTCGCTCCAGCCGAGACAATTTTTCGCTCGTTCATATGAACTAGAGGAGCTCGTCTTATCGCCTAGCCAGGCATAAAGATTATTTTAATCATTCAGGGCCTCCTCTAAGCCTTGCCACGCCCCAATTCAATTGGTTGGCCAATTGGCCAACAAATGCCGTAAATCAAAGAAACGATCTTTGAATTGGCTACGTTAAGTGGAACGCGTGCGCCTTGGCTATAACAATTGAACTCCTCGACTGCGGTTGTCAGGTGTGGATGAGAGGTAAGATAAGAAAACAAGTAGACGCCAGTTCAAGATACTAATGTCATTTGATGATAAGTAGTTTTATTGCTTATTAAGATAATGTATCTCCAATTAAAAACTACAATAAAAATTCTAGTGAAGAAACTTAAATTTGCCGACTATTTTAATTTAGTTTATCAATACAAAACAGTTAAGCTTATGATATATAATTACGAAATAAAAAAATCGCTCAGCTCACGTGAGAATCAAAGGGCAATTACGAAAATAGAAAAGTGTTCCACTAGGAGATGCCCTACACATAGTTTAAAGTGGCCGAGTAGCATAACGAATTCCTCCATTTGCAAATATGGTTTTTAAATATTGGGGGAAATAAAATATATTGAAAAACAGAAATGATTTTCTTACAACAGCTTAATTTTCGACCGATCGTTTCTATGGCAACTATATGATATAGTGGTCCGATATTATTAGGATTTTGCATATACACGAGGAGCAGAGTAAAACAAATAAATGCCGAGTTTGGTCAAGATATCTTGATAAAAAAAAAGTTGTTCATATAAGAACCTACTTTTCGACCGATCGTTCCTATGGCGGCTATATGATCTAGTGGTCCAATAGGCCGGTTCTGACATATGTATGTACTGCGTGCAACAGAAAGGGGGACTTCTGCAAAGTTTTTTGTCGATAGCTTTAAAACTGAGAGACTAGACACACGGTCATATAGACAGACGAACATGGCTATATCGACTCGGCTATTGATACTGATCAAGAATATATAAACTTTATGGGGTCAGAGATGTCTCCTTCTATGCGTTACACATTTCACGACAAAATTATAATACCCTATGCAAGGGTATAACAAGTAAGAGGCTGTAGTCGGGAGCTCCCGACTAAGGGATACCTTGAACCCTCTTCTAACAACACTAAACACAGCTAGCGCTACCAGCTCATTGGCTTTAGCAGTAATAAAAATAAATTTAAAAAAATAAGTTCCATCAATAAGACTCGAGCCCTTTACAGACAGCACTACTTACCGCTGCCTCTATTCAACAGCCATAACACTAATTCACTATTAGCGAGAAAAAAACGAATTGAAATAGCAACATATACACACAGCTAAGAATACAATACAATCGCAATTGCAATGCTGTTGATAGAATTCAATGTACACATTCTTGAAATTTGCGCTAGGTGCCGCAAGCGCGAGGCCAGCTAAAACACATTTTCTTTAATAACTTTTGTGAAATTTTCAGCAGTAGATCTTATTATACTATAGAATTTTCGTGTATTTTCAAAAAGACAATTGCATTAAACTTGTGCCTTAAATTGGTGGGCAATATATATAACTATGTGGTGGTAGCGGGGTGGTGGCGATAGCTATAAAATGAAATATACTGAGTATTTACATTTATACTATTCTAGGAGCCACATGTTTGGTGACTCTAGCTCTAAAAACCTAAGAGATTTGCTTAAAAAACAGGATTTCGATATCAACTTTGATCGATTACTTCAAAACAGAGCAAGTTATCGATGATCGGAATCAAACTCGTACAGCGCGGGCATTAGGAAAACCTGCGTTCCATAATTCAAGTCTCTAGCTCATATATGTAGGTACTGAGATCCCTGCTGTTCAGACGGACAGATAGACAGGCGGACAAGGCTAGATCGACTAGGCTAGGGATGCTGATTTTAAAGGATTTGAAAAATATATAAAACTAAACAAGGTATTAACTGGTTATCGTAGATCTGGTTATCGAAGGCATTGCCTTTCGTTGAAACTTAGAAAATCAAGTTAAAGATCGATTTTGATGCAAAGTATCACAAACCTATAAAATCTGTTTTATAATGTCTCAGATTGTCGATTATATACAGATTTGCAGATGAACACGGTTAGATCGGATTCTAGATTATTCGTTACATAAATATGTTGGACTATATTCAACCTAATTGAGTCATGTTTTTTTTCCAAAACAGAATGAAATTATGACTCTGCCCTTGACAAACAGCCACTCAAAGCATTCAAGGCTTGTGCGGTTCATAAAGTTTGAGTATTATCGGAATTATGGCCGAATCATGATGTGTACATTTGGTAATGACAATTGTGTATAGGTTTTAGTCACAACTATCACGGCTATATTAGTGCTGTGTTAAATGCGATAAGATTGATCAAACTGAAGTGGGGCCAATAAAAACAAATTCCAGTTAATCAAACTATGGCTATTGTTTTTAAAGGTGCCACTAAAAAAATATTTAAAAATTTCACCACATGTCCCAATACACAAGGTGCGAAATATGTGTGTATACTATGAATGTTTTTACAAGAATATATCGCTTAACGCAGGGGGAATTACTTAGATTTATTATCGATTTATTTTCTAGAAATCTAAATTCAATTGAATCTGTACAAAAGCAAAGTTACGAACATTGCCAGTATGGCGAAAGTGGAGGCAGAGAGGGAACTGCTGCCATTGGTGCGATAGGCAACTAGCCAGTTTATGACCGGATCACGATGCACATCCAACCAATCAAAGTTGGTCTTTATGTTGGCCTCTACAGCGGTCTCTGTGTTATCTGTGAGATACTCAGCTCCGTTGGTCCTGATTGTGTCCACCAGCGCATTAAGCTGTAATGAAAAATTCATGAAAATTGGGCGCTTTTTTTAATAGAATGTTTAGCTTACGCGATTCTTTTGCGATTCGCTAACCACCGAGCTGGCAATGCCGCGCAATGCTGAGTCCAGTGGCTTCTGAGTCCCTGTGCCCAGGTCGCCGTATGCCTTCCAATTCGCTTCCAAGAAGTCCAAGCTAGCCGTAAGACCCGCCTCGCTCCTGGTGTAGGCAGCACTCAACACGGAGGTGCGCTCCGAATAGCTTAGATTGTTTGTATCATCGATGGAGTACGCTACAAATCTCTTCAGCTGGTCAGCATCCTGCGCGCAGCCTAGCGCAGAGATATATGTGCTGCGATCGGTGGCATCATTGGAGATCAGCAGATTGGTAACAACTGAATTAAAGGTTGCATGCTCGGCCTGGCGCAGTCCGGCGCAATAGGCCTGTGTCTTTAGCGTGGGCTCGATGGGAATTCCATCATATAGGGAATCCTGCAGCTTTTTGTGCGACAGTTGGTAGCACTTGGGGCTGCCCACCTGGCAGGCCAGACTGACTAGGGTCACGCGCAGATAGTTGTTCAGGTAGTGTTCGCCAGGTATTTCGTTGACGCCCAGCTTACTGAAGATATTCTCGACCAGTTCGATTACGAACTCTCGGAAATGCTCGTAATTTGCATCGCCGCGCAGATATGTATCGTAGATAGTAAATATGCTATTGGCTGTGGACCAGGGCGCATACTGATCCTCATTTCTCAGATATGCCATCAGCTGAAACAGTGTGGCCTGGCTAAGGCGACCCGTATCCACGAAGCGATACGCATCGTGCATCAGCTGAGCCCGATTGCGCGTATGAAAGGCGTAGGGCTGATCCAATAGACCCTGCGAAATCAGCCGATAGTTCTCCTCATCGTACAATATACGATAAAAGCCAGTGGATTGTTTATTTAGAATCAACCAATCATCCTTCGATATTTGAACATCGCTCACCGTCAGCTCCTTGACTTTGAGCAAATAGTGGGTGGCGGTGGTGTTGCGGTAATCGGGATTGGAGGCGGAAGCACAGTTGATGGGCACATGCCAGGTGGCCTCATTTGCAGTATCCTTGTTATTGAGATAACGTTGCTGTTTAATGGTAAAGGTGCCAGCCTCATAGTTACGCTCCACGGTTAGCAAGGGAAAACCAGCCTGTGTGGACCAGCTGGAGAATATGTCGGGAACCCCAGCGGGTAACTTGTGGCCAAGCTCATCGGCTGCCTCCTGCAGTGAGGCGAACAAATTCCACTCGTCCGTGGAGTTGTATTGACTAGGGGAAAAATATATTTGTAATTATGAATAAATGCTAGCACACACACATTTCCTGAATAAGTTCGGGACAAGTCTCATTTTTACCCTTAAAGCCCCTTACTAGGAATAGGCTTTCCTCAAGCGGGGAACAAATCAAATAAAAACTTTTATATATCTTTACAATAGGGTCGTAGCGTTAATAATCCAAACTCTAAAAATTAGTTTGATGGTTTGAGGTGGAACAAAAATTAAACTTTCCCTAATACAACCTTAATTCCAATGGAATTTCCAAAAGGGTAAAAGCACGTCATGAGTTAATTTTTGCTAAGATCTTTAAAAACGTGTTTAATGTCGATGGAATGGGTCTTGCAAAATTCCAAGAGAAATTTTCCATAATCTGAATTTTACACAATTCAGTTTCCTGCCTCATCAGTCATCGGTCTGTCAGTCAATCGGGATAAACAGGACTTCCATTTAAAATACTCACTTTTGTGTTAGATATCTGTTTAGGCCACGTCGAAACACAGCATCTGTAAACGCATTCTTGAACATGTACAACACACTGGCTGGCTTGGCATAGGATATGGTACCATAGCGTCCCGATATCTCATTGGGTGTTTGGACGTAGTGCGACATGGGCGTAGATATGGAAGCATCATTAATTAGGGCGCTGTTGTAGTCACTCACATGAAAGATCTGATAGGTATTCCATTCGGGAAAGGCTAAATCATTGGATTCATATGAGAAAAGGGTGGCGAAACCCTCTTTGAGCCACAGATAGGTCCACCATTTGAGCGATACCAAATCACCGAACCACATGTGCGCATACTCGTGTCCAATAATATTAGTAATGCTCGTTTTGAGATTAATCGTGGATGTCTCCTTGGTCCACCACATGTACTGCTCCCGATAGGTGGCTAGGCCCCAATTCTCCATGGCGCCGGCTGAGAAATCTGGTATGCCCGCTTGATCTAGTTTGGGTAATGCAAAAGGCACACCGAGGTATTTTTCCAAGCTAGCCTCAACTACTAGACCGGACCAGAGAGTCCACTCCTGTTGATCCTGCTTGCCCTTGCGGGAAAATACACGTTGGGGTAAACCATTTAGCTCGCCGCCTGTGGACTCAAACTCCGAGACAATGAAGGCTATCAAATAGGTGGACATCTTGGGTGTTGTGAGGAAAACCGTTTTGCCGTTGCTATCATAAGATCGACGTTGATTAGAAAACCCTCTTTAACCCACTCATGATTACACTCACCTCGATTCGGCTTCATTCACTGGCATATTACTGATGGCATTGTGGCTGGGATCGTGATGGATGGTAATCGTAAAGTTGGCCCGCTTGGCTGGCTCATCGTAGCAGGGAAAGGCGTGACGTGCATTGGTGCTCTCGAACTGTGTGGTGGCCAGAAAGCTGGAGAGTAAGCCATTCAAATATCAAATCGATTCATTCACATGCTTCAATACCAAAGAACTTACTGTACGATATTGTTGTCATCCGTGTAGCTGGATATATAAAAACCGCCCATATCGTTGCGCAACAGACCCGTATAGTTGATGCTTAGCGTCCAGTTACTGTCTTTGGCAAAGCTTACGGTGCTGTCGACCGGCTTGAGGGTCAGAAATTCACGTGTGCTTTCATAACTCACACTCAGATTGATCGGTGCACTCTCCGCAGAATCCTTGCTTTGAATTATGGCTGTAAAATTTTCAGTTTGACGCGCATGCAGAGTGATCGTATTGGAGGTCTCGATCACCTGCAGATCGATCGTGACAATGCCATTAAAGTCGCGAGTGCCATTGTGAACCTGTGTCCACAGCTCCACATTGTAGGCTATGGGCACCGTATTGTTGGGCAATCGATAGTTATCCTCGCTGTTGTTATCCTCGCGCGTTTCGATCAATCCCGATAAGGCCTGATATCCTTTGGTTTCCAGCTGCACTATATCCTCCACCGGCGGCAGCCGAGCCTGTTGACTGGCCGCAACCAGCAGCAGCAGCAACAGCCACGAATTCAACACCCAACGCGCCATCTCGAGCGCTCTAAATTCAAATATATATAAAGCTTCGGCTACGCAATGCTTGCAAATTTATAGAAAACTTCATATCTTATCCTGCAGGGCAACCATCATATAGATAACTCCCTGATAAACGAACGATAAAGTACACTTAATGCACTCATTAGCCCAAGTAGTTTAGTTGGTTTGGCATTTGGTAAATGAGTAGTTATTGGCTCGTAAAATAAATCGATTGTTCATCGGTTAGGCAGCTTATCTCTAGACGTGGTCAATAAATGACTTCAATTTACTTGGTTTACTAGTATAGAAATTATATAGAAATTTGACCTTAGAATTCAATGACTATGATAAAAGTGAATAACTTTTAATTTCTACTTCATCAATCAGTTTCAGGGTATCAATGAATGTATTGCTTACTTAGCGCGTATTAAAAATGCCCTATATATGCTGATCGAGAAATTTGTAAAAAAGTTTAAGGTATAGGGATATAAAAACCCGGGTTCAATTCATGAAAATCGCATAGAAAGGTAGTCTTATGTGCGAGGAATTGAGAGCGATAGAGAGAGAGAGAGAGAGAGAGAGGGAGTGAAGAAAGTACGCTAGAGCCAATGAAAGGAAAATGAGACAGAGAGTGGGAGTGGTAAAAGTAAATATGAGAGACTGGCGGAATGAATTACAGAGAGAGTAAGATAGCATGGGAGAGTGGTTGACCAAAAGAGAGAGGTGAACTTTAAGGAAGAGTGCGGAAATATATAAAAAATAACTAAATAAAACCTTTCAAATAAACACCGCTAACACACACTACAAAATATATAAGCCCTTTTTGGGATGATGAAAATCGAATATAGTTCCGATATTTAATGGATTTTTTGAAGGTGCAGCTTCCCTGTTTAGTTTTGTTCCTAAACTGCATTTCGACTATTTTTCTACTTAGTTAAAAATTTATTTTAGTTAACTTTCGACTTAAATTATACACTTAATACAATGGCTAAAACTGCAGCTTTACGCGTAACGCACTGCGTACCATTTTACTGGCCGCACTCAATAGGCCTGCGGGTCGATTGGAGCCGTTGGCCACACTGAGAGAAGCTGCAAAGGTGTTTTCACTGCCAGTTGGGGACAGTTCTTTGAGCAGCCAATTGTGTATTGGGCGTTCGAATTTGTCCAGAAACTGTTCGCTGTTGCGCATCTTCTTGCCCACCCGGCGCGAGTCTATAGATATCAAAGGCTCCTTGGGACTGAGATGCTCCATTTGCAGGTACATATCAATATTTTGGCGCAGCGTAGCAAACTGAAAGGTTGACGGATATGCCGTTTAATAAAATATGGCCAATTCAGATTGTAAAAACTTACATGGTGTTTTTGACGCTCAGGCACGAATTCGGTAAGATCATTTAAGAGCTGCACAAAGAAGTTGGAGCGAGCGAGCAGCTTATAGTTGTGATCTATAAAATGCCAGATGACGGAACGTGCCGCCATATTCGATTTGAATACATAGGACAGATACATCATAGCCTCCCGTTCATTCAGCAAAGTATACGTAGAATTCTCGCCCACCAACAGATTCAAATAGTGTCGCATATGCTGATGACTTTGTGTGCAGCGCAGCGAATAAATCATATCATCGTAGTAGGCAGAATTTCGATCCGTAACATGCAGCAATTCGATTAGGCTGCCGAACTCCTCATCGCTCAGATGTCGCACACCCATGCACAATATAATATCGTGCATGGCATAATAATCCGGATAATCGCTCTCAAAGTTGCTCTTCTTGAAGATATACTCATGCGCCAGCCGATGCGTATAGTCCAGGCACTCGGGCATATCCACACGGCAGGCCATGTGCAAGATATCGGAGCGTGCCAGTATATCCATAGTTGCCTCTCCAGTGTCATGTTTGTGGAAGAGACGCAGAAATGTGGGCGCAACCAGGCGACGCACGAACTGCTTGAACAGCGAATGGGCTGTGGTGCCATAGAGATTGCAGTCGAGAAACTCTATGGTATTGGCCACCTGACTCCAGGGCGTTAGATCATCTTCAAATTTCAAATACTTGAACAGCTCAAAGAGCACATCAACCGATTCGAGCTCATTCCGTTCGATCAGTGGAGCCAGATCCTGAAATAGAGCCGCGCGATTCATGGCATGTATAACCGAATGATTCTGCTGAAGCTGCCGTGCTATCGCCTGCAGATTGTCCGTATCATAGAGCACATGATAGAAGCCCGTCTGCTGTTTATTAACAATCAGCCAGTCCCGTCCTCCCAGCTGCAGCTGCAGCTCCTCCAGACTCAACGTATGCTCCATCACCGGCGGCATAAAGTACTCGGCATGCGTATGCTCAAAGCTGGGCGACTGGGCGCTGGCAAAGTTCAGTGGTATCCACCAGTGTTCACTCTTCGAGTGGATCGAACGTTGTCTCAAGGTGATTGTATCGTTCTCATAGTTTCGTATGACCGAGACAATGGGAAGCCATTCACTGTGCGTCCAGGACAGCATGATGTCACGCACCATAGGCGCCCAGGATTGCTGCTGCAATTGTGCATCCTCCAGCACCGACTCCTGGATGGTATCGAACAGATCCTGCTCGCTGACAACGCTGTATTGGCTGGAAGATCGTTAAACTTATGGCACATCAATTGCAATTGATCAGTTCAGTGGCTCCCCTCTGGGACTTACAATTTCTTTAGATAACGGCTAATGCCCTGCACAAAGGTCTTCTCATGGAAGGCGTGATGAAACATCTTGATGACGCAGGCGGCACGCTTATAGCTTATAATATCGAAGACATGCATAATATCCGGCTCGGTTTCCACGTAGTATGTCATTGGGCGCACATCAAAGAAACTGCTGTAGCTATAGGCATGCTCCGCTTCATCTCTGATGAATATATCCATGACCCTGTCTTCGGGATGCAGCTGTAGGCAGATAATTTGGTTAATACGCTTATCAGTAGAGGGTATTATAAATTTGTTATGAAATATCTAACGAATAAACGATAACACCGACCACATAAAGTATATGAATTCTTCAGAAGTATAAATAGCCGTTTGGATATTCTGTCAGCTTACAATGTCAGCAAGGAATCGGTACATATATCGAAATCAGGCGGATCGGACAACTATATCATAAAGCTGCCATATGAATGATCTTGGTTCTTGTATCCGATGGGATATCTTGACTAATTTTGGCATTTACTAATTTGACTTCTGCGAAACCGTATCAGGTGAGATTACTTTATTATATGGGACAGATCGGTTGGAAATAAAGCTTTGGTATATAAACATATGCAGGCACTTCTCAATAATATGTCTGGAAGAGTATTCAATCATCCGCGTGTCATTCAGTATTTTCACAATCACTTACCAAATCAGTTATAACATAGCTGAAGTAGGTGGCAAATCCTTCGTTTATCCAGACGTAGGACCACCATTCCGGCGACACCAGATTACCGAACCACTGATGAGATATCTCGTGATTCTGCATAAGTTTATTTTTCAATCGCTTGTGCTTGTCCGTTACATCCAGTGACAGTAGACTATCTTCCCGGAAGGTGATTAGACCCCAATTCTCCATGGCAGCGCCCTGGTTCTTTTTAAGCGCCACGTGATCCAACTTGGGCAGCGAGTATCTGACACCAAAGTAATCCTCCAGTGCGGCCACAGTAAGCACTGCATTCTTCAGTGCGGTGCGACCCTTGTCCTTGCTTGTGGGCGAGGAATAGATGCTCTGCGTAACACCGCGATACGTCTCCGAGATGTGCTCAAAATTTGAGATAACAAATGCCACCAAATACGTGGACATGGGCGGCGTAGTCTGGAAAGTGGTTGTTGTCAGCTCGCTGTACTCAATACGAAATCGCATTATAACTAAGTCAAGGATTAGGCTTCAGAGGGGACTTACCCATGATTTAGCACCTCGAGCACTGGCATATTTGAAACTGCCATCAAGCTGCTGCTGTGCGTCAAACTGATGCTATAGTTGGACTTAAAGGCGGGCTCATCATAGCACGGGAAGATCAAACGTGCATATGTCGGCTCCGATTGGGTGGCTGCCACATAGCTGTAAATAAACAATTGAAGCATTAAATTGTTGCTTATTTTTATGTAGCGCATAGACCAATTTATATTCCATAAATTATATATACTCTTCATCAGTAGAAACATTTGTCCTGAAACTTTCCATAGGTCTGCCTGCGCCTCCTACATCGAAATAGGCTGAATTGGGCAAGAATATCATATAGCTGCCATAGGAATATTCGGTCTAAAATTAGGTTCTTATAAGATAAAGATTGTTTTGTTTTTTTTTTAAGATGCCTTGTCTTGGAATTGAAGAGTTTTACCAAGAGGCTTAGTTAATTGGCTTTAATACTTTCTGCCTTCTCGGCAAGCCGAAAAGATATTTTTCTGAGGTACACGATCGTGTGGCTTAGTATAGAAATATATAATGGAAATCTACTATATATCTTATAGGGTATTTAATCTATAGCAACACACAAAAACACTCTTTTTAACACTAAATTTGTATTTTTTAATTAGGAACTGCTATTTCTTTGAACACTGATGTTTCTTTGAACTTGCTTCAAAGGCAATTCTCTGCATTATACGAATCGCTGTGTAAAGCCAAATCAAAACAAACACATTGCCTTGTTTCCATCAAGATTCATTGAGAAAGCGGCAATAATAATAAATAATCTATTATATATATTTTGTTGTTGTCAGCGCTTTATCGGGGTTGCCGCTCAGCTGTCGTCGTCGATAAGGGACTGACAAGAGTCGCAGCCGGATTTTGTTGTGGTCACAGTCATGCCCCTTTATGAAGAAAACCATTGAGCCATTCGACATAATGTTTGTGCGTCTATAAACATTTGTTTATATGCAACGTGAATGACGCGCATAACGAATATGAGTACTCTACTATTGTGTGATAAGGCCACGTTGAACCTGTGACTATCAACAAGTGAGTGTGCTTGAGATAACAGTGTTTGGCCAGACAAATACCCTGTAGTCAAGCCGCAGGGAAGAGGACAGGTAAATTGCAATCTTGAATATAACTGAACTTACAGTTAAGTTCATATTTTAATGTTTGTAATTCAATATTTTTGATCAGTGTTCGGTATACAAAACTCTACGTATCGAATTTCCCAACTCTAGCTCTTTTAAACACTGAGAACTGACTTTGTTTATATCACTGCTACCCTATTTTAGCATTTGTCTGCTAGCAGGGTATAAAAAGTGAGAGCTAACAAAAGCAGAAAAAAAGCAAAAGTTATAATTATGCGAATATCATTATCGTTTAAATTAAGAGTTGTGATTATATAATAAGAAAGCACGCGCGCGCGTTTATAGAATAAGTGTTTGTACTTGTAAATGTAATGCATTTGCGTCTTTGAACTTAGCTACTCACTGAGGCTTATCAAACCGGAATAACAAAAGCCAAAAACAACAAAAGTTAAAACTCACACAGTCCGATTGTTGAGCGGCTCCTCATAGTCCATCCAATACAGACCCTTCGGACGAGTGCCCATCAGGCCCGTGTAGGAGATGTGCAGCCGATATCGCTGTCCGGCCTCAAAGGCCTGATAGTTAACGTGCGGATGTATGATGAGAAATGTGGTATGCGGATCATACGTATGCGTAATATCATCCACAAGTTCACCCAAAGCCTCTGGCATGTCTGGGTCAAGTAGTCGCAGCGTTATATGAATATCGCTCAAGTTCTTTGCATGTAGCACAATCTCATTCGTTGAACGCCTAATCTCAATGTCTATGGTGGTATTTCCGCTAAAGCGCCAATCCCCAAGATGTATATTAGTGCTAATGTCCAGCCGATAGCTCAATGGATACGTATCGTTCGGCAGGCGCAGCGATCGCGTCGACAGCAGATGCGGCGATGGGGTTGTCGTTGCCGTTGCCACTGGCTCAACTGCCCCAGCCTCCTGCGACCAGACGAGTGCCGCAAGCAGCACAATAATAATACTAGCACACGGCGTAAGCATTACGGAAATGTGATTATGTGAGCACGCACGTTGGCTACCAAAACTCGACTAAACGTTGCGTTGGGTCGACTGCGGTTAAAGCGTTTAAAGCCTGCTGTTTGCTGCTGATAAGATAACAACTGATTGATCGTATAAGAGCGTCGAGTGCTGCTGTTGTTGCTGTCGTATACATTTTGGAGCCGAACACTTTGTGCTCACGACATCCACTTGCGACAGGTCAGTGCACAATCCTGACTCTCCTTTGAGCTAGGCGCTCTTAAGTACTCTCTTAAGTATTAATTTCCCATTCTTAAACAGCGCACAACGCTCAACTGCTTGTGTCTTATTGTGCACTGTGAGAAATTGGCAGCGACGAAAATGAAATTTTCAATTGTATAATTAAATTGAAAAACAATAAGCTTGACTTGGACAAGGCCAAGCAATCTCTGCCTGTATACATGTATTTATTAACACCATCCTATAATCATTTATATTAATAAAACAAAATAAATAAAACCAACAAATCAATTGTACTTCAGAAAATTATTATTTTTATGCGTATGCATAATATTATTTATTTTTTTATTATTTTTAATTATATATAAATGTTATAAAAGAGCTTACAACTATATTTAACTTAATTATCATATAAATGCAAAGGCTGTGTACCTAAGTACAAAATGTATGCACGTGAATTCAAATCTGAATATATCAATTAATTTTTGAATATTACGCTACTTTATTTAAATGGCTACTTTATTTATACTTATTTAGCATATTAACTTGTGCTTATTTAAAAAATATATGTGTGTACATTTATTTAAATATTAAAAGCCGGAAAAAACACTTACACACAATTTCAAATCGATCGATACCTCTTTTTTTTCACAGTGTATGGCCTGTGCTAAATTCACTGCATTAATTGCCCTTGCGATTGCTTCGGCGAAGCGTTCGTTCGCATTGTTGTTTTTGTGAGCAAAACACCCGATCGAATTTGAGCTATAGACGGCTGTACGACAACATATATCATCGGGTTGCACAAGCCAAACGCTTCAGTCGATGCTTCACTTTCTTAACGTGAAAATGTCAATTTGCCGCTGCTTTAAATTATTGTTGTTATGGGTATTACTGTGTTTTTGTATTATGCGCCATGTGCAGGCGCGACAAGATAACATAGTAAAGCGCAATTGCTCTGAGAATGGACAATATGTGAGTATATGGCAAAATCAGACAGTTTTAGCATTAATAATAACAATACGTATATATGTATATTTTAGTGCCAAATGCATATGGACTGTTGTTCCCGAAAGTGCATGACATATATGTACAAGTGCGCGCCCAGAGTGCCAGAGAAATATCCTGAAAAGAATGGCAGCCCAACGGGCTTGAATTCTCTCCCAGACTTTTGGTGGCCTCTATACCATGCGAATGCACCACTCAACGAAGATCTTGAGATTGTTACGCTGCAAGATGATAACACCACAACAAGAGCTGAGCTCGTTGAAAACAGCAGCCAATCAGTGGAGAAAGCGGCCATTGCCTACGATACAGTCACTCCATCAAACACTGCTCCAACCGCGAGTACACCCCGCTGCAATCGCGTTGGCGATGTGGTAAGCAGATGTAGTGCTTCTCTTACTTTCACTCTTATATACTTATATGTGTATATATTTATTTGCTTTTCAGTGCTCAGATAGCAGCGAATGCTGTACAATGCGTTGTCACACCTACCTCCATAAGTGCGTCACCTGAAGTCACAAGCCCGCTTACTAACTGAACCTACCCACATGTATTTATATGGCATAAGTTTTTGTATACTGATTCTGTATTGTTAATAAACAAGTCTTTGCACATATTTACTAATGGATTTTTAATTTAATTAAGGGCTTAGCAGCAGCGCATTTGGTTCTTTAACTGTATTAAATGTTGTTAAATGATTTTATCATTCGTAAATTTTATGATAATTAACTATTAGAATTCACTATACGAAACGTACATGCAAATAATATTTTTGGACTGAACAATACTTTTAATCTAAAAAAGATACACTACTTGTTTTGCAAACAAATAGCATTAGTTAGAGTTAAGAATTTTAGTGTGACAAATATTACAAATACAAATATATGAGAATGGAAACTATCAGAGAATAAAGAAAACAAACACCTTCTTTTGATAGTGCTTTTGTTTATTACTAAAATAAATAAACGAAAAAGATTATTATATATAGATAATTAATTATATATAGATATTATATAAATTTGAACTTAATTAAATGAACTAGTTCACGTTTTTACAATGTCAGAGGTAAGAAACTATTCATAACGAAAAACCCTTCACCCCAATAAATGAGGGAAGAATTAGTATTTGGAGGTTCCAAGCTTTTCTTTCTGATAAAACTCTAAAGCGCATAGATAGAGAAGAGTCAATCTAGCCAATTCGTCTCTCAGTTTTTTAAGTCTTATAAAATGCATAATAATGACACTTGGTATATTGCCCATATTACGAGACGTGAAGCTTTTGCGTTAAAACCCTGTATATAGATACTAGCGGGTGTAGCCCGGCCTTGCCCGTGGCACGTATAAAAAAAATTTTCCCAAAAAGCTTAAAAAATGATTTTGATGATCGGACGATAAACGATCAACTTGCATACAAACGTTTAATTTCCCAAATCGCTGAAAGTTAAGTTCATATGTAGAGCTTTGAAAATAGGTTTGAAGCAAATCGGACAAAACTTAAAACTTAGCCCAAAAAATCATTGAAGCGCACTCCTACCGAAGAAGTTTAGATTCTGCGAAAAGTGTGAAACACATCTTAATTAATTTTTCATATAGATCTTTGGCAATAAATTTGAGAGCGAAACGTCACCCAGCAAATCTTTGACCCCCTTTTCTAGCAAGGAGGAATGGATTTTACAAAAAGTTTCATACAAACGTTTTTCGCGATTTTTCCATACTTGCGGGTGGAATTTCCCGAAACCCGTGAAAAAAGGTAACTACAGTGAAAGTTTCAGCTTCCTAGCTCTGACGGTTTGGTCAGTCAGTCAATGAGTCAGTCAGTCAGTCAGGACAAACAGTTTTATATATAGAGATAACAAGCGCGTGCTAAATGCATGCAAGTGTATATAACCTTCGGCTCTTGAAAGATGGCTGCCCTTTCTTTTTTTTCATTTGTTGTTGTTTTGTCTATTAGTATTATTCAACTCAGAGCGGCTGATAAGAACTATATAAACAAAATACCCATATCTGAGTATTTAAATGCAGCTTATTTCGTCTGCGGTTTTTCGAGTCGAAGCCCGCATTTAAGTATTTAATTCAGCACACAGTATAATTTGCGAATTCCCCGCCCTACGCGGAATTCGATTATAGGTCGTTTAAAAATAATAACATAATGATAATTTCTGACGATGTAATAAAGCTTAAGATAATTAGCTTCATGCTGTCTAAAATCATTTGGAAAAACAATTCTTTCTGATTTTCCAGCTTTTTATACAATATATGCAAATATTTCAAAGACATTTGTGTATTTTTCAAACCTGAGCCCATTGTAAATTTATAGAGATTAATAGCTTGATTTGGGTAAATGTGTTAAGTGGCATTTTATTATGTAACAGACAAATTTACCTGGCGTTGCCCGGCTCAAATAATTTAAAAGGTTTTTGTGCGCAATTAAGGGAAGTGAAAAAATCCCTGTTTTTATTATTTATTTAAAAAAAATCGGGGGTTCGATCTGTACACATCATGCAATCTTGCAAATAATACATAAGACAGTATAAAAGTTAACAAAAACTAGTAAGAGGCTCTAGTCGGGAGTTTCCGACTAGACGAATACCCTGAACTCTCTTCTACCAACACCAAATGCATCTCGCGCAACGTGCTCGTTTGCTTTAGCAGTAATAAAAAGAAAAGAAAATTGAAGCAAAAAGAAACAATACAATCGCAGTTGCAATGATGTTGATGCAAATTGGTGTCCAAATCAACAGCAGATCTTCTTGTGATATACAATATATTCTCGAAAAAGACAATTGCATTAAAATTGTGGCTTCAATTAGCGGACAAGACAATTTGGTGTTTTAACTTGATTTATAGCTATGTGGTGGTAGCGGGGTATTTATACTATCCAGAAGTTTCGTGTCAAGTTTGATGATTCTAGCTCTGAAAACCTCAAAAAACAGGATTTCGATGTTGACTTATATCGATTACTTGGAAACGGGGAACAGTTATCGATTATCGGAAACAAACTCATACTGCATGGGCAATAGGAAAACCTACGTTCCAAAGTTAAAGTCTTATATAGGTTCTTAGATCCTTGCGTTCATACATACGGACGGACGGACGGACGGACGGACAGACAGACGGACATGGCTAGATCGAGTCGGCTATTGATCAAGAGATGCTTTCTTCTGACTGTTACATAAATTTGCACAAATACAATATACCCCTTTTACCCATTTTTAATGGGTATAAAAATATAACAAAAGAATAATTTCAATTTTTATTATTAACATCCATTCGAATTTTATTTATTATAATTGCTTATTTTTGAGAATAACAAATTAAATAAACAATATTAAAAATTACGCTGCAGCAAATGTGTTACCTCATTAACTATTACCGTCACCAATAAGGACAAACTGTTATATATTTAATAAGGACAAACTGTTATATATTTAATATATATATATTAGTTATATTATATATTAGAGCTTGCCAAACTTTCCGGCAATTTCCGTTGCTCGGGTTCTGTTGATTGTTGTTCTTCACCGAATGGTTCGTATAGAGCGCATTAGCTTTGATAAACAAAACAAAGCATAATATAAATGCATGCAAGTTAATATATATCTTAAAGGATAGGGGCACATTCTGAATTCGTAGAGCCCAATACTTGTGATACTTATTGTCCAACAATACCCGCCATAAGCGCCGCAACGCAACGTTCAAAAACGACCTTCTGTAAAGTAATCTTTTATTTAATTTTAAAGAACATTTTTTCATGTGTTACATATTGCATACCAAAAATGCAGTACCTGCTGCATAAGCATAAGAGTAGCACTTATGCCACTTTAAAAAATAACCTTGGACCACTGTTCACGCACATTGCGTAACCCAGCTACCTTAAGGTCAAGCATCAGAGCAGCATTGATTAATGTGTACACAGTCTTATCTGTACCTGGACTCGGTTTGTTTGCTTGACTTTAAATATTTGCCCAGTAATTTAACTGAGGAAAATATTCAATTATCTCGAACTCTTGACACAGATGTTATCAACTGCCTTGACTTGGGCAAATAGCAATTGGAGTTGCATGTCAAACGAGCTAAAAACTTGGCAATTAATTAGTGACCGGGGTCATCTAACTAAAAGCTGCTCTTAAAATCAAGCCCCAATCGGCTGAGCACTTCAGTTCACTCGAAGCTGCACTAGAAGCAGATTCACTGGGAAAAACTATGATCCTGATGCTACTGCTGCTGCTGTCTCCGCTGCTGTTTGGTGCTGCTGTAAGTTGACATTTGACTCTCATATTGCTTAGCTGTTTGATTGGGACTTTTTTAAACCCAGCAGAATAGTAAGGCCCTAATGCCTCTCAACGCTACGGGCAATGAAGCGAAAAAAATTTCAATTTTGCCACCGGCGCAACAGAGTTCGGCATCGGTCAATCCGGAGGATATTAATCTCTTCACAAACATGTTCCTTAGCCTATTGAAAGGCACTGGCGATTGGCGCAATCAGGTGGCTATCGAAACGGTGCAGAGCGTGTGGCAAAGTCCGCCAATTGTTGACTACAGCCATCGGCTTTTTTCCACTTAGCTTTATAAATAATATATAACCTTATCGGGGAAATGAAATTGTAGACAAATGTGTTTTCCAATAAATAAACCAAATCCACATATCCAAAAGCATTCCATGCATTCCGACATCGGCCTATAAAAGTAGCTACAAAATTTTTATTGCCACTTACAACATATTCGCCATGCAACTACCTAGGAACACCCTGTTGCTGTTGTTCGGCCTTGGAGCGTTGGTTAATCTTGCACTCAGCGGAGTTGTCAGAAATATCACCAGTGAGGCTGAAGACCCATTAGTTTCAGCTGTCATCGATTACGATACGAGTGCCAGCATAAGGAAATCAAAGGCCCAACTACCTCAGGTATGATTGAAATACATATATAGCTTGAAAAAATGTTTATAATTGAATTACTCTTAGAAAAACGGACAATCAGATACCCTTGACGCCGAAATAATTCCGTTCAGAAATGATTTATCGCAGGTGCGATTTAGTCTTCATTAAACATATTTATCATTTGATACTATATTGTCTATTTGATTATTTAGATGAAGCGCCTGGAGTTAATGGACAGCTGCAAAGGAATTGGCACCAACTGCACGCGGTCCGAGGAATGCTGCACGCTCCAATGTTTAATGATCAGCAAAGTGTGTTCCATCTACTAAAAACCATATAATGAATCGTATTAAATAAATTAGTTGCTGTGCACCTTGATTATTTCTTTGACAATTCAGTTATTCAATTATATAAGAAATTGTCTCCGACTAAAGTTGTTGGTTGTATTAGCCAATAGCTACAGTAGTATGTTATAATAAAAATTAAGAGAGCTCTAGTGGGGAACCCAGTAAAACTCTAGCTTCTTTTTATACATACATAACCAAAAACACATATTGACAAAGGCACAGACACGCTGTGACTGTGCTCCTTTCGCCCTTAGCCCGAAACAATGGAAAATGCAATCTTAATAAGCATCGGCTTCAATGGTTCGACACTTATGAAATTTTCAGGACATTAGTTTGACATCACAATACGTGTAAATATCAAAGCTCACGGCTATACCTTCAAAGCTGCGTTTTTATTGACATTTTGGCGAAACTATAAGCTTACAATAAGTAAAATATTCTGAAATTGTTTAATCTTTACAAGAACCTAATTCCTAAGAGTAGTGTTACTTGCTTTTATAAGCCTCAATATTCCGAAAAAATAAATAAATTGAGCTATCGGTCATTTGAGACTAGCCCACGTTTCAAATTTAAAGTCTGTAGCTCTTTTAGTCTCCGCGACGCCTTCAACAACAGACCGCACTACTTGTCGCCATCTCTAACCAATAGCCACACCAATAATTAGGTCTCAATGAAAAAACAAAATAAAACGGACTAAAACAGCAGCACAGAAAACAATACAATCGCAATTGCAAATCTGTTGATAGAATTCAAAGAAGACGCGCATGATTGTGTGTGTGTACATGTTTACAGATATTCTTGCAATTTGCGCTTGCTACCCAAACTCGAGGCCAGCCAAAACACATTTTCTTTAATAACTTTTGTATTTCCTAACCGATCTTAATGGAATTTTTTAATATACAATATTTGGCTATTCTGAAAAAGTCAATTGCATTAAAATTGTGGCTTAAATTGGTGGGCAATACAAATTGGTTAATTAACTTGATTTATAGCTTTGTGGTGGTAGCGGGGAGGTGTATCGAGGTGTAGCTATAAATGAAAGATACTTGATATATTTACACTACTAGCGGGTATAACCCGGCCTTGCCCGTGGCACGTATGTTATAAAATCAATGTTCTCCTCACCAAGGAGGAACGGATTTTCCTAAAAGTGTGAAACACCCCTCAAATGAATTTGAGCAAAGATCTTTGAAAATAAGTTTGAGGCCGATCGGATGGTAAACAAAAAAGTTACATACAAACGTTTTTCGCGATTTTTCCACACTTGTGGGTGGAATTTCCCGAAACCCCGTCTTAACGTGCACATACATCACATAAGGTAGCTACAGTGAAAATTTCAGCTTCCTAGTTCTTACGGTTTGGGCTGTGCGTTGATCACCTATCAGTCAGTCAGTCAGTCAGTCAGTCAGTCAGGACAAACAGTTATATATATAGAGATTCTAGAAGCAACATATCAAGTTAAGTGACTTGACAGGATTTCGATATCGATTTTTATCGATTGGTTGGAAACGGAGTAAGTTATCGATTATGGGAAACAAACTCGTACTGCTCATGAACCAGCCCACGTTTCAAAGTTTGAGACATGGGCATCAAAGTGGCGAATTGCCATCAACAGGCAAAAATCGATATGCTGCACATTCGCGATCCGCAGAGATACCTCGCCAGGAGAATTCCTCCCAGACGATCTTCTTGATCATAAAGGCGGCCATCGCTACCTTGGATCGCAGGCTCACTTGGAGCAAACACATCGCAACAACATGCCACAGCGAACGTCAAAAACTAAAAAGTATGGCTTGGCTCCTTAAGGCAAGCAGCAAGCTTTCTCTGAGCAATGAGGTGCTGCTTTATAAAACCCTCTTGGCCCCAGTCTGGCGCTATGCAAGCCAAATTTTCGGCACGGCAACAAAATCTCACTTGAGGAAAATAAGTGTCTTCCAAGCCAAGGTACTCAGACTGAGTGCTGGGGCTCCCTGGTACATCCGCAACCGGGCCCTAGCAAGAGACCTAAAGGTCCCCTTGGTGGGTGACCTTCTACGTCAGCAGTCCACCAGCTACATGGCCCGTCTTTCTGCCCACCCCAATATATTGGCTAGAAGAAGAAAGCGACGGAGACTTCGCAGAATCCACCCCATCGACCTCCCAAACCGGGTAATCATTTGAAAAATAAAATAAAAATAATAATAATAATACAAATATAAGATAAATTGAATAATTATAAAACTTAATAGGTAATATTAAATATGTTTATCCCATTATAGTCAAGCTAGGTTAAGATGCTCATGAACAGTATCAATAAATTAGCTAATAAAGAGAAAAAAAAAATAGGTTCTGAAATCCTTGTGTTCATACATACGGACGGACGGACAGACGGTCAGACAGAGGGACGGACATGGACATTCTGACTGTTACATACATTTGCACAAATACATTAAACCCTTTTTACTCATTTTCAATGGGTTCAGGGTATAAGCATCTGGCCAGTCAGATATTTACAGTATGTTCACAGTACATACAAATGAATCGAACTGCATTTATGCTTATCGTCTACAATGTTTTCTTTGAACAACATTTTTAATGAAAACAGGTAAGAGTGCTCTAGTGGAGAGGTTCTGACTAGCAGATACCCGGAGCCCAAGGTCTAACGAAATATTCAAATATTCGAGGTGTGTATATAATACTACACGAGAGACTACAAACCAGACTTGGCTCTATAACCTTCGAAATGCTATATATTGATTTTTAACGATTTCATGGAATACGTTCGAAATCTCTAGCATTTGCAATTTCTGATGGACAAATGTTTGTCCAGACAGGCGGACATGTCTAAATCGACTCAGTTCATACTGAGGAGGTATCAGGGATATCAAAGATACGTCCTTCTGCCTGTTGCAAACGTTTGCTCTAGGCCATTATACCCGTTCTAAACCAATATCAGTGGCTGCAGGGTAAAATAGTTTTTGTATTGTATATCGATATCGAAATCATTTTCTTGCATAAACAACAAATGAAAACAGATGTAAGCCAGAAGTACATATGTACATATATACGATTTATATGGCCACTGTTGCCTATAAAAGCTCGAATATGTATGAATTGCATATAGTATTAATTGTGCAACTGTTATATTAAGAATGCAAATAACGTTGTGCGCATTACTTTTAATACATTTTCTGGGAATGGCCCTACTTGTGGTTGCGGAAGAAAATATCCCCAGAATACCGTTGAAAATGATTCCGGACACTAAGAATCCCGCTATAAAATTGTCACAGGTGCAGTCTGCATAAGCATATGTTAAGATTGTACATATATTACAAAAATGTATACATATATTATATAATGTTTTTCATCCTGTTGCTTTCAGCCAAGACGGGTAAATATAAATTTGAGGTACAAAAACGATACCAAAGTTATGCCCCACTCTAAGAAATTATCACAGGTATGGATTGAAGTAAACTGCATTTAACAATACAATTTTGTAATCGCAATTGAAATTTTTTCTACCGATCTGCTTTCAGAGAGAGCGCTTGACATTATTTGAAGACTGTAAGCCAATAGGTGGAGTGTGCAGATTGCCCGAGGATTGTTGCACCCTGAAGTGTTTAAAGCTATCCAAATTATGTGTTATTTAAAATAGGATTTGATCTATCAAAATTAAGTCATTCACGAGATAACTGCATACTTGATTTAATTATGTATATATCGTATATCCTACTAATTATTGCTATTATTAACATTGAATGTTAACGATTAAGTCTTATTATTAAACAGAGAATTTGACAGAAGGTACTGTTATTCAATATTCAATATTGCTGTCCTACTTCTATTAGGGCTGCTGCTGAAAGCATGGTGTAAGACAAGGAATATAGTCTCTGCCGAGCATGGCCCGAGTGCGTTGCGTAGCGTTCAGTTTGGTGTTCAGTGTTGAGTGTTCACTAACAGTACTAAAAGTCAGAGTAGAGTATTGAATGAAAAGAGCATAAGACTAGGAAAATCTTCCTATTCGAATGTGCAGGTCATTGTTTAACGGACGTGCTTTTGAGAAGACACAGACACACAGAGCTGCCAGTATGCCTAATTATAAGGAAAATGATTTCTCTGCTCCGACATATATATAAAGGGAAAACAAAGCGAATCAGTACCAAATATTACATTTCCAATTTTATAACATTCAATTTGTACCATATTTCAAAATAATGTGAAGGCGTTGCATACCACAAATATATTAATCTCTTAAGAATTATATACACGAGAGTGCGTAAGTAGATAAAATACTTCCCTGAAACACTTCTATATTAAAGATTAAAGATCAACTTGATTCGCACCTGTCATTCCTATTCATTTTTATAGCCCGACCCCATTGAAAATGGGTAAAAAGGGTATAATGCATTTGTGCAAATGTATGTAACTGGCAGAAGGAAGCATCTCAGACCCTATTAGCTATATATATTCTTGATCAGCATTAATAGCCGAGTCCATCTAGCCATGTTTGCCTGTAGAACTAGAGACATGAAATTTTTAACGTAGTTCCTTCTAGTCCGATAATCGATAATTTGCCCCGTTTCCAAGTCATCTATCTATATATATTAAGTATATTTCATTTTATAGCTATTGCGACCGCCCCGAGTATACAACATAGCTATAAATAAAATAGATAAACCAATTGGAACTACCCACCAGTTTAAGGCACAATTTTAACGCAATTGTCATTTTGAGAATATACGAATATTCTATAGCATAATAAAAACTACTGTTGATTTTTTATAAATCATTTTCTTTTTCTCTCTCTGTCTCTCCCAGTCTCCCCCTCTCTTTCTCTTATCTCTTATCTTCATCTCTCTTTCTCAATCTCTGTTATTAACCGCCTGGCTCTCTCTGTCTCTTTTTCTATTTCTCTCTTTCTTTCTCTGTCTCTCTGTCGCTATCAGCCCCTATATCTATTTTTCTCTCTATATATATCTCTCTCTCTCTCTCTCTCCATGTCTCTGCCTGTCTCTCTCTATATTTGTCTCTGCCTCTCTCACTCTCCCACTTTTTAATTCAGCATTCAGTCGCCTGGCATTAATAAACTGTATCAACTGACACGCCCATCAAGCACTCATTGACAGTAATGTGAATTGAAGCACAATCAAATGGCATCTGTTCATCAATTTGTGTGTGTTTCCAAGACCTAGCCCACACATAAACACACACAAACACGCAAACATACGAACACGCACACACTACGGCGGCAAACAATATTTCCGCCATTGCAGACAATGCGACTGAGTCGTCATGCAAATTTTTATATTCATAGACATGCATTGACACACACGCTTACATATACAAGCGCACCCCCCCCCCCCCTCCAGCTATTCACACACATACACATATGAGATACACACGTATCTCAAGTGATATATTTTTTGCGGCACACACAAAACCCATACAATGAATTTAGACAGCAATTGTTTGGTCGTGTTGTTGTTGTTGTTTCTGTTGTTGTTCAACTGTTAGTTGGTTCCTTTGTATATTTTATCGGCTTATTCAATATGACAACATATTTGTGGTGTATTTTGTTATTACAGCTGCAAAATTTTAAGCCCTAATGCGAAGTAAATCTAAAGCTGTCTAAGCAATTAGCATATGATTTAAATGCAGCTTATTGCCACTTTATGCGTAGCTGCTCCTCAGCTGCCCAAATTATTATTATAAAATTATATATGCTCTTAAAAAAATTGATATAGACAAATATAACACAACTATATGGTAAATAGAGCAGCGATTTTAATTTGAGCAAGTGCTCTTAAACAAAACTAAATAAACAGAGAACTTTGATGGCTTTCAACTATACATTGATACCCTGTTTACGAGGCTGATTTGATATACGAAAGAGCTCGTGTTTATATTAATAAAGCTAACCCAACTCCAAGCCGAAAAAAAATAATCGATTTAAAACCACATATTTTTTAGTTGCCTCGAATCTTAAAGACCTCTGTCGTTCTAGTCAGGAGTGCCTGAAATGGAGTTACCCTGAATCCAATAAATTGCTGTTTATGGTCCGATCCTTATTGTGAATTTGACGCCCAAAAGTGTGTATATACCAAAGCGCGAAACTAAATTTTTTTTCGAATTTCTGTTGGAATATTTATGGAAGTACAATATCTTTGAGCTGTTTATAATTGAAATCGATATTTATTATTATAATTAAAATTCCAAAACTCTAGCTTTTGTAAAAGCAACAGACAGAAGTACAAATAGATCAAGTTTATATTCCTTTTACCTATTACACACATTTGTACAAAACGCTTTTTACCAATTTCAATGGATTCAGAGTATAGAACTATTATAAGCATTAGTTATTGGTGTTATGATTGTTTATTTGTAATTCTTTGCATTAATAAGTATATTTGTATTCTCTCTCTACCTGCGCAGATAAAATATTTGTTGCATTCCAAGGCCAAAAATGTTTTATATTTAATAGCTGCTGCTATCATATTATTGACTTGTTTCAATTCCATTTGTTGTTGTAGTTGTTGTAGTTGTACTCATAGAATTCATATATATAAATACATTTTCATGTTTATTTTTTTGTTGTTGGTTAGACACACGTGCTGCTGGTGCACATACGCTTCGAGCATTTGCATAAAAATCGCATTCATAGCTAAAATGTGGACCACTTGAGTGCGCGAAATTGAGCAGGGAAGTGCAGTGGCGGGAGAGGGTAGGGGATATAAAAACCAAGGGCCATCAAGGTAAATAAAACAGCAGTCCGTGCCACGATTTGGGTTGCCCGGCAGCTCGAGCTCAGCACGTCTTTCGATTTAGTGTCTTGGATTTTTGGAAGCAAACTCTCTCTCTCTTTTTTTTACATCTTCATCTTATTATTATTTTGCGCTTATTTTTCATGCTGGGAGGAAGACATAAAATCTGCGGAAGTCTTCAACATATCCGGCATTGAAAAACTGTTCTACCCGCTCCACGCCCCCATCCTATCCTATTGACATCATTGCGAGCGATAAGAGGTCGCGCTGCGCGACAAAATTTGCGGGGCAAACAGATTTTTTGTGATCGGGTTCTGTGGCAGTGCTGCAAACCGGGAAATCACTTTTCATGGCAAGCTTTTCGGTGTCTGAATATCGATTGCGTGGCCCATCAAAATACCATATGCACACAATCGGCTTCAGTTTCATATGCTTAAGCATTCCGCCTTAAAGTATGCAGTGAAGAAAAAAGATACGCGTGCAATTTGTCATATGTGGCAAGTGCTTTCAGCCCACCCAACTAAGCGACCACCATCTTATTAGGGATTGCATTTGACAGTTGCTGTTGAATGTGTCTTTGGTCTGTGTGTGCCGTGGCTCAATTTGCTTTCCTTTTGTGGCTTATGTGTGCGCTGGTGCATAAAACTTTTACATTCGCTCTGTTGCCGACGTGGCAGACACTTAAATGTTGAATGAATAATTTCACATGCCACGACCCACGGCCTCCGAAACTTTTTGCCGTTGACGTCAGGTGGCAACTGGCTTGAATTTTATGCAAGAACTTTGCTTAATAAGTGGTCGCAATTTCCCTTTGCCATTTGAAACTGTTTAATTGAAGTTCCACAGCCGTTGAAAACGACATGTATACCACATAAAGAAACCTTTCACCTTATACATATATTCAACAATTGTCTATGTGTTTTCATATCAATTTTGCAACTCCATTGCGTAAGTTGATTTTTCTTCAAATTTTACGATTAGTTTCCAAATTATATAATGTTTCATTGCATTTTGCAAAACTATTTACTTAACTGCTAAGTTTTCCCAATTATTTTACTTTCCTCACGTATGATAACAAACTAGCAAAATTTTTAATAAATATCAAGCAGAGATACTTTAATATTCAAATGTTGGAAATTTAATCGTTGCTCTAGTTTTTATTATGATATTACCTAAAATAACCATTTGCCAAAAATTATTTAAATAAAAACTACTTAATTATTTAAAATATATAATATATATATATATATATATATATATATATATATATATATATATATATATATATATATATATATATATATATATATATATATATATATATATATATATATATATATACTTATATATCTATCTAGCGTTGCCATCATCAACTGTGTGCGAAAGGACATTGACATTTCCGCTTCTGTACTACCGTTGCATATACCTGCATATACACTGACTGCATATTTTACGCTTTTAACTTACGTGCAAGCAGGTTAAAAATGTGTAAGAAAAACAAGAAGGACGGAAAATCGATGGCAAATGTAAATATTTACATTAATTAATATTTCTACATTAAATGCTAAAGTTGAAACAATTGATAAGGCCCAGTACAGGTAAGTTGACGTTCACAAACAAGTACATAGTTAATTTTACCAAATTCATAATCTAACTACTAACTAACTAATAATGAATACATTTTAATGTTGTAAATATGGCCGATTAGTTGATTGTAGACAGCTCGGGTGACTCGCCAAGAATAATGTAATTACGTTGTTTCACTTGGCTTAGCCCGACTTAAATATAACATAGATTAATTTAATATTTCTATAATAGTTTGCAAGTGCATTTAATCTTCTGATAGTTGAACATATTTTGTATTTGAACCCATAAAGTCAATGCACGACTGGCGACTTGTTGCCAGTGCCATGGTCCGTGCCCAGCCTGCGGCCCAGGCAATGTCAACATGACCCAAATGAACTTTTGCTTTTGCCTGGTCAGAAACAGGAAGTGTTCGCCGGGCATTGAACCGGCACAAGCTAAATGCAGCATGATGCAACTAAATTTTCTATGCTTGACTGGCTTATCAGCAATGACCTTCATATCGCCAACCAAACCACGGAAGCGGGTGGTTCGAAAGAAAAGAAGTATAAAATGAATGACAAAATGCTGCAAAAGCGTATTTAGCAGCAGCTGTGTGTGTATGTGTGAGTGTGTGTGTGTGTGTGACATGTGTGTGTAAAGCATGCAAAGAAAAAGCACATAAAAAACCTGTGCTTATGTTTGCATATGTCTAAGCTCTGGCGGCTCATTGGACTTGACAGCAACAACAAAGAGGACACTGACTCAAAAAAGGCAGGATTTTGCTGAACTTTTTCATGTGTGTGTGTGTGGCTTGCCACAAAAATTGATTTTAAATGTAACGTTGCCTAAAGCGGTGTCAATGAGGTTTGCTGTACCCCAGCTTAAACTCAAAATAAAAACCTAGAAGCTGAAAAAAATACCTCAATGCGAGCGAGATTAAGTCCGACATAAGACTAGGCCGTGCATTGTTGTTGTTCTTCCAACCACACATATGACATCAAATGGCAACTCATTATGCGGCTTTGGCCGGGCTTAAACATAAAAAAAAAGGCTAAATCACATCAGCAGCAGCCGTAGCAAATCAAAGCGAATGTCCATCAGCATTATGAGACTTTAGAAAGCAACCTGGCAACATGGTTGCAAACACACACACACACACACACACACGGACACACCGACACCTACGGCAACCCTGTGACAGGGCAAAGTGTCAACGGTTGTCGCTTTGTTTGCCAGCTGCGGCTTTGGTCTGGACAGCGAATGGCTTTGAGCATTCAAACGAAACTCATTATATGCCATATAAGTACTTGTACGAGGGAAGGGAATACACATCCCTTTTTTCTCAATCGAATGCGCCAGTGTAGCAAACAATTTTCTTTTTTATACCCTCTACACAAAAAGCTCTGCAGAGGTATAATTTCAAAGTGTTGTATAATGTTGCACCAAAAAAAGAAAAGGGAACAGTTACTTTAGTTTAACTGTTTTTTTTTCATTAATAGTAGTCCTTAAAAAAACTATTATTTTATAATAAGGCACGGATTAAAGAAGTCTGTCCTCGTAAGAGAAAATTATAATTAAGTCCTATCCTCCATTATCGCATTATTAAGCAAAGAACCTTTATTTTTAGCAAATTTTAGCTGTTACCATTTTTATTCAGCAATGTTCAAAGTCTTTCAAAAAATACATAAAGTTATTCAAGCACATTTTAACTGTTGTCTATAGCAAAGAGAAATTGTCAACATTAGCATGAGTAAAACTGGTAGGAAAAAATGTGAAAAGCCAAGAGAAACTTTCAGTTTCTTTTTGAGTCCTCAGAGAACTTCTTTTACAGCTCTTTAAATTTTGTAAATATTATATTTAATATATTATTATATATTTAATATTCTATTTAATAATGCGATGAACCTAACGTCTATGTCTCGAAGTTTATGCACAAGGAAAGGAACTTTGAAATAATTGATTTTTTTTTAGTACACAAAATGTTTAGTGTATAATTGAATGTTATAATTTACAAGGCTATAGGGCATCCTTTCGTCAAGCAATCTCTTCTTTATGCCAATATATGTTTTAATACAGATTTTGCACGCGTTTGCATTTGCTTTTGTCAGACGCAGCGCTTTGATGTTCAATAAAAGCAGGGAAAACTTTATAACTGTATTACAAAATAAATGTATTAAAATCACACGCGCCCTTAGGTCACCTTGATGTTGTCTTTGTACATTAATTTTTGGCCAGCCTTTAACACAATTTTAGGCCAAGTTGTAGTTTTAATTGGATTAAAGCCACTTAAAATGCATGTCCAACAAAAATTTGCATATGTATAGCAAGTACAGCTAATGGCAGTAGCCCCCGTTTTGGCGCCACATTCAAATTAATGAGCCATTAAACAGCTGATTCAACACGCCTGCCACGTGCCCCTAGCGCAAGCTCAGAGTGGCTCGATTTGGTCATTTTTGCCTGTTGAGTTTGTATACCCTTGTAGAGGATATTACAATTTTGTCACAAATTATGTAATGCATGCCGCCGTATCGGAACACTCTATTATATGGCTGCAAAACAGTGCTAAGGTCTCTCGAAAATTAAGATTTAAATCGAAAAATGATTTTTTGAATGGATATTTTGTTCTTGTATTTTCAGATATGTCCAACAAACACTGCAACTACAAGGAAACGCCTTATAAGGATATTAAATCTTCGGCATGCCACGATAGCCGCCCGACTTAAATTTGTTTTTTTTCAACTTATGTTAATTGAATTGGTCAAAATGACAATGCGCCGCGCGTTGTAGTAGTAGCCGCCTTTTGTTAGCCCACGGCCTGGCTGTTGAGTGTGCTTCAATTGCTCAGGCTAAAAGTGCTTGTTACGCATACGACCCGTGTGTCAAACAAAACTTTATGCATGCGGCATACAAAAAGCAGCTTTGAAGAGCTCTCTCTGATTTTGGTTTTTGTGGCAGCACACGCACGTACATATACACAGTTGTACCACGCCCATTTAAATGTGAATTATATACATGTGTGTGTGTGCGTGTGAATTTTGGCCAATATTTGTTGCAGCGTTAACGCTGTTGTTAACAACTTTTTGCGCTTGTCGTGAACATTTTATTCAGTTTGTCAGTTTGGGGCGACAGTTTCAGCAAAAGTAGTTCGAGCTTTGGGAATTAGCTTGGGTTGCCATCGAAACAAGCAACAAGCATGTAAAACATTTGCTTTTTTTGTTTTATTTATTTGTTTTGCTATTTGAATTTCATTATGATTTGATTGTGCTTCCGTTTCAGTTGCATCTGCTTTGATTTTCGTTGTTGGACAACTGGCACGAGCAAACTTTCAATACGCTTCGCAATTTTTTATTAAATGAGTCGCAAGTGGCTGCAGCTTTTCTGACGTTTGCTGCAAAGCCTGGGGGATAGTTTTTAGATTGTATGTAATGAAAAATTATTAAGACAGTTATATATGTGACTGTGGAGTAGAAAAATACATTAAAGAAAACGGTCACATACTGTCACACAATTTGTATCGTGAAGTATTCGGTTTTATATAAACTGAATAATAAGATTTGACCATGGAATAGAAAGTAAAAATATATAAAAATTAATAAATGAACACAATTTGATCTGCTTGTCGAATTAATATTTAACAGCAATAGCCAATCTGCCGGGTGAATTATTTATCAGTTTAATATATCCTCTCAGTTATTTTGGTTTTTATTTTTAGCTACCTAACAATATTTGATCATTGTAAGAGCCATAACGATTCTAAAAAGAGGAGCATTATAAAGCGAAAAAATTGTACTGCCTGTTGCATATAAGTCAGTGTTCGCTCCCCCACGCATTGCCTGGTTTCGATTCGCAACATTGTTATTGACCTCTCAATTGTATGCAAACTTTGAGCATGGCCAACACTTTTTTAGCTTCATAAATGTTTCAGCAATTGTGCTGCCGGCAACACACAACACACCACAAAAAAACAAAACACTACACAGCAAAACAACTAAAGGCTTCAACACCAGCAACCGCAATAATAATCATAACAGCAACTACAACAACAGCAAAACTCAATATGATGTAAAAGGATTTTCTTGTCAAAGCCTATGCCAAAAGCAAGTCAAAGCTGTGTGACAATACACACATATACACTTTAATATACGCACACATGAACACGCAAGCACACAAGCCAAAGACACAGACAGACGCGCGCGTCGAGTATACGCAGCATGTGCCCGAGTTTATTTGCCTGCTGGCTTTAATGAAATTATTTTGTGCAGCTCGGTCAAAACTGTTGCATTTAAAGCTGCACATGTTGCCACATTTAATACAATTTTCATGGTAATCCCATTTGCCATCAATTATGCAACAGGCCATGGCCAAATACGTAACACACAAACTATATGGTTTTCTGTTCCACTCAATATTTGAACTAGCGCTTAGATAGTAAAATAAATCTGTTGAATGGGGAATTTAATGTTAAATGTGATCATAATGGAACGAGTTTTGCGTTTATTTGAGTGTAAATTGAAGGTAAGCTTAGCTTAGGAATAATTTGAGTATATTATGAGAGCCCAAAAGGAAGGTCCAACGTTTAATAGAAACTCTTTCTTCTGGTGCGTACATTACCCAGCGGTTCTTACACACTTTTTTCCGGACCAAGTTTTTTGCTTCAAATGTTATGCAGCATTTTTCCCTCCAGTTCCTCGCCCAGGGAAATTTAAATCAGCCCGTAGCTCTTAAAAACACACGTATATAAATTATATTTTACATATGCATATATATTTTTTTGTTTTGATAAAAAAATGAATAAATTTAAAAGTTAACAATTGCAGTTAAATTTGAGCCGGCCACCTCTCGCTTTTTAGTCCGATGCCAAGGCACACCAATAAATCTGAATTGATTTGCATGCAAATGTGCTTACTTTCGACCCAAAAGGCAGATTTAGTAAAAACTCTAGCTACTAACTCTTAAGTTGAGTCAGTTAGTAAAAATTATTTTATATGTAGTTCCCTTTGACTAACTACATAACGAACGAATAATGAACACATCCTGCTCCATGTTTGTCTATAACTATGCCCTGTCTTAGTTTTAGCTCTTAGGCTATATCCCGATGTCATTTCTGGTTTCAAGTGCCTGACAACGGGCAAAGTATCTGCTATGGCAACCGGATGTGTTGCCTGGTCTTCACTAAACTTTAAAGCTTGAGATTGTCAGAAGCTGTCAGGGCTGCAACAGTATGCAACAAGCATGTGGCAAGGACACACGCATAGCATGCTTATAAGCCGTTCGGCTCAGTTGCTGCCAGTATAAGCCGTTGGAAACCAGACACCTGCATGAGCAACAACCTCACTCATTCACCCACATCATTTCTCTCTCTCTTTATCTCTGTCTGGCTGCTGCTGTTGCTGCTGCTGTAATCCTTTTGCTGCATTTATCAAAGCAACGTTACGCCACGCAATTAATGGAAAATGTTGGCAAGTGAAGCACTGGCAGCTGGGTTTCCGTTTGTATGCAGCTGTGGTTTGCTGTCAACACTAATTACCCGCTCAACTAGTTCAATTTCCAAGAGATTTTCCAATGAACACAACGGTTATGAAACCACTGCAAGGCACAAGCATTTCCTAATCCAACCGCACTACCCCCCTACCCACCTACCCACCGACCACAACAGCGCTGGCTGCCCGAAATTCATTCGTGGAACTCAAAGTGACGCATTTGGTTTTAATGTATGCCGCATTATATGCCAATTGCCACATTTAGTGCACCACGCTCAAATTTCCACAGTTTCAACATAATTTCCTTGCAACCGAGTTGCCTGTGGTTTTGGCTTTTGTCAATGACTGCTGATTATGCCCCTCGTTAGAGCTGAGCGTGTGTCGTACTTGATGTGATGACTTAGCGTTGCATGAATATGCATGATGTTCCTTTATAACATTTATATGCCCTTCATGACCGCTACGCACAAATCCAATACGCGCCCATCTCTAGCACAAACAGAACACTAAACTGGATTTAGAAATTACAGATTTGTTGCACCATTAAATGGCACTAATTGGAATGTGCCACTAGTTGCTTCTCATTAGATGTTTGTCAGCTTATTATTGGCTAACCATAGGCGTTTAGTTGTGGAGTTGAAAATTAATGCGTTGCTGCTCAATCTATGGCTATTTATTGTGGCGCCAGCTTCTGATGGCAGCTGTTGAAATTCTTTGATCTAAGGCGTAGTCATTAATCATACACACATGCGAACAAATACACACACACATACACACACGCACAGCTTCAAGTGTCACTCATTGTTGGTGGCAGATAACTGTCATAAACTTTAATTATATTTTCATCATGACAACGGCGACAACCACATTTCGCTGTTGATGCGCATGTTGCATGCCTCTCGCGCTTCCTCTTTAACTCTTGTTAGTTGCCCCAGCTGATGTGACTAGAACAGCCAGCACGTGCCACAGGCGCTGCCTGTGAAAAGCGAAAGTTGCAAAAAAAAAAACAAAATGAAAAAAAATAAAGGAAAAATTGCTAAAAGTACCAATTTCTTGCGCTGCTTCAGTCTTCACTGTGACCGGCTGAAGTATTATATCTGGGCGCTGCACTGACAGACCAACTAGTTGCATGCCAATAAAATTGGCATTCAATTTCAATTGTTGCCGCCATTGGCGTGTAAATGACAATTCCAGTTATCCCTTAAATTTTTTATTTGATTTTGATTTTTTTTTTTCAAATTAAAAGCAAGCCACTTAATCCACCACAGTCAGCGCCAAAGTCAATTTAACGAAAAACATATATATAAAAGGATAAGAAAAAATGCTCTAGGGGAGCGTACTTGACTTGGTGATACCCTGTACAAAGGTATAATCAGAGGTAAATTTGGTGTTTTAAAAGCTTTTGGATCTACGTGATAAATCTGAAAAGATGCTGCTGAAAATCGCTGAAGGTCGTTTATCTTATAGATCCCTAGATGTGTTTATCAAGAATGTAAAATGTTTTTTTCTTAGAAAAGGAATATTACAACTTCACGTTTTTTCAATTTACCGTGAACAATAATTATATAACTATTACATAATATATAATTATTATTATGAAAGTTTTTAAGCAGTTAATATGTAAACTAATAAGCTATTTTATATAACAAATTTGGGGAATCAATCGTGTAGAGTCTCTGAGAATAAAGTCCCAAGACGTGTGTAGACGGATTTGAATAGATACCATCCTCAGCTGGTCAGAAATATCTACTTTATAAGAAGGTGAAATACCTTCTTCCACATGTAGCACAAAAAAAAACACAGGTAAACAATACCGTTTTTAATCAATTTTTAGCATTTAAGGGTATGAAAACCAATTGAATGTGTGCTGGTAGCTGCACCATAAAGCGAACTCTTCCATTATTTCTCGCTCAAAAATAAAAAAATTAAGAAAAAACCCGACGAGGATGTTCGATATGTGTATGCACTAGGCCCACATGCGTTGTATATATATATATAAATGTATATGTGCGTAGCTATAAGCTGTAGGCCGACATTGATTGCCATTTAAGTAAGTTAATAAAGTTATTGATGGAGTATGCCGCCCGTTATACGTGTAACGAGCCTAACGACTTTTTTAACTTCAACTCAGTTGAAATGTGAAATAAAAGCGTGTCCTTACAGTTTAAATAATTGCCTCATTAGTATTAACAAGCTCGATAATGTGCGTTGGCAGACACGGCGTATACGTAATATCAAAATTTATTTAATCAACGGGCTATTTTAATGGAAATGCGATGCTGATCAGTCAGATAGGGCAAAGGGGGTGTCTCATTGAAGTGTTGAACAAACAAAATCCAATTAACAACGAGTGCGACATATAATAGCCAAGACATGGCATAGAGATTGGGTCAAAAGCGAATGCGTTGATTGAGTTTCGGAATTTATTTACTACATTCAGTGGCCATTCAATGCGTTGCCAAGCAAACAGACACAGACACTCACACACAATCACACACAGCTGGCAAAGCAACAGGCGCTTGTGTTGTAGGATGTGCATGAAGGTTGTTGCATGCAACTTGGCGGGCCAATGTGTGGCATGGGGGAAGCTGAAGTGCAGGTTAATTGCTTTGGAAATTACACACAGCGTTACGTATGGCAATCGGTTTGTTGGCTGCCATACACAACGCTAATCGATTTATAAAGCAATTTTGAATGCGTTTTGCGGGAGTCAAGCAAGGATGATGTGTTGAGTAGCTGTGAGTGAAGTGAGGTTAACGCGTTTAGCTAGTTAAGATGTTTAGATGCAAAGTGCTTTTGATTTAATTAAGAATGTTGATCGTTCAAGATGAATTTTAAGTTTTGCTCTTAATTAGTTAGAATAATTTGATTAACTCAGCTATTAATTAATGTCAAGACAAACAACAGGCAAAACCTCAAAAACTGAGAAATCATCAGCGCAAAGTCAATTCGGCTTAACATACATACATAAGCGGATATAAAGTAAAAATTGAGAATTGTAAAGGCCAATAATAAAAAAATTGAAAAATATAGACAATATATGTGATATGAAATCAGGAATCAGGTAAAAATCAACATCTATATCTAGATCTTTCAATGATTACCTGAGAATGATGGTGTTTAAAAGTCCAAAATGAACACATTTTGAAGGTCCTGTATTTTAAATTTTCGGGTAAATGCATTTTTAGTTACTAAAATCAAGCATGCCAAATCCTGTCGGTTACGGATAAAAATCTTCTCTTTCGACGTGATTACTCTTAACCATAATGGGCTTAAATCGATATAATTGATATGTGACTCTGTTTGAAACAAACAAATAACTACTTGCCCTGAAAAAAGCTATATGTAGAACATAGGTTAAAATATAATAGTAATTATAAAAAATATTGTATTGTGGTTGACCACAGCTCCGATTACCAGAGAGTTTATATAGACAGACGACTGAACTGCAAAAAAAAGGGTCTTCAAATGGGTAAACAATTAAAAGATTTTAATAGCCGTAAGCTGAAAATCAGAAACATATACCATATACACATTTCGATATTTTTTCACAGTTTTTACAGTTGAACATGACAACTCATAAAAAAACAGAAGGAAATTTTCAAACAAACTTTGTGGGCTGTTGGGCGGGCCATACGGGCGGGATATATGTACATATTTTGAGGCGTCATTCGGCTCAAATGATAACTGTCAGGCGCTAAAAATGACAATAGGTTTAGTGCTGTGTTGGCCATGTTTGTTGATGCGTCGTTAAACTTTTCAGCCTCACGCATCGCACACATAAAGCCCTATGGGGCACATATCAATGCCTTATGTAGGAGCGTATATCCGAACGCGGGCACCAGGGCCAACGCAGCGGCTGAAATTGAATTATAGCTCTCTCTCACACACACACACAAACACACGGACGGACGCATACAAGCACACGCATACACACACCAACACAATTGTATAGCTGAAGCCTGACATATCGAGCGAGACGTAATGAAATATCTGACTCTCTGACTGCATAACGCTGTGACGTCGACGTCGTAACGGTAACTGAAATAGAAACGGTCGCACACCAAAGGGGGTCGGGGCCATGGGCTTGGCTATGGATGTGGCTATGCAAACAGCAGCAGCCATGCCACATTGTTAGACTCTTTCATTTTCAGCTTCGCATTTATGTATCTCGCACGTTTTTGTTGTTTGCTGTTGTTGTTATTGCTGTTGTTGTTGTTGATGTTGCCGCTGTTACTGTAAAATATGGCTACGGCCGCAGAAATATAACAGCAAATAAAATGAAACAAAGAGAAAGAAAAACACTCCTATTCAAATTAGCCGAAGATGAAATACCCTAACATACATAGAAATTAACTTGATCTTTTAACAGGTGTACCATATAGAAAAAATATGCTTCCAGACGACACGAATTTGGTAAAACCCGATTTATTAAACAATAACCTAAACAATAAAAGTCCACATAATTTTTTTTTTGTGTCCTCGAAATGGTAGTTAGGAGATGCGTGCTCAGTTTGATATTTACTCAAAATTGTCATCTAGAAAATATGGTAAGATAAATAAAATAGCTTTTTTTTAATCGAGTTATTGGTCCCTTAAAAGTTATGTATTTGAAACTTAAACATCGACTTGGGCTTCGGCTTGGCTTAATTAAAGGTTCGGTTTTAGTCTGATTTGAAATAGTCAACGACACAATTTTAAAACGATTCCCTGTATGAAGTTGCGATCTGATTCCTTCCGCTTTAAAGAAAGGCAGTGCAAAGCTGGGAAATCAAAATTTGTTCAACAACAATTTCTCATATGTGTTGAATAATAATAATTTAACAGTGGTCTCTCTTCATGTGTCACACATTTGGTTTCAAAATCCGAATGCCCTGTTGCTGAGGCATAAATAAGTTAGGCGAAGCCAACGCAACTGCAGGAGCCAACAACCTGTGCAGGAATCTGAGTTGGCCCGATGCTAGCCTGGCACCGGGACGAGCACCAGAACCGGCAACGGCATCAGCATCAGGACTAGCACCGGTATCGCCATCGTCATCAGCATCGGCATCGGCATCGTCGTCATCGGCTTCGTTTTATTCTATTGTTTCATTTCATTTTATTGTCGTATGTCATACAATGGCGTTACATTTACATTTCCCATTAAACTTTTTGCTATCAGTTGTTCTCTATTTGTTGTTGTGCAATAAATTTAAATGCTTTGTAAGCCATTTTCATGAATTATATACAAGCAAGTCTCTTGTGTGTGGGTTTGTGGCTATGCCTGCAATAGGCATATAAATAATTCCAATATAAAAGCTTGTTGCAAATAATGTTGTTTCTTTTAAATGCTTTCTCGATAAATCGATTTTGATCGCTTATTTTGACACGTTATAATCAGTTGTTATGATAGGTAAAATATTTTTAAGCTCATATAGATTTTTTTAAATAATTTTGTGCAAATTTTTTTATTTAATAGACGATAGAGCTTTGATAAATCGGCTTGCAAACATTTAATTGATAATTTGAGCATTCATTTATTTATTTATTTTTCTAATTATTTCAATTTGTTAAATAGCTTTAAAGGTCGCTGTTGCCTTTTGCTCCATTTGTGTGTCTTTAGTTAAATCGCCAGGTTTTTAACAATATAAAACTTGTTTAGGATTTGTTATGTTAAGTTGTGTCGTTTATATTTTGTTGGATTCAGGGGGTAATATCTGGGCAAGGGTTCTCCTCTTTAGTCTCCTGATGGGACGGGCACCTTGAAAGTTGCTGGCGAGCCTCTTGGCGTGTGTTGTTGAATAGGGCGCAGTTAGTCCTTATTTGTTCTTCAACCCAGGGGATCTTCAGATCTCTGTGAAGAACGCTGTTGCGCACGTAATATGGAGCTCTTGCCCTCCTGCGCAGAGTCATGCTTTGAAGGGATTGAACTCTTTTTCGGTTAGATGAAGCAGCCAAGCCCCAGATCTGTATGACATATTGCCAGATGGGTGCCACAGTTTGTAAGTAAACTAGCCGATTACTAGATACGGGGTTGTGGAGCCATTTTAGCTTAGTCAATTTATTTCGGCAGCGTTCTACAATTCCTCTAATGTGGCTGGCCAAAGTTAGGTGCCTATCGAGGGTGACGCCCAGGTGATGTGTTTTTTTTGTTTCAAATGTAATTTAATTTGGTGTATTTGTATTAATTTTTTGTTATTTCGCTAGATGAAATTACCCATCGTCGCCCGGCAACCTCTCGCTTTTCGCAAAGCACGCTTATATGGCTGCGTTTCTGTTGGCGTGCTTCATACCGACCACTACCACGTTTCCTCCTACTTGCAAGAAGCATTTTCAAAGCCACACTTTACTGCTCACTCTCGACCCATAAGGTAGCTTCTGTAGAAATTACAGCTTCACAGCCCCTCCTGTTTAATCTGTGCGTCATCAATCAGTCACTCAGTCATGAAAAACACTTTTATATTCATAAATAATATCATTTATTGAGACTACTAAAAAATGCTGACATACATAAGTAAAAATACATTACAATGAAAGATCTAATAAATATATGTTTTTAATATAACGGCGAAAACCGCCACAATTGCCAGTTCGGACTAGACTCTTTTTGCATTATTATTTACACTCATTTTTCATTATTATTATAATATGTATTTCCGAAGTGGTTTATTTATTTTCATTGCATTGTAGCAGCTGATGAAACCGAATGCAATTATTCCTTAAATTCCTAAAGCGAACGCCTCGCCAGGTTCCAATAACAATATGTAGCGTTATAGTGTGTGTACGAGTGAGTTGTGTGTGTGTGTGCGCTTGTGTGCGGCCCACAAAAGTATGCATCAAAAAACAGCCGAAATCACTCAGAGCAATTTTGAGATGAAAAAAAAGCAAATGAAATTGCAAACAGTAAACGGAATATTGATTCAAGCTTGCACACAAGCATTCCTCACGTGCACACACACACACACACGCACACACCCATACACACCATACCACATAGACCAGGTTGTCAGGTCGCTACTTGCAGATGCAACAATTTGTCATTGAAATGCAAGCGCATAAAAAACTAAAAACCAACCGAAAAAAAAAAAAAATAGCCGACACCGACACCAGCGACGACGGTGCTGTTGCTGGAAAAGCTGTTGCTGCTGCTGCTGCGGCGCATTCTTCGTGGCAGCAACACGGCCGCCACAGCAACAGCAGCAGCAGCAACGACAAATACGAAGAAGGATACGGCCGAGTCGCGGCCATGGCCGTGTGTGCAATTGCCGAGCGCTTTATATCGTATACGATAAGCGCACGACCAACAGTTGCTCGCAACTGGGAGCTGGTTGATAGGCAGCTTGGCGGCCAGGCCAAGGCACAGTCCACACTCGTCCGTTGGGCTGCACAGACGCGTTGCACGGCAGTTGACAGGTGTTTTTCTCAAGTGTCGCGTAACGGTTAAACAGAGATTTGAATAATAAACATTGACTTTTGTGACAAGTGGAGGCAAATAACAGTTGCAAGTGCAGTTGAACGTTTCGCAAATTCAAAGTTGCGTTTGCTGTTGATGGCCGTGGCGCCTGCGTCGAAGGCAACTGTTGCTGCAGCTGCTCAAGTTGTGCATGTAAGTTGGAACACACACACACACACACACACACACATATATATATATGTATAAATTTATATAAATATATACAAATACATATATAAATGAATAGACAAAACAAAGCTGAGATTGCGCCATCAATCCTGGCATGAAATTAGATCAATCAAACTGGTTGTGCTACGATATGTGTAGTACTATCGATTTACAACCAAGCACACACAAAACACACACACACAACACAAACACAACCACAACACACATGCCCCACAGACACTCAGCTAGACAGGTGCCAAGCTAAGGTACATCTGCCTAGAAAAGTATTCTAAAAATATGTAAGCTCACAAGGCAGACGACGACAACAGCCTCCGGTTTCGCTGGCTGTTGGATTAAAGCCCAAGCCTGAATGCATGGGGCAGGAAAATTGAATTTCAAACCAACGGCTTATAAATAAATGAAATCTATGCCAAGCAGAACGATTTAGACATAGATTGGCCCAACATCAGCGCACTTTTTCAGCCACTCATGCATTTTCAAGATAGCCACCCAATTTTTAAGCCATCAATGCATTTTTAATTTGAATTCAAATTGCATAAAAAAAGCTGCGCAATTTTAATTATATAATATTCCATTAAATCGAATGGGCGCATATTTTAATTATCCTTATACAAATTTACATACCTTAATCACATTTAAAAAAAATAATAAAAAAGGAAACAAATTTCCTGTAATTCATTAGATTTCTTTATAAAAATAGATAATATTTTAATTGACAAATGCCCAACAAATTCTTCTGACTGCAATATCTAATATACGGTCGGAATGGAATCGGGATCAAATTTTAAAACAGACATCATACATACAATCACAATTGGTATTTGAAAAGCTTGGTTATTTTTTTTTATAAATAAGCACCATCAACCTACAAGGCTTAAATAGGTTATTCGTTTAGTTCGTATAGCCTCCCAGTTCTATCCTCAGAATTGCAAATGTCTGGTCCCCTTTTCGAAGATTTAACTTGATGAGAGTTGCAAACGATGATATTTGATTAATTTGTATTGTTTGAATATGATTTTCATTATTTAAAGTAGTTTGTTAAGTAAAGTTGGAACTTAAACTTTTTACAATTTTGAAGTGTGCTTAATTAAAAAAATTTTATATATTTCTGAGGAAATAATAACCACAATTTTAGTTTTCCTCTTTAAACTACAGCTTTAAAGTGCCTCATCTAATGATTAAGTTGAACCACTCTGCAAAAGCTCGTTTTAATACCTTCTCTAGTTGCGAAAATGCATTATTATTGGCACATGCTTGTGGGCCAAGTTGTTCAATATGTCGGCCAACAGCAGCAGGCCAAAGTTTTTAAAGTGCTTGACCGCTGTGAGCTTCACCTGTGGCCAACTGAAAAGCAATAAGCAATGAGCCTAACCCACCCTGACCCCACCGCCACCGCCACCACCACCACCCAGCGTTCTCTCATCAACCCGTTTTATCAGCAGAGCTGCTTTTCAGGTGCCTGTCAGCAGCCAGAGTGAGTCTGAGGGTTTTATAGGGGGCATTGTCTGGTATGCCCCTCGCTTGCTTCCGACTGGCCAAATCGGAGACTATAGTATCCATATCCATTGAAGTGAATGTCATTCACAATATTGTGTAAAAGTTATTCGAAAACGAGCTACACCGAAATGATTTCCGTGAAAAGAAATGTGCTTAAAGGCATGCCAAAAATCAATGGAAAGCGTCTCCGCCCCAGGGCCAACTGAAAGGCGGCATTTAATGCACAGCAAATGCCGCTGGTGGGCGTGTCAACGCCCCGCACTTAAATTACAACTTCACACACTTGTATAACGTGTAATAAGAACAAAAATAAAAAGAAACAAGAGTGAATGTCTATCATCAGCAAGCAGAAGATTAAATGCTCTTTTTATCACGTGGCTAACAATTTATTTTATACGGAAGCTTAATTTCTGAACGATAGTTCCTATAGAATTTTTATAATATTGTGGTACAATTTGACAGAGTTTTGGAGAAATGTTAAGAGTATAGCTAAGCACTTCTTGCTGAATTCGGTCAAGATTTCTTGAAGAACAGAATAAAAGCTCATTAAACAGTAAATTCTTTCTATATTTGATATATTTAAGCCCGATATTGATAATCTCTTACTCTTATGTCAGGCTAACAGTTTAATTAATTAATAGCAAAATTAGGCAAGATATATTGAAAAAAGTCGTTGTTCAGAGTAGAATTTTGCTCTGATCGACTTTCCTTGACAGTTTTATGTTTTTGTGGTCTGATTAGGACCTATGCAAGCTTTTTTAGCATAAGATTTAAAACGGAGAGAGAGTTTGCATAGAAACGGGATGACAGACATGGCTGTATCGACTCGGCTTTTGTTGCCTATCAATAAAAAATATATGAATTATTATGTAGAATGCGTCTGTTTCTGTGCGCTACATGTTTTACCACAAAATTATAATACCCGCTGCAATGGTATAACAAGCTACAACACGAAAAGCGCAAAAGGAAATCTAACAGCGACCAACTGACAGAGGGTGTTGGGGGGAATAGAGGGGCCTCCCAGGCAAGCTAGTCATCGACATGTTGGTCATAGTCATCATCTTGGGCCGCATTTTCAGCGTTTCGCTTAAGGAAATTTGTGTGTCAGAAGCAAAAAAATGAGGAAGAAAAACAAAGTATACAACTATTTTTTTTGGAAGGCGTGTGGAATGGCGCTTTACAGTCCCCAGCGGCCTGATTAAATTCGTATGCCACAGCCCAGTTCGGCCGCAAAAAAAAATGGCCAAAAACCGCCAAGAGAGACACTGAAGCTGGCACAGGATGCGTTTAGTGCGGCGCGCAAATGATGAAATAAACGAAACTAATCCAAAAGAAAGCCCAAAACGCGAGCGCAAAATTCCAAAATATTTACACTGCCAACCGCAGCCGCCACTGGCCACCGCCACGCCCTGCCCCAGCCCGGGCCCTTGCCCCTGCCCCAGTAGGATGAGGCCAACCGGCTGCTGTGATAAACATCTTTGCCAAGTAAGCAACAATTTTTGTGCCCCAAATTGGGGTTTTCTCTTCACTTGGCTTTTTTTTTTATTTTTCGGTAGGGTGGCTGATTGGATGACGAGGCTTAGCGCGTGCAGGCAAATATTTTTAATGATTTTTCCGTTCAGGCGCTTCGCTTCGATCTGAGCGTTTGTTTTTTACGCCCCAGTTAGTGCGAAACTAATTATATTGAATGCCAGCGCCAGCGTAGATATGGAAACAGAAGCTTGGACAAGAATTTCCAATTACGGACCAAACTCAGAGATTTCACACACTTCGACTCGACATTTTCTCGCCTTCAGTCATCGTCAGTCAACAGAGTTACACTGCATGGCAACCCGTGCCCTATGTGTGAAATTTAATCGAATCACATAGCAGCGCAATTTTTTAAAACTGCGCGAAAATTCTGCTATCTCAAAGAGCTGAAGTTGATACACACTGCCTTAAGCTAAGTACATGCACGATTGAGCCAAGCCTGTAACGTGCTTAATCAAACTGACATTTTCATAGATTGAGTACAACAATTTTTAGCATCAATGCATATCGTTGATCCTCAAGATTGATTATTTTAGAAAAGTCCTGTATTTTGAAATTTTTGAAATAAGAATTACGTTACAATAAGCGATTTTTCACAATATTTTCACTTGATTCGAGTAAAAGAATTTCTACATTTTTTCTCTTAGTTCATTTATCATATTAATTATACATATGCATAACAATTAATTAATGAATATTATATTATATTATGTATAAATTCGGTAACTTTTTATTATTATGTATTTATTTCTGTAACACTAATCAGCCAAATTGTATAATTTATATATCATCTTATATTATTCTCGAATTCCATACGATTGGGTAAATCATTATTTGTATATACCCCTTCCGTAATTTCGAAAATGATCGACTTTTCAAGAATACCTCGATAATTATAACAGGTAGATACAACAAAGCTATTATGTACGCTTTTAGTATAGGTATACACAGTTCAAAAAATATAAAAGGAGGAGGCTTTTGAATGCCTTTACCCTAGATAAATTCATTAGCCAGCCCATCCCTCTGCTTCTAATACACAGTGTTTAATTTATTTTCTTACCAAACTGCATCACAAATTGTTAATGCCTTTGGCAGTGTGTGGTTCAATCGGGCACCACGTGAGTCCATTTATTAATTTTTTGTTCCTTTACTTCTTATTTTTTCTTCTGCCTGCGCTGCATGCAAATTTGTATCACGTTCGCGGACATTTCCAATGAAATGTGGCAAGCAGAAAGGCTGGTATGCTGCTTTCGGCTGGTTCTTGTTGCGTTTTGTTGCCGCTGCTAATGCAAAATTATGGCTTTCAGCTGAAACACGCTTCTACATTTCCGTTTCCATTTGTGCCCTTGTAGTTTTAATGCATAGCACGCAAAACTGTGTGTGCTTCGGTCTATGTGTGTGTGCGCACGTGTGTTTTTGAATGAGTGAGCAACACGTTTTCTTTGACATTGATTCACTCGCGCGTCAGCTGGAAGGATAATGTTTATCCTTAAGCCGGTGCTAAACATGATCAAAGTCAGCATTCTTTAACCTGAAACTCGGAATGAGCCTAATAAAAAAAGCCGATTTAAGTGGAATTATGCTTGCCTAACTGCTTTTTTTTCGTGTATATGGCTAACTTTTTTCACCTGCACTTCAAATAAGGCACAGCCCTTAGCTGCACTCGCTGCAGGACGCGTCTCTGGCCAGCAAGCCGCACATCCTTCACTTGGCCAGCCAATTAGGCCAACACAAGTGGCCAGAACGTGTGCTTCCACCCACTTAACAGCTCCTGGCCGGGCTTAGCCTTTGGTCAAGCCCTACTCCTTCATTGTGGGACAACCCTTCCGCCCAGTCAATTACAAAATGCTGCCGCCTCGTTGCCATGGCTAAGACGCGTGCCCTCTGTCCCTTGGTAGATTGAGCTGGCGGCATAACTTATTAATTGGTGGAATACATAAAGGCGCGTCAATTTCAATGCAAATGCACTTTTAATTAAATTTGAAAATAAAGGGTAAAAGAAAAAAAATTGTTTAGAGCCCCAGCTCAACGCTAATAAAATGCAAATAAAATGCTCGCTAATTTAATTTCCGCTTAATTGTTAATTAAAGTGCAATAAAAAACACGCTAATTGCCGGAGAGTGATGGGGAAGCGTAGCAACGTGCACAGCTGCTGTTGCGAAATGAATAAGCTAAATACATAACTTGCAACATTCCGTTTCAGAAATTGCGATTTCATAGTCCGACATTACAATTTGCTTATAAATCTGCACGAAGTTTTACAGCTAACAGTTTCAATTCACAAATTACAAACTCTAAGTGCAATTAGGAACAGGCGTGTATGTGTTAAACAAGCTGGTATTACATGCCACATGCCGCACACACACTCACATACTCACACACTCACCCACTCGCACTCAACTGAAAGACAACAACAAAATCCAATTTGGGTCTGTTGGACACCCACAGTGTGTGCCACCGAAGCAGCCAGGGCCACACCCACTAAAGCACTCAAAAACAAAAAAAAAAAAGGATGCAAAAGCCGTTAGATTGTGGCATCTCAAAAGCAGGCACGGCTCGGTCAACAGGATGTCCATGTTTTTGGTTGCCCAGCCAAGCCGATTATCTTTTCATGCTACATTTGTATCTCAAAAAAGTCAAATGGCACTAATCCAAATTTCACAAAAGGCGAACAACAAATTCAAAAATATGAGCTAAACGCATGTGTCTGTAGGTGTGTGTGTGTTTGTGTGAGTGAGTGTGTGTGAGTGTGTGCTGGGACCTTCTAAATATTGCAGCCTAAGCGCAATGGCAGCAACAGCAGTATCAGATTTTGCCTCCCACTTACACGCGTGTGTGTGTGTGTGTATTGTAACTCCAAAAATTAATCTGACATTTTATAGTGTGGTCGTTTGAATACTCTGACAGAGTGTTGGGTAACGTTTTACTGTAGCTTAAAATAAAACATTTTTATATTATAATAAACATAATATTTCACAAAATTTTTCATGTTTAATATAGTTATGTCCACACATTTAGTCTATGATCATCTGCAAGCTACATAACTTTATGTCTTACATATATAGTATATATATATGCCTTTCGGTCGGGACATTTAACACAGCAGTACGATGAAAAACCTTCGATGATCAATAATTTAAAGCTATACTATCGTCTGTAACATCAGCACTGGTAACTATCTGTAGATAGCTTGTGATTTTATAGATAGCTGATATAAGAAACTTTAATCAATTATTTCGCCTCTTATCCATATATCTTACGATATATGGACATAAAGTAGCGTACTTAAAATTCGGTGTTTTGCATTGTTTACATTCATGTTTATTCTAACGCTGGCATCTTTCCCCTACTGTCCTTGTCGTTCGTGGCCATTGCCAGCCACACATATAAAGTTGAGTTTATCTCAAGAATGTAGATTGCCTGTAAAATATTTAATTACACACTGCGGTGCCGCCGCAGACGCACAGAGAAAAAGCCTGGCAAAAGACAGCGACAGCAACAGCAACGGCTAACCAGAGAGGACATAACACGCATACGCCATGTATGGCTGGATGGCTTGTGCTTGTTCACTTGGCAATTTGCAAGTGTTGGCAACTGTGGAGTGTGCTACACACAAGTGACACTTGTATGCATGTGACTGAAGAGCTGTGTCGTGCTTGTGTATGTGTGTGTGTGTGTGCTTGTGCTTGTGCAATTTGCTGTTTATTTATTTGCCCTACAGACTTACGGGTAACCTGGCTGTCAGCTTTACAACCAAATAGTTAAGCACATTTTGCATTTTTAATAAACTGTAGCAGCTCACTTTGCATATGAAATGTGTGTTGTAGAAAGAACTTCACAATGTTTTCCGCACATTCATTCATTAGTCGCCCGGCCACGTCGAGTGCCAAAATGTTAATTATGTTTATTGAGCGCCCAACAGGGCAAACAACTCATAAGGTAACTGGCAAACAGTGCGCGTCACATGAATAGCTACACAACTATAATTTATTGCTATCTCGATATACATATACAGCAGTACTTTCAGTACAATATTTGTTTAAATTGTTAGCTTTTTTTAATTATTCTTAATATTTTAAGTCCTAATTAGATCTCAGTATGAGCCTTCTACCAAACAGGTTTCCATAGCTGAACCTCTTTAAGACGCCCGCATTGTGGCAAACAAATGCAACTAAAGTAAAGACCTATGAGAAGAGATATCTTTGTACACTTAAAAAAACTACTTTTAATTTATTTATATTTTGGTACATTTCAAATTCTTCAAATTTGTTAAGGTAATATATTATTACATTAATCAAACCTAAAATTTAAAAATAATATTCCATAAATTTCCCCTGACACTTAAAGTTTTTTGCTGTTGACTAGGAGGAAAAAGTTTTTTAGGCCACTTTTTTCTAATAGCTGGGTCGCTACAAAAATAAATTCATATAAAGTCTTTTGCAAAAAACGTAATCAATATTATACTTGAAAAACTCTGAATCTAATTAAAGACGCACATATTTGAAAGAAAAGTTTGACAAATAAACCCGTCTCAGTATGTCTGACCATCTTGAATTTTCTAGTTTTCCATCGAAAAACGTTGATATGGACACAATATCCGCGCTATTTACTCCAAGTGTAGTCCCGTATATTCCTTAGTTCTAGACTGTCATTGCCACTAAATCGGCTTTGACCTTTCCTGAGAGCCAAACGCGTTACGCTGGCTGCAGGAAAGCTTTGCATTTGATTTGCGCGAAGGTCGTTTTAAAAATAAGCAGGCGCCAAGCCAACCGCAAGCCACAAGCGCTGACACACAGCCTGTCGATCAGAGCGCGTCACTCAGTCAGTCAGTCAGTCAATCAGACAGTCAGTCAGTTAGCCAGTCAGTCAGTCAGTTAGCCAGTTGGTTGGTGAAAGCCATTTCACTGTAGCCTTGAGCGCGCCCAGCGGCGTTCAGTCTTTGCATTGACATTGGGTGTGGCAGAGCCAGGGGCTGGGCCACGGCTCGTGCCGCACACAATCTGACGTGCGTCGAGGTGCTAAATGGCGCTCATTGGCTACCTGGCTGCTAGACACACAGTCTGTGTATTTGTATGTGCGTGTGTGTGTGTGTGTGTGTGTTTCTGTTCGAATCCCTGGCAAGCACATAATTAAAAGCGACATTTGCTTGGCTTTTGTGGCATTAGAAAGTTGTAGCAATTAGAAAACTTTAATGAGTGCCGCACATAAAATCAGACTGGATGGGCACCTAATGAATGATTGGCTATAACATAATTAGAACAGCGCCAATTGTAACTAAATCCAGTCAAAGTAACTCGACCCACAAATTGACTGAGCCAACATGGGCTTAATATAACAACTCCAATTTGGCATTGGTTCGGCAGCTATAAATATAAATGGGATATCAGCAACAGCTTTGGTGTCTGACAAACTTAGTTATTATGTTACTGGACCCAGGAGCTGCAACAGCTTAAACTGACCTTCAACGCTGGCATTTTGTTTATTTAATTTGCCACCTTTGCTTGCGTGTCGCTAACAATTTTCGTATATATATTTATTTATATAGATTGGCAACAGCTATGTGTACAAATTGATTATAGAATTTTTCGTAATTTTCATTCATTAAAGCTTTACAGATTATGTCATTTATACATACCTATTTACAACAACAAATATCCACATTTTATTTTAGTTATAGCAGACTCGATATTAAAATGCTTTCATATGATTGCTTTTTGAACCCCCAACAAAGAAAAAACAAAAAAAAAAAAAAGAAAAACTTTTGTGAAATATTTGAACTATGTGTTTTGTCAGGAGCTTAGCAAAATGCGTAAAGGGCAGCTGTCTACCTGTACTTGCCGTTGGGGCTATTGTTACACTGAAATGGAAATATAAAATAAATGGAATATTTATGAAAGGGAATTCGTTTACTATAAAAATGAACAATGCACGGCAGACTGCAGCACGCAACTTTAAAATTCGCATCAACAAAATAAAAATTAATAGGGAAGAAAAGTTTCAAGTTTCTCCTCGAGCTGCTGAATTATTAACTCTCTTTTATATGATATATCATTATTTTTTCTATAAGACATTTGAACATCTCAAAACATTAATACATTAGCCTCAAATATGAACACTTGCTTTCCCTTCCCTCTCATCTACCGAGCACTGCCAGATGCAAGCTTCTGAAATGTATATCCTATACATATATATGTATACTGATACAAAAGCTGGACTTCCTACTCTAAGGGCTCTAATCACCTTGGTAAAGGTGATTTAATTGGATGCCAGGAATACGTAAAGGAAAGGAAATACATAATTCAATTATTATGTTTGTTTGGCATGCAAATTAGACATTCGATATGCTGCGTAGTCAAATTATAATTTCAATGCAATTAAATGCACATTCAAAATAACTCATACGCACTGTTGCGCCGAAAATCAGAGCAAGAAATTGCTGTAACTTAATACGTATACGCTACGTACGCCAGCAAAGTAAAAAGCTCAAACCTACGTGTATTGACGTTTGTCCAAGCGTAAAGATGTAGCAGTGCGGGTGTGAGTGTGTGTTTGTGTGTGTCTGTGTGTGGGGTTTGGCTGTCGTAGGGTGGGGCCAGCTAGTGTCTAGAGTTGGACAATAAGCCAGAAGAAATGGCTTAGCGAAACGAAAAAGTGCTGCAACACGAACGTGTCAATGAGGTTTTTAAGCTTCTTGCTGCTTGACTAACAGTAAAGCACGATGACTGACGCAATGTGGGCAATCTCCAGCCAACAAACTAGCTGCCACCTGCCACCTGCCACCATGCAGCTGCCACACAACTGGCTGTACTATATCCCTGCCTGCCCTTTTGTTATAACATATTACTTTGCTGCTCAACATGTTGCGGCTGTGATGGCAACAGCATGTAAACAGACAAAAAGCGAATGCAGCAGCCAACGAGGCCAGATAAGAGGAGCCTGCAACATGCTGTGCGTGGGTGTGTGTGCGTGTATGAAAGAAAAACACAAACAGCAAAGTACACACACTCACATACACGCACACACCCACATACACACACGCACAGCAAACGGATTATTTGTTTTCGGCAGCTACTTCTTTGTTTGCTATTCATTTTTTCTTTCACTCTTTGCACTGTGCAACATACAGAGGCCTTTCTTTAGCTGCAGTCCGTGTGAGCACAACTGCCACCTGCCTCTATACACACACACACACAGACACAGATATGCATATATATGTATGCACAGCATGAATAAGCTAAAGTGTTGCGCCTAAGCCTGAGGGCTAGTTTAGTGTTATATGCCAGTGAAACTAATTTGGCAACAGCTAAGCAACAACTATCAGACCTTTGAGCTCAATACTCTATACTCTATACATATATATATATATATATATATATATATATATATATATATATATATATATAGATACGTAATATATAGATATATATATATATAGATATATATATATAATAATAAATATAACATATAACATATATACATACATATAGAATGGGATGACATATGACCATAGCTACGCCTGTGTGCCTCATTATGGCTCGGTTAGAAATTAGTGCGTCAGATATGGCCGACAGCCTTTTTTTGCAGTGTTAATAAAATCACAACAGCTACTGACCACTGTGGGTTGGTGCTTTCAACCCAAGCGCCCGAACCACCCACACCAAAGCGGTGCCACAACAAACGCGACATTTTCAATATGCTGGCCAAAAGCAGCGCGAGGCTTGGAGCAAACATTGGTCAGGTCCGTGCTTACATGTGCGCCTGGCGTGGCATAAACAAACAAAAATAGCCAACAGATACACACAGACACACACACTTTGTGTTCCTGTTGTTGTTGTTGCTTCTTTTTTGTTCTTGACGGTCCCGCTGGTCGGCCTCTAACGTGTGCAGAAGTCAATTCCCGTGCTCCCAAGGCTCGCCTGGTCGCGGTTGTGGTCATCACACGAGCTGACGCTAACAATGTTATTAAAAACTCATTCAAAGTCAATGTGCGTGTTTGCATATATCTCTGCGCGTGTGTGTGTGTGCGCCTCGGTGTTGATAAGGGGCGTCAAAGAACGCTCGATATTCCGGTAAAAGTTGTCGCATCTGTTTTTGCATTTGACACGTTTCAATTAGCACATGCACGCAGTATCAATCATCATCTCTTGTGCTCTGCTGAACAATTTGTCGTTTTACAGCACTGGTAAATGAAGGCAAGAGCGTACGAAAAATAAAAAAATGTATTCAAAAACTCATATTGTATTTCAATTGTGACAATCATTTTAATTTTCCGTTCAGCCGTCTAATAAACCAATATTTTTATTTGATGATATTTTTCTTGTGATTCTTCATTAGATTTAACTAACTAAAAAAAGCTGTATTAAAATCTCGAACTTTTTTCTAGTTGTATAAAATAAGCATAAAATACCACATTAAAAAAATTAAGAGGTATACATATTTTTATATCAATAACTTTATTAATAAGTCGGAAATAACAAAAACTTTGACGTGTAACTTTTTTCATTCCAGTTAAATGCTTTCAACGTTTTTAAATTTGGAAAAACTAAACTGATTTTTTAAAATTTTAAATCATTTAGTTCATGGTTCGACCTCCACAGCATCCGAAAATTTACTCTCTTCATTTTTATATTTATATCCAAACTCAGTCACAATTTTGAAATCGGTCTCAAAATTAAACAACACACGAAAAAAAAAACTAAGAGAATCAAGTATTTTGTGATATTTCATGGGAACAATATTGATTGCTCTGTTAAGATCCCAAATGTACTTTCCAAAATTTCAATTGTTATACCTATGTCAGAACTTCGTTTGGGCCATGGTTAGACGTTAACTTTTATTGCAGATAAATTTTGTTTATTTTCCGATTTGTCGGATGGCCTATGTGTTACCTAGTATATTAACACAATTCTATTACTTCCATCTTATCCGCATCGAAATATTTATTAATTACGATAATAATTGCCAAAGCATAAACATTAGCAAGGGGCAAATGAATGTAGGAAACTAAAATATTGGCTGGCTGGCTGGCTGGCGGGCTGAAAGGCATGGCATTTAATTTCCTGTAGCTGGCAATCAATAAAAAGTCAACTAAAATGGACTTATTTGGTGCCAAAGTCTATGGAACATAAAACCCAAAGGGTCTGCGAAATGAACAAGCGCCAAAATAAAATGTTACCGAAAACCTTTAGCCAAGGATTTGCGGCAATGGCGATGAACTGATTAAATTGTTGACGGAAACAGAGTTGGGCCATGTCGCTGGGGGTTTATTTTTCTTTCTTTTTTTTTCTCGACTGTGCGGCACATTGAAACTAATTCCGGCAGCGAAGTGCTGCCAATGGGTAGCTGCCGCACCCTACTCCACTGCTCCCAGTTGAACTTTATCGATAAGCGTTGAGGCGCGCTGCACAGCAGGAATGTCTATTTTTGGCAGGTCGAAAATTTAATACTCTTGTGGACAAGTGGCTTACAAATGTTCAAAACGTATTTGTAGAGAGCTATATAATGTAGTAATCCGATGACTATATGATATGATCTTATGGACCATATGTTAGGTGTATAGTAAACAGTTTTAAATCAAAACAGAAACGTTTTCATGCAACCATTTTTTACCGATTTTTAGTATAGATGTATATGATTTAGTAAATCCATATTAATAGGATACTGATCATATGTAAATGCAAAGTTCAGTCATGAACTTCCGGCAGATTTCTACTTATGAACTGCCTGCAGCAGAAAAGGGAATCTACGCATAGTTTCATGATTATATGTATATAACTGCGAAACGAAATGGACGGAGGGCATTTCTATGTCAAATCGGCTGTTGATACTGATCAAGAATATATATAATACATAAATTTGGAGTCGCCTCCTCCTATGCGTTACACAGTTCGTGACAAAAGTATAATACCCTCTACTAGGGTGTCAAAAAGAAAAAAATAAACATGTTTGGGGAGATCTTTGCTGGCTAAAGGGAAATACATTTTTATGGACAATTTGGTTTTTATGTCAATTTTCTGTTGTTGCCCAGTGTAAATATGTACAAGACAATTCAAGCAGTTGCACAGCAAATTCCAATACCAATACCCAGACCCAAAATCCAAAACCAAGCCCAGACCCAGAGCCCGAGCTCCAGTTCCAGTCAAGTTGGCGCACATTAAAAATGGGCGTTGTGGGGCGCATCGCTCACTGTTTGCCTGATTGGTTGCCGCATTTTGGTGTACGCTGTTCGTTTGGGTATTATTGTTAGTGTGGCAGGATGGCAAGGACGATGACTGCGACACGATGTTGTGATAATTGCCAGCAGCACTGTCAAGCAAAGAATGGAATGTGCCTGCTCTCTTCGCCCCGCACAGCCCAGCCCCTGGCTGTGGCAACTGTGGCACGCTGAGACTTTAAAGATTTTCCCCGTGGCTTGCCGAAAGATTTCAGTTTTGTGGCAGCTGTAAACACACAGTCAGGGATTTGCAGCTAAGCCGCGCATAAAGCGTCGACTATGCTTCATACAATGCGCAACGTGCTGTAAAGTGGCAAGTCCTTTATGGTTCATAACTTACGAGTCTCCACAAAGCAGCAGCATATTATGAACCCAGTCAGAGATAAGCATTAACGCAAAGCAATTCAATTGAATATTATGCTGTTGAAGAATAACAAATATGTTTTTCTGGAGAAAAACTTTAAAGCAAGCGGCAGCGGGAGCTATAAGCTAAGGCCGATGTACGACTTACTCATACCATTTTTTTTATTCCACACGTATTATATTTTCACGGCAATGAGTTCCATTTTTATAAACAATTTCCTTTAAAGATTTTGATCGCACTTTAGGGATTGTCTAAAAAAAATAAGTAAAAAGTCCAACAGGAATATGATCCTAATTATATTATCCCCTAAAAAGTATGCTGTAGACTCTTCAGTTCCAGTTATTTAATATTAGTTCTAGGCTGGAACTCTAATCGCGACTTATCTTTGAAGATATCGTTAAACATGTTTCCCAACCCATAAGCCGAATATTCTATAAAAACTATGTTTTTCATATTTATTCACATAAAAAATCATAAAACGACAGCTGCTGACAATTCTCAATCTTTCTTTCGTAACCGTCGACTTTTACTGTCGAGCTTGCGAAGCTTAATTTTTATACCCTGTTCCCACAAAGTGTATGTTATAGGCAGAAGAAACTCCTACTCTATAAAGTATATCTTAACTAAGTCCGTCAAGCTTTGTCCGTATATTTGTCTGCCTGCATGAATGCGTCTCTCTTACAGAATACAAGTACTAACATCGGTTCTCGATCTCTGCCCATGATTTCTATATTAATATGTAAAGACTTTCAACTCCGATTGATGAGCAGAAGCTATATCTACCACCTATCTAATGTAACAATTTAATTTAATGCCTTTATCTTTGATATATGCCTAAATTTTTATATATGTATGTATGTTTAAAAGGCACATTAAAGCACACAAAATTTCTGAACGATCTGAGAAAAAAACTGAAGTTATTTAAGTAGTTATTCAATATGTGGTTCTAGGGAAAGAAGCGAAAGCTAGTGTGTGTATTTGTTGTTGTGCATGTGTGTGCGTAGTTAGGAACTTTTGTTATGGCCAGTATGAGCTATAGGGTATTCACTAGTCGAGCTTCCTCAAATCCAGCATTGTTGCTTGTTTTATTATCTTCTTTGTTTTCTTTTTTATTGAGGCCGCATTTATAATTCATTTTGCGCTAATTTCGACTATATTGTTGCTGACCAACGCTGTTGGGCGGCCTGTGATTTTGCTGCCACTGCAGAAGCTCACACACACACACACAGCCGCGCACACACACGCGTACGCACACACTCACACAAAGAGAGAGAAGCATGTGTGGCAGCAATTTCTCATTTTTATGCCTCGACATGTTGTAAAACCACATTAATGCGATGTAGTCCTTCAACAGCAACAATTACAATAACAACAACAACAACAGCAAAAACAACAGCTGTCGACAGCGGCGTGTTGCATGTGGCACTCATATGCCTCCCCTCCCCCATCATGCCGTCTACTATCTCTCGTTTGTCTAAGCTGAATTATGACTTCCTGGCAACACGTTTTTACATTTCCGTTTCCGTTGTCTGAAATTATTACCATAAAAGTAAGCAAAACTGCCGCAATAGCACCACAACACCACCCAACCCACATACAAACCACCCACTAAAGTGCACAATTACGCGCAGCAACTCATGGCGTGTTGGTTGGTTGCCCATTGGAATTTCAAAATAAATCTTTAACGATGCACTGGGGGCTCACGTGCCAGCCAACAGCTCGTCCTCCTTGAGCTATATATATGTTGTCATCGGTCGCTTGGATGGTCCGTTCGTCTGTCTGCTGTATACTGAAGTGTTTGTATCTTTTTGCCCGCACAATTCGCTCGCTAAGGCTGAAAGCACAACACAGCGACTGTAATAAAATGGGCCACAACACGTTCTCAAGAAAAAATCGTGGCTTCAAGTGGAAGGACTCAAGGATGTGATATTTTGTTTTTTTTTTTTTTTGCTGGCAGCCATTTCTCATAATTTCATAAATAATTACATAATGCGTTGACAGCAGCGACAACAGCAACAACAACAAAATAAATATATATAAATTAAAAAACGTTTTTTGGCGCAAGCAGCAGGAAGAGACACTTGATATATACATATACATACATATATGCGTATTACTTGCGAGTTTTTATACTTGTGCGTAATATTGAAGAATACCGTGTTGGCAGCCGAATGATCTATTAGGCACAGGGTCAGCTTTTTTCAGATTTTCTTATCAATCAGCAAGAATTTAGATTTAGAGCAGGTTCTTGCAAAAAAAAATGTGATAAGATTAAATTTTTTTAAATAAGAATTTCAATATCCAAAATAGCAAATCCCAAATGAACGAAACAAATACAGAGTGGGTAAAGAGAAATAAAATGAAAGAGAAGGGAGACAGAGAGAGAGGGAGAGAGAGAGACAGAGAGAGAAAGGGAGACAGAGAGAGAGAGAGGGAGAAAAATAAAGAGAAAGAGAGATATTGAGCACAGATAAAGTGTATTAGATTGTCAAAACAAGTTGTCAAAATAACCCAAATAATCAAAGCATGCAAGCACTTTATGTCTTATTTGAGTTTATGAGAACCGCATAGTAGGGCAGTAACTTAAAATAGGTTTTTTTAAGCGAAAGGCTTAAATAAGTCGGCTTACATACATATGTTAAATATAATAAATGTTCTCATCTATATTTATTTATAATTAAATTTGATGTTAAACAAACTTAATTTTAATTAATTTCAAAATCAATTTTAAAATGTATAAAACCACTTTTTATACGCGTTCTATTATGATAATTACCTATGCATATCTTTGCATATCATGCCGTTTCTATCGCAAAAACATTGTAGTTGCATTGCGGCAGCTGCTGCTGATTGTCACATATTTTAATAAAGCACAATTTTCTGCACAATTTATGCAGTGCGACGCCTCCCCCATTCTCAATCAGCAAAAAAAAAACAAAAAAAAATTAGTACAGAAAGGGAAACACTGCGAATCAAAATGCAGTCGCGCAAATGAAAATCCATTTCCCCCGAGCGAGCTCGAACTGTGCTGGGCAAATGGGAAGAAGAAAAATACTATAAAATACAGTAGATTCGTTTGCATGTTGCTGAAATCCTTTAACGTTGAGCGCACGCCTGAAATTGAAAAGCCAAACAAAAGGCATTGCTCGAATAACGGAAAATAACTGGAAAACATGAAAAACTACTCAACAGCAAAATTATATGGAGGCATAATATCATAATGGCCCGCACCCCCCCCAGCCCGCCAGCTGTTCGCCGGCGATTATCCACTTACATTGTGTAGAATTGGCTGAAATTTATAATGTACATAGATTATGCACTTAATTAAGCTCTTGATATACTTGACGTCTGGAAAATGTTTAATAATTGCGTTAATTTTTCCCATATACCCTGTACAAATTAAATTAGGCTTGGATTATTTATATCGTATAAGTTTTGGACCAGTCAGATTTTAAAAACAATATTTGAAGTACATTGGTGGTAAAAAATTGTTTGAAAGTAGTTTGTTTTATCCGCTCGATTTCTAAATCCTATTCCAAATAAAACTGTGAAAATTTAGCGAATATAGTTTCGTCATTTTTAAAATATCTAGCCCAAGGCGTGGAAATCAAAGTCGAAAGTTGTTAGAACAAACGCGCAATATAAGTTCGATAGGCGTCCAAAATATGTGCTTCAGCGAATTTCCAAAATCCATCAGCAGATACATAAAAATAAAAATCCATTCTCTTGATGGGAAAAATTAGGTCCCTGATGTTATTAGGTATTATAAGTGTTAAAAGTTAAAAATCATATTCAAAACTGATAAACCCCAATGGCGATAGCTTTAAAGTGAAAGATACATGGTATATATATATACTTTTCAAGAAGCTAATTGTCAAGTTTGGTAACACTAGCTTTAAAAAACTAAAAAGAGGATTCTTATATCGGTTATCGGAATTATCAGCACTAGAGGCACCTACGCTTGAAATTTTAAGTCTCTAGCTCTATAGACGGATATGGCTAGACCGACTCGGCTATTGATGCTGATCAAGATTAGATATACTTTGTGGGATCGGAGTTGATTCCTTCTGCCTGTTACACACATTTTACCATTTACATTTTAACCATTTTCAATGGGTAGGGTACAAAAATTACAGGATAACCAGTCAACCACTATAAAAATTGCTAAATGTATTTAATATCCTTTTTTGCTAGACATCTCAGGCTTCTGTCCACAAATTAGGGCATAGAAAACCGTGTTGGTCGTTTTTTTTTGTGCCAACGAGGTCAGCATATTATAATTGTAATTGTGCGAAACTTTTTATTTAAATTCAGTGTAATGCACTTTTAAACTAACAAATCGCAAATAATTAAATTAGTTAACAGCAAAAGGCTGTTAATTTGTTGTCAGCGAAACACACACACATACACATACAAGCACACAGCAGCACAGCAAATAACTTTTGCTTTGAGTAAAACTCATTTTCAAGCTAAAATCTATTCTGAGGAACTCATTTCCGCTGCTCCAGGATTAACGACAAATATGCCACATCTCCCACCAAGTTGTTGATTCTTTGGGCAGAAAAGTCATATTGAGGCTTCTTTCAGTAGCTATGCGCATAAGACCTTGCATAAGTACGATAGTATGTTAATGCTCAGCACTTCCCATTTGGTATATGGTATATAGATAAAGAATGATCAGCAAAAGTAGCTGAATTTTCTTCTGAATTATCATCAAATGAATATGACAGAGTGAGAACCTCTTCATCATGCAATCATTAAACTGATACAGAATAGGGCATATATGTTACGTTTCTATAAAAAACATATTTTATCATTTTGGACAGATGCAAATACATTTTAAAAAGATCACATTGCAAGCCTTGATTTTACAAATACTTTGACAAAATACCTTTTATTAACTTTGAGATCAGGAATTTACATACTTTATGGGTTTGCAGTTATATGCGATGCAGGTTTCAGAATACTCGCCATTTATTATATCCTCATAAATATACCAAATCTTACTAACAACGGGCCACTATATCATATGGCTGGCATAGGAAGGCATTAAATCTTCGGCACGCCGAATCCTTACTTTCTCGTTTATATTTAGTTTTCTATTTTTTATTTTTTTTTATTGCCAATTTCCTTTTTTTGGGTTTCGTAATTTAAATATGTGCAAATATAACGTTTTTTTTATTTATATCAAGAGTTAGAGATCGAGCTGATATTAGCTACGATATTCAGCTATTTTTTAATAATTTATATATTTTTCGTGCTTTTTGAGATAAGGGTAACGCCTACACGATGCTTAAAACTCACACTCTGTTTCGAGGTCCAGTCGTGTCTGTCTATAAGCAGGTTATCTCCCAGTGAATACCACTCAACTGTCATTTTTCTGCTCGTTTATTATGTAAATTGTCGAGCGAGGACAGTTGTTTGTTTAGGCCAAGCTGCACGGCTGCAACTGCAGCCTCAGTGCCTGCATGAGTTATGAGTCGAGTACAGCTGCGAGCTTCAGTTGCGCCACAGTTGCCAGCCAGCTTGTTGCATTTAATTATGAAGGGAAAAGTTTTGCAGTGGCCCTGCCGGCTGGGATGCGAGAATTTTGAGGTCAGCTAGAATCGCCGGCTGTCAGCTAATGAAATCAACAATGGAAAACAAGTTTGCCAAACTGTCATCGAGTTGTTGCAAGTTCAGCGCAATCGTTATTTAACGCTCAGCGCAATGCAAAGCCAATTTGCGCGGTCTGGCGGGGAATGGCTGGGAACGGAGCTGGGAACGTCAGCAGATGTCCTGCTGCTAGCCCATGCTCCTGTTGCTTGCGCGCTTCTGCTAGCTGTGGCACGTAGCTGCGCTACCATAAATCTGTTGCATAAACTTGCTTGATGTGTGGCAAGGAGCAACAGCAGCAGCTGCCAGGCACATTAACGACATCGTTGCGGCACCCATGAAAGATGCATAAGACACAGGCGCGTGCAACAACAATGCCGCACAAGCTGTTTAACTAACCTGCCCAACCTGCACAACCTTGGCCGCAATCAACGCTGGCCAGAAAACTTGCCTCCCAGCACGGCAAATACTTTATGCGATTATAATAAAGTCAACTCTATAAAGTTGTCATATATTCAATTCCCCAACGCGTGAAGCGGCATAAATTAGGCTTAGGCCACAAGCCGCAAGCAGGTGGGGCACCTGGGGAAAGTTGGCTAGGGTGGGGGTGCGTTGATTGTATGTCATGAAAGTTGTCATGTTTCTCGCTGTTATTGCAGCTGCCTCATTGATCGATCGATTCGACATGAAAATGTCAGCACAATTAAGGCACATTGGAATCATTTGGCCAGGACTCAACTCAGCCTTCTAGCGGATGCAGCACGCAATATTTGCCGAGCTGAGCCTGGTGTTCACAGTCTAAGCCTTTAAGGCCTGCTAATTGAGTGCTTATCGATTAATGTGCGGCAGTCCGAAGTCCCTCCATTAATTATGTGAACACGCAACGGTCTGTGGCAGATGGTGGGGGGACGGGATGAGCACAGTGAAGTGTGTTGGGGGCGTGTTGCGTTTCCACACGGTCTGCCTTTTAATTTGTGTACTCAAAAATTCCGCTTGCAAACGCATAAAATATGGCGTATCATAAAATATATAGCACAAGCGTTCACGTTCCACACAGGATGCTGCGCAGCAGGATAACAGGATAAAATAAGAAAGGGTGCTCTAGTTGGGAGTGCCTGACTAGGAGATACCCTGTAAGCAGCCGTGAGCCGCCACACAATGTGAAATCCTATTAAACGGACACCCCTTTTGATCGGACATTTCCTCTCAGACCATTTCGAATCAGGCAATACCCATTCCCCCTTCGGCCATACCCATTCCGAAACCATTCCCTATCCGAACTCTTATAATTCTCAATACTATTTATCATTTCTGGACAAACAGGCAAATAGACATATACCCTGCGTTATCTATTTGCAATTGCGTACAGGGTATCAAGAGCAGCGGCATAATTAATGCTGTTGACAACGGCAGCTGCGGCAAAACTTGCGCAAGGACAACGCAACTGCTCTGCATGATTAATGCCATTATTAATTTCGGACACGTTAATTGCGCCAAAAATTGCCAAAAATTGCCAAAAAACAGAGAGGGTCGACGATCGAAAATGTAAACAAGTTGCCTGCACATTGCACATACGCAACATTTGGCCAGAGACTCTGCCACCCAACATTCAATTACCAAGCAGCAGGCAGGAGGCACGAGGCATGAGGCAAGCTATTCGAGTCGGTGGCATCATCAAAAACGCATCAGTGTCATTAGGGTCTGGGGTGGCAGGCATTTGCTCTGTCATTTTATGGCCATGGCGCCTCTTTCTTGCCCAACTCCCCCCTCTGCTGCTATACTTCCACCCGGTGCCGCGTGCCTGGCGTTTGTTTACTTTACCTTTTTTCGTTCCTTGTGTGGCGATGACTACGTCAAACAGCAGCAGAAGCTGAGCTTTGCAGCAACTGTGCCAAGCAATTTTCAACTCGAATCGCGTTAAATGAGCTCCAATCGGCTTGTACTTTGGATGGGCGGCTGGCTGCGGGGGGATGGCTGGCAATTTGCAGCAAGTGTCGCCAACGCATTTTGCAGTTGTTGCACAAAAACAGTAGGCGGTGCCAGGTTTCATGGCATTATCATTGCCATAATCATAAAAGCGTATGGCAAAAGGCAACAAATGAGCTCGGGGCGGAGCTGAACCTGTGCAAATCGAGCTACCCGGCTCGACAAGTGTCAACATGTGGCGCATATCCTTTTATTACAATCAGGTCCTTTCACAATAAAAAAAGAAAGCAATTTCAAATTGAATACAATTGGTGGTAGCTAAAGGTATAATTTATTTTTTATGCTTTGCCAACGATGTTTTTTTAGCAAACGACTAACTAAAAGTTGGTTTCAGTTTCTAATTTTAATTATAAATAATATAAATAAATCAATTTTATCATGTAGAAGCTTGGCGAACTACTTTCGTTATAGTTTTTCGTTTCCAACTGTCCAAAGCCAGTTTTCAGATTTCATGCTATTTCTCTCAGCAGACCGCTTCCGACAAACTTTTATATATTTATATATATTTTTTAATAAGATTTTTATACATTACTTGATTGCATACTTTTTGATAATCATCTTGTATCAAGCACAATCAATAAACATATATCCTGTGCGGATGAGCTCAGCAAACGTTGTTAATCGAAAAATAATTCGTTAAAGTAAATACGCCGACCAGTGTTCTTTATGAGTATTTTTATTGAGAAAATTGTAATACCCACAAGAAGGGTATAAAAAACCGCTTAAAGTGAGAAACTCGCTTTGTTGTCCGCGCAATTTGCACATTTGAAAGTGTCATTGTGGCGCAATTTTGCATTTATGCGCTATCTTTCTGCCGGATATAAAACTAACAGCACACACAGTGTGTGTGTGTGCTTGTCTGATTGTGTGTGTAAGAGAGAGAGGGAGTATCTGTGTGTGTGTGTGTGTGTGTGTGGTTGTTTGACGCCACGTGGCCCATGGGCGCAATTTTGCCATTGGCGCTCGTTAAATTTGCATACGGAAGCGCGGCGCTGCCTATGTGTGTGTGTGTGTGTGTGTGTGTGGCAACAATGCTAAATGAACGCAACAGTTATACACGCTGCCACTGACACAACGGTAGCGACAGTTTGTGGCTTCGGCACACGCGTCTTGGCAAAGAGTTCCTGTGTCTTTCCGCAAGTCCAGGTTCATTTGGTATGCGAGAAGCGTGCCAAGGACAAGGCAGCTGCAGCCACGCCCCTAAACGCAAGTAAACTCTATATGTATGCTGTTTGTCCAGGCGAAATTGAAATAGTCTGCGCCAGAGACAATTGGCAACATGGCAGCAGTCAAAAGAGGCCAACGCGTCGTATGCGCAACACACGCGTCTGTTGACTAAAAACTGACTGAAAATAAGGAAAAGAACTAAAATTATTCATCACTTTGGCTGAGCGCTAATATTTATTTAAAATTTCGCTTTGATTAAAATGCAAACGCCGAAGCCAAGCCAAGGCACTTCCTTGGAGAACAATCTAATGGCAGCCTTATGAATTAAACAGCAACGACCGACAACAACAGCAATCACAACAACAAGTTGGGCTACGAGAATAACTAAAAGAAGCCGAGTGACGCGTTTTGTAATTAAAACTTGCCAAGCGCACTTGCAAAAGTTTATTATGCGACCCACGCAACCCGCCCACAATCCAAAACCTGGCCAGATTCCAACCCCATTCTGGTCGGGGCATGCGGCTGTCAAATTCATAATCTGTGGCATAGCTGGCGCTCGGCTGGCTTTGACCCAAAAGAATGGCCGCTGCTGTTGACAGTTTGACGCCCGCACTAAGCACAGGCTCCGCTGCAGCCAGTCGGTCTAAAAGAATGCTAAAATGCTTTTGTTAGCCAGCTCTGATATATACCTGACGTGGCTGGCCGACTCTGTCAAAGCTGGCGTGGTTATTAGCGCATGATTGAAAACCGCAGGCTTTGAGCCCTACAAACTGCATGGCCTCAAAATTAGGCGGGTGCTCAGAAAACCCAAAAAAAAAAAACAAATAAGAATGCTCTAGTCGGAAGTAATCGACTAGACGATACCCTACATACAGCAACGAGCTCCCGTTACAAACATACTAGATGCCTTTAATACATAAACACATAAAACACACACAAATACGCTGCTTCTTCTTCCACCACATTATTAATGGGGTACAGCGTTCTTCGTTAACTTCGGTGTGTATAGTCCGATCTTTATGAAATTTGTAGGGGCTTAAATTTGGCATAGAAAAGTGTGTGTATAGCAAAGTATAAGGATCTATTTAAAAAAAAAAAGCATTTTTGTTTAAATATTTGAGAATGGATAACGAAAAAAAATAGGTAAATATTTTTGGCCTATACTAGAAGCTACATACCAAGTTTGGCGCATCTAGCTCCGATATATGGAAAAAACCCATAATATCGATATCGATTCTTTGCGATTCTACGAAGCCAGACGAGTTATCGAAGATTTGAAAGGAACTCGATTTTTGCGAACCATCGATACTGGCTATTATGGTTTTGATCCTTAGCAGTCTATCATTTTATCTGTGAGTATACATATTTACTTATGCCAAGCTTCAAGACTCAAAAAGAATAAAAATAAGAGTTCATAAAAGACGAACGTTGCATAAAACCAATATACTCTTCTGCAATTTGTGAACAGAGTGAAAAAAAAAACAAATCACGCTCGGAGCCCTCATGCAGCTGGCTCAAAATCGAGAGCTTATCCGCCTCCGCCCATCAATTTGCATTTGACAAGCGGTCACATTGAGCTTTGACGCAGTTCCCTATTTTCTTGATTTCTTTTTTTTTTTCGGTAGGACCAGGTGCTGCTCACCTGGCCAAACCCTTTTGTTATCGCCATTGCTTGCCTTTTGTTTGCTTGATTAAATTATTTTTCATTATTTGGCAAATAAAAGCAGCAGCAACAGCAGCAGCGGGGAGACACTCGAAGCAGCGCAAGAACGGCTGGCTTACACATTTAATAAGTTTATTATTAGCAAAAAGCAAAAGGCAAAAGGCGGCATAAAGCGCGCCATTATGAATAAAAAAAGAAACGAAAAATGGAAAATCTTATCTAAAGGATGGCTTAAATTGCGCACAGGATTTGTCATTTTGAGTTGTGTCAACAGGCGCGGCACAGCGAAATTCATTTTCATGCCCAGCAAACATTTGTATAAGGGGTAGTTGAGTACGCGCAACATCTTCTTTGCCTGGAAAAATGTATAATTCTGTACACACCATATAATTTCTATTCAGAATTAATTTTACTCAAAAATGTACCATCTACTCTTTCTATTGGGAGGCTTATGATAGAGCATGAAGGAAATTAAATTGGAAAGAGATTAATTGGAAAGTTTAAGAAAGATATCTTGAAAAAAAAATCATTAAAATAATGTTTTTTATAGTTCCCATATATATAGATAGATCTGTCTCTATCAAGTTAGCTTTTTAGCTCAAACTGATTAGGTAAATATTTACATATATAGTTTATCACCTTTTACACAACACACATTTTGCGATAAATAAAATATACTTTGTCAGGGAATAAGAAGGTAATGAAAGGAAATTTCTCAAAAAAAGAACTTCAAATTATTAAAAATAAATCATAAATATCTTGAGCTAATAATATCAAATATGTTTCAATCAAGTATAGACTGAATTATGCATGACATCTTATTTAAAAAAAAATCTAAATTAAAGAATATCTTATTGTGAGTTCACCCCAAAGCGCTGCACACTCAGCACCTTTTGACTTTGACATTAGCTGCATCTGCTTGCGCTGTACTGAGCTCTGTCCATGTCGACTGCTTGCTTAACATATTATATTATATTATTTAATTGGCGCACTCTTAACTTATGACGCACTCGAAAGGTTTTATTAGTGCAGCTCATATTTGCATACAACTTTGAAAGCTGCTTTTGGGATTAAAGAGCAAATACCATGCAGGGCATTCATCAGCTTTTGTACTGCAGTGCTGAATGTGGAGATCCGCTTGCGGTCAATTTGCAGGCAAAGCAAGCAAAACCACAAGGCCAACAAACGGCTTGTGTCAAGGCGTTCCACGTACCTCCATAAATGCGAATCGTATCTCCATGATGACGCAAAAGTGAAGAGCAGCCTGGCTCACTTTCATGTCAATGAAATGTTTAGATTTCTGGACCAAGTGGGCGATAAATGTTAACGGCTTTTAATAAACGTATTACCAAACAACGGCTAGGCATTGGCAGGAACCAAAAAAGCTTACATATTTCAAACTTTGAAATTCTAAGTGAAACCCCTATAATTGATATAAATGAACTTGAAATTATTTGGTAACTGGTATTTATATTATAATCTTACATGTTTTGAGTTCCTCTTTCGTATCAAATAAATATTCTATTTAGCCTGAGTTTCGAATTTGGAATTTTATTGTAACTGGGTCACCTATCATGTTAAATAACAAATCGGAAACTCTTTAGCCAACACTTTGTCTTATAGCATTTATAGCTGTACGCAAAATCCAAAATCACATTAAAATCGGCTCTGGTTTGGTTATTGAGGTTATTGAAGTTTAAAGATTAGGAAAGATTTTGAATTTGGACCTGATTTAACATGATTTTGACAACAAGTTGCATATTACAATATTATATTTTATTTTATATTTTAAGATTGTCAATTGTCAAGAAAATCATAATTTCAAGAATACGTAAGGTGCTCTACAAAGAAAACGTGAAAAAGTTAACATTGGAAAATACATTCAATTTAACTGCAACAGCTGAATCAAAGTGAATGTCAAACTATTTAGCATAAACATGCTTTAGCTTTGTCAAAGCTATGAAAGTTGAAAGTCCAAACAAAATATTAAGCATACAAAATTGTAAATGTCTAAGTCTTAAGTCAAAGGTGAGTTTTTCGATTCTTTTAGGCAACAGCTTTGACCCATTTCAATGTTGTGGCCAGCATTTTTGTGCAGCTGACAATCAAGGCGACTGAGCTCCACTTTTGATAGCACTCAATTAGCATAGAAATTGGGTTTTGCAGCTTGATTGAGGTGCAACTGATTCAAGAAACACAAGTTTGTTAAGGATTGAAAGCCCGCGTGTGTCGCCCCTCGGAATTTAGCCGGACACCAGTGCTGCACGGGATTACATAAACATGCCACAAAGTGCGGGAACAAAGGCTTAACTTTTAGAGTAAAGGCATATTAAATGTTTTTAATTGATTTAAGTAATTGAATTTCCAGGCATTCAACAGGCCATAATATGTCAAAGCAACACCAAAACAACACGCACAACCAACTGAATTAGATACATGTATGAGTGGTCCAGTCGGGTGTGCTCGACTGGAAGATAGCTTAAACCTAAGCATACAAGAAATCACACAAACAGCGTCTGTGCTTCTTCTTCAATTTATCCTAGAGGAAATGCTTATATGCTTATATATTCGGTGCTTATAGTCCGATCCTTGTGCAGTTTGTAGGGCGCAAATACTACACCCAACTGTGTATATATTCGCTCGCAAGTCTTTGCTTTCGAAATTAAATTTTTTAATTTGAGGTCGGAGAGATCGATGAGATTGGAGAGCGGCAAGATCAGTGGTATTCAAAAGTGGAGGTATTCAAAAAGTGGTATATTCGTAATCAGAGAATGCAAGAGTCTACGTACCGTACGTATCGATATTATGAAAATAAAGACAGAATTATGATAAATACAACAAGATATATGAGAATTTAGAGAGATGGACATACATTCGGGGAGATTCAGCTCTTCATATACACTTTATGGTCTCGGAAATGCTTCCCTCTCTCTGTTACACACATTTGCACGAAAGCATTATGCCCTCTTTACGCATTTTCAATGGGTGGCTCATGGTAAAAAGAAAATATGTATGCATGTTTGTGCATGCGTAATTGAATTTTGTTCCTGAGAAATTCGCCAAGACAAACTTATCGATTTGTTGAAAATTATATTTGAAAACTTTGACTAACTCAATTTGATGTTGCAATTTGTAGTCCCGGGTAGTCCGGGTATCCGTGCACATTGGCAGCATCAAATGCAACAGACTGCAGCGCAAAGTCAAGTCGTGGACAAAGTTCTGTCAGTTTCCTGAGAACACTTAGATTTAAATAATAAATAGCATTAAATGGGAAAAGAAAAAAAACACACAGAGAAAAATCAGTGCAGAGTAGAGCGGAGGCCACTTCAAAATCAAGTGGCATAGACGGCACAAATCGTGCCACATCATAATGAGCACCAAGGACAGCAGCAGCAGGATGCAAATGTCGCCGGCAAAATTGCATTCCCTGGCTGCATTTGGCTATGAGTTTGACTTCCTGCCCGTTTCCAGTTAACGGCCACAAAATTAGTTTAAACTTGGCGGAAGCAAACGCAAAGGCCAAGACAGCGGCAGCAGTAGCAAATGCCTAGGCAACTCCTTTAAATGATTTGTTGTTGTTATCGTTGTTGCTTCTGTTACAGATGCTGCGCACCTACACCTGGCCAGAGACAAGGCCAACCACACAGACGTCAGCCAGTACGATGGCCAACCACGAGTAGATGGACAGCGACAGCACCGAGGAGCAGAACCTGGAAATTAACATAAAGAAGTAGAACAACAACAACAACATCAAATTGGAATAGAAGAAGAAGTTGAAAACCCACTCAAAATGCGTACTCTAGCCAAAACAACTGGCTTTAATGGCAGCGACGACTATCTAAATGGTCTGGATGGTGCAAATAAAACCGAATTTATATACACTATTAAGTCCAACTGGATTACGGAATGGTAAGAGCGATGTAAAAATGAAAAAAAAAACATTTTGTCATTACTGTTAGTAATTATTATTATTAATACTATTATTATTATTATTATTATTATTATTATTATTATTATTATTATTCTTACTATTATTATTATTAATTTTATTCTTTTGATTAATGATATTTTTATTTCTATTATCATTTAACTATTCTATATTATTATTCTTTCCATTATAATTATTATTAATATTATTATTAATACCTTTTTACTTTAGTTATGATTTATACTTATTTTAAACATTTTTTTTTCATATTAGTTTTTTTTATTATTATTGTTATTATAATTTTTATTTTTTTTAATATTATTATTATTTTTTTATTATTATTATTATTTTTATTTAACTTCTTTAAATATGAGCTTCAATACGAGTTCGATCTAAATAGTTTTTTGTAACTTCTATTTCGTAGGTAAAATATGTTAGAAAAAAATAGAAAGAAATTCTTGCATAGATTCACTCGACTTATGGCGAGGTTTCTTTTCAATATAATATGTATTTATGTTTATCTCTTCAAACCGTTGTTCTAATACGATTTTTCGTCCATTTTATAATCAATCTAAAAATTATAAATTATAGGACATACCAAACAGCTCGATACTTGAAGATTTATTGGATATAGCTTTGCAGTTATTCACAATTTTGCTTTGCAATATCAGAATTATTAATTCGTGTTAGCATATATAAAATCTGGAAAGAGTAGTCGCAGTCGGTTGCATCCGACTTCGTTTCGAATAAAATTAAATCAATGTTAATGATAGATTTTTGTCCAAAATTTGTGTTACGGGAAGAAAAATAGCGTTCTGAGAATCGAAATATATCGTTTAAATCTCTTTCTCAAGGCGCATACGGAAGGAGCGCGAGAATCTCTGCCGTGGCCTCTACAATCGGGTCATTGAGCACGCGGAGTGCAAACGCCTGTTGGAGGCGGCCAAGATCTATGGCGAGATTACGGACTTTAGCACTTGGTCACAAAATGAGCAGCTGCAATGGTATCGCAATTTCGGTTACAATTTGACCAACTTTGGCCGGAACAGCTCGACGGAGACAAGTGCCACGCCCGTGGAGGTTAGTGGGCCGGTGCCCGTGTTGCCGCCGTTTGAGACCTGGCAGACAATTGCCATTGCATTGTGTTTGTTTTTGTGCATCATTCTGACGGTGGGTGGCAACATTCTCGTGCTGCTCGCCTTCATCGTGGATCGGAATATACGACAGCCCAGCAACTACTTTATAGCCTCACTGGCCGCAACGGATATGTTGATAGGTACGTAAAAACTTGGACTCATCTCTATGCAATCTTTTTATTTGACTGACGCTTAACTGAATGATTGACAGAATACTTACTGATTGATTTATTTACTGAATGATTTACTGACCGAATAACTAACTAACTGACCGAATAAATAAATAACAGCTGACTTTCTAACTGATTAACTGAATGATTAACTGACTGGCTGACTGATTAGCTACCTGAATGATTGACTGAATGATTGGCTGACTAATTGACAGATGGACCAACTGACTGACTGATTGATGGACTGACTGACCAATTAACTGATGGATTCACTGAACGACTGATTAACTGACGGACGGATTGACTAATTGACTGATTAACTGAATGATGGACTGATTAACTGACTACGTGACTGACAGAATGACTGGCTGGATTGACCGACTGAGTGACGGAATTATTAACTGTCCGACTGTTGGATTATCTGATTGACTGACAGATTTATTGATTGACTGACTATTTGGTAGATTAGTCGGTCCATCTGACTGACTGATTGACTGACTAATTTAATAATTGATTGACTTACTGCCTTATTGACTAGCTGATTGACAAACAGAATAATTAACTGATTGATTGATTGAACAGCTGACTAATTGACGAATGGACCGACGGAATGACTAACTGATTGTGTGATTGACAGACTGACTGACTAACCAGCTGACTGAGTTACTCACTAATTAGTGTTAACGCGCAGCCCTTACCTTAAAAGCTAAATAGCTGATTTTTTATGGGCAATACATAAAATTTATGATCGATTGGAATCAAACTTATTTTGAAAGCTTTACATTTCTATTTATCTAACAAGTTTTTAAAATTGTAAATAAATCAGGAATTGGCTACAAATCTAGCAAATATAAATTTTGATTTGATTTCTTCTCGTTATACTATTTTTTAAATATATTTGTGATAATCTTTTCAAGAAGGATTTATATATATAGGGGGATTTGGTCTAATTATATATTAACTGATACACACTTTTCTCTGCAGGAACCGTTTCCATGCCCTTCTATACGGTATATGTGCTGAAGGGCTATTGGGATCTGGGCCCTTTGCTCTGCGACTTGTGGCTATCTGTGGACTATACCGTTTGCCTGGTCTCCCAATACACCGTCCTGTTGATAACCATCGATCGCTACTGTTCGGTAAAAATCGCGGCAAAGTATCGCAGCTGGCGCACTCGGACAAGGGTCATTTATATGGTCTCCATCACCTGGATTATACCGACGCTGCTGTTCTTCATCTCGATCTTTGGCTGGGAGCATTTTACGGGCAAACGCGACCTGTTGCCGGGCCAGTGTGCTGTGCAGTTTCTCAAGGATCCGGTCTTCAATACGGCATTGATCATTGGCTATTATTGGACAACATTGATTGTGCTGTTCGTGCTGTATGCGGGCATCTATAAGACCGCCTACGACATGCAGAAGCGGAGCGAGGCCAAACAGCGCAAGATGCAGTCGATGGTGGCGCTGAGTGCTGGCGCCATGTCCGGCATGGCTGGTCATGCTGCGGGCATTGGTGTCATCGAGGAGAAGATACTGAAAACTAAGGTGCAGCTATCGGAGGTAGACAGCGGCGGCTGCAACACGGCCGTCAAGCGTCTGAGCGGCTCGGGCCAAGCCAATCCGCTGGCGCAGGCCACCGAAACAGTTGCCATTGTGCAGATGACACCCGAACAGCGACGCGCCTCCGAGGCCAAAGTTGAGGAATCCAAGCGTGCAGCAGCCGAGGCAGAGAAGAGCGAACGCTCCAGCAGTCCAGCCTTTGATTCGGATGAGGAGTCCTCCGTTAACCAAACACAGCAGCTGCTCAATCAGCAGAAGCTGACCAATCTGCGCAAGCGGTCGTCCATTGGCCTGGTGTTTGGTGCACAGGCGGCGCTGTTGGCGACACGCAGCAAAGGTAACTTGCAACAGAGCACCACCAACTCCAAGTCAATTGAGGCCATGCACTCCATGGGCGCACGATCACCACACCATCACCCAATTAACCAGTCGAGCTTGCAGCGCGCCCAGAGCAAGGAGGAGGTGGGCATGGGTCATTATCAGGCGCATACACCAATTGAGCGACCCAAGCGCACCTCCTGCTCCACTTTGTCCCAGATAGCCGAGCATGACCGTCTCATTGATATCCATCAACCCTCGGTACCAGCCAAGCATGACCCGCTCTCACCCGTGGATCTGGCGCCCATTGAGGTGCCACGCGAGCAGGTGCAACAGTGCCTGGTGCAGGCCATATTGCCGCCGCCCGAAGCCTTTCAGTGCCCAACACCCCTGTCCGATTACTCGGATCGACCCTTTGGCAACAGCTCCGGCAATAGCGAACTGGCCATGAGCTACGATCTGATGACGAACAACTCGGAGCTGCGCTATATGGATGAGAGCTCCGCCATGATGGCCACCACCAATGACAATAGCGTTAGCTGCTCTCAGAGCAGCGCACCACGCACCGCTCCACGTTCCATGCCCGTTTCCACAGCACAGCGCAGTGCCATTCCACCACCGCCACCCGCACGCAAACAGCTCCAAAGATCCAGCCCTCCCATTGTTCCAGCGACTGAGCCCAGCCAGAACCGGAGCGAGTGTCATGATGAGAGCCAATCCCAGTCCCAGGAGCAGGTAGCCATTGAAAAACGTCTTCTCGTCTCATACACAGGCATCGAGGACTTTGCCAAGGGTCGGCGAGAGAGCTGCATTGAGGCCATTTGCCTGCTCGATGTGCCCGGGCATGGCAATGATCGTGTGCAGGCGGATTGTCCGCCTCGTCGCGCCTCCAGTCCCATGGAGACGAGCAGCAAGGATGCGGTGCTCTACTCTCCCATGCCACCGCCGCCAGTTAAGTCAATGCCAGTCACAGGCAATGCTGCAGCAGGCGCAGCTGCTGGAACCGCTGCTGCAGTGGCACCACCAGCACCAGTTTCTATCCAGCTGGAGCGCATTGATGAGCGTGAAGCGTCGGACTCAAACACCAATAAGATGCCGTCCACATCGGGCACCACCAGCAGCTCTGCTGGTCTGGCCGGCGGCATGAGAAAGGATGCCAAAGATCTGGATGAAGATGGCGGTGTCTCGCGTCGTGGCTCCAGCAAACGGCATTTCATGCACTCCATTGGCAAGCATTTCAAGAGCAAGAAGGCCCTGCCCCTGGTCATGGGCATGGCTGGCAGCCGGCAAAAGTCCAAATCGGAGAATCGTGCACGCAAAGCGTTTCGCACTATCTCCTTCATCTTGGGCTGCTTTGTGGCCTGCTGGACGCCGTATCATGTGTTGGCCCTGGTCGAGGGCTTCTGCCGGAATCCGCCGTGCACCAATGAGCATCTATATATGTTCTCCTATTTCCTGTGCTATGCCAACAGTCCAATGAATCCCTTCTGCTACGCATTGGCCAATCAGCAGTTCAAGAAGACATTTATGCGCATCCTCAAGGGTGATCTGCACATGACCTAAGCGAGCCTCCGGGCTGATGATGATGATGATGATGATGATGATGACTATGAGATTTGGGATGAGATGAGATTGATTGAGATGACAACAGCCGGATCCGGCTTTGGCATTGCATTTGTCATGCGCTACACAACATTTCCGAGAGCCCCGCGGAATGTTGAGCCCCAATTTTATTCTAACTCTAGATAATGGTTAAATGCTCCGCCAAATTGTGGATCCCGCCCCTCCCCACTCTGTGGAACACCAATTGAATTCAAAATTTGAGCGGTGTTTGTAATTTAAGGTCAGCCAAAGGTGTGTGTTAGTTAGTGAAAGGAACTATTTGTTTAGCGACTAGTAGATGCTATTAGAACGGAGTTGTAGTAAAAGTTGAGGCAAATGTTTTAGACAATAAATAAATTAATGTTTATACATATATTATTAAGCTATGAGCCCAAAAAGTGGTAAATAGTACTTATATTAGTAAATAGTTTATGCAGCTAAATAAATGCATACATAATAATGATAACAATAATAATGATGACTATATTCTCCCAATACATATGCATTACATATCCCAACTGAAGATTTTTTTTCATTTATCAAAGCATATACATATGTGACACACATAATATATATTCCCAACTGTGAGATTGCAAATGATATGCAAATATTTACACAAATTGCATTCACAAAATAACAAATAAATAAAAAATAAATAAACAAATATTCTGTATACAGAGGCGTACACCCATCCGACCCAACTGAATGTTCAACAATAAGTGTTAACCAGCAACAAAAACAAAAGATTGATGTAACAAAAATATCTAACAAATATACAAAACCACAAAAAAATGCTCTTATATATAAATCTCTATATGTTTAAAATATCCGTGTATAAATGTCAATTTCTATTTGAATATCGGGAACCGACAACTACACCAGCTGCCCAACGGGGTAGTATCGTGCTCTATATATGTATATATATATATATATATATATATATATATATATATATATATATATATATATACATATATCTAAATATATTTGTATTATAAGTGGAAAAGAGTTATATATATATATATATTATATTTCGCGTCTATGCCGAGCTGCCTGAATTAGTTGACTTTGTTACACTTAACACATACGTATTAATTATTATATTATATTATATATTGTAATAAACTGTTATTTGTTAAAATATGTCTCGAAAAGTTTACATATAGATTATTATTATTTTAATCTATGCCAAGCTGCCTAATTGGTTTGATTTTTGTTTAAATTTAACTGTTTAACCGTTAACAACTCTTCATTTACCTTCTAATTAGTTTAACTTAAGCATTTCGTTTGTCTTAGTACCTAAGTGAAGCATGTTACAATAACTACAGCATTAAATAAATAAAACATTTATGTCAGCAAAAAACAACATAAAAGTTACTTATCTTATATATTTCCAATTAATGCCAACTCAAAAGTGAGGCTCTCATCTCCATGAATAGTGAGTCCTTACCCTTTAACAATTTTTACTTGGTATGGAATGCCAATTTGTGTTATTTTTTTAATATTAACTGAAGTAAAGATTTTAAATTTTATATGTTTTATTATACTCCTTAATTTTTAATCATTTTTCTATATTATTTTAAGACTAAAAGGAACAATTAAGAGGCTCTAGTCGGGAGCTCCCGACTAGGGAATAAAATACATTAAAAGAAAGCGTTCCCTCGATAAGTCTCGAACTCGTAACAGACCACGCTATTTGCAAACGCCTCTACTCAACAGCTACACCAAGAATTGAGTCTAAAAAAGCAGCAAAGAAAACATTACAATCGCATTTGTAATGCTGTTGAGAGAATTCAAAGAAGACGCGCATGAATGTGTGTGTGTGTACATATGTATTGCGCTAGCTGCCCCAAACTCGAGGCCAGCCAAAACACGTTTTCTTTAATAACTTGTGTGTTTCTTAACCAATCTTGATGAAGTTTGCTACAGTAGATCTTATTGTGCTATGGAATATTTGTATATTCTCAAAAAATCAATTGCATTTAAGTTGTGGCTTATATTGGTGGGCAGCATAAATTGGTTTCTTTCTTTGATTTATAGCTATGAGGTTGTAGCGGGGAACTAACAACAATTTTTTTATATCAATTTAAGACTCTACTATACAGGAAACAGGGCAAAGATTTCAAATTATTTACAAATATGATTCTGGGTCTACAAAAAAATCGGAAATGAATCCGCTATATGAAAAAATCGACGGTCCACAAATGGCTGGAAAAATGATAACATTTTTTTACACAAGCGAATTCATTTAAATTTTGAAACAGCTATGTAAAATGTTATTTGAAAGCTGATTCACAACTTAAATCTATTCCGCTGAGTGCCAATGAGGAGTGCAAAGTCCAGAAAGTTTTTTTAATTTTTTTTACGTGCGGAAAAAGGAGGGAAAATGAATAACTAAAATCTTATGTTAAGAACTTGACCGTGGCAAGGCCGCTTAATTACAGCGTTGTATGTTTGTAAAGTATAGCTGCAGCTACACTGCAAATTTTAAAAAAGCGAATTTTTAAATAGCGCTCTACTTTGCGATTCTCATGAATTAGATGTATTATGTATACAAATTTATGCAGACAATCTATTATTTTTGATGAATGTGTATTATTTATATATTTTTATTATGTATTTATATACATATATGTAATATGTAAGTATACTTAAGGCAGACAAAATTAAATTTGGTTATTTTTTGTGTGTATTATTTTATACATAACTAAAGTTTTTGTTATTAATTCCAAATTAAGCAACAATTTAAAATACATATTCCCTATTTAAAATAGGGGGGACAAAAAAGGGTTCTAGCTTTTATTGCACTAAAAAGCAAAACGAAATTTGCTATCCAAATTTCGCTTTCCAGCCCTGGCTGTCATCAAAATTGTTGCAATTTGCAACACTTTTAAATTTTGACATCAAAATTCAATTGAAACTATCCGAGCTAATTAATTCCGAACTCGGGTGTCGGGACAGCGCGTAGTCCGCTTTGAAACGCCAAAGTGTGCAGTAAACATCAAGTAGTGCCCAGTTGGATACCCATCGAGCAGCTCCAGAGCATAGCGAGCATTAGCAACAACGCGATATCCACTTCCAATTGTCGGAAGCTCAAAGTACGAAAAACAACGCATTTGAATAAGGCCCACCTGTTGACCCCGTCTGCGGTCGTTGAGCGAAACCGAAACTCACAATGGATTTATTCGTACGTTTTATGGGCTTGATCCTGACCTATCTGGGACTGTTGATAAATAAGATACTGGAGTTCCTGATACTACGTAAGAAGCCCGATTATCCGCCCATCCGGAATCCCATTCTCACAAAAGCGGTTGTGCAGCTGGTGACGGATTTGCGACGTGGCCAGGTAATCGCAATTGTGAAGTTGTGAAATACCCAATTATTCAATTATTTCCGCATGCAGCTCACCTCCGAGCAGCTGGTCCGTGCGTATATTGGGCGTGTGCGTGAGGTGAATCCCTCGCTGAATGCGGTCATTGAGGAGCGCTTCGACGAGGCGCTCCGCGAGGCCACGCATGCGGATACGCTGATCGCCAAGGCACCCTCAGAGTTTGATCGCGTGGCGCTTTATACACGATATCCCCTGCTGGGCATACCCTTCACCGTGAAGGAGTCGTGCGGGCTAAAAGGTAAGCTACAACTCTTTTTTACCCCAAACCAATTAAAAATCAGCTAAGGGATATGCTTTGCGCAAATGTATGTAACAGGCCTGCAAATGATATATTTAGTCCATCATTTTCTTCCTCTTTCCATCTGTGTGAACGCTTCGATCTCTGGAACAACAAAAGCTAGTAATTTACGATTTGTTCTATAAATTCTTATATACGAAATGCAGGATATGTTTAAAATTTCTTTTTGATATCCTCTCCCACTTAAAAAATATGTATAAATATCGATTTAGAGACCTGATTTGTTAAACATAACTCAAAGAATACAAGAGCCAAAGAAACTAAAAGTAGTATATAAGTTCTTGTATAGCATACACTGACTAGGAATATTTCACTTTGTGGATACCTCCCACAAAGAAATCATTTGCGAAGAAAAGGTCTTTGCGCTTAGGTATTTGTTGGTTGGACAATTGGGTGGCAAATTGGGGCTTCAAAAGTTTGACAATGATCGGACTATAAACACCAAAGTTATTCAAGAACCCATTGCCTATAAAGTAGGGCTAAGGTGCGAAAGAGCAGCGTGCGTTCATGCGTGCGTGCGGTTGTGCGTGCGTGCGTGCGTTCTAGCGAGCGTGCGTTCATGCCAGCGTGCGTTCGAGCGTGTAAATATGTGTGTTTTTCTGTATAAGCATGCATGGAAGTTCAGGGTATCTGCACTCCCGACTAGACCACTATAACCACAAGTTTAACACCTTGATTTGTTGTATATTCCTTCCAGGACTCTCCTATGCGGTGGGCAGCGTTGTGCGCAAGGGCATGAAAGCGCCCAAGGATGGGGATGTCGTAGAACTGGTGCGCGCTGCTGGCGGCATACCGCTGCTGGTATCCGCCAATCCCGAGTTCTGCATGAGCTTCGAGACGAACACGGTGGCCAACGGACGCTGTGTGAACCCCTATGATCTGGCACGCACCTCAGCCGGCTCCTCTGGCGGCGAAGGAGCTTTAAATGGCGTCGGTGCCACAACTTTTGGTGTCGCCTCCGACATTAGCGGCTCCATACGGCTGCCGGCAATGTTTTGCGGCGTCTATGGCCATAAGCCCACAGGAGGACTCACCTCTGTGAAGGGTCACTTTCCCTACTCGCTGGTGGACAAGAATTTCCCAAGTTACCTGCAAATAGGACCCATTACGCGATTCGCGCGTGACTTGCCGCTGCTCCTGGAGATAATGGCGGGCGACAATAAACACAAGCTGAAAATGCAGGAGCCGGTGCCGCTCAAGGAGATTAAAGTAAGCTGCAAAGAGTCTAAATATGTATGCTCTGTTCACAAAAGGAAACATGGCATATTAGCCGTCTTGCTGTCATTCCGTCTGACCGTGCTACGCAAAGTACTTCACGGGGTTAAAGTAGGGTTCAAGCATTTTAAAAATCTCTGTTCACAAAAGAAAGCAGGGCATATTAGTTAATTGTAATGTCCGTCTTGCTGTCATTCCATCTGTCCGTCCGGCAGATCATGCCAAGAGAAGATACATATATCTCGAGATCAAAGTAGGATATACTCTGTTCACAAAGGGAAATATGTATACCCTGTTCATAAAAGAATAAAGGGCATATTACTTATTTGTAATGTCCGTCTTGCCAGTCAGCCAGAAGGAAAACTGCTTCCAGTTCCTTTAAAAAAAGAAGGCTTAAATGTATATTTATACCCACGCTCACTTCTGCGCCCCCAAAAAACATAATCGATATATGCTACACCGTTTGAGAGTGATTGGTGTTACAGTTTTAAAGTCAGCAAGCAAATTAAAAAAAAAAAGATTTTTTTTAGAGATTTAACTCTTGTGACACTGTGAACCGAGTATCGCTTAGTTGGCTACACCCGACTGCAACGTTCTTCTCCTGAATTTGCAGATCTACTACGCCTACGGCTATTCGGGGATTAACGGTGTGACGCATCCGTATGTGGACACGGACATAAAATTGACAATTGTGCGCGCCATAAAATGCTTTACCAAGGCTGGCATTCAGCCGCAACTGGTGGGTCGTAGTGCATGAGTAATGGCCAGCATTGTGCAAGACATAATCTTTAATCAACTTATATATAGCTGGATCTCAGTTTTCTGCGCAACTCCTTTGAGGTGGCGATCACGGCACTGGTTGATCTGAAGGGTCTGCCGAGCATTATAACGCAGCAATCCGATCGGCCGCCGCATATGAAGATGCTGCTCATGGAAATGCTTAACAGCATCATTGGCCACTCGCTGTTTACCAAGGAGGCGCTTTTTCTGGAGCTCATGCAGCGCCTAAACGGCATGATGTCCGCTGAGAAGATGGAACAGTATCGCCAGGAGGTCGGCCCGATAAGGGAGCATCTAATGGTAATGCATGGACCGTATATTTTTTAGAAAGAATTTACTCTAGTTGTTTCTTTTGGTTTACAGGAACTACTTGGTGATCGCGGAGTGCTATTCCTGCCCACATTCCACACGAGCGCGCTGTGCTTTCACACATCTTTGGTGAATATCACGGGCATTGATAATGTGCTGCTCTTCAATGTCCTGGGCTTTCCGGCAACGCATGTGCCCATGGGCCTGAATGTGCGCGGCATGCCCGTGGGTTTTCAGGTGATTGCGGCGCCATATCAGGACAAACTCTGCCTGCAGATTGCTGCCGAACTGGAGGTCGCCTTTCATGGCTGGGTCCCGCCCGTGTTGCATCAGCTGGTCAACCCGAGCTCACAATAATCAATTTCCTAGACAATTATGTATAATGGTTAGCTTAGGTTACGGGTCAAAAAATAAATGAACAACTCGTCATTTAAATCGTAACGGCTGCGTGAGTGTGTTTTTATTCTATCGATATACCATATACTGTTACTTTCACAAAAGTATTAGTGTTGGGCAACCTGAGTGAGTTAGGCTTAAATTAAATACACACTCTCTCGATTTACCTCTTTCTGTCTCTCCTCCTCTCACAGCTTCACCAACGCACACTTACGTTTCACGCTCGCTCTCGCCCGCTCTCTCAGCTTTCGGCTCAGATCGCTAAGTGACATCTACAATATAAACAGCCAATACGCAAGAGAACTTCCAATAGCTGTGTGTGGGTGTGTGTGTTATCGATATTACTTTTTAATACGCTCTGCAAACACACACAAACAATTTGCGTGCGCGCTCTCTTTATCTCTCTCTCTCTCAATTGGCCTTGCTTTATGTAAACAAGTCTTTGGGGCTTGTTCATCCATTCATTCGCACTCATATAATCAGTATGCTGCCGGCTTTGTAGCGAATAAGATCGTTGCGTGTTTCGCTAATTTTTTCATCGTTCCTTATGCGTTATGGAACTTTTACTACGTTTGCTATTAATATTCATTAAATTTGTCGCATTTATTGCGCACGCGCTGCAATATGCATTTATCTGGGCACGTGGACGTCAGATAAAGAAGAGTCTACCAGCTAACAGTAATCCTCTGCTGACGCTTAGCATTCAGGAGCTGCGCATGCGACTTTGCAGCCGCCAGGTGAGCAACTTAGGAAGAAGAGCAGGAAAGAACAAGAAGAACAGTTATCGGTTTTGCCGAAGATGAAAAACCCTGCAGAGGGTGTGGATACGGGTAGATTGACTTGCCTCTTAAAGTTAATCATGATTTTGATGGTTTCCACAAGGCTTTCTTCTATGAGTTACATATGTACTTACTCTTGAGTTTCAGCTTACCTCCGTTGAGCTGATGGGCGCCTATATCGAGCGCATAAAAGTCGTGAATACCCTGTTAAATGCCGTGGTGGAGGCGCGCTTCGAGGCAGCGCTGCGTGAGGCAGCCGCTGCGGATGAGCTGATAGCCGCTGCCGGCGGCGAGGCGGATCAGCTGTTCGTTAAGCAGCCCCTGCTGGGTCTGCCTGTCACCGTGAAGGAGTCCTGTGCTCTCTCCGGCATGTCCTTTGCCGTAGGCAGCCTGGCGAGAAGTGAGCTGCGAGCGGATCAGGATGGTGTTGTGGTGGCTCGGATACGCGCCGCCGGTGCAATACCCTTGCTGGTCTCCGCTACGCCCGAGTACTGTTACTCCACGGATACGGACACGCTGCTAAATGGACGCTGCCGGAATCCGTTTGACTTCGAACGCACGCCGGGCGGCAGCTCCGGCGGTGAGGTGAGTGGACGGAAGTACAGTGAAAGCTCTCTGGCGCAAACAACTTCAGATGCTCCGATAAAAACTAGTATGTATACAGTGAAAGCTCTGCTAACGATCACTCATAGTAATCGGACAAGCCTCTCGATACAAGAGGGTTTTCACTGTGTTTATCAAAACTCCCGATAATCAAGCTTGAGACTAGTGAACTCCCCAGGCGAGCTAGTCCGTTAGCAGAGTTTTCACTGTACTTCAGTTATATCCATTGATATTGCTAAATCTTCGCTTAGGGCGCACTGAACGGCGCCGGCGCCTCGCTCTTTGGCATTGGCTCGGACATTGGCGGCTCCATACGCATTCCCAGTCTTTTTTGTGGCATCTTCGGGCACAAACCTACTGGGGGCGTGGTCAGCGTATCGGGCCACTTTCCCGATTCGAGCGATGCAGATTTCCAGCAGTATTTGGTTCTGGGTCCGTTGACCAGATTCGCCGTCGATCTCGCCCAGCTGCTGGAGTTGATGGCTGGGCCAGAGGCGGCGGCGCAGCTGCGTCTGCACGAGCTGCTCCCGCTGAGCCAGCTACAGGTGCACTACGCCCTGGGCTTCGAGGGTCTCAATGGAGGCATGCATCAAGCTGTCGAGGAGGACATCAAAACGGCCATACGCAAGGCTGTGGTGCATCTGCAGACACTGGGACTGCCTGTGCAGCGGGCAAAGCTGACGGGCTTTGGCGATTCCCTGGAGATTGCGTTAAGCGGCATTGCGCGTCTGGGCCAAATGCCTTTTGTGCTGGACTCGGCAGCTACGGAACGGAACCAAGTGGGGCAAACCCTGATGCAGCTCTTGCGCAGCCTGTGGGGTAAATCCCGTTATACAACCAATGCCCTGATCTTTGATCTAATGCGGCGCACCAACGCCTTTATGCCCAGCCATCGTCTGGAAAGTTATCGCCGCGAGGCGCTGGCTCTGGCTGGCCAGTTGACTGTGGGTATATCGAATTAGGAGCTGTTGTTGCTTAACCCAAAATCTCTCTAATCCTCAAGGATCTGCTCGGCACAACCGGCGTACTGCTGTTCCCCACAATGCATGCGCCTGCCACAAGGCATGGCTGGACGCCCCTCCAACTGTGGGGCGTGGATTATACGCTTCTGTTCAATATACTGGGTCTGCCGGCTACGCATGTTCCCATGGGCCTCAATGGCCAGGGTTTGCCCATTGGATTCTCGGTGATTGCGGCACCTTATCAGGATCGTCTGTGTCTGCGCGTGGCTGTGGAATTGGAGCGCGCCTTTGGCGGCTGGCAGCCACCAAATCCCTAATAACCTCTCTCTTATTCAATGTGTACTAAAAGTAGTTTAAATGGAATTTTTAAATTTAGTGTATTTTCATTTTAAAATGTTTGCTAGCGCCCTCTGTCGTTAGAATTGTGAACAGCAAACGCGTTTTGGTTTGAAATGTACAACAATGCACTAAAAAATCACTAAGAAACAAAAATAACAAATATTCTATTCAATATTATTTTCTGAGATATTACTGTGCTTTAATTTATTCAGTTTTTTTATACTTTGAAATCGCCGGTACATAAAATACCAAAATCTTTCAAAGTAAATTTACTAAGCTAAATAAGTATTTAAGCGAATAATATTAATACAAAAAAATATATGATCTAACAGCAGTTGACAGCTTAATTTGCTTATTTATTCACTTTTACTAATCATTTTTATAAAAGAAACCTATTTGGCGCCAGTTAGATTCCTGTTCCGTTCATTTTTAGCGCATTTTCGCAATTTTTTTGGTATTTTTTGTATTGCCGCTCACTAACAGATGTTGTCGCGCCCCTCTCAGTCACTCTCTCGCTTGCACACGCAACTTGCATCAGCCACTCGGTGTGGTAGTATTAGTAGTATTACTGAGCTCGCGTGTGTTTCGTTTCGTGTGTGTTTCGTATCAGCGTTACTTCTGTCGGGGTTCACTTCGTTTGTTGTCATAACGCGAGAGACTTTCATCGAGAACGGACGTATTTTTGTGTACGCCGAAACAAATTGACAATATTGTTGGAAAAATATTCCGCAGAAAATATATCGGAGACTATAGAGCATGGGCACTTAGCAGATAAGCATAGTAAATACGTGTCGCAATTTAGGCAGAGAAGTGATACGAAATTGCAAAAAAAAGAAGCATACAAAATCTGAAACGTGATCTTGTAGCGCAGTGTATCACATAACCAAGCTGCTGGTCCAGAAATTGCCTTTGCGCGTGTAATCGTCACTTAAACAGAAATAGAAACGAGAACGTACAACATTTGTACAACAATTAAATAAATGTGCGCGTGTTCAAAATTTTGAAAACGCAACAACAAGTGGAAATACAACTACAACAGCAACAAGAACGGGAAGTGCTCGCGGCCGCTCAACAAGTGTAACAAATAAGCGCACTGGGATTATCTAATAAACCAATAATATATACATATATATTTATATATACAAGACTCGGGCTCGCACCTCCCCAAAAAATAATAAAACAGATTATATACCAAATAGGCAGCATAAATATTAAATCTAAACCAGTCAAGTGTTTGAGGGCTCATTGTGTGTGTGTGTCGTGTGTATGAATGTGTCTGCATGTGTGTGTGTGAAACGAGCAACAGCAGCTACAACTACAACAACAACAGCAACAATACGGCAACGTCAACAACACGCAATTGCTGTGAGCGCGACGGAGACAGCAACAGCGTGAGTCATAAAAGTGAAATGAAAATGCGGATAAAGAGAGAAGCGCCGTGTCTACTGCTATTTATGCCAATCCAAAATAACAACAACAACAACAACAATCGCATTGGTGGTAAGTCATAGAACAAAATACAAACCTTAAAAATAAATATTCAGTTAATATTAGCTAGAATTACTCACAAGTATTTTGAGATTAAAAAACGAGGCAATTTTCCCGCTTGGAATGCCTGCTGTTTACTTTATAAACTTTGCGCGCTCAAGCGTACCCCGCTTGTTTGCAAAGGGGGTAGCGGCAGCACACACGTAAGCAGCAGCAGCAGCAGTAGTAGTAAGCAGTGCTGCCATTTACGCCTTTTTCCCGTCAAATCTGGCGTTCTTTTGCAATGGCCAGCGGAAATTCCAGCTTACATTTTGAATTGTGTTTTACTTATTGCCGCATATATAAATTGCACAAATATGTCATTTTATAAGCGTAAATTATTGTCCGCCAGTAAATTATCAATTGTTATCTGTCCACGGAAATCTCATAAGCGTTTCTTCCGCTTCTGTTAAATAAATTGTGTTTTGTTTCCCACCTTCTTTTGCACTTAGAACTAGCTCTATTCTTCTGCTAAAAAGCTGGCAACACTGTGGTTTAGCGTAAGCGTCGTCAACGTTTGTCTGCCGTGCGAGCCAACGCCTGCCCCTCCGCCCTGTGCCCTACCGACATAGCATTTTCAACGAGTCAGACTTGAAGTCAGAGGCAGCGGCAGCAACAGTGGCGGAGCGTCGGTTTCTACTTACTTCATACGTGACTCACATTCGCGTGTCTTTCAGAAATAAAAGCAAACGAAAAAAGAAGCTTTTTTTTTCGTTGAGAAAAAAAATGTAAAGCAAAGCAGGTTTGTGCGACAGACTGGCAACGCTGGCAACGAAACCCGCTTTGAAACGACCTTTCGAGTACGAATTCGTCGGCACAGCAACAACAACAACAACGACAACAATAAAAGCAACAGCCTCAGTTTGCAGCGGGCAGCAACAACTTTAAAACTTGGCGAAGTTTCAGTACATACACATGTTTGCATGCGTGTGTGTGTGTGTGTGCAGTGCATTGGCATGCGATTTGACTTGTTTCTGTTAGCCGCAGCAACAACAACAGCCACCACAACATTTCCTGCCGCGAGTGAAAACTTTTTTGTTGGTTTTTGGCTTTTAAGGCTTTGAGGTCGCTCGACACTGATAAGCGAAGTTTCTGCTCTATACAAATTGTTGCTTGTTAGTGTTTTTTTCTGCCTGGGCAGCATAAAAGCCACAGCCACTAGAAACTGTTTATGCGGCTGCAACTGATAAGGTTTCTACTCCATACACACAGACACCAGCACACATGCGCTTGCCTATTCCCTGCCATTCATTCCCATGATAAGCGCTTTCCAAGCTCTTGTGCCCTTTTTTTTTGTCGTAAAGCTTTGCATTGGGCCTCGCTTTGGTTACGTTTTTGCCTCGCTCTGCCGCTGCGTTGTGCGCTAATCAAGCTGCGTGCCGAAATAAATGTCTTACGTCAGTTTGTCAAACAGCAGCAGCGAATATTTGCGGTTGTTTTTTTGTTTATTTGATGTGAATGTATGTATTCATGTATTCATGTGAGTCGGCGCGACAAGTTTTTAGGTATTGGTTCACATCGAAAGCTGACGTCATTTGATCGCAGAGAAACCAAAATAGAATTAAACAAATCTTAATATAATGTATTTACTCTGCATTGCAGCTAATCACAAGGACTATCCCAACAACAAGCGGTCCAGGGAAAATCTGGCATGTGACGAACAGCAGCTGACGGCGACGTCGACGTCAACGGCAGCAATGAACGTTGGCAGCAATGGCGGCCGAACGCCGCCGCTCATGCGCAGCTGCTCCAGTCCGGCGGTATACGGTGAGCAATAACTGTTTCTTAATATGTTTATGTACGTAGATAGTTTGTATTCCGCTGCAAGTGCTTAGCACTTTTCGTATAAACCAGTTTCGGTGGCAGTTGCAGTTACAGTTTGAATTCCACTTCCACTTCCAGTTATCTATTTAAACTGTCCATCTATCAGCTGTCAAATCTGTTATCTGCATATTTGCATGTTCGCTGTTTGTGCTTTTCATTGCATTTCATTTCCTCGTCCCAGCGTAGCTTAGAGAGACCTTCTCCAACACTACACATCTGTGTATACATAGTATTTGCTCTTGGCTGCACTCTCTCGCTCGCACGCGCTGTGTAAAGCTCTGCTTAACATTATAAACAAACAATGTTGTTTTTGTTTTAGCACGTGCTGCCAGATAAACATGACATTTTTGCTCTCGTTCAGATTGTTTTATTCATTTTGCACGTTATGAAATACAACATATGCACACAACCTGCAAAACATGCACAACAATAATAACAATAATTGCACTTGACAAAAGCAGCGACAGCAAAAAAAAAAAACAAAAACAAAAAGAAAAGAGAAGAGAGAAAAATGCTCAATGTCGAACTTGTGGCATCTGTGTTGCCAAATGTAACAAATTACTCATTACGCTACACTATTTGCTTGCTGAGCTTTCTGAGCAGTGTAAAGTGGGCTAAGCCTATAAGCTCAGCCCTAAATCTAATTGCTGAATGTGCGGCGGGGAAAGGGGGCTGCTCCTGCTGCTGCTGTTGTTGCTGTCACTGGTCAGGCATGTGATCGCGCTATGATGCAAATAGATTTCAATGTCGCGCTGCTGTTATGACAACAGCGCTGAGATTTGTTATTGCAGCTAACACTCCTGTCCTCCCGCTCAGACCCACAGAGGCTTGCGCGTTTTGCGCTAGCTTTCACGCACAGGTCATTCGAATTGTTGTTGTTTTCTTTTGCAATGCATTTTCTATTCCTGTTTACGTCACAATCGCTTTGAGTCATTAATTGTTCGTGTTTGTTTCTGTAATTTAATTGCATTTACTTATTTGTACTTACTGTTAATATGTTTATTATCAGTAGATGGCGTAAATACCCCGCATTTCATATCATGACAAATCACATATTTTTTGGGCTACTTGTGTTGTGTGTGTTTGTGAGCTCGTGTGTGTGTTTTGTGGGTCTCACCCCGAAGGTGTATGACTAATGCAATTGATTTCCGTGCCACACTGTGACCCACAAACGTAATTACATGTACTAAATACAACTATACATGTGTGTGTGAGCTGTGTGTGTGCTTGGGTGCATGGGCCCGAAACATTGGGCCAGTTGTTGCCTTGGCTATCAATTAACACGCGAGCGACAGAAATAATCGATGAATTGGAAACAGCCAGCAGCATAATGCGCAGCCAGCATACGACTAAGCATAGAGCCACAATAGATACATAGATACATATACATAGATACACAGCTACACAGCTATAAACTGAACGATTGTGCGCCTCATTGAAAGTGCTACGAACCCAACAAACGACGCAAAATATTGTGAGATGGCAAAGCAACCACAACGGGGGCAGCACCTCCACCCCCAAAAGACCCACCCAGCTAGCCAGCCGCCACCCTGCTTGGCCCGCAGCCGCCCACAGCAACTGCCAATAAAACTAAACTGTGCGATTGCTGGCATGACTCATGCAACAACAACAACAACAACAGCAACAAAAGCAAAAACAAGCGAAAGGAAGGCGCAGCAACAACAAAAATAAACAATTTGTTGTAGAAAACGTAGACGCTATTGTAAACACACACAGATACACCCGCACACACACACACACACACACACAACAATAGATACACAACGCTGATCATCATGAACATCATTTGTGGCAACGGCTCTTTTGTTGCATGACATCGCAATTGGCAGACCGAACGCGAACCCCAAGAAACAGCTAGAGATACACTCAAAAAAAGTTTACTTCAATACAACAACTTTTCCATAGAAACTAAGTACAACTATTTAAAAATCAAAGATCATTTAAAGGAAATATAATTTGACTAATAAATAAATAGAGAAAATTAGGTTATTAAAATCAAGAGAAAAAAAATAGAATTTCGGTAATTTTCGAAGTTGAAAAATTTGCTACAATTTAAAGAATTTGGAAAAATAATTTCCATGAGCAGAAGAGACTTAAAATGGTAAAAAGAAATTAAGTTTCTATAATTTAGAAATAAAAAAGTCTTTGTATGTAATATAAATATTCTTAATTAATTATTAATTTAGTAAAACACTTTGAAAATTTATAGAAAAGCTTATTTAGGAACTGTAGAAAGTTTAAAAAAACTTTTATTGGCGCGTAATGAATCGCTTGATCTAATGTGCTTATAGTTTCTTTTAGTGTACAGATCTAGAAACAAAGATCTAGAGCTAGATCTTCTGCGCTAGAGAAGTGCGTATGTTTCGACTAGGCTAGTTTCAAGTTGTTCAGCTATTCAATAAATTTTTGATATACAATTAATAATATATGTTATCGATTATTTATTTTAGATATCGAAACACATCCCGCCTCGCCAGTATTCCCACATCTGCTACTGGGCAATGGCCGCGATGCGGACGATCCCAGCAGCGTGGGCGCCAATTGTGTCCTAAATGTTACCTGCCAAAGTCCCAGCGAGAGTCATCTGCAGGGCCTCAAGTATATGCAAATACCTGCCAGCGATACGCCCCATCAAAATATTAAGCAATATTTCCAGGAGGCATTCGATTTCATAGGTAAGTTCACAAAAAACAATCGATAGCCAGCTATCGGCGTTTTATAAGCCACATAATTTATATTGCGCCTAGTCATCCAAGGCTGATAAAACGTGACTGGCCGAAAGGGCATTATTAGGCTCTGGGCGATGGAGAGGGGGGCGAATGTTTTGCGTAACGGTTTTTGCTGTGGCTACCACTTGGAAAATTCGTTTGCCTTTGTTTAGTATTTCTTTTTCATACCCCGAACCCATTGAGAACGGGTTAAAAGGGTATATTGCTTTTCCCATAAAGTGTATATCTTTTCCGGATCAGGACGAGCAGCTGGGTCGATCCAGCTGTGTCCATCGCTAGTAACTTAAGATTTGATATAAAAACTTTCCTATACACAGAACGAGTTTATTTATTTTTAACGATATTTCTTTCCATATCGATAAATATCGAAGCCTAACTCGTACATTGTGAGAGCTTAATATATAATATTTGGTGTTGTATGATTTTATATAATATACAGATTACGAATATTTCACTTTCACACAAAAAACAAATTTTTAAAGTCAGATTCTGGTGTTGTTCTATATACACTTTTTTACATCATATTTAAGTCTTGAAAACTTCATAAAAATTGGACTGCAAACCCCGAAGTTAAGCTAGTAAAGAAGGAGCACATCAAATTGTGCTGGGATTTGGGTATTTTCTAGTCGGTTACGCCCGACTAGAGTACTCTTACTTGTTTTCTGCTGCCACAGGCAGTTTTTTCTTTTTCCTCTTTTTTCAAGGCATATTCAAAGAAGCTCGTATATTTAGTTTATTTTAAGTGTAATACGGATGTCTATACATACATACACAAATAAATATATTTATATGTATATATATACCTATATGTACATATGTATCTTTTGTCTGTACATAGTATCCATAGCCATGGAATATTTTGCTGACGTCAATCGCATTTTTCCATTTTCGTTTTTCTCGCGGGCAAAAGTTGTGTTCTACGCTTTTGTACATTTATAATTTTTTTTTAGTATTTTATTTATTATTTTATGTTTTTTCTTTTTTTTTTGTATTAGTAGCTTTATGGCTTAACAAGTCTCGGCACGTGTGCGCACGAGCTTGGCATTTTCTTGTTTATTTTATTATAAAAATATTTTAATTTATAACAGTTGACAAATGCTCCGCCACAAGCTTGATTAAAAATTAATTATTTTGGATATCCTTTTGGAGATTGTGAAGACTAGCGTCTAAATAAGAATTATTTAAAATACCAAAAAGATATAAAAACTTTAAATTAAAATTAAATATTACAAATAACATCGTATTTACTTTGAAAACTACCTGAAATCAGCTAGTTATAAGCTATGAAAATTCCTTTAAAGGATTCTATAATATAAACTGTACTTTCTTGGAAAACATAGTCAAAATTTGCCATATTTTGACTTAAGACTTGTCGATATATATAGTCATTAGTATACCGAAAATGATAACCTTACAAAGGATTTCCTACTTAAAAATCCCCAAAAAGATTAGTATTTTTTGGGGTATGCACCTTTAAATTGTTTCTAAAATATAAAAATCTTTCATAAAAAGGATTTATTTGATTAACACTAGAATAATATAGTCTATGAATATGGATATACCCTTTCATTTCGCAATCTTAAATCGCAGGGTATACAACAATTTGTCTGCCTGATTTCAAAAGGGTGGCAAGCGTAACTGTTGAAGGGCCCGCCGCCGCCACCTACTTCTCACATCCTCTGAGCGCCTGCCAGCTCCTACGCTTTCCACTCCATTCGTCGGCGAAGCGACGTCATTGTTGTTGCCGCTGTTGTTGTTGTTGTTGTTGCGTGTTGGCGTTAGCAGACAGCATGGCGGCTGCGACGACGTCGCCGTCGTCATTGTTTGTCGTCGTTGTTGCGACTCGGCTGCGACTACGACTTTGACTTCGACGGCGACTGTGCTGCTCCTGTGTTTTGGTTTTTGTTTGCTTTTTGCATAATGGGCGATGACGTTGACGTCCAGCACAGAGTTACACATTCACGCCATTACGCAGTATCTATGTGTGTGAGTGGAAATTTTATGCAAATTAGGAGCGGCGACAACCGCAAACGTCCTTTCTGATAAGGGTTGTCACCCTGCCCGAGTGCCCTTTCTCTTCACGTTCTTGTTGCTGCCGCTACTGTTGGTGTTTATGTTTTTTTTTGCCGCCACTGTAACCATGTTGCATGACTCATCGTTCGGCATGGCGCACAGTGCAATGTGGAACAGCGCACACACATACATACACACACACACACACACACACACACCGGAGGCACACTCCTTGTAGCATTCAGCCATCCGCATCGATTTTCTCGTCTTATTGTTGCTATTTATTGCCGCCACCGCCGCCGCCAGCGCTACTTCACCCCCGCTAGCTGCCGCTGCCCGCCGCGCTGCTCTTGCTCTTTGGCATATGTTCTATTTTTAAGCGCACGTCGTTCAGGACGACGCCGACGTCCGTTGATTGTTGTTGCTGTTGTTTTGCGTTCGACCGTCGTCGTTTAGTTCCTGTTTATGAGTCATCGCGTCTCGCTTTTGTTGGCATTATCCTTGATGCGTGGCCTCGACAATGTGCTGACGTTGACGTCACAGCCGGCTGCCGCTGCCACTGCTGTTGCTGTTGATTGTCAGGTGCGTATGCAGCAACAGCTGTTGCTTTAGCTTCATCTTCTCCATTAACATTTGTCTGGCTGTTTCAGGAAGAAACCAACACCCACACACCCCCACCTCCTGTCGCTTAACTCGCAAAGCCAAAAACATGTTCAAGTATGCACTATTTTTGTAACTGTTCTGTTCGGTGCTCTCTCGCCACCATGCTCTCGTGCTCTCCCCACTCACTCACTCACTCACTCATTTGCTTGCTTTGCTAGCTGTGTGTGTGCTGCCAAAACACATTAGTACTCAGGCACGAAATAAAAGAAGAAAAAAATATTGTGAACGAGTGCTATGAGTCATGATTTTGCCTCTGCCGCCGCTTTTGCCGCCACCCGCCCGACCGCCTGGCCACTGCCACTGCCTGCCTTTTGCGCATTCGTTTTCTGTCATTGTTGTTGGCTCCGTCGTCACCTTATGCTTATTATTATTACTCTTATGATTATCTGTATTTCTTACACTACTTATGATTCCTCATTGTTGCTGTCCGTTGTTGCTGCTGCGTTTCATTCATCATAATATAATGTGTGTGTGAGTGCAAGCGAGAAGGGGGCAAGCACCGCTAAGTGTTGCTTGAAAGCTTCGTCTCATTAGAGTGAATTGTCGTGTTGCTCATGTCTCATTATGTTTGGACTCGGTTTTGTCATTAACACTAGCCGGAGCATAAATAGGTAAATGAGCTCTTCAGCACTTGGCCTAGAAACCAATCAAAGCAACAACGACCCACGGCAACTTTTGACACACGATAAGCGCCAACAAAGCCCAACCAATCAATTTTGAAAGTAACGCCAGCCTGTCTGATTAGACTGTACCTTAATAACGCACTATATATACATACATGCATATGTATGTATACGTACAGTATGTACACAGTAGCTGCTCGCTAATTAATACACTTCGGTTTCACAGGTGATTCTAATTTGCGGAATATTGTTATATCTAAAAGCCATATTTTTCCATACAAAATATTAAAAATCAATATGAATTAATATAATGTAATATTATTTTAATAACTTATATAGACTAGCTCTATTTCTTGGTTTCGATACAATAGAGCTTTCGAAATATCTAAAGAATTTAATAATCTATGTAGACTAGTTCTATTTCTTGGTTTCGATAGAATATAATTCTTGGGATCTCTAAAGAATTTCTAAAAAATTCGATTTTTCGAGCGTTCACTGTACATGTCCATACGTTTAGGCTCAAATGAATGTACATACATACATAGATATGTGTGTATAGTATTTGTGCAGTTTTCTTATCAAACTCTACTATCTGGCCGCCAACAGAGGCCTCTTTTGAGGCATGCTAACAACTAGCCGAGGCATTTAAAAGTTGACGCACAGCTAAACAAACTCGAAACGGAGCCCGAACCATTTGTTTATCTTGCAGCTCATATATGTACATATATATATATATATATAGAGAGTATCTCTACTTGATATTAACACAAACGCAAACAAGCCCACTACTAAAATGCTGACTGAAGTTTTATCAGACAGGTCTGACGAGCAAATAGATTAGATAACGTGCCAAGTTTACATGCACCCCACACACGGCAGTACTTGCAGCTATTTTCGAGATATGTATGTATATTTCAACCAATCCAAAGTTTCCCAGTAATCCTGCACGGCTGTGTTGCGATCCCGGGGCTCGCTGGCTCGCTCGCCGCTGGGTGACTAACGCGGCCTCGGGGCGACATTTCTGTTGGCCCCGTGCACATAATTTCAATATTCGTCAGCGAGCTATTTTTATAAAAACAAAAAACAAAAAAACAAAAACAAAACCAAAACCGAAAACAACAACAAAAACAAATCACTGTGTGCAGGAATTTTTCGAAATTTTTCAGACTGTGCCGGGCGCAAGAAAATTTATAAAAACACTTCATCATACACTGTATTTATTACAAGGAAGGCATACCTAACACGCCCCCGCGCCCTCTGACTCTTACTCAGAGCTATCGGGGAGCTGCCCGCGCAATTCTCGAATTTGTTTATGAAAACTTTTCGCGTATTATGAATCACAATATCACGAGCCGGTCACATATATGTATGTACATATAAATACAAGCCCACCTACCTACCCGCTCCCCCCGTCCCCCCCTCCACTCCTCTTATTATTCCGGCCGAGTTTTGGGTTGAAGGCAACATCAAAGTGCAGGCAGGCAAGGCAAATCTCCAAGTCGGACTTGGAGCCGCTTTGTTTCCGTATGACTCGTCGTTTGTCAAGTTGAAGGTCAGCGCCGAGCGGCGCTTCATCAGCTGCTTGACGGAATGATTCATGATCGGGCGATCCTGAGAAGCACCTGCCGCGTTTGCCACACGGACTTCGGAACGGTGAACGGTGTTCGGTGATCGGTGATCGGTGATCGCTGCCTAGGCGCAGCGTGCTGAGTAAGTTACGACCAGCTCGGGAGTGCCCGACTATGAGGTACTCATAGTAGTCACACCGACACAGCAACACACACAGCCACACGTCAGATCTTTCCTCAGCTTCACACTTTGGAAATTACAGACTTGAATAACTCTTGGGTTTGTTGCCCGATTGTTATGAAACTTTTAGGTCTTGAAATTGGCCTTTAAATGTGTTTATGTACGAAAAATTGGGTACCTTTTACCTCTAAAATTTTTAAAGCAGCTTGTTAGGGTATCCCAAAAGATAAACATACTGGAAATGTGTTAGTTAAACATGCTAAGATTGAATGATTCTTGTTCTTCTAAACATCAAGACATTGTTTTTGAGTAACAAGAAAGTGCGGCTGAAGATCGATATTTATCGATTTTAAAGTAACCAAAAAGGTTGCATTAGGTTGCACATATTATTGTCGATATATGGTCAGCTAAACTGATTCGACAATCGATAGTTATCGATTTCAGAGAATGATAATTCCCCATTTTCAGACCAATTTAAACGGCTACAGGGTATTAACAGCAACTCGAAAGTAATTAAATATTTTAAAACAAACAAACTACTTGTTGCCCGGCGAGACACAGACATCAAACACACACACACAAACACAAACAGACGCAGACACATAGTTAGGAACAGTCATATAACGATATCATGTTGCCGGGCTCTGGTCTGGTGGTTGTTTCGCTCTTTCTCCGTTTCTGTTTCTGTGTTTCTGGCCATGACTCACAGGAGCTGCCATGTGTGTTGCAAGGTAACCCGAACAGCAATCAGTGTGACCCTTGCGCCGGCTTAATCATCATGAACATCATCGCCAAAAGTGAGAATGATTTGAGGAATGGGAACAACATCATTGTCCGCACATAGGACCGTCTGTTGGCCCAGTTCTCTCTGTGACGCACACCCCGGGGCCAAATAACGCACAAAAGAACGCAACGGCGACGCCGCCGCCGCCGCCGCCGCCGGCTGCTGTTGCACTTAATCATCGGCGCACGGTCGGACGGTCGCACGGGCTACTTTGGCTACCCAAAGTTGGCATTACGCATCAGCCGCATCGCCGCCCCAAAAATGGAGTCACGACGTCGGCGTCGTCGGTGACAGCCCTATGAATGGCCGGGGACTGCGCTTTAATAGACACGATTCGAGCCACTCATCGCCGGGCTATGCGCGGCACAGCGTTTAGTCATAAATGTCGCACCGTAATTGATGATTACTAATCAGTCTCCACCCCACCGCTCATCACACCATACACAATATCGCATGAACAATATGCATATGGCCAACCTATCGGCAATTACCACCTAAACGCCTTTTCCGATAAATCCCCCGTTAACAGACGGTTTCCCCAATCTCAAGCTACAGTCCGAGTTCCGTTTTATATGATGACTGCATAGCTTCCGTTGAAGATATGCCCTGGGTTTTGTAGTGCCTTGTCTCATCTAATAGGAATGTTCGTGTTGCCACAGTTTCTTAAATAGTATCATATTTTAATCCAAAAATAAAATGTGTGATCTTTCGCAGATTAGAACATTCCGATTCCAGTTTGCAAATAAAATCTGTTTTTTGATATTTGACGAAAGTATAGAACTTACTGATAATAGCATAGAAGAAGCTAAGATTTTATTGTTAAGATTATTACAAAACTATGTAAGAGGAAGAACAATGCAATTCTCAGTTAAAATGGCTCAACTTATAATAGTTAATGCTCGAGCACTCTCCTGTTTTTCCATAAGAAATCAAATGAATGATCGCTTGTTTCCATGAGATCTTTCTATATGATATAGTCAACATCTTAATCCAGATCCATTTTTTGATCATGAATGATGCAAATTATTGAAAAATTTATGAATATAAAACTACATGCACACACTATGTGTTAAATTTAGATTTCATATGATCAAATTTCCAAGGATTTTTAAAATTCCTTAGTTTAAAATATATGAAATTTTAAAAATAATAACTTTATTTTAAAGACTTCCAATGCATGGAATATGACAATATTTCAGTTGTTATTTCCATTACTGTATTTATCCAATAAATCCAGTTCATTGTTATATACTTTAGGTATATAGGTATATATAACATATTAGTCAGTGCTGGAGATTAAAGATATTGCTCCAATATATGTATTGCATAACAAAATATAGAAGCACAAACAAGGATCTTTCAGCCTTATCTATAAAGCTCATGTCATATAGCTTGTGATTATTCCATTGCTTAATCCAAATAAAATCTAATCTCAAGATTAGCCTAGGCGAATTCCCGGAATGACAGTAGAAGTCATTTTAACTCATATTGCAAAGTCATTTATTGTGTCATAGGACATTAAAATGTAGTCAACAAATGTGTAACGAGAAACACTCTTTTTCAAGAAATCTGAACCATATGACTGTATCATATAGGTCCTATATAAACAGTAATTGTGTGATGTCAAGCATTAACTATTATATCATTCTTCATTCAAAATTTCCTTGCTCTATTTAATCTGTTATATTATGCATATTTCATGAGATTTCCTTCATCTGAGAATTGCATTATTTTTCTATCTGAAATTTCCACTATCCTTATCAGCTGATGCTTGAGCTGTTCTATTAGTCAACTGTGATTTATGAGTTAAGTCCGAGTTCCGCTTAAAATGATCTCACTGTAGCGCAAAAACATCAAGTTGTTTGGCAAGTTCTTCCCCCTCTTCGAGTGTTGCCTGTTTCGCTGCGTAAATCTTTAGCCTAGTCCAAGACGGGCTAATTCTTCTTGGCCCACTGTCTGAGGCCTCTCTCTCACTCTCTCTCTCTCTTTTTCTTTGGAGTGTCTGTGGCCAATGCCTGGCAAATGAGTCACTTGGGGCGGGCGCGTTTATGGCGCGTTTTATGCGCGGTTTTAACTGTCTGAGCGACGGGGTCATTAACTAAGAGGATTTATGAGCACCATGAGCACGGTGACCAGTTGTCTGCTGACGACAAAAGACACGCACACACACGTGTGTGTATATCTCTGATGAGTGTGTTTATTTTTGGCTAGCCTAGAATAGCGAATTTATAGACACCATCCATAGCCCAAAAGAGGCAGCTGATGTGCTTGTAACTAGGCACTTGTATTATTCATTATCATTATCATTATTATTATCATTAATTTATTACAGTGAAACTCTACCAACGAACCACACTATAAGCGGATAACTTCTTTCGGCAGCTCATTTTCATAGTTTCCAATTTTTTATCATCTAAAACTTAACTTTAATTGCTTTAAAGTGGATAAAATTGGATTTTTAGCGTTAGATACATTCGGTCTCTAGAGCCCCAAGAACTTCTCAAAGAACGGACTTTAAAAACTAAGTTACTTAAGAACATTTTTCTCGTACATTGTGTGGGGGGGACGGGATGGTAAGACGAAGCACATTTCTTCGACGTACTATCTTGAAAGTGGACTATCTTAGCAACATTTCAGGTGTTCACTGTACTAGCATGAGATTATCATTATTATATTATTTATGACTATTATTATTTATTGTGGGTTTTCCACCCTTACGACTCATAATTGCACTATCATCGTTGTTTGCCTAGTCGCTTGCCAATTCGTTCAATTTTTTTTAATGGTTATCATTGCCTGGTGCTGATAAGCGTTAACCAACTTGATTTGATTTTTCCGGGCCATACTTGAAACCCCTATGGAAGGAAAGACAGCTTTAGTTTTTTAATGTTATTTTTAATACCGTTACTCGTAGAACGTACAGCTACAGCAAACAGTCGCTCGTTTCTTATCAGGCCAACACTTTGCACTCATTCATTGATAGATCGAATGTGCCTGTGTGTGTGTGTGTGTGTGTGTGCGTACTGGGCTTGTATTGTGGTAAATTGACTTTGCGAATCACTCGAAATTTCCAGGCGCAATTGCTGGCGGATTTACACGCGATGTGTAGCTTCCCAAAACGCTTATCACTGATAACAATTATTGGTTGTCTGGTTTTGTATGTGGTGTAAAAAGGGGCAGGGTGGGTGAAATGTAAATAACGGCTGGACGATCCACAGGGGCGCCAGCCTGGCGAAGTGTCCGCTGACGACAAGCGATGACTAATTACAATTGACTGACTGCAAGGCTCAAAATGCAGCTTATCAGCTGCGCTGCGTGTTTGGAAATCAGACAAGTGTGTACACATATGTTTATACATATATACAAACAAATGCATATGTATGTGTGTACATGTGTATCTGTATGAGTAATCATTGATTAGCAACTGCAAGGCCTGTGCTCGCGCCCCCCTGTTGCGATTAGATAGCCAGCCACAGGCATAAATGTTGCTCTGCGTAGGGTGGTTGCTATTTCAGCACCACCCCAAAAAAATGAAACAAATAGAAAACAACTCGAAGCTGCGTACGCTGCCTGGCTCGACTGGCTTATCTTGCCCAAAAATAACTACGTAAATTATGAGTTAATGTGAGCGCGCGTGTGTGTGTGTAAATATTCTCGATTGCTGTGTTTGTCAATAAAGCAGCAGCGCTTTGCGTCTGCATGACTCATCCATTGCACAGCAAACAGTTCACACACATACATACACACACACTCACACACACACACACAGGCTAGCGTGAGAGCAATATACGCATACAATTACGAATTATTGACAGCACTGAGCGACCGCCAATATCAGCAGCAGCAACAGCAACATCATCAAAGCTTAAAAGCCCGCGGCAACAAAAAGTTTCTCCCAACTCAATACATGCGCAAGTTTGTGAGCGGCACAGCCTGTGTGTGCTTGTAGAGGGAGAGAGCGCGAGAGCAGTGCAGCACGTAGGTTGGCAGCAATCATTTTGCGTTGTCGATAAATTTTTCGAGCTGCTGCTGAACTACAATTCTTATTTATTTATTTATTAATTTTTTTTTTTTTCAATGCGCAACTAATTGGCATTTGTTGATGCAAATCGTGGCGCCTTATCAGCTGATAAGAGAGTAATTTTCATTTTAAAAAAGTGCTAAACAACTCTTTTTCTCTCTTTCTTGCAGAGGATGCACGCAAAACAGGTTCGCGCGTCTTGTTGCATTGTCACGCGGGCATCTCGCGCAGCGCCACCATCGCCATTGCCTACGTCATGCGGTATAAGTCGCTCTCGCTGCTAGAGGCCTACAAGCTGGTGAAAGTGGCCCGACCCATCATTTCGCCCAATCTGAACTTTATGGGCCAACTGCTGGAGCTGGAGCAGAGTCTGCGCAAGAGCGGCGTCCTGGCGCCGTTGCCCGTAACACCCGTTGTCAGCAGTCAAACGCCGCAAACCCCGTTAGCGGCCACAACTAGTCAGCTCGTGGAGCAGCCCGAGCAGGAGGCAGCAGCTGCTGTGGCACATCTGGCGCCATCGTCGCGCCCGCTGCACAGTAAATCCAAATCGGATAGCGAGGCCATGGATGAGGATGTTTATGATTATGACGATGTGGATAGCGGTGCTGGCAGCTTTGCCGGCAGCAATTGCTCATCGCGCCTAACCTCACCGCCCATCACACCGGACGAGACGCCCTGCACTTCGGCAGCTGCGGCTGCCACCGAACTGGATTCACCCTGTTCCAACACCAGCAGCGGCATCTACTCCATGTCATCGTCGCGGCCGTTTAGTGCGCCCAATAGTTATGCTGATGCCACGCCCGCACCCGCCGCTACTCCTGCAGCGCCGGCGCTTCTGTCGCCCTCGCGGCCGCTGGCGCTCTTCAAGCGTAACTCGCCTGTCAAGCTTAGGCTCAATCTGGAGTCCAACTATACGCCAAACATACCAAAATCCATATCCTGCATATCCATACACAATGCCAGCCTGCGCAGTCCATTGCAGCGGGAGGCGCCAGCCACGCCCAGCTGCGAAGCGGCGCCAACAACGCCCGTCGACAATAACTGCAGCAGCAGCAGCAACAACAACAACAACAGCCTGGTGGCGGCCACGTCGAGTGATTGATCCATCAGGCGGAGGCGCCACCGCCGGCCCTTAGCTGTGAATAAAATAAAACTGATGTGTACATTTAAGTGATGCGAAATTTGTATTTTTGTATGCAGAACCCTGGATTGAAAGGATTGATTGACTATTTGATGTGAGCGTGTATAATTTGTACCTAAATATGTTTTCCCAAAACACTGAAAAGAGAAACCACAATGTAAGCATCCAAAATTGGGGCATAATTCATTGAGCATAAAACGGAATATGTAGTCTAATTTGTAATTTGTAAATCTTTTGTAATGTATTTTAGACCACAGCAAAAGAGAAAAACAAAATAGAAAAAAAAAAAACAAAAGCAAGAAAAATAGAAAACTAAACTAAAAGCATCTACTTATTAAATCTTGTGCTGCTATTATAAATTGTTTAAAAACCTCGTAATGTTTAATTTAGTATAATTTATGATAAGCCGATCTTAACTATACATATAGTAAACAGAATAATCATATATAAAAATTACAATGAACTTTACAACCGCACTGCAAATATTTCTGCTCGCTTGCCACAGAACGAAATACCCTGTACCCAATATTTAGAAATCCAAATCCCCAATCGTAAATATGCGTACTATCTACTATATTATCAAAACTGTTCTAAGTTTTATGCAACTACTGTTCCCAGCCACCGCCAACAGACACACACACACACACATACACATTGCACACACTCAGTCACACTTTTTAAACTTATAATTGCATGTATGTATTGTATATTTAAACTTTTTAAAGTGAGCAAGCATCATTGTTTGGTTTGTGTTTGTGTTTTACTAGTTTTAGTTATTTATAAAAACAGATGATAGAGAGAAAGAGCGAGAGAGTTGTATGCAATCTGAATTCATTTGATTTAGTTCTTAAGCATATTTTAATTTAAGGCTCTACACCCAAAAAGTGTAACACGTTAAGTAAATAGAAAACATAAAAAAGTAACCAAAAAATATTAAACGACTTTTATTCAAATTTAGCGTTTGGCGCTTAAGTGATTGTCACACAGTTCTGTTATATATCCGTGAGCAACTCTGCTCGCATACAACCCTGTTTACGATACAACCCTGGCAAAGGCTCGTGCTCGTTGCGAGCGCCTGTTTGATTTGTATTGTCGACTTTGCTTTGCTGGAAATTATGTGTGTAATATGTAACATAGGTATTTATTTTTAATAAATAAAACATTTATTTACAGCTCAGCTACATTTAACATATTATTGTGACTCAAGCTGACTGTGGCGATACGCTTATTGCGTTTTAGATTTTGCGTTACGCTTTCAACACCATTTTGGCTGCTATACCAAAGGGAATTTACCGTTTAGTCGCTGACCTTGCAAGTACTCAAATTTTCCATTTTCGCATCAGCGAGGATTTAAATAACGTCAAAAAAAATCATCTCCAATTGCAAAATGTCTGAATTGGATTGGGATGACCCAAACTACGTGGAGCAGCCAACAAAATACTCGCAATCAACATATAACGAAAATAACAACGATGAATATTCTCGGGGTCGGCGCAGCGGCGGCAGATACGACAGCCACAATAAACGCGACAGAGAGCATCGCGAGAGTTACAGTAACAAGCGTCGCGATAATTATGAAAGAGATGGAAACAGCTCCGTGAAGAGCGCTGCCGAGCACGCTTTCAGCGAATCGCTAAAAATCTCCACGGATATGGTGGGTCGCGTCATTGGACGCGGTGGTTCGAATATAACGCGCATTCAGAATGATTTCACAGTGCGCATCAATGTAGATAAAGTCGATCTACTGGTCAAGGTGTCTGGTAATTTTCAACTAAATGTCAGCGATGCGGTGAATGAGATACGCAAGCAAATCAGCGGCATGGGAGCAGGAGGAGGAGGGGGCTACGGCCGTTCCAACGAAGGAGGCTACGGCCAGTCTGATAAAGGCGGCGGCTATGGGCGTTCCCATGGTGGAGGCTATTGTCGCTTTGACGAAGGTGGTGGCCACGGTCGTTCGGTCGAAGGAGTCGATCGCTATGGTCATTCCAACTATAATAGCAATGGCGGTGGACACAGCAATTATGAGTTTACAGCGCCGGCACCACGACCAGAAGCTGCAGCCGATGGCGACTTGACAGGCACCATCGACTGGGAAGCCCTGAACAAGGCATCAGTAAGTCGCAGCTAAACTAAGAGTAGCCATCAACTTCATCAATTTATACCATTGTTAACAGAAAATAGCTGAGGCCGCACGCTGGGCCAAATGTCCGAAATTGATAAAGGACTTCTACAAAGAGTTGCCGGAGGTGGCCAATCTGTCTGAGGCAGAGGTGGCACGTATACGCATGCAGAACAACAATATTAGTGTTTCGCATGTCTTTGAACCGAAGGAAGGCGAACCCCCATCGCCCATACCCAATCCTGTATGGACTTTCGAGCAATGCTTCGCCGAATATCCCGATTTGCTGGGCGAAATACAGAAGCAGGGCTTTGCTCATCCATCGCCCATACAGTCGCAAGCTTGGCCCATTCTGCTCAAGGGTCATGATATGATTGGCATCGCTCAAACGGGCACGGGCAAAACGCTCGCCTTTCTGTTGCCCGGCATGATACACACCGAATACCAGAGCACGCCACGTGGCACACGCGGTGGCGCCAATGTCCTGGTTTTGGCGCCCACACGTGAGCTAGCGCTCCAGATCGAAATGGAGGTGAAGAAGTATTCCTTTCGCCAAATGAAAGCGTGAGTTCGGCATTCGTTTTTTTTTTCTTTAATGGTTGTAATCTTGTTTTTATGCCCGGGCAAAGCGTATTCACATTGTGTTTGAATATGTCAGAAACAGGCATCTGCCCATAAAGTATCTATAGATTCGTTATCTGCTCCAAAAGTCGAGTCGATCAAGCCACGTCCGTTTCTTTTAGAGCAGACTAAAGTCGCACGTTTAAGTTTATCTATGAATTCGTATCCTTCAGACGGACCACTATACTATATACCCTAGGATCTATCCTTTAAGTAGAGAGATATTTGCAAAAAAGAATTGTTTTTTTTTTTTTTTAGATATCTTGAGCAACCTTTCTAGTTTCTTCTTACAATTGAAGTAAATCGTATCAGCATCGTATAACTATATCAAAAAGCAGCTAAAGAATTAGTCAGATATCTTGATGATGTACACATATACATATACCCCATAAAAAGCATTATAAACAAATTGACATTTAATAAGAACAATTTTGTTGTCTTGGAATGCTTAAATGCAGCCATTGCAATCTTCACTGTATTTCAAACACATAAATATCGGACATCTATATTATAAATCTACCTTCTTTGCTACCTTCCTTCTTAACAGTGTTTGCATCTACGGCGGCGGCAATCGTAATATGCAAATTTCGGATGTGGAACGTGGCGCTGAGATTATTATCTGTACGCCGGGTCGTCTAAATGATTTGGTGCAGGCCGGCGTTGTCAATGTGTCGTCGATAACCTATCTGGTGCTGGATGAAGCCGATCGCATGCTGGACATGGGCTTTGAGCCGCAGATACGCAAAGTTCTGCTCGATATACGGCCGGACAGGCAGACCATAATGACATCGGCCACCTGGCCGCCGGGTGTGCGCCGCTTGGCACAAAGCTATATGCAGAATCCCATACAGGTGTGCGTCGGCTCACTGGATCTGGCCGCTACGCATTCCGTGAAGCAGGTCATCGAACTTCTGGAGGATGACAGGGATAAGTTCCATGTGCTTAAATCGTTTGTTAAGAACATGTCCAAGACAGACAAGATAATTGTGTTCTGTGGCCGCAAGGCACGCGCCGATGATGTATCTAGCGATTTATCCCTGGATGGTTTCGCCACACAATGCATTCACGGCAACCGGGATCAGAGCGATCGTGAGCAGGCTATTGCCGATATTAAATCGGGCATAGTACGCATTTTAATTGCCACCGATGTGGCCTCACGTGGTCTGGACATTGAGGACATAACGTGAGTGCGCCAGGAGTATATCATATATAAATCCTAATCCTGCTGTCTGCTTTTAGCCATGTCATCAACTACGACTTCCCCCGTAACATTGAGGAGTATGTGCATCGTGTGGGTCGCACAGGAAGAGCTGGACGCCTTGGTACGTCCATTAGCTTTATTACTCGCGACGACTGGGGCGTGGCCAAGGAGCTGATTACCATATTGGAAGAGGCTGCACAGGAAGTGCCTGAAGAGTTGCGTAACATGTCCAAACGTTTTGCGGCCATGAAACAACGCCGTGCAGCCGAAGGTGGTGCTGTTGGAGGACGCGGCGGCGGACGGGGTGGCGGCGGCGGCCGTCGTGATCGTTATTAAATCTGACAGAATTTGTAATATGCTCCACAGAAACAAGGATTATTGTTTTTTAAACAAATCAAGACAACGCATAGAAGCGCTCGAATTTATAGTTTATATATGTATGTACTTAACCGGCATATGCAATCAGTTCCTAGATTCACAGTGTATACATTAAATAAAAAAATTATAGGAAATGTATTTAATTTTCAACTCCTGCGTATTTTTGCAATAGTTCCTGTTTGCGCTTTCGAAGCAGCGCCTCCTGCACATCCTGTTGTGAGGGGACGGGCACATGGGCAGTGAAACGTGGCGCCAGCAGACCGAGCGGATCATTTTCAGCAGCACGCGTTTTGGCATCTTCTGCAGCTTCGCGTGCTGGCCCTGATAGCGGATAGATTTCTTCATCATCCTCCTCCTCGTCAATAATACGGCCATCGCGTGCCATTTTCTCGCGCCACTCCTGCACCGCCTTTTGCAGGGCGGCTCGTTCAATCTTCTCTTCCAGCGGTATCAGGACGCCGTCCTCGTCGTCGCGATAACCATAGTATTCGGCGTCAATATCTTTCATCAGTTCGGCGCGTGTTTTTCGCGGCGGTGGCGGTGGATCTTGTTCGAAGAGCTCACGCACACCGGGCAAATCTTTGGCGGCACCAAAGTACTTGTAGCCACGATTGCCCGGCACCTCACGGCCCTCGGCATCGAACATTTTGGGGCCATAGCGACGATAATGTGGACCGCCAAGTGCTGATATTTGATTCTCCCAGTGGCGCTTCTCGCGCAGCAGCTTGTTGATCTCATCGTTGAGGTCGCGTATGCGAAACTCGCCCAGACCAGCTGCAAATTGGATGTTAGTACAGTGATTCCACATAGACAATAGAACCATCACTTGCCATTTTGAATTTGTGCTACTTTTTTGGATATTTCACGTATAATCTCCAAACGAAATTTCTCACATTTGGGCAGGCTGTGACATTCCGAAGCCAAGTAAGGACGTCGTTCCTTTTCACCCGATTCGACTTCTTTGGCGGCTCGCCAGCGCGCCAATGTTGTCCTGCCGGCAGCAAAATAGGTAAGAATAAAATGCAGGTGTTTCTTCTAATATACAGCATACTTACATTGCCTTTTCCGCGTTCCTAGCCTGAAATGAAAAGGTTTTTATTAAATATTATAATAATTTAATTAATTAAACGTTTGCTTACCATTTTTATTTATTGTTTATGTTCCAGATTGTGTTTGTTGGTCGATAATTGATAGAATTATAACGTGAACTGCCATTCACCACGAAATACACGGTTTCTATTCGATTATTGACATCGATTGTTGTTCTGCTGTTAAATAACAGCTGAATCTGTTGTGGACTTTGACTGTTCGCAGCTGTAAGGTTCAGTTCGTGGCTGAACGCCTGCTCGAAACAAATTTTGATATCATTGTCTAGCAGTTAAATACTTTCATTTTCGAAAAATATTGGGTAATATTGTGTGAAGTGAGAATGCAAAATCTTTAACAGAAAACAGTGCAAATTTGGCGGACAAAATATTTGTAGCGAACTAGATTAACGAACAAAATTGTCATTCGTTCATTTGAGTCAGTAGCTCGATTAAACGTGTTCCGATACAACTCTACTGCTGTTTCGCCTACGCCATTTATTTGCAAGGAAAAAATAAATTAACAAAACAGAAGAATCATGCTGGCGCTTATCAACAGAATCCTGGACTGGTTTAAGAGCATCTTCTGGAAAGAGGAGATGGAACTGACGCTGGTCGGCCTGCAATTCTCAGGCAAAACGACATTCGTCAATGTTATTGCAGTGAGTATTTTTTTTTTTTTTTTTTTTTTTGCAAATAATGATTGTGTGGGGCGGCGGCCGTTCTTTGCGGGCGGGGGTCAGTAGAGCTATGTGCCGCAGGCTATGACAATGCAATAGCCAGAAGAAGAAACCAATAAACTAAATGCCTCGGGCAGAAGGAGGAGCGCGGGGCGCCAGGCGCAAATAGTGACAAATCGAGCGTTGTTGTTGTTTGGCTGTTTTCTATTGATTTGCCTTTGTTTCTAAAAACGTCACGTAGTTATCAACTTGCTTTTTGTGCTGTTTTTTTTTTTCACAAAGTTAATAATTGACGCTATGTTAACTTCTTTTAGCACTTATATTTATTGTGTCTGGCGTTAATCAATACATGGCGTACACATATTTGCATAAATGACGACATTATCAGCTCCCAGCACATAGTCTGCCAAGCTCATAAACTCTATTTACTGATAAGCACCGATTCGGACTTAAAACCTGGCATCTAAGCTGTACACAAAATAAATAATATGCGGACGCCTTTGTTGTGAGTCATGTGCATGCAGCTTTATAGAATGTTTAAGTTAATTAAACTCCCACAGCCAATAGGTGAACTATTATAGTAATTGTACAGTGAAACCTCTAGAGACGTACCAGGTGCCCAACTGTGTGCAGAAATTGCGATTGAGTTAGGTACAAATTTTGCTCCCAAACTTTATTTTTCTTAAAATAATGTTTTTTCTTGTACAAAAACTATTCCTGGAGCAGATACAAAAAAATAGTTTAAACGCAAATTGGCTTATTGACAATTGAATTACAAATGATTTCGCAGCAAAAAATCTTAAAGCAGTCTATATAATGATATGTATAATACGGAATTTAGAAATGTTTTTAAGCATTGGAGCTATTAATTTATAATAAATTGAATAATTGTTCTTTAGACAAGTGTAAGAAATCTAAGAACCAGCGCACAAACCAAAACCTGGGGTCATAGATATGAAAGGCCAGACTCAACAATCGAATCCTAAGACAAGGCAAGGGCTCCAACTCCGAACCGCACCATCAAACATTTTGGTTTGCCGCCTTGATAGGCATAAATTCTGTATTTTTGTGATAACATATCTTTTAAGCCCTGGCAGGGTATAATATTTACTTATACATATCTCTCTCACCCACAGTCCGGTCAGTTCGCAGAGGATATGATACCCACAGTTGGTTTTAATATGCGCAAAATCACCAAAGGCAACGTGACCATCAAGGTCTGGGATATAGGGGGCCAGCCACGTTTTCGTTCCATGTGGGAACGCTACTGTCGCGGCGTGAATGCAATTGTGTAAGAAACTCAGCTTTATCTAAGTTCTGTGTACACTCACATTACCCCCTTATCTTTTATGTATTTTAGTTATATGGTGGATGCGGCTGATTTGGACAAATTGGAAGCGTCACGCAATGAGCTGCACTCTCTGCTAGACAAGCCGCAGCTGAATGGCATTCCAGTGCTCGTCCTGGGCAATAAACGTGATCTTCCAGGCGCTCTCGATGAGACCGGGCTCATTGAGCGAATGTTAGTGGTTTCTATATACCATATATACATTTATATATCTTTATATTTATTGCTTTGCAGGAATCTGTCCAGCATACAGGATCGGGAGATTTGTTGTTATAGTATTTCGTGTAAGGAAAAGGACAACATCGACATAACGCTGCAGTGGTTAATTCAGCATTCGAAAAGCCAAAGTCGTTAGATTATAGCCTAACATTTACACGCACACACACACACACACACAATACACAAACATACACAAACCTACACATATACACAAATTTATGCACTCTCTCGCATACACACTGAACAACTAACTTATTTTGCAGAATATTAATTTAAAGTAGACTGTTAATTGATGTATGAGAATGATTGGATGAGCAAAAGTTATTGCAATGGCTCGTTATGATTGTTGGCATGTGTGTTTGTATGATAAATTGTAGATCGTGTTCAAGTGTTGATTGTGCAGTGCATTGAATTCGCGTTAGGTGGGCGGGAGTTACTCGACGTTAGGACCAAAAATCTCGAATTGTAGTTCACAAATGACAAAGGACTAATGCAAAATAGCCAACGGATTCTGTATAAAACTGAATAAAAAAACGCAAACACACACCCACACACACACACACATATACCCTTTGAATTATACAATCACATTGTACACAGCGAGAAATCGCATAGTATTTTGCATAATGATGTGCTTTCACCTCATACAGCCGTTGAATTTGGTGTCTATCAATTTGTTGCTTGTATGAACAATAGTTAGGCTTATGTTTAGTGTTTTATTGGTGTGATTATAAACTATTAATTTTTTTATCATTTTACATATACATATATATATAGAGATATACAAATACAAATTATGATTTACATATGTAATAAATATGCAAATATTTATATTTATAGTTTACATTTTTGCTTAGCGAAAATTTTTTAAAAATGAAATACGTTCGAAAATATATACATACAAAGTACATACTTGCAACAAAAATCAACTAATAGAATGTTTGCAAGCTTAAATGCCATTGCTAAAGAAACAAGTATAATTATTTAATAATAATTGATACCAGTGTAAGATACGTGCATATACCTATTGTTCTGTTTCTATATCAGCGAATTTTGTGAGCGTTAACTTTAAATGCAAGCGCCGGCACGCTTTATGTATGACATCTCTTTCACACACACAAACACCCATGGTTAAATCATGCTTATGTACTAAAATTTATATTTTAATAACCAATTCCAATTACTAACAACATTATCTAACTGACAAAGTACACGCCCAAAAAGCGAACAAACGCAAAAGTAATAAAGACTATTATAAAAGAACAGCTAAAGCATAAAGAATCCTATTAAGACAATGATATTCGTATGTGAGATGCGCAGAAAATATTTCGAGAATAAATATGTATGTATGTGTTTTGAACTAAGCCCTAAAGTATGCAATCAAAAGAAACAAGTATGCTATAAGACGAGCAGATAAGATACTTTTGGTAACGATAAGTCAAAAGTGTTTTTTTATCTTAATTCATTTTAAGGAAGCTCGATGATTTTTTGTGGGTAGGCAATCTTATGGCATTTTTAAATATCGCATGGAATGTTGTCATAAAATGGGTCTTTAAATTGTTTCAGCTATACACTTTGCAATATTTCTAATTAGGATACATGTTCATATGGCAAACATCTCAATTTGTCTGCGGCTTCAAGTTCGGCAATAAGACATTATATGACATATATTAAAGTTCGCCGAAACTTAGAATTGGGCGTTACTATTTCATTAGCTGCCTTGAATCTACATTGTTTATTTTTGTTTGATGATTATTTATTTTGTTTTTGAAAATTTACAAAAGTCTTAAGAAAATGTATTTCATTGATTAATTTTAAACTATTGTTATATTCGTTAATTATATAAAATGGAATGTGAAGAAATTCAAATGTTTGCAAACGCTTGAGAGTGTCTTAGTCGACTTTTAGCATAAGTTTGTGTTATATATCCATATATATGCGGGAAAAGGAACTGCAAGCCTTCTATTTTCGCCGAATTCTGCTGTCAAAAGTCAGGATCTGCGCTTCAAGAAGTTGAGAATGAGGAATTAAAAAATGGAAATAAAACAGGTATGATTATTTTCAATTTTGTTTCGTATAGGAGAGCATACTAACCTTGACTGGGCGAAACTCTGTATAAAACTGCTTGTCCTCACTGACTGACTGACCGAGAGACTGACTGACTTTGTAAAGTGATCACTGAGACGGGGTTGCGGAAAAATTCGATCTCATAGGGGGAAAGCGGACAAAATGTTGAATGTTAGAGTACAACAACGCAGACAAATAGTTTGCGAACAGGACGTCATGGTGATAGGTGTCTGAGCGTCGGACTAGCAAGAGGCAGTTCGCTGGTTCGGATTCAGAAGATCTTTCATTTTTATATTTGCTCATTTACTATAGCTATAATAATACGGCTATTATAAAACATTTAAATTGGGCACATAAATAGACAAATGCTTTGTGTGTGTGAAGTTAACGCGAATTTACACATATTCTGTATATTTATCTTATTTAAAAAACACTTCAAAGTAATTTTTATTATTTTTATACATAAGTATAAGCATAAGTGCACATTATTATATATTTTCCATGCGCACTCGTGATGGTTCCAGTGTGATAAGAACACTGCTCTCAGACCCATGAATCAACGACAAGTGACAACATATTTTGTTAGCCTAGGCCCTAAAAAGGGTCATCAGCTATTCCGAGCGTATGTTGTATATAATTTATAGCCGCATTTGAGGCGCTGCACAAGACTGGTAGTTGGCCACCCAGTTGTCGGAGCAAGTCAGCAATTGATCGATGCCACAAATGCGAACGAATATGAACGCATAAATACTCCTAACTGCTCGAAACCGAAGCCGAATCCCAACACAGACCGGAGCCCTTTGGCAGCAGCAACGAACGCCTGGCTGGCTAATTAGGAATTCTGTGTGCAGAGGCCGTGTTCCTGGAATACGTGTCAAGTGCCTGGGCCCAAGTGCACTGACTGCGGCTACTTGAGGAGGAGCCAACGGCGACACGAGCCGTGTGACTCATAAGCAAATATTCTCATGCCTGGGCTGTTGGTTTCCTGCTTCCTTTTCGGCCGCAGCCGCGTGCACTGCGCAACAAGTTCGCTGCCTAAGTCTTTTGTTTTGGCTAACCCCCTACCCCCCTCCCGCCCTGCTCGTCCACCTCAAATAATTCAAATTGAGTTAATTACACTTTTAAATGCTGGAAATTAACATTGCGCCGATAAGCATCTCAGCTGCTGCTATGCCTTTTTGGCTCGCTTGCTGCTTGGCCGCAAGCCACAACAACATAAATGGCCATAACTTGGACAAATCCAACAGCGACAACGGGTCGCTTGTGCTCGTGCTTGGACAAGCTCATAAATTTTCATAAACATAACAAAACATTACGCATACACGAAAGAAAAAACCTAACCAGAAACTAAATTTCAATTATGTTTTGTGGCTATAAAAAATCAAAACTAAAATTCTAGCTGTTTAATGCGATTTCTTGTGCGACTTGTGCTGATTATATAATGACATTAAAAACATGCCAAAAAAAGCAGGCAAAAATCAAATGTTGTTGGCAAGCAACATTTAAATATTTTTGCAGGCCAGCGATAAGCTGAACGGGAACGCGATGATTTGTATGCGCCACAGACGCCGACGCCAGCCACCAACCCAGTCAGCCAAACAGCCAGTTAGCCAGGCAGTGAGCCAGTCAGCCGCGTGACTCCTTTGATATAAAGCCGTCAAAGCCAAAAGCTGGGCGGGGTGTTGACCATAAATATGCGCAGACCCAAACCATTATATATTAGTAATATATTAATTAGCCAATGTCAATGCAATACATAAAGCTTATCACATATATCAGATATTATATCGGATATTATATCTAGCTGCCAGCTGTACTGTTGCCTTATAATGCCTAAATATATTTTAATTGCAAGCACTGTGGGTCCCCACAATGCTGGGCCCACCAGAAGTGTGTCTGTGCCCAACATGCTGTGCCACCTGAAAAGTTCCTGGAATTGCAGCACTAAAAAGAACCAAAATACAAAAAACCAAAAAAAAAGAGGGAAGGCTGGCTAAAACAATAAGCCCAAACAACAATAACAACAACAAGAACAGCAGCAGGCATAAAGTTCAAACCTTAACAAGATGAACAAAAGACCGAGCCCAGACTGGGACTTGGACTCAAGCTCGAACTTGGACTCGGGCTGGCTGGCTGACTGCCTGCCTGGCTGGCGTACTTGGCAGACTCGTGGGCAACAATTTTCATGTTTTTTGGGCTGTCAGTAGCAAATATCGCCAAAAACAACAAGTAAGAGTGTTCTAGTCAGGTGTGCTCGACAAGCAGATATCCTGCAGCCAGTTCCAAGCTGCCGCTATAAATAGTCCAGCTTTTTTATGTACTGTGCTGCTTCTTCCCTTTGTTCCACACTATATATATACGGGAAATGAAGTTTTTATTAACTTCGGTTTTTATAGTTATATTTTAAGGAAAATCTTAAGCTTACAAAAGCGTGTCTATACCAAAGCGCATAAATTAGTTGCCTTTTTCTGTTTCTTATTTTTTTTTTTAATTTTGGAGAATCTAAAAAAGTGTAAGATTTTTCATCTAAAAATAAATTTTTTTTAAAGATACATTTTTTATTTAAAGATATTTTAAAAATGGGAAAATATTTTGAAATACATGAAGTTAAGCCCGTTCTGCGCATGGTATGCGAAAATATATAATTCAAATTTCAAGCCTCTAGCCTGTAGTTGGCGAGATTGACAGACATAGCTAGATGGACTCAGCCCGACTCAAAGATATATATATATATACGGACGGTTGGATAGAAAGACGGACATGGTTAAATCAACTCGGCCACTGATTCTGATCAAGAATATATATACTTTAGGGGGCCGAAGATACTACCGCTTGTAACATAACTTTGCGCAAACACATCATACCCATTTTGGGCATATTGAGTGAGTTCAGGGTATAACAAGAGGATACGCTGACAACAGCTTGGCCTGACAACCAGGCAAATGCAAATAAGTTTGTTTCACTGGCTTTTCTGCTGAATTGGCCAAGTTAAGCTTAAGCAGCGCCCGCCTATGCTTGATTTCCACCTTCAGCTGCAAGTGTGTGCCTCACTCACTCTCTCTCTCTCTCTCTCTCTCTTTCTCACTCGCTCTGGCTTTCTCACTCTGTTTCTTTGGCGCTGGAGAATCTTGGCCTCGTCTGCCTTTTGTGATTTATCGTCTTTTATCGGGTTGCGCCATTTGCCTTAGCCGGCTGCAGCACTAGGCCATAGGTGAACCATAATTCACGCAGCAATTGCCAAAGCCAGGGCAGGAGCAGGGATCGTAGGAGGAGGAGGAGGAGCAGTCGCAGCTCAATCCCCATTGCTGCACTAATAAAGTGCTCAGGTGTGAAGCTGCGTCGCAGCATCTGCTGCCAACGCTTGCTTTAATTGATGACAACATCTTGGAATTTTTGTTGGTATTTTTGCGCTCAAGTTTGTCTTGTCGCCTTATTTCACACTCGCATTCCCAGCAGCAGCAGCAGCAGCAGCAGCGACAGCAGCAGAGAGAAGAGCAGCAGGAGCAGACAGACCAAGGGCAGCCAGCTGGACCGGGCAGCCAATAAGATCTCTCTGCCTCTCTCTCCTTCTCTCTTTCTCTGGCTGAGATCTGTTAAATAATGAAACATTTGCACGATACTGGAATCGTATCTGGCGCTGGCGAAGTAGCCATTGCCACAACAATCTACATCCACACAATCCGCCATAGCCCAGCCAACTGGGCTGCTGCTGCTGCTGCTGGTGATGTTGCTGGTGATGTTGGTGGTGGTGGTGGTGCAACATATCGTACAAGATTTCCGGGAATTGAAAACTGCTAAAAATCGTGTTTGATTTTATACGTTTCGCTGTTTCTCTCCTGGCCTGCAGTTCGCCTCTGTTGCATGCAACAGCAGTAGAAACTGTAGCTGTGGTAGCTGCGGCTGCGACTGCGACTGCGACTGTCGCAGATACCTGTAGCATCTACGATATGCGTCGTGGTTCAACATGCAATCGCAACAAACGAAAGCAGCTTGTTAACTAATTAAAACCGAAATATATGCAAATCAAAGGACGCTGATACGAGGAAATCCAACACAAAAACCAAACAACCAGCTAGCCAGCCAGCCAGCCAGCCAGCCAGCCAGTTAGTCAGCCAGGCAGCTCGTAGCCAAAATGTTTTTGGCTACCGTTTGGCTGTTGTCCTACTCCTGGTCGCAGGCAATTAAGTGAAGAGCAGCTGCCAACTGCCATAATGCTGACAATACAACTAAATAGCACAAAGCGCATTGTCCAAAAATTAATTGCAACATTTTGGTGGTCTTCACCCACAGTGCGCATTGACGAGTCGCCACCAGAACCGGACTCGAATATGCAATCAATTCAAATGGATTTCATTCGAAGCAGCAGCGATTTACGACAATGCCCACAGAGCCAAGGCCCAGGCCCAGGCCCAGGTCCAAGTCCAGACGCAGGCAGCCTTTTAGAGCGATTTTATTAGGTTCATTGTCGAGCTACGTGCAGCATCCCCAAGGGCCTTTAGGGTCCAAGCGGTGCGGGCGGGCTGACCATCGTCTTCGTCGTCGTCGTCGTCGGCTTGGTCCAGCGTCTTGGTCGCCAAAAGGTGCGGGACATATGTAAAACAAGCCTTGAACAACCGCAGCGTCAGTCTGGCCAGGCAGCCAGCCAGGCAGGCAGTCGGGCAAAAAGGATTCGGAAGTGAAATTTATTTTGCATATCGCCGCCTGACAATGCCCCCAGTTGCATTGTCTCAACGGCCAAAGGCAAGTGCTCCTGGGAAACTTTTGCGCATCGCATTTATCAAGCTGCAGTCAATTTGGCCAGCGAGCTGCGGATTGTCGATTGTCACTGGGAAATTATCCAATTTTGTGCCTTCGGCATTCAATTGCGCCTGTCAATTTACAAGCCAGATTCGCAGACCCCGGACGAGTAGCTGTCAGCGTGATAAACGGGCCGAGCTGTGTGGTCGGCTCTGACCTGGGTTAGGAGGAGTGGAGGGGCATGCTGGTGGCAATAGGGAGTGTGCATTGGGCCAGTGGCTTGTGTTGTGCCATATAAAATCATAATCGCTGATCAGCCGCATTGCCTTAACCCTTAGTCCAGAACAACTTAACCCTTACCCCCGACATGCCCGACAATTGCTTCCGGAGATGTGTGCTAAGTCATGCAATACCACGGTTAATATGCCCTCTGCAAAGGGTATGCTATACTTCTCCATAGTATTTGTATTTGTACATAAAAAATACGTCAGCAAACCCACAAAGAATATATATATATATCTATGCCTGATCCGTCGATATGTCCGTCTGTTTTTCAATGCAATATATTCGCACCGCTTTTAATCTCTTCTTGTGAAACTTTCCAAAGGTACGTCTTTTCGATGCAGGCCTAACCTAGGTCTATATCGGTGGGATCGTATAGCTGTGTCGAAATTTGAGTTCTCTTCTGAAATCCATTATGCTTTTCATGATATCTTGAACAAGCTTGGCATTAACGACTTTAATCCTGCGCCTCATACATGAGCGATATCTTAACCCAACATCGGACAACCATATACCATCTAGCTGCCATAGGAACTATGAGTTCAAATGAGACTTTTTATATGACTAATGATTTCGGTTTGTTTTTTAAGATATCTCAACCACGTTCAGCCCTTACAAGCTATGCTACGCTCGAAACTTATAAACAAAATCTTCGCCAAAACAGACAAATATAACATAAGGCAACAATAGGAACAATCAAAGAAATTCACAAGGCATGCCTGCGAGGGTATTAAGTCGTCGTCAGTCCGGAGCACAACAGTTTTTAATCGTTTGTTTTTTTTTCGGTATTTTTTGTTGCATTTTTTATTAATTGCATCAAGATCAACTGCAGCAGTGAGCGCCGCCAGCGCCAAACTTGTGAAAATATGATAAAAAAAACAAGACGAAAAAAATTTCGCTAATGAGTATTTACCTTTCGCACAGGCATGGCTGTGGCAAGGGGCGGGGGTACGGGGTAGGGTGTACGGCTACGGGGCGTATGCTTAATGCTAGATTAATATCGCAAAATTTCATGTGCGCTGAACTTAACGGCTGATCGCTCATAAAATTAATCAAGCTGCTTTAGGCTACTTTAAACGTTGCCAACATTTTACATTTATTTTGTTATTTTCTGGTTTGTGTTTTTTTTTGGTTCGCCTGCCTGTTATTATTTTCACATACTTTGGTGGGATTTCCTTTCCTTAACAAATTGCTTTTGTTATCGATGCAAGCGAGCAAGTTGAATGCACTCAGCATATATCCATATCCATATAGTTAGCTGCGACGGGTCTCACGTACAGGCGAACGGGCGATCGATCGACTTATCCCGATCCCCGCCAGGTCTGTGGCCCTGTGCATGACGTGCCATTTGTTACATTATAAAATATAATAAATTTGTGTGTGTGTGTGTGTTTGTGTGTGTGTTGGCTTGGATTTGCCCATAAATATCCTAGAAGACGCCTGATGGACTCGTCGATTGTCGCTTGTGTGTGGGGCCAGCATTTGCATAGGTTCATCGGCGAAAAATGTCAATTTTAATTGAATTTCTATTGTACACGAACCGATCTTGACGAGCAATTCGATTTATGTCTGCCTGTTCGTCTGTCCGTCTCCCCGTCTGTCCGTCTGCCCCTTAATGGTAATAAACATGTCACCCGCAAAGCGAACCAACTAATTTGAACGCTAGTTTAAAATGCTGCTGGTTGCTGCTGGCCATCGGCAAACGGGAAAACCTGCTTTTGGGCCAACACAGATCTTGTCTTGGGATGCTGCTGCTGCTGCTGCTGCACCTCAGCCGGCAACGCGTTGCACCAATCCCAGGCGCTAGCTTAATGCCATAATTTATGCGCAACAACTCGCTTTTGAGTTGGCTCCGCCTTTTGGCCAATCAGCGGCGAGTTTTCAGCTTGTCTATTCGCTTGCCCCCCTTCCCATCGTCTGTGCACTGTATCGGCATCTGTTTACCTGCACTTGCCACAACAGATTGCGAGTCCTGTCTGGTTAATGGTGTGAAAACACCTTTTAATACTCTTACAACAGGCACACTCAGGCTTATCAGTATGTTTCAGGTCAAGAATTAAAGAATTTTTAATACTAGGATAGGGCTTGGTAAAGACAACAATAAAATTCTTAATTGTATGCTTTAATTGTAGTGCAATATATGTTTTCATTGAATTTAGCAAAATAATGTTACTTGTTGACAGCGGTTCGGTTTTCAGATAGATCTGATAGTTGGATATCTTATGGGAAAATTCCTTATGGATCCAAGATCTTTACGAGTCAAATAAATTAATTTTTTTTGTTTAATAAAGCGTTATAAACAGAACTCGACACCAGCAATACATTTAAAATGAATGAACATATTATCGGGTAATAAATTTAAAATACAAACTACTTTAAAATTTAATCAATTTTTGCGCTAAATAAATCAGGAGCTCAAACCATGACCAAAATTGTATTAAAAATAAAAATCGCTTAGGTTTTAATAAGGCTTTGAGAACGTAAGGAACAGACCCAGTTTGTTTTATGGATGTGGCAGATGTAGAAGTCAATATTTTCTTTTCTTCATGGCATAGTTTTTGACAGTCAAATAAACCAACTCAGAAACTTTTCTACTCTGATGCTAGAAATCAAAAAATGTATGTAATTTAATATCTAAATTATTAGTTAACGCAGAGGCCCGACTCTTGCGTAAAATATAGAAAAACGAGAAAGCAAAGATATCTTCAGTACGAAGATTTAATACCCTTGCAGTATCTTGGCAACAAAATTTGTTTCCATACTAGTAGCTACTTTTCGACCTATGGCAGCTATATGATATAGTAGTCCGCTCCGACATGTGTACTGCCTGCAAAGAAAGGGCGACCTATGTAAAGTGTTTAGACACCCTTAAGACTGAGAAACTAGTTCGCAAAGAAACAGACAGGCAGACGGATCGAGGGGCGGATATGGCTATATCAACTCGAATGTTGATGCTGATTTAGGATATATATACTCTATGGGGTCCGAGATGTCTCCTTCTACGCTTTACACATTTTATGACATAATTATAATACCCTCTACTAAAATTTTCATAAATGATGCATAAATATTTAGGTGCAAAATCATTAACAAGTGTAAACCATAATCAAAATGGGATCAATGATAAAAATCGTTGTCGCTTTTGACATTATTTTTGAGTATAAAATAACCCATCTCCCATTGCGGACATGCTGGGATCGAATCTATGTTTTGTAAAAAATACAGGTGAACGTTTGAAAAAATCTAAAAATGTTCAAGGAAAAGTATATGTATATATTTAAATGCCTTAATGCTTAAAACTAGAGTTAAAGGCCTAACTAAGCTGGTATTACTTATACGAATCGGTTTAGTTTTTACCAAATTAAGAACTTATCCATTTTTATTAAGCAGATTTTTGGGCAGTCGGGAAATAGATATTTCGCCCAATTAAAATGGCATACATTTTATATACATTTTATTTTTATCAATATTATTATTTTTATTTAAAATCTGACCGTATTTGGGCAATAATTTTATACATTTGATAATAAATAAATAGTACGTAATATTTCAAGGTATAAATCATTTTTGCTTTGCTTGTCCTAAAAAATGTTAAAGCTTGGAGACGTCTGAAAGTTGTTATTCTAACTATTTTAAATTAAATACAGTACAAGTTTGTATTGTTTCTCTTATTTTATCTTGCGAGACACATAACCAAATTCTCTTAATTTAATTTTCTATGGATTATTTTACTCATGTTTTTGTACTAAAAAATGTCTTAATTTAAAGATATTTGAAAAAATATATTTGAAAATATTATAATATTGAATATTATAACATAATGAAATATTATATTGAATACTGTACAAAAATATTATAAAATATAATGGGGTTGTAAGAATCATTATATCTCAGAGCAATTTAATTATTTTTTGGATCTTAACTTAAAGATGTTCGAAATTCCGTAAATAAAAAGAAAGAAAATATTTTTACATATTATTAAAGATTGCAAGACTCTTAATATATCTGATCAACTTGTGATGCTTATAATTGCTGGATTAAACTAAAATTGTTTAGTTAGTGTATAGGAAATTCGTGTCAGTTATGATAGCTTTCCCTTTTGTTATTTTATCTTAGCTGCGGCTTCTTGTGTTTGTTATTGTTGTTGTTGCTTTTTCTGTTATTTGGTGGCACGCTGCGGAAACATGAATTACAAATTTCAGTTCCAATTTGGCTCGCACGGAATTGCACCTGCCCGGGCTGGCCCGAGTGTTGCCCCTGCGGCCGTTACGCAAGCGATGCTGATGAAGCAATAAAAATGCAGCGCGTGCCACATGCGGCCAAGAAGCCGCCAAAAAAGGTGCAAGGTGCATCCAAATGCAGCGCATCCATACCACGTACCACACACACACAAACACACACACACACACACATAGAGAAACAACACACACGAATATAATTAAATATCCGTTGCCAATGAACCCCGTCGACAAGGAAACCCGCTTGGGAATGTTGACTGTGTCCCGATTTGATCCTAAGCCCTGCTGCGCCTAGCGGATTAATGAATTTCTCGTTATGCGCTTGACTGACAGCCAAAACCGCAACAGTTTCTGGCCGAGCGGGAGAGAGGGTGAGCGAGCGGGCATTATGTAGAGCAATAAGATTCCGGAATTGTGGCTCGCTTTGATTTGTACAGCGATTTAACGCCTGATTGGCTAATGGGCTGAGCGGCTTTCAAGTGGTTGCAATTGCCAGTTGCAATTGTTGGTTTGTTATTTGTCAATTGCCAATTGATCTTTTGGGCAATTGATCCGCTTTGCGCTTGCGGTTTGAGTGCGAAAAATCCACAAAAAAAAAAATGAAATAAGAAACCAAGAAATGAAAATCGGTAGTACCTGACTGGGAGATACTCTGAACTGTTTTTGCCTTTTGTCCTACAGTTTGTATGAAAAATGCATTCTTCATTAACTTTGATGCTTATACTTATTTCGATATTTATGAAATTTTTACGGCTTAAATATATCATACGAAATAGTGTAAAAGTTTGTGCTTTACCAGTTTTGAGAGATATGAAGAGAGAGATACGAAAAGTTAAATATTTTTTATCTTTTTTTTGTCTATGCTATCAATTTGGGTGTATCGAGCTCTTATAATTTTCAAGTTATGCCTAAAAAATAAAAATCGAAATCAAATCGAAATTGATATTTATCGATGATAAAATGATAAAATCAATCGTCGCATTTTTTAGCTATTTCCTAGCATCTGTTAGCAGTCAGCTGGCTATGAGTAGATGGAGTCGGGCTTGCCTCCTTCTGCCTGTTACATACATTTGCACAAAAACAATATACCCCATTTACAATTTTTACAAAACACTTTAAAAAGCGCGCACATTAATTTTAATTAATTTCCAGTTGCCGATTGGCATCTAAATGTTGTATTAATTGTTAAACATTATGCGCCAAGTGACCACAAGATATGAGCTCTGTTCCAATCACGCACCCCCCCCCCCCCTTTCGCCTTCCCCACCCACTTGGCTGCCTGCCGCAGATAGCTGAGTGCTGTTACAAGGTGGGGCCGCATAAATCTGCTGCCTTAATTGCAGCTTACAGCTTAGCCTGGCTTAGAGCTGGAGCTTGCCGCATTCCCGAAATTGATTCCGTATACGTTTATATGAGTTTACGAGGCGCCGTAAAAAATCGCATCAAATCGAATCAAATGCAGGCAAATCCTGGCTAGAGCCAACGCACGTGTAAATAAATTGCTTACGGGCAAAAAAAATAAGAAAAACCGGTCAACCCTTTGACCGTCAACCGTTGTCCTTTATCGCATCTGCCCAAAAGCTGACCCAAAGGTTTCGGGCCCCTTCTCCATATTTGTGCACTAATCCCGGTCAATAAAACACAATTTTTGCCACTTGATGGCCGATGCTGGGTATATGCAGCCAGTGGAAAAGCAAAATAAAGCTTAGCTACATTTACTTTTCAATTGCGTTACGGCGTTGTCTTGAGTGGGTTAAAGGGGAGTTGGGGGATTGCGGCTTGGGGCATATCGGCACAGTGTAGCTAAATAAATAAGAATTGTGCCAGTTGAACTGTGCGACAACAACGACGGACGTCAAGTTTTATGTTTGTTTATCGCCAAACTGAAAGCTGGACACTCGCAGCTGGATAGCTTGGACAGCCGGATAGCCAAGGGCGAAAGGGACAGTTGGCCGGCCACACACTCAAGCACCACCCACATGGCTAGTGGATCTGTTGTGGTCTGCAGTGTTGCCAATTTAGATATTTTGTGGCTGTTCTTAGAGTTCATCAGCCGAGAAACTTTATTTTTAAGTTTTTTCTTGAGAATTTATTTTAGCCTTTATTCACTTCGCAAGTAATAGCAATCCTTTTTAATGCCTATCGATATCGAAATCTTGCGCTTTTGTCATCACTAGCCCTTTTTGTTGCCTATCGATATCGAAATTTTACGCTTTTGTCAACACTAGTCCAATGTATTGTAATGTAATGCTTGTAATGCGTGATTTACTTCTCGAACTTCCAACAATAACTATCGATAGATTAGTGATGAGCAATTTACAATGGTATTTTATGGTGGTTTAAAATAATAGTATGTGACTTCAATATCGTGATTTGAGAAGTTAAGATATATTGTAATTCAGATATTATATTATTCAGAGGGCGTTCTGCTGCGAACACCGGCTGTTTACCCTTTTGTGACTTAACACATAACACTTCATGACATAGACGACTTTTGCCAATACAGTTCAGCTATTTATATCTATTTTTAACACTGGCCTCAGCTAGAGTTGGCAGCACTGATGGCTTGCTTCACAATTTGCCTCTGGATTTATGCGTTTGCCATTGGCTATTTATTTTCTTCAGCTATTTTCTTGATTTGGCAATTTTCTGTGCATTCAGCCATGTAATTGAGTTGGCAATTTTTGAGAATTACGCAGCAAATGTGGTATTTTCTAGAGGCCCATCAAACTGGTTGGAGCTTAGTTAGAATTCTGACTCTGGTGCAGGCAGATGCATATCGCGTGAGAGACAGAACGCATGCAGAGAGCCTAAGCAAAGTTTTTTTTGTTTTGTTGCTTTTATGGCTCATAACTGCCCTAATTAAGGCCATTGTCAAGAATGGGCCGCGGCAACAGCAACTTGCAACTAGCAACTAGCAACTGGCAACTGGCAACTTGCAATTGGCAGATTTTTGCTGTTGCATGTCGCCAGGGTTCAGTCGCCCATTTAATTGTCATGTTGTGCATTGAGAATGACAGCATTTTGGGCGCTCAAATGCGGCAGTCGCACGTGAGGCGACAATTATGCACAAATACACACACACACACAGAGCATAAAAGCCTGGCAACATTCAGCGCCAGCAACATTTGCTGCTGGCAACATGTTGCCGCTGCTCTACGCATATTGTAAATGAGTTTGGGCCCAAAGCTGACACAAAGTGGCATAATTACATGTTCCGATGACAAGACCTGCTAGGTTTGTTCACGCGCTCGTCTGGGGTTAAGGAAGCAGAAGGAGGGGCTAAGGCACAGGAATGCTGCACGAATGACCAAAAACCAACTGGGCAGGCAATTGCATTTTTGGTTACATTTCGCTCACGTTTCGGCTGCAATTAAAAACGAACTGAAAAATGAAAGAGCCAGAGAGACCCAGGGCCAGGAGTTACAAACAGCCTAGCGGAGGCGCAAAAGGCCGCGTTTAGCCAACTATGAAGATTTAGATAAGCGCCTCATTTTGCTGGCCGCTGGCCCAGGCCAGGCCAGGCGAGGCCCGGCCCGGCCCGGCCCGCTTTGCACCAGCTCCGACTTCGGCTACGGCTCGGCCCTGGTCAGTTTTGGGTTCAGTTCTGTCTGTGTACACGTTTTCCATTTCATTTCGTGTATGCTGTGTGTGTGTGTTTATGTGTGTGTGCCCCTGTCAGGCGAGCGGAGCGTGTATTGGCTTTGGGTTACCATTTGGTCTAAATTGTCGCGCGGACCTTGAGTGTCCTACACTTGCATTTAAATTACAGCAGACATTTTTTATGTTTTCTTCTTTATTCTTCTTGTTACGAGGGTGTAAAATGTTTGCCCTCCAAAAATTTATTTGTCATAATGTAATTTTAAATGTTGCCTTTCGCATTTGCTAATGACTTTTTAGCGTCGGCATATTACATTTAAATTGTACACAACAACATTTGCTGCAGATGGAGAGGTGGGAGGCGCATTTTGTACAAATTGTATGCCACCCAATCAAATACAAATCGGCACCCACCACGACAGACCACGCAAACGGCGTTGATCCACAGTGGGCCAGTCGTGGTCGTTGGCAATCATCGCCGGGCTGTAATGATTGCAAACACAATCTGGCCATGTTGATCTCTGTGGCTCGAAAGACTGGAGTCCAAGGCACACAGTCGTTCAGGCGCGCGCACGCCGCAAAAGTTTTCCGCAGAATTTCCCTCAGTTTTCTATTGCCCGCCGCTGTGGTCATGACTTGGGCGACTGCATAGAATTTCAACAATAATCGCAGCGAGCGGCTAACAAACCAGCAAACAAGGCGAAAACAACACACAGACAACGCCAACAACAACAACAGGAACAACAACAAAGCAGCTGGTATCATCATAATCATAATGCGCATAAGCCGCATGGCAAGGCTAAGGGCGGGATAAGGGGCGTGACGAGGTATGAGCGGGGGGCAACGGGCAGAGGTGCAGCGGGAATTCATTCCAACGAATTCGCAATTCTGCGAAATCAAATTGCACAAATATTTCTCTTATGCAATGCAACAGCAGAGAGGCGCATAGGGGGCGCGGTAGTGTGTCGATCCCCCGAGCTGCCATTGCCAGATGGGGCACCCAACTAAGTAACTAAGCGAAGCTGAAGCTCCAGAGCGCACTCGCGCAGCCAGTCGAGGTTGCCCCGCTGCCATTGTGGTGGCCATTGTTAGACATAGACACACAGACACCACAGATGGTCGCCCAAAGCTCGTTCAGGTTTACACGATGCCAGCAAACGAGAATAAACTTGTTTATATGTAAAATATTGAGATCTCAATAATTAATTAGTTCACTAATCACATTTATGAGAATAAAAAACAATAAAAATCAAGTTCGCCCCCGGGTGGACTCGAACCACCAACCTTTCGGTTAACAGCCGAACGCGCTAACCGATTGCGCCACGGAGGCAGTTAATGACTAGCTGGCAAATTATGAACATTAGTCGAATACTAAATATAAAAGCTTAAAGAATAAAGAATTAAAAATTCTTTTTGATATTTACTAAATAATTCCCTTATCTGTTTCTTATCGTAAGGAAAGCTAACAGCAATGTTTAACGATTTTAATCTTATCTGTAAGAAAATAAATTATACAAAGTAACTATAATTGCAAAGAGTACATTCGCTGAAATGTTTTAATTAATGCAAATCTTAGCGGTACGCAAAATTAATCTATATAAATTAAATATACAACATAATAATTATCGCTAACAAACTCAACATCATATATACATACATATCATTATTTATCTCAAGCCCACGCCGTGCACATATATATATAAAATAAACAAACACTCCGCCCTTTGCGTGTGACAGCAATTATATATTTATAAAAAAGAAAAAACAAATTTTGAAAACTTCGATCCTGCCAGGAGTCGAACCTGGAATCTTCTGATCCGTAGTCAGACGCGTTATCCATTGCGCCACAGGACCGCTTAGCAACGTCGCTCTTTATTGCTGTCCATGTATTATTACAAGCAAATTGATAGCTCTATAAATAGACTGAAATGCTTATGTGCTTATGATAATTTTTTTTTTTGTGGCTTGCGTGCTAACGAACTTATTTACATATAATTTTCATATATTTTTAAGTTAAGAAAACTGAAATAATATCATATTCCGGTTCACACTCAGTTTTCTTTACGACGGTGTTTCGAGCTAACTGTTGTCAGTTTTCTGTATCATGCGTCGTGTATGATAGGTGTTCTCAGTTTTGTTAAACTTGTTCTTTACGATAAGTGTTTGTAGCTTTCTTTACATTATGTTTGTTTATGCAAACTGTTCTCAATTGTGCGTATCATATTAGTTTATGCAAACTAATGTCACTATTGCTAATTTTGTTCTTTAAGACCAATGTTATATAGTTAGTTTTCCCTAATATATACTGTATACATTATCTTCATCAATTGTTAATGATAATTGTTTTCAGTTGTAGACATGATGTTAATGCCAATGGATCTCAGTTTCTAAAGATTCTTATTTACAAAAAAGTGTCTGTTTTTGTATCACATTCGTTTATATTGACTGTTCTCAGTTTTCTGTACATTATTACTTAATGCTTACTGTTCTCTATTTTCTTTAAAATATTGCATAGTACTTAATATCGAAAATCTGATTTTTACTACTTGTATAATTTTCTAAAAACTTACATAAAATAAAATTAACTCATATTAGGTAAAATGTTTCCATTTACTTACATTTTTTCATAAATTGAAATGATGTTTCCATACATGTTTTATTTTAATTTATTTTCAATTACCATAGACAAGAAAATTGCATAGTTAAAAATTTTCAAATAAATTCGAGTCTTTTTTCATGATCTTAAGATTTGGCCATTTCGTGTAAACGTTGGCAGCGTCTGGCAGTCTCCTGTGAACGTGATAAGCTCGAAATCAACCGCATCGTCATCATCTTCGTCGTGGTGGCGGTGGCGACCGCCACTACTGCTGCTGGCAGAGAGTCCAATCGGCATGGCCAACTCGTCGTCGTTGCCGTCGTCGTCGTCGTTGGAGCAGTGGAATTACAGCAACTCTAATCTCTCGACAATTGTGGGCGCACACAGCGCGCAGGCGCAGCGAAATCATGCGAAGAGGAAATGAAATCGCACAACTGAAACTGCAACTGGCAACTGGCAGATGTGGGGCCCTGCGCCGGCGGGGTGCTGCGACGGGTGGACAACCAGAGACCCCAAGCAGTCTGCGAGGCCTTCCTTAATGTTTCAGTGTTTGTGACTCTGTTTGCTGTTGCCATGTAGAGTCCGGGTCCTGGTCGTGTCTGGCTTCTAACTTTGGGAGAATTCCTTTAAATGGTTTTTTGGTGCGGCTGCTGCTCAAATGAATCATCCCAGCCGAGCCGAGCTGAGCTGAGCTCCTCCCTGCTGTGGCGTCGAGTGCTGACACAGCCAGAGACCTGCACAAGATGTGTGAATATTTTTTTGTTTTTTTTTAATGTTGACTTGCCCCAGAGACTCGAGCTGCCACATCGACTCGATCTGTGGCGAAAGGAGTGAAATTTATTGAGCTGTGGGCGCGCATTATTCATGCTGCACTGCACCAGCAAACGGTTTGGGGGTGGGGGGTAGCAAAAACCGAACGGGCTCTAAGCCAACCAACCAGCGTGTACCCGAGTCTTGGCACCAAAAAGTAGGCGACACTAGTCGCCGCGCGCTGTTGCTTGGACTTGATCGCCGTCAGTTTGGGTTAACAGGTTAATGTTGTCCACCGGTCTGAAAAGCTAAACTAAAAAAAAAAATATATATATATATATAAAGAACTATGCGCTATTGTTTCACATGAGCAGCCCGAGACCAGGCCACTTATCGCCTGTCAAATATAATCGATGATATTGTTGTTGTTGCTGCGGCTGCTGCTGCTGCTCCTAATGATGACGAAAGTTGCCGTTGTTGCTGTTGCTGCGGCTGCTGCGGCTGCTGCTGCTGATATCTGCATCTAATCATCTCACTGTTTTACACTTGCCAAAGGTGTTGCACGCTTATCACCTGACCCAGGTAATTACAACAGAAATGTTGTCGAAAACAATAATTCGTTTGGCTTAATTTCTGAGAAAATGTTATTTATGCCTGCGGCAGGACAGGGCTGGCTGTTGGGGATACGAGCTGCATGCTTGTGGCGCGTTTATCGTGTTGCATCAATAAATTGCCCAGTCGAGCAGCAGCAGAAACAGCAAGAGCAGGAGCAGGAGCAGGAGCTACAGCAACCGCAGGTCTCAACATTTCATAATATTTACAATAAACATGCAACTGCTGAACAAGAAGGATTCTGGCCATGCGAGTTGGCAGCAACAACAATTGTTGTTGCACAGTTGCTGGCAACATTTAGCGCATCATGTTGCGTGAAATTTGACACTTTAGCCATGTTGTTGCCGTTTGTTTTGTTGTTGTTGCTGTGACTGCTGCTGCTGCTGCTGCTGCTCTAAGCGATGACGACACAGTCAAACTGCCAGACACACGGGCAACACATTTGAGTTTTGTCTTGTTGCTGCAGCCTCAGCTGCCTCTGCTGCTGCTGTGTCTGTTGCTTATTTATGTGCGTCAGGTTTTTGCAGGCATGCGACGGTACAGTAAAAACTGGCTTTGGGCGCTACCGAATTTATGTGCCTTTGTCATATTTGCTGGCGGCCTTATAACAATAATACACAAATATGGCCAGTGCGTTGTCAACAGCTGCAGGCTCCAGCTAAAGACTCGCACACACTGTGTCTCTCATTGCATGCTGTATGCTGCATGCTGTATGCTGCATGCTGCTGCCCCATGCAAAAACGCACACAATCAAGCGACAAATTGATCGCACTCTGAGATAGGCAAACTCCCAGCAACATGCTGATGGTCTGCTTAGGCCTACAAGGCAATGGCCCAGGGACAGCGGCCAACAGCGGACAACTGGACAACGAAACTAATATCTGTGCAATTGCCAATGCCAATTTTCCTATTTAATATGCCACGAATTGACATGGCCGTTGCCATTAACCATTTGATATGGGCAACAGAGACCACAGAGAGCCAGAGTTTTAGGTTTTGTGGTGCGCGCAACATGGGAACATGCTGTCACATTAAAACGGCCGATTGGCATTGGGCCTTAATTTAATCAAATTAGCTGAGAAATGAAATTGTTTATGGCGCCAGTTTGTTCAGTTCAGTTAATCGAAATCTAAAACAAATTATGAGAGAGCAGAATTTGCAAATTGCAATTGCAAATTGCCGACTGCAATATGCTCGGCCATGGGCCAAAGGCAAATGCAATTTAAATAATTAATAACGCACACACAATTTAATTTCATTAGGATAATTCTAATTAGAAAGTGGAGCTGCAGTAGCTGCAAGTTGTTGCTGTTGTTGTTGTTGTTGCTGTTGCCCTATCGCCTGTGTCCAATCGCTGCCTACAAAAGCCCAATTTTCGTTTGAGTGTGTGTGTGTGTGCATGTGTTTAAGCTGAAATTTAATTGAAATTGTGGCTGTCATTGTAAAATTAATGAATAGACAAGCAGCACACATACACACACACACACGCACACACTCTGCTGCACACTCATAGAAAAGCAATTACATTTAACAGCTGCCTGGGCAACTGCATTGATGAGCATTGGCTCTGATGCAAGTCTGATAAATAGTCATGCACATGCTATATATACTATATACCAGATATACATTATGTAATGGCTTTGCAGATAATAACGCAACATGGACACTGGCTAATTAAATTGGCTTGCGGACGAGGCGTCGGTGTTGAACTGTGCTATATTAAAATCCATTTAAATCTAACAAATGTATCGATATTCTTTTGGACCAATGGCCACAGTGTCCTATCATAGTTAATCATCTAAAGAAGCATTTTGTTTGTTTGCCTGTAACTGTATGTGTGTGCTTGTGTGTGTGTGTGTTGGTGTGTTGGTGTGCGTGGCCGTTTGCTGTGTGTCGCCATTGTTGGCCATACATTTCCAATCAGATAAACCTGCAGCCCAAACGCACGAGCGCACAAACCATGGCCATGGCAGAGACAAGAGGAAGAGCAGAAGCAGCAGCACCAACGGCAGAGGAACAGACAGTAGCAGGCGGGGTGGCAGGCAGAGGCAGACGGTAGGAGGCAAAGGCCCAATGTTATCGGAACGCTGTTGCCATTGCCACTAATTAGTTAATGCATGACCAAATAATTGTTGCCATCGCTGTTTTTGTTTGACACTATTTATATGAATGTACATACCTATAAATGTACATATTATATATAAGTATAAACATAGCTATGCGTAGTTCTATATTACATAAGCCCATATTATATGACGCACTAAGTGCTTTCTACAGTTGAACGGGCTAATTTGAATTCTATCTTATGTTAAAAATTATATTAAAGCTGGAATGAAGAAAAGTACTCAGATTTCTGCAAAGTACCGAATATTCAAAACTATATTTTTGCCGTTAGGCTTATGACATCGTATTTGATATAGATGTCCTTATACTGTTGAGCCAAGTGATTCGATCCATATGGCTTTGACATATGTTATGCCTGCGGCAAATAGACGGATACCAAATTCATTTATTTTTAATAGATAAATAGAAGAAAGAAGGTCTAACCTCAGCATATCGCAAAACCTTTAGTGATGATATCTTAAAAAGAAAAAAATATATATGTATATATATTTTTCGTACAAAATCTTATTTTTCGACTTATTCTTCGTATATACATATGTATATATGATATAGTCGTGCGATGTTGATTGGACTTGCTTATTTATATAAGCTATGAAAGTAGAGTATAGTTACAATGTTTTGTATTTACAATGATGGGACATTTACAATGCGGCGGCTGTGGACGTAGTTTAATAATAAGAAGAACTTAAATCTGAAGGACTTCGCCTAGTTGTTAGGTCGCAGAGGTGTATCCTTTGGAGGCGCCTCTCTGTAATTGGGCTAGCCTGGATCCTGGCGACTGCGTTTTGATGCTGCACAAGTTTGTCGCTGTAGCGGCTGCTTAAGAAATTGATCTGGCCTCTGACCCTTGTTAGGCGGAACTACAGCGTAGGGCTGACCTATGCCAAATTTGGCGAAGATATCTTTCGTGCAAGAACTTAAGCTTCGACTAATGGTTCAGATTTTGCTCGTATGTAAGAAGCATAAGGGAAGTTTGGTCAAGATGTCCTTATTTAACAAACAAGTTTTGTAAACAAGATCTTAATTTCCGACCAATCATTCCGATGTAAGCTATAGAGCTTGTATTTTTATTTTGCATATTGCTACTGATCAAGAATATATGTATATACTTTAGAGCTTGGAGACGTCTCCTTAAATATCTCTTGTCATAATTATAATATCCTGCTAGAGTGAAGGCTTTTTTTTCAAGTTGCTTTAATATGCTTTGTTGAAATTGGCAAATATTGCAACTGATTGGAGAAATATTAAACTTTCCTCTATGTTGGCCCAAAACCTCGATTTTCCTAACGAAAGTGTCGGATATTGTGCTGAGATATTATAACATAAAAACTACTTTTATTCCTGATTTTCATCATTGAGGTGAAATTGTCAAGACACCTTTATAACGTAATAACAAATAGGATATGTAAACAATTAGAATTTCTAAAGCTTATGGTTTAAACCGCGCTTTGATTAGTTGAGAAAATGTTAAAATTCTTATGTTAAAATTCTTGAAAAACTTTACAACTTTTTTTTAATCGTTGATCTAATGAGATTTTATAAAAGAAGTTATCGGAGGTATTTAATATATATTTTATTCTAGTCAGTTATATTGATATAGTTGTCAGAAAGGGGACTGTGTTTTATTGATTAGCATAAGCCGTTCAGCCTGTTAGCTATAGAAACGCCCTGATATGATATGTCGCTAGTCATATACCAGGCAGAACCAATCGAACTAATCGAACTGCTACCACATGTCCCCAGCTATCTATTAGATAATCATAAAGGCCCTACGTTTGTTCTACTCCTGTGCGTTTGACCTGGCCTAAACACTAATTAGCTAATGCATGCCCAAATATTTGTGACTGCCGCTGCTGCTACTTTGTTCAGCTAGCCATTGATTTATGCTGCCATATTGTATTTTAGGCTGGTTTATGTTTTGGTTATGGTCAGCTGCGTGTGGCATGTAGCGTTTCCCAGGCACAGTACATATGAATATGCGGCCCACCAGGGCTTATCGCAGATGCTGATTAACTGATTTATATATGGCCGGTCATTTGTAATGCATTGATCGCCGCGTTCAAGTTCTGCGACTGTCCATTGCTGATGGAGAACAGTTCAACTAATGTCATAGTTTTATTTGTGATTATTTCAAGTTAATTGCGCACACCCCACAAAAAAAAGTACCGAATAACAATGTAATTATATAACAATTATGGGCGTGGTCAGGTAGAAACATTGACACATGCGAACTTGAATGCAATTAGACAAATGAGGCCCGCCCCCAAATGGGACTCACAGGGAGCTAACGCTCATGTGATGCTGTGCAACTTCTCCGACATGGATCTGCACAATATGGCGACTATATAAAAGATTGTTATTGTTGTTGTTGTTGTGCTTGGCTGCATTTAACGTGCATTTAATTGTCGGCTCAATTACACTGCCCAAAAGATGCACTCGCCGTGATAGGCTAGGTATTTGTATAAATTGTTATTATTTCATTAAATAGATGCTTGATGAGCCTTGCGTGTAGCTGCAAAAAAAAAGCGAAAAAGAAAAATTGGCACAAGGTGCAACGGAAGCGGATGCCCGTTGACAATTAATGGAATTAGCCAATGCACATTGATATGTGGCTTTAAGCACATACAAATTCGCCTAGCTGGATGCCGACTTTATGGCCGCCAGACACGCGTTGGCCATTAATTAGCGCCATGCCCATAAAACCAGGGGGCAGTCTAGTTTTTAACTACTCATAAACTGAGCGAAGGTACTTTACATACCTATGCTTATTTGCAGTTGATGTGCGCTTTATGACCAGCCAGCGCACTCGTAAAACAAAAGACTTAGGCAACGAACTTTGGCGGCTAATGTTTGTGTGTGTTTCTACTGTGCCTGTGCTGTCTGTTGGCTGGTGTTGCCGTTGTCGTACCAATAAATTAACATGCCATTTCACGCCTCAATACAAGCAACTGCGTCTCCAGCTCATAACTCATGCGTTCAATATACAACAAATGCCGCATAACAAATGACCAACTGGGCCAAACGACATTAGAACTTCGGCGTTGGCCAACACCTCGGCGGCGGCAGAGACGGCCAAGACGGCAAAGACGGCGCACGTTTTGTATTGAAGACGCATCGAAATTTAAAGAGCAATTCATAAGCATAAATGGGCATTATAAATACATTGCTTCCACACAATTGTCTGTCTGCACAATTGTGCGCCTCGGCTGATTTCGATTTCGATTTGTGTCCAATCATCTGGCTGCAATTAATCAATCTTGGCCGTCAGTTACCGTTCTACAGTTTCACTAACACAATTAGAGGCAACTCGCTTTTTTTTCATAAATTATTTTATTTATTTTTTGTTGTTTGCTTGTTTTTGTTTGTAGTTTTTTTTTTCGTATTTTTATATATTTTTTTCTGATTTTTGTATATCTTTTCTGGTGATTGCCTTTAAATTTAAATAAACGTATGTTTTTTTTTTATATATTCAACTATCAATATGGCCAATTACAATACATTTATCGCATATGCTTACAACATATATATCTGTAGCTCTAGAAGTAAGTATACATATACATATTACATATTCTTTTTGTTTTTGTTTTGTTTTACCTCACACGCACATAAATTAAGTTTAACACTAAATTTGTAGTATATGTACACAGAACTTAAGCGGTTATTTAAAGTTTTATAAATACTTTAGTTTCTTTTTTTTTTTGCTAAAATTATACAAAAATTGCTAACAAATGTTTTTTTTTAAGTTTTGTTTATGTTTATCGGTTTTTTTTCTCATATTTTACAAATTGCCTTTAACATTGAATTGATTTAAATGTATTTTATATTTATTTTTAAGACTTAGCCATAAACATTGAACATTTATATGTACATATTGTATGGGCTTGTGTGTATATGTATGTGTGCATGTATGCCTTATAGTACATACACTGTCCTACCATTTGACTTCATTTTGTTTTTTCTTCCATCTGTTTGCCTTGCTATTAGGTTAAGTATGTGTTATTAAAAGTTAATTTTACATTTATTAAATTGTTTAAATTTATGATTTTTCTTTTTGTTTATCACGTCTGTTTGTTTAATGTCTAATAATTTAACTAATTTACAGTTTAAAGTATTTTGCAATTTACAATTGCATTGCGTAATAGGACAAACATTTTGCAGTTGCTTTATACAAAACAGTTTTTCAGTTTTTATGCGTGTTTTTATTTATTTTATTTGATTTTGTTTCCTTTTTTGTTTTTTTTTGGACGTGCATTTAATGAGTTTATATTAATGCTTAGTTATCGTTAGTTTCTGTGTGCTTGTTGTTGTTTTTGTTGCTGCTCTTGTTTTCAGTTAGAGATATACATATATACATATTAATATTTATGAAATTCCGTTTGTCGGGCTTTTGTTTTTATTTAATTTGTATTTTTTTAATAATTTTATTTTGTATATTTTTGCTGATTTTATGGCAGTTCATAAAGCACAATTAAATACGCCGAAATTGCGTCAAGAAATTAAATTAATTAAGCGAAAAATAAAACAATGAATACTCACAATCACACACACATACACACACACACACACACAAACGAGCGCAATAAAAATAATATGTGCGGCCCTTTAATTAATTTTAATGGGCTTTGTTTTAGCTGCTGGCCGACAACGACGAAAACTTAAATAATTAAAAATTGCACGCAATGTTTACAATTAGGAATAGCCAGCACTTGACCAGCAAGCACACCGCCCGCACTTCCCGCAAAGACAAGCTAGGAGATCTACAGATGTGGCTCCTGCCTGCTTGAAGGTTCTGACGCGCTGCTCCTGCTCTTGTTTCTGCTGTTGCTGTTGCTTGTGCTCTGGTCAAATGGCTGCGAAGGGAGAGTCCTCAGTTTGGCATTGTGTTTGTTTGGAAATCAAGTCAGTTTACAAATCGGCGCTGCTCTAGCTGAACAAGTTGTTGTTCAAATTGTTCCCGCTCCATCACGTGTAGTCAGTGCGCCAGGTGCCCTGCAATTGTAGAGAGGGGGAAGAGTGGGGGAGCACCCAAAATGGAGACATTAATAAACATTGCGCTACGCTCTCGCTCTCTTCCTCTCTGTCTCTCTTTCGCTGTCTTGCTCTTATACAGCTCGTCTCTTATACGACGCGTACTCACCATCGAGCTGAGACCCAAGTGATAGGGCTGAGAGTGTGGCACAACGCCGCCGCCCAGTGAGCCGGCCGTGGAGAAGCCACCCTGGAGTCCACCGGAGGCGCCCAATGCGCCCATGCCGCCGGTATACCAGCTGCCGTGCATATGCGCATGTGCCGGATGCAGCCCGCTGGAAAGGTGTCCATGTTGCGCTGGAATGGAAACAAAAGGCGATATATGTTTAGCATGGCATTGGACACGCTGGCTCATTGTTGCTTACCCATGGAGGCCGAGAAACCGCCGCCAAAGCCCTTGGACGGATCAAGCGGCTTGAAATCGCCCATGCCCAGATGTCCGCCAATTGGCAGACAGCCGCCGCCCAGGCCCTTCTTCTTCTTTGACTTGGAGCTGAGCTTGCGATTACGCGTTTGTATGCCCTCCTTTTTCATGGTAAGTGGACGATTGACCTGCAACGAAAGGAACAAACACATATGAGGCAGCTGTTTAGTGGGTGTGTTGCAAATAGGCGGCAAAAAAAAAAATCAATAAACTGTGTCTGCTGCTGCTGCTGCTGCCCAGCGGCAACTAAAATGGGTCAAATTTATGCAAATTCATGGCGCGGCCCTTTTTGGCCGGAAATGCCGCTAACTGCACACGCTGTCTGCTGCAACGCACTGTGAGGCACACAACTGTGTGGCAGCAGCAGGAGCAGCAGTCGGGAACCGGGAAGTGAAAATGAAGTATTACAAGCATTTCTACACGATCAGATAAGCGACATTTGCGAATGCGATTAGTTGGCGCTGATAGCAAACGTCGCGCTGCCAGAGGGGCGAGACGCAAACGAAGCTACTTTTTATACCCTGTTTTTTTCGCTCTTCAGTGTTTTTTTGTTGTTGTTGTTGTGTGTATGAGTCCATTGTTGAGGCTGCCTGCCTGCCGCTTCATATGCAATTTCCTATCACTTGCGAACATCTAAGCGGCAACAACAGCGCCTCATTGCGCTACAATTACAATATTGAGTTACCCATTCGCCGAGGCTGCGTTGACGACAAAGAAAAGTTACATTTTCTCTAAATAAAAAGGTATATATGTATATATATAGTAGCTAGCAGTAGTTGCACATAATATAGAGTGGAGAGTGGAGTGTGGAGTGTGCAGTCCGGGACTACCTGGGCGTGAATTACGACATTGTTTGTGGCCCTTTTTCTGTTGCTTGTTGCCCCGAAATTGTTAAATTGCCGGGCAATTGTTTGTGTGAGCCGCTTGACGAAAGATTTTTAGAGGCGGAGGGTTGAATTGTGTAATGCAGCGAAAACAACGGCAAACAAGAGCAAAATGTATCAGTTACAGTGGGCACACAGAGGGATGGCTGTAGGGAGGGGGGTTAGGGGCGAGGGATGCTGCTGCTGAATTGGACGATCGGTAATTGATAGTCTCTCTGGTCTGTGCCGCCTCCCTAGCGTTTAGCGCAAATTGTGGCAATTAGCAGCTCAGCAGCAGCTGCTCAAAAGCTTTAATTGATATGCAGCAGCAGTGGCAGCCGCGGCGATTAAACAAAGCATAAAGTTGTTAATGCGCTGGGGCGCACAGGCCTAGCTCATTAAGGAATTCAGCAGAAACTCCAGTCGCAGAGCAGCGCTGATTTTTATGCATAAAATCTTAATCGAGCGTGCGAGCGAGCGTTTTGCGTTTGGGGCATGCAACATGGGGGCAACACGCGCCGCTGCAGCTCACTTGCAATCTGACAGGCTGCCAAAGACAGCCAAGTGGGTGGGCTACATGTAAAAAGGGGCGAGTCACACAGAGCTGTTGCCTGTTCTTGGCAAATTGGCTGAAACGGCGCCAGGCGCATGTCTCTAACGCTGCCGCAGTTAGCTGTTGCAGCTGCAGCTGTGACACAACAGGATATTCACCGGCAAGCGCACAGCAGGAGCTGATAAACAGTTAAACAGTCTGTGCAACAGGACGCGTGCTTGGGCGACGGCAAGTGTCTGATTTTTGGTCTTAATTAGCGCACTTTTCCAGCGAACTGCGTGAAGACACGCGCAACGACAATCACGTAGAGCGAAGGAGAGGAGAGAGAGAGAGGGGTGGATTGCACTAAATGCAGTCAACATTTCCATAAAATGTGCCAATCACATGGCCAGATCGCTCAGCCAAGAGGCCCACACAGGCTGACGACGACGACGACGACGACGACGTCGACGATGGCGGCCAAATGACAAACGAATTGAATTGAAATGAACTGCTAGAGCTAGGCAGCAGCAGCAGCAGCAACAACAACAAAAACAACAACAACAACTATAGCACTGAACACTGAGCAATGCAAAAAGCGCGCTGATTGGCATCTTATCAAGATGGGACACTGTCCAATTGAAAGAAAATTTTTGCAAAATAAATTTCGCCGCTATGAATGCGCAGGCTCATGTGTGTATGTTTGTGTGTAGGCCATTAGCTGGCAAACACACACACACACACACACACACACACACACACACACACACACACACACACACACACACTCACACACATACACGCTCTCGCGCCACCCAAAGCGTGCACATTTCTATATATTTTTCCTTTTTGGCGCATTACTCATACGCCACGTTGCAAGCGGCCGCCGCTTTTAGTGTTAACATGCCTGCACATCAGATTAGATTTATATGGAGCATATATGCACAATGTATATGGCTTGTGCTGCACTTGCTTTGATATATGGTATATATGCCACACTCCGACTTCGCGCAATTAAAACATTTCGCCGCCGCCAATTGCCGATTGCCATCGAAATCGAACTGCAGTTTCAACAGTTGCAGCTGCCACACAAAAATAAAAGCACCCCACCGCTAAATTAATTAGCTTGCGGTCACACAGGTGGCCCATCAATTTTTGGGCGGCCCACACTGACATGTAAATGTGCTAAAAGTTCAAGTGATTTCTCTCAAAGTTTTGCCACATTCACCGAAACTCATTAAAAGCACACTGGCGGGCATTACAAAATAAAAAAAAAAAAACAAGGGTATAAAATAAAAAATATAAAAAAACAAGTAAGGAATCAAAAACAAAGCAGAGGTGTCTAATGTTGCGAGTCTGACTAGGCAATGCCCTGTAACTACAGCTTCATATTAATTTTTATTATACAAACTTACCTACTTTTTAATAAGTTTGATATAAACAACTGAAGCCTACATACTCTATCATAAGTAGCTTTCCTTCTAAAGCAGCTATGCTGTTTTCTAAATTAAGAATGCGTACTTTGTACAAAGCCTAAGAGCCTTATATTATCTTGAAACAATGATGTTTTCCTGTTTAAAGAAGAGCTATCCATCTCAAGAATTAAACAGGGTATATCAAAATATTTAATTATAGAGTTTTATACGTCCTTAATGTATATTTTAGAGAGTCTTAGCTGTTAAGAAGCTGACTAGCAAAAGTATTGCCAAGCTATTGAATAACACCTAAAAACTAAGATCTGCTTATAGAAGCTACTAGCTTTCATAAATCTAGAATATATACTATACATAAAGTTACCTGCAGAGGCCTTCCCGGAAGTACAACACCTCATGGAATATAAAATATATTTAAAATATAAATTTAAAGCAACAATAGACTGTCTCTCTTTTGAAAGACTCGCTCTATATTGTTATTAATAATATAAAATGTAAACTACAACTTTTAGATTAATTGCTTGGCTTTATTCTAATATATTTTATAGTCCCGCCTTTGTCAATCTTTCTGCCAGCTACAAACTTAAGCGCCTATTATACCCTATCTAGCCAGTTACTTTATAAAGGGTATCGCATATCCTAAGCGCTAACGTTTATGTGCCGTCGTGGCTAATGAATATTTAATAAGCCAGAAGTTGGTCAAAACAACCCTCTGACGCGGGAGGCAACAGGGACGTCGGCCAGCCCCTCAGGGCGCGAAAATGTTATTAAATCTAGTTTCCACATGGCTCGACAGCGTCTATATCATTGGCTGCATTTCAAGGGGGGAGCACAGAGGGGTGTAGTCAACTCAGTGAGCCGTAGTCTATTACATAAATTACGCCAATTTCTGGGCGCTCGTCGCCGGTTGCCGTCGCCGTCTCCGTTTGCCGTCGCACGCGTTAGCCATAATAAAATCAAAGCTTATCGCATTTTCACAGCCAAACACCAGACGCTTATCTTGCAACAGCAACAGCAGCAACAACACGAGCAACACGAGCAACAACCACGACGGGCATCTTTAAATAATCATCAACAATTCATCATCGGGGTTGTTGCTGCTGCCGCTGTTGCAACCTGCCACCCTCTTTGGGTGTCTTACAAAAAGGGGGCGTTGGGTGTGTGGAACACTTCATTTTTGTCACTTTTAATCTGTGTGTGTTTCCCGTGCGCTGCTTCCGCTGGAGAACGCTTGAGTGGCCCGAGCGGCTGTTAAATGTTGCGTTAAATCGCTTAAGCGCTTAACGAGGGTTAAAAGCGAAGCCAAACCGATCACAAATCACAAATCGATTGCCCGCTGGGCCAACCTCTGATTTATAGACAGCTATACACATATACATATGTATATACGGGATTTAACTATAGCTATTTGACTTTCTACTTACATTGTGCAGCTTGTAGTACAATCCGCAGGCATTGCACACGGGCTCGCCGCTGGCATTGCGCCGCCAAAGGGTTGTGGTTGTGGTCTTGCAATTGGCGCAGGATGTGCCCGCCCGCTTGGCCGCGCTCTGCAGCGACTGTAGTGTCTGCAAAAAGAAGGAAAAAATTAGAATTTGATTAGTTTAGCTCGGTTAGCTTGGTTTTGCGCTTGACTGCAGTCGACATTTTCTTTCGTTTATTTTATAATTGTGCAATCAGGCAGCAGTCGAGCTTTAACAAAATAATTGAATAACTAACATTGGTCGAGGAACCCGACATTTAATTATATATTGTTCTTGTAGGGAGTGCCCGACTAGGTGATACCCTGAACCTAGCGACAAGCTTCTTTATGCAGAGGCTGTGCGCTCTCTTCCCATTGCCTCACACTATATTTGGGAAATGCAGTCTTGATTAACTTCGGTGTTTGAAGTCCGATTTCTATGAAATTCGCAAGGCTTAAATGTGGCTTAGAAGAGTGTCATATAGCAAAGCGCTAGGCTATGCATGAGTTTTTTCTTTAATCATGGTGGGAACGCCGTAAGGAACGGGGGCATTAAAAATAATATCCTATACGAAAATCTACATACCAAGTTGTATCTTGCTCTTATAATCTTTGAGGTATGCTAAGAAAAAAGTGTCTCAAAATCGATATTTATCGATATTAGGTGAATGGAAGGAGATATCGGAGAGGAATGCTTATATGAGAATAGAACAGAAAACTTCAAGTCTCAGGTGCTGATGCAGCGTCGTAACTCTATCCTTCTAAAGGTAATTGGTATTTAGGCACAGAACGTTATTCTGAATTATTTGGATTCGGCAGATTTAAGCACGCTATCTCCTAACTAAATTGTATATGGGCCGCATTTGTCTTAGAGTTTTTACATTTCGGATTGCTGCCTGGTTGTCATTTGACATATATTTTAAAGTAAAGAAAATATACTCTTTGGACTTGTCAGGGTGAATTAGTGCATTTCAGCGGGCTTAGAGGAATTTTTTCTGGAACAGTATTCAATTACACTGAGCAACTCTTGTTGCAGCATCAGCAGCTTAAGGCATGAAAATTGATTATGCTAATGTCACACGCCCACAAATATGTTGGTCGCGCTAATTGAACGGTGCCAAAACTAACGCAGCAGCACACACGCACACACACACACACCCACATACACACGTACACACATACACACGCACACACACACCAACACATATAAACAGGTATGTGCTTAGTGCTCTGTTCAGGTCCTGTTCTCTGGATGGCAAACAAAGTTGCTCGACACACCAGGCAACAACATTTTTTAAATGGCATGCGGACTCCAAGTTGGGGCCTTTAACAGCAGCATCAATTCATTAAAATGACAATTTTTACAAAACTGCCCAAAAACAACAGCAGCAACAACAACAACAACAGCAACAACAACAACTGGGGAGCATGTCTGCGCCACGCTTAAATTTCCACGAATTGGCTACAAGAACCGTAGCCCCAAACTCGAGACCCAAAACATTGTCTGCTGTGCCTCGTCGCCGCAGCGAAGAGCCAGAACCAAGAATCGAGAATCAAGAATCGAGAACCCAGAACCAGGCAGCAGGCCCCAAAGTCGTCTTGTGGCCTCGCATCTGGGCTCTGCAGCTACATCCACAGCTACAGCTTCAGCTTTTGGCTTATGTTCATGTTGCTCGTACAGCAACAACAACTACGACAACAACAACAACAACAAGAACAACGCAAACACATTGCAACGCGGCCCTAAACTGGCGTTGATCATGTTTGACTTTGATTTTTAATTGTTGCCTCCTGCCTCTGCGCCCTGCTTGTGGCTCACCTGTTCTGGTTTCGCCTTGCTGCCACGCTGCCATTAACATAAATCAGAGGTCATGCCACAAGACTCTCCCCATCCCAACTGCAGTCGGAGTTGGAGTCGGAGTCCGTTGTCGCAGTCGCGCTGCAACAGTGTCTGCATATTTTTTGGTGGCACTGTTGTTGTGTGTTAACGAGCTTGTAACAATTTCACATACAGACAGCTGCGACTTGCGGCCAAATCGAAATCGAAATGTGCGAGAATTCAAAATTCATTTGCAACGCCTACAAATGCTGGCTCCACCAACAGCTCCAGGTAATTATGTGGCCAGGCCAAAGCGACTTTATATACATATATATATATATAAATTAAGTTGTTAACATGACACTGCAACAAAACGCACTAAGGCGAATACCACAAAATGCTGCAAGTCTCAATTCGTAATCCCTAACCAGGCCAAACTGGTCGCAGTCAGTTGTAGGTGCTAAATTGCAGCATGTTTATTTGGGACTGCTTAAGCAGGCGCTGTGTTTAGCTAACAGTGCCACAAAATGTGGCACATAAATCAATGTCAGGCCGGGCGGGTATTGGCTGTTGCGGGACAGGGCGCTTGGGGCGGCAGCATCGTATTGACAAACTGTCAAACATTGTCAAAGGGGCGCATTTTAATTGAAATGCAAAAAGCGCAAGCGCCAACACTCAAACAACAACAGCAACAACAACAAGGCGTATACAAGATGGCGCTTGCGATAAATAATACTATACAAAAGCAGAAGACAATACAGCAAATTCTCATATATATCCAAATATACATATGTATATAGTTATATGCACGTATATATATATATATGTGTGTGTGTGTGTGCGTTTGTCTTGAATCCATAAATTTTAATTTCTCAATGCGCTTAAGCATGACAAAATGCCCCTCTCATACCCTAACCGAGGGTATGACAATTTTGTCGCGAATGTGGCATTTGCGACTACATAAAATAAATATAATTAAAGAAATAAATTAAATTAAAACTAAACGAACTATGTATAATATATTAATATATTCCTGAGCAAAATCAATGGACAATTCAATAATAGTCCCTTAGTTTTAAAACTTTCCTGATGAAACTTATTAAACATAATTTTTTTCTCTACCGCAGGCAGAAACAAACAAATAAACAATTTATTTAATTGATAAACAAGTTGGTACGATCAAAACATCAAAATCATCGGACGTATATCTGATATATCTGTTAAAAGCGGAAAAGGTAGGCTTTTATCTAAACATCTTATTTTTGTTTTTTTAAGATACCTCGAGAAATATAAGTTAGTAAGTTACTGAATTCTTAAACAAAACCTAAAACTAAAGAGCTGCCTGGAATCGTGGAAAAAGAAATTGTTTCCTGACTAACTTTTTAGTTTTTCAAGATATCTGTAGACATACTCAGAAAGTAAGGATTCACTGTGCTCCTCATTTGTTAAACATGTTGTTAAATCGAAATACTTTTTATACATATGATATAGCTTTCATCGGAAGATATGCATATAAAGAAAATTTCATCATTGATGAGGGGTATCCAATCTAAACTATGAGATGTTATTTAGGCGTCTTTCAGAAGTACACGCATATGTTAACCCTAAATCAAATTTTGCGGATCTAGTCAAATATAAGTTCCATTGAAAGCTGTGAAAAATGAAGACAAATTGTTTTATTTTTCAGCAAACCAACAATTGGTAGTTTCACACATCGAACTACTTAATCAAAAGGCTGTCTAAGAAACTAACTGTATGATTATTATATAGTGCATTGGTCATTTGAGTGCAAGAGTATTTAATCTTCGACATGTCAATGATGAATTTCTCATATTATTTTTTTCTTTATTGTTGCCACCTTGCATTGATTTATATGAGTTGCAACGACGCACAAAATGTCTGCATTTCACAAAATGGCGGCTGTTTGAATTGTTGCTATTTACTTTTGGGTTTTGAATTTTAATTGTTAATTTTTGAATTGTTTATAAAATGTATGCAAATTATGTTTTCATTTACACAAAGAGGCATTTGAATATTTAATTGAAATTGGGAAAACAAACGCGATGACAAAATGTGCCACGAAAATTGTGTAAAGCAAATGAAAAGCATTGTCGACAAAAGTAAATGCTTTTGTATATACAAATATATATATGTATATAGCTAGTAGGATGGTGATGTAGAGGGCGCGGGCTGCGACAGGGTAGTCAAGAGGTGCTGGGTCAGACAGCAGAGCTACAGTTCTATTTATTGCGCAGCTTTTGTGCGCTGGGGATGGCAATGCCCTTTGCCATCTTAGATATCGCACCAAAGACGCAGGCCAAGGAGGTGCTGGCGGGGGGCGTTTGTTGGAGCAGCTAAACAGAGGGAGAAACAGAGAGAGAGAGAGAGAGAGAGAGAGAGACAGAGAGTGACAGAGAGGGAAGTGTGGAGGTGGAGGCAGCGGCAGCAGCAGCAGCAGCCGGTTGCCCAGCAAATGTTACGTTTATCTCAGTGTAACATCTTTTACTTGGGGGCACACTCAGGCTGGGTGTGTGTATGAGTATGTGCACTGTATCTGTATCTGTATCTGTAGCTGTATCTGTATCTGTATATGTGTGCATGCTATGTATCTGCAGCTGTATCTGTAGCTGTTTATGTGGCTGTGTGCGTTACCCCACTGCCCACACACCACAGACATTTTATCAGCTCATTTTTTTTCTGCTTTATTTTATTTTTTTTTTCTGCTTTATCTGACAAAACATTCATTAAATTGTTCGCAGCCAGCGCAAAAAGTCGTTTGCAGTTGCCAACCCTCAGCGCTGAATTGCCCTTTGGGGGTTGTTTTGGAGCAGCCCCCACAAGGCACACACAAACACACACACAGAAAAGATGGCAAAAGATAGCGCCCAGATCTCAGGCAGCAGCGCAACGAAAATTTCTATATCTGATGCTGGCTTTGACTTGGGTAACTGTCAGTTGGTGGTTGGGCGGTTGGGTGCGGTTTTTTTTTTTTTTGGGTGGCTGCCAGCGCAACGAAATGAAATGAAAAGCCGAGGCATTGAGGCAAGCGCCAACAAAATGTCCGTGCCATAACAGTTACACATATTTACATAGATATATTTAGCTATATATATCTCCTTTTTTTTGATCATGTTTTGCAGTGTTTGTAACAGAAATAAAACTTGTGCGACTGTGAAATTTAATTTAAAAATTCAAATTTCGTTTGTGGCAGCACAAAATGGACTAGGCTCGCGTATACCCTATTTTTTCTCCTTTTTGCCTTTTTTTTTATATCCTGGGCTTATTTCCTTTTTGCCAAACGGATTCGTTGAGCACAGCCACATGCTGTTAGCAGCTTTGGGGCGTGGCAGGGCAGGCTGTTGCTTTGGAATTTTTAGTTGTTTTTTTTTTTATATTTATTTCAAGGGTTGCTAGCACAGCTCGTTGATTGGCTTCGTGTTTTTTTAGTATTTTTTTTTAGACACATTTGCCTAATTAATACATCAGCTTGGCTCATTTGCAGGCACGCACAAAGAAAGCGAAAAACTATTGCTAAAAATCACACCTGCTGCTCGGCCAGAAAAATCAATAAAATGTTTTTACTGAACAGGTATAGCAACAACGACAACAACTTCAGCTACGACAAGCTATTAATGTCGCTCATTAATGCTGCTCAATGAATTTTACGAGCCCTTTGGAGCTGTTGTTGTGCTGGCCACAGCTTGTCGTCGCATGAAAATTTGTCGCAGACAGCGCCCAAAAGGTTTTAGTCTTGTGCATTTTAAACAGCAGCAACAACAACAACAGTGACAGCAACATGGTCAAGTCTAGGCAAAAATGGGGGCCCCGCTCCTCCAGCCATGGCCGCGATTTGTGAAGGCATGAAAATCGTCATTAATATTTGTCACTGGACATTGCAACTGCATATATAAATTAAATAGAACCTGGTCCCCTTTTGGCCAGCTGCTGTTACCAAAATGAATGTGCTCTAAACACGCGCTTTTTACAGCATTTCGGACTGTGGGGCTGCGTGCCTGGCCACATTTTCACATATTGTCTGAGCGAAAATAGAAGGGTTAGAAAATGCAACCCTTTCGGGGCGCAGCTCAGCTTTTCGGGCCCAGTGCAAATTATGCCTTTGCATATTAAATAGATTTATGTTATTTTTTTATTTTTATTTATTTATTTTCAACCCGTTCGCTTGCCTAAAGCTGAGACCAGGGTCGCCCTAACGAGCGGCAGAACGCAGGCCTTAATCATCTGCGACCCGCGCACAGACTCCACGCTCGTACACACACTCTCTCGCTGTCTCACTTTCTCTCTCTCTCTCTTTCTCTCTCTGTCTCTGACTTGCTGCTGCTCGCTGTTTTGTGGCTTGTGTGAGCCTGTTTCATTATATTATTGGCACGCCCAGTTTTGCGGCTGCGGCTGCGCTTCATATCGTTAATTTTTAATTGATCTGCGCTGCGGCACAATGTTGCAGTTCGTCAGCCTGTGCCCCAAGCAGCAGAAGCAGCAGCAGCAACAGCAGGACACATGTAGCCCGCTGCTCGCTCCCTCAGCCTCAGCCACAGCCTCGCCCCTTAGCCTCTTGCTGGCCAGTTCAAGTGCATTTTAATGGCATTAGGCTGCCCACTTGATGAAATGAGCGCACTCTTAACAAGATCCTAGCGCCCCACAAAATATATAAAAAGGAGTATAACAAGTGAACATATTGCTCTGGCCTCTGGCCGAGCCACAGCGAAAATGTCCGGGCGACTTAATGCGCTCGATTGCGTATACGCCCCGTTTGCCGAACGTGTATTGAACTTTTACTTTGGCTCAGTTGTTGATGTTGTTGCCGTTGTTGCCTTTTGCTTTAGTTTTGATACGTTTTGATGCTGCTGCTGCTGTTGTTGTTGTTGCTGTTGTAGTTTTATCGATCGCTTTGACTTTGACTTTCATTTGGCGCGCATTTTGGTAACTTGATTTATACGTGAAGCGTCTGCGCCTTGCATTTAATTTTTGGCGTAACTGCCTCCAGAATTGTTGCCCCGTTTATTGTTGCTCTTCGCTTGGGTTTTTTAATTCGCGTTATGCGCGAAATTCCCACGCCAAAGGGCTGCCAATTCAATTCGATCCAGTTTTCGTTTCGAGCGTCTATCGCACATATGGCGCACACACAAAACGCGCTCAGCAAAAATGTGTTAATTAGAATTTCGGTTGGTTTTTGTTTTCTTTTTTGAGCTTTTGATAAGCATAGCACACAAGCTACCCCATACTCCCCCGACAACAAAAAAAACATGCAAAACTGTCGAGTCAGCGTTTGTCAATCACTTGACGCCAGTTAATTTTATTGATGATTCTCGCTCAGCTAGTTGGTTGTTGTTGTTGTGGCACAGTGGGATGCCTAACATTTGAAACACCGATCGGAACACAAGACATGTATAATTACTTTGTATGGCAACACACCGATGCCCGATTGCTCTACCCAACACGTTGCGTTAAATAAAAACTATTTGAAATGCTTTTTAAAAAACGTTACATTTTTTGCTGTTTTTTCTGCAATATTTTTGATGTAAATTTGCAATCCCGAAATTCGATTTTTTTTATTATTATCTGGTTTTACAGACTTTACGGTTGAAATCGGATTTTATTTAAATTTTAATTTATTTATCCAGACAACAACCAAGTTAGACAATCTGTCTTATTTGAAAATCCAAGTTTTTCGCTTAAAAAATTTCTGGGATTCTAAAATATTCCAAATTTTCCTTTCTGTATCTCTCTGCCACTTCTTTGTTTAATCCATTTTTTATATATATTTTATTTTCAAGTTAATTTCTGAAGTGCTATTTTTATTCAAATATTTCTGCTGCTGCGGGCTGCTTAAGACAAGTCTTTTATGAGGGACCGCATATTTTAACTGTCAGCATATTAAATTAATACCTGCCTTTTTATTATGTATTTAGTTTTGTTCAAATAAATCTATGACTAAGTTAGGGCATTCCAAATTGAAATTGATGTATTTAATGGCCGTTAAATGGCGGCTAATGTAAAGTGTTGTTGTTGTTGTTGTTGTTTTTGGCGTTGAAATACGCCTTTGATAAATAATTAATTAAGCAGCTTTGTGGGCACTTAAATAATACATTTATAAATGATTGTGTCAAGTGTTGATGGGTTTATTGTTACAGCGCCGGCAAACAGCAACAAAAACACCAACAACAACAAAAACAGCAACAACTGCAGCCACAAAGCTGCAAATGGCAATTGCAAGTTGTTGTCTTTGCATTCAAATGATATAAGGCAACGTAATAAGCATAAAAATAAACAATTCTGCAGCGCTTAACAACTATTTATATATATGCGAATAAACAGCAACAGCAACAACAACAATAACAAGAACAACAGCCAACGTTTTGTTCAATTTATTGTGTGAAAACTCGCATAAATTAAAAATAAAAACAAAACAAAACAAAAAAACCGACTGCGGCATAAATATTATGCAAAATGCAAGCAACGCCCGTGCCCACAACCCTGGGCCTCCTCCGCCAGCCCCTCAGGGGCTTGACTAACACATGTCGTTTATATTTATATTTATATTTATATAAGTCACGATTGCGTTGTTGGTGCTGCTGCTCGCTGAGATGCGCCCGGCAGTTGCTGACCTTAACAGCTGTGTTCCTAAGCATTTAACATGCATTTGCAATTAGCCATAGTCAGAATAGCCTTAAAGCCAGCTACGAATGTGACAAATCCATACTGAAGGCTGGCTAGCCAATTGGGGCTTGGCCTGGACTTGCCACAGAGCCTGCGGCAGCGAGTGGCGCACACAACATTTGTGGCCTTATAATTAAATGCAATTATTGAAACGCCAGCGGGCCAAGCGGGCAGCCAAAAAATAAGAAACAACAATGAAAAAGAGCAACAACAACAACTGCAAACATATGTAAGCGAAGGCGACTGAATTGTTGTTGCTGCTGCCGCTGCTGCTTGGTTTGCGGGCTAAAATACATAAATTAAAAATTTGCATTGTTCTGTTTCAGCAAGAACAGCAACAACAAAGCACAATTTTTGCGCTGCTCAAAGTTACGACTTGTTGACTGTTTTCATACAATTCGGAAATTTAATTAAAGGCGGCCGAGCAGACAATGAGATGCGCAAGTCGCAGTTGCCGTCGCAGTCGCCGCCGCAGTCGCAGTCGCAGTTGCAGTGGGGCAGGTGCAGTCGCAGTTGCAGATACCATTGGCCAGTGGCCAGCGTTGTATGCAAAACGCAGAGTCAGAGCAGTCAACACAGTCTTGACCCTCTTGCAAAATCAATACAATTGCCACCCAGCGCGAATTGAAAGCGAGTCTCCAGTCAATTTTGTTGGCAAAACAATTGAATTGCATTTCAGCCGCAGGCGATGTGGCCGGCCCTTCAAAAAGGACATTGATGGGCAGCATCCTGTGGCATTGGGCGACTCGGCCAGCTCGCATACACCAGTCGCTGCCATAAGTCGAGCGTTAGGGCACATAAATTTTAATTTGTTGCATATTTTGTCAACGAGAAATCAACAAACACTTCGTGCCACCACAAACAGGCAAACGCAGCGTTCGCCTCCAGCTGTGAATTTCTTGGGAATTCCCTGCGTTTGCCCGCGCTGCTACGTCAGTAGTATGTGCTGCTGCTGCTGCTTCTTCTTACTTGATTTGTTTTTTTTTTGTATTTTTTTTATCCAATAATGGTTTATTTATGTTAATGTTATGCAATCAAAATGCATACGATTTAAATGCCAATAAAAAATCAACGCGAACAGCTACGAGCCGAGACACAAACCCAACTGCAGTTAACAGTTGTTTGTTGTTGTTGCTTTTGTTGCTGTAGTTGTTGTTGTTGTTGTTGCTGCTTATTTTGTTTTTACGCATGTTTAATGGACTAATTTTGTATAGGTTGTATAGGCAGTAAGCTGTCTTGCTTTCTCTTTCACACGCAGTGACAGCGTGTGAGTTCGTTGCTTAAGTCTTTCGTTTGCTGTTCCTGCTGCTGCTGCTGATGTAGCTGGCGCCAGGGCAGACCTTCGGACGGACAGCGTTACATATATTTTCATAGTTTGTTGCTGTTGATGCGTGCGCCCGATAAAAAACGATAATGTGCCTCGGCCAGCGACACAGACAGAGACAAAGAGTGAGAGCGAGAGGGAGAGGGAGAGTGAGAGAGTAGAAGTTGTTTTGTGGCATCTCCAATAACCCACACAAACAACTGGCTGCTGCCTGATTATGTTTTTAGTGCGTTAAGTGATAATGATGATGCGCCTTGATTGTTATCAGCCAAAGCGTTCACTCAGCTCTGCAATCAAGACGCCAGCTAGTCAGAAAAATGATAATTAAATGCATATACGCATGTGTGTGTGTGTATGTGTGTGTGTGTCGGAGTGTGCTGCGTTATGTTCCTGGAATTATTATGACATTTGAGAACTTTCACGCTGCTTTTTATGGCTTTTGGCGACAGAAACGTGCGCTGAGATTGATGCGCCAGCAAATTCCCAGGAATACAGTTTATAAATTTATTGATCAATTTGTGGCAATGTGTGGAAGCTGCACGCAGCGGGTGGTTCAGTGGGTGTGGTTGGTCAAGGGGGGGGGGGGCTGCATTCTGTATGAAACTAGCATTTAAACATTTTGCTGCAACTTACCAGTCTTCGCTTTGGCTTGATCAGCGGTCGATTCTGTCCGTTCATTTTGTAGTACAGGCCACAGGCATTGCACAGATAATGTCCAGTGCCGTCGCGTCGCCACAGCGGCGTGGAGGTGGCACCACAGTTCACACACTCGCGACCCTCTGTAAATACACAAAAAACAATGTTTGTTAAAACTCAAATATAATATGTGGTTAAATTTGACTTAAATAAGAGTTTAGTCTGCAGTGCAACCGGCAGGCAGCTTGTTGGGCAACAACAACAACAACAATACAAAGTAGCTGCGGCAACAACAACACGCTGCGGCACACATTTTTCAGCTGTTTCTCAGTCTTGTTTTTTGCTCAAAGTTTACATTTTTTTGTAGCTGCTTTTTTCTCTTTGTTGTTTGTTTTTTTTTCTTTTCTTATTCGCTGGCATAAAACGCATGGAAGCGGAAATGATGGATTCGCTGGCACTGGGCGCTGCAGCGCTGCCTTCCTTGCTGACTCCACACATTTTAATTAAGCAGCGGCCGGTTCTAGTGGCTGCAATCGGCCCCGACTAGCCCCTGCCTTGGCACTAACTGTTTCGCGGCAAACGCAACTCATTTGAATAACTTTAGGCATAATTTGTAAGCGACTTGACTTGACTTGGCTTTGAAAATGAAGTTGCAAATGTAACGCGTTATTAACGTTCGTATATTACAGTTGCTTTTGTCTTTGTATGGCATATTCTGCCTTCGCATTTAATGACGCCACTAAATGGGCTTCATTATATCGTTTGTCTGTCTGCTTGTTGGTTTGCTTGTTTGTTTGTTTGCTTGCTGGCTCGTTCGTTTCAAATTGAAATTTAGTCATAAAAAAACAAAAGAGGAAAACTTGCGGCGCGTTCTGGCTAAAACAGATTTAACGCTATCCACCAAAAAAATAAGGCCAAATTGGACTCACATATTTTTGGTGCATTGTAATTAATTAACGTTTGCGCTTTACATGCTCGCATAGGCATAACTTTCATTCCTTTTGGCATGCTGGTTTTTTATTGAATATTAGCTGGTCACACCCAGTGGCTAGCGGCGGCTCATTAAGTGCGTTGTCAACTCGTTGCCTGCCCAAATGCCATTAGAAACATTTTGATGACAGTTTTTCTGTTTTGGCTTTTTAAGAGCTTTACGTGATTTGCTGCTGTTTATACGCGCTTCGACTGCTAGAACGAACGCTCAAGCCCTGCCCCCCTCCTACCAGAGCCTGGCTGCGCAGCAGGACAATCACACGTGTGTCCTGTGTCCCGCTGGCATGCCAAGCATTTTGTTTTTGAGCTTTCAAAGAAATTAAATTAAACGTTCTGCGTGTTTCGTATCCCCCCCTCGAGACAGCCCTGCGCATTGTCCACTCTAAAGCTGAGCCCAGCGCCACCCGCAGCCAACCCCGCCCACGCACTCGCCAGGGGCGCGTTAAATAAACAGTTCATTTGTTTTCATTTAATCGCAACTTTACCTTGCTTTTTTTTTAGATATATATGTATATATGTATATATATTTATATCTGTATATATATTTATCTTTTTATAGCCCGTGTACTTGATATTTTTTGTGCGTTTCGTTTCGTTTTCTTGCTGTTTTTTGTACGACTCTTTTAATTGCCGCACATTTGGCGCTGGGCGTTATTTGCTTTTCAGTTTCAGTTTTTCTTTTTTCGTTGAGGCGGGGTAGGGGGGACTGCGTAGCAAAGGCCCCAAGCCAAATTGCCGCCAATCAAAAAAGTAACACCCACTGTATAAAAATTGCATAAATTATTTGAAAGCCGCTGAAATCGTTTACAGTTATTTGTTTGACTTGACTTTGTTTTTATTATTTTTTTTTGTATTTTTATTTGTTTTAGCGTTCTACAAATAGCTTTCAATATTCGTTGTGACAACTTTTATTGAGTTGCTAAAGTTGCAGATCGTGTAGCTGGTTGAGCACTTTATTTGCATAGGTTTCGCCTTGAAAGAGGGTTTTTAAATTATTATTTCTTATTATCACAGTTTCTCAAATTGAAGCTGAGATCTTTTGCCATATACCTATATTTCTTTTCATCAACAGATCAGATATGTAGATCCTTTAAACTGCCTAATTCGCTTAACTTTCATTTGCATTTATTTTTCTGTTAATACCTTTAATTCCTCTTCATGGGGCAACTGCGATGAGAGCCCAGACTTCTAAGTTATTTAAAAATTCCTTTCAATTTGTAAACAATCGAGTTTTATATCGTGTGGGGCATCTCATATGCTTAGCGCCCATTTGAAATATATAAGGTTTTCTGAATATATCTTCTTTATATCACTTATCTAATTCAAGCAAATGGCATAGTTCCAGACTCTTGATTAAATTCTTTTGGCTTAAATTTGAATGTTCCTTTATCTTGTTGAGAAATTTATTTCGTTAACTTTTCTATATCTTCCATTTCGCTTTTAAGAACATATAACTGCATTAACTCGGAGAGCTCGAAATATATATTTAAATCTTGTTATAGCTCTTCATAACTCTAGTATTTTGTATCTTGTGGTTTCCTTAATATCAACTAGATCTCTCATCATGATATATAACTTTACCTAAGGATTTATATATATTCTGGGTTACTTTATTGCAATTAATACATTTCAGGCAATTTTAGCTTTTAACTCTCTTAATAAAACTTTTTAAAGCAAGTTCTGAAACATTCTGTAGATCTGTAAAGGTGCATAACCTGTCCTTTGATATCATCTTGATTTGGTATTCCACCTCAATTTCGACTGATTTGACTATTGCCTGATGTCCTTTACCCGTTCAACAGTCGCACACAGTAGCCGTTGAGTGCGGAAAACTTTATGCATTTATTGGCTGTTATAAATCCGAATAGAGGTCGAGTGTTTTGCTGGGCTGCCACATTCAGCCCATATTAAGCCATAAAGTGTGGCTTTGTGGCATTGTGAGTGGCTGCTGCTGTTGACGTGGTTGTTCTTTTTGTTGTTGTTGCTTTTGTTCTAGCACAATTCCAATGAAGTTCGCTGTGGTTTCTCTGTTGCTGCTGCTCCAAGCCACTCGCCAGTTAATAAATCAAATGTGTTAATGATGTTTTTACCCAGTGTGCCCACTTTTGACAACAAAGGCAGCACAAGAGGGCCAACAACGACGGCGACAACTACAGCCCCTGCGAGAAGTATTCGTATCCGTAATATGAATCCCACAAAGCGCTATATGGCATACACGGCGCACGCGCACAGCCTCTCTTTCACTCTCTCTTTCTCTGACTCTCGCTCTGTGTACGCCTCTCTGTCTCACTCCAGTGCTGGCCTCTTTTTTTAGTACATTTTTATTTGATTCTCTGGGGCTGATCTGTAGAGGATCCTTGTATTCCGCTCTCTTTCACTCGCGCTCGCCCTTGCTCTTTCGCCGTGTGTGTGTTTTTTATGGCCATTAAATTATTTGGGTTCTTTGTTGTTGTTATTGTTTTCCAGCTTTGTTTTGATTTCAATTTGCCTGTCGCCGGGCTGCTGTCTGCTGCATGCCCCCGCCCATGCCTTTGACAGTTTTTCACAATTTTATTTATTTTCATTTTCATTTTCCACACAACAACACGTAGCAGGTTGGCCAGATTCTCAGTTAACCTATGATTTAGTAGCATGTTATAACTGTTTCTCTTGTGGTCCAGCCTCAGTTGGAGTCGAAGCCGGAGCCGGAGCCACAGCCACATCCACATGGGCACAATCATCCACAGCATTGCGTTGTAATTTCTTGGAAATTTGTGCACACTTTGGTATTTCGTTTTCGTGTGCTCTTCTTTGGGTTTGGGTTGAATTTTTTTATATTTTGGTTTTACGGCCACGGGTTCGTGTGACATTGTCTGGCAATGGGCCTGAACCCGAAACGTAGCCCAAGAGACACCGGAGAGCATCGGCTGAACCTGTTTTTAGGGCCTGATTTGGCATTAAGAAGGTCTTGGGCATGTGTCCGAGTTTAAAGATCTAACTAACTGTGCTCGCTGCTTGATTTGACATTTGGCGTCAGTGGCCATAATTGTCTAGAATTTATGTCTTGTACCTTTTCAGGAGAAGAAAAATTCCCTTTAATTTGTTAGTCGCAGTCGTGGGCAGGCCCAATGCGAAGGGTCAACTGCAGTTTTAATTAGTTGCCGTTGTTTGTTGTTGTTGTTTGTTTGTTGATATTAATAAACATTTATACTAGTTAAAGGTTACTTAGAGATACATAGATATATAGATAGATAGTTACAGCAATAGAGAGAGAGAGAGTGTGAGAGAGAGAGGTATATATATATATATATATATATATATAGTTATATATATATAGATAGAGAGAGAGACGTTTACTGGTGAACAAGACAAAAGACACATGTGGATGTGTGAGTAAATAGTTGTTGTTGAATTTGATATATATTTTTCTTTTTGCTTTTATGAAAATGAAAATGCTTAAGAAAGTCACAAACACAAGGAAAATAACGTTTAAAATACAATAAAATCGAAAATAAAATGCAAGCTGAAGCTGAATAAAATGTATGCGCTTAGTATGAATAATTTACACAGGATAGCAGGAGAGCGGACAGGAGAGAGCTCGATTCAACTGGGAGTTCGTAGGCCTTCGCTGGCTGGCATGGCCGGTTAACGCCTGTGGCCATGCCACGCATGCCTCAAATAAGCGGCAAGCGCCTCATTTTAAGGCCACAGCTGTCAAGGCGCTGGGACAAAGGAACAATGGACGCGCGCACAAGAAGCTCATCCCCGCTGTTAAGCTGTAGCTGCGACTGCGACTGCGCCTGCCGATGGACATGCGGACGCACAGACCCACAGACCCACGGACAGCACGGCTGATTGAGTGAAGGCTGCGCGTACCATAGAGGTCTGACCATGGACTCGTACCCATATCAATTACTTAAAGCTCATTCACAACATTTTTTATTTTCACCTGACAAAAGCCCAAATGGCATCCAATCAATTTGGCCAAGCGCTGGCCAAGCATAAATCCACAGTCCAGCCAACTGCACAGTGGACTCGAGTGAGACTTGGGGAATGCGCGACTGGCGACTGCCATTGATTTTTGGGGGGCAGTGGCAACAAGAGCCAAGAGCACCCAACACATGTTCTTGCGCCCCGAAAAAACTTATCGCAAGCGATGCGATAAACGATAAATAAATACAAAAAAAACAAACGGACAGACAGACAGTGGACAGTGGACAGTGGAACGTCGGATCCTTGGCTAACGAACGCGCCCGCAGCCACAACAATAATGTCGCAGACAACTTTTTGGTTAGTTAAACAGCAACAACAACAGCAGAAAGAAAAAAAACTGTCGAGCAAATGAAATAATATGAAGCGCAGGCAAAACATTTTGTCAGCCCGCAGCTTCCTACATCGCAGATGCAGATGCAGATACAGCTACAGATACAGATACAGCTACAAAGGCTGAGATACAGATACAAAGACGTGGGCTACTTAGTTCACATGGCAACTTTTTGCTTCCTCATTTGACTTTTGACTGTTAAATGTGCGAGTGCTTAACAGCAAGCTGAACGTAAACATTTCTGTTACGCTCTTTTAACAGTCTGCCACTTAACAGCTGGCTGTAAGCTAAGCCGGCTGTTAAGTTGCTTCATATAAAACTTGGCTGCCTTTGCGAGGGGTTGCAACTGCAACTGCCGCAGCGACCCTCAACCCGCAACCTCTCACGCATTACCGAGCGGCTATAAAGTTGTCGTTGTTGTTGTTTTTGCTGCTATTGTTGTTGTTGTTGTTGTTGCTGGCAGCGACATGCGAAACCGGCTGAGACGGCGACTGCGAAGCAGGTGCAGCGACAAACTTCCGCAGCGAATGGTAGCGTGTGTTTGTGTGCGTGTGTGTGTGGCAGCAGCAGCAACATGAAGTAATTAACAACTACAACACAAAACAACAACAACAACATTAACAACCAGCTGATGACGCAGCGCAGCACAGCTAAAGCGTTGACAATAGCATTGAAGTTTTTGCAGCAGCGGCAACTGCAGTTCACTCTCTGCTGCTGCCGTTTCTTCTTCTTCTTCTTCGTTGTTGTTGTTGCTATTGTGCTGATTTCATGGTGAGCGCACGCGGCGTATACGCAATGCTACAAAACTGCCGGGCAAACAGGGGGGCGTGTGTAAATCTGAATCTGCCTGACTGCATACATATTTTAAGAGTGGAGCAGGAAACATGCCCAAGTGGCGGGAATTTGGACAGAGCTAAGAGAGAGAGGGAGAGAGGGAAGGAGATTGGAAGGGATAGTGGGAGAGGCAGAGAGGAAGCACACACACATGTCAAGTGCCGCTGAAAATGTTGAAGAGTGGTGCCACAAAGTGCAGTTAAGTGAGCGAGCTTCCCACGTGTGTGTGTGTGTGTGTGTGTGTGTGCAAGCGTGTGAAACAAATGAAAATCAAAAGCCAAAAAGAAAATAAAACATATGAAGAACTTAGGCTACAAAGTAAAAGTATAGAACTAAACTAGAAACTAAAATCGATAAGTGTTTGCATACAACACAGATCTAATTATAATTAAGCAAATCGTTTATCGATCAACAATATTTTCTATCGTTCATCGATCGAACAATTAACAATTATTTATCACCCACACCAATATCGCAACAGTGTTTGAAACTTTTGTCTTGCTTACCAGCACTGGTCCGGGGCTTTGTGCGCACGGGCTTCACATCGAGTCCGACGCCGCCAGCGCCTCCACCACTAGAGCTGCTGTGACCGCCGCTGCTCATGGCGCTGCCCATGCCGCTCATGCCAATGCCGCCGCCGCCGCCGCCGCTGCCGCTGCCACCGCCGCTGCCATGCAGCCCCGCAATTCCGCTGCCGGACGCGGAGCCGGACGCACCATGATGATGACTATGACTGTGATGGTGATGATGGTGCGCCGCCGCCGCCGCTGCGGCACCCATGCTATGCCGCACAGCGGCCGCTGCCACGGAGGAACTTTGGAACATGTTGGCCGCGGCAACAGCCGCCTGATGCTGCGCCGCCGCATGATGATACGAGGCATAGCTGCTGTCGTAGCTGTTGGCATTGTTGGCCGCGTAATGCGCCTGAGCGGTGCCATCGAACAGACCGTTCGACGTCGAGGCGGAGGCGGATGAGGAGGCATTGCTGTTGTTGCTTTGCTGCTGCTGCTGCTGCTGTTGCTGCTGCTGCTGCTGCTGAGGCGCTTGGTTGCCGGCGCTGCTGCCGTTGCTGCTGCTATTTGAGCTATTTGTATTATTGTTGTTGTTGTTAGTACTACCTTCGCGCTGCTTGGGCGCAGACGATTGCGCCGGTCCAGCGCTGGCCGCATGCGCTGCAGCTGCGCCGCCATTCTGTATGGAGGGCTTGATGTCCAGCGCACAGCTGGCGTCCGTCAGTGAGGTAGAGCCCGTGGCCTGCTGATGCATGAAGGCGTTCATCACGGCCTGTAACGGTATCAATCGCAAAATTGAAGTGGATAAGCAACGAGAGAGAGGGGGAGGGGGAGGGGGCAGAGGGCTTGGCTTACCTGGTACTCGGACGGGCCGGTTTGTACTGAGTCGGGCGTGGAGTCCTTTGGCGGTGTCGGTGGGAATGGAAACGAATGCTGGCCGGCCGCCGTCGTCTGATGGCTTTGGCCCACCTGGCCCAGTTTGTGCTCCACCTGCGGCTCCTGGGGGCAGGCGAACTGACCCATGCCCCAAGCGCTGGCGGGTGCAAACGATTTGTGCTCGCTGGTCAGCCAGGGACTGAGCGGCGGATGAAAGTGCGGCCGGCACACTTGGGACGTGGCATGTGAGGAGGGCATGCGGGATGCTAAAGGAAAAGTAAACGAAAAAAGAGCAAAATACAAGGATAAGAATTTAATAAAACGCGTTAAAAAATCAAGTTAAATGCAGCATTAAATCAATTATGGCCAAAATTTATAACGAAGATTAACAGCCTAAGCCGAGATGAGAATCAAGAGGCAGAGTGACTGAGGTAGAGTGGGCAGGGCAGGGGGCAGAGAGCTCAAGACAGAGACCAGAAGCGATAAAGAATTCATAATAAATGACGTTGTTCTCTTTTTTCGAGGCGGAAAAGCTGCGTTATAATTTATGAAACACCAGCAACAGTTGCTGCTGCCGCCGCTGCCGCCGCCTCTGCTGCTGCTGCTGCTGCTGCCGTGGCAGGCAGTAAGGCACTCGGACCACGGACGCTCGCGGCCTTAGCGCAGACTGACTTTGCATATGGCCAAGACTGCGGCTGCGGCTGCTGCTGCTGCATTGTCATAAATTGTTTAATTTGTATCATAAACAATCGCGTTAAACTTTTGTCCCAAAGCTAAAAAGATCGATCAGCAGCGGGCTTCGAGTGCGCCGCCGCCGCTGCCGCCGTTGCTGCTGCCCTCAAACCCAGAAAGCCGGGCTTTGGCTAAAAGTGTAGCCTAAATGTCTGGCAGTGTATAATTTAGCGGACACCAAGTGAGATTTATGTGCGCCAATGCTGCCGTTTTCATAGCGCTGCAACGCATCGTTGCAACGTGCCACGCCATCTCATATACATGCATACATATATCCTGCAATTGTTTGCGGCAGTGCCAGTGAGGTGTGGGCAGCGGGGCAGGGCTGGGGAGCTGCTTGCTCTGCGCACTTATTCTTATTATTATCATTAATATTGGTGCGCCGGCTGCAGCTCCAAACAGCTCTGTGTTAGCTTTGGGGCTTGTTTGTATGTGAAATTATTTTTGATTATGCAGCAGCCGCTGTCGAACGCTGACGCCAAAGTCGACTCCGACTTCAACTCCAGCTCCAACTCCAACTTCGACTCCGACTCCGTTTGCCATGTTGCCACGAAAAGCCCCGCTTGGATTGTCTGTCTAACAGTAGGTCAGTCAGTTCAATGCTCGCCGAGATGGATTAGTTTTACGGCCCAAGCAATAATCTGAGCAGACGGGCAAATAAAGCTATCAACAGCTAGCCGAATCGTAGATGCTCTATCGCACTGGCACAGGCTGCTCAAAAAGCTGCTGAAATGCATTAATTACCTCAAGGCAAACTCTAACTGTGCTGGAGTTGAAATTTCAAAAAGTAAGAGTCTATTGTAATGAATCGCTTATGGTATCATTAATTACTTGTTTTTAAAGTATTTTAGTATATGATGTGTATGAGATACACTGGGAGAAATAGACCAGGATAATGCACTCAAATAAAGTACGAAAATTTAAACAAATTCAGTCAAAATTATATTTTTCAACTCGAATTGTATTTTAAAATTGTTTTTCGTAATTTAAAAATTCCTTAATACAAGATTCAAGACAATGCTCAATGCGATAATAATGCCCGCTTTTTTCGAGCATGCAAATGCTTGTAAAAAGTATTTTGAACTTAAACCAAGCCTTTATGCCGTTTATTCTGACAATTAAATATGATTCATAATTTATTTAAAAATATGTTCAAGAAGGAAATGTGCTTGAAACTTGACAAGCAAAAAGTCCAGTCAAATTTAAAATTAGCAGCGCATTTTTCGTCGAGTGTACAAAACTCAGTTGGCTTCTCTTTCCCAAGGGTATTCGAAGCTTGCCACTGCCTGCTGCCTGCTGTCTGTTGTTGCACTGTTGCGGATCGATCGCTGCCTGCGATAATATCCATTTGATTATCCTAATAACAGTGCTTTAGCAGCGATATTATATGTACGTGTGTCTGATTATAGAAATTATGCACAGCAGCCCGACGCAGGCGCAGGCGCAGAGTCTTTGGTCCCAGTTGCTGCTGTCTGTTGTGCGATAGTTTTGTGGCACAGTGCAATGCCTCAATTGTTGCGGCTTGTTACCATCCAGCCCCAGCCACAGAGCTAACTTCACACTTTGGCAGCAGAGACAATTGCTGCGACGTGCCACCAAAAAGTGCAGCTGCCACAGCCACATACATGCATGCAGTATGAAGAATTTATATTCTATATGAAGTCGTCATCGACTGGCGCTGTGTATATAATTTTGGGTGCCCAAATAAGCGCATTGGACATGCCAAATTATATGTGAGGAGGCATCGCTTTCAGTGAGCCTTCACTTGCCACAAATCAATGGCAATGCGAACTTTAATTGCGGCCAATGAAAACTTTCAATTTGCGATCGTGTTGCCGATAACAGAGCGCTGTTAAGGCTGCTGTTAAGCGCCGATGAGTCACTGTTAACTGTTGTTGCATTTGCGGCTGCTGTTGTTCAAGGCTGTTGGATATTCTATTTTTTTTTAGTATAAAACCAACTTTTATATATTTTAAAATTCCTTTAATCTTAATTTAAAGATAACAGTGGGCTGTTAAGACTGTTAAGATGAGTCACTGTTAACTGTTGTTGTTGCTGTTGCGGCTGCTGTTGTTAAAGGCTGTTGGCATCTTTTTTTTTTTGTATAAAACAATTCGCTAATAAATCAAGCTGAGTACAGCAATTAAAGTTGCAAAAACACACACACACACACATACAGCGACATTTTTTTGATATTGTTGCTGCTGCTGCTGCTGTTGCTGTTGTCATTGTCGGTATGCAAAGCTCGTGCTGGTGAAAAGCGGCGACGTCGTCGTCGTGCCCTTGGCCGTCCCCCAAAGCCAAAAGCCTGGCTGACACGTTCTACACAACAGCAACAACAGCAGCAACAACAGCAAAAAACAAAGCGCTACAATAAAATCTGCCTTTAATTTTTGTTGTAGCGCACCGCAAAAACAAAAAAGCCAAATAACAAAAAACATTTTGAAGTTTTTGGCCTGCGCTTGATTTCTTCAAACTGACAGATCAAAGCCACAAAGCCGACTCGTATGTGTGTGTGTGTGTCTATGTATGTGTGTGTAAGAGACACTCCATAAAGCGACGCTTAGACATGTGTGTGGCGTTTTAAAAGCGTTTGACAAGCGCTCAACTCGAACTCAACTCGAGCTGAAGTCAACTTAAAGCCAAGTCTCAACTCAGCGCCTGTACGTCTAAGCCGTGTCTGCCTCAGACTCTAAACAGAAAAGCGTACCGAAAGCGCCTTTTAATTGCAGTCTCAAATTGTTGGTGTTGTTGTTGCTATGGCCAGTCGCCAACGTGAATGACATAATTAATTGTATGCACAGCCAGCCGAGCACTTAGCTCGACGTGTTTGACATTTGAAGATGACAATCCCTGACAGAGCGACAGGAACTGCAGGCAGTCAGGCAGCAGCAGCAGCAGCAGGTGATGGGGCAGTGTCGGGCCTATGGCCAATTCAATTAACCAAAATGCAGCTAAAAAGAAAAACAGGCAGCTGGCAATAGCTATGGCGCCTTATCACTGGCAGCACATCGCATTTGAATGATCAGCAACAAAAGGACCGAACTGAAACCTCAGCCTCAGAGTGACAACACTCGATTCATTGTGTGTGCTGTGTGTGAACATCTTGATAAGCAGGCTGGGATGCTATTAGAGCGCGGCCATTGGGTAAATGTAACAGCTTTTCGCAAAAAAGGATTGCCAGCTCTTTGCTAGATTAAATTCACACCAACCGGCGGATTAGGGGTGAGAAAAAGAGCGAGAGCGAGAGATGGAGAGGGAGAGGGAGAGAGCGGGTCGGCAGCTCACCTTATCGCAGTCAGCAAATCAAATCGCCAAATGAGTGCGCGGCGACTAAAATGTAACGTATGTCAGTCAGCCAGTCAGTCAGTCAGTCAGCCAGTCAGTCAGTCATTCAGTCAGTTAGATCGGCTCAGTCACTCACTACGTCAATTTGGGAAATGCGTCGCCTGCTTCAGCTGCTTCCGCCTGGCATTAAGCCACAATCAATCATACAAAAGGCAGCCAGCGGCTGAGACAGTCGATCCAATGTCTTAGCCGTGGCTCAGTGAATCCTGCAATGACCCCTCGCAGTTGCCGCTGCTGCTGCAGGCGCTCGCTTAATTTATAACCTGAGCGACCCTCGATTGTGGCCAGGACATAAACAGAGACTTTTCACCTGCCTCGTTTGTAGGCGCGTGGCTCCAAAATGCGGTCAAGTGTCTCTGCGAGTCGAGCTGCTGACTGCCTGCCTGCCTGCCTGCCTGCCACTTACACCTGCTCCAAATTGAAAAAACAAAAATAAAATGCAGCAAGCGGCGGCAATAAACTATAACGGATTCCAGTTTTAGCCACCACCATGTAGCCGTGTAGCCGTGTAGCCAGGTAGGTCAGTTAGAGGCCGCTGCCGCAAAAGACACCTTCAGCTGCTCAGGGAGCTGCCAGCTCTCCACCAGCTCTTGAGCTCACGAGCTGCTTAGCATTTTGCGCTCTTGTTGTTTGTTTTAATTATTTCTTTGGTTTCTTCTTATTATTTTTTCTTGTATTTTTAATATTTTGCTAGCTTGGCGCATATTGCAGTTCAGTTGCGTGCCAACGGCTTGACTGACTGACGGGCGGACTGACTGACAGGCTGGCGGCTGCTTTATTAAGCGCAAACTGCGCTGCCATTGCCATCTATATTATTAACACTTTATTTGCGGCTTGCTGCCGCTGCTGCCCCCCCAAACTACACGTCTGCCCCGCCCTCTGCCCTGCCACATTTCCGTCTTCAACGCTGCGCGCTGCTCCAGTTGCATGCCAGCTTATCATTAGTCATAAGTTGTCAATTGTATTTATGATAATGCGTTTAATAACTTAACCACAAATTCTCATCCAGCTCCTGCTGCCACGCAATTATGCCACTCATATGCGCATTGCACAACAACTCAACATAGCTCAGGTATTTTTTGTTGTTGAATATATGTATTTGCATGGTTTCTCAAAATTTGAATTATTTTTTAAGTGTTTCATTTGTTATTAATTGCTTAATAATGAAAGACTCTTAAGCCAAGAGTTCTTTTTAAATAATATGCATTATTTAAGTTTTCGGCTTAAACAGTCTTCGGTTTAAGCTTCAAGAAGGTTACTGGTTCGAATCCCAGGCTAGGGTATGCTTGTAATGATGTTTTAGCTAAGTGCCATAGATGTAAGTGATATTTAAAAAAGTTTGGTAGATAGTCTGTAACTGTATATACTATCAATCATAACAAATCGCATATTTCTCATATATTATTTCCCTTTAAAGAAATGACTCATATATTTATAAGAGTCTATGACAAAAACTCTGAAATTTCATTGAAAGTAAATATCTTAATATTTGAAATTGATCTAATAGCAAATGCATTTAATTGGAAAATATTTACTCGATATTTTTAATTGAGAATAACAATTGCAGAGTAGTTAACAAATGTTCAGCTAATTATCCAAGTATTTTCAAATTACATTTCTTATACGTTTCTTTTGATGAGGCAATAAATTATGGCTATGGATAGAGAAAACTGGAGCTGTGGTTAACAAGCATATTTAGCTTAACGTGTGAATTACGTGGCCTGACTAACTTTTGCATACGTGCAGCAATGTTGCCACAAAACATGTTGACAAGACGACAAGCAGCAGCAGCAGCAGCAGCGGCAGCAACGAGCGACAAATGTTGCCGCACTAAATAAAAACTTGCAGCAAGGCGAGGCAGCGGCAGCGGCAGCGGCAGCAGCAACAACAACAACAACAAATACATGTAAAAGCCAAGTTGAGGGTTTGAAATGCGCCATTTTTGTTGCCATTTGTTTGCGTTTGCTGCTCTCGTTGTTGTTGCTGCAGTTGCTGTTGCTGTTGCTGCCGGGCCGCACCATTTTCTTGCAGCTTTTTGTGTGTGTTTTATTTTTGTATTTTTTTTCCATTTGTTATGGTGGGTGCTACGGCTGGTAAAAATGTTAATAATGCGGCTGCATTTGCAGCAGTTGGCAGCGTGCACGCGCACTCATTTTGTAGCTGCAGCTGTGGGTAGCAGCAGCAGCAGCTACAGCAGCAACAGCAGCAGCAGTGTCCAAGTTGCCGTTGATCCTTTTTGGCCAACACGCAAGCATAATAAATTTATGCAAATGCCAGGCCGGAGTCTAGGCGAGTGATTGGGCCGACAGTGTCACTCAGTCAGGCTCAAGTCATGCTGACAGGCTTTGCAGTGGCCATTCAAAGGCATGGCTAATGAGCAATACACACACAGGCACACGCACACACACACAAACACAAACACACACGGACAGGATCTGCAGTCGCTGTCAGGCGCGCCTCAAATGCCTTTGGCGCACTTATGACAGTTCGAAGCGTCAGCAAAATCATTAAAATTGACAAGTTTTTATATGACACAACCAAATTTGGTAAGCCAAAAGGCTGCAGCGGCCACAACGCAACGTTTGAAGTGTTGTTGGGGCAAGTTGTTGTTGCTGTTGTTGTTGTTGTCGCTGCTGCTGCTGCTGCTGCTGCTGTGGACCACCAGGCAGGCGGGCGCTGCTTCACATGTCATAAATAAGAACGCGTTGACATTTATCACAACAAAGGGCTTCAGGCTAAAAACAAAGCTGCGCCCCCCGCACAAAACAAAAAGCGAACTCGAAACGTTGCATAAATTCATAAGCCCTGAACTTGAGAAATTCAATTGATGCGACGACAACAGCAACAGTTGCCGCCGTTGCCGTAGCTGTTCGCCGTTTGCTGCGTCCACTTTTCGCATATTAATAAAATATTTTATTAAACACACGCGCCGCCGCAGGATGCTGTGCCAGCAATATTATGCTAAACAGTGTGCCCCCAAAAAAGGCTGCAAACGAAAATCGTGCCCGGTGGGTCCGTGCAGCAGTCGCAGCAGCAGCAGCAGCGGCAACAAATTTTTGGCGGCGTCTCTTGCGACACACTCGTATGACATATTTTTTATTTTTTTTTTTTTGCCAAGAACAACGCATTATTATTTCCCTTATTCTTGTTGTTGTTATTGTTGTTTGTTTGCTGTTGCTTTTATTGCTGCATTGTTTCGTCGCAAAGAGCAGAAAGATTCAAGCATTTATGCTAAGCAGGCGGCTGAAAGATATGCAAACTGGTTTCTTGTTCGAAAAGCTCGCGAGCTTCTCAACAAATTTTCGCTGCTCATCGAATGTTAATGAGCCGGAGGGGGCGTCATTTGTTAGTTTCGCGGCCAAATAGGCATTGCCACCTGATCAGGTCAGACCAGGTGGTCCCCAGCGTGTTAAGCGTGTGTTCTCCGCTTCTCGGTAAGATTGTTCTATTTTGATAGTTGACGACGCTTCTTGGAAGCCATTAAACATTTACTATTAACCATTTACTATTAGCCATTAAGGCATTAGACATTAAACATTTGCCGATTAGCTGCCAAGCGTACAATGACTTCGCCCCGGCTGATTAATATGCCATTGGGGCTAGCAGTCCCTGCTCGGGCGCTCGCCCGAAAGATCAGTTAAGGCCATGTCGCAGCTCGAACTGGCAAAGTCATTTGTAAACTTGACACTGCCAAATGCAGCACACAAAAGCCAAACGGCCCAAACGGCTGCACAAATGTATTAGCAACAGTTTATCACAAAATGTTGCTGCTGCGGCTGCTGCTGTTGTTGCTGTTGCGACTGCATGTTGCTGTCGTTGTTGCAGTTGCAATTGCATTGACAGCGGGGGCGACAACGTCAGCAGCAGCAGCAGCAGCAGCATCAGCTACAGCAGCCAACAATGCGCTAATATTCAATATTGTAATTGCAGTCACAAATCGTGCTCGACGGCAGTCAAGAGCAGCAGACGGCCTGGCAACATGTTGCTGCTGCTGTGGCTGCTGCTGTTGCTGCCGTCTGTTGTCGGTGAATGTTGCGCTGGTTGCGCATAAAATTAATGAACGCTGCCACATTGCGCTTTGTATGTTCAGTGTCGGCATATTGACCGCTTGCTGTGTTAGACAAATCACAACAACAGCAACAACAACATTGCCTGTTGCTGGCGTGTGTTGCAGCAACATGCGTAAGCTTTGTTTGCCTCTTGTCATTATAAATTGCTGCCGAGCAGCATTTTGATTTTACAAATTAATAATGAAAGCAGCAGACAACACTGTACAACACAGCAGCAGCAGCAGCAACACAGGGCACAGTAGCAACATTATTGATGATGCACATCAGGCACTCTCACACATATACATGCGTATGTATGTGTGCTGTAGTTCCAGGAATCTGGCGCTGACAAATGACAAGCAAGCGGGCAAAAGGATGTCGAGCGCAAAAATGCCAGCTAGCTCAAAGACTTCCGGCCTAGTTCATCAGAAGCGTCGGCAAAAGCTCTAAGAAGAATGCCGCAGCCGCCATCTTGGCGAGCCGAGATTGATGCCAGCAACAGGCAACTAGCAACCAGCAACGAGCAACTAGCAACCGGCAACCGGCAAGCAGCAAGCAGCAACAGGCGACATTGATAGTGATTGAAGGACAGCTGTTCACACTAGCCAGGCGAAGAGCCAGCGGGCAAAACGAAATGTCAAATTAGAATGCGAAACGTGTTGGCAATGGGAATGCCAAGAACTGGGTAGCTGGTCGCTCGCTGCTCGGAGCTGCAGCTGGACAATGGAGTTTGTTCGCTGGACGTGGCGGCACCTTTGGCTCTCGGCGGCATGCAAAGTAGCCAGTTGGTCGGCTAGTCAGGCAGCCAGTGAGGCGACAACGGCAACTGTTGCTGCAGTGCAAATTAATTGAAGCATCGTCGCAATGTCAACGACAGCAGCAGCAGCAGCAGCAGCATTCCCAGCAGCATCAGCAGCGGCAGCAGCAACATCACGTGTTGCATGTTGCATTTGGCGTAGGCAGTTAAAGTTGAATTCAAAGTCGGGCTTTGGGGGCCAGTTGTGGCAGGCACATTCTTATAATTATGTCATTTAATTAAGCAAAGACAGTTTGCCGTTGCCACGACTAATTAAAACATCGCGCGAGCAGCAGCGGCAGCAGCAACAACATGTGCAACGCGGGCGGTGCGCCATATGAATGACCGGCCACTGTCGAATGCAATAAACAATATGCAACAGCAGCAGTAGCAACAACAACAACAACAACAGTTACAATAGCAATCAGGCACAACAACAAACAGCTTGCCGCTGCATCATACGATGCAAAGAATGCTTCCAAGAATTTGGGTCATAATTAATGTGGCATGATTTCAAGACATTTTAATCAAAGCGAATTGAGAGGGCAACTGCAGCAGCAGCAGGAACAGTCGCAATAAGCAAGCTCAAGGTTTGTAATACCTTTGAAAATTGTCACAGATGCACACACAGACACAGTTACGCACACACACACACACACTCACACAAGCTGGGCGAAGCGCATTTAAAGTCACATCAATCATACGCAGCGGTGGCCCAGCTGTTCAATTGCAATACCATAACTCATTTTTATAGGCCGCCGCCACGCTCCCAGTGCCCAGTTCGCTGAAAACTTGCGCACCGGGATTAAGATTTGCGGCCCGAGATTCGGCCATGCCCAGGCTCAGTCAGCTCGACGTCGCAGTCAGTAAATTACAACAACTATTACAACCAAACACACACACACACATTTGTGGTGCCGTGCCCGACTGTCTGGTGCTGTTGCCGTGCCGTGTTCGCCCGCCTGCAGCCTGTTGGGGCCCTGGTCTATGTCTATGGCTTTTGTGCTCTTGTGTTGGCCGTGTTGTAATTTCTTGGAAATTTCTGTTTTATGCGCGCACCACAACTTGGGCCAGCGCGAAATTTATGAGACTATGGCTGACCAAGTGCAACACCTGGTAGCCTGGCAGCCAGGAAGCGGCCCAGCCTTCACTTCGCAACAGCCCCCAAAGGCTCTGGCGAGCGGCAGCGCAAATTGCATTGGCATTGCTTTGGGCTTTAAATGGACTTTGATATCCCTGGCTGAATGGGCCCGCATTTATTTGATATCCCTTTTGTGACTTTGCCACTGTGCGTGACATTTGCGTTAAGTGCGTCAAGAGTTGTGTGGGAATATTTTCAACTGCAGACAAGACATGCACACACACTCACACACACTCGCACACACAACACACTGCCAAAGCTTTCATTTGCCTGATTTTGTCAATGCGATAAGCAACAAAGTTGCAACAACAAATGAAAATTCACGACGAAAAATATTGTCAAAAAGCCGAACTGCTGCTCACCTATTCTATCCCACACTCTGGCCCCAATTATTGTATAGGCAAATGTGCGAGTGCAATGGCAATACGCACAGCTAAACACCGTTAGATTGTGTGTGTGTTTGTATGTGTGTGTGAGTTGATGTGCGTGTGTGTGCTTGTAGCTTTGCTTAAGATGCATTTATTGCAGTCTCTGGCTAATTAAAAGTGCATTTAAATGATTGCAGTCGTGCAGGCGGTCCAATTCTCTTGTTGCATTCAAAACGAAGCCATAATACCCTTTTATGTGCATTTATAAAACAATTCTGGAGATAAAAAACACTACGAATAGCAATGCATAAACTTTAAGTAAGATTATTAAGCTACCAACGTGACATACTTATTTAATCTTAATAATTGAACTAAAAAATTGATGATATAAATAAAATCAAGATCGAATCGGAGGACAATATCATAAAGTACATATCTATACGATAATCGGTTGCAAATTGAATTGTTTGGTTCTCAGTATATCTTTACCAAAGTCTTCATTGAGCTGCGAACATAAAATTGAATGTTTATCAACCTAGGACTTTCAATTAATAGAGTATATGTAGATCCCATTGGGCAGTAAATCTCATTGACAAATACATTGACAATCTCATTAAATAATACAATGGACGTACTAGTAAACAGGTTCAAAAACGTACTTAAAATAAAGTAGAATAGAAAGGTAATACAAATTTCTCAAATATATTATACAATTATCATGATACTCTTCTATTTGCCAAAACTGACTAAAACCCTGATTTCCATTGTTATAGTAGGCTTTTATAATGCACCCCATATATTTACATTCATTCCATCAAATTATCAAAATGAAATCTAATTTTTAGAAAGTGTCTAAGAATTTTACTTGATTCTTTGATGATAAATAAAAACTTATATTTTATTACGATCGATATATGCATAATAACCAAATTAGACAAGTACAAACTCGATGGAAAATGCATGAGACCCGTTCTAGTGTAGAGGACAAATGCCAACACGTAAAAACTTCCAAGTTTGCCAAAACACAGAAACTAAAATAAATAAAAGTTTGTTGAGGCCATATTGTAGAATATATATATATACATATATATGTTATACATGTTCAAATACAGATTTTTTCATCGAAAAGGCAACCCAGAAATAAGAAATGAGCAACAATAAATACGCGGCCAGAGCCAAAACAATACACAAGAAAAATAAATAAGTGAATAAACATAAAAAACAAATAAAAATCAGAAAAAAAAGTTATTGCCAAATTTTCGGCATGTTTGCTTTTGAAATTTAAATTTCACATGTTGCTTTTGTTGTTGTCGGTTTTTATGGCTTGTATCATAAAAATCTGCAAGTGTGTTAGTTTGCATGTGTGTTCGTATGCTTGTATTGTGTTTGTGTTGTGTTTAAGTGACCGCGTCAAAATCCATTAAACTGCATTTGCAAACACACGACGAGAGTCTCAATGTTTGTATATGTGTGCGTAAATGGCAGCCCCCTACACACACACACACACACACACACGTTCGCACACACACTTACGCCCGCTTTACGCGCTGTTATTTGGGCTGCTCCAAATGTTAAGCGCTTGAGCTAAGCAGCAGAGTCATATGTGCCAGCTAAATTGAGTTACTGTTGGAATTCAGTTTTTTGACAACTCTGGCGAACGTACTCATCCGAAATGTGACACATGCAGACTAATGAATTTTAAAATCAACGCTCGCCACAGGTGCTCCAACGAGATCTCCACCAGCAGCAGCCACAGCCACAGGCACAGCCACAGCAGCAACTGCAAGCGCTGATCCAGCCGACAAACTGTCTGTCAAAAAAATGGCAGACAAAGAGCGCGCGATTTGAATGCGCGGGCTTTAGAGTGCATGAATGGAATTACAGCAGCCGGATCAGTGCCTGCGCGTTGCCATCAAATCAAATCAAGCATCAATAAAGTCCGCATATGAATAACATGAATTAAACATAAATGCAAACGGGGCGGCGGTCGGCGGGCAATCGGGCTGTGGAGGCTGTGGAGCTAAGGAGGCTGTGGCTCGCCAAAAGAGCTGATTGATCACTTGCAGCCACCCGCTTGGGCTGTCTTTCGGTGCGCGCGTTCCACATTCCGCGCCACAGAGAAAAAAAATTTTAAATTAAAATTTTCGCACACTTGAGTAGCAGGAAATAAATTCAACGGCAGCCGCATCGATGCATGTCACACGTCCGTCGTCTGTCCCGCTCGTCGCGTTTTACGTGGAACTGTCAAAATGCAGGCAAAAGCTGCGCTCAGCTACAACAATAACACTAACAACAACAACAGCAACAACAACAACAACAATGAAAGAAAATAACAATAACAATGGCAATGGCAACTGCAGCGCAATGCTAAGTGCCAAGTGAAAATGGATTTTCGGGCAGTCAACTGTCAAAACTGACAGCAACAGCAGCCGCCGTCTGAGCCGCCGCAACGGTGGCACCCACTTTTTCAAATTGAAAATTAACTTAGCGGAACCCAAAATTTCTGCCTGACTTTTTGGCCCCAAAAAAGTGCTCACATTTTCGGAGCAATTTGTTGTTGTTGCAGGCGTGTGAATCTAGAAATTGCTGTCGTCTGCTGCTGCTGAAGCTGTCTGTTGTTGTTGTTTGTTGTTGTTGTTGTTGTTGCTGCTGCTGCATAGACAATTTGCTTCTATTTTCCGTATACTCTAAAGGGGTTTTATCATTTTGCCATGAAATTTGTAAGTCTTAACAACAGACATATCCTAACACATAAATGATATATACTCTTGTTCAGTATCAACAGTCGCGGGGCTTGAGCTCTGTTCGTCTATCCCTCTGTCTGTTTCTATGCTAGCTAGTTACTCAATTACTCTTATTCTTATAGCTCTATAACATATACATAGCTACCGTAAAAATGATCTGTCGTAAATTCAGTTTATGTTTACAAAACTTGTTTCCTTATCAAGATATTTAACCGAAACTCAGCGATTATAAGCTCCCTTTCACATAAGTAAAGATAACCAACATCGGAACACTATATCAAATACATGCCACAGAAAGATCGATCGAAAGTAAAGTTCTATAACAATATGTTCTTATTTTACAATTTATCTTGAGCAATATTAGCATTTAAGAGTTCTACTCTCTACTCTCTCACATGTGAGCTAAATTTTATCCTCATCGAACTACTATATAATAATGACATACTCGGTCGCTAATAAAGTTTCTTTTTGAATATTATTTTGTTTTGCAAGATATCCTGACCAAACTCAGCAATTACGAGCTTCACAATTCTCCTCACATATATGCAAGATCGTAAGTCGTATGCCCACAAGGGTATTTAATCTTCGCCGTGCCAATAATATTCGGGTTTCCTTCATTTTTTTTGGGTTTTCTTTTTGTGGCAACAAATTGCGCGCAATTAGAAAACATGGAGCTGCAGCTGGGAAAAGTTAAAGTGCGCCAAGTCTGGGAGTCGCCACGTCTGGGCTAGTTACACCGCAATTGTCAAGCTGTAAGTGAGCTGTTTACAGTTAAAGCGAGGGCCCGTTAAAGCTGCCACACACACACACACGCACACACTCACAGAAATCACATTTGGGGCAGCCAAAAATAAAGCAGTTTGTTAAGGGAAAAACCAATGCCGGGGGTTGGGCAAACAGATTCAGTAAGTCCCAAAGTACAGCTAAGGGATGTTGCCCCTGTCGCCGTTGCCCCTCCCTCTGTGTCGAGCGCAAAGCCAACAGGAAACGTGCAACAAAAAAATAAATACCAAAAAAATGAAGGCGCGAAGCAATCGATTTGTGGGCTGAGCCAGCCCACACACTCACACACACACACACACGCATGAGAGCCAACCCCCATTCATTAAAAACGCATTAGAAATGACATTAGGACAAATGTAGCCTCAGTGCGCCACTAAAATTACTTAAACAATAAATAAAACATAAAACTGGAATCAGAATCGGTTTGGCGGGGTAGTGGGAGTGGGAGTGGAAGTGGGAGGGGGGGGGGGGTCTCTATTACTTACTGTGCTGATGATAGCTGGGATAGTAGCGTCGATGGTGTCCATTGCTTTCGAGCGCATAGAAGGCGCTCATGTCGCTGGTATCCAGTCCGAGGCCGGCGCCGCCAGCACCGCCGCCCAAAGCGGCACCAACGCTGCTGCCCGCCGATGAGGCGCCGCTGGACAGGCTGTGATGGCTATGGGCCAGGCTGCTGCCGGCGCTGCCCAGGCCATTTGTTTGGGGCGAACCGCCACCGCCGCCGCCGCCGCCTAAGCGCGGACTGTCGTACCAGCTGCGAGCGGCAGCCTCCGCTGTTGAGGTCATATCCATTTCGAGTATAATTTTGAATGTTTTTTACGTAGTACGTGGGGCGCGCAAAATTCTACAGAGAATCAAGATCTCTGTGCTCCTGCTCCTGCTCCTGTTGCGGCTGCTGCTGCTGCTGCTTCTGCTTTGCACTCTCTTGCTCTTAAGCTCGAGCGTGTTGAATAATTGCCGTTATTTATATTTATTATTAGACGCTTCTCAACACATGTTTATGCGCGAGTTTTTCAACACTGCGTGGGCTGTAAATGAGGTTAAATAAGAACTTCTTGAAAACTTATTTTCGATTGTCTTCGACTCGCAAGTGATATGATTTTCAACGGTAGCTCTTGCGTGCCTTATCTGCTTCACACCGTTTGCTTATCAGCCTCAATCAATTTTATATTTGGTTTCTAATTTCTTTTTATAGCCAGCCAGTACAGCTGGCAATCAGCTCTGGCCAGTTGATTTACAATTGCGCGGTAGCCACAACAATAACTGGGTGTATATATAGTATATATATATATATACAGTCCAGGTCCAACAGAGCCTGATTAGAATTTGATGACCACATGCGTAGCCAAAGTGTGGGAAACGGGGTATTGCATTTCGTACACACTTGATCGATGGAACAATGAAACAGAAGGCATACACAGTATTTTGCAGCAGTCCTCCCGGGGGATCTAATAAACATGTCGCATTCTGAGGAGGCACAAACAATTTTTGGACCATTGTTCTGCATTGTTTTCTCGGTGTTTACAATGCAACTCGTCTAATAAACCCAAAACAATGTCAAATCATGTCAATTGTGTGCCCAACGCTGTGTGAATTCCAATGTCTGGTATGCTGCTCAAGCAAAATAGGCAAGCAAATAGCAAAAGATGAAAAAATATCAAACATTTGTCAGCTATTACTTAGCATTTTTTTCAAGCAATATCAGTTCGAAGAGAGATCGAATAATTAAAACCTGGCTGTCTTTAGCATTTATATGCTAATGATTATAATAGTTTTATTAAAGAATTTGTTGGGCAGGAAATCTAAGTAAACAAAGAAACTAAAAAATGCTTATTTGCATCAATTTTTATTAGTATTAGTATCTTTTATATAGATATGGAACGATCTGACTTGACATACATATATATCACAAAATAAAAAAAAGGCTGACAAAGCTGTTTCTTTTTTAAACTTGTAATTCTCAATTCCAATGGCAAGTATGTTGATCAGGCAGTAAAAATACCAACCAAAATTCTTGCAAATAATAGTTGCTATAAATTTGGTAACAAATTGTAGCATTAAATTTAGTACATATGATTTATACAAATATCAATCTGATTCGTCATACTTATTTTAACAATTTCATTTCGACAGAAGATAAGAACTGTCCCATATTTATAACAGTTATTCCTTTCTTGAATTTTCAAGTTAAGAATTATGTAGTTTTCTACAAAGTTCTTCAAATGCTGTCAGTTAAGAAGTCAACTCGCTTGAACAATAGAACTTTTGTGCGTGCAAAATTGATGCGCTGCATACCTAGCCTAAGACTGGCTGCCTTGCAGGCAGGCAAGCTGCAATTGTGAATGCCTTTTGCCTGGCTCTGGCGCTAGAGCTCACAACTGTATTCCGAGAGCGACAACTTGTTGTGTGGGCGTTCGGCACCGACGGCAACTGAACTGGTGAGCGTACTTGGGTGAAGCGGGGAAAGGTGTGCTGCAATAGCTTCACCTGGCCGGCAATTAGCGCTAAACATGCGGTTTATATCCTACGCTCGACTAGGCCCAATTAGATGAGTTTTGGGGCCTGGGGGTTGCTATCTGTCGCATCATTGAGTCCACAAAGCAGCATATATCAATATGCTAGATATCTATTGCCGCGTTTGCTTAGACAGGTAGCTGGACACAAAAGTATATATAGAGATATACAATTTTTGAAAAATTCTTATCTGGCATTCTATGTACATATGTGCCCTATGGTATCTGCTGGTTGTATCTAGCTGTGTATGTCTGTTCAGTTCTTGCCAGATTTTTATCAATAATTTTGACTACTTTTTGTTTGTATTTGATGTGGCTGTTTTGACTTTTATAGTTGTTGTTGTTGTTTGTTTTGGCTTCAACCAAAAATTATTAATAATAAAAAGACAGCAGAACTTGCTGTTGTCTCAAGACCTGTCCAAGTTGCTGTGGCTTGCTGTTGTTGTTGTTGCTTGTGGTTGGGCCTCAGATGCCTATCGCACAATTGACAATTGCGCTACAAACAACCAGGCAACTGATGATAAGGCAACATAAATTTATTCTATGAACACTGCGCACTGTTTTCAGTTTTTGATTTCGATTGTTTAAGGTTTCACTGTAAAATTGCTGGGCACCCAAAACTCAATCAATTTATCAGAGGCACAGATAGCTGCACTCGACGACATTGTTGTTGCTGTTGTTGTTGTTTTTTTTTTTTTTTTTTTTTGGGGAAAACACTTTTCATTAAAAAGTTAGAATTGATAGCAATAAATTGATAAGCCAACTGTCAAATATTTTGGGTTTCTTTTTTAATGTTTTGTAAGTTTATATTGTTATGTATCTATAAAAATAATGCTGATTGTGGCACTTGGGCTGATAAGAACTTGTGTTGCAGCTGCGTTAAAATCACATCTGTTGCAAGCTTGCTTGCGTTTTGGTTGAACACTTGTCATTTAACTGTATTATTTGATAAAAATAATATTTGCATAATTTTCTTACATTTTGCACACATTTGTTTTGTTTATGTTTTCTTCTGGTTTGTTTTGTTTGATTCAGCACTAATTTGTTGTTAGGTAAATTTTTGCGCACTTTTGCCGACGCGATTTTTGTAGCTGGGCTTGTTGTCGCTTGCCGCTGTTTATTAATGTAGAATTGTTGTTGATGTTGTTGTTGTTGTTAGAGCGTAATTGCTGTTGCAAACGCGACGCGCAACGTATACGTAATACGTAGTGTGTGAGCACACGAAAACGATAAACGAAACGAGCGAACGGGCGAACGAGGCACGAGCAAACACTTCAACGGCCGCAGACCAACTGAACCACGAGCGCAAAACAGGAAAGCCAGCGACAGAGACACGCGCTGCGTATGTGTGTGTGCGTGCGCGTGTGTGCGCGCGTGTGTGTGTGAAACTCGTCTGACGAGGGCCGGGCTTTGGCATTTGGCACACACAAGATGGTCGCAGCTGCAAGCGGCCAGGCCAGGCAACAAAGCGAGACGGCACTACTGTCAATGGCAATATGCTTGTCACTGTTTGGCTTGCATGCGGGGCGTGTTTTTTGTTTGTTATGCACGCGGGCAGGTAAACCGGTTTGCGTTTCGTTTCGCTTGGCTCTGGTTCCCGTTGATGTTGTTGTTGTTGTTGCTGTTGTTATTGCAGTTGCATGTTTGTTTGTTTGTGTAGGGTATGTTGTTGCTGTTGTTGCCGTCGCTGCTGCTGCTGCTGCGGCTCGTCATGCTCGAGTGCATCGTTCAATAATCTCTCTGTGGCACGCCTCTCTGCGCTCTGCACTTGGCACGGTGCTTCAACGTCGACTCGCTCATGCGCCAGGTGAGGCTTTGGCTTTGGCTTTGCTTGTCTGTCGACTCTCTCTCAGCCACTGCCTCTCACTCTTTTTGTGCCACAGCGTTTCGGCCACTGCTTTCTGCCTGCTGCCTGCTGCCTTTGCCTTTGCCTTTTACCATTGCCATTGCCTGGCTGTCAAACAGTGACAACAATCATCGATCGTTCCGTTTGTGATTATGTGGTTTATTTATGGGCTTTAACATGTGTGCAGATTTGTCTGCCGATTTTGAGTTATGCATGTGAGACGCACAGTCTGTCTGAGTGTAGGTGTGCGTGTGTCTCTCTGTATGTGTGTGTGTGTTGGTGTGTATGTATGAGCTGTTTAGCGCACATAAAACTTAATTTGCATAAATTAGCAGCTGGAAATTAAGCTAAATACACAATTATGCCCATGTTTATGAATATAACTGTGCACACACACACACGCACGCTCATACACTTAAGTATGTAAAATAGCTAATAAGCATACGATTTGGCCTCCACAGCCACAGCTTTTGTTTCTTTTTTCTTCTTCTTATTTTTCTCCGGCAGCAGCATCTTTGGCTGCCACACAAACTATCTAGATACAAATTATTAATATCGAGCTCATATTTTTTGTGGTTGAACAACTTAGCAAGTTGGCTGCCGTCTTCAACTTTTCGAGTCTGAGTCTTTGTGTAGTTTGTGTTGCCTCTGTACAGCTGCTGCGCATAAACAGCAAACATACACACACACACACATACACAGACAAACAGAGGGAGAAATATATGCGCTTGTATATAGGAAGCGCTGCTACGTGAGCTGCCTTTTTCGGGGTTCCCGCATTGATTTTCGCTTTAAAAAGTTTTTCATTTTTTGCGCTCGAAACTTTTTGGCAAAAGGGTTAAATGCTGCGAATGTTCCTGTCGTTGTTGTTGCTTGCCTGCACCTGAAATTGAGCGCAAAAGTAGCGCAAAGTCTTTTGCAAGTGCCTGAGCAGGATGCTCTGCCGCAGCTGGACCAACTTTCCCAGGGCAGGGCCCCGCCAAACATATTTTGAAACATTGCATTCTCATTTCATAAGTTCATGCAACTGAGATAGAAATCTGAGTAGCTCATTTTAGCTTTATGGCTTTAAACAGCTGAAATTGTGCCACGGCTGCCCCAAAGCAGCAGTCAGAGAGATTGCAATATGCCGCTGATACTACGAGATACATGTTTAGAGAACCACAAACACACACGTAACATTGTAAGACATACTTATTTTTAGGTTAAACTTGATCTGAGATCGGACAACAAGATACATATATATATATTTATATGCACAACATAACCTGAGCATGGGAAATAGCCAAAGCAAAGCTAGCTTGGATCATTTGTAGGGCATAATCAAAGAAAGACGTTATTAATGCAAATGGGTGAACAAACGAAACTAACCAATAGAAATAAACACTTAAAGATAAACAATATAAGGTCTATCTTTAGGTTGACTTCTCAGGCAAAACAATTAGCAATAGCTGTGGATAATCAATATATTTGGCAATTTGATAAGATTAGATACTTGGTGACTATATTAAATGCCAAGGTTGATATCAATATCATCTAAATGAAGTAAGTGTCTGACGCAAAGATTATTAACTGAAATCTGACAAAACGGAAATACCAGAAAATTCAACTTTTATTACGTACACAAAATTTGGATTCCAAAGCGTTTAGACTTACTTAAGGGCAATAAGATAATACAGGCTATAATAAATTTAACAGTCCAAAGGGATTCGTTAAAAGCAAATTGCATTTTTAAAAGAACTGTGCAGCAAAATAATATATTCCGAAATAATGTAAAGTAAGAGATCAGTCAAATTTAAAAAACATTTGAAACAAGTAAGGCGGCTTTAGTTGGCGGTGACCGACTCGGAGATACCCTGAACCTTCTTGATGGCTGTATCTATTAAATGAAAGATACTTGATCTGAGATTGGCTCAAAAAACAGGATTTCGATATCGATTTCTAGCTATTGCTTGGAAACGGGGCAACTTATCGATTATCAGAAACAAACTCGTACTGCGCGGGCACTAGGAGGACCTACCTTCAAGTCTTTAGCTTTTATGAGAGATCTCAGATCCTTGCGTTCTTACATACGGACAGACGGATGGACGGGCGGACAGACTGACATGGATAGATCGACTCGGCCTTTGATGAATATATATACTATATAGGGGTCGGAAATGCTTCATTCTGCCTGAATGGGTTCAGGGTATAAAATTTTTGCTTTGATTAAAGTTGATTTTAATATTTTACTAAATGTGAATGTGAGTTAATACAACAATTTTGATAGCGTGAGGTCTGTTAATTTCAATTAAATATATTCAAATGTTTATTAAATATATAAACTGGAATTTCTATAGAGCCCAGCTCAATAATCATATTTTAGCTTGTTTCAAATTGTTTGAACTTAATTGTTTGTTATTGTTTGGGAAACTTGTTTGCATTTAGCTGATTTTAGATAGCCTAGCATTCGCTTAGTCTAGTATGAAGCTTAGTAACTGGATTTGAACCGATCTCAACTCGAACTTCTATTATTCAACTTAACGGTTCTTTAGCATGTTACTTTTTTCCTCACATTTTCTCCGACTTTCTTTTGATATGCTCGCAGTCTACGCAGAAATCATCAAGCATATAAATAGCTCGACCTGTACAGGTCTGGCACCCACACACACAAACACACACACGCACACACGCATGGTGGAAAAGTACTTCTAATGCATATTTTTCCAGCACGTGCGCAGCTTTTCCGGCTGCGTTCGCGTCGTTGTCCATGTCCAAAACTCGGCGTCGTCGACAGAGCGGAGCAAAGCAGAGACAAGGCCAGCCCCCCAATAGAGTAAGCCATGTGCAGCGCAGCGTATGGAGTTACCCCCTACTATAAGCCTCCCCATCCACACCCCCCAGAGCAGAGACCCCTCGCTTAGATCTAAGTATTCCTGCATTGAATTGAAGCCGACGCACGTTGCGTGTAATTTTGATTTTAATCGCATAAAAATGTTTTGTTTATATGTATAATTTAGTTTTAGCAATTTATGTTAACCTTTTGTTACCATTTTTAATTTGTTATTGTTGTCGTCGTCGTTGTTGTTGTTGTTGTTGCTGCTGTAGCTCATAAGCAGCAACAATTAAATGCGCCATAAAATTGGTTAAAATACGCGCTCGCTATTTAAATGTATCTTTGAGTGTGTGTGTGTGTGTAGCTGTGTATGGATAGATACATATAGTATAAATGTGCGCTACGCGACATATAGACAGTTATTATTATTGTGGCAGTTGTTGTTGTTGTTGTTGTAATTGTTATAATCATTGCCATGCGATAGAAATCAGCGACATTTTTACAGCATTTAAACAAAGCATAAATTCTGATTTAGCTTCAAAACTGTCGCAGCTTCTGCCTGACTCTGTGTATCTGTGTGTGTGTATCTGTGTGCTTGTGCATCTGTTTGCATGCAATATGCTGCTCGAATATAATCATAAAAATTGTGCGGCAGATTATAAATAAAATCAACAAAATAAAATGCTATTTAAATTGCCACTTGTAATTGCAAAATCCCTCTTTGCGCCCCGCCCAGCCCCTGAAGTCAAACAGCGTTCCACATATTATTGAGGCCATAAATATGCATGCCGCGTTCCACACACACACACTCAACTAAACTAACTTTTTATGAATGGTTTTTAACATTAAGATAAACAGATATAGCCAAAAAGCTTACATATGATACGCTGGAATGTGGTTGATAAAATAGTTTTCTATAGAAAAGATAGCGAATCTTAATGATAATTACATGGCTAGACGAAAGTTAATTGTTGGTCTTTTACTTTTCAAGAGCTGTTCTTTCCATATTGTTGTTAATATTGTTTTAAGGTTACTTCACATTTTCTCGATCCATTTATTGCCGTAAAAGTGCGTTTGTAAAAAGATGAAAAGGGACTCAAAGGAAATATATAGTGTAATACATCATAAATAAATATTGTTAGAATTGTTATGAAATTATTTTAAATTTGTCTGTTCCAATAATTGTTGTTAAAAACCTTTTTTTTATTTAATATCTTAATCGAATCGGTTCTTAATTGAAGCCGCTAAAATCGAAGGCCAGAGAGGCCTAATGACAACGTCAAATTGTCATATATAGCTGAGCTTTCTATTTCCGTTTCTTTTCGAATATTCGCGATTTGAATGAACTTGGGGAAATTACGTTTTCTGATAATAAGATATCATTAAATTAGGTTAACTGTTTATGAATAGGCGCCTCTTTAATCTTATCTTCCGGTGCGCAAGGCTGTTTCAACGTACTTGAACTTTTTTGAGAGATATAAGTATATCTTTTCTTAATCATATCAATTAGCTGGTTAGGCTGTCTGTTCTTTTGCCAATTAATTCACTCAGCTATATAGATATCTTTATTTCATTTCAGTTAGATAGCGTATCATTGTTAGGAGTTACATTTCATTGTCAAATAGTCAGCGGAATTAAAATAAAATAAATAAGAAGAAGGATGAGTTGCCAAGGATTGGAAGGATCGCCAATGTGAGTTATGATAATATACGAAATAATGTATAAAATATAAAAATAGATAATATCTGTTATTTGTGCTAACTCTATTATTATCCACATATTCATTAAGGATAAGCACAACTTATGAACGAAAATTCCTTTTAATTTAACATGGGAAGAACCGATAAGAGCTGTCATTATATCTTATATTACATTGAGCTGCTCTCCAGGATAAACTCTTTTGCGTTAAAGTTAAAAAAAACGTTTAGTTCGATTCAGTTTTAGGTTTGGATATTCCGTATCCAATTAATTCGTTTCAAGCTTCGGCTTGTGGTAAATAAATAAATGATAAATATATATAGCTATTTAATAAGTTTTACATTTAACTTGAAGCCAATCAGTCAATTGGCTCAAAGGAAACCAACAATAGTCACGTGCATCACCCTTGGCAATAATCGGCAAACATTTTGCTAAACTTTGCTGTTGATTTTCTGTGTATATATAATTTAATAACTATAACAACAACAACAACATTTGCAATAGACGCCGGGGCAGTTCATATGTCATGTGCCAGTTTTGCAACTGCAGTGCAGCCAGCGCCCTACCTACAGCCCCGTACCGCCCACTGCCGCCAAGCTAGTCCACTTGGCCACGCTCTAATTTCATAATAAACTGGCTAGCAGCCATTGCAACAACAGGAACAACAAGGCGCATGCATGGCGGCCAACCTGCAACGAGAGGCAATTCAAATTGACTGGGGCGCCTACCCAAACCGCAATGGGTGTAAATTTCATGGAGCGGCATAGCAGAGCCTGGCGGCACATCCTGTGCAGCTCGTAAGCACCTCATGCGCTAGGCTATAAATGTAAATTGCCTAAATGTGCAAAAGCTCGAGCATAGACCATACGTTGCCCGCACACTGACACTGGAAGTGGAGGGGGGGGGGGGGGGGGTGTGAGCGGGATTGCAGCAGAAGAGGTGGGAAGTTGGGGCTGTGAGGCCCGTAAATGAAATCAGTTGGTGCGCGAATCCTGCATGGGTCAATTATGCAAATGTCCGAGCGGCTCGTTCTCGACCTCGTCTGGGCGCGCACACACACATGCATGCAAATGCACATGCACATGCACATGCACATGGACATGCCCATGGACGTGGACATGGACATACCATGTCCTGGGTAGGACATGGACACATGTGCGGCATGGCGAAAGTGATTTGTTGTTTGGCAGCGCAAATCTGTTTTCATATTAAGTATTTTAGCGCAAATTAAGTTGAAAATGGCAGCCGAAACAAGCGATCCAGACATTTTTAATGGTCTAGGCCTTTGGGCCCACAACTACCAACTGCTCAACAATGTCCAAATGCCCACAACTTTCACTACCCGCCCGCAGTGCTTTCCATTTCGCAGCAGCAGCAGCAGCCGCCGCATTAGCAGCCAAACAAATGCCCGGGCACGTATGCAAAGCATGACGAAGAGGATGGCAAAATAGACGATGGTAACAGAGGGGGTCGGTTTGTGACTGAGGGGGGAAAGCAGACGCAGTGCAGCCTGGTTTCAAATGCGACCTTTTGGTATATACATATATGTATATGTATATATACATATATACCTTCGAGCATCAGGGGCGGATTAGAAGCTTGCCTTTTCAGCATCGATCTTATATATGAATATATAGAGCTTGGTGTGTCTACTAAAAAAAAATTAAACTGATAGATTCATTTAAAGAAGAGATTTTTGTGCCATATTCTCTTTCTTATGCTTATGATTAAAATGTCTTTAAGTAAGCGCTGGAGAAAAGCTATGCAAAAATCTTAATACCACACGACTTAATAATAAATCGTATAAGTTATTAATTGCTTAATTTAATTTTCTGGTAAGAGCTATCTGTAGATTTATACAATATTTTGTTATATGAATTTACAGATACCTTTAATGCAGCATTAAATCCTGACCATGTATATACCCAAGTGCTTGCTCGCTGCTTCACTCCGTCCCTGGTTGGGTCTAGGGTCTAGGGTCTAGAGTCTAGAACAACGTCCATTGTTTGCGCAATGTCTGCGCGAAGTTTTGCCAATTCATGAGGCGTTGCCCGTTAGTCTGTGCCCTGCCGTTAGTTCTGCTCCAGCATAATACGCTTGGCAAATAGCGGACAGCCTGCCAGCCATATATGCATGCGAGTTTTCCGCTTTTCCGGCTGGTAAACGTAACGAACTACGTGCAGGCAGGCACACATACGTGGCGCGACCAACAGAGGGACGCACAGACAGCCAGACGCGGCAGCCGTCCCAGCTGGGCCTGGACTGTGGCTGTGGTTACTTCCGCTCCTGCTCCTGCTGCTCCTGCCACTCCTGCTGAAAGCTTGGCTAAGCACCTGAGCAAACTTATTGTTGGACTGCGCATTGTTTGCCAGTCGCCGACGCCGTCGCCGTCGCCGGTAGCTCGAAATGAAACCAAAACCGAATACGTCAAGGTTAACGTGAGTGTGGCGTGCCCCACACCCATCGCCCTCTCTCGGTCTACACCTATGGCGACTAAATAACGAGGTGTCTGCCAGGATAATTTTACGATTTCCTTGCTATGCAATGCGAACAAAGCGAGCAGCCCGACTTGCATTTGAGCCCCCTTTTGCTTGGAACTGGAACCGCTGCCCATTAAGCAATCTGGCCCTGGCCCAGTGTGACAATCCGTTCAACACCTACATGACTGCAGCTGAGATGCGACGCAATCTTCAAAACTAAAAATACAAAAATGAATATAACAAGGGAAGAGTAGAATGAAGCAGGCAGATGAGGCACATTCATGCGCATAATGCGAATCTCTTTGCAAATTACTTTAAACAACAACAAAATCTCAACTGATGGTCGAGGAGTTGCTGTTAAAAGGCCGCCGAGAGAGATGAGACGCGAGCGATAAACGTGAGCGATAGACGATAAGCGATAAGCGCTTACGCATTTCTGAGTGCGAAAGACGCGATTCGTATGCCTAGCCAAGGGCGAGGGGTAGCCGGGTAGCTGTCAACGGGGCCATATGTGCTAGAGCATGCCGCAGCGACAACAAAAACAACTGAAATGTATTTTTTTTTGAGAGAGAGAGTTTTGCGATTACGCTGATCAGATAGGCGATCGTGTGCGACGGGGCGTGCGGCGAAGGGAATGCCAAACCGAAAAGGGAACTGAGAGCTGCGAACTCGGGCACTGGGAACGGGAACGGGAACTGAAACAGGGTTTGTCGTAATTTGATGTCATATTGTGTCACACAAACACAAGCACACACACACAGACAACAGTGTGCGATATTAGTGAGAGATAGCGAGATTCTAGCTAGCCGCGCTGTGTCAACTGCGATTTACCTGCCACAAGCGGCAACTACACAGGATCAAGGATATGGTACATAAGATCTAACTACCGTATAGATATTGGCGCTATCTTTGAGACTGTGTGTTGTAGGCGTCTTTGAGACGATCTGCCACTCGAATGTTACGTTCATCTGGGCATTGGTTACATTCAATGTTGTCTTGAGTCCAATTTCAGTTTGGCTTTGCTTGGATATATATCTGTGGCTGGGGCCAAGCACGCGTTTCTTTCATTGCTTTTGGACGGCGGCGCTACTTTAATGGATACTCTTGTTGTTGTTGTGGGTTTAGCTCGGATCGTTTACGAGCTCTGCAGTTGACTCGGGCTTTTATGATAGTCGTTGCGCTGCGCATACAAATGATTTGATTTTGATGTGATTTTTTGGATGCGTGTGCTCCGCTTTGGCCATGATTTGAGTTACTTCATTTGTCACTTGGCCATTTAATGCGTTTTCCTGGGAATTCCAGACAGCGACCGCAGCAGCCGACATCGCGTCGGCTATTGCCTTTGATTTTTATGACGCAGCCAGCTCCTGACGAGGCCATCGCCTAATTTCACTCGAGCTATGAGCGCTTCAGCTCGCCCGCTCAGCACTTTCTTTAACCGTTTTGATTTCGCTGCAGATTGTAAGTGGAGTTGTCTTCTTTTTGTGTTCGACCTGTTAATGAGTTCATTTTACATGGTCCACATTTGGCCATTGGCTATTGGACGTTCTAATTTGGTTCGATTTGTATCTGAGCTGAGCGCTGTTTAAGTGCCTTTTAGCTGTGATTAGTTTTAATGACTAGTTTTTCGTTTACTGCTACTATTGAGGTTTATGTTTTGGTGACCGATAACGCAATAGAGCGTAATAAATTGGCTTTTACCGCGGCCAAAAACTAGAATGCAACACTCGACGCTGTCATTTAAATTAAATTGCGTTTGTAATGAGAATCAACAGTAAACAAACGCGGACAAACATTTGTTAGCCACATTGATAAATGTCGGCCAAAAGCCGTTGGCACCTAATAAGCCAGTTTTTGACAGCAGTTTGCAACTTGTTTCAATGAAGCAATTAACGCGTTGCGCTCACCAACAAACACAACAACAAAAGCCACAACAGCTCAACATCAGCAACAGCCAGAAGCGAGCAGAAAAAAGCTGTGAAAATTGCCAGCAAATGAATTGAACCAAACATTTTGCGGAAGGACATCAAAAAGTAAACATAACACAATTTACATGAGTGTGAGCGTATATATGATTGTGTGTGTGTGCGCCTAAAAGGCTGCAGCTGTCGACGTTTGGCCCGCATAAAGCAGACGCAGCGCTTATCAGAGATGCAAATAGCAAAAAGTGCGACAAACACAGCGTGCTCATGTTTATGTGTGTATGTATGTGTGTGTGCGTCGGCTGCTTTAGGGCAGCTAATGGAGACAAAAGATGTCACACACACTCACACACACACAGCAAGCCAATGCAAATATTTTTGACGTTCACTGAACTTTGCATAGAAAATTATGCAAGCCGCCGTCTCTCTCTCTTTCTCATTCGCCTCGCTCTTGCGCTCTCTCTGTGCTGTGTCTGTGTGTGTATGATTGTGTGACAGCTGTGTGACCAAAATTATAGCAAAAAACTGCAGCAAACAATAAAAGCGAAACGAGCCACAGCCAAGACAAAGTTTTCTGGCTGCTGTCGCTGCTGCTGCTGTGCCTAAATGTACCATTTTTAATTTCTTGCCGTCGAAACAACGAACATCTGCAACGCCGTTTCAGCATAGATGTTCGGCACATTGCGCATGCCCGCGGCCAATGAGAGCGCGTCTGGCAAACGCCGCCCAAATCAAAAATGGCGAGTTTAAAACAGAGAGCACATGCCGCACATCTAGAGCTGTCTCGCTTTAGCGCACGCGTACACAGGCAGGCAAGCCCAAGCTGGCCGTTTGGCAAGCAGTCCATGTCAAGCAGTGCAAACGGATTTGTTTGGCTGCTGCGACAAGCGTTTTGCTTATTTTTGCCGGTCATCTCGGCCAGCTCATCATCGAAATCCAACGGCTGTTGTTGTTGATATTGTTGTTTTTGCTGTTGCTGCAATCCTTTTGCTATTTGATTTCAATTTCAATTGTGGCGCATCCTTTGACGTCGCCATTTTGTTTGTTATCAACAACGAAAGCTGTCGCTTTTGTTTTCCATGATAATTGCATTTGTATGTGTATTGACGTTGCCGCTCTCTGCCTCCCCGCACTCTCTCTCTCTCTTCCTTTGACATTTATCAATTTTTGCTGATTTCTTGTTTGCTTTTCTTTTTGCCAGATTTTTGCTCGTTGCTTTCGGTGCAAGCTTTTGCCCGACAAAGCGTGCAGCGCATGCAGATTAACTTTTCACCTGTGCACGGGTTGAAGGTGATTCAAAAATTGCTGATTGGGTGTGGAAGGGGAGAGGGAGCGGTTCTCTCAGCAATCAGCCAGAGTTGTCATTGTCGCATCCAATTGTGTGGGTGCTGCCGTTGTTGTTCTTGTTGCTCGTTTTGATTGAATTGCTGTTTGTTTTAAGCCGCCGCTGTGGCTTTTTATTATTGCTCATTCGCAGTCAACAGAAAAAAACAATGGCAACATTTTAATGAAAATTGCCGCTTGACTTCATTTGAACAGTTGGGCATTCTCTCGCTCTTACTCTGCCAACGCATTTTGGCCATTTTCATAATAATTGCGCTTAAATTTGCAACAATTGTTCATGCCGCAAATGCCACAGAAAGTGGCCGGGCGGCGATTTTGGCGCCAGATTAGAGACCACGCACCCACACAAACCAGATATGATACCAGCCAGCAACCACCGATTGCAACCCCCAAACAAACAGCCCATCGACTGACGACAAATCCAGCACCAGCAGCAGCCACAATCCCAGTCTCATATCGTTGATCGCATCGTTCTATTAAATTACCAAAAGCTGTCGCTCGTTCAAATGGGCAAAACCCGAAAAAAAGGCAACCTCGACGTGTGCAACACAAGTTGCAGGCATCAATTGCTGTTGGGGGGATGGCGGTGTTGCTGCTGGTGATTGCCAGCTGGGATTGCCTGGTCACAATTGAGATAAGATTGCCCCAGCTGAGATACAAGATATGTCATGTATCGCACGTTTGCCTCAAATGTGCTTGGCAAGAGCTACACGGGGGTGGTGGCATATCGAAATGCATCAAAACCAAATTACATCAAATTCAAAGTCTCTCAACGTCGTCGACGGCAGCTAAATAATTACGACAGCCACAGCATCAGATCGAAGATAGAACAGGCATAGAATATACACACAAACAAGCTAAATAAATGTGTGTGTACACACACACACACGCACACGCGAGCTCACACCTAATGCATTCGGCGTGCATAATAGAAATTTGCATGCGCAATTATTTGAACAAACCGCAGCAATTATACGCCAGCAACACGACGCACAGCAGCAACAGCAACGGCAACGGCAGCAGCAATCGCCAGACAAGCTAATTAGAAAAGAAGAAGCATCGGTTGAGGTCCTGGCAGTGTTGCCCCGTGCTACCCGCTGCCACTTCTTACCAGCCGCAACGAATCGATTTTTGTATTTTATTGCGCGTGCAACGCTGCTGTTGCTGCTGCTGCTGCTGTTGCTGTTGCTGCCAGCAATTTGTGCCTCGTTAAGGGTTAGTGCAACGCCAACATCGCCCCACAATGTTTTGATTTGTTGTGACACTTACTGGCTGGGAACGTGGCCCGAAATGTTGTTATGCAAAAATTAGGCGCATAATTTTATTGCAATTTTTATGATGCTGGGAAACTTGGCCCGGCTGATGGCTATTTAATTGGCTCATGGGCAACTGGACTGTGAGAAAGTTACGCGTGCCCGTTGCGGCATCTAATTAAAATTATGGCCATTTCAGGACAGCTTCCCACAAATATGTGGCATGCATTTCTTCTTCTTATTCTACTTGCATGCCTTCAATTATGTTGATTTCACTTGAAAATCCTTTCTGCAGCAATTTGAGAATCCCTTTCTCAGCACAATAAAAGAAGAAACCTCTACACCTGACATAGCCCAAAAGAGAGAAGTTGGATAAAAGGTTGATGAAATGCGTTTCATGTTTGGCAACAGCAACGGCAACAACAACAACAACAATAACAACAGCAACAACAAGCGCTGATTTCAGGCACTTAAACAACATCAACAAACAACAAAAACAATGCGGACGACTGCGTTATTTTCCCTTTGCCATAACAATGCGAGGAAAATTATGAAAATTGCGTTGAAAAACCGTCACATCATCGTCCGATTTGTGGCACTCTTTGTCGTCCTGCCGCTCGCATTGCATTTGCTTTGAAGCTGCACATCCTTTTGTCTGGATGCATTAGAAAAAGAAAAAACAGCACCGAATTCTAGGGGAGCATAGGATTACACAAATGGGCACGACAAAAAATTGTTCCATTTAGAGATGGCTGCGTGACATCGTTGATATAAACGTGAAATTTAGCCATCACGAAAATTGCCAAAAGTACAAAGGATTAGAGTACTGTGGAGAATGGCCGACTGGCATATATTCTGCATCCAGCTCTAGCTACCTGCATCACTGCACTTTCTCATATCCATATATATCTCCTCTTAGTAATCTTTTCATCATTTATTATTAAATATTACGTGTAAAGCAGGTCTCTAATCCCAAACGAACCGAACCGAACCGAATTTAAACATATTTTGTAGCTTGAGCCAAGTCTTAAGCCAAATCTGCCAAAAAAAAAACACAAATCGAACCAGATATATTTTCTTTTAACTTTTAGGTTACCATGGATCTTAACCATTGCCTAGACTTGGGGGTTGACATTTTGATATGGAGATTAAGCATTATAGCACAATTTTTAAAAGTAGATAGCCCTCCAAAACGGAAAATTATGAACCAAATATTGAATTATTTTATTTACATTTTTAAACTAGGGCTTGAACCAAAATCTTAAAAAACGTTGGTCCGGTTCATGAACTAGCAACAGATTTTTATTGGTCTTGCAGCCCAGTTGTAAATATCTTTGAGATCTGACGTAAAACTTCTTGTGAACCAGTTTTAATTATCAGATTGGGAACAGCTTTCGCTCTGAATTGTGACTTGAAACTGATCTTGAACATTATTTTTGAAAAGTTTCTAAGCTGTAAGGATGACCAGGCTTCTTAGGAAGGCATACCATATTTCAAATAGAGCCTCTGTCGTGCCTAAGTTTATTTGCAATATTTTAAGAAATCGTGTGCTCCTCTCTAATGCTGCGTGTCGCCTACCAAATGCTGTTGCAGCTCCCGCCTGTATCTTCTGTTATTGTCGTTGTTTGTTGTGCCCAAGCACTCGACATAGTTTTCATTAGGGCGTTGCCTTTGTTGCCAAAAAAAAAAGAGTGGAACAAAAAACGAAAAGTAGGGGAAAATTATGGAAATGTCGCTCCGATGGCAGTCAACACTATGTTGCCTGCGAGCAGGTTGCAATTGAGCGACGCTTCGGGCGATTTCTACAATCAGAAAGCAGTTCGCTATTGTGCCCCGCTCCAGCCGCCCTGCTGCTTGCCACATAGATACATCTCTGAAAGCCATAAATTCTTCAAACAGAGCAGCGAGCTCCTAAACCACCACCGCTGCTGCCTCATCGTCCGCCTCCGTTCAGTTATCCGCTTGGCAATACAACAAAAACAATAAAACGTGGCAGAACGGCAGTCGCCACCCGAAAAAAAAAACAGCAGCAGCAACAACAACATTGCCCCGCCCCCCAGGGCTAACCTGCCCACAAGTTGGAGGCCAAAGTTGCCGTTGCCGTTGCCGTTGCTATTGTTATTGTTGTTCTTGTTGTTGTTGCTTCTTTTGCTTGCTTTTAGCTGCGAGCACACTGTACGCGCCATTTTCCGTGCGATTGCCAATGTTAAACGCAGCAGCAACCACACAGAGCCAACCACCCTCAGCAGCCCCACCCCACCGCCGGCCGACCTTTGCGCTGGCGTGGGCGTACTTCGTCCTTGCTCCGTGGCTGGCTGCTGTTGTAGCTCCCTCTGGACCAGAAAAAGAAATGTTTCGCATAAAATGTTATCGCAAAGATTTACGACCCGACTTTTGCGCATCACACGCCCGCTGCTGCCCGTACCCCCCGACCAGTTCTACACTCAACCCACACAAATGCGCCCTGTTCAGCCCCCTCCCACCACACCGATAGAACCGTAGTATTGCAGCCCTCTCGTCGCATCCAGCAACTTGTTTTATGATAATATACGAGCTTTCTCCGCTGAAATATAAATGTTGTGTGTATGAGCTGACTCGCTGTGTGCCCATGTGTGTGTGTGTGTGTGTGTGTGCCTCCTTTGCGCCATTTTTGTTGCTGGCTGCCTTGTCATCCTTTCAGGAGGCATCACATGGCAGCGCTATCTATTTATCTGCGCATTTGTACATATTTATTTTAATGTTGAGCAGCCACAACGGCAACAGCAGCAGCAGCAGCGGCAGCAGCAGTTGCTACAATTGCGTTAGCATCCACCTAAGAAGTAAATCTACAATAAAAATGGCTGGCTGTATCCATAAGATACATGCCACTGATTTTGGCAGCGCTTATCTCACAGCTAAAGCTGCGCCTAGCACACTTGATATGTTTAGCCTCGTCCTGCGAGTGGGCTATGCTGCTGCTGCCCCGCCCTCCCTGCTGCTTCTTCTTCTTTGTGTTTGTGTGTGTGTGTGTGTGTGCGCCAAGAATCGTAAAATGAAGATTTTTCATGTGGATTGCTGAGGCGCATCCTTGTCGCTGTCATTGTTGTTCTTGCTGCCGACTTCTTGCCTAATGCCAAAAGCTGCTGCTGCTGCTGCTACTGCTACTGCTGTAGCTACTGCTGCTGTTGCTGCTGCTGTCGTTTCCCCAACGGAAGTAATTTATGACTTTTCGTTTTGCAAATGTTTAAATCTAAACATAAATTTCCAAGCTGTATGTCCTAGCTCGCTTTCGCTTTGTATCTCTATCTCATGTGTGTGTGTGTGTGAAACATATGAGCTGCGTTTATATTTATTTCGTTTTACGCTACTTTTATTTGCACTGATAAATTGTGCAATATATATGATAGCCATAAAAAGCCAGCTAAAATTGGCTTAAAGCGCACCAAAAATAAAATAAAAGAAACCTAAAGATACAATTTCAAGTCAAGCAGCACTCGCCATGACAAAACAATTTTGACTCGTGCCCACACACACGCACGCAAACACACACACACACACACACACACACGAGGCGGTTACACACTTAATCAAATTATCTGATATGTCAACTTTATCCGCGTCAAAACAAACACGCAGCTAAGCCGGCTACAAAAGCAACTGTTTCCAGGCAGCAGACAAATTAATGTTATTAAAAGCAAATATTGAAAAACTATATAAACTAGTTATGCAGCCCACACGGAGAGAGAGACAGAGAGAGGGACAAAGAGAGAGATAGAGAGAGAGAACGAGAGAGGCCTTGAAATTAATGAATTTCCAGCGATTATCCTTCCGACATCATCAGCGTCAATATCAATAAAAACAAAACACAATTTCAATTACTTATGCCAAATAAGTCGAAATGCTTAAATCAACAAAACTACACAGCCTAGCCACAACCCACACACACACACACACACACACATGCAGACACACACACATCGATAAGGTCGATTTGTGGGCAACTGGAAGGCTATCTGGCAGACAGTGGCTGCAGCCCAGACAAACTGATCAAATATGCTTAATTATAATTTGATTTGATTTATGATGCTCGTCGATTTCATGTGACATTTGTAATTATTCTTGTCGCGCCCGAAACTACCTCGGCTCACGATCAACGAAATCACAACAGCAACAAGCAACAAGCAGCAACAGCAACAGCTACAACGGCAGCAACTCCAACAAGGAACAACATCATCATCATCAGCGACAATTGCTGTTGGGGGCCACATGATCAACGATGTCGTCGCTGACAACGACGAGGAGCAAGCGACAATCCTGAGCTGCATACGAAACTAGAAACACACACACCACACACACGCACACACGTATAGGTGTATGTGTGTATATAGGTCTGTATATTTATAAAGAGGGAGTTGCGTACTCGTTTGTCTCGCTAATGTGCTTCACGATGATATTTATTTATTATGGGTAGATATATGGGCACAGTCTTGGACAAAAAATGAAGGTTGCATAGCTCTCGACTGCTATACGAAGCGATCAATTGGTTCCGGAAAGGCATTTGATGATTAATAAAGCTATTAAGTACAGGTTCTGCAAACCTAAAATTGTAAGCGGTTCGGTTCACGGTTCGAACTGGTTTGCAGCCTAAAATAAAAACATTTTCTTTAAAGCTTAGCTTGATTCTTATTAGTTGTATTAAAATACGAAAAAGACTACCTTTGTATTAATCGAAAGGTATGCTTAAAAATATATCAACACTTCAGCGACCAATTATGATTTATTCAATTTTTTATTTATTTACCTTTGGTGAATGTTTAAGTTACTGGTAAAACATACTTATGATGCACTCGAAAATATTTTCATTTTTAATTCTAATATAATAATGTAAGAAAAATTTAATATTGCAATTTCCGTTAAAAAACAAAATTAAGAAATAAAGTGCAAGTCAAATAAATTTATGAAATATATTTTTATACATTGGTAACGAAGCATATATATGTTTAAATATATATATATTCAATTTATCTGCCAAACATTTTTATTTTATTCCAATTTAAACTATTATACTTATAAGTTTTAATATTTTATTTATATTTAAAAATATTTTTAAGCATAAAGTGTATTTATATAACTCTATACATCTATTTTTATACCACATATTTAGATTACATTTATATCCGTTTTCAAGATTAGATTACCTTTATATAAGATGAAATATAATTTTCTAGAGCATTTAGAAATCGTGCCGAAACCTCTTCAAAATAAGAACCCATTTTTAATAAATTACCAATTTTCATGGCGTTGCTTGGGCTTGTTGACTGCTCATTATTATTATGGCAAAGATCACATACTCACAAGAATTATAGCTAGAGAGTCTCCAGGCCGTCAAGTCAGCTACAGCTAGAGCCACAGTGCTGGAGTCTATGGGGAATAAATCAACACGCTGTGTGGCTTCGTCAACGATCCATCTTTCTATCTTACCATACTCATATTGCAGATCTTGTGGCGTGGCCTGCTGCCGTCGATCACAGCCTGTTGATCGGAAATTCTCGCCTACGAACGAGTGACAACGTACAGAAACACAAACAATACAACAAAAACAAAGTAAACATGACAAAAATACCTATATATGCATTATATAGATACGTGTATGTATGTGTATTGATATCTATATGGATTTGTAGGTAGGCTGGCCTGCGTTGCTTTTGATCAATGGATCGCAACAACGCCCCAGCGCCCGGTTGTCAAGTTTTATACACATTGAATACTCTAACAAAGTGTTGTTTAGCTAGGGGATTGAAGGGATTATTTAATGAGTGAATAAACAACAGTTGTAGGTTTATTCATCTTTTAAAGTCAATTTCTACCAGCAAAGCGTATGGGATTTCGACATTTAGCATCAAATATCTTTAGATTAAAAATAAAAAACATTTTTAAGAGAAAAACTTTAATTAATTACCTGCAAATAGTACTCGGCAAAATAATTTTAATATATTGAATTAACTCATGACCCCATCCAAATAATGAATAACTAAATATTACAAAAATCATATATACCTTAAATAAAATTATTTTGGCTGGATCGAAACTCGGGCCTGGAGACAGCCAATAAAATAATTTTAAAATGAAAAGATCATCATTATCAGCATTAGTTATTTTTAATTAGTATTATATCATATTAATATTAATTATTACCCCCTAACTGTTAAACTAAATATAAAAATTAATTTTCAGATGAAACCTATGGGACTATGATATTAAACTGATCATAAAATATTTAAATCGTAACGAGCTAAGCTTCAGCAAGATTAATCCTCGAACTTTGTTTATTCTAAAGTTTCTTGAAAATTATTGAAATATAATTTATGATCTTCATGACTTGGCTAAAAATTATCGCTCAAAATTATCGTGGGCCAAATAGCCGCACACTGATCGCGAAATTGTTGGTTCTTAATCGGAAGACAGAACACAATTTTTTAATTGAATAAACATATTATGATTATTTGAGCGGCTTTGTATATGTGTGAAGTTGGTGCGATTTACACAAACAATTTTGGTATCACTTGCATTTTCAATATTTCTTACTTGTGGCGGGCTGAGTCGGGTAATTTTTTCTGGTAAATAGTAAATTAAGAAGCAATATACATACATATTTTTGCTATATCCTATAATTATATTTATAATAATAAGTATTTAAATAATAAAAATAGTTATAATAATACCAGCAATAAATATTATATAAAGTGTATTTCGATTTCGTTTTAAGCCCATTTATCTAGCTGTTGTGAGTGGTTGTGTGTGTGTGATTATCGCGGCTCGATCACAGAGTTCGATCAGTTAAGGGCAGCGCACTTTTGCGCTGGATAATAAGCCGAATAGGCGTATGACAATAAGCCATGTAATTAAGTGGATGGCATATCAAAGCGGAGCAACTGGGGCGGCTTTAGCCCGGGGGATTACTGGGAAATGCGTGGGTCGAGCGTAACCCAAAACCCTAGCGGGGCCACCTCCAACCTTTATGGAATGTGCACGTAATTGTGTTTGACAAATTGCAGTCCAAATATGATAGAAAATTGCAGTCCAAATATGATAGATTGCGCAAAAGCAATGACTCTTGAGAGCGAGACAGCTAACCACCTGCTATTGTTGTTAGTCTCTCTCTCCCTCTCGCTCTCCCTCTCTCTCTCTCTCTCTGTTTGTCTCTCACTCTCTCTAGCTGTCTGTCTGTGTGTCTGCGTCGGCTGTTTGTGGTCTTTTAATTAGCATGTCATGTGTGTCAGTCGGGCACTTCAGCATCGGGCCCCAGCCTCAGTTTCAGCTCCTGCCTGCGCTTGGATATGCCACGCCCTCTGTGCTGAGCTGGCTATGGCTGGGCGCGAAATGCATTTCGTTTCATGACTTGCACTATATTCAATTTACTTTTTAAATATTTTTCTCAGTTGTTTTCATTTTTGTATTTGCTGGCTGGCTGCCACTCAGCCCGGAGCCGCTCCTTCAATGATCGGCGATTTTTGGGCCTCGCCAGTTTTACGCGGAATTGAGCTAATATCGATGACTCGACCATTGAGTGGCCACTCTCAAGAGTGCAGACTGTAGACGGACTCTGACGGACTTATGGACGCATTTATTAGCCCAGGCCACTTGAACCCAGCGCTTGCGTTTTTAATAAGCGGTTGTCGTCTGAACCTTCTGTTTCCTGGGCCACTTTTCAATTAGCCCGGTTTTTCGGCTGCTTGGCTATGCAGCGCCTGGGGCGCGGGATCTCTGCACTTTAATTAATCGCCGTGTCTAACAAAATATGACAAGCGCCATAAATTAAAGGAAGGCTTCTACTGCTGGTTGCCAGCTTCCAGGCAGCTCTCAGCTTTGGGCAGGTGTGCGCCACAAAATTTGCGTGTGCGGACAGCTAAGCTGCTACTGTGTCTGCTTGTAGCTGCCGCATATAAATGAGAGATGTTTAACTAGGCGACAGTGGCTCCAAAAACAGCGCATGCATTGCATGCAACCATGCGGCAGTGAATGTGGCAAGCCGTGGGCAGGAGATGGGCTGGTGTAGGCTGCCCACAGCTAGCTGAGTTTAGGAAAACGGTTAAGGCTTAAAGGAATTCTTTTGGCAATTTTTATTCATGAAGATTTTGAAGATCGATAAATTGACAGCTTTATCGATAAGTACATCAAAAAGTCAGCGATACGAATGTCGAATGGTATATAAATAATGGTGTCTATCGAATATAAAGTCCAAAGCTATATCGATAAATGTATCGATAAGTGTATTTATACGTATATCGAATATTATGTCCCTAGCTATATCGATTAGTGTGTTTTGATATGTATTGATTTCAATATCGTAAATTATTTTTATTAGTATATCGATATTAATATCGATAAATGCGTTGATATATATATCGAAGAGTGTATTGATATGTATATCGAATATCCTATTTATAGGTATAACAATAGGCATTTTCTTGGTGATATATATATCGAAGAGTGTATTGATATGTATATCGAATATCCTATTTATAGGTATAACAAAAGGCATTTTCTTGGTGTTTTTTTAGTTCAAGCTAGTCAATAAGTTAGTTAGTAAGCTCTGCTTATTCGATTACTATCGGTCACTATCGATTTAACTCGATAAAAATCGATATATAACTATAACTTATATAAAGAAAATGGATGCTTTAAGCCGTGACATTGGTGGTATATCGATTTCTGTCCACATAGATAACTATGTATATCAATAAGTATATTAATCTGTCGTTTACAAAGATAAACCGTTAAAGCTCAATGATAGGGTAGTAAGAAGAAACTTTGACTACCATCAAAAGTAAGTTGTAAGTATTGCAAGTAAAAGCTATTTGTTAACTACAAACCTTCTTTGCGATTTACAATTCAAAATTTTTGGATTTCACACCGTGGATTATACTTTTCAGCCTTAAACTAGGGGATTAATTCGATCTATGCACTTTGGTTATATAAATATTTCTTCAATCTGTTCAATTGCAATGCGATTTTCCCTAATGGAACTATAACAAGACTTTAAGCAACCATTTTCTTCGACTTGGGTACTATTAAAGTTACATTGGATACATTTTCGTCTCCTTTACTCCTTCTTTATTTTATACAATTATATAATATAGCAATAAATTCTCTTACAGCCGTATATAAATTTTAAAAACAAAAGGGTTTGACCAAAACTTATTGTGGTGGGTGTGAGGGGGGCTACCTCGGCGCCACACAAGCCACAACCACGCACATAACTCAAGGAGTTTGTGACATTTTTATGGCATAGTATGCATATATATACGGGAATATTTTATACGTAGATTTTTCGTCGCTTTTGGGCATTACGCGCTCAGCCACAGCGCAGGGACCAATACAATTAAAACAAAAAGGACACATTAATCCTTTTTACACAATATCCTGTATGCAGTGTGCAATGTGGGCGGCTCCACGGATCACCAGCCATAACCGCAGCCGTAGCCAGTGTTGGCAATTCAGCCATTTGCAAGCTAAATTATTTACAGGGCTCGGAAACGGATTGACATATTTCTAAAATTGCGTTGTCTGTTGTTTTAATCTATGAAAAATAGCCCAAGGAACGTAAGCAGATACTTGATCGATAATCTAGACATATTGCCTATCGCTATCGATATTTTACAGTTTTGTCATCACTAGACTAATGTATAAACTTTTAAGCTGAAATTGCGGTGCGTGGTGTTTTAATCTTTGGAATAAGAAGAAGCTTCGCGATACTTAATCGGATAAACACTAAATAATTGGGAGTTAATCAAGTTTCAAGGGAAACTGCTTAAAGAAAGCAACTATTTGCCTTTTTGTCTCTTAACATGGTGCACTTACTCGCCAAGGACCCCTTTGCTTTCTATTTTTAACTACTTTTAACATTAGATATACCTTATTTTTTGAAGCCACATTTGGCAACACTGGCCTTAGCAGCAGGAGCAGCAACCACAACGGGAGCTTGGTCGGCCATTTTCTTTTGCCAGCTGCCATTTTTATGCTCATTTTTTGCGTTCTGCTTTTAACTGTTGTTGTTGTTACCGTTTTTGTTGCTTGGCATTAAAAATGTTTTATGTTGTGCGCGATTTTGCGCAACCTACTTTGCACATGCTTCAATGTTGGCCCAGAGAAAGGCAGAGGCAAATGTTAGCCGGTCGGTTGGTTTTGTTATATAAATAAAAATAAATACCCCTTCGCTGAGGCACTAAGGGTATGCCAAGCGAATTTGAGAAGCTTATAAAAGTCTTAAAAATAGTGAAGGAATGATAAAAATCATTTTTAATAGGCATAAATGACTTTAATTCGGCAGCCCGATTACTAAAAACATAATTTAAAAGTTTTTCAACTTTTTTCATATTATTATATCACTTGACATCACAGTTACGACTATAATTTTAATTTAAGTCAATATCAAATTTTAAAGATCCAACAATGGATATCCTTATAGCTGATCATTCCAAGCAAAGCAATTTTTACGGGTCTATAAATAAGTGTAAGTGTCTATCTACACACAGCTAGGATGTGAGCTCGTTTGTTTTTGTAGAAAGGCTTAATTTGTACAGAGCACCGCACACATACACACACACATCCACACAACCAACGAGTGTGTGCGTGTGTGTGCGTGTGTGTGTAGGTGTGTGTGTGTGTGCAACTTTTGTCTTGGCTTTAACTGTTTTTATGGCGCATTGCGACTTTTTATGGCCTTGTCTTGTTTTCGCTTTGCCTATTCTAATGTGTAGCACAGTCCTGGCCACGCCCCCGTTTGCCCACAAAGTAAAAAAGAGAAGGATAATAATAAAACTGTGGCTTATCGCAGATGCTGATGTGAACGCCGCTCGCTGTGCGTTATAATAAAACAAATGGCAGGCCATTTAATTGCTGCCCATAAATGGGCGCCCTTTATCCTTTGAAGGATGAAATGGATGGATGCTACCAAAACAGTTAGCTGCTGCGATGGGTGGGGCGCAGCGCTGTAAGCAGGAGCTGAAGCAGCAGCAGTAGGCGCTGGAGTAGCATGCGTGAGGCTCTTGTTGGTTTTTGGCCAACTCGGCTTTTATTATTATTAGTATTTAAATTTATTTGTTGCTTTATAGCGTGCACAGCAATGCGATAAATCTGAGCAGCGGCGCTTGTCGTTTTCATTTTTAATGGCCCCGGCCGCCATAAAAGGTAAGCCCAAAAAATTACATATAATATAATTTGAGCACTTTTTATATGCGCTGCACATAATCAAAGCAACTTAAAATTCCATTTAACATTTGCGATATGGCATAATTGAGTGGACGCTTATCGTGTTGGCCAAAACGAAAATGAGAAAAACAAACAGAAACAGGCTAGAAGGTTGCAATCGGGTGCAACCGGCTGCATAATATCCTTTCACAGTTCAACAACAGCTTACAACAGGCTATCCGTCAAATTTAAAACGAGACTTTGATTTTTTTTTCGACAGAGCACACATTTTTGAATCGATCAGTAGACTTCCTTCTTGTTCCCACTGGCTCTAGTACTATAGAAGATATAGATTTTCCCTAATTTTAAAGCTTTAGGTGGGCGTAGGTAACATATTTTTGACCGATCTTATAGTGGAACTCGGCAGGCTTCATTCCAAATTGGATCGCTCTTTCTCCAAAACTGTAAAGTTCCGATTTTTTGGCGATTTGAGGGTTGGCAAGGGGCATAGCTAAACACATTTTGGCTCGATTTTTAAAGGAGATCTTAAATGGGCTATCTGCAAAATAAGTTGATTTGATACGGTCTGCTTTCAACATTTTAACATTTTATCTGATTGGAATATAGATGAGTATATATACTAAATTTGTAGTCTCTACCTGTAATTGAATCAGCAAAAGAACAATTCTTGTTACTTATTTTCAGTGAATTAAACTCGGATTCTGGTGTCCGGTTGCTGTTGCACTCTTCCAGTAGACGCCTGTTGATCAATTTTCCCTCTTTAAATAATCATTGAATCATAAATATGCACCGAAAAAAATGACAAGCGGCCAACTAACAAATAATTATATACCTTTTGCCTTATGGATGAACTATCCGGGTTCTATGTTAGAATTTCAATAAACATTAGACGATGTTGTGTTCGGAGTCTTCTCTTTCTCATATTAATTATTTTATTCTTAACTATTTAGCATATAATCTCAGTCTGCAGTATATAGACTATAAGTATGTAAAGGAGAAAATACATTCTGAAACGCGCATAACGTAAGTTAAAAACGTACCTAAAGTAATTCGGAATCTACTTAAAAAATCTGGAATCAGCAATTTTACTTGAAATAAGTATTTCCTACTTAAAGTAAGTACGAACGAAATACAGTAATTGGGATCTTTTGTACTTAATTTAAGTACAAGATACTTGATTTGTGCTGAGTATAGTCAATGTCTTAGAAAACGAGCAGACAGACGGGCATTGCTGTAAACCAATGTACTCTTTCCTATTTTTGGGTGGGAGTATACAAGGAAAAGAGAGAATATTGGCTTAAATTGCAGCATATGCAAGGTCCATTCTGTGGCGAGGCAACCCGTGGCTTTTGTGTTGCCCAACTGCAATGCAATTAATGCAATTGTACAATTGTTATTCTGCCACCGCAATCAAATTGGGTGCTTGACAAGAACAACAACAACATCAACAAGCGGCAGGAACAACAGAAGCAAATTGTTGAAAAGTTTTGTAACATTTGGCACATTTGTTTTTATGACTCAATTACGCAACTAATTCGTGGGGAGTCAAACGACAGAAGGATTCACCACGTATCTGTATCTAATAGATAGCACATCAGAGAGAGGCAGAGCCGCAGCAACCCTTAGCGCATGCCTCATTAATTGCGTCTGTTGCCACAACAATTACAATTGCATTTGTTATGATTTTTTGCGTTTGTCTTGATTTCAATTTCAGTTGGCCGTTGATTAATTCAGTAGCCACACCTACTCGTCCCGTCCGGGACACGATCTGCCCTTAGCCCATGATAAATGAACATACGAACTGGCGCTCACCTCAGTATCTGTTAGATGCTTATCCGTGGCATTCCTGCCGCCCAAAGTGTCATTGTTGTCGATCATTTTTATGTGCCTCAGCTCCATTTGATTGACATGCCCAGCATACGCAGAGCCCGAAACCGTCAGATCTTGTGGCTGATCAACTTTCTTGCCCCAGCTCCGCCTCCCGTCTGCCGCTCGCCATGTTTGGGTTTCAGTTTATGGGCAAACAACTTTTGTGTGTCGCCTTTTATGATCCGTCTGTGAGTGATTTTTATGAGCCAGCATCCAAAAGTTATTAACATAAAATACGCATTAATCATTTTATGAGCTGCACATAATGAACTGTGCGCTTAGTTGGTGGCCAGTTAGTTGGCCCAGCCCCAAAAGTTTGTTGTAAAGGTGGCTCGGCGCCAAATTGCCAAAAACCAGGCGCAAGGCAGCATCGATGGGTTTTTTTATACCCTGTACCCGTTGCAAATGAATAAAAAGGGTATTATAGTTTCGTGTACAAGTATGTAACTGGCGTAGGAAGCCATAAAGTGTTTATATATACTCGATGAGCTGAGCTGTGTATTTATAATATACTATATATAAATACTAGCGGGTATAACCCAGCCTTGCCCGTGTCACGTATGTTATAAAACCAATGTATTCAAAAAGCTTTGAAAATGATTTTGAAACTGATCGGACGGGAATCAAACAAACTTAAAATTCACCAAAAAAACTCTGAAATGCATTTTCCATCGAAGGAGTTTAGATTTAGCGAAAAATGTGAAACACGTCTCAAATAATTTTTCTTATAGATCTTTGGAAATAAATTTGGACACAAAACGTCATCCACTAAATCTTCGACCCCCATTTGCACCAAGGAGGGATGGATTTTTCAAAAAGTGTGAAACACCCCTCAAATGAATTTGAACATAGATCTTTGAAAATGAGTTTGGGGCCCATCGGATGGTAAACAAAAAACTTTCATACAACCGTTTTCCGCCAATTTACCACTGTTGCGGGTGGAATTTCCCAATTCGCTGAAATACGTATTCATTAAGTTCTTATGGAGAGCTTTGAAAATAAGTTTGAAGCAAATCGGACACAACTTAAAACTTCGCACAAAAATCTTTGAGTCGCATTCCACCCGAAAAAGTTTGGATTCTGCGGAAAGTGTGAAACACGTCTCAAATGATTTTTCTTATAGATCTTTGGAAACGAATTTGAGCGCGAAACGTCACCCACCAAATCTTTGACCTCCATTTCCACCAAGGAGGAACGGATTTTTCGAAAAGTGTGAAACACCCCTTAAATGAATTTGAACATAGATCTTTGAAAATAAGTTTGAGGCCGATCGGATCGTTAACAAAAAACTTTCATACAACTGTTTTCCGCCAATTTACCACTCCTGCGGGTGGAATTTCCCAAATCGCTGAAACAGGTTTTCCTTAAGTTCCTATGTAGAGGTTCGAAAATAAGTTTGAAACAAATCGGACACAACTTAAAACTTCGCACAAAAAATCTTTGAATCGCATTCCACCGAAGAAGTTTGAATTCTGCGAAAAGTGAAAAACACGTCTCAAATGAATTTTCATATAGATACTTGGAAATCAATTTGAGGGCGAAACGTCACCCACCAAATTTTTGACCCCCATTTCCACCAAGGAGGCATGCATTTTCCAAAAAGAAACACGCCTTAAATGAATTTGAACAAAGACCTTTGAAAATAAATTTGAACGTTTTTCGCGATTTTTGCACACTTGCGGGTGGAATTTCCCGAAACCCCGTCTTAACGTGCACCTACATCACATAAGGTAGCTACAGTGAAAATTTCAGCTTCCTAGCTCTTACGGTTTGGGCTGTGCGTTGATCACTAATCAGTCAGTCAGTCAGTCAGTCAGTCAGGACAAACAGTTATATATATAGAGATATACTCATAGTTTGTTAGGGTATATCCCCCCATTTTGAAATTATCGATAATTATAGATTTTGAGATATGGCTTCTTTATCATAACTCCAAAGAACGAGATAAAGCAAACTTGGTGTGTTGGTTCATGTATAGTATATACGGATTGGGAATATTTTACTTTTTGGATACCTCTTCTCAATTCGCCAAAATTGAAAGATATTAAGCTTTTAAATGCCGTGTTTCAGGCCTATAAACGGCGAACTTCATGAAGAAGTAGAACATCGACTGCGTAAGTTGAGCAGTTAGCGGCATGTCTATGTATATTAACCAGTTTATTTAGAAGGCTAAATTATACGTGATGTCATCTCGGCGCACATGATATCTACTAGTCGGGCCCTCCCGGCTAGAGCACTCTTACTCGTTTTATTTTAGTTCTTTTGCGTGGCAGTCTGGCAGTAGTTTTAGTTCTGGGTGACTAGCACTTAATCCTGGCGCACAACTATGCCGTTTGCATTGTTTCACGCACAATGGACACAAAGGACATGTTTGCACTGATTATCAGATTAGGCCATTGTACGTACAAATTGATATTGTCATGTTTCAAGTGCCCAGCGCCGCGGACGGCGCACACAGACCAGAAAACTCATTGAATGCTGTCGCCAGTGCCGATTAAGAGATTTTTTTGTTTTTCGCACTCGCAGCCAACCAGGCAAGCAGCCAAACTGGGAAACAATGGTACGCCAGCAGGCAGAGATTTGCAATATTTAGGCACACAGCCCAACACACACACACACACAGAGAGAGACAACGGCACAATATTTTTTGATGAAACAATCGCCAGACAATGAGCGTTTGAGTGGTTTTTGCATTGCGGCTGCGGCCAAGGCCTGGTCTAGTTTTTGGTCGACACTGATCATTAGCATAAAGCCACAACGGCGGCAGACACTCGAACTCCCTCACATCAGCCGACCGTCTGTGCGGGGCGTTAGCTGAGCGTGAGCAGAAGGATTAGCATCGACTCGGACTCGGACTCAGACTCGGCTTCGGATTCGGATGCGGACTCAGACTTGAGGAATGTGCATATCATTCTCGATCAGCGGCGTCACTGTGTCCATTCAGTGGGTGAGTTCTTGCAGCAGATCTTCTGCTCTGATAGCGATTTGCCTAGATTGCCGATCAGACAAGTGCTTATCGTGTGCAGTAGGCGTTATGCGCCTTCGATCATATCTGGACCTGGAAAACTCGGCCATATCATTTCAGATTTCCCGGGAAATCTCTCAGTTCTTAATCGCAGGGATTTGCCTATCAATTGCATTGAATCTGTTCGACAATTGTGCCGGCACCATTGCCATCAGCCAGCCAGACAAATCGTCGGGCCTCAAATCACATGCAGATGTGCTGAACTCAACAATATAAACCTAAGCCAACCTCGGTCACATGAGCCATGTATAAATTTACAACGTGTTTAGTTTTCTGATGCTTGATAAGGTAACAGCTCAATAACTGTCTTTCATCTATGATCTATGATCTGTGTGAATCAACATGTTTAAGAAATACTTATGGGGAAGTCAGGTGGGTGCCTTAAGAACCTAATCTACGTTTTAGCTCCATAATATAAAACATTAAAAATAGAAGGAGGAGGATATATTTTAGTATATTTTTCATATATGATCGGTTCTAAGCCCAAACACGGTCAGCGTACTTTAGTATATTTAAATATTTAATAAATACTTATATATAGCATTTTACAGACTAGACTCTTAATTTTCTCCACGATCGATCAGTGCATTAAATCGTTAAATAAAATATTTAAGTAAATAATATGTCAAAATACACTTAAATAATGAAGTACTAAATATACTCAAATACTAAAAGTATTAAGCTCAAGCTGTAGACCTTTCAAGTAATCTTTGTAATTATCTTTAATTAATTAATAAATAAATCAGATGATCGTATTTAATCTTTTATTTCGAACGCAGTCGACAACTTTCTTAATCTGATACCAGAATATCATGAATACTTGAGTATTTTTCACCACGATCGGTACTACACGAGCACTGCAATATTTAAATAATAAATCAAATCAGATATTATATGAGCATTAAATATAGTTATTAATATTGTTTAAATATAATTAATAATAATATTTACAATTATCATTTCGGTCGAATGAGCTATCAGTCTTTTATATTTAAACGTGCCGAATAACTTGCTTAAACTCCGTTAGCAAATATCTAATAAATACTTGTGTAGACTATTTTACGGCTTATCCCGTTGAACCCCTGGCGCCAGTAGGGTACATGTAGCCGGTACGATCGGCTCTGCACGATCACCGCATGATATTTGTGCATTCGAAATGCACTTGCCAAAATGCCTTTCACAGCCTCTCCTTGGTTGAGGTCCTAGCGCCGGGTCATAACTCTTAACGGCAGCTATTTGTATTTCATAAATTTTCTACAAGCGGCAATAAAAATATTGGCCTGCCTTCGGCAAGTGCACAAGAGCACAAAAGAATTGCACCATAAAATGTACACACAATGCTCGCATATGGAGACAGCAGCGCGGGGAACAAAGCGCCGCGCGGCTAAAACCATATAGCCTTTTGTCTCTAAGAACTCAAAACTAGTGCAACACTTTTGGCTTATACACAAAGCCAGCAAACCTGCAACCTGCAACCTGCAACCTGTAACCTGCAACGTGCAACGTGCTATATGCAACGGTGCAAACTGCAAACTCGAACACAGACCTGAGACCCCGGGCCAGAGACAGAGGCTGGCCATTGTCTTCGCAGAAGTCGTTAGTGTGACAGGTTGGATTTGTTTTGTGTACGGTGCCTAAGTCTGTCATCATCATCAGCATAAGACTTGTCTGGCGCCAGCATTAAGGACAATATTTTCGACTAAATATTTCGTCACAGGCAGCCAGCAGCAGCATAGCAGCTGAGGGCGTGGGTCATGCCTCTAAGATTCCGGGCTCCGAACTCTGGCCACTGAGGTTCAAGGCCCAATGGCATGCAGACGGCGCTGCGGGCGTTTATTTTGGTACATTTCTACTGCCCCTTAAGGTGGTTCCTGATATTTTTGTTGTTTTTATTGCCATTGCATTCATGATTTATGCACATACTAAGGTTACAGGTGCATTGGCTCAGGTAGGATCAATGACGTTATCGATAAAAAAAGAGATTTCATTCCGCTGTAACTTGACTTTGGGCCATGTCTTGGACAGAAAGAGACTCGACCGTCTCTAGTCGAATAATACAAATTTTAAATCTGAAGCTAATCTTATCTAAAGTACTAGACAAATCCCTGGTAAATGCCCTACGGAGACTGCATAAATTCATAGCCTTGTCAAAATTTAACTAATTTTCATGTCTGGCTTGATTTAGATTCACACTCTAATTTTAATCTGCAAAGATATACAGTGTATTTCAAGAAACATTTTTTGACATTAGATCCTTAGTTTTTGTTTTTACTCGATTTCCCGAATAAAAATGAGTTATTTCGAAAAAAGTATCAGAATTTTTACCACTCTCTCACAAATTAATTCATTCATTCATGCCAAAAACGACTTAGATGTTGACTTCTATCTGAAATTCTGATTCCTTAATTTCTTAATTTTTCAGCTCCGATAAATCGATTTTCATGCTTGATGTCATTTTGATTATGTTTGGATCTATAGATTTTGAGAATGATTTATTGAAAAATTATGGAAAATTTGTTTGGTTTGAATGTCTACAAAAAGAAGAGAAGTAAATTATAAGCAATGCTCTGTTAGCGACAAATGAAATGGTATTTCAAAGCCTCAGAGGTACAGTTAAATAAGATTGTGATTAAAATCGGTTGCCAACACGTATTAAATAAGGAAATATGCAAGCAGGCATCGATGTGTGCCCCTCCGTGTCCTTCTGCTCGCTTCCTGCCAATGGATGCGATGGCATGTGCTACGGTTCGAAGTTGAAACATATTGGGGCACTTGAGACGGCACGACCTGGCAGCCCAGGAGGAGGTGTTCGCCAGGCACGCGCGTTGCAACACTTGAACTCCAAGCACCAAGTGCTGCTGTAGGTCCTGCAGCACAGACAGATCGAACGGGGGGAGTGGGTCTGGCTCGAAAACTTTTTAACAGCCGCTTTTTTACTTGGCAAAGGAGAGTCGCACGCTCTCCATTGGAATTTGCACAATGAAAACACTTGAGTTTTTTCCTTCATTTTTTGTTTTTATTGTGCCGAGACGTGTGGAGTAGCTGCCGAGCTAGCGGGGTGGTCTGAACTTTTTGGTATCAAGAACAATGGTTCAAGAGCTGCTTGCAAAACAAAAAGCGTTTTAAGTTTTAATTACAGCAGGCACAAAAGGTTGCAACAACATGAACAGAGGGAGGGGGAGGAAGGTAGGTAGCGACACGTGGTGGTCCTTGCGAATAAGTCCAAAGGGGGTTGAATCGGGAAATTGTATTTAGCTGGAGAACTTAAGCTGAAATTGACTAAACTAATGACAGTCCCAAGGCATATTTTGGGCTATATGCAGACAGCACTTGTGCTTGGCACCACGCTTATCAACTAGCCCAAATCTTTAGCCACCTCTCTAGCTGTCTTCAATGGGCCAACACCTAGCCACAATATGGCGGTTAGCATGACGTGCCATCTGAAACTATCTATCAAATACAGGCAGCCATAGCTTGTCAGCGATTAGATTTCCAGCTCTCAAAGAAAGAAACTTATAAAAAATTTCTCAATTGTGACTGATTAGACTTTGTTTTCAATTTGTTTTTGGTGGTGCACGGAGCGCTGCCAACAGAAGGTGGAGGAGCTACTACCTCTGCGTAAAGTTTTTAATCAAAATTGTACAGGAAATCAAAAATCAGTTTGAAAAATAAAAATCACAGTTTCTTATCATGATGTTTTCTAACGCCTTACCCCAATTGCTATCCCCCTGCCATCACGTATTTCTGAATACCCTGTGTGCACAAAACAGTGGGTTATTTTGTTTTTTAATAGAATAAATTGATAGAAGTTAAAAATAAAGACAATATATATTGTTTATACTGTCTTTGGCTCTATTATAAGAACGTTAATTGGGCTTCAAAATTGTTGAAAAAAATATATAAACCAAAGGTATTTTTATAATATAATAATTATAATAAATTTTAAAAAATGTGCTCACATTTTGGAATTGTATGTACAAAAATATCTGAGAAAATGGGATTAGGTTTTAGATTCTGGTCCTTGGTTTGTGCAGAGTATTCGAAATTCGTATAATTGAGGCAAACTATTTTTTTTTTAAATGAATCAGGTTCAAGTTATTTGCCTCTGCTTAGCACAGGGCATTTGCTAGTTCAGCATTTATGTATTTAGGCTTAAATTTCGACTTGTTTCTGCTTATTTTTTTTTTTGGGTTTTTTTTCAGCCGTTTCTTTGACTGTCTAAACAATGGGTTGGTAAAGATTCAGCGGGCCCTTCTTGGCGTGTAATTTGAAGTACGCAACGCAGTAGCTATGAAATCAATTACGCGATAAAGATTTGACAGCACAAGCGCAGCAATGTGGCAGTCGATAATTAATTTTAACGCTTTATCGCATTGAGGTGCGCCCCGTCTGATAGTCGCTGATAGCTGATAGTCGATAGCTGCTGGCAGCAGCAACAACAACAACCACAACAACAACAAGAATCACAACAACGTTGTCCGATTTGATTGAAGTCTGTCTAAAGACGTTCGTTATTTTTTTTTTCTTTTAATCTGTGACACAATTGGAAAATTATGAGTATGCCGCATGCCTATGAATTTATTATATACACATATATATATGTATATATAAATTTTGTTGGTTTTTTATTTCATTCTTCCTCTACTTTATGGCTGCGCCGCAGATGTTTCCCATGATATGCAAACGAACTCAATTATTTATTTTATCACAAATGATTTTGCTTATCAAATCTAGAAATCGGCTCGTCTTCAACAAACCACAAGCAAACCTTTTCTCAGCTACCAAAACTCCAAACTCGAAAACTCGAACGGAGTTCGCTCTCTCATCCCATCCCATCTCATCTCATCTCATCCCATCCAAAGGCAGCCCATTCCAACTCATCTCATCTGTTGTGTGTTTTATGTTGTACCCTCTTGAGTTTTTCTTACAATTGCTTGGGTCCAAACGTGGCCGTCCTGTTCGTGGCCGCCATTATTCAAGGAGTAAGCCAGAGACTGCGACTCCGAGTCTCTCATTCGCAAGCGGTCGTCGCATCTTTTGGCGCTATCTTTGCGTTGAAATCTCACAGTTCATGTCAAATTTCTTGTGTTTTTATATATCATCGCCATGGCAGCCTTTCCTTGCTTTCCTTGTAAGTATGTAAATGTCGTTTGCGTCTCCAGTTGCCAGTTGCCAGTTGCAAGTTGCAAGTTGCGAGTGGCTGCAGCTGCATTTTTTTTTTGTGACTTTATTTTGTTTTTGTATTTTTTGCACTTCCCCCGCAGCTGTGACTGATTGTCGTGCGTTTATCTTTTGATGTGGAATAGCTTCTGTGGCCAGAGAGATATATCTCTTCTGCGAGCCGGCGTTTGTTTAATTACGTTTCAAGCAGGTTCCGCCTGGTCGTCGCCAAAGTCAATTTTTAGCACCTATTGACATGCAAAGCGACTGCGGAGCCACGACAGAGTAGGCCTCTGGCCACACAGGCTGCAATTGGCCCAGCAAATCAATCAATTCAGCACGCAATTTAAGCCGCAGCCAGATGTAGGCAACCAGTCCGATAATTTCTCTATTTTGACTTGGCTCCGGACCGGGCTCCGACCGGGGACTGACAATAAATAATAACTCAATACAAATCCCAATTACAGTCGAGTGCCACCCGCCTGGTTGGGCCAACACGAAGACAGTCACGGCTGAGCAAAGGCAACCCCTCGGTCTAAGTGTGTGTGTGTGTGGAAATCCTTGCCAGCTACCAGGCAACCTTCTGATTGTCCTTTTTTTGTGCACCTCTGTTTTACCCCCCACCCCCAACGCCATGTGTGTGTTCGTTTTATTTGATTCGATCAGCGGGGTTTCGCCTACGTTGACGCCGTCTAGCGCCGGGTTTTTTGGTTTATCCTGCCCTTGCCCGCCACATAAATCGTTTGTTTTGGCCGGGACCAGCCCTCGGGCTGGATTGTGATTTGTGCTTGTATATGTGTGTGTGTGTGTGTGCGGGTCTCTTTTATTTAAATTTTCATTTAATTTGTTATTTGTTTACATGAAATACACCGACGTGCGACGACAACGGAGGCGACATATGACAACATTCTCAGCCGGCCACAATTGCCATTGTCTGCCTCTCAACGCGCCAATTCAGGAGCAGGGGGCGCGCTTCTGTACAGCAGTATATGACCACACACAAAAACACACACACACACCTGGACAGTCTGCTGCAGTTGGCCACTATTTTGGCAACTGTGTCGAATTGCGGTCTTGAAGCAGACGGCTATTCCTTGGAGAGAATCCTGTGTCTGATGAAGCAAACCGCAAAGCACACGAATCGAGAACTTGACAAGAGGACTAAATGCCGATAGGTTTGGTTAATTGTAGAAAAGAAAAACCACTAATATAGAACCAAATAGAGATTTAATTTAAAATAAATAGCTAAATATTTCAAAATACATTTGTGTATTATAATAATAATTTATGAATTAAATATAAAATACTCATAATACATTTGTTTATTTTAAAATTATTTTTGGTTATCACATTTTATAAAAATAATGTATAAGCTAAATGATTACAACTTAATATTCCAGTTGCATTTTCTTAACAAAAACTGTATATAAATTTCTCATATAAAATACTTTACATGTCAGAGTATATTATAGTTTGAATTAGCTAAACATTTAAATAATACTTAACTTATAAATAAATCAATAAATAAAAATATCAATTAAAAAAAAATTCATTTTTATATTATAATCATAAAGATTTTTTTTTGAACACCAACAAAATTTTTAAAATACAAATCTTAATATTCATGAGACTTTTGGCAGATCATTTTAAAGGAAAAGGAACAATTAATATTAATATTATAAGATTATTCTTCAAAATAATTCCTTTAACTTAATGCTATTGTACAACAAAGTGTACAATCCAATTGTAATTTCTATAAAGTGTGAGCATATTTTTTGTCTGGCATAAAAATCTATCCGATCTATATGGCGTACTAAACATTATATATATAAACTGTATATACATAACTTTATTTATATAGCTTTAGTTATCTTAAAGTCATAATCTCCAGCGCAGCTTGTGAACTCTTTAAATATTTGTGTTTACAAATAAAATATTAAACACACTTTTATGTTAAATGCATTATAATTGAGTTAATTAAATACATTTAATTTAACAGATTTGCCAAATGCTCAAAGTTTTCCACTTTAATCTTATCAGTTGGTTATGCAAATGGCGTACTTTATTTTAATGGCTTCCAAGAAACATTAAATGCATTTTTTTGGCTTTTTAACAAAACTATTTCTGTTTACGTTTACGGTTGAAAATTGCTTCAGAGAAAAAACCAAACTTCTCTATGATAAACAACGGCTCATAAATAGCTGTTAAAATCGGAGCTGAGCAGCATTTTTAGACGAGCAGGCTTTAAAATGCGGCAAATCTGAACAGCATCTCGAACAAATTAAGTGGACAACAATAAATCAGCGGCTGACGACGAAATTCAAATGAAAAATCAATAAGCTGAACAAAAAATCTATTGGCCAAGTCACAGAGCACAGCTCAGAGACGCGAGCCCATGCCCAAGCCCCGAGTCTAAGGTAAGGTAAAGGTTGTTGTTGGGAACGAGCTGCGTGTTTAACAACAAACAATTAAGATGGCGACCAATTGATAAGCTGGCAGCCAAATCATCAACCACAGCAACAACAACAGCAACAACATCAGCAGCAGCAACAATCACAGAAGTTGTGGCCAATGGGTTTGATGAAAGAAATGGCTATAATGAAATAATTATGGTTGCGCCTTAGGGCTGACCATTTATATGTTGGCCAACAAGACACACGCTCCGTTACAGCCAACTGAGACCTAAAACGCATGTTAATCAAACATTGATTGCAACAGCAACAGCAGCAGCAACAACAATGCTTGCCACTTTATCGTTACAATATATCGAGTTGGTTGTGCGTGTGTGTGTGTGTGTATGTGCTGTAGGATGCTCAGCAATGTGTGGCAGGCTTTGCTTATCGCCGCATTGGCATCTGCCTGTTGCCAGTTTGATGGCTTTGATTGCTGCTTTTGGCCATGCGTGATATTTATTTGTTATTTGACACAAGCTGAACAGAACTGAACTGAACCGATCCTGGTCCAAGTCCGTGCCACCTTGTGGCATGTGTCGCCAGACACAATTGAGTGACCAACATGAAAAATGAAACGCAGCTCTGGCTATGACAAAACCAAAGCTGGCAACATTTTTAATTGTGAACCAAACAAAAAAACGAAAGACTAACAAAAAAACAAAGCGAATCAGAATATTGCAGTCGGGTGCAGCCGACTGCGTAATACTCGTTCACAGTCCACAGACATGCTGCCCTTGTGATGCACAGATATTCACATTGCGGCTAATCTAAATCTCAATCTCAATCTAACAAAAACTTATCTAAATATTAAAAGATTTCTCCCCAAATTGGGTCGCTTTAGCTGTAAAGCTTTAGAATATCCTGACCCTATCTTTAGAGGAGCTTTATTCCAAATTTGATTACTTAAGCTATGGAAGATAGAGATATAAAATATGGAAGATAGAGATATAAAATATTTGTTAAGTCGATCTTTAGAGGAGATCATCATTTATCTATCTTCGAAATTTGTTGATGTAGCTTTAAAACTGTGGGAGGTTTAGATTTTCATGGGCAACATTGCATTCAATCACTGAGAAAAAATATAATAAAATTACATGGGGAAACTTTTTATACCCAAGAAAAAATTCTAAATATTTTCAATTTTTTAGATTTTATAAAATAAAAGTAAAGTAATGCGTATAGTTCGCTTAGTTTCTTACTTGCATCTGCATCAAAAGTTCTGCCAAGCAGAAGCAGAACAGAGGATCAAAACCAATACACTCTTTTCACTCTATATGACCGTGTATACAAAAAAAAGGGCAACCAAATTGTAAACATTTTTGCGCGCCTGCATCAAGATAAACAACAAACCGCAACACAATGCGCACTCCGGGGCCAGGGGACTATTTGGCCAGCGAGAAATTAGACACGTGATGGGCCATGCGACTGCAACTGCGAGATGGCCAGGACAAAAACCCAACTGATAATCGACGAGAGACCAACAGAACAAACAAAAAAAGTATGAAAAAAAGAACGACTTCACTTTTTGTTGGACTGCGCCAAATGCAGCTAAAGACTTCCGAGATTAAGGCCAGAGCCGATGCCATCTCATCCAGCTCATCTAGCCATCATTTGAATAGGTGCGAACAACGATTCAAATGCTGCGATAAGCAGCACGAGAAACAGGAAGCCATTCGGAAATCGAGGCTGCCGCCAAATTATGACTTGAGTGGGAATAGGGGACTAGCATTCAGTCTTTAAATTGTTCAGCTTGCCACAGTTCTGGGGGCACTACGGTGGCATCCAATTAAATTCAATTTTCGAACAAGCCCGAGCGATGCTACTGCGATAAATTAAGCAAACATTTTTGTCGTCCGCGGCAAACAACAAGTTGCAGTCATATTGTGGCGCGACCTCATACATACCCCATATATCTTTATGCTACAGACCTGTATTCTATGCATTTAAATTTTCTTTAAATATAGATTTTATGTAATTATAAAAGCAATCCTCGATAGATGAACTTTCTAATTCAATTTAATCAGGAAGATGAAAAAAAAGTTGCCAGTTCGAAACTCAGATCTAGTGTATATTCAATACCTATTAATAATTTATAGTTATAATAATTATATTTTTTATGAAAATAATATTAAAATAATCAGAGTAAGCCAAATCATAATATAACTGGATATTTAATTGACTAAGCATACGGTCTGAGACATAGCTAATATCACAGAAATGTAAATACATTTGGAAATTGGAATTCTTGAGTGTACCTTCCTTTAGGTCTTTTCTGATGGCATTAATGGTTCGACTTTGTGTGGGAGTAATCAGCTGGAGATCAAGCTCCCAGCAGATAGGCAAATCTGCATACAGTTAAAAAAAAGTAAAGCTTATATAAATAACCAACAAGCTTACATATCACAATACTCAAATTGGAAACTAAATTTGAACTTTTATTTTATTCTGCGACTAATTAGTTTAAGCTAAAGCTAGACAGTTGCAAATGCCATAAGCTAAGTATATTCCCAGAGTTCCAAAACTTTACTTCAAAAGGTAACTATAAATTTTGTATAATATCGACCTTTATTTCCAATCAATGTTTTATTTTTATACATAATTTTAAAAAAATATATACCATCCAAAATAACATGAAGTAACTATGTAAAAAGATTTAATATAGTATATTTTGAAAAATTAAGCACACAATCGGCTCACTATTTATTCCAAATCGTGCCTAGGTTTTACTTTGCGCTCACTTAATATACCCGTTATGGCTGACACAGCTGCAGGGTATACAAATCAACACACAAACAAGGCACACCGTACAAATACCGCAAGGCGAGAGACAAACACACAACGCGCTGATTATCAAAATTTGATAAAGCATTAGATACCAAAACACACACTCACACACACACACTGGGCACCAGCTCGAGAGGACTTCTCAGCCATGTTGCGGTTCACTTGCTCCGCTAGAGAAAAAAGAAATACGAGGGAACACACGTAATTTCTAACGCGCGCTACAAGTTTATTTGTGCGTAACAAATATTTATTGGAAAGGTAACACTTGCCTCACGGCAGTTGAGGGAATGGCTGGGCGGAGGGGGGGCAGATTGAAGGGTGACAGGGAAAAACAAGGTCCAACTGTTGCCCAATTGACCAATTAAGAGTTAGCAGCTTGATGATGTGTGTCGCCAGATGTGTGTTTTTCCACTGGCACTGTTCCAGGCCCAAAGCAACATCTACATCGATTTTCAACGCTGTCATTATTTGTGGTTTGTTAGCATTAGGTTGGGGTTACACCGAACGGGTCACCTTTTTAAACGGTACAGTGAAAATTCAATGAAATGGAACCATTACAAAACCATTAACAACAAATTAATTGAGTTCCTATGCAATTTGTCTATTTAGTTTTTTATTGAATCAGTTTTATATTAATCATTAACTTTTTGCAAACAGATTTTATTGACGATTTCTTGAATTAAGACTAAAATCACAATAAATTAAATTAATCAATTAATTTTTAAAAGGAACCTTATCTCATCTCAATAGTCAGCAAATGAGCTGTCGGTCAGGTATTAAACTCCTAGTGTAGTTAGAACTATCAAAATAAATTGGGTTCAGAGTTTGCAACTTTACTTAAAATTCGAATATATTCTAATAATAGTAATACCTTATAATATATATATATATATATATATATATATATATATATATATATATATATATATATATATATATATATATATATATATATATATATATATATATATATATATATATATATATATATATATATATATATATATATCCGTTATTTAGAACTGAAGACCTAGATACTATATACCTTTAATGTCAAATATCGATATTTAAGTATATATGTATAAAACAAAATAAGATTAAATATAGCATTTAAAAGATTTTGATAATAACGTTTAATAAATTTAAATTCATCAACTAGCAGTATTCACTGTGATAGTTACAATCATTTCTATGCGGAATTGTCAAATTGCTCTCTCTCTCCTCCTTTTCTCTCGCCCCGCTCTCCCGCTCACTCTCTTGTGACTTGTTTTCTGTCATTTGGAGGCGCCAGTGACGATGACTTGCACTATGTTTGCCATTTTGCTTTAACAACTTTGTAATTTTTTGTTTACACGCTTAAATTGTGGCGTAATTGCTTTGGGAAGTGGCAATTGCTATGTGTGTATGTGTGTGTGTCTATGGGTCTTAGTCTGGCTCGAAACATAGGGTATTGTGTGTGTGTCTCAATTGTGAAGCGCTGCGAAAGCGCACACATGTCACAAGTGGAGTTTGCCACGACTTTTGAACTTGGCCAACAACACAAAGGCCAGTGGACGGCCAGCGACTGCTCGTACGCCCTGTCAAAAGCAGCAACAGCAGCAGCAGAGTTCAGAGATAAAACAGATGCTAACGTTTCGATAAGCATGTCGACTGCGTCGTAATTCGTGTAATTATATTCTCAATTACTTAACAAAGCAGAGATTCAGATGCCCGATGCCCGATGCCAGATGCCAGATGATGTCGTCTCGATTAGAGAGTCCAAAGCGTTTTTCCTAAACCAAAAATATGGAAAAATCAAAAGCAGACCAACAACAAATATAGCTATGAATGGGATAAACTTCTAAATGCTGCTCACTCGTGCACACTCCAAGCCAAACAAACAAACCCCAGCGGCAAGAGTGGGGAGTGGCGGTGTGGATGGGCATGCCGCTGGGACACAGGCACTGATACATATACATACATATGCAAATGGCAGTCATCCTGCGGCCTGTCCAGGCAACTTAAGTGGTTTCTCGGCAGCGATGTGATGGCTACAACGATATGATATGATTATGTTAAACGCTCGTTTTGTTTGCTCGCTCACTCACATGCACATGATTCGGATGCGGATTCATGGTGGCAGTGGCAGAGACAGCGGCAGAGACAGAGGCAGAGGCAGAGACCACATGCTGCCTGCTGTCATTGGTCATTGGCGTAACGCGCGGGCAGCTGCTGCTGCTGCTGCGTCGTCATGCTCTCTTAACTGATTTTCCAGTCTATGGGCTAAAAGGAGCAGCAGCCAGGCTGTATTCAGTTCAGCTTCAAGTTGACGATTTCATAATTCAATTTACAAGATAAGGCGTACAAACCAACCAACCAGCCAACCCGCCAGGCGGCCAGCAACAGAAGCAACAACAACAACAACAAAGCATTTTGGGGCGTGTTGTGCGCAGTAAACAAAACAAAAATACAACAATCAAAACATTAAAAAAAACCTTTAAATTAATTATGCATCAGCGATTGCGTTTAAAAAAATGCATATCAGTCAAATCTATATATCAGAGATTTTCACATATTATTTCATCTATTTTTTTGCTTTCATTTTCTCACATTTGTTGATGTCAGCAGCAACGGCAGCAGCTATTGCAAGTTAACCATACGCCCTGTTGCACATATATGTAATACGATATATGTATATCACAAAATGATGCGCCCTTCTTGTATTTATATATTGATGTCGACTGATAAGTCACAAATGAGCTGCTAATTTAACTAAGATTTGATCAGAAAAAAACAGACCCATGATTTATAAGAACTACTCTTGTGGCTTCTAATGTTGGCATTAAGACTTGAAATGCATGGCTCACGCTTTATAAAGCCACATGATATATCCAACGTTAGCACGCAGACATCTTCGATTTCAGCGATCGAACCAGTATATCATAAAGCAGTCATAGAAACGCACTTTTCCAAGAAATCGCACTACAAGATAAAATGCCAAGGTAGCTTAATTAATGTATTTAACTAATACGGCTTTTATAAGGGTATTCATTTAAACATCATATCATATCCTTTTCGTGCTAACAAATGTATAGAAATATCTAATCAAAAACATTATATTATGTATATACACATTGAGTTTACATGAGAAACTTGTACTCTTTTTCAAGATATTGGTACAAAATTCATCTATTAACCGCATATAAGCGAAATCGTAAAAGCATCCGACTATCATATCATATATATCCTATATATAGACACAATTAACCCAAAAATGAACGCATGCGTATTACATTTTTGACCAACCTTGCTAAAAGCTTTTTTACTTCTTTCTTATTATTATTATCAAAGAAGACCCTAACAATTTCCACATAAAAAAGTGCGAGTTCTTTTGTTAACTGTGCAAATACGCGAGATCCTTTAATTCCCTGCATAATTTCAAATCAGACAAGCGTTAAAAACATTTCATTATAACGCTACACAATCGGAATATTTAATGATTTAATCGGCCAACGAAATCAGCCACAACAGCAACAACAACAAAGAGTCTGAAAGGCAACAACAACAAGAACTGCACAGGCAACACCTAAGCAGAAGCTGAAGCTGAAGTTGAGGCTGCAGCCAACTGCAGACAACGTGGCTCGATTAACTGCTTCAAATTCACAGATTTTAAATTTAAAACGTAGCCACAGAGCGCAGAACATGTAAAAAACCCACAGAGAGATACACCTCATGCCCCCCCCCCCTTTCCCCCTTGCCAGTCAGATATAATGGCGCGAGTTTCATGTTTACAAAAAAGATTATGCAGCGCCCAGCAAACGTGCTGAAGAGCTCTGGAGCTGTGTAGTTCAGTTCTTTAGCCGGAGTTCTAATTAAACAATTCGTAGAATTTCGCGTTAATTGCGAGAAAACGAGTTGAACGTGCAACAGCGTGGCAGCAACAGCAAATGCGAATGGGGCATGCGGCTTGGAGCCATTGCATTTTTGTGATATTTTTTTTTTTGTTTTGTTGTTTTTGGTGAACTGCACCTGAGAGACAGAGCTGTGACACGTCTTAAGCGCAGTGAGAAAGCTCTGAACTTTGATTAGCTGCCATTATGCCTATGATATGGCATAATTATGTGGGCAGCGGCTCTAGCTGACCCGCATCAGGAAAAGAATTCATCAAGCCCTATTATTAAACCACACGTGACAAGCCAGGCAAAGCGGTTGCGGGAGCGCTGACGGGGGACAACTAGCGAGAACTGAGGATCGCAAACGGAGAAAACTCAATTCAAATAATCGGCAAACAAGATCGACAGATGTTCAACAAAAACCGAGAGCATGAACAACAGCAACAACAATGAAGACGACAACGACTACGTCTCGGAGGCAGGAATGAAGGAGGACTGCAGAGGTCAATGGGGTGCACCGACCGTTGTCCAGATCGATCGAGCCAAAAGCCAAACCAGTCGCACGTTTCGCTGAGCAAATAACGCCCCATTTGTTGCCAAAATACTAAACTAAAGCCCTTAATCTAAACCACTTTGGGCAATGAAAGGGTACAAGCAGGAGCAGCAGCAGCGGCAGATCGGTCTGAGCGATCGACATTCGACAAAAGCCACGCATATTTCGCATAGCCCAGGCACACCTTTTCACAAAAGCCTCAAAAAGAGAAACGCACCAAAAAGGGAATAACCACAGCGCAACCACAAGCACCACGCAAACAAGAAAAAGTTCTCTATGCGGGCGGGCCTGACTTGAATATACCCTTTACTACATTACAATTTTCTTCTAAGCGTAATGAGTAAAAGAAACACACGCAAAAAAAAGAGATTTTACCATTTCGGTGGTAGAGCTTTCCAAGAATTTTATGTATACTCTAGGGGAACCTACATACCAAAGTTGGTATGTGATTTATGCTTAAAAAACCTAGACGGACTGACAAAATATCATGGCTAAATCGACTCAGCTTGTCGTCCTGATCAAGAATATATATACTTCGCAGATGTCTCCTTCTGCATGTTAGATACATTAGCAAAAAAAACCTAAATACCCTTTTGACCCATTGACAATGGGTTCAGCGTATAAAAAAGCATAGAATATGAGTATGAGGGACACACAAATGTACTCATGAGTGTGCGTGTGTGTGAGTGTGTGTATGGGCATTGTTGGAGTACCCAAAACCCGCACGCAGTCAACGTCAACGCAGCGCTACCGTCGATCATCATCCTCGTCATTGCGGCTCGTCATAAGTCCAGGCAGACGGACAGAGAGTGAGGGACAGACAGACTGAGAGACACTCGACGGGGCAAACGGGGCTGCGCTTGCGCGCTTATCAGCGTCGATTAATCTGCATCGCTGTTGCTGATAACGCCCTGGCGACCCTGTCGAGCTTGTAGCCCAGTGTCGAACGCATTTGTACCTCAGCAGCAGCAGCAGCAGCGGCAGCGGCGTCAGCCACAGCTGAAGCCTCATCATTGTTAGCCGTGCGCAGTGGCAGCCAACACTCATGTTGAAATTATGATGGCTTCTAAGTTGCGCCCCGACTCCGTTCAGCGATGGCAAAGTCATGTGCACGCTTGCATACACACACACACACACACACAGACACATACACACACATTATTCTGTGGGCATATGGGCAGCTCGATCGTATCGCGACTTAGATGTCATCTTGATGATCTATTGACGATATGTCGGCTCACAAATGCGCAGATTTGTTCGTTCTTTCTTTAAGCAAATTCTGTCAACATTTGTAAAATTGTGGCTATTAACATATATGATATACATATATATGTTTATATAAAACTGTTTGACGTGATTGAATGACTGATTGGTGCTTCCAAGTTTTCGCAAATTTAATTCCTCCTGGGTAACATGGTTGGGCGTAGTTACGTTTTGAAATTCATTTGTAAGAATCTTTATGCAAATTTATTTCAGCTGCTTTTTCAACTTTTTCGGTGAAAAATGCGGATTAAAGATTTATTGAGCGACGTTTAAGTTTTGTCCGAATGCCCTTAATCGGCGCCTCTTTGGTGATAAACGTGGGCCAAAAGTTAATTGCGTTTTAATAAACGAACGATTATAGGTAGATTCAAATTTTCCATGGGCTGGATGAAAAAATTATGTTAAAATTTCTACGCATAAGACTTGCTAGGAATGTACCTACTAAATACCCTACTAAGCTATTCTTATAAATTTAAGTAGGTCTCGCAGGCTTCACTACAAGAGGAGACGGCGGCTTTAATATTGAAGGAAGCAGATTCACCCATGGAGGAGGTGACGATTTTAATATTTTGTATTTACCTTATAACGCTAAGATGGAAATTCCACATGCACTTGTGGAAATATCGCGAAAAACATTTGTAAATCTCCTTTTGTTTACCATCCGATCGGATTCAAACTCATTGACAAAATATAAATTTATTTATACCAAATGCACACCAAGGCCACTCGCGGTTTTTATAGAAAGAAGGAGCATTTTTTTATATCTCCCTACTACTCGATTCTCAAGAGTTCAAGAAAGACTTACAGGGTTGTATGCCTTGCTTATAAAAATTAAATTTTCACAAGTTGTGTTGACAAAATAGGAAACTGTATCTCTATTCATACTCTGACTCTTATTTAATCTCTAGCCCTCTATCGCTCTCTCTCCCTTCTCTCTCTCTCTCTCTCTCTCTCTATCCCTCTCTCTTTCTTATCGGAATAATATTTTTTCTCCTGCTGTCTAAATGTTCTGTCTGTCCCCTACGCTATGCTTGATTTTTTTTGGGTAAATGCAGAAATTCATATATAATTATATATAAAAAGCAATTGAGACCTAGGCAGACCGTCTATATAATGAAAATTATTGTATTACATCTTAAGAAATGGAAGTTGTAAACGATAAATAACTAAACTTTTAAAATTGAAAATTGATTCATTTTACTAATATCCTACTCGCCGGATCTACATAGATGGACGCGAGTGCATTACTTTTATTCAACTGACAAAGAAAACAAGAAAATTAAATAAAATATTCAATTCAACATTGTTGCTGACGAGCCATTTGGGTGTTCGAAGAGCTTCCCAGAGGGGAAATAATATTACACACGCTTGCTGTTCGGATTATCTGGGTAAGCATATAAGTAAATGGTAAATCATCAGCTCGTACCTCCCTCCCCGCCCTCTCTCTCACTCCATCAACACAGCTGAGTCTGGCGATAAGCCCGCAGCAGCCGTCGTCATCTAAGTCGATCGTGACTTTAGTGCACTTAGCGCGTTTTCAAGCGTCGGTTGTAGCGCTCACAAAATCGAGCAGCATATAAATATATATAGTATCGGAAGTATCGGAAGTATTGCAGTAATGTATAAGCTATGTCTGCTGCTGCTGCTCGGAGCACAGTGCCTGCTAGCAGCGCCCGTCTACGATGACAACGAACGCCTGAATTTGAGCGCCAGCTGCCCGGACGCCGTCTGCCGTCTGTGGGAGCTGCAGAGCGACTATCAGCGACCATTGCGCTACGCGGGCGGCCAAGTGCCGCAGTTGCAGCAGCTGCTGCTGGGCAACTGTCGCATGCGTGTGCCGCTCGTGGAGCTGCTGCGACAGGCGCCCAATCTGCGCAGCCTGCTGGTGCAGAACTGCAGCGTTTACCATGTGAACAAGGAGGATTTCCAGGCGACGCCGCAGCTGAGGGAACTGCAGCTGCAGCGCAATCACATCGGACGGCTGAAGGAGCAACAGTTTGGGACACTGCAGCAGCTGCAGGTACTCCAACTGGACCACAATATCATACTGACTGTGCACGCCCAGGCCTTTGAGGGTCTGGCGCAGCTGCAGCTACTGGGACTGCAGGGCAATGGGATCACGCAGCTGATGGAGGGCGCTTTTGGAGCACTCACAAATCTCAGACACCTCGATCTGAGTGACAATGAGATTAGACAGATCAATGGACAGACATTTGCCGGCAATGGCAAATTGCAAACGCTGCTGCTAAGTGGCAACAAGCTGGCACAGTTTGAGTCCAACTCCTTGGCAGCACTGTCCCAGTTGCGTCTGCTCGATCTAAGCAATTGTGGCCAGCTGGAGGAGCTGCATCTGCTGGGCGTTCAAAAGCTGATGCTGGAGAACAGCGGTTTGCGGCGCCTAATCATCGAAGGCGGCGTTATCAATCTTCAAGCGGGCAAAAATACGCTCACGCAGCTCAGCATTGGCGATAAGAGCGCCGTCATCGAACTGGACCTGCATGGGAATCAGCTGAGCGGCAATGCGACATGGTCGCTGCTGAAAGGCATGTGGAATCTGCAGCGTCTGGATCTGGCCAAAAACCAAATTGAATCGCTGTCCAGCGCGGACAGCCTGAGCCTGCTGCTGCCCAGTCTCACCCACCTGAATCTGGCCCACAATCAGATGCGCAGTCTGCCGCCGGATACGGCGCTGCTGCCGACGCATCTACTCCAGCTGGACATATCCTACAATCATATGCTCGCGGTGAGTGCACAAAACTTTGCAGCACTGCCGCGCCTGCAGCGCCTGCATATGGAGGGCAATCGCTTGCATCGGTTCGACCACGAGCTCTTCCATCGCCAGCATCCGCATCTGCAGGAGCTGGGCATTTGCGATACCGAGGGCAGCTACAGCTTTATGCACAAGATGATGCTCTACCTGAGCGATCGTGGCGTCCACCTGCCCGTGCACTGCCTGCACAAGCCGGACAGCAGCATGGACGCCAGAACAACGCTGGATGAGCCAGAGGAGCCGGAGGCGGCACAGGCTCAAACACGAGCGGGTGTCACCGGCATTCATCCATATTGGACGACACGTGATGTCTTGGCTTTCCTCACCCTGCTGGTGGTGTTCATCATTTTGCTGATGCAGCTCTATCGCATCCTGGAGGAGGAGGGCTGGCTGCGACGCATGCACCACTGGATCATGGGCATGCAGCCGGCCGTGGCCAATGGCACCAGACCCAGGCGCCTCGACGAGCAGGACTCTCAAGTATGAATTGGCGTTTGATTATTTTTGTTTTATTATTTTTTCTTTTTTGTTTTGATTTTTTTTTTCCACTTTTGCCCCCATCCAACAGAGCTCAAGTGATTAAATGTGAGAGCAAACATGCACTTAGAGAAATCTTTAGCACAAATCAATTGGCCAACACAAGGTAAATTTATTTAAAAACAAATTGCTATTTTTTTTTTTAAAGAATACAAATAAATAATAAAATGTATAAAAAAATGCGCGAATAGATATATAAATAATTGTATCTATAATTATATATTATATAATATTAAAAAATATGTAAAAATATATAGAAAGAAAACTCTTTTATTATCACGAGCAAAAACTTTTGATGCTTGATTTTAAGTTTCACATTTGCATTTTCTCACTGTGTATAAGCTGCAAGCTGTAAATATTTTAATCAAAATTAATCAACAGCAGCTAAAAATTTAAGAAAAGTTCTATACATTTTTTGCCTATTTATTAGTTCAAACATTTTTAACAGTGTATAATCTTTATTGCAGTCTCATGTTGAATAAAAAATTAACTCTCTCTACAAAATAGTTAGCAGAATGTGTTGTCAGTCCAGAAACGGGTTTTATTAGACATTTATTTAAATCTTTTCTGCAGTGTAAGCCTTTGCCTATTTACAAATTTTTCAAGGCACATATTCATCTTCATATGGTAGTTTAATTTCTACTTTTTTACACAGGGTATGAGTGTTTCCAACTAACGAAATATACAATCCCATTTTATTTTAGAAGTATTTTCACTTTTTCGCTCAGTGTATTAACTTTACTGTTATCGACAAAGGTTTGCAATATATTTTTTTTAATTTTTCGCACATATTTTGCTGAGTTTTCCAATTATACTCCAATTTTTCTGGACAGTGTATAAACTTTATTGCAGCCACATGTTGCAGAGCAGCATGTTGCCAAGCATTTCAAGCTGCATGAACTAAACGACAATTGCTGACAATTTAGCGCTAGTTAAAGTTGCATGCTGACATTGTTGTTGCCATTCTTGTTGTTGTTGTTGTTGTAGATGTTGTTGCTGCTGCTGTGGCTGTTGTTCTTGCTGCATATTGGCATCTAGGTTTGCATATGAAATGTTGCCCAGGCACACACAAGGCAGTCGTCGCAGAGACAAGATGCATTTGCCAGATTCGTACAAAATACGAATTTAAGTTCAAAATAATTGCACGGCATGAGGCAGAGGACAAGTCGTGTGTGCAACATGTGACTGCCTCGCGGTGGCAGCCAGTTGTTGTTGTTGCCTCCGCCTGACCAATAACGACAACACATCCCAACACAGGAACAACTTGAACAACGACTTTTCCGCCTCCGTTGCCGCCTGCACTTGCGCGACGCTGCCTTGGACCGCCCCCTTCTGGCCAGATTTGCCTACGACATGTTTTGGGTGGAAATTGTGACCATGTTTAGAGGGTTCTGCTGGGGAACAGGCCACGGGCCACGGGCCACGGGCGACGTGTGTTGGGGTTCGGGCTTGGGTGCCAGCGCGCACTCGCACTCAAGATTTTGATATGGCATCGCAATTTCTGAGAAATTGTATTTTGATTTATTTATAATGTTACAGCGACATGCACACATAGCACAAAATGGGACAGAGGGTTTTTGGCCAGAGGGGCGCGTTGGTGGCAGCATTGCACGGCCTTGCCTCATTGCATTTGTTGTTGTTGTTGTAACTGCATATTCAATTTGGATTTATTGTTTTATGTGGATGTTGTGAAATCATTTCGATTAAATTAGAAATATGCAAATTATGTGCAGCGCATTAATTATGCAAACAGGCCTCCCCCCCTTCCCCCTCCCCTTACCAACACACACACACACTCGCCTAATCAAGTGTAAAGCTTAGAGCGAGACAGCATTGAAATTAGTTTAAGCTACCACGCGTTTTGCTAGCGTTTTTCGCACGCTCTGTGTTAGCGTTTTGGGACGCGCGCAAAACGCGCGGCAATTAAAATAAACTTCACACCAGCGCGTTTCTTGTGGGCGTTCAAAAGTGAAGCGCGCGCGGCTTTTTCTGTATGAAAAATATTTCAACGATTTGTAAGCACAGAAGAAATAAAATCGAAAGGCAGCGATTGCAATTGTGCCACAAGCGACCAGCAACATGCAACGTGCAACTTGCAAAAAAAAAACAGAGCAAGAAATGAAACTCAACGGGTGGAGGGGGCGGTCAGCGCAACAATTTACCAATCGTTCACGCGTCCAGGAGCGTCCAGTTCACAGAGCATTATTGCGTGCCACTAGAGTAGAGGCCAGCACACACAGCCCGCAACCCGCAGCAATGCTACTCCCCGCCGCCGGCTCACCCCTTTTGCCGTTTTCGGGGTGGGCGTGCCGCGGAGGCTGTGCAAAGTGTAAATTTATGATCATGCGATTTTTATCGAATGTGAATGTGAAAAAGAGTACAACGTTTTTTGCACTTTATAAAAGAGGCAGCACTCACACACACACACACACCGACACACACAGACACACAATCACAATCACATTTCGTGCCACATTTGGCGGCGCAACCACAACCAAATCCAGGCACCGCCGTTGGCCTGAACGCATTATTAATACTCGCACGCCGTCTGTCATGTTTTGTATTTAGTCAATTTTTACTTGGATTTTTTTATTGAATGGTTTTTCTTTATGTTTTTTATATGTGTTTTTTGTATTTATATTTTTTTTTTCAATTTTTTATGTATTTTATTTGGCTTAGCTCGCATCGCCGCCTCCTGCTTGTGGCTCGCTTCATAAATCATCGTGCGCGTTTTTTGTTGTTTTGTTGTTGTTTTCGGCTGCGTTTATCAAATTTTCGCACACTTGGCTTTGGCTGGAAAATGTGATTTTCCAAGCGTTTTATGAGACACGCCCCAAAGACAAAGTGCAACAGCAGCCGCCGGCAGCTCCCAGACATTTTGGGCCCGGGCGGCACGACGATGACACGGCGCGACCCCACGCCGACGAACGGCCAGAGCGTCAGTCAGTCAAGCACTCAATCAGTCAGGCAGTCAAGCAGTCAGGCAGTCAGGCAGTCAATCAGTTAGGCAGTCAGTTAGTCATTTTGTTCAGCACACACGTGGCTGAGGCTCCATTAATGCGATTATTTCAGTGCACTTTTGGCAGTCGCAAAGTTCATGGAATTATTTCCAAGTCAGTGAATGGCATACGTCCAGGGAGGGGGAGGGTGTTAGAGGGGGCTGGGTGCTGCATTAAAGACATTTTAATGGTTTGGCAGCCTGAGAAGAGACAATGGCCAACCAACCACAAGCGATTTCCCACTGCTGGCAACATGTATCAATAATTTTTCATTTCATTCTGCCACATATATTTCACACCATGCTTAGGCGCGAATTTGTTGTTCTAATCCTTGACAGCGTCGCTGTCTCATTAGCGCCACACCTTCCCCTCCCGTGGCCCGGCCAAGCCGCAGCAAAGTGCGCTAAGCGCTGCGTGTTGCACGTTAATCGCATTATTTACAGCAAACAGGATCAGCGGCATGACTTTTGCGTCTGAGCGGACAGGGGCCAAAATGCTTATAGCCCCCCTCCTGCCCGCTCCCCTCCCACTCAAAAGTCAAGGCGACAAACACTCCCACGGGGATATCAGTGACATATGTAAAGTGTAAGCTCACCCAAGGACGTGCAACGTGCGGGGGTTGAGCTACTGTCAAAGCGGCGGCGCGTGCTGGCGTGCGGTTCGTGTAATGAATATCCGCTTAGCTGGTGCTGCCCAGGATGCTGCATAACGGGGTTGCAAGTGCGCCCAAACGTGCACCAGCCCAACAGACAGCAGCCACCCTGGCCGCTGGCTGTGTCCGCCGTGCCGGGCGTGCTATGGGAAATTGATTGGGGTGACGTCCAAAATATGCCAACGTTCAGTTTTTGGCACAATTCAGAGCTGATTGACTTGCCAGCCCATCCAGGCACAACAAAAAGGGCAATCTCTAAAACGATTTTGGTAGTGTGAGAAAAAAAAAAACACATTAAAAAATACTTTTAAAAATATTAATGCTTTGATTGAGTGTGCTTGACTGGGAAATGCCTGGTGTCGAGGTTTAAATTTGGGGTTAAATACTATTATTATTGATTTTATTTTTAATTATATATATACCAATTCATCTTATAAATTTGCTGTCAGATCTGTAGAAGCCATATATCTCTTTCATATAGCTTCCTTTGGAATAATCGCTCAACACGAACATTTTGTGTATTTATTTAATTTTTAATTTTTCATTCATTTAAATTTTGACCCAATACGTTTCTTATGATACAGTCAACATATAGTCTAAAAAAAACAATCCAAAAAGAACTATTCGATCTTGCTTTGTTTGGAAATGTATAGATTTTTATAACGCGAACCCTATTCTTGATCAGCATCAATAGCCGAAACGTTCTAGTCATGTCCGTCTGTCTGAATGTATGAACGCGCCAAATTTAAGAACCTATAAGAGCTAGAATTTAACTTGACTAGCAATGTTGAACGTAGGTACGCCTATTGCCCGCGAAGTCCGATTTTCTTTCCGATAATCGATAACTATCCCCGTTTCCAAGGAATCGATAAATAACGATATCGAAGTCCTGTTTTTTGTGCAAATCTCTTAGGTTTTAAGAGCTGGAGTCACCAATCTTGACATATAGCATCTAGAATAGTGTGTTTCTTTAGTTCTTTAATCACAATTAAATTGTTGATAAGGCTGTTGAGTAGAGGCGGTGGCAAGAAGTTCGGTTGGTTATGGATGCGAGTCCAATTGAGGATATATTTTTTTAAATTTATTTTTTACTTCCTAAGGCAAACGAGCTCGTAACTCGATCTGCATTTGGTGCTGGTATCTCCTAGTCGGGAACTCCCGATTAGAGACTGTTAATTTGTTGTTTTAATTTTATTATTATTGTATTTTCGTTTCGATTTCTTTTTTTTTTTAAATTTGTTTGCTGAATATTTAATATTTTTTTACTTTAACTGGTAACTCTGATTAATTGTATATTAATTCATATCTATCTGGTAGAATAGTTAGCAGGTAAAACCCTTCTCAGTCTTAACCAAGGATAATTTGAACAAAATAACAGTCTTTGTCTTAACCCTCTTTCCAGCGCGCGAAAATTGGAGCTGCTAAATTTGATCCCCTTTTTGATCTCTCTAAATCTCTTTATAAAATTATAGATATTAACTCAAATCGTTATCTATCTATAACTGTTCCTATCAGTATTATATTATAAGTAATGATTTGAGGGTTACGACCCTTAACAAATAACAAACTAACTTTTCAAATTAAATTTTAATCAAAGTCTTACAATTAAATTTCAGATTACTTTTTCTTAACAGCTCTATTTTGTGATGCATTCTTTGTCGTAGCTCCTATGTAACCTTTACACTTCCGATTGTAATTCACAATAGATAAAAATTCACGTGAATAAAATTAAGAATATATATATAGAATACTGAGTGATAATTGATCTATAACTAAAACTTACCTAAAATCAAATCAAATAAGATTAATTTATTACCAGGGCTGCAGGCTAAAACTTTAACTATCATTTGTTTCGGTTCGCGACTCGAAGCTCCAAGGTTCTTAAGGTTCGATTTTGGTTTTCGGCATCCACGAACCCAAGTTTTCAAAATTATGATAAAACCATAAAATAATTAACCTATGTTTGCCGGATTTCTATTAATAAAAAAAGGTTTACTTATTTTTTATTCAAATGGTTCGTTTCCTTGGCCTTACGCAGGTTCGGTTCGAGACCGGTTTGCAGCCTTGTTTTTCACTAGCTGCGCTCAGCTTATTACTGAAGCTCAAAGAACGTTGTTGCAGTTGAACTTTTAACCCACCCGCAAAGGTACGTCTGGCGCTTAGCTGCTTGCCTCAGTTCTGTGTTATATGATATTTTTTTCAGGCACTTCTCGACGGAATAAAAACAAATTAAAGCTCATTGTTCGCCTTTGCCACTTTTGGTGGCAGCGCATTGTCTCAGATTACCGTTCCAGTTGCAGAGCGCAGCCTCAGCTTTCGATTCCCCTCAAGGTCCTTGCCAAGGACCGACCGCCCGCTTGGCTTTGTCAGTTTTCTCATCTTTTTTATTTTTATATATATTTTTTTTGTTTTTCGTAAAGCGAGTCACGTGCCACAATGACGACACTTCTGACATATCCGGCGGACCACACGCCGCCGTCAACCCCCGTCCCCCACCCGTCTCCCTTCCATTCCATCGCCCTATCCTCGCTCGAAGCTGCGGGCAAGTGTCAGAGCAAAAATTAGCGCATCACGTGCGCCTGTGCCGCAATATCCTTTAACTGGCTGCGTTTGCTATCCTTATCCTTATCGCTATCGATTTCGTTTAATATGTTAATCTGCGCCGACAGCGTAGCCGTCTCCGTCGCCGTCGTCGTCGCTGCCCCGCTTACCCCTCCCCCACCACCGCTCCAACACGCTGTTCATTAGCTGACAACAATAAGAGTTTCTTTTTATTGGAGCACTCCCCGTTGGTAGTCCATTAAAATAGCCATACTCTTGTCCTGGCGTCCACTTAATGGCCGCCACTTTCGGGAATGTTATTTAAAACAAGTAAGAGGGCTATCGTCGCGAGTGGCCGACTAACAGATACTCTGTTACAGGCCTACTAGCTGCCGTCTCTGCATTCTCGATTAACTTCGGTGCTTATTGTAAGATATTTAAGATATTTTCGGGGAGTATTTTCGATATGGAGTATAACAGTTTGTGCAAGTAAGCGCAAGGCTCTAAATTAAAAATGAGTTTTTCGCAATTTTATAAATGGGCTTTTCCCCGATTTGTATCTATACGAGGATCTATATACATATTTATATATATATATATATATATATATATATATATATATATATATATATATATATATATATATATATATATATATATATATATATATATATATATATATATATATATATATGTTTTTATCCCTTCTAATTTTTAAATTGTGCTTAAATACCCAAGACGCAAAAGCAATTCTAATCTTTATTTGGAAAATGGAAGAAGATATCGAGAGAAAAAGTAATAAGCTGGTTCTACGTACGATATACGAAAATATATCATTTATACATTTTTACATACATTTATACATTTTTGGACTTCAGGTCTCTAGCTTTTGTAGTTTCCGGGATCGGGGCGGTCGACAGCCAGACTGTCAAATATAGCTAGATTGACTTAGTCCTCGTCCTGATCAGAAATATATTTGTATATCAATATTTATAATTAATGCTTTCTTCCGCCTGTTACATATATTTGACCAAACCAATATGCCCATTTTCAATGGGTTCAGGGTGTAAAAAACCAAAAGAACCAAAAACGAAATCAAATTAAAATAAAAATCAACGAGAAAGGCTTTAAATGCGCCTCGCTTAAGAGACTGGGCAGCAATCGGAATGCATTAACTGGGGGAAAAACTAATTACTGGCATATCTCTGGCACTGTCTCGCTCACTCTCCCTGCCTCACCCTCTCGCTCTCTCTCTCTCTCTCACACACTCACGCTGTGTTTAATGCCTGCGTTAATTACCTTTGCTTGGGGATTTTCACCGCTTACTTGGAGTTTTATGGCATTTCTGTTGAAAAACGCGTGAAAAGTTCTCAAGTAGGCAAATGAATATTTGTTTTCCCAATAACGAGAGAGACAGTCGCAGCTGCTAAGTCTGTTGCCAGTGTCGTTTAAATACTCCGTGCCTTAAAAAATGTATGTATAAGTAGGGACTTTTTATGTTTTTATTTGTATGTGTAGGATAGTTGAGTTGAAACTATGGCTAGCCTAAGAAAACTATACATACATATGCGTAGAAAACTGAGTGACTTATCTACAATAAAAGGTAATAAGGTCGATTAATTACCAGGGCTGCAGGCTAAAAATTAAACTGTTGTTTAGCTCCATATATATATATTCCACCCGCAACAGTGGTAAATTGGCGGAAAACGTTTGTTTAAAGCTTTTTGACAAAATTTATTTTAGGGCGGGTTATACCCGCTAGTATATATATATATATATATATATATATATACTAGCGGGTTTAACGCGGCCTTGCCCGTGGCACGTATGTTATAAAATCAATGTTCTTAAACAAATTTGAAATGATTTTGAAACTGATCGGACGGTGAACAAATAACTTTCATACAAACGTTTTCCGGCAATTTGCCACTGTTGCGAGTGGAATTTCCCAAATCGCTGAAACATGTATTCATAACATTCTTATGTAGAGCTTTGAAAATAAGTTTGAAGCAAATCGGACACAATTTAAAACTTCGTACAAAAAATCTTTGAGTCGCATTCACCCGAAAAAGTTTGGATTCTGCAAAAAGTGTGAAACACGTATCAAATGATTTTTCTTATAGATCTTTGGAAACGAATTTGAGCGCAAAACGTCACCTACCAAATCTTTGACCTCCATTTCCACCAAGGAGGAACGGATTTTTCGAAATGTGTGGAACACCCCTCAAATGAATTTGAACATAGATCTTTGAAAATGAGTTTGGGGCCGATCGGATGGTAAACAAAAAAGTTACATACAAACTTTTTTCGCGATTTTTCCAAACTTGCGGGTGGAATTTCCCGAAAGCCCGTTTAAACGTGCACCTACATCACATAAGGTAACTACAGTGAAGCTTCCTAGCTCTTACGGTTTGGGCTGTGCGTTGATCACCAATCAGTCAATCAGTCAGTCTGGACAAACAGTTATATATATAGAGATTTCAATACTAATTAATTTTCACTTTTTACAAATTTATTCTCAATCTAAACTAAAGAAAATATTTATTGACTGTCACGGGGAAAATGGAAAGAAAAAGATGTATTAATATGATAAAATAATTTCCCAGGCCCGCATTTCCCCATTGTAGAAAACATAAACAAACTTTAACAGGGTAGTTCTAAATGTGTTTATAATATCTAAGGGTTTTCTAAAAAATTTTTAATAGGTATAAAAAATAAATATAAATTGAATGTAAAAACAGTTCTACTCTTGAACAATATGTTTATCCTTATATTGTAAAACTTATCTTTTTAAGCAAGAAAAAGAAGCCCATTTTTTATGTTCTTAGGAAAAGATATTTATATTTATTTTTTGTTTTATTTCAAACAACCAGCTTGAGTTGAATAAATATTAAAAAATGATTTGTTATAGAATCTGTGGAACATAATGCCAGGGCGATTAACGATTAATGGCAGCTGCAGGAGGGCGTTGTTTAGTGAGCAGCCAATCCCCTGCCAAATGCAAAATAGGCGCAAAAATCACAGCAACAACTGTGGTCAGGCCGCTCTCATAATGGGCAACAAGTTTCTCGTTGTGGTTGTTGTTGCTGTTGTTGTTGGCAGTTACAACTGGCGAGGCCAATGCAAAAGGATTGCATGTGATTGGATCTTTTCGCTGGCACTGGCCCAGGCACTGGCACTTGCAGCAAGAGCGGCAGCAGCGGCAACAACAACGAATGTAGCCCGAATTGATGCAGATGCAACGTGATGCTTGTTGGTAATAAAATTGGTGCTTAAACGAATCCACTCACAGCCATTTAGCAATATCAGACATGGCTGTAAAATTAACAGAGCAACACACAACGAACGATGCTCCAAACAACCAGCGAGGGAACGGCCCCAAGTATATCCGTGCCTGCTGTTGTTGCTGCCATGTGCAATTATTTCTTTGTTGTTGCTGTTGCAATTGCCTTTTGGCCGCGCTCGCTGCGCGTTAATGATGCAGGAGGAGCTGGGGCAGCGGTTGGGCGCGCGCTTGCAACAACAACAAAAAATGGCAGACTGGTTCCGCAAGCCCGAGCCCGAGCCCGAGCCCGGCCAGAGCAGACCCAAGCCAGGCCAGGCCAGCCATTGCGTCTGCAGCATCAGGCACTTAGCAACACCCACTTTAAGATCACGACAACGATGACAACAACAATAACAAGCAAGCGTTATCTACTAAGAGAGTGCTTGACTAAAAAATACCCTGTGAAAGCGTCTGAAGGGAGCCAAGACATATTTCTAGCTGCTTACATATATCATATCATTATGATCATCACGCATATCACTCGATTTTGACAGCAATGGGAGGCTGTGCTTACCTTGCAGGGTGTATGAGAATAATCTCTGAGATTTACTTAAAGAGAATAGTTCATAAATCGATACTTATCGATCTGTGCAGAGATATCGAGTTACCTGTATGGTAAACGAAACAGGACGCAGTAAAGAAAACCTAACATAAACCTAGACTAAGTCTGGTATATGCGAAGCTGTATTTCAAATTTGGAGACACTTTCTCATCTAATATCGGTGATCTACTTCAAGCAAGCCAGTAGGAAATCGATATTTATCACTTTCCGTGGAACCGTGCAGAGTTATAGTAAATCTAAAATAAACTTGGACTTGGAGTTGTATACAAGAATCTATATATCAAATATATGTTTCGATGTGCAGCTGGCTTGAGGTATCCAGATACATATGGATGTTTCAACAAGTACAGGGTACAACAAGGGCCAGTGCAATATGCAACGCTCTTGTGTCAAATTTTTATTTTTTGGTGTCCCAAGCGTAGCTCCATGAACACGTTTCGCCCCCTCAGCCTAGTCCGCACAGTGCTAACTGCAGAGAAATTTATGACAAAAGCTCATGAGCTTTTGATGAACCAAACGGCGCAGTTTTATAAACACTAAACCCCTTGAAAATGTCTAAAAAGGGTATGATGATTGTGCGCAAATGTATATGACCCATGTTGTTGCTCAACATCAACAGACGAGTCGTTCAAGCCATGTCCGTCAGTCAGATCTCAGAGACTAAAGAAGCTAGTTATAGCCTCTGTCCACTGGGCACATTTCTTACACATTTCTGAAAATGTCACATTTTTGCAAAATGTGTAAAATGCGGCCTGTACGTTTTCCCATAAGTAGACACATTTTACACATTTTTCAAAAATGTCACAAAATGTCAATCTTTGCGGAGTTTATGTAAATTAAAGCAACTCGATCAGCTGTTTATTTAAAGAAGCGGTACTTTTGCCACACACATGTTACCGAAAACCGGTGTAATACCAAAATGTGAAACTTGAAAATGTGACATTTCTTAAGCCCAGTGGAGAAAGGCTATTAGTTTATTTAAACGCAGCACCTCCACAGGCACTCGCAAGCCTGGTTTGTTTCGATTCATCGATATCTTATCCCTTTTCAAGGAAATCGATAAAAATCGTTATCGAAATCTTGTTGTTTGAGCATATCTAGAAACTTTTCAGAGCTAGAGACACCAAATTTGATATTTCCCTGTTTCCTCCGAAATTATACATTTTTACAGGTATTTACACACATTTAGATGTGTGTGTGTCTGCGTATAGAAGGCAGTACGAATGTGTGTGAAGGCGACTTAGCACTGGGTGCAGAGTATCTCTGTAGCCGTGCATTCTAGACTAGAGTGCATTTACTTGTTTTTATTGAGTTTTTGAAAATTCTGACAAGCATTTTTGGGGGAGCTCTTTTTGGTCATGTGGATTGCAGTCTGAACCGTGCACGATCGCATTAATTTATTAATTTAATGGCAAAAACGTTATACGGCCCAAGGTGGAGAGGGGTAGACTGTGGTAGAATGGTCGAGCGGTGGAAGGGGGCGGGGGGGAGGGGGCAGGTTAAGAGGAACAAGTGGGAGGATGCGGAGTATCTTGAGGCGAGCAGCGCATACACACGGGGCGTTTCTAACAATTTTATGCCAGATGAGCGCCTAAATGATCGCGATCAGTTACCTGCCCCAGCCCCATCCATCCAGCAGTTGGAGCCGGGCCAACCAAGACAAGACACAGAGTCCCGGCAAACGTGCGTCCACTTAAACCGCAGACAATCTTCATTATGGACACTGCAGGGCACACAGCTGCAGCAGCTCCGATCCGAGATACACCCGAAGATGCTGATGCAGTCGCAGTCGCTGCCGCTGCTGCTGCTGCTCATGTTGTTGTTGTTGTTGTTGTTGCTGTTGCTGTTGCTGTTGCCGCTGCCAGGTGAGGTGTTTATTAAGGTGTAATGCAATTTTTCATATTTCCTTTTATTGAACTCAGAGCGCGCGTGGGCGGAGCAACTGGAAAATTGCAATAATATGTTTGTGTATCTTTTCCTTTGGCCAGCAACAAAATGGATGCACAATGCAGGCCACGGAAAAGCGGCGGCGGGAAGGACGGCTACACGGCAAACGGGCGAATCGGCGCAAAAAGTGTGGCAACATGTTTGAGGTTTTCGCTTTTCCGACATAAATAATGGTCATAAATTGAGCATGGCCGGAGCTAAAAATTCAGTATTTATAGCCAAATGATAAAAATAAGATTTATTAACATTTTGCTGCCCCGCACTAGCCGCACACACACACACACACACAAGCCAACACACACACACGCAGCTCTTTTGCGATTTTCACACACCCCGAAAAAAAACTAAGAACATTGCAATCGACTGTAAGCGACTGCGCAATACTCTGTTCAAGTACTAAAGGCGAACCCAGGAAACAAACTGTTGTTAGTTCGGTGCACGGGTCGCAATTTCGAAATATGTTTAAATAAATCCTATGCAAATAGATCCGGAGTCTATCTCAAACGTTTTTTATTTTAATCCAAACCATTTTAAGACTAAAATTTAATTTGGAAAGAAAACTATTTGAATTTAAATTTGCATAAAATAAAAACTAAAATTAAATAGGTCGAAAAACAGATTGAGTATAGGAATTACGGCTGTGATCTTTTAAGGCGCTCTTCGGACTTCTGGCTGTAAAATTGAATGATCAAATAGATATATGTAGTTATCGATTCTTCTCAAAGTGTATATACCGTCTCAACACTTTTGAAGTTGAAAGTGTCTAACTCTTGGAGAACTTCGATTTCTACAAACACGCTCAACATACCCTTTTCCCTTTGTGAACAGGGTATTCAAATGAGCAGAGAGGATGCGGCGCCGATGCCGCGCAAGAACATCCGTTTCGCTTTGCGGTGTGGCTGATCCTGCGCCCAGAGTGGGCGCATTTTTTACACATATATTTAATTTTTGTTTTATACATTTTTTGCATTTTGGTTAACGCTTGGCTGGAAAGTTGGCGAGCAACCAACTAATTAGTTTATTTTCTCCCTGTTTTTTTTTTTCTTTTTGACCTTATTGTAAATGTGCCAAGTAGCTGAGCTATTCTTTGGCTCTGGCCTTGTTTTGGAGCTCTTGGACAACTATCAAACTGTGGACGCGCCTTTTATGGCGTTTCACAATTAGTGCAACGCAGCGCCTGCGGCTGTGGCTGTGCCACAAACAAGATTTCAATAAGAAAATCAGAAAATCAAGCAAATGTAGCAGCCAAAAGCCAAACAACAGCAACAACAAGAACAACTGCGACGCACACGCAGCCTGATTTTAATCAAATTCACAGCATTGTTTGCCTGTCAAGCAGCAGGCAAAGGGCGATTATCACAGGCGCAGGACGAGGGCGAGGACGCCGACGCCGACGCCGACGAGGACGAGAACGAGGACGACTAAGAAGGCGCGACGACAACGCAAAGGCCTGCATATTGTTGGAGTTGCTGTTGTTGTTGTTGTTGGGGCAAATTCCAAGCGCATTTCATACAGCACCACAGGCAAAAAGAAACGAGAAAGAATGCTCTAGTCAGGAGTGCCCGACTAGCAGATACCCTGGACCTAGAACCTCACATATGTATATAGACAAAAACAAGCACTTTATGCAGCGGCGTGCTTCTTCTTCCCTTGGTCCCACAATATGTATGGGAAATTCATTCTTGGTTAACTTCGGTGTATATAGTCCGATCTTTAAGATATGTTAGTGTGTTTAAAGTTAATACAGAAGGCTTAAGAATGTGTACTTTACAATGATGGAAAAAAGGAGTTTAAAAACTGAAATTGTTTTTATCTGTGTATGCTATACGAGAGCCTACATACAAGGCTCGGTTCGTTGAGCTCCTATATTCTTATATTCGTCGTCTTAAAAACGATATTTATCGATTATCATGAGAAAGGAATAGTAGAATACATATTTCAAAGATCACTTTCTTTAGCTTACAGCTTGCGATCCAGTATATCAGCCTCCATCTGCCTGTTACATACATTTGCCCACAGCCTTTAAACTCTCAATCCCAATCTGAATGGATTTAGGGTATTAAAATAATAATAAGAACAACCAGCCATAAGGCTGCTCCATATTGTTGCAACAAAGGCAACGGCATCGGCATCGGCATCGCGCGTGACCACAGCTGCCCCCAAGCGCTGCGGTGCCCACCCACTTATCGGAACATTGCTTTATGGCATTTTTTCCTGCTGACCGACAAACAACGCGCCTTCATCAAGTAAAATATTTAATGCTAAACTCATGAATATCATTAACAAAAAAAAAAAACACCGTGAGCAGCTATTAAATTGTTGTAATAACAATGAAAATGCGATGAGCCGCAGATAGCTGCTGAAATTTAGATTAACAACATTTTTAAATGTGTAACGGCGCCAGGTCAACGCTGACGTCACATGCTCTCCATATCTTTAAGTCAGCTGGCAGTCTTAGAGTGCTGCCAAATCAGTAAAAACACAACATCACATATCGCTTAAAAGCTGAACGGTTACACTCCTAACTATCGCCCACAGTGAGTTCGATACATTTGTATGTGGAGGCATTCGATAGAGCTTATCGTTACAAAATATTCGCAAACGTTGTCGAAAGTGTTGTCGATGCGTTGCGCAGCGATTAGTTTATTGTTTGTTAAAAGGTAAATACATTTACTAAATGTTTTTCCCGGAAATTTGTACGTTTCTAAATATTAAAACAAACAAATTGTGTCTAGTGTGCAAAGAGAACAAACAGAAATGTGATCACCTATTAACATTGAGTGACAATTTTCTCTTGCCCAGCTCGATTTACTGTATTATTTGTGCGTCATCATTGTCTTGGCTAGTGTATTGTAAATATGTGCAATATTGTTGACGAACTAAATAATTTGCCGGTGCACTGTACATCTTGTTTCGCATGTGTTTGTTTGATTAGAAAGTCGGCTGCCGATATTGTGGGTGTGAATACCGTGCGGGACGCGAAGCGAAAGCAACAGCAGCTACAAAAATTTCTCATCGTACGTCAAGGCGAACTCCGCGCTAAATAAAAAATCATAATATAATCAGCGCTCGCCGACACCCGCTGGCCTAGAGTTATGCTTTTTCCTTCTCTCTCTCTTTTTCTCTCTCTCGCTATCTGCCGCCTGACGGCTGCTACGCGCTCAGTGACGAAATATTCTGCCCGACGACGACGCGTCGGCACGCGTAGCTCTTTGTAAAGGTCACGGGCGGACAGGGGAGGCGGGCGGTGGTGGTTGTTGCGCTTTGTTTTGTTTTGCGGCGGAAAGAACGCGAAAATACGATGATAAAAAAAATGTTTGTCGGATACAAGCTACCGTTTAATGCTCCGTTTTTATTGTAATAACAGCTGACTCTAAGACTGTTACCGCAATGCCGTGCATATCAAGATTTAACTAGGAAATAACAGTTTTAGCCATTTGTGGACGTGGAAGGGTCGCCAAATACCTGATATATTTGGTGATAAAGCCTCCCGTGATAGACATATTATATATTATATATGCCATGCTTTAAACGAACTTCAATACCCTCTTTTTCATACAAGGAACAGAGTATTAAATTCGCTTTTTGTTTTGTTGTTGTCAGGCGGCAAGATGGATTTCGCCAGCGTACTAAATAAGAGCGAGCCACACCAGCGCACCATCATACACCTGGACATGGACTATTTCTATGCCCAGGTGGAGGAGCTGCGGGAGCCCACATTGCGCAACCGCCCGTTGGCCGTTCAGCAAAAGAATTGTGTGGTCACCTGCAACTATGTGGCACGGGCGAAAGGAGTTACCAAGCTGATGGCTATCACAGAGGCGCAGCGACTGTGCTCTGATTTGGTGCTGGTTAATGGCGAGGACCTGGCACCATATCGCCTGATGTCCCAAAAGATATTCGATCTGCTGCTCAACTACACGCCTGATGTGGAGAAGCTGGGTCTTGATGAGAACTTCATGGATGTGACGGCGCTGGTGGATTTGCGGCAGGCTCATGCAGCCGAGGCACAGCGTAAGCCACCAATTGGACACATTTACCCGGCGAATGGCACAGCACTGACCGCCTGCAGCTGCGGCTGCGCCCAGCGCCTGGCCATAGGTACGCGTATAGCCCAGGAGATACGTGACGAACTGCATCTGCGGCTGGGCATCACCTGTTGTGCGGGCATTGCCTATAATAAGCTGCTGGCCAAGCTCGTGGGCAGTCGCCACAAGCCCAATCAGCAGACTGTGCTAGTGTCCACCTATGCGGAACAGTTTATGCGGGAACTAAACTATTTGTATAGCGTCACAGGCATTGGCCAGAAAACGCAATCGCTGCTGATGGAGGCGGGCGTTTCCAGTGTGGAGCAACTGCAGCAATGCGACATGGAGTTTATGCGCAAGAAGTTCGGCTTCGAGACTGCAACCAAACTACGCGATTTGGCATTGGGCCGCGATGGCAGCTCCGTGCGTGCGACGGGCAAACCCAAGACGATAAGCGTCGAGGATGCCTGCAAGACCATCTCGGTGCACACGGATGTGACGGACAAATTTCGCATGCTGCTCAAGCGACTGATGGAGCAGGCAAGCAGCAGCGTCTAAGCAAAAACAATTGGAAACTCATTCTTTTTTTATCCTTTCACAGGTGGCTGAAGACGGTCGTATACCTATTTCCATCAAGGTAGTTCTGCGCAAATTTGATTCCCAGAAGAAGACCAGCCATCGCGAGACCAAGCAAGCTAACATATTGCCCTCCCTCTTCAAGACCTCGGTATGCCCTGGCGAGACAGGTGTTTGCAAAGTTCAGTTGGCAGATGGCGCATTAGATAAACTACTTAAGATCATAATGCGTCTTTTTGAGCGCATTGTGGATCTGAAGAAACCCTTCAACATCACATTGATTGGCTTGGCCTTCTCCAAGTTTCAGGAACGCAAAGTTGGCTCCTCATCTATAGCAAATTTTCTGATTAAAAAAGCTGACCTGGAGGTCCAGTCCATTACATCTCTAACGAACACGAGTCTCACTAGTCCTACGTCGGAGAGCAGTCCGACAGCAATGAGCGGCGATGAAGCCGCCTTTCGTTCCTCACCCACAACATTCAAACCAAGTGATCAGTTTTATAGGCGACGCGCGACCACAGCGTCACCAGTGCCCATGCTCTTGGACAATGGCTCCGAATCGGCTGCTACCAATTCGGATTTTAGTGATTTCTCTGAAACCGAAGTGGAGCCGTCGCCGAAAAAGAGTCGCATTGGACGTGTACTGGTCTCCAAGCGTAGTCGCCTGGCAGTAGATGCAGCGGACACGGCAGCCGATGTGGCTTCGCCGAGCAAATTACGCGTATGTGATCTGCGGCTAAATTCACGCGACAGTGAAAAAGATTTTCCCATGAGCCCCATAGCCGCGTCCACATCTGGAGCAGCTGCAGCGCCACGCTTTCGCACGATTCAGCCACCCAATACGCTGCTCAACCGCATCGATGGTAGCCTGCGTTTTATACCCACGCGCACGGCAAGTCGCATGAGCTCAAATGCCAGTTCAACGGCATCATCGCCGCTGCCCTCGCCCATGGATGATTCGGTTAGTGCGCCTAGCACGCCCACCATGGCGCCAGCGTTACAGGTGGCCTCGCCAGCGCCCAGTGTTGCTGACAGTGGCGCGACCACAGAGGCAGCCACAGGTGATTCACTCGCAAATCTCGCCTGTCCCGCCGGTGTAGATGCGCAGGTGTTCAAGGAGCTACCCGTTGAGCTGCAGAATGAATTGATTGCCTCATGGCGCAGTTCGTTGGTGGTAGCTGCAGCAAATGCAGTGGAGCAGGCAACAACAAGCAGTGGCAGTAGTTCAGCCAACACCGGCAGCAGTAGCGGCGGCGGTGGCGCCGGCAGCAGCACACAGAAGAATACCCTATATCGTTATTTCCTGAGGAACAAGTGATGTCGTGTAGATGCGTTCAACGCAAATTCTGCCTAATTTTAGATTAAAAACGATAAACTTATGCACATAATACTTTATATTTTTATAGGTTTGTGGTATTAGCATGTATGTTAAATGTAAATGTCTATAGATGAGCTGTTGATGAAATTCCCAATTTGCATTATTCAGTACATTTATTAATTCATATACACTTCATTAAATACTCACATACGTGGCCACATACATAATTGTTAAGGTGCCCTACTTAAGCTTACATTTTTCAATTTTGTTTTTTAACGATACCAACAATGCTGAACTGGAACTTTTGTATGCGCTCTCACATTTTACATATATAGAATATGCGTTAAAAATACAAAAACAAGCGTATTCTTTGTCTAAGAAATTATGGGAATCTGTCCGCTTGACTTGATACAAGTTAAATTTAAATACAAATAGGAGTTTTGTAGTTTACCTCAAATGGCAACAACGAAATCTGTACAAAAAAAATATTTATATATAGAACAATATAAAATTTGTTTAGGGCGACCTATTATCATACATTTTAACTATATAACTACATAATAAAATAAAGATTAATTTCAAGTCTTTGAAGCAGTGAATTGATTCTGTGTGTGTTTTTAGGGAAATGGCAACAACAGCTAAAACGACAGTAACATCGCAAAGTTCAATGGCTCAGCCAGCCGCATTTGATAAAGAACTTGCGCAATGAGATTTCCATGGGACTGCCCAAAGATGGAGCGCCGCTTAGGCATACCGTTTTCAGGGAAAGATACGTTGTGGGCGTAATGTTGTGCTTCTTGCACACATCCAGCTCGTTGTGCGTGAGCAAATTGCTGCCCAACGGCTGTGGTAGACGCTTCAACTCATCCAACTGGCTGCGCAGTATGTAGCTCATACTGGGCGGCTGCTGCTGTTGCTGCTCCTCTGACGCACTATTGCTGCCGGCGGCGGCCTCGTTTAGCTGCGGCGGCATTTTTGCGCCGCTTTGCAGCAGCTGCTGCTGATGTTGTGGGTTGCCCTTCGCTGCTGCTGTCGATTGTGGCAGGTTCGCCTGGGCTGCCGTCATCGTAGCCGTGGAAGTCACTGCCGTCGCTGTTATTGCCGAGTCCAACGTCATCCCCTGACCCATGCCCGTGCTCAACCCCATCGCCGCCGCCGTCGCCGTCGTCATTGTCGTCGGCAGCATCGTTGTCGTAGCTGCCGACGATGTCCGATAGCTATCCAAGTAGCTTCTGCTGGGCAATAATGCGCCGGAGCAGATCGGGTCGCCGATGTGGTGCATGCTTCTTGGTGCGATTGAACTTGAACTTGCCTCGGCGCCGCTTAACGGTTCGCTGTAGAATAGTTAGCAATATATATATATATATATACGAATTGTTTCATGGAATAGGAAGACTTACGCCTTTCTGGGATTCGCTTGAGGGGAGTGCAAGGAAGAGCTTAGCGGCCGATGACTTCCACTGAAGGGCTGTGTGTTGTCCTGTGGTTAAACATTGTCTTATACAACCATTCAAACGCTGCGAGTTGGGCGCGTTGATAATACAAAGGAGCTGAATATCGTGAAAGTAAGACAAGAGACAAGGAGAACAGTTTCATTGCGTTGCGATTCAACTAACATAGCTAAGAACCAGAGCTGGAAAACAATTAAGCTACTCTTTAATCGACTGTCGATCGATAAATCTAAAATTTCCAGTTGCCATATTGTTTTCTAGCTCTAGCAGACACGATATTCAACTCGCCATGCATTCAAATATGGGGGACACGAAACAAAGAACATGGCCAACTTACAGTTTTCCCATGGCCATACGGTCCCGTGGAACGATGTGTAGCCATCGCCGCATGCTGCTCAAAGTGCCGGCAATCATCGATCTTGGTGATGCCATTATAGCGATAGCGATACAGCTCCGACTGCCTTATGCGTAGCTCCTTCTCGCGCTCCAGTGAGCCCAGCAGGCGTTCGTACTCATTGCAGGAGTAGAACTGTGCAAAGACACGAAAACGATCACGAAATTCCTTCTGCTCTTTGCTCAAGCCCGGATGCAATGCATAGTTGCGATTGCGAAAGAAATTGGACACTAGTTGATAGTCACGCACCATGCGTTTTCGGCGTGCACGCTCCCGAAGGCGACGTGTATAGATATCAACGTGCGCTAGCTTAAGCATAACATCAACTTCCACATCCTCTGAGCTGAATGTAATAGTAGAGATCAACTGTTCAGCAGTTGGATCATATTCGCGTTCAAAGCTATCACGATTGGGCATATAGCCCAGTTGAAGCGCTTCCTCGTTGCTTATCTCTAGCGGTGGCAGGCGGGCTAGTGAATTGGCGCCCAAGGGCCCAGTATCATCCTCTGTATGATCGATCAGGATAGGTCGTTGCAATTGCGCTGGCGTCCATGTGGCCTTGCCAATGGTGCCGTTAACAAACTTATTTACATACTCCTCTTTGGCATCCTCAGCGGACTTGGTTTCAATATGTTTGCTAATGTCCTCCCAGTTGCCAAAGCCATACTGTTCAATAGCATCCAGCAGACGAATCTCCTCGCGTGCCGTCCAGGCACCTTTGCCCCGGAATACGCTCAATATTGCAGTGCCTGTGTCCATGAACTGATATGCGTGATTGTTTTGATGGGCGCCAATCTCTGCGCCAGTAGCGAAGCACTAAAAAAAAAACAATGCAATTAACAACGTTGTCGGGTGTTGCTGACTGCCCAATACTCTGTTCATAATGTAAAAACAATTGGAAAGCTTATTGGTTTGGTTATTCTAAGTAATCCACGAGACGCCGAAATTTAGACTGTGACTAATAAATATCGATCTCGATATATAAAATAGGCCATCAGTAGAATAACTGCCAAATCTGGTGACTCTGGCTGGAAAACTATAAGATATCGATTTTTTATATCGAAAGTCTAACAATATCTTAAACGAATATACGGGAGCATATATTCCGAGTTGCAAGTCTAGCTGAAACGGACACCAAACCAATATATTACACTATGTGAACAGAGTATAAAAACATATTTAACACATACACATACAAATACATATATATTTTAACATTTTCGTCGCTCCATATACAGAAAACAGCTGTTCAAAAACAACATTGTGAAATCGCCCGGCTATATGTACAGTTTTAGATGCGTCAGCACAAACACACACACGGGGGCCAGATCTTTTCGCGATGTCTGTATCAGTGTGCGTCAATAATGTACATGTAGGTGTGGTAGCGTACACACACATACAACATTTTCTTATACTTACTTGCAGGCACAGATCGAAATTTTCGCACTCAGCACAATGCACACGTATGCCCTGGATATCATCCTGGCAATTAGTGCAATTGTACTTCGTGAACAAGTCCGCAATTGTGGTCATTCCGACTTTAAATAGCGCTTTTTCTTGAATTAATGAATATGCGAAAAACGCACTATGCGACAGACGCCATCTTGGCCCAAGAACAGAGTTGCCATATCGCTCAAAACATGCAAACACCCTTGTTTTGTTGGTGTGACCAGCGCAACATCAAGCGACCAACTTGCGCGCGTAAATTGAAAAAGTATATTTTTTTGGTTACAATATAATATATATTTATTAAATTTCAAAATTTTAATTCGAGAGTTGCCTTTTTCTTGTAATAATCAATTTTTTGTTACGCTAATATCACAAAAATAATATATAAAACTAAAATATGAGAAATTGTTGCATAATATCAAACCGAAACCAATGAAATATATAAATATAAATTTATACATATGCAATACCGATAAATCTGTGTTTAAGCTAAAAACGAAAATAACGTAAAAATTGTAAGCAATTAGCTGAATATAAATACAACGGTGGTTACGGGAAGGAACACTTATAAAATTATACAAATTTAAATAGCGATTAAAAAGCAATTAAAGTTTGTAATGCAAATGCGTTGAATGATATACCGATGCTTAAATATAAAAAATAAGGAAATAGGAATTGCGCTGGGCTTTTAACGTCCTGTAGGAATTACAATGAAGCTTGCTAAGATAAGGTTATATTAAGATTGATTAATATTGATTAGTTTTATACGTTGAATATGTTTTATAATATTGCTGTGTCCTTCCGAGCAGCAGCCGCTTTGGTGTGAGGGGTTCTCAGGACGAGGACTAGTTTTAGTTTGCTTACTGTTGCTAGTTTGCTTAGACAAAAAAAAAAAAAACTAACAAAAAATAAAGTTAAAATCACGATATGAGAACTTTAACATAATTCTTATGGCAAGATGTTGTACAGCTGCGTTTTAAAAACGCACACTTTACATAAACACTTCAATTCGAATACCTAAAATCGTCTAAATAAGTCTATTTGAGCGCCAAATTCGTGTTGAGAGTCGCGCCTGCTTGTGGGAGCACACGGCTAGAAATATATTTATATTATTATCATATATATTTGTTTGATGCTTTTCGAGATTCACAAGCGAGCAAGTATCTGGCAGTTGGTCGCACAATTTGTCACAGTTCACAGTTGTCTCTATTCGATATTGATTGCGATTTTGTGGCATAAGGAACTAAGAAATACGATCCACACACGTACAGGCGCGACGGCAAGCGTTGTCATGTGCGACAGGCAACAGCCCCAAATAAAGTAGAGCCGCCTCCTTGTCACCGCAACGAAACTCATAAGTAGTTGTCGATTATAATGCCCTTTTCGGGGCGAACATAAAGAAATGCAAGAGCTTTACCTAAAACATAACTATTAACTAATTTGGTATGTAAAGTCTTTGTGTCTTTAGCCACAATTTGATTATGATGAAAATTCCATGGCGTACAGTAACCGGCTAGGCAAACTAACAACAGCAGCAACAAATAACTACCAGTTAACTCACATGGGGATTCCTTGATTATTATTAACGGGTCACACTTCGCGGCTGCTATATTGCTCGGCTCTTGTTGTTGTCCTATTGTATCGTCTGTTACGTTCTGTTGTGTGGGTATTGGCAAGGAAGCATCTAAACGTCGGCTAAGCATGGCTACAACTGGCGCTAAGGCCAGACGGGGATTGTGATTGGGGCTGGGAGCGATGTTGGCTTGGATTCGAGTCACACGAATATGCAGCTCTCTGCATAAATTGTGCCCGAAAACATTCTGATCGCATTGGCTGCGGCTGCATCGTTCAATTCTAGGTGTCGTTGGTGCGGTATTATTAGGTGGTTGTGGGTTAAGTTGCTTCTTGATAAAATACTTGTGGGTTTTGTTCATCTTTAGTTACGGTTGAATCTGCTTCTTGGGTTTTTTTAACTCAGCATCTTCGTCACGCTTAACTTCAGTGTAACGCTCGCCCTTAAGAGATACAATCTTATTATCACGATAGCGCACAAGCTTGCGCGGTTCCATTTTGGGAACCACCGGCTTATATTCGCGCTGAGTGGCATTCTTGTCCACATAGGAGTATCTAAGGAGCAATAGTTACGTAAGTGAAAAATCACATTTAATTTTTTTTTTACAATATTTACCTTGCTATTATGCGATTCTTCAGCTCATTGTCATCAACCACGATATTCTTCTTCATGCCCACAGTATAAGTTTTGTCGGTCAGGCTCTGATTGGTCTCCTGGCGATGCAATAGTATTTGAGTAGCGCTATCGATGTCGCCCTTGGATATTGCAATGCAATGCTTTATCTGCAAACATATTATATAATTGTACCAATTATGCTATACTACTAAGTGACGCTTGATCCAATAATGGCGTTATTGACCTCCACAATTTGAATTGTGTAAATCGTATTAATTCGTCTCACATAGCTCCAAAAGGAACATTTGGGTAAAAATAGTTTTGTACGAACACATCATCAAGCATATAAATGAATCACACATCACACGGGAATTACTTCCCCTTCTTCTTAGCTCTTAAGTATACTACCAACTCACCTCCACGTAAGCGGTGTCGGGAAACATCTCCTGCAGCACCTCAGCCTCATCTAAAAAGTAATCGCAATTGGAGCTAGAGCTGTCAGTGGAGCCTCCATCACTAGTCTCAGACAAGTGCTGAGAACGCTTGCTGCTGCCGCCACCATTGCCGCCGCTGCTGCTGCTATTGTTCGAAGATAGCTCGTCCTTTTCGGAGATGGAAGAGTTGCGTGCACGCAGTTTGGACTCTGGTATAATGCTGGACAAGCTTAGGGCGCTGCAAGGCGACACACCATATATAGAACATAAGGCAAATGATAATTATCGGATAAAATGTCATGACTTACTGGAGCGATAAATTGACCGTGTTGTGGTTGCCTTGATTCTTTTCCATATCGGTTAGCTCGTTGGCCAGCTTGTATATCCATTCGCATATGACGCCCTGATCAATGGTGGGGAACTCTTCAAAGTAGGCGCCCATCATCTCAACAAAGCCCTCCACATCAAAGCAAGGATCCTGCGAAGCTTCCTCCAGTATAGATATGATATAGGAGAGTACAATCTCATCCACAACGCTAAAGTCGGCACCTGGTATATGCGCACTGACAAACTGGACAAGACTCCTCTTCACCATCTCGTGTTGCTTTTCCAAATTTGTCATGGTTCCACTATTGCTTAGCTGTTTGTTTTGTTGATTTTATTTTTTTTCTCTGATGTTCGGCGAATTTCTGTGAAGTATATATGTGTGAGTGTGTGTGTGCTATTGGTCAGCCCAGCCTAGTGGTATTTAATGCAAAATGTGACGCTCAGTAAATTTAGTGTAAAACATTAATATCAGCTGGACTTTAAGACAAACTTGAAAATAGAATACGGTTTAAAAATCGTACTTTTTGCTTGCTGCGCCTTTCTTTTGCTGAAGCTTCTTCTTCTTCTTATTTTCAATCAATAATACTTTTGCAGCGCAATTGTGATGAATATTATCGTTATCGATAGAAAAATACCATACACAAAAAGTATCAGTATAATACCGCATATGCGTGCAAAATTTGAATTAAAATACAACTATTGCAAATACCAAGTAACTTTTTGGTCTTGTTGATATATTTTGCTGTTGATGAATAAAAAATTTCATATTCATGGCTATACTCTTTGCTGCTTTCGTCGTTAGAGCTAATAGAAATATAAAGTGTAGCCATTAGGGATATTGAACAGAATATTTTCCATATTTATATATATGATTTATGCGTGGCACCTCAATGCAGTGGCCTTGTGTAGAGAAATGTGCAGAATATTATGTTTAATATATAAACAAGTGAAGAATATACTGTATATATTTTGTATATTACAACGATTTCAATTTCGTAATTGATAAAAAATAAAATCATATACACACACCCTCTGCGTGTATTATACGTTATTACGATTGGAACGCATGCGAATTTACTTGATCTAGGAGGGAACGTTTCAGATAATGAAGAGTATCCGCAACTGGTCTACGGCGCTTAACTAAATTAAATTTGGCAAATATCGATATGTTTTCTAATCATATCCAATTTGGGCCGATAGATATTAGCGGCAACAGATATAAGTCCCACTATTTTGATATATTTTACAGCACTGATAACAAGGGCCAGTATTTTAATGTCTTCAAACACAAGTGCGCTTTGTAGGTTGTCAATATATTTAACAACTGTGGACCATTATGTGACATAAAACGTTCAAAATAATGAGAAACCTTATTAACAAGCTGTACAAATTACGTAATAGCTGCACTCCACATCGGCTTTCACTCAGTACAAATATGATTACAAATGTTAGCTTGTTGCTTGCAGGTAGAAAATTAAACCAGGTCAACGTATTAACAAAGTCAAGGCATCGTTCTGATAAGCTCACATTAGCCGGAGCTAGCTTAATCTCGGCCAAGGAGCTGCTAAACTTGCCACTGAACTATGTATTCGTATCAGTATTAGCTGCTCGTAGCGGTAAACTCTATCATATTAAACGATGATAGTATTTAAATTGAAGTTCAAGGTCTTAATCGCTGCTAGACAAAAGAGAATCGAGAAAATCACTAATTAAAAACCACACGAAGCGCATACCAATGATAAACATACTAAATATGTAAATACAATTCGGTTTTGAAACATGTATTTTAAGACTAAAGACCCGGAAGACTGGTGAGCCGGTATTGAGACAATTGAATTGCCTATTTGGACTGGAGTAAATATTGGTCTATGTAGTTAGCAGTTGGGTTTTGGGAAAGCTCTGACTGTTCGATGGGCCATTTTTCCCATAAATGAAATGTGTTAACTGGTTTCGCATTTGCGTAATTTCTTATAAAATACCGTAATGGAGCAGCAACATGTCATAAGAGATGCCTTTTTAGTTCGTGCACTGACATTACAATTTGTTGCCGTGACAATGATAATAAATCAATTAAGTGGAAGCTATTTTTATGCCTCTAAGCGTTTGAGTAGATATTGTATTTGTAATTTTCGGCGGGCTTTTATTTTGTATTTTGGATTTACCGGGCGATATCATCTCGATGTACAGCGCGTGACTTTAAAAAGAGGTTAATAAACTTTTTAAATATAAACAACAAAAATTTTGCACAAAATGGCAAATCAGAAAAAAAAACAGTTTTGCTTTCTTTTGGCCCGCTTAGCATTCGCATTAATTGCTTCAAACTTGACCTTACCACCAAAAATAAAAAAGAAAAACGCAAATATAAAAAATAAAATAACCCTCCGCAACTCAAATCGGCAATTAACGCGACTTCGACTTGCATCAAGCCGAATAACAAAGAAACGGCAAATGGATTGACCAAGACAAAGCCGAAACCAAAGCGACAGGCCTGGGCCTGGGCTTTTGCTTTGATTGTGTGCGTGTGTGTCTGTGGCTGTGTCTGTGCCGCTGACTCTGGGCCTGGCTCCACGTTCTGGCCGCTGCCAACGCTGGCCGCGCAGCGTCGACAGCGACGTCAACGCTTCGGCCGGCGGTTGAGCGGTTTTGTTTATTTATACAGCCGAGCGTGTAGAACTCCGTATTAGTGTCTTCTTGGCGTTCGCCGTTGACGGTTTTCTCGTATCTATTTTCCCAGCATATCCAGAGTGAGTTTCTGACAGCAGCTCAGTGCTTCGTGGTGCAGTGCGTGTGTGTGTGTGCGTGTGTGTTTGAGTCCAACGGGATCATCGCAGGCAGTTACAAAGTACAAACAGGTACGGAAGTGTCTCGCTTTAGTTATCGACAATAGACCAGTGTGAAAGTGAAACCTATCGATAACACATGCATAAATCACTATTGGCGAATTGTGTGCAGCTTTTGACAGCTGGACAGCGTCCCCAAAGCAGTGTGGGCAGTGCCGAACTGGCTGCTAAATCATTCTGTCAAACTAACCTGCATTGCTGTGCACACAAAGTTGGTGATGTTTGCAACGACTGGGCTCCAGTTGGTCGACGGGGCTTGGAGCTTGGCTGCCTTGACTAATTTGTCGTTAGTTGCAATTTTGTTGCTCTTTGCTAATGCTTCTTTATTGGTGCTTGGCTCTGGCCGTCTGATTTTTTTTCTAGTTGACCTTAACCCAATGCAATGCACATAGATTAAGTGCTGAAAACTTGTCTGAGGAGCTGCTGTGCTGCTGCTGCAGTTGCAGCTACTTGTGCTGCTGTTGCTGCAATTTTGCCAGTCAGCCAAGGCCAAGACTGGCAACTTTGAGGCGGCCAAAACTAAACGCTTTGAACTTGTAATCAATAAATGGCGATTGCATTGCAGCTGCACCAAGATCAAATCTAACCAGCTACCCCCGGTGCCCCGCTGCCCCCGCTGCCACTGCTCAGTGCCCCACACACACACACCCAACTTCATGGCTAAGCCCACAAATGGAGCATTCGCTTTCGAGCCGAATCACGTGCAATAGTCTCAAAAGCTATTGACAACATGAAAAGACCCGAAAAGTCAAAACCCAATTAACGCTGCAAATATTTACTAACTAATTAAACACTGCCTCTTTGCCGAACCTCAATGGTTAGCTGCCCTGTTGCCAACGCAGCGTTTCGGCTAAACTTTGGCCCGACAGTCAAATTAATTCCTAGTCAGTAAATACATAAATTTGGCTATATAATATATGACCGCGTCTCTGCATTTGGCGCTAGCAAAACTAAATGATTAACCTCTGCACTACCCCCAACTGACGCACAAATTCACAAAACGGTTTATGCAAAGCAATTTATGTACTTGGTTTTATAGTAGTACCATGGAGCATGTGCTCTATGAGCCCCATTTCCATACGGCGTACTCACCGTACCATGCCTCGTAGAACCATAGAGCGTTGACTACTACTACAATAAGGAAATCTATTAAGTCCAAGTTGAAAAAAAAAACGGCAACAAAACACATTAATATAGCTCATAAAAGGTTTAGCCAAACTTGAAAATTAATGTGCAATGTATTAATGAATATATATATATATGTATATACATATATATGTTTTTTTTTCATGTCTGCATATGTGTTTGTATATATTTTTGTATATGTGCAGAAATGCTACATAGGAAAACTGTAATATATACAAAAAGTTTTACTTTTTGGAATTCATACGATTTTAATTATCGTGGTCATACTTTAAGACTTTAAATTTAAATTTTTAATGAATTATTCACTTTGAATAAAAAAAAGATTCTGCAGAACTGTATCTACATCTTTGGATGACTCATAGAACAGCAGATGACGTCTTAGTATATACTTACTATCCATCTGGCATTTGCGCACTTGCATCTTGTTGTTCTGTCTGTGTATAGTGCTATCTAGTGCTATATAGAAAAGTCTGTGTCTACGAGCGATTGTTTGAATTGACTTAGCATATATGCGTGTGAAAATCTCGTTACAATGTATGCACACACCAAACATCCGTGCCGGGGCTTAGATCTGGTGCTTTTTGGTGGTACTTTGAGTCTGAGCTTGGGGGTCACACGGCATTTGTGTGAAAAACGACAGAGGGAAAATTATACAGATAAAAAAATAAAAAATCAACACATTTGTCGCCCATTGGCCTGTAATTATTTGCCCAGTGCAATTATCTAAGTGCAACTAGCGAGCTGCAGATGCAGCTGCAGTAAAGATCATTTATTGCGGCGTGTGAAAAAACAAAAGAATAGCTTTACATAGATGTATTTGTACGTATATATACGAATCAGTGCCAGCCAAACTGCGCTTCTGCGACCTTAGTTCACTTAGTTCAGTTTGTTTTTTGTCAGCTGTGGTTCACTTTTTTTTTGTTTTCGTTATTTCTGATTTCCCCACAATAATTAGATGTCAAGCATTTGGAGTGTAGCTTCAGTCTGGACACGATTTTTGACACAAGCTGTCGATGCTGCTGTAACGAAAAACGAAAAATAAAATAAAAATTGAACCCAGCGCTGAGCTATTCCGATTCTGACAACGCTGCGATTTTATTGTTGTTGTTTTATTTTTTTTTTAGAAAAGCAACAATTCGAGACAAATACACGCTGTTAAAGGCTACGAAATTCGCAAAATCAATTATGCATACAAATCAATTTTGCGCTGCCTGCGCTGCTGTTTTGTTCCACCCCCCCATCCCCCCCCCCCCCCTAATCATCCATTATTGCTTTCATTTGTTTATTTATTTATTTATATATTTAAGTAGTTGGTTTTTGTACGCTCTCAACTAATGAGGCGGAAGAGCCTAGACATGTTGACAGCTCACACTGCACGGCCAGCGGCCTTTTGGCTTACAAAACGATGGCAAACTGTATCAGCTCATAAGGTGCGCTCCCCAAACTGGGCAAGGGCAAGTGCAGTAGCTGTCAGCTGTCCAGCTGTCGAGTCGGCCGGCTGTCGAGTCGGCCGACTGTCCGTCGTTTGGCGTCACATTTTTGGTCATGATAATGCCGCGCAGCCTATTTTCCTGTCTCCAGTGTCAATCTGCTGCTGACGCTAGCAGCTCGGCCCAGCCTGGGCTTGCATACAAATCAGTTTCGGGGCTCAGCAGATTGCCAGCGTCACTTGGTACGCGTCTCCGCTCCAGGCACGGTCCGGTCCACCATAGCTAGCCTTTGGGGTTGTGAATTGTCTGGGCTGCAAATGTGGCACAGTCGTTGGCATTGCAGCGTTCGTGTAAGATCAGTTTGATAGAGTCATCAAATGTGCACAGCTGACAATAGCTCTGCAACTGTCACAGTTAGCCAGCTCTTCAGATAGCGATGCATATTGACACAGATATACATCAAGCATACGCCAGGTGTGCTGAACTAGTACATTGAGTTCGCGTGTCGCCCATTCGCATAACAATTCGTTTTTAGAGCAGACTTGTTGATCGATCAGCCAGGCTTTGGATAAAACGTTTAACAAAAGCAACAAAAATAATAATAATTATAGTATTTATATAGAAGTTTTACAAATTAATAAACACCAAGTTCAGTTCAATAAACGCGGAGGCCCAAAGCTGTTGAAATTCCAGCCGACAAACTGGAAATTTCCAAGAACTTACACAAAATACAAAACCTAAATTAAAAATACATAATATTAAAACAAAATACTGGATTCAACGGCGGCCCTAGCGAGGCCGTCAACCGGAAGTGTTGGCTATGTTACGGTTCTAGGCACTAGATCAAATACGTTTACTCAAGTTAAACATAAAACAAGTTACCCAACGGGGCTCACACAAAAGAAACGTAAAGTAATTGAAAATTAATGTCTCTTAATCAATTTCTAAGCACATTCAGTTGATGTGCAGACAAAACACAAACCCCTCCCAACCTACTACCAAAAAAAAAAAAATGTGCTCAATGCTGTTCCGCGTGCAATTTAAATAACAAAAAGGAATAAATGTGTATATATAATATTTAAATAAGCGAGCCATAAGCGAGTTATGCAAGCAGCAGATGTTGCTATGTAAATGCTTAGAACATTGCCTTTATGTGTCGCAGTATCCGTGTGTGTGTGTGTGTGTGTGTGAGTGTGTGAGTCTGCGCCATCTTGAATACTAAAAGCTCCCATGTGTGTAGCTACACTTGGCATCTGCAAGATGAATGCCAAAGTTATACGACTTTAGTGCCAAGGCGAAAAATTCAAATCTAGCCTTGTAGAATGCCACTACACACACACACACGCGCGCACACACACACACGCTCACACTAATACCACAGCACAGCTTGATCAGGTCTTTCAGCCACAAACTTGCGGTCGCTGCCGCAGAACCACTAAAACCAAAAGCCATCAAGAAGCCGCGCGTTTTAATTATGCGAATTCTCATATTATTGATTTTTTTTTTAGTTTTATTTTAGTTTTTTTTTGTTTTTTTTTTTAAATTTTTTTTTGTTTTTGATAGCAACTGCTTGTTGCACCGGCTTGGCATTGATCAATTGAGACATTTGTATAAGTGCTTGCTGCAGCCTCTGTGTGGCAGTTGCTGGCGTCATTTATTGCTCATACGGTTTTGGGCTTGCGTCGAAGCCCCGCCGCCGGCACCGCCTCCCTGGCCGGCAGCGGCCCCTTTTGCATATGGGATAAGCATTTTCTTTTCATTAAATAAAATATTTGCGTGCTTAACTGCATTCCTATGCCGCGCACGCTCACCTGGCGAGCATAATCAAGCACCCGGCTCCAGGCAGCAGCAATAGCAACAGCTCCAACCCGTCTCCGTCTCCGTCTCAGAGCTGAGCCGGACGTGCGCGGCCTGTCTAAGCAGCGGTCAGCTTAGAATATTTCATTCAATAATTTGGCAACGCGCTCTACAGACGTCAAGCGGCCAATTTATAAAAAAAAAGGGGGAAAAAACACGCTCGAGCTAACGAAAATTTCTAAATGTCTTGCGATCTCGTTTTTATTGCAGTCGTAGCTAAACTAAAATGACGACCTACATGAAGATATTCGAGGAGCGCATCTCCGGCCTGGCCAAGGGTGTGGGTAAGTGTAGACAACTTGATCTACATATTGTTCAATTTTTATTAAGCCCAAACTTTATTGGGACAGATGAAACCGTGGATAGCTGGTTTCTGATGAGCTCACCGGCTCCCGTTGTGGCTGTTGTTCTGGTTTATTTGGCATTTGTGCTTAAGATTGGGCCCGAGTACATGAAGAATCGCAAGCCCATGGATCTGAAGCGTGTTATGGTCTTCTACAATGCCTTTCAGGTCTGCTACTCCATTTGGATGTGTCGCACGGTAAGTACACGTGGCGTATACTTAACGGAAACAATTGTTAATTGTATGTAACACTCTCTTGCCACAGTCCATCAAGGAGAGCAATGTCATGGCATCGATATTATCAAAGAAATGCGAAATAAATCGCACACGAGAACAGAATTTGGCACTTTATTCGGGCGCCTGGTTCTATTTCTTCTCGAAGATCATTGATCTGCTGGACACCACGTTCTTTGTGCTGCGCAAGAAGAACAATCAGGTCTCGTTCCTGCACGTCTATCATCATACGATCACAGTGCTCTTCTCCTGGGGCTATCTGAAGTATGCGCCCGGCGAGCAGGGCGTCATCATTGGCATTCTCAACTCTGGTGTGCACATCATTATGTACTTCTATTATATGGTCGCTGCGATGGGACCCCAATACCAGAAATATCTGTGGTGGAAGAAGTACATGACCAGCATTCAGCTGATTCAATTCGTCCTCATCCTTGGCTATATGTTGACCGTCGGCGCCAAGGGCTGCAATATGCCAAAGACACTGACCTTCTTCTTTGTGGGCAACACGATCATCTTCCTCTATCTTTTTGGCAATTTCTATCGCAAGACATACAACAAGAACAAGAGCCTCGATGTCAATGGTCATGCCATGCGCAATGGTGGCAGGAGCTTGAATCTGGCCCAGTCGGCCCTGCGCGCTGCCGGCGGCATGGGCTGCATGCCGATGCCTTCCAAGAACAACAACACCAACAGCAACAACAGCAGCAGCGACTTCAAGCCCTATATCGATCTGAACAACAACAATGTGAAGCCCCTGAAGGTGGAATGAGCCATTTGGCTATGCACGGGGCTTGGTGGGGTTTCTTTGTTTATAGTTTAACTTTACGTTTCGTTTAGAGCAGGGCTTAAGTCTAGTGTTAAATGTTTAATCCATAACCCTAACTGTATATGAAATGATTCTGAATAATGAACTTCTTAAATGTAGAATGTATAAAGTTTATGCCAAACAGCAGAAGATTACATCCAAATACCTAGGCGTGTAAGTGTTTGTGTGCGAGTGTGCGTGTGCCTGAGTGTGTGTGAGTGCGTGCGTGTCTGTGTATTGCCCTAAGTATTGAAATGCAAGAAACTTATTGTTAATTTTTTTATTCGAAATTTGATTGTTTCCAATTATATGATTTCTGAACAAAATAATAAATCCAAATTTATTTTAACTTTTTTTAAAATGAAAACAAAAAAATCAATTCGAATTTTTATTACTATTTCAAATGTGTTCTATGCGTTCTAAACCATTTTGGCCTTCGAGTTCTTTCTAATCGCCTGACAAACCAGTTGTCTTTCAATATATATATATATACATATATATATAATATATATTGACGATAGCCGCAGGGTTCCCCTAAGCCCCTGAAACTTGAGACCAACGCTGAAAATCAGCTCGTGTCAAGCGATATACTAAATTTATGCAGATCCCAACTGCCGAGTTTCTATTATTGCAGTGATTAATACCCAGACAAATCACGGGGCCTTCGACTCGAACTTGACTCGCGTGCCTTATAATTATGCAATTGTTTCTTATTTTATTTGTTTTTTTTTTTATCTAACACAAAAACAGGTTCATCCAGCGATTCGCTGAGACATTATGGCGACTCTTAAGAATCACTAATTCAAAGGAAATTAAAAATTCAAATTCCTTTTTTTTCATCCAATACTCAGCTATACATGGGGGCAAAGGGTATATTATTATTGTGGCCTGATATATGTTTGATGCCTAAATAGTTTCTTATTTAAAAACTTTGTGCTCGAAGCGGCGAAGAGCTGTTCTGGTATGCTGTCCGGTGCGAGTCCATGCCAACAAGTTATTCCAGAAATAAAACGGCGAGGGACTTAACATAGTCGCCCACCCTTGTTCAGGCAGTATATCATACCATTAATCACCGCATATGCAAATGAATTTTCAGAAAGTTCCTGAACGAGACGTATCTTCCAGAGATCAAGTATGAAGCGCGTTGGCCGCACCAATCATCTGTCTATCTGTCTTTTTGGTAATCTTTATATATAGATTGACAATTTGAAGGTGGAATATTTTATGCGATTGCTAGTAGCACGTGAACCTATTGAATGTTTGTAAAACGGGTATACTTGTTTAGGGATAATTGATGTAACTGCAGCAGGAGACTTCGCCATGCCCATAAAGTATATATTTTCATGCTCAGCGTCATCTGCTGAGTCAATGCAGCTATGTCCCTCTGGCCCTATGACACTATACGAGCTAGAGACTGTAAATTTTGAACGAGGGTTCTCCTGTTACACGAAAAGATCGAGATTATATTAGAACATGGAAACCTTGCCCCGTTCCACCAAAACGATAATAATCGATTTCGAAATCCTCTTTTTTTTACCATCTCCTAAAGCTTATAGCAGCTAGAGACGCCAAATTTGGATACCTTCCATCGTTTCGCACAATATTGAAACAAAAGCGTTTTATAAGATATAGCCTTATATAGATTGAGATATAGATTAGAAACTATTAACTTTACTATTGTAAATACCTCTGACTACTGTGGCTAAAATGGCTGAGAGAATACTACATCCGTAAACAAGCATGGGCTTTGAGCTCGGATATATTGCATTATCAGTTTCAGTTTAATGGAATCGCCTGATGTGCATTTAAAAGCCTGCACAGCAGAGGGTCAGCAGCATTTCGAATATATTGAAAAATGGGAATTCGCGTCAAAAAAAACTGGCATACTTTGAGGCGCAATTGAAAATTTATGGAAATGAGTGCGAAAATGTAATGTAAAAATCACAAATCTTATCATTTCTGCTCGATAACGATTCGGTACATACATATAATCACTTAAAGATAACTCCACTATTATATTAAGCTCGATCAAGATTGTTGTTTCTTATTGAAGATCTAAACACAAATGCAGCCTTCAAATCTGATTCATAATTAATTCCAATTGGCAACGTATTACTGAAGTAAATTACATTATAATAATAACAATAAATTTAAATACTCACAAAAGGCTTATTTCTCTTATGCCAGATTAATGGTCATTGAATATTATTTTCAATTAGACCGAAAGCTATTCGATTTCTAATTCGTAAAAAAATATCATCATGAATTGTTTAGGCGACCCCAAATCACGACCCTGCGCTGAAATCTGCGATAATCTAAACAATATCAAAAGCAGACCGAAAATCGAAGACACAAAGAATCAAATGCGCAGACGCTAAGAGTTTGTGGTCAAGATCAAGGCCGAAAGCAGAACCGGCTCAAATGCTACTGTTGGCAGCTCTTGATGCTCACAGATGCTGCCCGCTGCTTGCTGCTCGCTGCCCGTCAATTATGCTTTTAGCTTCCGCTTTGGGTTTTAAGGTTCCGTTTTTCTAACAAATTGATCAATAAAAGGTTGTGTGAAAAACCCATGGCCTGTGCGCATCAAATATATATGTTTATATATATATTTTTAAATATTCTCATCTCATCTCAACGGCTGTCATCCTCAAGGTGAGCTTGAAATCGGTTTATGTACATATATTGTCTTTTGACTGCCTTGCCGGGTTCTTAACAATGGCAATATCTGTTCTGCAATTATATTAAAATTCATGAGCTTGATCAATCTGCATGGCAAGCATCGATCGAGCTCTGGGACCTGTTCTGACACGCCCAAAGCGTTTGGTTAAAGTCTTTTGTCCATGCCTTAGATAAAGATTCAATGCTTCCGCTACACTCAGCTTTATCCGTATGATTAAGATAAAATTGCAATTCATGGAGCACCAGAAATTCTACGCAATGCTTAAAAATAATTCAAAAATTCTTGGTGTATATTTTTGTTTTTTTTTTTGGAAAAATATGACGTATATTTCTTTGTATTTGTGGTTTCTTTTCGTTTATGCCTAAGTACTTTACATGCCAAAATCTCTATATGTATATATATTTATAAATGTATACTTTATTTGTATAAAATCTAAAGGCACATTTGCTTATGCCAAATGCGTATCTTAACTTATTTACACAACTAATTCCGTTTTTTCTTCTTCTTCTTCTTCTCCTTTTTGTATTCCTAGGGGTTTGCTTAACTTAAATCGAGGTTTTTGTTTTTTGGGCCGTAAAACATACAACTTCTTTCATTTGTGTCAAACACACATCAAACGAAGCGTCGGCTGCGAAAAGCATTTAAATGTTTGCCTATTAACTCGAACCTCAACTTCTCGATATTTTCATTTGTTTTCTTCTTGTTGTTTTTTCTTTTTTTTTTGGCGGCAGCGGCGGATTACTTAACAAATTAGTCAACAAAGTTGTGCATAGAACAACGCCCGCTCCATAGACTTAAGCATTAGATGGTTTGATTCCCACACTCGAAAATGAAATGTTTTGCCTAAATTTAAGAAAGTTGCCATCAAATTTAGAAAATTACAATGTTTCACATTTTCTGCTTTTTTCTAAATATTGGAAAATGAGTAAAATAATCATTTTATGGCGATATTCAAAACTTTAGATAAACCATTTTTTCAGTGCATATTTAGATTTTGTATGTGAGTTCCCATTACGTATTTGTGTGTGTGTGTGTGTGTGTGTGTGCGTGTGTGGTATTTTTGGAGGGGTTGGAGAGGTTAGCTGCTCTACAGCACCTTCTTTTGTTGTGCTGAATTTGTGGCTATGGCGGCATTTAGATTCTTGGCACAGCTATCGTTGTTGTTGTTGGTAATGCTCTCCTTTTCGGCCTTGGCCTTGGCCGCTGCCTGCTTCTTCTTGTAGGACTTCTGGTAGAAGTCATTGAACAGGAAGTAGAAGAACACGGCATTGGGCAGCGTAAAGCAAACAGACCATCTCGGATAGCCGCAGTCGGTGTAGAGGAGCTGGGTTTGATGTATAAAAGCGCAGCAGAATTGAATCTAAGTGGAAATAAATAGGCACGATTACATACACATTCATATACATTGATCTATACTGGACTTACCATTTGCAGATTGGTAATGTGCTTCTTCCACCACAGATACTTTTGCATTTTGGGTCCAAATGCAGACAGGAAATAGTACGAGTACATGATGATATGCACAAACGAGTTGATCCAGCCAATGAAGGTGCCATGGCCGCCGGGGTAATACTTGGAAGTGCCCCAGCTGATCATGGGCATGACTGTGTGATGATAGACATGCAGGAATGTCACCTGACGATCGTTCTTGCGCAGCACAAAGAAGATCGTGTCCAGCAGCTCGGTGATCTTGGCCAGATAATAAACATAAACAACTCGCGCCTCTCTGTACGCTTTCGGTGTCCGTGACCAATCGACCGGCTGGCAGCGCCAGCTGTAATACTGCCAAATGACCACGCCCTCGTAGACCATCCAAACGCTGAGCGCCACCTGAAAGAAATTGTAGACGAGCAGCGTGCGCTCCAGCTTGAAGGGTTTGCGATCCCGCATAAAGCGTGGACCCCACGACAGCACAAAGTACAGATAGAAGGCCAGAATGGTCAGCAGCGGCAGCGGCGATTTGATCAGGAACCAGTCATTGGTACGCGGATCTATATAATCAAGGGTAATACATAATTAGAAAGGCGTGAATCCTGCTGCAATCTGTTGCCACTTAAAATGACACTTACCGGCCAGCTCGATGAACAGAAAGTTCCAATAGTCCGTTTGTGTTGCGTTGACGGCCGCCATTTTTAAATTTTTGTGTGTCAACTTCCTCTGCTCGGTTGTCGTGTTTTAAGACAAACGTTTGGTGGGTTACCGGTGGGAAGGGGGGTGGGAAGCAGAAGTTGTTGCTGTGTGTGAAATTTAAAAATCTGCTAAGCGCGCAAGCGTCTAAGCGAACGAGTTTTGTCCAATGTTCTGCAATGGGGAGGGAGAATTCATATTGAAAATAAGTTAAGAAAAAGTGTGCGTTTTTCAAGTTCATAAATATTTAAAAATATGTTAATGGTTAACACGAAGAAGAAGCAGCAGCCGCAGCGACCAGTTACTTTGCCATTAACAAGATCTTTTGGGTCTTTTTGTTTTGCAGCGGCTGTTGCTGTTGCTGTTGCCGAGCGGGCATGAGTTGGCTAAAATAAAAAAAAAACACGATAGCAGTTAACTTCTTAGTTGCGGCACGCTCAAGCGGCTAAAGATGCAAATTGAGATACACATACAGATACAGATACAGATACAGATAGATATACAGTTTGCTGTGTGATGTCAACGCTTAGGGCGTGGCTATTAGACAAACGCAATGTTTCGGCTTCATGTTGGCACCGAAAACTAAAAACTAAAACAAGAAAGAATTGCCAGCTTGACAGGCCGAAGTTTAAACACCCTTGCAAACAAATGACTTTAAGCTTGAAAGATGTGCGAGGAGAATTGTAAAGATCGTATTTGTTGACGTTAACGTTGACCTTAATATCGAGTAAAGCTCAACATTTGGTCGATTCTGTCTATAGCGTAATATTATAAGGTTGCCTGAAGTTGATAAGGCTTGGATCATACATATATGTGGAGCATGGCACAACTAGTTATGTAAAAGATAAACAACAAAGTTTATCACAAAATAACTTCATTTTCAACCGAATTTTCCTACGGATGCTCAATGATATTCTGATCAAAAGGATACAAAAAGACGGACCAATGCGAAGATTGGTGATGACAGCTTTAAGCCTGAGGTACTATTTCCCATAGAAACAGCCAGAAATACAGATGAACATATCGACTCGGCTGTTGTTACTGATCAAGAATATATGCATATACTCTATGGGTTCGCAGCAAATTTCATGACGAAACTAAAATACTCTCTACAAGTGTATAAAATAAACCCTGGGCTGCTGAAAGCTGTCGCCGTTTACTTTCGGCTGTTTTTGTGCCTGCTTGTGTGTGTGTGTGTGTGTGTGTGTGTGTTTGTGATTGCTGTGCAATGCAAAATTATCATGTAACCGAGTAAGAGTAAATTATATTCATTATTATGAATTAAACAAGCGTAGAAAACAAGTTGCTTCACAAGATCACAAGTAATTGGGCGACGCAGCAAAAATTTTGGGCATCCACGCAGCTCACGTGTGGCACAGTGGCACGAAACGAGCCAAGCAGTAACAAATTGTACGTTAAATAACTAACAAAATGCAGCAGCAACAGAAAAAACCGCTAATAACTGTAAACGAGCTGGTAGAAGTGGCTACTTGAACTACGCAAAGGCCAACATTTATCAAGCGGCTATTAAGTGGCTCCGAATTTTGGCCATTTCCGTGACTGCGTTTTTTGGTTAGCACCAATATGCTGGGCAACTTCATCTATTTGGCTCGATCAAAATGAAATATATTAATTGTATGTTGAAGGGCAAAGCTTGGCTCTAACAAGCCGCAAGCCGTAAGCCAACTGGTTTTGGCTCATTTCCTGCACTGGCCGCTTGTTTGATTTTTCGTTGCTGCAACAATAAACGCAGAACGAACCAGAAAATGAGCTGTGACCAAAAGCAACAAAAAAACAAACACCTTAAAATAGAGGTGCTAAAAGGCCCGTGTTTGAAAGAGAAAAAAAAACCGTATTTTCGGCCCAAAACTATGCCGCACAGAATCGGGTTTTCAAATTATCAATTTTAAGACTGACAAAAGTCAAATAAACAAATAGACGCGCAAATGAACCATCAAATTTGCGCTTGGCTAATGAACAAATGATGCCTAAGACCTTGCCATATTTGTTGGTTTTTTTCGTTTCGGCTAGCCCATTCTGACCAATGATCGCACGGCGACACCTGTGCCTCGGTGGGAACCCACAGGCGGTTGTACTGGCCAAAAACAAGGCATACAAATCGCTTTGCCTTGCGTTGCGCCTCCGATCATCTAGAGATTTGGGTGTGCGTGTGCGTGTGTGTGTGTGTGTGTGGTTTCCACTTGGTTAGTCATTTGTTAAAATGGGATTGGAGCTAGGCAGGGGCAGGCAGCTTCTTCTACCTTGGGCCTTGGCTACGCCTAAGGTGTGCAGCAAATTGTGTCAACAATTGCCAAATCGAAGCGACAACATTTCGTAAGAACCATGCGTCATATTTGTGGCTTAATTAGTGAGAGCTGTGTGTGGGGGAGGGGGGTGGGGTCAACTAAAAGTTGAATGACCTTGGCGACAACCTATTGACACGCGGGTGCCGTTAAATTTTTGCATATCATTTACATAATAATTAACCAAGCGCGCAGCTCTAAAAAGCGTCCAGCTCCCAGAGATGCGCCGCTGCGGCTACTGGATAAGCGCATGCACTGCAGTTCCACACGAATTCTAAAAGTCTTTTCAAAATCTTCTTTATATATATATGTGTGTATATATATTTAAGCACTGACAAATCGGAGCACAAGCACCTGTCGCAATCGTCGCAGTTGACAGTTGCCTTCTCCAAGATTTTTACACTTAATTTACAGCAGCAGCAGCAGCAACAACCACAACAACAACAGTGACTGCTCTTAATGCTAACACCATGACAACTGTTTTTCCTTTTTTTTTTTTTTTTAGTTTTAGTTTTAGTTATTTTGTATAATTATTGGTATATTAAGGGAGAGAGACCTCTGCTGGCATCCGCTACCCACGAGACTTGTACGCGTACTGAACTGCTACGCCGATTTGTTCGCTGCTATGTATAAAAATTTCGTCTATAGCTTTTGAATTTTGTTTTTTTTTTCGAAACTGGCCCTTGCCCCCCCCTTGCTAACCAACTAGTTGTTGTTGGCTTAGTGGTGGTTTCTTCTTGGCTAGCTGCTGCTGCTGCTGGCAATTGTTGTTGTTGTTGTTGTTGCTGATGCTGCTGCTGCTGTTTGTTGTCTCATCTGCTGCTTAAATGTTCTTTTGTGTCGCCTCATTTGCTTGGAAGCTGCGTTTCATTGCGTTGCCTGGTCTTGTTTTTTTTTTTTTGTTTCTATTGATCATAATGACAACAGCCTTTTGGCAAGAGCTCAGCTGGCATTTGGTTTATTGCGGGCTCTAGACTGTTGTCAGGTTTGCCGGTTATTTCAAATAGTTGTTGACTGAATTTTAATTGATTTTGGCGCATACGTTTGCAGCATTTGTATAATAATTAATGCTTACCATAATTGTTGTTATTGGCTAGAAAATATGGTATTGGCCGAAAGAGATCAAGCAAGAACTCGGAAACATATTCTATATAAATTATATACATACTATATACATATGTATATATTCACGCATTAAGCTTTAGGTACAGCTGTTATTTGTTGGCATACCCAAACCTTGTTCCATATTTCAGCTTTAAACACTTTCTGGCTTTAGGCCCACTAGAATTACACGCATTGACCTCTGACTAGAGCCGATCAAGTGCTGAGTATTCAAAATGTTTAAACATGTTGTAATATCAGACTGTGTCTATGGACAGGGAGAGGAAATAGAGCACAATAAAAAAGTTTAAAAACAAATCTTCATGCGCTCAAGGCCAACATTTGGCTGGCCATTGAGTTCCGTTGATTGCGGCTCTATTCAAGGAGACACCTGACCGGGTAAGACAAAAACTAAAACCTGTCGAAAAATTATTATATCATTTTGATAATTTACATATGAATTCTTAAAGCCCAGGGCGCGATTCTTGAGCTCGGCACACGAGCCACACGCTGATCGCTATTGCTCGCCAATGTCACTTCCGGGTCAAGTTTGAGGCAAACTTCGTATCAATATGAATTAATGGCCAATATTTTCTGTTACCTAGCTGGGGCTGGGGTCACTTGAAGTTGAAATTTGGTTAACTGTGTCACCGGCAAATTGAACTTGACCCTGCCGGACCAACGGCAGATTTTTATCGTTTTTTCTTTTTATGGCCTGCAAAACTCGTCCAGCTTGGCTTGGACTGGTACCAGCTGCTCTGGGCCAAGATTGCCACTTTAACGATTAGCCGGCTCAGACAGTATGCCTACAGCTGTGAATGATACCAGCCGTTAGTCACTTATCAATAGTTTATCCTTAGTCAAATGGAAGACATCACTCATACGCAGCGTAGCGCGCAGTCTTCCGGCCGTAGCAGCATTCAACCTGATTTGTCACTTGCTTTTGTTTGCCGTGTCTTTAACAATCTCCGATCATTCGGACACACAAGCACACATCGTAATCATATGCAAAAGTTTGTTGATTTGGTTTATTATCGTGCTGCAGATGTTTCCACCTCGCTTCTCAGCGAGAAGGCGGCTGCCACCAGCTGTGAGTCGAGCGCCGCAAGACACGAACCACTTGCAGATTATGCTAATTTCTTCCGCAACTATTTACATATAAACATCGTCAAAAAAACACCGTTAACAATTATTATTGCTTTTTAATTATTAATTGCGATTCTTTATAAACAAAAAAAAACGCGCAATTTGATGAACAAATTTCTTTGAGTCTTTGTTTTGCCGCTTTATTTTTATTCAATTCCTAATTTGACAGTATCAAGTTCCGAGCTATTACAAATTATTTATTAGTTAATTTCGCCTTACACATTTATTCTGCCCACAGCTTGTCATGGATTCTCATATTTGTCAAAAACTGACAAAATGAAACTCCCATAGGCGCTTTGCAAATGTTACTTTTAATTAATAAGACATTTATTACATTACATTAATTACCTAAATACAACATTAATATGTTTATTACAAGCCATAAATGAAAGTTGTTGAGCATTTGCAGTTGTAATAAAAATTTTAATGTATCGTTTAGTTGTTGCTTGCGCATTTTACAGATGCTTTGCAGCATTGTTAGCGCCATCTACAGTTCGTTGCTTTAAACTTGGCTTTGAGCTTCTACAGATGTGACCAGATATTTTTTCAAAGTTAAGCTTGGCTTTGATTTTTTCGTTGCCTATGCTAAAGCTTTGAAGCTGTTTTCGACGCCTTAAAGTCTACTAATATTCTTCGCGTGGCCGAACTGTTCCAATAAAGAGATAAACTACAAATTAATGATTCATAGATTTCATTCAGCCCACAGCAGATTTTGAAAGTATTAAAATATTTTTATTGGCAAATTAATAAGATGGATTCTGCATCTTTACATTTCTGCATATTGGATAATAAATATTGAAAAACATTTAACATAATGTCAAATGTATCTTTTGTTGTTCTAAAAAATAATATAATATAATCTCTATATATATAACTGTTTGTCCTGACTGACTGACTGACTGATTGACTGACTGATTGATGATCAACACACAGCCCAAACCGTAAGAGCTAGGAAGCTGAAATTTTTACTGTAGTTACCTTATGTGATGTAAGTGCACGTTAAGACGGGGTTTCGGGAAATTCCACCCGCAAGTGTGGAAAAATCGCGAAAAACGTTTGTATGTAACTTTTTTGTTTACCATCCGATCGGCCTCAAATTTATTTTCAAAGGTCTTTGTTCAAATTCATTTGAGGGGTGTTTCGCACTTTTTGGAAAATGCATGCCTCCTTGCTGGAAATGGGGGTCAAAAATTTGGTGGGTGACGTTTCGCCCTCAAATTCATTTCCAAGTATCTATAAGAAAATTCAGTTGAGACGTGTTTTTCACTTTTCGCAGAATTCAAACTTCTTCGGGGGGAATGCGATTCAAAGATTTTTGGGCGAAGTTTTAAGTTACGCCCGATTTGCTTCAAACTTATTTTCAAAGCTCTGCATAAGAACTTAATAAATACGTATTTCAGCGATTTGGGAAATTCCACCCGCAACAGTGGTAAATTGGCGGAAAACGGTTGTATGAAAGTTTTTTGATTACGATCCGATTGGCCTCAAACTTATTTTCAAAGATCTTTGTTCAAATTTATTTGAGGGGTGTTTCACTCTTATCGAAAAATCCGTTCCTCCTTGGTGGAAATGGAGGTCAAAGATTTGGTGGGTGACGTTTCGCGCTCAAATTCGTTTCCAAAGATCTACAAGAAAAATCATTTGAGACGTGTTTCACACTTTTCGCAGAATCCAAACTTTTTCGGGTGGAATGCGGCTCAAAGATTTTTTGTACGAAGTTTTAAATTGTGTCCGATTGGCTTCAAACTTATTTTCAAAGCTCTATATAAGAATGTAAGAAATACGTGTTTCAGCGATTTGGGAAAGTCCACTCGTAACAGTGGTAAATTGGCGGAAAACGTTTGTATGAAAGTTATTTGTTTAGCGTCCGATCAGTTTCAAAATCATTTCAAATTTGTTTGAGAACATTGATTTTATAACATACGTGCCACGGGCAAGGCCGGGTTATACCAGCTAGTAATATAATATAATATAATATAAAATTTTTGTTTTTGAACTAAATTGACACAAATGTGAAAAAAGACAAAAGACTTTTTCAAAACTACACCGATTTTTACTTTTAATACCATTTTGAGTTGACGCGTAACTGTAGATTGTTTCTAAATTTAAATATATATTTGTACCTTTTTGAAAAAATAGTATGTTTATAACCAAGATAGAATGTGTTTAAAAATTTAATTTCAAACATTTTTAAACGTTGATTTCTAACATCAAAATAAGTATCAATGTAATTTTCATGTTATTAATTTGAAATAACATGGTTCTGTGAAAAATCAGCGATTAATATTTTGACCATCTCTCTATTGCCGTCCCTCTCTCTCGCTCCCACTCTCCCTCTCCCTCTCTCTCTCTCTCCCTCTCTCTCTCTGTCTCTCTCTCTCTCTCTCTCTCTCTCTCTCTCTCTTCATGTATCTGTCCCTATCTCCTTTTGTATTCTATCTCTTTCACTTGCTCTCTCTTATTCTCACTCTCTTTGAATTCCCATAACTTTGTCAAAACTATGCCTATTTTAATGAGCGATACCTCTTTGGCAATGGTTTGATCTTTAGAACAATAAACCGTTTCATATTATCTTCTCTTATGATAGTTAAATTTGAATGGAGTACAAAACGTGTACAAAACACGTTTATCTCGCAGTATCAAATTCGGGTGTAAATATTTAAAATACATGTAAATGTTATTTGAAGCCCTTGCCTATTACCAAGAACACATGCGAATGTGTTTGTAAAAAGTCATTGCACTGCGAAACAGTTCTAGTCTTATCACTAGTCCAGTTTTATGCTGTGTACTGTGGCGCAAATTAAACTTGTTTTAAAGCACGGAAATACCGTCTGAATCTATCAAATTATATCACGCCGTTTAATAACTTAGCGTCTGGCGAGCTGGCAAATGTAGCCTCAGCGCTTTTGCGGCTAATCGAAATCAGCGAAATACCGTTGAGGCTGCGTGCCCTTGCCAGAAACTCGTTTAACGCATTGAAAAAAGATTAGTTAACAGAAATTAAAAAAAATCATTTATTTACTTCCGTTTCCTGATCGCAACCAACTGCGAAAAAGCCGATAAACCTACTTACAGTTAGACGTTTTACATATTGCGCTAAATGTATAGCATTATGCAAACGTTTTGCATTTTACTTGATTAATTTATAGTTTTATGTTTTTTTAATTCTAGTTGGCCAATTTGAGGTGAGCAGTTCGCGATTTAATGAAGAAACGCATGAACCCAACTATGTCAAGTTCAAGCTGAAATTTTTTTGGCCAAAGACTCAGCGTCTGATGAACTATTCTTGGACTCGCTTGACCTGGGCTATTATTTCGAGCATATATTAACTCAGAATGAAAAAAAAATAAATAAAAAACGCTATTCAAGTTCAAAGTCGGGGGCTAAATGTTGCCAAGAACATTTCCAGTTTGCGGCTTTACTTGTGCTAACTACACGTTAAACGGCGTTTATGATTTTGTCTTCACTTCAACTCCAAAGTCGTAGAGACTTTATATATGTTTGTATACCCTGAACCCGCTGAAAATGGGCATAATGTTTGCACGGGAGTGTATGTAACAGACAGTCGCAAGCAGCCCCCTCCCATAGCTTTTTATATTCTTGATCAGGTTGAAGAGCCTAGTCCACCTAGCCATGTACGCCTGACTTAGTATAACAAACGCAGAGCAAGTTTGACATGGTTCTGATATCTTCTCCAATTTCCATAATATCGATCGATTTAGCCTCTAGGGCTTGGTTCTTTAGCAAAACTCGAAGACTTTAAAAGTAACATACACCAAACATTGTATCTAGGTTCTCGTATAGTACACACAGATAGAGTACATTTAACTTTCTGAATGACTCCTCCATTTGCGCAGTTAGACGCCACATTTGGATGCCGAAAACGTCAAGAATGGACTGTCAAAGTCGAAGCTTTATGTTGAAGACTACACTTCCTATACTGTGTGGCTGCGAGACGATGGAGTTATGTATAGAAGGAAGCTGTGTTCAGGGTATCTCCCAGTCGGTCACTTCCACTAGATCACTTTTACTTGTTTTTGTTTTCTTGCGCTCGCTTAACACGAGCCATACACACAACTTGTGCGGTTGTTGCTCCGTCATGACGCGATTCATGTACTTTGACTGGCCTCAAAGTGAACGATGATGGGTACATGCATAAATATGACGTTCATTCAGACTCGGTGGCATTTGTAAGCAACGCATATATATATTTGGCCAACTGATTAACAGCCGGGCTTGCCACATGGCCACACGGCACTTTTGGGCAAATTAGTGAGTGTCGGGAGCTGGCCGGCCATCAATGGATCTATGGTTCGGAGATTGTGTATATGTGCTATGGCCTTTCCTAATGTCTCCACAACTACTGATTCTTTGGTCCAAGCCGTTTGCATTGGGTATTGCCCAACTAACTTCTCAGCTTGTGCTATCAATTAGTACCAAAATATTTGTGTGCTTGCCAATATATGAAAACAAACAAGAACAATTAACGTTGAGCGCTAACGACTTTTATATTCTCTATACAAAACATATATATATATATATATATATATATATATAAATATATATATATATATATATATATATTTATATATATATATTTATTTAACAATATAACTAGTATACATAACTTTTCTTTCACACATATATATATATATATATATATATATAATATTATTAGCCATACTCTTGATGATATATAATATGATCAGCCTTTTTACTGGCATCTACTTTTAAACAAATCCTTTCTAACTATACCAGGCGTATACATAACTTCCTCAAAGGCCCCACAAGACGCAGTAGCTGTGATATTAAAATTTAAAAAATGTTGTAGCCAACAAAACGTTTTGTTTATTTACCTTGTTGTTTCCAACTATTTGCACTGTTTAATTGAACTCGCAAAGAGTATTATAATTGCTTAAGAAATGTGTATATGACAGCACAAACCAGATTTATTATGATATAATGTGATGTATTAAATAATAGCTTATTCTTAGTTACGTATAGTATAAATTATATATGTGCATATATAATTAATAACGAGGATCCGGGTTAAAATTCTAGGCTAGTTTCTGGCCAATATAAGCTATTTAAACTGTAGCATATATGGACAATTATATATTAAGTGTAATAATAAAATTAACAATAATGATAATAATAATAATAAAAACAATAATAAGAATAATAATCATAATAATAATAATAATAATAATAATAATAATAATAATAACAATAAAATAAAAACTACAATATTAATTATAATAATAATAATACAAATAATAAATAATATTTAAAAAAAAAACAATATTAATAATAATAATAATAATAATAATAATAATAATGATGTAAGCAATAACAATTATAAAACTAATAATACTTATCACAGAATTAAAATTAATTTTGATATGTAGGATAAAATGAGATTACGAAGAATCGCACTTTACTGTCGTATATCTATCAAAACAATATTATTCGAACTGCAACAAAGCACAGAAAAGGCTATAAATTAGTGAGCCGATAAAAGCTTTCAAGGTCACAATAAAACGGCTAAGCAGCGGACTCTTTTGGCTAATACGAACAAGAAGTTAAATTTACATTTATCGTCGCAAAAGCCAAACGAAAATAAAATTGAAAAACCTAACTGTTTCCATGACGCTGGCAATAAAGTCGTGTAACATTGTTAACTAATTGGAGTCTAGTTGTTTAATTGCAAATCATTGAATAATAGCATATATGTACATATATATATCTGATGATTTTGTTAATAGCTACTTATTAAATTGACAGTCAACAGCCAGAGGGCCTTTCGAAAAGTTTCCGTTTATCAATGAAATAAGCAACAGGGGTTAGCGGTCAAGTTGGATAGCCCACGCCCCCGGCACGTTGTGCTAATTTGATTAGAAAATTATTGATTTCATGTGTGGTTGCTAATTAAAATTATTGCATTTATTACCTTAGTTTTAATTGCTGTTGAGCAACATGTATTTGTTATTTTTTTTCTTTAGTCTGCTTTAATTCAGCAAATTATTTGCCGGCTAATGACGCTGCACTTTCGGAGCATGACTTTTAAAAAGACTCTTAACATTATATAGGGTATATATATATGTATATATTTGGAATTTGGCTAGATGTGAAATTGAAATGTTTCAAACAGTGTGCAGAGCTGACAAACTGCATCACCTTGGCTATTAATCAACCACGCGCATCTGAGCAAAAATTTAATATATGCATAAACATTTTAATACACAAATTATTATTAGTTATGAGTCAAAAGCGTTTTGCCATGGGCTAACTGGAGCTATGAGACGGCGGTAGCTAGATTGTTTCACCGCGTATATTTATCATCGATGTTGGTCAGCTGTTTTTTTGTCGGCTTTGCAGCGACTTCCGACAGCCGGCATCTAGCCAAGACCTAGACCTAGACCGTGAAAGCAAAATAAAAAAAAGACACACGCACACACACACACGCCGGCTACAAATTCGGCTCATGCCAAGCTGCGCAGAATTGATCAAGTCTTAGACTAAATCGTGCTCATTATGATAACCGTTAGCAACAGCGTCGACTGCAATGTCATCCTGCTGCCATTGAGGCACAGTTCGCTGTGGCTTTGCCAACATGGCCAAAATAATCAAGTGGCAGAGGGTCAAGCGCACTTTAAAGAACCATTTTGGACAATGTTAATTTGTCAAATGAGAATCACTTTGGAATTGTCTTAACAGAGCAGCCAGTCAATTGTTGTTGCACGCGCACATTTCAATGGCATAATTAAGATTTTGTTTCGTTTACACAAAATGACAACCGATTGCGACCTCGTCCATGCACGTCCGCGCCCTGCCACGCAGCCACACATACCTCCATACATTTTAATATAGATGAAGGGTCTTACGTTCTTGGTCACACGTAACATTTGGGCTCAGAGTCCGACCTGAAAAGTTTATAGATCTCAACACATGTTGATCGATAACGAGACGCTTCTGGATGCCACTTTTATTTGTTGATCACATATTCAAATGATTTACGCCAAGGGTGTGCATAAAAAACTGGCTTGGAAACATCGAAAGTCTAAATATATATGAATGGGCAACCAGAATTTAAAATTAGAATTGAGCTAACAACAGCAACAGCCGGCGAATGGCTTATATTATACCAAATTCTTGTTTTGGTTTCACTAATTTTTTTTTGTTCTTAACAGTCTGGCATAAGAGTCGATTATTTTGGCATGGTTGGCATTAGACTTAACTGAAGGCAGGCATATTTTGGAAACCATTAAACAAACGTATTTGAAAGTTTCAGACTTTTGCTGCTTATTAAATAATATTTATGCTCATATTTCGCACTGTCATATGAAAATAATTATTGCACTAATTATCAAATTTAATGTTAGGCACAAAAACCTTATTTTATTATTTTAATACTCATATATATACCATAAAGTATATATATAAAGCTGACTTTTGTCCCATAGTACCTGAACTGTGTGCTTGTGTGTATATATCTTATGTGAACCTGTTTTAAATCTGAATACTTTTTGATCTTCGGGAAGCCTTAAAATCATTTAAATGGGTTATAAAAAGCATAAACTTCTGAAAATGTATATTAGCTAGCAGCGCAAAACCCATTAGGAATGTTGCACTTAAAACCCAAGACATTTTATGCACAGTCTTAGAATAGCTAATAAGTAATTAATTGATTGTTTTATGAGTAAATGAAACAAACTACACAACTATTGCCTGGACATATGCATATGCATATGCGCAGCCCAGCATAGAGATGAAAGATAATAAGTATGCATTTAACCAGTTTGTGAGTGACAATAATTAATGTTTTTTAATGAAAAACTCAATTCAGGCAAGGTAACAAGTTTGACTTAAATGTAATTAAGCCAAACGTATTTGACCTGTTTTCCTTTTTTTCTTAATATTATTTAAGAATTGCGAATGTTTTAGTTTAGTACGAGCTTTAATTTTTTTGTCATTACGGTAAAATGAAACAATCATTATTTTTATTATTAATATAAATATTGTCTATATTTATATTACAGTTAAGATTTACCTTTTAAATTGTCTTAAAAAAAATATTGAGTATATATAAAAATTGAAAAAAAATTTAAGTAAATTTGTATTCAACAGTTTAAATTTACATACTCTATTTAAGCTAAGGGTTTTGCGTTTCAAAGTCTTTCATTGATCCAAACCAGTTTATTAAGACCATCCCCCGTTTTGCAGTGCATTGACCCATAAAAATTGCAATCTGGCTCGCCCGCAACATGATCACAACAACAGCAACAACAACAATAACAACAGCAACAACAACAACTGCAAAGTTGAATGCCATTCGGAACTTGCTAAATCAGCTAACACCAAAGCATGCGCTCAGTGGGCCAAGCCAAGCTGTACACACAAACACACAAACATAGTCTCAAAATAAGCAGCGCTTAGAGCCGCAAACATACACACACACGCAAACTAACACACACACACAAGCGTCGAATTTAACGAAACTTCCGCCGTTCTGTGTGGATGTTAACAACATTCGTCAAGTTTTTGAGCTTAGGCCAGGCGAGCGAATCTACGAATGTGTTTATTATTTATTGCGTGTGAGTGTGTGTGTTTGTGTGTGTGTGTGTGTGTGTAGACTGGGGTACATACCCGTGCCTACTTGCACAGCGCTGCCTGCGTTGGCGTCGCTGCCGGCGCTGCTGCTAAAAACTTACTTTATCTTGTGATTGCTGAGAAGTTTTAGATTCAGTTGAGCATAAACATTTCTACGGTGCGGTGGTTCGAATTGGTGGCTAACTGAAATCAGCAAATGCTAAGCAGCGCGTGATAATAACGAGACTTACAAATCAAATCAGATTCTATCATAAAACAATTAGAAGTGTTGTGAATTTGTGCCCGTTTGGCCAAAACTAAACGAAATCTTCAAAACTAACTAACGTGCAGCATGTCGTTTGCTCTTACCAGCTGACATTGACTAAGAGGCCTGTTAAGCGAGCAACATTCAAATAGGATACAGGATATATACACACATATATATATATATATATATAAATATATATTGGAATAACTTATCGTATATAGAGCTTATATACAGTCCAACAAAATGGCTATGCAATACCACAACTACAACAGCAGCACACGCTACGAGATGGTCGTTGAGATAGCCAACATTGCATTAGATGAGTTTAAAACACATCATCTGACCCGCAACTACACGGGTCTGGTGCAGCGCTACTACCAGCTCGTCGAGGAGGATTACGGCGGTAGGTGTAAAATGATAAATGCTAACATGCTAAAATGCAAATTGCAGTTAGTAGCGCCCCTTAGCCATATCAAATGTGGGCTAATAATGAAACAAAATAAAAAACAACAACAACAAAACACCCCTCATAAAGCTCAGCACATGCACAACTGGGTACGTCTGATGTCATTGCCAGGCCATCAAAGTGTTTGTTGAACACTCCGGGAAGTGGAAATCTTTAATGTTAGCCCATCTGGTGCACTGTCTCAATTGGCAGCTTACGCTGTAAGATCACAGCTAAGCGAAGACTTTAAAAAGCCATACAACACGATGAATTGCCAAATTTTATATGATTTTTTTTTTGCTTTTTTGCTTTTTTGCGTACAAGCAAATCGTAACAACACCAAAATTGGCAAGCCACAAATCTGCAACTACAACAAACAACAACACGAAGCGACAATAACAAACTTCGAAAAAACCTAAAAGAAGCCAAAAATACAAAAAAAAAACACTTCTAGGACAATTAAAAAAGGTTTCTTTTGTGTATTTAATGGCGACCTTGGCAATGCCAATTGTATTTTTGACAATTATTAACGTAATTAAAATGTATTTACATAGTTGAACTTAAGCATTTTTTATGACGCGACCGTCGTCATTTTTTGTGTGCAGCTGAGCATGTACAGTACATACAATATGTATGTACATACGCATGCGTACAACAATAATAACAATAACATTTGCTGAAGATGATGCATATGCCATATGTGCTTACAATACGATTTATTTAGTCGTATACCATTTTTTTTTAATTTTCGTTTTCTTTTTAAAACGTGTTTAAGTATACACCACACACAGGCAGGCACACACACACACACCATCGCACACAGAGCATATTGACATTCTTGACTGCCGCGCGCGGGTGAAAAGGTCAATGGAAGGTAGCAGCAATTAAAAGCAGAGCCGACAACGTGAGCCATGCCAAACGACATAATATACATATAAGCAATTAATGCGAATGCCAAATGCTCGAAAAGTCCGCAGTAAACAGAAAATTGAGGAAAGGAAAATTATAAAAAACAAAAGACTTAGAACACAAACTTGACTGGGACGACAATACGAAACTTGTTGGCAATAGATAAGATGGCGAAAAAATCTATGGATCTAGGACACGAGCATAAGAAGCAGAAGATGAATATGTATATATATAATTATATATAGATAGAGATAGATATAGATACAAATGTAAATGGTGATATAGGTATTCAAATTCGAAGATAGATATACAAAACGAAATTTAATATTTATAAATATATGGATATAGTTGCAGATATTGATATTGACAAAGAAATACATATATAAAGTTATGTACATATACAGATATAGAGATTTCTAATTTCATATAAAGATATAAAGATTTGAATTGAGATATAGCTAAAGGTTTGGCTACAGGGCGAGAAATGAAAGGAGATGTAGATAAATATATGGATTTGGATATTGATATTTTAATGAAGATATAGATCTACTTAGACCTGATTAGGATTTGGACTTTAATGATATAGAAATGGATAGAGCCATATATATATACAGACACAAGTGTGTCTTCGATTAAGATATAGACCTACTCAGAAGTGATTTGGATAAAGTTATAGTCAGAATATAAAGGCACAAACTTTTTAATAAATCAGAAATCCAAACAACGTATATAACTTATAATTAGTTTATAATGTGTATTCAAAATGGTTTTTAGAGCTCAATAATAGATTGCATAACATTAACAAAGCAAATAACTCTTCTAAAATTCAAGAAATGCAAATTTTTTGACAAACATTAAATATTTAGTTTTCTTTGGGCTCCACATTATGTTAATCAAGGTGTCCAGCTCGTAAAAACTTAAAAGTATGCAAATTTGTAGACAAAAACGTTGCTAATTAATTTGAAGAGCAAGCAATGCAAAAAAAAAATAAAAAAAAAGTGCAAGCTTTTCGCAGTTAAAGAAATGTGAACTCAAATTGTTGAGAACAAGTTAAAAACCTTTGAATTCCATCTATAATTACACAAGTCCATGTGCAGCTAATGTCTGTGGAAAATTTGTAAACAAGAGATTTGTGATTGGCTTGAGGTATTTATTCCGGAAAATATTTATAACGGAAAATTGATGGAAATATCAATAACAGATTTGTAAATGGGGTTCACTCAAGATTCATTATTCATAACAATCTATGACGACATTGCCGCAAAGTCGTATTAACTAAGCCAATTTAAAGTCCAGTACGGTTCGATTAAAGTGTTACCTGCAAATCCGGTTTAAGCTAATGTACTTCTTGTTGCTGTTGTTGCGGTTGTATTCAAATAAAACCCTCAGTGTAAACAAGATAATTGTCCACTTGAGCCGCTCGCATTACACCCCAAGCCGTAGTGAATAGTCAATAGAAACAAACAAACAAACCGAACCGGCATATTGTTTAGGTTTTATTGTAGATGGCCACGATTTCATTCATTCGTGCAAATTGACTACTGGCTTTAAGATTAATTCTACAGATTAATAAACTTTAAGTGCAAATAATTAAATGCCATTGACTCGACAATAACACACGGAGTACGTCAGCATTTGCATAAGTCGAAAGAGAGAGAGAGAGAGCTGATTAATTTTGTAATTAATATGAAATATTTATAAATCATTTTTTTCTGACTTGACAGATCCGCGCGCTGTACGCTTTCCCCTTATGGAGCATCCACTCTTCACATTCGGCCTGGTCGCCATTTACTTATCCTGGGTGCTGGTGTTGGGTCCTTTCTTTATGCGAGACCGCAAACCCTTCCAGCTGCGCCGCACACTCGTCGTATACAATGCCTTCCAGGTGCTGCTCAGCGGCTACATGTTCTATGAGGTAAGCTCTTGATTGCACTAGGAAGTTGCTTTTGTTTTCAACAGCTTAATTAACGGGTTTCTTTCATTCTACAGCATTTAATGGCAGGCTGGCTGAACTACTACAATCTGAAGTGCCAACCGGTTGACTATTCGGATGGACCCATGTCTAAGCGGGTAAGTTTCAAGAGACTGCATAAACGCGAAATATTCGATTTTTATTAGCACACGCGACCAATTCTGGGCAAGCTATAAACATTTAGAGTTGTGCTCGCTTTTATTAGCTTAACATTTGCTACCCCGAACCCATTAAATAAGTGTAAAACAGGCAGAAGAATAGATATCTTCGATGCCATAAAATATATATCTTCTTTAGTAGAACGTCTGTTCAGGTTCGTCTGTCTATCCGTCTCAGATAAAACAAAAGCGAAATGCTGTTACTTGTAATCAAAATTGTCCTATGCCATACGTAAATCTTGTAAATCTCTTTCCATTTTCATAATATGGTATTCTACGCATATTACCTCCAAATTATTTGAGCTAGTGCTAGCTTCACAGAATTTGGTATATAGTATACACACATATAAAATATGTTACCCTCACAAATGTGAGGGAAAGCTCATTTTTAAAAGTAGAGCTTTGCGCTTTGTTGGTTGGCTTATTTAAGCCCATACAGGTCGGAGTATGAACACCGAAGTTAAACAAGACCGCATTTCCTTTAAATCGCGTGTATCTGAAAGAAGAAAGAGCACAACGGCTAGGCAAAGGGAGCAAAGTGTATTTAGGTTGTTGTCTGCTTATAGAAGTACCCCAAAGTACTTGCAACGTTCACTTCACGCTGGTTGCAGGGTATCTGCTGGTCGTGCACTCCCGACTAGAGCACTTTTACTTGTTATATCTTCGCTGGCTGCGCAACAGTTCGTTGCCTCTGGATGAATCATTGGCCACGTTCGTTTTCAAGTTCAGGCACAGACAGTACAAAAAGCTATTTTTCGCCAGTCATTTGGTCAGTTGTTTTTTTTTTCATATTTTTGTTGCCAACATTAGCTTAATTATGGCTTCTGGCGCTGCCACAAAGAAGCTGCCAAAGTCGAGTAGGGCCCAATTGAATATGAGTTTTGGTTCTTGCTAATCAAGGCGCAATTTGTTACGCCTGTCGATCTTATTGTTTGCACACAAAGCTCTCAAGCTATTCAATTTGTGCGGCGTAAAAACATTTAAATAAATAATTGGTTAATAAGCGTTTTCAGATTAAATGCATAATTTGGCACCAATTTTGTAAGACATAAAACCCAAATGGCGAAGTTAAACTGTACTAAAAAGTGCAACAGCCCATAAAAAGAAAAAAATAGGAAAAAGAAAAAAAAAAGACAAAAAGCCCATAAATTTACATAGCTTTTGGAAACCAAGGTTGTGCATTTTTATGGTGTTTAGCAGTCGAAGTAAACCACATTTGTCAAATATATAATCAAACACTTTAGGCCCAGTTTTGGCTCTTGTTTGAGCCGCAAATCAATGAGCTGCGAAACTCATAAAATTCGATGTTGGCCATAAACCAGACGCATATTAACACAAACCAAAGAGCCGCTGCTCGAAGAGCATAATCCTCCATACTCTGATAAATTTGACATCCGCCAGGGAAAAATAATGACAAAGAAAACAGTCCATAAACTGAAGGTTAAATGTTGGATGCCACAAATTTTCAGCTGCGGCGTTTTTGACACCTATCGTAAAGCTTGTTTACATTGCGTATACGCCGCGTGGCCCGCACAAAATGTGACAACGCGGCGAAATGCTTGAAATGGAAATTGTTTGCCAATGTCATCAACAAGTTTGGCCACGCTTCAAGAATCGCTGACCAATACGACCTTGCCGCCAGCTAAAGCCCAGCTCTCAACCTCTCTCATTCTCTCACTCTCTCTCTCTCTCTCTCTCTGCCTCTTTCTTTATAGATGCTGAATCTGTGCTACATTTATTATCTATCCAAGCTGACCGAGTTCGCCGACACCGTGTTCTTTGTGCTGCGCAAGAAATCATCGCAAATCACCTGGCTGCATGTCTATCATCACTCGGTGACGCCGCTGGAGACCTGGGTGCTGGTCAAGTTCCTCGCAGGTGCGTTGAGATAAAATAAATAAATTCCATACATTCTTGACTTAGTTACAATTTGATTAACATAGGCGGCAATGCGACATTCCCCAATCTGCTGAACAACTTTGTGCATGTGTGCATGTACTTCTACTACATGATGTCCGCCATGGGACCGGAGTATGCCAAATTTTTGTGGTGGAAGAAATACATGACGGAGCTGCAGATCGTAAGTGTCGCCTAGTCATCATTATCAGAATAAAATCTGTTCCAGCATATATGTAGTTGGCAGGCCGCCACGCGAATGTATTTAGAAACTTGTTTAGAATATATATGATATATATGTATATATATATATATATTGCTAACTAAGGCTCCGGCAGAGCCCAATGGCAAACCTGTTAGACCTGACCGCCGTCACATAAAATGGTATTAAACGTGCTGGATATACCTATTGCCAAAAACCGCAAAAAAAAAAGAAAAAAAACATGTTACTTAATGCTTCTAACTGTGTCTTGCAACTGGCCAGGCCAAGTCACACTCAGCTGCAAGTGGAAGTGGCTTGTGTTTAACACACACACACACACACACACAGGCAGACAGCCAGACAGCCAGCGACTCAGTCAACGCTTCAGCCAAAGGCCAAGTTGGCAGATTTTCAGTTTGTCTTTTGTTTTTTTTTTTTGCGGCTTACATAATTTGTGTCCGTTATGGACATCGGCTTTAAGCACTTGGGGTTCATTGCGCCGCTTGTCACTTTCTTAGCTGGTCTCAGAAAACGCCCCACGAAGTGTGTTCTACGACCTGTTTATTGGGCACGACAACTAGTTAATGTTTTAATGTAATAACTAACCAAAATATCTAACTATGCTGACCAGTCAAGTGGGTTTTTGTTTTCGTTGTTGTTGTTGTTGTTGTTGCTGTTAATTTAAAGCTCGATTTTACTTTCAGCTTTAGTTTTAGATTTCAATTGGCTGCTTGTCTTTCCGTTTTTTCAGTGGCGATGGCATTTGCGCCACTCCACTGATTTTCCATGTAGTCTTCCAATGTGTGTGTGTGTCTGTATGTGTGTGTAAGACCAATACACACACACACACTCACACGCACACATACGGCATGGTATTTGTCGGTAAATACGTTTTCATTGCAGTATTTCAATGTTGCGAAATTCTTGAAACGCATAAAAAAACTTGCCGAGTTTAGTTAGTTCTGCTTCTGTTGTTATTTGTAAGTTGTTGTTATTATTGTCGCTGGCCTGTTTCTAAGTATTCTCTGTGTGTGTGTGTGTGTGTGTGTCTTGCCTTGGGCCTCACTGGGCTACACAGTTGAGTTGTCAAACGTTCGGTCACTTTTAAAGATGGGTTCGTCTCCGATCTTGTGAACACGACACGTCACAAGCACGCAAAACAATTCGGAAATATGCCTGCAAAATTCATGATCACACACTCTAGAGTTTTTAAGCGAATATCTAAATAGAAAATTTATATATAGTTTCTGTTCTATTTACATTATCCTTAAAAACATGTTTGGTGCTTCAAAATAATTCCAATATATAAATATATATATATATTTTTAAAATAATTATTTTTGCTTTGATGCAACAAAAAATATTATAAAAAATTTTATTTTTTTTTTAAATCTATTCAAATTATTTTTTAATAATTTCTGATTTTAGCATCCATAAAACTTTTATTTAATATAATTTTAGTTAGCTTGATTTTTACACAATATTTGTGAATATTTTTGAAATTTGTTGTGCTCACGTGCTCAACACGTGTCACGCACGAAGTTAGTCTTCTTCTTGATACAAGCCGTTCGTTGACTCGTGTCACGCTCCCAACTCTAATACACATGCATGCAAAATGAACATTAGACAAGCGTCTATATATGCTCGTCTAGATAGATGTTCGCCTCATGTTTAAACTTCACTTGATTCTTTGAGCGCAGTTGACAAATTTTTTTTTAATGACACGGCAATCAAATGCAAAATGCATAAGCAGATAAACATGGGCGCATCAGGCGCATAATTTAGCTGCCGCAGTTTGCAGTTGTTGCAGCAGCAACAGCAGCAGCTCTTCTTGTTGTTGTTAACCGCACAAGCAAGCGCAACAATATAAACAATATTATGAATAGCACAAACACACACACACAGTCTAATTTGGCAAGAAACGAACAAGTTGAAGTTCCAATTAGCCAACGCTGGTCACTGCCGCTGCGGCTGCGGCTGCTGTTGCCCGCTTTTGTTGCAACATCCTTGCATTTTGGTTGCTGCGCCAATTCCACAAATTGCCACATTTTCGCGCGCTCCGATCCGACCAGTTTCGATTACATTATCTTCGGCTTGGCATTCGCCATTTGCTGGTTTTGCCGTTGTTCCGTTTTGCGGCAATGAATGTGCCTCGTGCTCGCTCGCCGCGTTCACTTTTATGCGCCGCCGCAGCGAACTTGCCACACCGTGTGAGTGTCTATGTCGACGACAGCCAGCGCCAGTGGGCCATAGCCACAGCCACTCTGTGTGTGTGTGTGTGAGTTTGTGTATCTGTATGGTCTTATGGGTAAAAGTCGACCGGCAAATTGCCGCTTTCGGTTTCCAGGCGCCTGTTGCCCGTTTGCTAATCCCAACACTGGTTCACATTACAAGTGCAACTGCATATTTTCCAACTGCCGGCAACGTCTACCACTGCCCCACACTAGACCTCACGATTGTGCAACCAATTGTGCAGATGGCGCCGACGCCGGCGGCGCAGCTGCCACAGTGGTATTCACATCTGCATCTGTTAAACAATTGTTTTCATACTTAAATTCATTTCTTGACCAATAAACAAAATTGCATTGGCAACAATTCTTACACGTTGCCCAAAAGCAAATCAGTTCAGTTCCATAATCATAGCCTGGATATATCATTAATAAAACACACCTTTGCAAATTGTGTAAGAAACTCGCATAAAACACATCCATTAAAAGTGGCTAAATGAGGGTATAATTTGCATAACACACAACCATTGAAAGTGGCTAACACAGGGTATACTGCAGTTGTGCAAGTGCAGGCAACAGGCACAAAGTAGCTTAGCTGACCCCATAAGGTGCAAATTTTTTTAATCAGCATTTACAGCCGAGTCTGTCCTTTGGTTTTTAAATGGCACTTTTGGATACACAGAACGCTTCTACTCGCCTGATCCGGGGTATCTGCTAGTCGGGCTAGCCATCTCTGCAGATTCCTCTAAATATGGCATATTTGACTTTTTCGATAGGCGTCAATGACCCTGAATTCTAACTCAAAAAAGAATTTCTTTAGGGAACTTATCAAGAAGGTTACTGGTTCAAATCTAGCAGCTCGGAAGATAACCTTTAAATATATCCTATATTTATATTCACTTGCCGCAATAATAATAATATTAATTAATAATACAATTAATGTTATTATTATTAGTTTTATGATTATAGGGTATATTATATACTAAAATTAATCGACTATGTGACACCCTTTCTCCATAACTGCAAATGATGTTCAGCACTTGCAACTAAAATTAGGCCAATAATATTTGTACAATTATGTTAAGCTCTTAAGCTACAAAGCTAATGTCAAAATTTGAAATTTAACAAATGAAAACTTGAAAACTTTAGAAAATACTACACAGCTATAGGGAAACTTTGGGGCTTTAGAAACCGATATCAGACCGACAATATTGAAGGCGTTTCCATTGTTTTTTTATAGCTGCTTCCGATTTCACAGAGGCCATCAGTTGGCTCCAATGTGTTTGACTTCTTAACTCTTTGCGCACAAAAGCAACCACTCAAATCCACCGTGCACTCAGATGCACTTGTACAAACAGACACACACACACGCACACACACATGCAGCTGCAGTTGCGTGTGTAATGAAGCGTTTAAGCGTTGACGTTTGCTTTCAACGTTCAAATGCGACCAATACTGCATTTGGCCAAAAACGAGTGGCTTTTTGGCCAACCAACTCTTGGTCCAATGTGTGTGTGTCTGCGTGTCTGTGTGTGTGCGTGTGCGTGTGTGTGTGTAGCTGCTCGTTGGGATCGTGTTGTTGGCTCAGTGACTTTGCAGCGTTTGGCACGGCTGTGTTAATGGAAACTTGCAGCGCTTGGTTGACCAACATGTTGCTCGTTGTTTGTAGGTCACAAAAAAGCGCAAGTTGCCAACTAGCTGAAAACAAGACAGCAACAAAAACAAAAACAAAACCAAAACCAAAATAAATAAATAATAATAATAGTAATAGAGAAAAAATCGAAAACAAATAACCGGGCGTTCGCAGTGTGGGCGTGGGCAGCCGCATTAGATGAGGTGATGCTAGGCCATTAGCAAATTGAAATTTGAAATATACATAAATTGCCAGCCATCAATATCCATAACAATATCCATAATCGCAATCTGAATTATGGCTTGCATAAAGCGAACACTTATGGGGTGTCGCCAAAAAGGTCAATGAGAGCAGCAATCAAAAGACTTAGACAACGAACTTGTTAACCGCAGACAGACGGAGAAGCGTGCAAACCAGTCAAAGTCAGCGCCAGACAAACAGGCAGCAATGCACCGGGCTCTATATACTAGAAGCAATGCCTATATGACATTACAGTTATTATGGCAAATTGCAGTCTGTGTGCTTATAATGCACATACTTGTACACTTGGAGAAAAAAACAAATATTCTAAATTCTAGTGTTATCGTAACACACAGTAAATGTAAAACCTTCTCAATGGAATCATGCAACTCTCCACTCTCCACTCTACTGCTCTCCCACACACATTCTACTCCTGTAGCTAGCTGTAGACGTGGAAATTTAGTGTTGGTAAATACACTCCTTTCGTGATTTCTGCTGGATAATGTTTCGGTATATTTTTGGCATTCTCTCCCAAAAAATACCAAGTGAACAGTAAAAAGAAGAATGGCATCATAAGGTTGTCTAAAATTCCCACAACTTACAAATGTAAAGACACAAAGTTAAAAGAGAATGAAGAATATACATAACTAACAAAGATAGTTCCCTCCGGCACCTGCAGAGAACCAATTAAAATCTACTCAATGCAGCTTTTCCCTATATTCTCTATATTCAAACTTTGTTTAATCTTTTTATATAGAAATTAGGAGCCAAACAAAAGTTCTAAAACGCTTATAAAACTGATAGCTAACCCAAATTTGGACAACATTTGTTACTAATGTGTTATCGAAACTCTTGACTTTTCTCTAAGTGTATGTTGGCCTGGCAACAAGCAAACAACAGAAGCTGCGCTTGTAAACGCTTTTTGATTACCTTGCCACGCTCAAGGGTGATTACGGCCCATGAGCGCGTAATTTGCCATTTGATTTGCGGGCAATTAAAATTTTCTGCGCCTGGCCACACTTCAGGGCTTACATTTGTTTTCTTTCTAGTTGAACGTTGTTTTTTTTTTTGTTTTCTTCAGTTTTTGTTTCCGCTGCGAACTACGCCCCCAGCTTAACTTAATGCCAGCCATGGAACATATTCCCAGTATTGAAAACAAGACAATTCCTGAACAATTCACACGCTGTGCTGCACGAAATTCACATCCTAGTCACACATATATTTAATTATATTTTGAATCATTTACAATTGTTCCTTAACAAATTGCTCTTTCTTTACAGGCGCAGTTTGTGCTTTGCATTGTGCACACCACGCGGGCGCTCTTCAGCAATCAGTGCCAGTTCTCCAAGTTTATATCGGCGCTTCTGCTGCTGAATGCATCCATATTCTTCTGCCTCTTCATGAACTTCTATATGCAGAGCTACCGGAAGTCCAAGGCTCAGCAGCAGCAGCAGCAGCAGTTGGCGGCGACGCCAGCGTTAAGCTCAAAGGCCGATGGCAACAACAACAACAACAACGCACTACAACAGGATAAGCAGCAGCAACAGGAGCAGATCCTGGCGCACAAATTGAAGGCCCACTAGGCGCAATAGACAGATCATAAACAGAGAATGAAAAAATGCTCCCAAGCGCTGCTCGCTTGCTAAAATCTGTAAAATACGATAGAAATTGGTGTTGGTTCACAAGGCGGGCAGCTCACAAATTTGGAAGTCGTTTTTGGTACAAAGGTTTTACTTTAATTATAATGGGGAGCCATAAATGTGTTTAGCTAGAACTGCAAAAAAATACCCAAAAAACAACAAAAAAAAACGCTTAGCCCGCATCGATTTTCTTTTTCTGCCAGGGGTTATGCAATATAGTATAGATATAAAGATAAATGTATGTCTTCTGGGTTTAATTTTGTTGCAGCTACTCACCATATAGATAACTTTGCTGGATTGCTTGTCAATGTATCTTAGATAACTACATTGTAGAACTGGGTCCATTTTTACGATCTTAAGCATAAGTTTAAGTCATTTAATTTTAGAACCTCGAAATGCGCGCCGTATACAAGTATATACATAAATATATATATATATATATATATATATATATATATATAAATTTATATATATATATATATATATGTATATGTATATTTAATTTTGCCCAGTTTGGCAAACGTAACTCTTAAGTGTTAATTGTAATGTGTAATATGTGAGTTTTGTAAATAGATTTTGTAAATGTTAAATGTTAAATATTTGTAGCCGCTAAGCATAGCCTAAGCCAACTAGTCTTAGTTACAAAATGCGAACGAACAAACAGAGCAATAATAAAAGTTAAGACAAATATAAAAGAATAACACACCGCCAACACATTCATTTGTTTACCTTTCCCGTTTAAATGGGCAAAGACAGAGACGCTTACAACAACAAAAACAGAAAAACTAATCGTGTTACATACTGAAATTGAATATTTGAAGTTTTCTCAATAATTCTTTTTATTTATTAAAATTTAAATAAATACAAATAATATTTTTTTGCCCAAAATTCGTAATGGGTGTGTGTCTTGACTTGAGCTGGGTGCATACCTAAGCTTAAGCTATCGTTGTTAGACTTGTCTGCAGCTAACTTCATGCGACTTCCAATTCGGTTCGGTTCTTCGCTGTAGCGCAGCCAACTTCACAGCTAAGCAAATCTGACAACTTGCAACACAAATCACCAGGTGGCGCTATATTCCAACATCCCAAGTTATACGATAAAAACTTGTACATCTATCAGCATTTTAAGTTGTCGCCAGGTGTCGCCCGCTGCTTAAGTTTCTTGTAATTTCCGCTTGATTTTAAACATTCAGCAGTCCACTATGTTAATTTGTCAGTCTGCAATTTAACCGTAACATCAGCATTTGTTAGCAATGTTATCAAATTAATTTCATACTCTGTAAAAAGAGCATTGTTTTATTGCTATTGATATTATGAGCCGATGAGTCAGTCTATCAGCAAGTTATATTATATTGAACAAATTCATTCTGTGCATATAAGATCATATAAGATCAAAAGTTCAGACTTGATGTTAAACGAATATATATCTGGCGATTAAACTGCATAGGGTATCTAACAGTCACTAAGTTACGTCAACAGTGGCATTCTGTCTTATTTTAACAGCTGGCTGTTAGTCTTATTGGACAGCTGCGCGAGTGCGGTTGTCAGAGAGAGCGCGGTTGGCGATTGTATTTGTGCGAAAAGAAAAAAAGCGAAATACAATAAATTGAATTAAAAGGCGAGGCAAGTGCCAGTCAGCACATTCGATGAATATTATTTATTAGGGCAAAGGCGAACAAATTCCAAAAAATAAACTCAGCACCAAAAATTAATATTGATTTTTGTGGCGTGCACAAAAAAAAGAACAGAAAAAGGCGACAAAAAGCAACCACTTCGTCTTCCAATAAGAGCCAAGATTATCTGTTGGTCTTGATGAGAAATTTGCCAATTCCGCAATGAACGCGACCACAACAACAGCAACAACAACAATGTAGACGCGTTTGTTGTTGTCGCTAGTAAGTGTTATTAACTAAGTCGAGTGTCAGTGTCGATGAAGTGCGAGCGAGAGCGAGCGATATATGCAATAACAACAACGTCGACGACAACAAAAGCAAAAGTTCAACACTGTGTCTGTGGTTGTGCGTGCGTGTGTGTGTATTTGAGAAGATGCAAAAGGCACACAAGAAAATGTGTTCAGCAAATGCAAATTGTCATTGAAAGTTGCTCGTAAAGGCATACAAAAAATAAATATATAAAAGGCGATTTAACCGGCAGGACGGCAGCGTTTTGGGAGTGGCTTTGGACTACGCTTTAGCCATATTCCAATTGGATTGCGACCAACAAACAAAAAATATATAAATACGCTATGTGGATACCATCGAACAACAAATTCGGCGTCGGTGAGTAAAAAAGTTCAAAAATTGCGCGCGTGTGTGTGTGTGTGTATGTATGTGGCTGTCGCATCCCTCGCATTTGGCCAAGGCCCAACAACACCCCCTGAGCCGGTGTAACGGAGGTTTTGGGAAAGCGGGGGGTCGGCGCGGTGCGCTGCGATGCGTCACGTGCGCGATTACAACGCGTTGTTGTTATTGTTGCTTTGTAGCTGTTGTAGCTGCTGTTGCTGTTGTTGCTGTTGTAGCCATGCGTTGATTCACAGTTTTTTCCGCGAAACGCCGTGCAGCATCACAGACAGACACCCCCCAGCAACAATCACCTCCAGCCACCCACTGTAGCGGCGTGCCGGAAAGGCGGAAAAGCGATTTTTCTACATATTTTTATAGCATGCCCGCTGCCGCTGCTGCTGTCGCTTTATTTCTCATCTTCTTGCCTTTTCTTTAGGCTTTTTATTCGCTGGCAGCGACGAAACTCAAAGAGATTTCTGTTTGTTGTTGTTCATGTTGTTGTTGTTGCTGTTGATGCTGTTGTTGCTGTTGTGCTGCTGCGTTTTGATGTGTTTATGTTTTCATTTGCCCGTCACCCGCCCCGCCCCGCTGTCCACCGCCCGTGCGCAATTGGCATCAAGCTCTCACTCGTATTGCCAATTGTGTTGTGCGCCAGGTGTTGCCAATTTAAATGCCGCTGTAATTACCTAGCAACTGGCAACGTTGTTGCGGCTGCCACTGTAATCGTGACACTGGCGTCGTACAATAAACTTGTTTTGATAAGACGCGAGACTATGTACTGCCAGCAAATAAAAATGTATCTTTTCCTTTTCATACTCTACACCGGGGTATTATAATGTTGCCACGAAATGTGTAACTGCATAATAAATGTGCTATAAAGTATAAGATGCTACAAATTAAGCACATATTTCTTTAGTTTATATCAATCTTAGTTTTATAGTTTTCTTAATAAACATTTGCATAGTGTCGACTTTTTTTGTGTTTACTGCATAATTTACCAAAGCTGAAAATCGGAATTATTTTAAAAAAGTTTTATGCTTTTGAATTTAGTTCAAGGTTGGTTATAATTACCAACTACAAGAACGTGCACCAAGAGTGTGCAAGCTTTTTTAAGAACCTTCCGGTTCTATTATCAGCAGAATGTAGATGTGCAAGTCCATATAGTCCAAAGTTATAACCACTTGCGAATTATAAGCAACGAAAACACGACGACTCTAAAAATAATCCAAAGTCTTCCTTTGTATAATTATCCCTGCTGCATACACTTTGCTTGTGAACCGCTCTGGCCAATAGTTTTTTGTTGTTTTGTTTAATACAGATGTAATGCAGGTGTATAAATAAAAGGGTTTTTGTTGTTTTTCTTAAATTTTAGAACGACAAATGGGTTTCTCAATCATCTTATCTCCCTTAAAGCAATTGAACAATAGTTTTTGGTCAAAATCTTATTGGACCTCCATATCGTATAGCACCCATAGAAGGCAGTGTAAAATCATGTATTGCTTGAATGAAAACGTATTTGTTTTTTTAAGATTAATAAAACTCTTTGTTCAGCATCTAGTTACATATATTTTGGAAACAATCAAACAATAAATGAGCTGAGCTGTATTAAAGTTTAGTTTGGACTTCGATCGGAACACATTTTCGAATAGAATATGTTCAAGCAAGGGTATTTAATCTACGGCATTTCGCAAACACAGTTCTTTGTTGTTGTTTTCTTGTTTTTGTTGTTGTTATTGTTTAAGTTGTTGTTGCTGTTGTTGTCTTTTTAGTTGTTGTCGCTTCAGTTGTTGTTATTGTCGTGTTTTCTCCGCACTCCATTTGTCAGTTTTATTTTCACATTATCAACGCACTCGTCATACTTTTCGCTTCAATGGCAGCGCTTTACAAATGACAATTGCCTCGAAAGAAGTTGCCGCTAAAGCTGCCACTGAAGCTGCCCCCGAAGCTGCAGGCTGGTCAGTAGCTTCTCTTCCGTCTGCGCGTTGTGCCAGATAAGCGTAAGCTGTCATCTATATTTACTTTGCTGCTCTAGTTTCCAGTTTTGATGCATCTGCTGATGATTTGTGACATGGCAGCCAGTCAAAGTTTACTCAAATCAATCAGTCAGCCGTCAGCTACGGCCTTTGGGTGGGCTGGGGAGATCATCGAGCAATGTAAACGCCATTAGCGGCTGGCACAGCCCAGCGAGCAACGCCCTAACCTTGCACAACAAACAGCCGCAGCGACTGCGGAACTGACTGTCTTCCGACACGTGCTGGTCGGTTGCAGCTTTCGATGCCTGGGCAATGGCTTCATTAACATCCGCATGCCGCAAGTCCAGGCCCAGGCACAGACCCAGGCACAGACCCTGGCCCGGCGCACACGTTCTTTGTCTGCTTTGGGACGTAATTGCAAGCATTGTCAGGGCAACCAATCAGAGATTTTTAATACCCTGAGTACCGACTGAGTAACTGCAATGTGGGTATAATAAACTATGGCTAACATGAAGATCAAGCGAATGCATGCAACTAATTTCGCATGTCAAAAACAAGCATCTAGAGAATATTTTTATTTTTGGATACCAACCTGTCAAATAGTGGATTTTTGATATAGAAATATTTGTATATATCATCTATAATCATATCACAATAAAATCAACATTAATTTTAAAATGCTCTTTACGTGGGTGGAAAATAAAAGCACAGCTGCTGCTTTATGTTTATATGTAAATCAGAGGCCGGAAAAAATATATAACATTAAATTTTATCTAAAAAATCTTTTTTAACTAATCTTTCTACATTAACTTGTTTCGCACTTACATTCTATTTTAAATATATCTTTTAAAAAACTGTTTTTTTTCATTCATATAATCATAAAATCATTATTCATAAAATATGTTTAGTAAACTTATGGCTTTATTTAAGAGTTGCAAAATAAGTATTTCTTTTATTTTATGTTTTTAATACAAAAAAATTTAAATTTAATTCTTACAATTAAACATTTTGATTTAAAGGTAACACATATATTTTGGCCACATCTTTTAATAACTTCTTTCATACTTTTTAACAATTATTTTAAATACAAATATTAAGGTTAAACATAATAGTTAAAAGGTATTATATCTATTTAGGCCTAATCTTTAATCTTAATCTTATATTTATAGTTACATTTTTATTTAGATCTTACTGTTTAATTTATATTTAAAACTTTGCAAAAATCTCATTTTCTATTCAACTTTTGCAAGAAAACTCTAAAATAAAAATTAAGAAAACATTCTATTAACATTTAAATAAAAGTAAATCAAAATATAATAACATAATATTTATTGGGGTTCAATTTGTACTTCGAAAAGTGATAACACTTGCACTTACTCGTGTAAATACAAATATCTTCAATTCGTTGCTGTTTGCAGGGCATCTTTTAGTCGTGCAGAGATGTTCTTTCTGCTCGCTCCCAATTACGCAGTTAGTCAGCGACAGTTTTTGGGCGGTTGCATGCAACTGAAGCTGCTGGCGGCTGGGCCATGCGGGCAGTTTCATCTGTGCGCAGCGAATTGGCACAGACCGCAGCCACTGAAAACTCTTGGCGCAACTTTGCCAAAAACCAAAAAAAAAAAAAAGCGAAATACAAAAAATTTCTAGACAGGCGCAGGCCGGATGTTGCCGATGCCTTTTCCAGTGAATTCCGTTGTTGTTACTGCTTGCCGCTTGCTGCTGCTGCTGTTACTCCAATAGGGGGCAAATTCGTTTTCAACTTTAATTTAATATTCATTTTATGCATTTGGCCACTGGCTGTTGTGTGTGTCTGTGTGTGTGCGAGTGTGCGTTTGTGTGTGGAGTCAGCGCACAAATTTGTGCAGCGTTTCCTTTTCGTTATGCAAACACAGATACACCGATGTGTGTGTGTGTGTGTGCGCGCATTAAATTGATTCATATTCATTGTTTAATATGCTTGGCGGCAACTTTGTGTTGCTACGCCCTACCTCGACCCCCACAACCCACAGCCCTAACCCTCACCCTAACCCTTACCCTTGCGCATTGCCTCATCCATCCGTTCAACGGCCCATCTGTACTTTTGGCTTCAATTCGGCATTGGCCCAACCATTATTTGTCTTTAACGATGTATTTATGATTTGTGCCATAGCACTATACGAATGTCTATGATTAACTACGCACACACACGCACACGCACACACAGGCACCCAAGAGGCACCCACACGCACACACATTTATCACACTTCCGATTTGTGGCGCATTATCAGTCACTTTACCGGATGAGGCACGTTTCTGTCGTGGCTCTCTCTCCGCTTCTGCTTTACGCATTTATGTAAATGCAGTCCAAGAACTGATATGCATTTATGCCCAATACATTTCTATGAGCCACAGGGTTCTACCTTCCCTCGCGACGGCCCCACAACGTCTGATAAATGTCTGGGCGATAAGACAGGCAAGCGCTTATAAAACCATAAACAGTATAAATGTGCCTCCGAATACGGGAATGCACGACTAGAAGTGCGCGTTAGCCCAGCTAACCAGCTAAAGATATCATCTATATACAAAAACAAGCTGCGCACTGCGCTTCTTCTTCCTTTGGTCCCACACACGGTGGGGCAATGAATTCTAGATTAACTTTGGCTTTTCAAATCCGATCATTATAAAATTTTGAGGCTTTGGATATAGCATACAAAAGAGTGCATATGCCAAGGCCTACGGCTATATCTCAATTAATTCTTGATATTCTCGATATGTGCAACCTGAAAGCTGTAACTTCCTCGACTTCTGCCTGTCGCATACATTTACACAAAACTATTATACCCTTTTATTGCAATTTTCAGGGGGTTCAGGGTATTAGCAGATAGTCGTCTACATACTTTAAAAAATATAAAAAAAGTATACTTCAGATAGGCTACGATTATTAGACTTATACGAATGTGTACACAAACAATTAACAAGTGAATCGCACTTTTGCTTCTGCTTGGTGCCACAAAAACTGTCAACAATTCCGGTTTTTTGATAACCAACTGATAATTCGGGTGGAGCTCTCGCCAAGTGTCCACAATGAAAACTGATTTCCCCATCAAATTTGTGCGTTTATCCGATAAATAAATGTGCATTCAAAAATGAGCAAACATTTTTATTGCCAATTCAAATATTTATAATGCGGTCTTCCGCATTTGATTTTTATATTATGCAAACATTAAATATAAATATGCAAATATTTAATAGGCTGCATATTTTTCATTGTGCGATGCACTCAATTACAGTCCATAACATTGGCAAGCGTTTAAAAAACATGCAGAAAAATTAGCACTGACTAACAGATGCCCTGTCAACTTTTGAAAGTGCAAAATAAATGGTATAGTTAAATTTCATAACCCAACATTATTTTAGGTATAGAATCATTTGTAGAGACACGAGAAAACGGAATGAACTGACTGAACTTGTTTATTTCCATAAAATAATTGATCTCAATTAATACTATATAAACAAGCTATACTTGTATAAATCAAATAATCCGTTCTCCATATAATTTCTGCCCCTTGCAGTGAATTTTAGTTTTGAAAAAAGGTTAAAGGGCGTTTGACAGTTACACAACAGCTTTAATTAAAGGATTTTTCATCTATTTTCCGCCCATATGGGTGAATTTATTTAAAGCGTAATCTTCAACATTCTAGTAAAAGCTAAGCTAGACTCCGTCTGTCAGTGCAAAAGTTCGATTCTATACAGTTTTTCTTTTATTACAAAACAACTTATTTACATACCAAACAAATACACCCTCTAAGCAAAGGGTATAGAACTGCAACATGCTAACACGTTCTCAAATAAGTTCTGCCTGAGTATGTGTTTGCATACATATTTGTGCGCTCATGTGTGTGTGTGTGTATGTTGGTGTGTGCTTGTGTGTCCGTAGGAAAACATGATGTCAGATGCAGTAATGAAAAGCTGCTCGTCAACCAGAGAATGGAGATCGTTGAGCAAGAATTTTACATTTGATTTGCTAGTCAACGGGAGAGGAAAAGTAGCTCACAACTGTTTTGTTAAAGTATTGCGCATTCCGTGGCCAACTCCAGCATTTAGTGCGTCGTCTAATGACATCTGATTGACATTGAGGCCACGTTTCCTGTGGGCGTGGCTCACATCAATGGATTGATATAGTATGAATCGCAGCTAGATAACTTTATGTCCAGCGTAATGTTATTTATTTGTAATTTCAGCTTTCAGCACTTCGGTTGTTTATAAGTGCGTGGAAAACTATCTGCAGCATGTGTAATAGCCTACTAAATGTGTGCGAATGGGTTTGGTATAGTTTTTGATCACTTTTTTTCTACTCTCTGCGCTGAGCCCCTCTGGTAGCTGCTTGACCCATTTACCAGCTCCCTTTAGACTAGAACAACTGCCCCGCCCTTGCCACATGACTAAACTGTGTGCGAAACAACACAATTAATTAATTAAATTCTTGAGCCCTCAGCGCGCACAAGGGTCAAGTGTGAAGATTCTCCTTTGTGGCTTGCCAGCTCCCAGTGCTATTATTCGCATGCCTTGCATTGTATACCCTTTATAATGAAACCCTTTTGGCTATGCTTGACTGCCTCTTGGCATACTCAATTTCATATTCATATTTTGACTTACAGTTGATTAAGTAAGCTCCGAAGCACTGAGCAAAAAGCTTTAAGGCTCGAACCCCCGAGAAGGACGGAGAACGGGCTTATTTCAAAAAAAAAAATTTTTAGCAGAAACATTAAAAACAACCCAGTCATAAAAATGTGCATTCCAAACAAACGGCAGGTTGTCGGTCCAAATTTCATTTTATTCCGCTTTTAGATTTGTTTATTTAATTTGTTATATTATTCACCAGGAAAAATGCAATAATAATAAATTTAAAAAAAACAAAGAAATTTAAAATGAATGTGTTTTGATAATAATAATTTGAATTGTGCTTTTGTGTTGTTTTGTTTTGTATACTACAATGGTGTCATATGTCGGACTAGAAGTTTAAAGATCAAACTCCGTGAAGACACGATTTTTTGTAGTTTCAATTTAAAAAAGTATGTGTTTATTTTGTAATATTATAAAACAGAAGTTGTTTGTGCAATATAATAATTTACGCGAGGTGACAATTCGAACGACCTTTTATAAACATAAAGATGACATGACTTGTATTTTCGGCATTATTCATTTGATTTATTGTGTCACCGGGTAATTTTCTTTTTTTTATACATTCATAATCGTTTTCATATTCATATGGACCTACCTTTACATATTCGATTTCATTTATATATAAAGTATGTTTAAGTTAGATATTTTATTTATTAAATAGCTTTTAAAGTCGCTATAAAGTATGTAAAGTTCCATATTTAAATTTATATTGGCAACCTATTCATATTCATGTTCATTTCATGTTTCTTAGTCACATTAATTTCCACATTCATACTCATACGAATATTGTAATATTAGAAACACTTATAGAATGTAAGCCAAGATAGAATTTTAGGTGAATTTATATATTAAAAAGCAGTTACCACAAGGAAAGGGTATTTATGTATCGGTTTTTCTTACAGTTTGTTTGTTCTGTTTTTAATCCATTTGATGACGTTGCGGCAAAAACTGACGTACAAGATGCCTTTTGCTGTTTTGTTTTCAGAAAGAGAGACAGGCAGAGAGAGAGAGAGAGAGGGAGAGAGAGAACTTGGCCTGTAAGTTTATAGAAGTGCTTATGTTCATATATGTATACGTACATATATACGTACAAGAATACGTATATGCATTACAGATATGTACGTAATAAAGGGGTTTCGTGCTTTGAGAGAAAATGCATGTATGAGGCGCTCATTGCGCTAATGCAGCCAGCTCTTTTATTTAATTTAAAATTATTTTCCAACTGCCGCTGCCGTTGGCTCTTCTTCCTTTGGTGTCGTTTTCTTCATTTTTGTTTTTGCGTCCACTTGGCTTAACGACTTTTTTATTTAAATACGTTTGTTGACATTGCGGACTTGTTGGACTGTCTTTGTCGTTCTATCCCTCTCTCTTTGCTCTCTCCATTCCTCAGCCTTTCTCTTGTCTCTTTATCTTTATGCTTTGTTTTTGGTGAACAAAGTGAAACTCTGGCAAATCCCATTTGTTGTGGACCTGAAGCACTTTATCAAAAGCGCAATTAAAGGGCAACGGTAATTATCAGCCCTACCCTCTACTCCCCTCTCCACTCCACTCTCCACTTCACTCTCCACTCTTATATGCGCTGGCGCCATTCTCAACTATTTCAGGCTATGAAATATTAAAATTTTTTCCGCATTTTCATTAAATGCGCGTTGATGTCTAAGCGGCGGCTAAAAAATGCTCATTAGAATTATGCACGGCTCTAAAGCCGGATGCTTGTGGGTGGCTGGATGGTCTGTTAATATCTATATACATATATAATTGTGTGTGTGTGTGTATATATATATAGGGGTACATATGCAGTCGTCGTAGGGCGGGGCGTTGGCTAGCTGCTTGCCAGCCCGACGCCTGTCTAATGTGACTGACCTAAATAGTGCGACGGTTGGCACTGTGCCTGCCTGTAACTGCCACTACGTACATATGTCTGCGAGTGTGTGTGTGTGTGTGTGTGTGTGTGTGTGCTCATTTGCTTGAGTGTTTGCTTGCGCAAGTTGAAGTGCCTCAAGCCCAAGCTTAAATCCAAACCGCCCCCCCTCGCTGCCGCATCCATTTAAATTATAAAATTTTAGCTATTTAGCAGCTTGAAATCCATTTAAATCCGGCAGCGACTCCAGCCACAGGCTGCTCCAGCCAGTTGCAAAAGTAACGCGGCAGCCACGAAAATGCTGAAGCAGGAAGACGCAGACGAAGACGCGGCAATCATAATGCACAGCAGCAACAGCCCAACATTAGCTACAATTTAATGTTGCTCGACCAAAAAATACTCTGCGTCCCAACACATATTCGTGATGAATCACAAACAGACAAAAAGCGTCTCACCAGCAAAATCGAACATTTTCAGCCAAGTTTATAAATTTAAAACTTGACAAGTTAGATTTCATTGCGATTTCAGTATAAACAAATTCTTGCGCTTATAGAAAAGTTTTTTATAACTTTACCATTTTTGCACCATTTAAATAATTGTTAAGCGGAAGCATATACCAAAAATAAAGTAAGCCCACAAATTGTATATGTTAGGATTATAAACCTTTGTAAACCTAGCTTTCGATGATATATTCTCAATAAAGAAAGATTGAAAATCGATCGACTCATCGATGTGGTAGGAATGATAAAATAGTAGTTATCGAAAATATAATAGTTTTAGAAATAAATAGTTTAAAGCGACGCATGCAGAAAATAGTGAAAGATTTGAAAAGTTTGAAATCAATAATGCTAGCGGGTTTTAACCCGCTTTGTCAAAGTACATTTATTGCATTTGATTTAGAGATTAATTTTTCATCCATTCCCCGACCGTGGAAACTGTAATGAAATTTTCTTTGATATTTGAAAATTAATTAGAATTCAATCGGACTATTAGACTCCCGACCTCAAAAATCAACAGACACATGCATCAACAGTTCGAATAAGCTCGACGTTCAGCTCAACTCAAAGTCTCGTTGATTTTGTTGATTTAGTTATTATACCCGCTTTCGCTCACTTATTAAAGGGTACATGGTATAACAGCAACAACAACAACAACAGGAAGCAGTTTGCCCATTTTCATCGCATTGAAGCATTTCATTTGACAGACAGACTAACAGACAGACAGACAGACAGACAGACAGACAGCCATATAGCACTTACATACATTCAAGTATGCCCCCCCCCCCATTCTACGCCGCCCGCTCTCTACGCTATGTCTTATGCCTGGCTGTGCGTTTTATTAGCTCCTTTCGTTGATATGCTAAGGCCGTGCTCGCTCGTTTGTCTTTCAGCGCGCGCAAACACACACACACACACACACACATACACTTGCATACACCTACACACACACCTACAGCCCCGCTTCCCTGGCAGCGGAGAGCAACATGCTCTTGCGGCGCCGGCCGGACTCCAGTGCGTGCCTCGCATTTGTAATTGGCTGGCATGGCGGCCACGTTGCGGATTTATATGTCTACTTATCAGCAGCTTCCCTGGCCAAAGCTTCAGCTGCAGCTTCGGCTCCAGCTGAAGCGCTCGCTCTTTATTGTTCATTGGTTGCAAGCAAAGTGTTCAATTGCTGGCGTGCCCAAGTGCCAAGTGCTGCTTGTGGCAGTTGTTGTTGTGTTATTGTTGCTGCTGCCTGGCTGCCAGGCTGCCAGGCTGGCAGCTCTTTGAGAGACATACACCCCCCATATGCATGAGTATTTTGTTTCCAAAGCCATTTGCCTATTTATAGTTGAAGTATTTATTGTTGTTGTGCCACTCGTGGCATGCTCAAGTAGCCACTCATGGAGGCACTTTAATTGCCTGCAATCGCCTGGCTGTTGCCTGGCCTCTTCTGCCCCATCTCCCGGGCAATGTCATGGCCAACGCGCAACTGGTTGTTACCAGCGCATCTAAGATTTATTCCATCTCATTCTCCATTTTTTTTCCAGCCATACACAACTGGCATGGCGATGTGCGGTTTGGCCTGCCCCTGGATGTTGGCGACTCTGTGGATATTGTTGAGGAGTGCAGGCACTGGTTTCGCGGCTCCTGTCCGCGCAGATCGCGTGCCGTTGGCATCTTCCCCAAGACCTACATACACATCAAGGATCTGTCGAAAATCGATCCTGTCGTTGCCGAGTGCACCCAAGTGCTGCGCGAATGGTCAGAGATCTGGAAGCGACTCTATGTGGTAAGTGTCTGTAGATAAGTGTAGGATCATTTCTAAATTGACACTTTCCTGGGCAGGATCGCGAGGCGTACAAATTTCAGACGCTGCGCAAAGTTATGTACTCCATTTTGGAGAGTCGTCGCGAGCTTCTAGGCGCGACCATGACACAGGATCAAACGACTGAGCTGCAAATGGTTGTGGTATCCAAAATTGATTGGGGCAATCGGTAAGTCAGAGAGCTGCAATTATTCAAATACCTTATAGTACAGTAGTCGCTCGAGTGTTGGAACTCAAAAAAAAAAAAACTATCGCCATAATTACAATTTCAACGAATTTGAATATATTTAATTTAATATAGAAAAAAGTTCTACCAGAAATGAGCATTTTTCGACAATAAAATAACCTTTGGCGCGATTCTAATATGCGAACGACCTCTGTACTAGACCCAAAGAGTTACGAGGCACTCTGAGATTTCAGCTGCTATCAACGTTTAGGTTCAGTTTGGGGTTTCATCGACATTTCCACTTTCCGCTTAGTAACACAATCTCAACTGGTTCCCTAAAGTTATATAATTATGCCATACATATACATATTCCCCCTTGTTTTGATAGACTCATGAGTATATATATACATATATGTATACATACACATATTTTAGTAAAGCAGAGTCAATGCAAATTTTAACTATTCAAATTACGTCATGCCCCTTAAAATTTGTATTTCATCTATTTATATAGTACATTTTAAGAGGGGCTCTATAATGCTGGCTAATGCCTCGCCCTAATGTTGCCCAATTCTGATAAGTCATTGGCAAACAAAGAATAATTTATAAATACATATATCCAAATTTGTTTTTTCATCCACTAAATCGATCTCAACAAACATATTTGTGCAAACAATTTTAAATCAAGTGGATCGAGTTAATCAAATAAATTAAAAGATCTGTATAGGTAGATGTCTTCTTTTAATTAAATACCCAGATATTTAAAGTCTGTCCAATATGAGATATATAGTTAAAACTGTATAGTTAATTGTTCAGACTGAAAATTAATCAGATAAACGGCTTTGCTAGAACAAATTCCTCGATACAAGCCCACAGATTATAAAGTTTCCTATATCTTACTCTAAGCTGTTCCTGAGTTAATTTAAAGTTACAATTTATCCGATGGATTGTTAAATTCCAAGAAGTCTAGGCACACCCACAGATTAAAAAGCATGATCAGTTTCTCTGGTACCAGATACATATATAGGAAATCCCTCGTTTCTAAAATAGTCTTTAGCTTTTCAAACTGAAAACGTATTAAATTAGACTGAAATTGAATAGACTCGTATTTCATATTTATTACAATTTAAAACTTAGATAGTTTGTTTTCTTTTTATGTAAAATGTGTTCTTTTCTAGCAATAATCACAATAATTTTGTTATAAACAAAATTGCTTAAAATTACATACATATGCGTGTATACTAAACGTTAAGACAAAAATAGCGAGAGCATTTTGCTTTTGTATTCATATTTTGTTGCTGTTGTTGTTGTTGTTGTTGTTTATCATTCGATTACTACAATTTAGTTGCAAGTATGTCTCTTCTGTATATATATATATATATATAGATCATATATATATATATATATAGATAGATCAACGTTCCGTGAGCTGCGATCTTGGCTTGATCAAAGAGCAAATAACTATAGAGCTAAGCGGTAAACTAAATTGTATATATTTAAATGGCGCATCATTGTTAACTTTATACTACGGATACAATTTTGTATTAGGTAGTAGTATAAGCATATATCGGATAATTAATATTCATTATCGTTCCACAAATCCAACCTACAAATTGCACGGTCTGCCTGTGAGTGTGTGTGTGTGTGTGTGTATGTGTGTTTGAGTGTCTCTCTCTCTCTCTATCTCTCTCTTTCTTTCATTTAACTTGCACTTTCTCATACTCTCTCTCTTTCTCTCTCTAAGTGTGTGTCTAAGGGCTTTTGTTTTATAGGCATTAAAATTTTGCTAAAGAATTCTTTTTGTATTTATATTTGTTTCGTTTTGTTTTTTTTTTCTGACGTTTCCTCAAATTCCATGTTTCCACTTAAAAACAGTCTTAGAGATGTACATACATATATATATTAGTATATTATATTAGAAAGCCTAAAAGCCTAGAACACCTACTACGAAAAAAACACCTTCGAATTGGTCACATCTCTGGCTACAAAATATTATTGAGAAATCATTGAAATTTTATATTAGCGCCAAATAGTTGCTATAGCGCCTATGTCTCGGTCTCCTTGCCGCCGAACAGCTCGGCGGGCGGATAAATTGAATGGCTAATGGGATTCATTTCCAGCGTCGAGGGGGCAGAGGGTGTGCGTGAGGCGGCCATCAGGCCGCACAACTGTTGCAGCATGTCGCCGTACGATCGTGTGCTCAGGTTCTGGCTAAGGAAGTGCAATATCAAGAAGTCGCCAATCTGCAGCAAAAAGCAATAAAAGGATTTCATATATATATACACATATATATCACATAGTTAATTGTCGCAACGCACCTCCAAACTCCGCACTAGTCCGGCAATTTCCTTGCGCTGACCCGAGCGATAGGAGCGCTTGATGATCGTCTCGCGTGTGGTGGGCATCATGATAACCACCAGGGAATAGAGCACAGCCACGCCCGAGATTGTGGCCAATATAATGAACCAGAACCTGTTGCAATATGAACTCCATTAAGAACATTATCGATTAGCTTGTGTAACTGATCTTACCACAGGAATATATAGATCTTCTCATTGAGTATATTCAGAGCTAGCACACAGAGTGTATCGTGTTTCTGTAGGGAACCACTTGGACCAAACTTACGAAATGTACACTTGGTCAGCCTGGGAAAGATCTCAATCATGGGATCGAAACGCATATTCTGATCCATATTGGAGAACTTGACGACATCCGTACCATAGGACATAAAAGCACCGCCCAGAAACTTATCCACCATAAAGATATTGACGATCACATTGACAAAGTTCAACACCTCGCAGAAGAAATACGCGAACGAGTAGCCATTGTGCGTGTTGAGACTTTCCATAAAGTATTTAATGATGCGATCCTGTCGATCCTTTCGATAATCCTCCGGCACTGAGATCATGCCGCGCAAGCCATCAGTTATCATGCGTATTTTACCATCCTCCATATTCTTCCAGATCCAATGGGGCACATAGAACATAAGGCCCTAAAAATAGAACGCATTTAGTCAACAATGTCGATTTAGGTCTTAGGACCTTCAGAGTTACCTGAAAGAACAGCACAAAGGGCACCCACTGATAGTAGCTATGATAGCGCTTCTCCTGGCCATATTCGTTGCCCAGACCATGGCCGGCGACATCGGTGCCAATTTGCCTATGCTGTTGACCGGGTATCGTGAAGGTATATGTTATCCAGCAGAATGTGTTGATCACATGCATGGGTATAGAGCCATCGTTGATGCAGCTAATCGGATCACCTGCAAGTGCATATTAATGATATATAAGTAGGCAGCTGGAAAATAACTGTCCGGGCTCAAATCCCAGACTAGTCATGTTTTTAGCCAATGGATTGAGAGCTTTTAACTATAAGCTCAAGTAACAATAATCAAATGCAGTCTTTAGTAGATGAGTGGACCCAGTATATGACTAACAGCTGAACAAGGAAGTTCCGGGCTCGAATCCCAGGCCTTATCTTTGCAGACGACCATAGTTGCCAGTGCTAATCAAAAATGTTGCTTGATTGCTTGTAGCTATATGCTATACTTACAATAATAATAGTATGAATTAGTTTTTGTGCAATGCAAATTGGGGATTTGAGCCGGTGACCTCCCTCTGTGTACATCTAAATCAAATGCACTTGTATTCCTCATTCCATTTCATTTGAGTGCAGTCAAATATCGTTCATCAACGTCAAGTGGCATTAAGCCAATCTAAATCTCTAACCCTGCTCATTCTCTGTAGGCGTTGTCAACCTGATGATGGGTGTGCCGGCCCAGCTAGAACCATGCGCACGCTCTCCTCTTCCCTCTCTCTCTCTCTCTCTCTCTCTCTCTCTTTTGCTCTTGCGTAAACCACTAGCTAATGTTGATGAAGGGGGAGGGGTGAGCGATGCGCGGTGCTTTAGGGTTTGTATGAAGTTTCCTAGAACTCAATTGTCAATATTTATAATGGCACTATATACGTTTGGAGCGCTTCTTTTAAATGCACAAACATTGGCTCTGGCTGCGTCTTTTGGCCATAAATCAACTCGACAAACGGGCTCAGACGTACTGTTGTGGCTGGCCACACGAAAAAGCTTGTTGTCTGGCTTGTTTCATTTATTTCGGGCCGCTACATGGATATTCACACAGCCACGACACGCCACCACCCGCTGTGACTCACATTGTACTCATTTGACTCATTCGAGTCATTTGAGTGTTCGACTGAAATCTGATGAACGTGCCACAGGCATTTGCGGACCATTGAGTATTGGGCAAGCGCAAATGGGTTTCAAAATTCAATAAGCACTAAGGTGCTTTCTACTCTACTTACAGAAGGCAAGCGGGGTATATTCGCTTTTGGGCAATGACTAGTCCAGATGTATACTTCTTTAAACATGCAATAGTTTGAGTTAAGGTTTTGTTTGCGCACAGTTTGTACAGTTTTCGAGCTATCATTTTCTACGCTTCCTTATGAACATTTTCCAGAGTCAAGCTAAATATGTGGCCTTCTCCAAGCACGATCTTAGGGCAAAAAAAATCTCTATTTACCAAGTTTTAAATTAACTGATTTTGAGTTACAGTTTCAGAGTCAAAAATTCGTAGCTGAGAACAGAGTATTGTGTAGGCACGAAATCTAAAGCAAAATCAGCTGTTTTTACACTGCGTACAGAATATCTCTCAGTGCTAAGATATGAACTACCTGCTTTAGACTCTGCTGTTTTCAGCTGCTTTTACACTGGGTACGGATCGTAGTGAGTACGATCTTAAAATATTAACTATTAACAGCTGCTTCCCTTCTGTTTCAGCTGTTTTTACACTGTGTACAGAATATTTCTTAGTGTTAAGTTATGAACTATACCAACTTTATATTAAGATCTGAACTATCTTCTATATATTCTTCTGTTCTCAGTGTCCCATTTTACATTTGGTACGGAGTATGGGACAGTCGTGTATTGCCGCCACAGTCTTTTTAGTTCTTTTGTTAACTCTTTCTGCTGTCTTGGCGCATTTGGTGTAATTGTATGCACAAATATGGCCAAATGCATGGCTAACACATTTGCATAGACTGCACTAATTTTCACAGGTATCGAGCTCGAGTCGTGCTTAAGAAAATAACAAAAAAAAAGCACTTACCAATCAAATTGTTGGCCGTAACAATAATGCAACAGGTGAAAAGTATGGCTGTGGTAATCCTATAATGACAGCGAAAGACCATATTATCGATGACCGCCTTGTCCAGCAGATAGCGTATCTTGATGAAGCTGGACACAGCCGAGACCATGCCAAAGACTGCCATGATTCTAGCTGCTTCTTCTTCTTCTGCTTCTTCTTCTTGGAATTGTTATTGCTAATTGATGTTGTTGTTATTGTTCTCAACTAAGCTGTAAATAAGAGGAAACATTTATGTTTATAGTTGCCTATTATGCAATTAGACGCTGACAACAGGCTGTAACGTTGAAATTTATATGGTGTAACTGTGTGTGTGTGTATATGTGTGTGTGCGTCTAAGTTCTGCGTTATCTGGCACAACACACAACGTGACATATTTGAAATGATGATGCACGACTACAGCACACATTTCCGCTGGCTGCCTCTTATCGGCATACTACAAGCCGCACTTACAATTAGGTAAGTGTTCGCTCTCTCTACGTCGGAGGCCCGAAAGTCAGACATAGATAGATCTGGTTTTTTTTTCGTTTCTTTAACTATTTATTTATTTTGTGCCACAATCTAATCTAATCTTTGTCTTCTGTGCACACACACACACACACACACACAAGTTGAATGGCCTCAAAGCGAGTCTTGGGCCACCAGCAGAACCGGTAAATTGTGGCTCTGGTTAAAGCTTTTGTCAACCCACGCATAAATTTCACTTTGAGGCAAGTCTGTTTATATGTCTGCATATAAACTATACGCAGATATATACATATATACAAATCTCTCTGTGCACACACTTGAAAGTCAAAGCTTTTGTATAGTCCTCAGCTATATACATACATATATATATGTACATATATGAGCTAACGACTCGAATTCGAATTCGATCATATAAGATCGAGATCAGGTTCTGTTTGGCTTTTGTTTTCTTTTTTTTCCATTTCTTTCCAATTTTGTTTTTTTTTTTTTAAGTTTCTTAGCTACGAAATTCTTTGGCGCTTTTGTTTATATGCAAATTTGTCGTGTTTGCTGCTGTTGTTTTAAATTCGAGCTGTGTGTCTTTCGTTTCAGCAGCGCATATCGCATAAATCTCCAATACACACACACGCACACACATAGAGTCGTCTCTGTCGCACACACGCTGCAATTAAAGTCAAAATGTATCTGCATCTGCGCAGCGGCCGCGACAGCTACTCCTTTTTTTTAAAAATGCAGCAGCTTCTGCCTTCAGCACTGAGCATTGAAAGTTACACATAATGTTTCATGCCCTACACACACACACAAACAGCGCACGCTCACACACACACACACACACACACGCCATACACAGAGGGAGAGAGAGAGCCAGGCACTTCATTTCAACTTCAATTCTTTTGCTGCTGCTGCGGCTGTTTTTTTCTTTTTTTTCGTTAAATTTTTCAAAAAACTGGTTTTTAGGTATTTTCTTTTTTTTTCTGTGCGAGAGCGAGAGGCTTCCAAGTTCGGCTCGGGTCGGGTCGGTTAGTGTATTGCCACTGTTGCGCTTTGCTGCCGCTTTTTTCATTTTTCTGTAGTTTTTTTTTGCGCTACCAAGATTAGCTTAGCCTGGTTGCAGCCTTTTGGGCCGCTATTCTTGAAAGCGATTCCTTTGCTGCTGCCAATTTGGCATTTCGCGTACAAATTTATGGCCACTTTTGACACATTCAAGAAACTTGTTTTAAGCGCGTTGCGGGCCATTAATTTCTTGGCCTTTATTATTGTTAATATTTATTGTTATTTCGATTTTTTACACTTTGTTGCGAATTCTGTTTGGGCTATTCGTTCACACACATACACACACAATCGCCTCAGCTGTGTTGGCTGCATTTGGAATTGCATATGTGTCTGTATCTACAACTGTGTATATGTGTGTGTGTGTGTTTTTTTTTTGTGTGTAATGTAAAACTGCAGCTTGATGTTTGGCTGTGATTACCGTTTTCTAAATATGTGCAGCTGCGCTCAGCGGCGTTCCAAAACCTACTGAATCTGACGCGAAACGCTGCCAGGTTTGAGCAACAGCAGCAGCTACACACAGATACGCGCTGTCTCTCTGGAGCTCAGCTACACCCCCTCTCTCACACTCTCTGGCTCTGGCTCTCTCTCATCGCTCTCCGAGTCTGTCTCTCTGGGAACCAGTTGCTTGATCACAATCGCCGACTGGTTCCGGCTCATGTCTTGGAAATTACGCTCAGATTGCATTTGCACGGCCTGGTTACCTGGGCGCAGTATCGGCCACCACCTCCAGGTAGAGCGCTTGCATCGCTTATTTATTTAGCCCGGCATTAGAGCAGGCAAATGGCATTCAATGTTGATTTACTTACTTGCTTAACCCCAGACCATGACAACATACATACATGCATATGTACATTCATATGCATATACATGTACGTATATCTGGATCGAAAGTTATCTTGCCTCGCTCCACATTGTCGGCGACAGCCGATTCAAAATTTATTGCTTCATAAGAAACCTGCTGCCGCGACTGCGCCCACTGCCGCTGCCGTACAACTCTATCGATTCTGGCTTGGATCTGGGCCTGGTTTTGGTTCTGGCCGCGGCTAAAGCACATTGTCCGAACGCAGCGTTAGCCGAAATAAGTTAACAGCCGCCTCAGTTTGGGTTTGTTAAGCCATTGAATACCCTTTGCGGCAAGATTAGCACAGCTTAAGCAACTCATAAAATTGTCTTACTTTAATCTTAACTGGACTTAATCTAGCCTTAACATCTGTAACAAGACTCTAAATAAAGTTAGATTTAGATTCATTAGATTCACGAGTAAGTCACAATTTTCATTCATTCAAAAACGTGTACTCTCTGCTCAAAAAGGTTGTTTCCTAAGTTTCAGCAATAAGGGAGGAAATGGAAAATTTTCTAATTATTGATTTCAAACATTGATTATAAAGATTATTAGGAAAATATTTTCTGATAGTAACAAAATAGTTATTTTTGTGGCAATTTAGGAAAACAAGTTTTTGAATGTATGTATTGAATATTGTATTCACGAAAATGTCCAGTGTGAAATCTAACGTACCAAAGCAGTTCTTGATAGATTACTTATTCAAGTCATTTAGGTAAATTAGACAACTGAAAAATATGAATCTGGACTCGAACCTGAATCGTAGGCTATACGATATGCTGTGCTGTCTCAGTTGAAGGACTCTTCAGTGCTCTTTAAATGTTATGGTAATATTTTCTAAATATGCCGTATACTAGTTAATTTTAAAAATATTTTTGACCATTAATCTGAGTAAATGGCTTAGTTATTTCAGTTTTGGCTGAAGCATTAAAACATTGAAACTCTTTTTTTATTTCATCAAGAGCTGCATTCCTTTCTGGTCCTCACCTTCTCCTCTTAAAAGCCGCATTAACTTTCCAGTTTTATCTTTGAATGTCAAAATTTTAATTTTCTCAGTATTCAACTTACTTTCAACTCAACACACAAATACTTTCTATAATCAATACAACAATCCCCCAAAGGCAATTAGTTATTTAACTTTGCATACAAAATTTAATGTTATTTTCAAATATTCTACAAAAACTACTTATCCTTATAACTATTTAATTTACACAAGAATCTTCTTTATATTTTATATTAAATTTTAAAATTAATTTGTATGCATCTATTTTATGATGTGTCATGGCATCATATCGTATTTAAAACATATCTACATTTTTTTGAGGCCAGTTGCTTAAGAGGAAACTAGGGAAATATCGAAATTCTTGTTGCTCGACATATCCTTGAAGAGTACACAATATATTTTTGTCATGAAATCTTTATAAATAGACATCTCTGACCATTAATTGATATATATTCTTGATCGGTATCAACAGCCAAGTTGATATAGTCGCGTCCTTCTCGCTGTTTCAATGCAATCTAGTCTCTCAGTTTTAAAGCCAACGTCGTAAAACCTTTCATTTTGCTGTTTCCGATAGTATATATGTATATCGGAACCGGCGAGATCGGATCACTATATTATGATAATGTATGCAATTTTTTTTGGCTTTTTTATTAGTTTTACTAGGCTTGTTACTTATGAGCAAAATCTTAGCAATATCGTAGTATTATATCATATATCCCTATTGTTTTGCAAAATGTTCTGATTTTCGCAATATCTTGACCGAATTTAGCAAACACGAAATTCACAATTCTCCAGGCATATCTGCAAATCCTATGAGCTGTAAGTCTTCAAGGATATATGAACTTCAGCTTTCCGTACTTTCTTGCTAATGATCTTACTTAGATCTGAAGATCTCATAGGAATTATAAGCCCAGAATTAAACTGTTTTTAATGCCATAGTAATCATTTTGAAGAGCATTCATGTCTCGAGCCAAGTTGCCCAGACTTGGTTGCCTTCGTGCGTGCTCAAGTGCGGCTGACCAAGTGCGTCTGTGCGGACATCGCGCTCTCCAGAGTTAAAGTGTGTCGCTGGGCTGTCGGTTATTGCAGCGGCGCACACACACACACACACACACCATACACACACGCACACGCACATCTAGTGCAATTTGCATGCCGAGAACTAGTGGAGCCGGCTAGAGCAGAAAAGACGACCAACTTGTTGCCAGGCGTAAATTCAATGCCTGCTCCACCTTTTGGTTAACCCCTTTGCTGCTGCTGCTGCGGTGGCGGCAACTTGTTGGCCAGATGAGTCAGCCATTTCGGGTTGGCTTTGGTCGCTTTGGACTCTGCCATAATGAAATGGCATTTCGAAATGGCTGCTGTTGCGTGTCCTGGTCCGATCGCTTGTTGTTTGTTTATTGTATGTGGCTGTTGCACGTTGCCCGCTGCCCGTTGCCCGCTGCCCGTTGCCTGCCACATGTTGCCTGTGCTGGTTTCTATAGCTGCACGAAAATGTATCTCACAGCTACACACCTTTTATAAAGACATTAAATACGAGATATATGGCATGTGTGATTGTGATAAAAATGTATCTGTTACTGCTGCGACCTGTAGATGCAGATACAATGCCCAACAACGTGTTGCCCTTGTTGTTGTTGTTGTTGTTGTCGTTGTTGTTGCTGCTGCTTGTGGTTGACAGCGCTGCTGCTGCTTATCGATGTGTAAATAATTAAATTTTTTCTCTCTGTATCACCTTTGCAACGCCTTGTCCGCTTCTGCTACAGCTTCGAGTTGTATCTGGTTTCGTATCATATCTTCAATAGAATTTTCAACACTTTAAATTGGAATTGGTTCTCTACGCCGCATGACGCCTAATTAAACAACAAATTTGTGAATTTATTAAGATACAAATTATAAATCACGCACTCACTCGCAACACACACACAGGCCAAGCATCTTTTTTTTTTAGATACTTTTGCTTGTTCACCTGTTGAGCTGCGTTGCGGGACTTAATTAAAAACGATTTAAGGGGTTTATTACGCGCTTTGCTACCGTATGTTTCGCTTGTTCAGCCAGCCGTCGGTGGCAGTTCGGGGCAGCCAGCGAGCGCAACTTCGCACGCGCGCGCGCGCCTTGCTTTGCTCCTCTCATGTTTTGGTATCCATGAGATACATTTTGAGGCGCAAGCCATTTCTTTTGGTCACGTCAACTGCACATAGCTACCCAGTTGCCAGTTGCCCAGTTTAAGGCGTAACAGAGGTGGCTCAAAACACACACACTCGCACACACAGACACACACAACCACAGGTATGCCAAAGAGCGTTCTGCTTTTGGCCGGTTCCAGTTCCAAAATGGAAACCACATTGTTTTTTTTTTTTGCTCACTCTTAAACGCTGGCAACTCTCTCGCGCTCTCGCACACTCTCACTCTCCCGCTCTCAGGCAGCAGCAAGAAGAAGAAGAACGGCAACAACAACAGCAACAACAACAACGACAAAGTCGTTTAGGCCTCGTTAACAACAAAAACGGCTTCTTGAGCTGCTCTGGCCAACGCGTTCGAAGACTCGCCTAGACCCGCTCGCTCACTTGCCATCTCTCTCGCTCCTCCGTCGCGCTCGCTGCGTAAGCCAGGTAGAAAACTCAAGCGTAGCCGAGGTAGCAACATCGTCGACGACGTCGGCAACATATTGCTGATGACGTTGGATGGGCTCTCGCTGCTGCTTTAGCTGCTGCGGCAGGCAGGTTAAGTCGCGTATGCGCCACCGGAATGCCGTGAACCCATTACCTGTGCCTCTGCCTGTTGCTGGTGAATGTGTCTGTGCCTCGTTGGCTGGCCCGGTCGAATCGAGTTGGCCGCAAGACGGGCAGCTACTTTGTAAGCCAAATGTATGCGTCATATCATGCGGATCCAATGGCAATGCGAGAGAACTTTAACTTTAACGTTAACGCCGATCGTCACAATGTAAATTTCTCTCGGCTTTTTGTTTTTCCTTTTAGTTTTTGGTTTATTTTTTTCTTTAGCCTGAAACTGAAACTGGAAGCTCTTAACACGTTAGAGCCTAATTTATAAGTCTAGCAAAGTTGTTGTCATTTAGATTACAATCTTAATTGTTGCTTGACATATTTTGTTTGAACGAAATGTATTCGAAATGTGCAGACCTTTGAATTATGATGAAATTTACCCATTTGATCTTTTAGCTCTTCTTAAGTATAGAATTTTTGCATACTTGAAATTCTAGTTGATTGGAAGGTGATGACAAAATTAACTGTTGCAGGGACATTGCGTACACTCAAAATAATAATAGATATACTATATATTGAAAGGTCAGAAAATTTCCAGATTTAAATTGATTTTTATTTATTTGTAATTGTTTTTATTATTACTAATATTATTATCATTATCATTATTAACATTATTATATTTTGCTTTTTAGTAAAATTTATATTATTAACATTAATTTATACACATACATATTATTTCTATAACTATTGTATTATTGACATTTTTATTTATATTCTTTTTATTATTATTTACTTAATTATTACATTATCAACATTATTATCTTTATCATTATTATATTTTTTTTTTCACTTACTTTACTTTATAATTTTATTAATATTAATAATAATATTAATATTATTATTATAACACATTAAGATTTATTTTATCTTGACCATTCAGGTTTTTACTAGAATAATACAAACAATTACCCCATATTTCTGGAAGTTTTCAATATCCTTTCTTTAATATCCTGCCCCAACAATGGATTTTTGAATAGCTCCTAGATTTTCTTCTCTAGTGGCATCTTCAATTTCAATAAATAATTATTCAAGCTCATATAATTTGTTTGTATTGGCGACTTTGCGCGTTCTAAACATTTTTCTAAAATTTCGACTGTAACTAATATTTGTTAGTAAACCTATTATTAAGACTCAAGAAGGGCTATAATTCATATAATTTGTATTCTAAAATATTCAAGCCTTTAAAGCAATTAAATTTGACAACATTGCTAAATTAACTTGCAGATCTAGGATCGTGGGGCCTATAAGAATAGATGGGAAAGTAAACAAAACTTCAATGCGGAAAAAGAAGACATATTCCTATATGTAGCGCACATATTTTGCGACTTATAATCACTTTTTCATTACTCTATTGGGACTTGTTTTTGCTCGTTGTATCTTACAGATATTCTCCAGCATTAATATGTCTGCTCACAAAACTGCCAAACACTGATCAAGCGTAACTCTCGAAATCACTCAGTGTGAACAAAATTAAGCTCGCTCCGGAGAGTCTTGAGCTATCTTTGCAGCACACCTTTTGTTATTACCTTTAATGTGCCTCTTGTTTTATGATACCCATTCGCCAAGTGTAAAGAGTATATCGGCTTTGTGCGTCTGTTGAAGCGTTGAGCGAGACGATCGAGCCACATCTGTCCTTCCGTCCGTCCGTCTGTTTGTCCGGGTGGATCTTGGGTGGCTCCCATATAATTAAGACTATAAACACCTAGGTATAGCAAGAGTGCATTGCTCATACATAAAGCTGGGCAAAGGAAAGAAGAAACAGAAGAAGGTATAGGAACTTCGAATGCCGGCAACGGCAGCTGGGCACTGGGCATAGGGTATCTCCTAGTCAACGCGGCTGCCGGCTGGAGCGAGTTTTGAGCAGCGGGTTGCACCCGACTGCAGCATTCTTAGTTGTTATTTTTGGGAACGCTCGTTGATTAATGATCCCCACTGGAGCCGCATGGCGCTGACTGACCAAATTGAATTTAAGTTGTTGGCGCACAACTCGTCTCCACTGTGGCAATTAATAATGAATGCGTCAAAGTCATTTAAGCTCCGATAGTTTCCCAAATAAACGCAGCTGGTTTGCATGCGGTCTGCTCCCTCGGCGACTGCTTCCTCCCCGCCCACCGTGGATTCATTTTCAGATTACATATCAAGCAGCTCGGAACGTGACTAAGTGGCAAAGTTATTTTAGCTGTTCCCATTTGATTATATTGTCGCCTCACCTATCGTTTGTCAGCGACAATATACTCACCCATTTTTGATTGATCTTTGATCTTTAATCTTGAATCTGTTGCAGCAAACTGGGTCTCGATCTGGTGCCGCGCGTGGGTCCATTGGCCGTCGATCCGCATGGCATTGGCATAGTGAAGCTCTACAATGTGCATGTGAACAGCGCGGATAATGCCAAGGCTTCATCGGTAAGTAGCCCTAGGGGTATTATTAGGCAGTACTTAGATTTAATTCCCAACTACCCTCCACTCTCCTGCAGAGCCGCGGCACGCTGCGAAGGAAGACCCAGCGCAAGATACTCAGCCATCATTTGTACTTTTGCATGCGAGATTTTGGCCATCGGATTGGCGGCGATGATGCAGAGGTTTATTTCTTTCTGTACGATGGCAATCGCATGCGTCCGGTATCGGAGCGTTTTCTCGTCAAGATCTCCAAGGATGGCTTCTCCAATTACATTGAGAAGCTGCACAGCAATTGCAGCGTCTTCACAGATCTGGGTAAATGTTGCCCAACTGCAGCCAGTTGCAGCTCGTCTAACTCTGTGTCTTTGCAGGCGCCGCTGATCTCAACGAGGAACTGCATCTGGTGGCCGTTGTTATGCGTGTGGGCAAAATACTACAATCAGATTCCATAAAGAAGACTGAAAAGAACAGCTCCTGCCTGACTGGACCCACCTATCGTCGGCCTTTCGGTGTGGGCGTGCTCTCCCTGGCGGACATCTGCCAGTTTGACAGCAACCTGGAGCAGCAATCGACGGAGGAACGCGAGTATAGCTTTAAGCTATACCAGAGCGAGGAGAAGGATTTCCATTTGCTGCCCGAGCTGATTATCAAGAAGTCCAGCGGCAAATATTCACCCATACAGCCGGGCAATCAGAGCACCCAGGGCATTGTCGTCTCACTGAAGCTGCTGCACGGCGGCTTGGGGCAGGCGCGGCAGGAGCAGCCGCTGCTCTTTCAGGGCACCACAATAACACGGAAAATGGGCTTCCCCGATGTCATCATGCCGGGCGATGTGCGCAACGATCTCTTTCTCACGCTGGAACGCGCCGAGTTCGAGCGCGGCGGCAAGAATACGGGCAAAAATATACTGGTCACCGTTGTCGTCCTAGATGTGGCGGGCAATGTGCTCGGCGACTGTTTGTGGGGCGCCTCCGGCATGGATGCACTGCCGCAATACCGCTCGATGATACTGTATCATCAGAACGCGCCCAGCTGGAATGAGATGCTGCGCCTGAGCGTGCCCATCGATAAGTTTGCCACCGCCCATGTGCGCTTCGAGTTCCGGCATTGTTCGACGCGTGAGAAATCGGAGCCGAAATTGTTTGCATTCAGCTTTGCCCGCCTCATGGACACCAGCGGCGCCACACTGGGCGATGGCCTGCACGAGCTGTACGTGTACAAGTGCGAGGATCCGGCCAAGCTGCAGGCGGCCAGCTATTTGCGGCTGCAGTGCCGCCCCAGAGATGCGCAGGCCAAGCTGGATTGCGGTGGCTGCTTTAGTCGCAGCTCCAAGGAGGTATTTGTGCTTCGATCACTGCTCTGCTCCACGAAATTGACGCAGAATGCGGATCTGCTGTCGCTGCTGCAGTGGCGCGCACATCCCGACACCATACAGGACTCGCTGACCGGCGTGCTGCGGCTGAACGATGAGGAGCTGGTCAAATTTCTGCAAGATGTGCTGGATGCGCTCTTTGCCATGTTCTCCAACGAGGAGGGCAACAGCACACAGCACTCGGGCCTGGTCTTCCATGTGCTCGTTAGCATCTTCAGCCTGCTGCAGAGCAACAAGTTCCAACATTTTCGTCCCGTCATGAATGAATATATCGAGAATCATTTTGCCGCGGCGCTGGTCTACAAGGGTCTCATCACCTCCGTCGAACATATGGCTGTCTTCATGACGAAGGCCGAGCATCCGGATCCCTTCCAGAAGTGCTTCGGCTCGCTGGAGTATATATTCAAGCTATTGATTCAATCGCGTCGTTTGTTCGCACGCGCCACTGGCGGTCAGTACGAGGACTCCTTCAGGCGGGATCTGCACTCGCTGTTCACGGCGCTGAACGGGATGTTGGCGGTGCCGTCGTACGATGTCATCATACCCACCCAGGAGGCGCTGCTGGCCTCGACGGGCGTTGTGCTCGAACAGCTTAAGGATACGCTGCCCGCACCCGAGCTGGGCATGCTGGCGCGCAATATGCTGGATGCCATACCACGCGGTGCGCCCATACGGCTCATACAGGCCAAGCTGCAGGCTGTCAAGGATCTGGTCTCAGGCGAGCTCTTCCACGAGGATGGTGAGTTACTTTGCTCAGGGTTCTGGCCCTGACTAGAACAGCTAACGAACTCCTTTAACCCTTTTCAGATTCCCGCACCGTTGTCCTTTCGGTTGCCTGCAAGCACCTGCGCATGCATCTCAGCCGACGCGATGAACTGCGTCTCTGCGCCGAAATTCTCTCGCAGATTCTCACCCAGCTGTATGAACTGCAGCGCGAGCAGCGCGACAAGGTGACCAACACGCTGCAGCATGATCTGGACTCGCTGTGCAAGAATATTCTGGGCATACTGATACGCACCATTAGCATCATCATGGAGGGCTCCAATCCGAATCTGCCACAGCTGGTGTCCTGCCTGTTGGGTCTGCTGCAGCTGCTGGACGAGACGCACTACAAACGCTACTGGGACGAGCTAACGCCCAACAAGGATCCGCGCGATCTGAAGGATTTCCTGAGCAAATCGCTGCTGGTCTATGAGGAACTGCTCACCCAGGATTGGCTCGTCTTTCCCACCGACTGGCTGATCATGAAGCTCGCCGCAAACGATGTGCTGCGCAAGTCGCTCGAGGAGTTTGCCAAGCCGCTGGTCTATCGTTTTCTCGGACCGCAGGCCTTTGACTCACAGCTCTGGTGGAGCTACTTCAGCCTGGCGGTCACATTTCTCACCCAGCCCTCGTTGCAGCTGGAACAGTACAGAGAGCCAAAGCGTCTGAAAATCTTGCACTCACACGGCGATATGCGCGTCCTGATGGGCTTCCAGATACTCAGCATGTGGTCGCAGCTGGGTGAGCAGAAACTACACTTCATACCCTCAATGGTGGGCCCATTCCTGGAGGTTACCCTGGTGCCGGAGCCAGCGCTGCGCAAAGCCACCCTCTCGGTCTTCTATGACATGATGCAGTGCGAGCAGGTAAGTGTGTGGCTCCTACCTCTTCCCTCTTCCTGAAATCTCATACTTCCTCTAATCCTCCAGGCTGCACGTGGCTCCTTTCGTCTGGTGGAGAGCGAGCTCATCGACAAGCTGGATCTGCTGATAAGCGAGAACAAGGGCGACGACGAGTATCGAGAACTCTTTAGCACCATGTAAGTACTCCCAGCTATATACCATATATGTATATATCTACTCGTTAATGTTTGTTCCAATATGTATATACATATATAAATGTCTGTATAAATGTCTCACCTCAATCACTCATTGCAATCGCCATCCATATAAAAAGGGAACATCTCAGCTTGGTGTAAGTTCAACTCGCATTTATTTGCCTTTGTCGTAGAAACTCCTTTTGTTATAAACATATACATATACTACTTATATGACGCCTATGCCTACATTGAATCTTGATTTTCTTTTTTGTATTCTCTCTCTTTATAACCTTGTAGAAATAATTATAATTTTGTGTCATGCTTTAAAGAAGACATTTCCAAACCCTTCAGGCATATTCTTATATATTTTTGATAAACTGTCTATGTAAACTATCCGACCCATCCGTCTGCTTCTACGTAAACTAGTCAACTGGCTGCCATTAGAAAATCTCTCGAAAATTGAGTTTTTGCTTCAAAATCTTTTCCGATCCCGAGAAATCAACTCTGCATTTAATTATTATTGTATTTACAAACTAGAAGTATTAAAATGTTTCCAATACTTTTCTAATAATCATTTTAAATATTACATAAGACATATATATAGCTACTATAGGTAGACAACTAGTTCAAAACTACATTCTTTATAAAACTCAAAATTTACTGCGAATTCATAAACTCAAATATAACCGACTTCACATTTTTAAAGTCTTCTCCGATTGGCTTTAAGTTTATTTTCAAGGCACTGCATAAAATCTTAATGAATGCGTGTTTCCGCAATTTTGCTAATTCCACACGCAACTGTGGAAAATTTGCGGATACGGTTGTAATTGGGTTTTAAGAATTTAAAAAAAAAAAGGGTAACCAGGGCAAAGTTTGGTAATACACGCAAGTATAACATATGTCTGCAAGGTATCTAGTCTTCGGCAATGCGAAGATATCAATTCTTTGTCACTTTAAGTTCCTTTTATAAAATCAAACACCCAATACTGCCGATTGGAAACGTTTTTAACATAAATATCTATTCTTTCGGCCAACTAGTTTGCTGGAGAAGGTGCAAACGGAAAATCCGAATTGGAAGGATGCGGGCACTGCCTTCATAGCCTCGGTCACCCGCTTGCTGGAACGACTCCTGGACTATCGCAGCGTGATGCAGGGCGAGGAGAATCGGGACAAACGCATGACCTGCACCGTCAATCTACTCAACTTTTACAAAAACGAGATCAACCGCAAGGAGATGTATCTTCGGTATGTTCACTCAATCCAGATCAATCAAAAGCAATCATAATCAAATATGCCTCCAACAGATACATCTACAAGCTGCACAATCTGCATCTACAGGCGGAGAACTACACGGAGGCGGGCTATACGCTCAAGCTATATGCCTCCATGCTGAGCTGGGATCGTGAAACCCAAAGCTTTGCGCCCTTTGATAACAGCGGACAGCCGGAGTGGCAGCGCAAGGAGCGACTGTATCACGAGGTAAGCGAGAAGTAGCTGCAAATATAAGTTGGGCATTCTCTCAACATATAAAAATACTTGAGCTGACTGACTGATTGACTGACTGACAGATTATCTAGAGACTAGGACGCTGAAATGTTGACTGTTATTACTTTATCTCATGCTAGTCTACACTCATACGTGGTTTGGGAAATTCCACCCGCAAATGTGGGAAATTGGTGGAAATCGGTTACTTGCAACTTTTTTGTGTGAAGTTCGATCGGCCTTAAGCTTATTTAATATCCAACCTTTCCTGTGTTCAAAATAAAGTTTAAAGATTCGCTGGAGAAGTTTCGGGCTCAAGCTCATTTCCAAAGATCTTTATAAAAATTGATTTGAAACTTGTCTTACACTTTTCGCAAAATCTACCTTTGAGCTTCAAACTTGTCTTTCGATCGGCTTCACACTAACTTTCGAGGCCCTACATAAAAAAGACAATTAATAGATAAGTGTTTAAGCGGTTTCGTAAATTCCACCCACAACTGTGAAAAATTAGCGAAAATATGTTTATGCAACTATTTTGTTTCGACTACCAAATCATTTTAAAAGATTTTTCTAAAAATTTATTTGATAAGTGTTTCACACTTCCCACAAAAGTCAGCTCACTGAAATGAAAAATACGGTTCACAGGTTGTATGAAGGAAAGTTTTGTATTTCGTTTTCAAATATTATTTCTGGGGGCGAAAAGCGGCAATTGAAACTTTGGTTTCTTTATTCAAAAGGTTTTAAAGTCCTTTTCAAATATCTATGTTAAATATAGCCAGAGACGTGGCCTATTAATTTTTCACGGACGTGAAATGGCTAAAAAAATTAAAACAAAAATAACAGTCTAAATACTTGGACGTGGCAAGACCGGATAATAGCAGCTAGAATATACATATTCCCTTTGCTGCCTTTTCTTACAGATACTCAAGTACTTTGACAAGGGCAAATGCTGGGAGAAGGGCATTCCATTGTGCAAGGAGCTGGCGCAGCTCTATGAGACGCGCCGCTTTGATTACAACAAGCTGAGCGACATCCTCATCCTGGAGGCTAAGTTCTTTCAGAATATATTGACGCAGCTGCGTCCGGAGCCGGAATACTTTCGTGTTGGTTTCTATGGCATGGGCCTGCCGCTCTTCGTGCGGGTAAGCATTCAGTCTGTTTGGTGAATAGTTCGTCATTGTTGAGCCGCCGCCAATCTTTCACAGAACAAACAGTTCGTCTATCGCGGCCTGGAATACGAGCGCATTGGTGCCTTTACGCAGCGCCTGCAGACGGAGTTTCCCAGCGCACAGATACTGGCCAACAATAGTCCGCCGGAGGCGTCTATACTGAATGCACCCGAGCAGTATATACAGATCAGCAATGTGCGACCGGTGGGCGATGCACAGGCTCTCAAGACAGCGATGGTGCCCGTGCCGGAGAAGATAGCCCGTTTCTATGAGGTGAACGATGTGACGCGCTTCATCTACGATCGGCCCATGTACAAGGGACCCATTGACAAAGACAACGAGTTCAAGTCGCTGTGGATTGAGCGCACCACGCTGGACATTGCCAGTCCATTGCCTGGCATTTTGCGCTGGTTCGAGGTCAAACAGAAGTCCGTGCAGGAGCTGACGCCAGTGGAGTATGCCTGCGAGATAATCAACAATGCCGGCAAGGAGCTGGCGGATCTAATTGTACAGTATAAGCGCGATCCCAAACGCAATATCAATCCCTTCTCGATGCGGCTGCAGGGCACCATCGATGCCAATGTCATGGGCGGCATCAGTAAGTATCAGGAGGCCTTCTTCTCGGATCAGTTTCTCAAGTCGCCGCAAGGCGCTGGCCAGCAGGCCAACGTGCAGCGGCTCAAGATTCTAATACTGGAGCAGATACAGATTCTGGAGCAGGCACTGGAGCTGCACGGACAGCTGGCGCCCGCCGGCGTACAACCGCTGCACAACCGCCTGCTGGAACGCTTCTCTCAGCTGAAGCAGAGCCTCTCCGGCATGGGCCGGCTCAAGCGTCAGCCCTCGGAGAGCATTGTGAATACCCCACTGCCGCCGCTGCCCACGGAGCAGCGTTCCGCTGCCCAGCAGCAGGCCACTGGCCAGCCGAATGCCAACTATGTGTATGAGCTGGACGAGATATATACGCGACCCGGCGACACGTTGCGCCCGGTGGAAACAATGAATTCCTATCAGACGCTCAGCAAAGAGAGCCTCAGCATACAGCTGCCACTCGCTGAGCAGGGCGATGCGCCACCCGTGCCCAATCGGCCGCGTTCACAGAACTTTCTGACAACTACCAACGGCGCCATGGACAGTCCGGAGGTGCCGCCCAAGCGTCAGCCAGCTGGCAGCTCGCCCAGTGCACCGCCGTTGCCGCCACGTGGCATTACGCCGGACAAACGTGCCTCAAATCCGTTGATCTTCAACGATTTCGGCGGCGGCATGACTGCAGATGCCGCGGCGCGACGTCACTCGGCCCAGCAGCAGCATCACGGCCAAAAGTACTCCGTGGTCGACATTAGCTTCGATGATCCCGAAGCGGATCAGCAGCCGCACTCGCTGCCTCATAATCTTCAGGAGGCCGGCAACCATTTGAACGTTTGCTTTGCTCCCAACGATTTTCGTGACTCGGGCATCTCCACCACCAGTTCGCGTGAGCTCAACCAGTTGAATAATCTGAGCGAGGAGTCATCCAGCATTTCGATGAGCACCGTGCATCATCGTGAGCACTGTCGCATCAGCTCCAATGGCAGTCTGGATGTGCACATGCATGCGTCCGCCATGAATATAACGCAACGGGACAGTTCAACCAGCTCGTTTGATGTTGAGGATATACCCGTGCCACCGCCTCCCATACCGCCCAAATCGCTGGGCGTGGCAGCAAACGGAGCAAACGGAGCAAACGGAGTAGGCGGCGTTGGCCTAACCAGCGACGAGGCACACTCACCCAACACACATCCATCGCTCAATCATTCCATAAACAATCACAATCATCTACACAACAATCAGCTACAGCAGAATGGCGACAGCGTTGGCGCCGGCGGCGCCGGCGGCACCGGCTCGCCTGAGCATCAGCTGCCCAATGGCAATGGCCTGGCTGGTAGCCTGCTCGCTGCGCCGGCGTCCACAGCTGTGGAGGCGGCCACATCCACATCCACCAGTCATCCACACGATGGCGGCACTTTTTGAGTTACAATATGTCGCTGCCATCATCCACCCGATCAGCCGCATCAACCACACAAACCATCCTCGTCGACATCGACTTCGGACAGCACGGGGACGGAGACGGCCACCGAGAGCAGCGACTCTAGCGCCTCCACAGAATCGTTGACACCACCAACACCACCGCCACCGCCAGCACCAGCACCACCGCCGCCAGCTACGTCAGCTATGTACAATCATTTCCATGGGACACACAGTCACGTGCATGCCCCAACGCCTGGGCCGTCGGCTCACTACTGCCAGGATTGCCTGTCATCGCCATCACCGACGCCCACAATTATTACGGAGCAGGCCCAGGTGCATGCCATGCCGGCGACTGCGCCGCTGCCGCACATTGAGCACTGCTCCTGTGGGCTTAGCTTTTCGGTGCAGGCGCATGCAAACTCCACGCTGGAGCGGCACGCACATGGCTACCAATTGGAGCAGCAGCTCAGCTGCCAGCATCATCATCATCATCAGCCGCAGCAGCAGCAGCAGCAGGTGCCATCAGCCCATGTCCACGCCCAGACTGACTGCGTCTACGAGCCACGCTGATTTGAATGAAATCCAACAGAGTTACCCGCAGAGAGTGAGGATTAGTTTCTTATATGATAACAAGTATTGTGTCGATATTAATATACATACATTAATCATTATTAATTTTAATTTTAATGTTCATTTTAATTACATGCTTGGTGCCAAATGTTCGCTGCAAATCCAAAGCGCAAGTTGTAAAAATAGGTTGCTACTCGAAATTTATAATTTAAATACAAATTTTTATTAAATATATATCAGTTAGGATTATGTTATAATTGTATATCCAGAAAAGGGGGAATTGTCGCTAAAGTTACTAAGCCGCAGCAATAAAATAAATAAACTAAATGTAAGCTACAGCAGTTTCTAGATCTAAGCAAATAAAGATCAAAATTCTATAAATATACATATATATATCGCATATGGAAAATCAAAACTCTAAACCAAAATCAAAACTCAAGCAAAATTTACACCAACACACACACACACACACCGACGAAATGTGCAATGCAGTTTTTACTTTAACAATAAAAAGAAAACAAACAATTATACATATTTAGCGAAAAGATATATAATACATGTATATGTATAAGCAATCTGAAATTTCAAAGCTATCATACATAAAGCTTAGTGCGTTTTCCAGTTTTGTACATTTTCTAAATATATAAGCATAAAGTCCCTCTATTAACATAAGATATATCAGCGCATATACTCATATTTATAAAGAAAACTAATAACAAATTCAACAATTTTAATAGCTGAAAAGCATACTAGTCAACAGCAATGAAATCTTTTGATATATATACCTACATATATGCATATACGCATATAGAGTATAAAAAAAAATTATGAATTTACTAGAAATCAATAAAATATCAATCATTTACACATAAATACATTTATTTTCAGCGCGCAGAGTTTTTAAGTTGGCCCGCGAGAAAGCTAAAACAGTTTCGTAATGTCCTAAAATAAAATAAAAAACTATATATGTAGTTTCATTAATATATTTCCAATCATATGTGGTATGTATAATTATTAAACTTAACTAATCAACTAATCGCTAGTGTTTGGGTATGTGCGCAGCACGTGGGAACAATCTAATGGGCAGGTCCAATGCCTGTCATTTCCTTGAGCTCTTTGATTAGATGCTTGTTGTATTCCTTGTAATTGATGGGGCTCATCGACTGAACAGTTAGCTTGTTGCGCGTCATGTCGCCGTACATTTCATTTTTGCAGCGCAATTTGAAAATGTATGATGAGAAATTAATGTCGGCAAACATTTTCTCAGCGGCAGCTGGATCGTTCTCCAAAGCCTCACCAACTTCCTGAGCGTTGTGCTTGAGCAGTTGTTCGCCCGTCTCGCTGAAACAGGTCACCCAGCGGTTCGAGGTCCAATCGCCAATGCTCATCTGTAAGCCAAAATATTAAAAATTAAAACTTTGAATTTAGCAAATGGGATACAAGACTCACATTAATAAGCAGGCGATACTTGAAGTTGGGAAATGCTGCATTGCAGCGCTCGCAGCGGTACTGGCCATTGCCCTCATCGACAACCTTCTTGTTGCAATCCGCTTGCGGGCACGCCTTGTAGAAGGCGTTCTCCTGTTTAACAATGTGCACAACTGCCTTGCATTGGAAGTAGTCCGGTTTGTCACCTGAGCCAAGATTGCGCATGCGAGCATCCTTGAGCGTTACCCAGTCAGTACTGAAGCTTCCACCGCCAGTGCGCGCAGAGACCATATTGCTAATATTATCACCGCCACCGTTGTCAAACCAGCCGCGCAGCTTGTGTGCCTCCGGTATATCCGGATTAATTTTAAGAATTGAGCCACCGCCCATGCTGAGACTTTTGCCGCCATTGAATTCATTGATGCGCGAACCCTTGACCAAGATGACTGGCTGCACATGTCCATCGAAATTGACGGCTTCATCGCCCCAAAGCGTAAGAGTGACGGCGGCATTGCTCATGTCCACCAAAGTGAGTTCGCGTTTTTTGAACTCCTTATTGGTCGTACGCGAAGTAAAGGCCTGCAGTTCGCCCACATCCTTGCAAATGCCAATTGTATCAACGGCTTCCTTGTTTTCCATATTTGCCACTTGCGAAATGGGCACCAGATCGAACTTAATTTCGGGAATGCCGCCATTGTCCTCATCTTCGCATAGCTGCACCATTGTCTCGCCGGTGAAAGTCATCTCATAGTCATTTTTCAGTTGTGAATACTGCTTATTGGCCGGCTTAAGCTGGCACTTGGAAAAGAAATAGACATTGTCCACCTCGATAAGATCATAGAACTTATCACACTGCTCTTTAAAGGCAGTGGCACGAATTTCTCCGGATTCGTCCATTAAATCCATGCTAAAAAGCTTGCCCTCGCCGCGCGCATTGCTCCAGGTCCGTATGGACGACTTCGAAGTAACGCGTGCCTTGATAACCCATTTGTTCTGATACGGACTCAGACTGGCAATGGGATGTGTGAGGCTGGAGTTAAGTGTTCCGTTTAACGTGCTATTCATTGTGTGGTTGTTATTATTGTTGTTGTTGTATGACTGTTCCTTTTTCACTGGCACACTTGCCGCAACAGCAGCAGGCTTTGGAGCGGTGTCCTGCTTGGCCGCGTTCTCGTAGGTGACAGGGTCACCTATTTTGGATTTTACTTCATCGCCCGAGTTAAGCACAGTCAGTTCGGTAACAATGAGCACGCGTCTAAGAGGAGCACATGATAAGCCTAACATTCTCATCCAAATTCAAAATACAACTTACTTTCCGGAGCCCTCTTTGCCCACCATGGAGGTCATGTATTTATCCAGACGCACAATAGTGTTCTCATTGAGCAGTCCCCTGTTCTGCATTTCATTCAATTGGCTTGCTAACATGGCATAGCTATTGTAATATTTCCCATCGGACATAAGCAGCCGATAACGTTCCTGATCCGAATTGGTATTAATTCGCTTGATGCCCAAAATTTGCAGCACCGGCTGCGACACATCCTCGCCATTCATAATGCGCTGTAAGCAACGCCAAATCCATCATTACGTCTAACAACACAAAGTATCTACAAATATTTACCGCAATGACGCCTGTGCTAAGACTTGCAATCGGTGCCATTATAAACTTTTAAGAAAATTGATATTTTGCCAAAAATTAAATATTTGTGAATTTCACAAAGACGGCGCAATTCCAAGGTGAGTGATGCCCGAAGTGGCGGGAATAGTAATGCAAAAAACTGTATTCGATGATGTTATCGATATAACGCAGTATTCTTTAATCAGTGACGAAAATACAACTCTGTTCTATAATGTCTATCGATGGCTTATTGACCGCAGCGCTATCGAAAAGTCATCGTAGGCTGAACTGCAGGCCTGTCGTGCTCGTTTCTGTCGTACCTGCCTCGTTTGCAAATTAATAAATTTTGCTTATCGTGCGGATTTGCAATCACATATGGCAACAACGTTGCCAGAAACACAATCAAAAGTGCAGCTGATTTAAAATTGTGTGAAAATAAGGAAGAGAACTTAATGAAATTTTCAGCTGCCAATACGAAGCAAGGCACAAAGAGCAAACAAAAGAAACAATGAGCGAGCGAAACAGCAGGCGCCAGTGTGATAGCTAGTGCAACTCTTCTTTCCAAATAAAACAAAACAAATGAGAAACAAAGGATAGAAACCCCGAAAAACTCCGCACACACATACGCACACCAATACATACAATAGGAAGAAGAGCAGATGATGAAACAGGCAAAAAACTGGCCGATAAACGACAATAAAGTTTATAAAAAATGTACGACTATAAACTCTTATTTTTATAAATCAGATTGAACAAAAACTAACAGTGAACAGAGTGCTTAGTTTGCAGCAATGCATGCGAACTGCAAGTGAAAGGAGAAAATCCGTTGTCATCGGCTAGTAAAACTGTTTCTCTGTCTGTGTCTGTGCATGTGCATCTGGGTGTGTGTGCGTGTTTGCAAGTGTGAGTGAGTGTGGAATTGGGTTTGGGGTTGGTAAATTGTGAAAAGTGTTAAACGCCACAAGACTTTTCCCCCGCACTCCTCCCGGAGCAAGAATTTCAATTTAAAAAAAATGCCCAGCGCCTCGTTCACATCATCTCGCACCTATGTGCGTCGCTCCAGACGAAAAGGAGCCAATCGCATTGCCATGCCAAATCGTCCAACTGGCAATATAATGGATCCCATGCTTCAGCAGTCTGTGCATGCCCAGCAAAACAGTGCCGGAACCACAAGCACAGCCTCTGTGGCAGCATCAGCAGCTGGAAGTAGCAATAGCTCCAACAATAACGGTAACAATAACGCTGCTCCTGGCAGCGGCAATTCCACGGAGTACTTCGATAGCGGCCAGTCGACGAGTAGTGCCGCTGGGGGCAGCAACAGCAATGGTGCAACAGGACCGTCCGCTGGTCTCAATCAAAACCAGAGCATGAGTAATATCTACAATGCTGTGCAGATTATGGACACCTCCGACGGCAACTCTGCTCTGGCCAGCACCTCGTCGGCGGCCGGTCCAAGCAGCAGCAACAGCCTTACCTGCAACTCAAACTTTCCCAGCACATCGGCTGCCAGTCAGAATAGCAGCGCCTCCTGCTGCCATCAGTCGCCATATGATCTGCGTCGCAAGATATCCGCTGTGAGCAACCACGACCAATGGTGCTCCACAGGCACCAGCACTGGCCAATCGGTGGCCATAATGGTTGGTCCAGCCAGCAGTTCGCCACCTCTATTAAATCCCAGCACATCACCTGCCAGCAGCTCTTCAGCTTCAAGCTCGTCATCAGCCTCGTCGTCTTCATCGCCATCGGCCATAGTGCAGGCACCATCGACCAGCGCCACCTTTCCCGTAAACAATGCGCCCACAACAGGTGCCACGCTTGCCCAGCCGCCGAATGTGCATAGTTCTGTGCCGCAGCAGCAGCATTGTGGTGCGCTTCCAGTGGGCGGTGCAGCAGCGGTCATTGAGGAGAATAATTATATGTTGCCGGCACGCAAACGCTCGCGACGCCTCTACACGCAGAGCGGGGAGGCCGACACGGCGGCGATGCCCAGCATGGAAGCGGGCAGTGGCGGTAGTGCGGCGAGCGGAGGTGGACCCACGGCCGCCCAATATCTGCAGTATGAGCTGGCTGATGAAGTGCTTCTGGCCATTTTCTCTTACCTGCTGGAACAGGATCTATGCCGACTGGCTCTGGTGTGCAAGCGCTTCAATACCATTGCCAACGACACGGAATTGTGGAAGCGTCTCTATCAGTCTGTCTTCGAGTACGATTTACCGCTCTTTAATCCGGAGCTGTGTAAGTTTGTCTTTGAGAAACCCGAGGAATCGGAGTTTGCCAATCCCTGGAAGGAGAGTTTCCGTCAGCTTTATCGTGGCGTTCATGTTCGTCCCGGCCATCAGGACAGACGGCAACCTGGTCGCAGCATTGTCTTCTTTAATACCATACAAGCAGCTCTCGATTATCCCGAGGAGCGTGCGGCTGCAGCGTTTGCCTCGGGCTCCAATGCCGGCGCTGGCGCTGGCAATCTCAATGCTGGTCTCTCAAACACCAGTAGCGCCGGCAGCGGAGGCGCCGCCAGCGTCAATGCCCTGGCCAACATATACGAGGAGAATGTGCCGCCAGCGGAGCATCCAGGTCCACTGATCTTCCTACATGCCGGCCACTACAAGGGAGAATATCTATTCATTGACTCCGACGTAGCACTCGTAGGCGCCGCGCCCGGCAACGTGGCCGAATCTGTGGTGCTGGAACGAGAGGCCGGCTCCACTGTGATGTTTGTGGAGGGCGCCAAATACGCCTACGTGGGCTACCTGACGCTCAAATTTTCGCCAGAGGTCACGTCCACGGTGTCGCATCACAAGCACTACTGCCTGGACATTGGTGAGAACTGTTCGCCAACGGTGGACAACTGCATCATACGCTCCACATCTGTGGTGGGTGCCGCTGTCTGCGTTGGTGGCGTCAGTGCCAATCCCGTTATACGCAACTGTGACATCAGCGACTGCGAGAATGTCGGCCTCTACGTGACGGACTATGCCCAGGGCACCTACGAGCACAACGAGATCAGCCGCAATGCCTTGGCCGGCATTTGGGTGAAGAACTTCGCCAGCCCCATAATGCGTGAGAATCACATACATCATGGGCGAGATGTGGGCATATTCACCTTTGAGAATGGCATGGTAAGTGCTAAATGGTTATTATATATATTATATATATTCGTTATGCTAACGGAGAGTGCTCCAGTCAGGAGTGCACGACTAGAGGATACCCCAATGCTACTGCCGAGCTGGCATTTTAAGCACGAATATTTCTATATTTATCTATATGCAAACACACAAATACGTACACACACGCGAACAGGCACCCCACTAACTGCGCACTTCCGCCAGTCTTTCTATTTTGGTGGGGGAAATCTGGAGGAGGGGTCTCGAAAAGTAAAATATACGTACGAGACCCTACATACCAAGTTTAGTGAAAATAGCTTCTTGAATCTTTGCTGAAAAAACTCCATGTTCCAAAATCAGTAATTCAAAAATGAGCAGAGAAAAATGATAAAATCTTCTAATTTCACGTCTCTAACCTGTTACCCATCTTCAATTCAATATAACAGGGTATTAAGGTGGCGCAACATGTTTTGCTTAATTTTGCAAATGGGGATTATATATACTTGAAAATCCCAACTTCGAAAATCACTACGTTGTCTAAAAATATATTTTATATGGAAAAGACAATTTAAACTGAAGCAAGTCTCAGTCATGGTCATATGCCAATATTTATATTTGAGTCTACAGCTTACTACCTGATTCTAATCTAAAGCCACAACTTAACTTTAAGCTACAACTCAAAATAGGTTTGGTCATGGTCGTAACTACATTGATTGCTATCATTTCAGGGCTATTTTGAGAAGAACGATATACACAACAATCGCATTGCCGGCTTTGAGGTCAAGGCTGGAGCCAATCCCACGGTGGTCAAGTGTGAGATACATCATGGACAGACGGGAGGCATCTATGTGCATGAGAATGGACTGGGACAGTTTATTGAAAATCGAATACACTCGAATAATTTTGCAGGTAAAAATAAAAATAATATACGATCAAAATATAGGTGAAAGCCTTATAGCTAGCGATAATTGATCGATATTCAGAGCTACAGAAACAAAAATGTTTATAAGAAATACAGTAAGATATATGGAAAAAAAGCATTAATTTCTGAGTTCTAGACTTAACTTTAGTACTAAGTTTAAGTTTGGCTATATAATCAATGATGTTTTATATACAGGCGTGTGGATAACATCGAACAGCAACCCCACCATACGCAAGAACGAAATCTATAATGGTCATCAGGGTGGCGTCTATATCTTTGGCGAGGGTCGCGGCCTCATTGAGCACAACAACATCTATGGGAACGCATTGGCTGGTATTCAGATACGGACGAACAGCGATCCGATTGTGCGGCATAACAAGATTCATCACGGCCAGCATGGCGGCATTTATGTGCACGAGAAGGGTCAGGGTCTGATTGAGGAGAATGAGGTGTACTCCAACACATTGGCTGGCGTGTGGATAACAACGGGCAGCACGCCAGTGCTGCGACGCAATCGCATTCACTCCGGCAAGCAAGTGGGCGTCTATTTCTATGATAATGGGCATGGCAAGCTGGAGGATAACGACATCTTTAACCATCTGTATTCGGGTGTGCAGATCCGTACGGGCAGCAATCCGGTGATACGTGGCAACAAGATCTGGGGCGGCCAGAATGGCGGCGTGCTGGTCTACAATGGCGGACTGGGTCTGCTCGAGCAGAATGAGATTTTCGACAATGCCATGGCCGGCGTATGGATAAAAACCGACTCGAATCCCACCCTCAAACGGAACAAGATCTACGATGGACGCGACGGCGGCATATGCATATTCAATGGCGGCAAGGGTATACTCGAGGAGAACGATATATTTCGTAATACGCAGGCGGGCGTCCTAATCTCAACGCAATCGCATCCGATACTGCGACGCAATCGCATCTATGATGGACAAGCGGCTGGCGTAGAAATTACCAACAACGCAACTGCTACACTGGAGCACAATCAGATATTCAAGAATAAGTTCGGAGGCCTGTGTCTGGCCAGCGGTGTACAGCCAATTACACGCGGCAATAACATATTCAACAACGAGGATGAGGTGGAGAAGGCCGTATCCAGCGGCCAGTGCCTCTATAAGATAAGCAGCTATACATCCTTTCCCATGCATGACTTTTATCGCTGCCAGACATGCAATACAACGGATCGGAACGCTATATGCGTGAATTGCATAAAGAATTGTCATGCAGGACATGATGTTGAATTTATACGACACGATCGGTGAGACATTTTATTATATACATACATTATACATTTTTTAATGACCTGTTTTGTATTTTCACAGTTTCTTTTGTGACTGCGGTGCCGGCACCCTATCCAATCAGTGTCAGCTGCAGGGCGAACCCACGCAGGACACGGACACGCTCTATGACTCGGCAGCACCCATGGAATCGCACACACTGATGGTCAACTAGGGCATCAGCAGCAGCGACGGCAGCAGCATCATCATCAGCAAGAACACACTAATGGTATTTTATGTTTTCAATTAAGCTTTCAAGCTCTCAACTGTTTAGACTTTAAGGCGCGCTCGGTAACAAAACAACTCCCACACACGTGTTGCTGTACATATTCACTAAAACACACACACGCTCACAATAATACAATTGATTGTATATAAATAATAATTAATCTGCGTTCAAAATTTAACTCAATGTGCAATTTAGTTTAAACCAATTCAAAATACAATTTATGGAAATGCTTCGCTTGTCCCAATATCCCACACAAACTGTCACAACGAAACAAAATACAATTTCAAAATATTGCATTTCTTTTTGTACGAAAAACGAGACAGTTGAATGAACGAAGAAACGAGCATATGATTTAGGGCTGATAAACAATGTTTATAAGAAACCTAAAAACCCAGTGAAGAAATCAATTTTGTAATGTAGCTAAGTAGAGTTTTTTTTTGGAAGTTCCAACTTAAACTAAAAACTAAAGCGATATGAAATGTATTTAAAGCCGTTGAAAAACGACAAAATTAACTACAACAACAATTCGAAAAGCAATTTTAAGTATTAATAACAAATTAGATGAACAAACAGCAGCCGCTTTTTGCTTTAGCAACAAAACTAGCAAGCATACAAGCATACAAATATATATATATACATTTATATAACTAACTATACATAAATACAGTTTACAGAATCAAAAGCGTTTAATAAGCATCAAAAATAATGAGCAATATTTCATGTCTAAATGTCAAATTTATAGCGAAAAGCATAACGAATATATTTGTGTCATTTTAGCCACTTAAGCTTAAACAAAAAACAGTACTGTTTCGGTTTGCGGGAAGTATTCAGAGTATTCGAATAATGCAAACTTATTATTTTACCTATAAACGTTAATACTAAGTAGCATTATACTATATATATATATATATATATATATATATACAAATATCGTGTATGTCTTGTAGCAATACAAAGCAACTAGTTTTTTTTATATTTTATATATATGCGCAGCGTAGATGATTTTTTTTATTGCAAATAATTTGTGCGTTTGAAAATTTTTTCTTTTTAAGAACCTAACTAGTTTTGTTTTTTCTATTAATTTTTTTATATGTTGCCAATATGTTTATTTATGTTACAATTTGCGATTCGCTTGTTTTTACATAACACAAATAAGAATTAATGAAGAACAATTTAAATTTAACAAACAAAAAAAAAAGAGGAAAAAAACAAATCATATACATAAAATACATATATGCTATACATACATACTTTACTTATCTAAAATTAGGCAACTACAAACACACACACACACAATCCCAAACACACACATATTTCAAGTATATAAGCGTATTAACTAACAAAACACAAAACATAAAATAATAATAGCGTTGTGCATACTACTATATATACATACATGTATTTGTATTTCGATGTAAGCAAAAGCAACGACAATTTTGAATTGTAAAACATGCACACACTCAGACACACACACACACCACACCCATATTATGTAGAAATGAATTTTAATGTGTTACCTACGCATCGTCGTCGTCGTTGTCGTCGCCATTGACATGGACTCACAGACAATTAATTAATTAATTATACATATACCAGGTATAAGCTAAAATTATATTTGAAATTATTTCACATAAAACAAAACAAAAGAAAAACAAATATCTTTTTACCAAGAGTGCAAACCAGTTTTGTACCTAACCGGTTCGACAAACCGGAATTCCAATTTTATTTTTTTTATTATGAACCAGTTGCCAAAAAGCCATTCATTGCATTTATCTAACCTTGTTTGGCAGATAAAATTCAGGCCGCACTTCGTATTTGAAAAAATACTTGTCCTGCATTATTTTCAATTGTAAATTAAAGAGGAATTTCATACGATTTTTAAAAATATTAGGCAAACCAAGGTTTGCTTTGAAACCTGATGTTACCAGCTGTAGGAACCCAACGGCAAGGAGTTGGTTCGAAAAGGGAGTTGGTGTTGTGAAAAGAACAGAAAACAATTTCTTTTGGGAATGCTCATTAGATATCGAACCAAGTTGCCGGATTTGGCCATTTAATTATTCGTTTTTTAATAAACGGAATTTAATTTTGTTTGTTTGCACATAACATGGCCACAATGTCACAATGACTGCCTACCTTGGCATATTGTATAGGCCCCAGGCCGAGCGAATCCTTAATACTGGGATTCTCATAAAAGGGCAACAGATACTTCACCACGTCTACCTTGCCCAGCTGGCAGGCATGATGAAGCGCTGTTCGACCGGTGCCATCGGCAACATCTAGATTTGCGCCCGCCAAGCGATAGGACTCTAGACGTTCGATTCGATCATGCTCGGCAAGGGCGCGCAGTTGCTCTGCCAACTCCACTGGGGCTTCCGGCAGCACGGCGCCCTTCTTTAGCAATAGTTCGATAATCTCATGATTATCGGAATCGATGGCTTCGTGCAGTGGCGTCCGATTGAATCGATCGGTCAAGTCCACGGGACAACCCTCTGCCAGCAGGCACTTGACGCTGTCTATTTTTCCCAGAAAACAGGCCAGATGCAGTGCAGTGCGTCCCTCGGTATTGGTATCGCTCAGGTTGGCACCGTATTGTCGCAGATTTTTTAACTTAACCACATCGTCCTGTCTGACGGCTTCCTCGACAAGCGCCGGAAAGAATGTGGAGCACATTTGATGCCGCTCATTGGATATGGATACATGCAATGTGCGTGCCACGCCCTCAATCAAATCAACATCGTTTATTTTTGCCACTTTGTTGGTGGATATCTCGCCGCGCAAGCTTACCTCCAGCATATTCTTTTTATTGCAACAGTCCCATTCCCTTTTGCTCAGCACATAGGCTAACTTTGTGAAAGCAGCCTCCTGTGTCATATCACAGCCCGAAATCACGCCCGTTTCCATCCAAGAGCCCGCCTCGTTAATCGAAGCAATCGAACCCTTTGGACATTGCGATATATTAACAATCAGGACTCCACGCTTGACAGCCTTGCTAATCTCGTCCATGAGTTCGTTGTCGTTGGTGGGTATATTACCGACCCCGAAGCTCTGTATAACAACGCCCTTCATGGGCTCGCTGAGAAAGGCTCGCACTACATCTGCATTGATGCCTGGATACATGCGCAGCAATCCCACATTCGGCTCCAGCTCTGTGTGCAGCGAGAAGGTACCCAGATTACAGGATCTAAATATTTTGCGGCTATTAATGTCGATATTTGCGCCAATTGTTCCAAGAAACGCATAATTGGGCGAGTCGAATGCATGAAATGACTCCGGGTTAACCATTGTGCTGCGGCAGCCACGCAACACCCGACCACCAAAAACTAGCAACACCTCGGGAATGTTATAGTTGCCCGCCAGCAGCAACGACCCAATAAAGTTGTCCCGTCCATCTGTTCGCATATCTAAGATGGGTAACTGGGCGCCCGTAACCACAACGGGTTTGTTCAGGTTCTCCAGCAAAAATGCCAGCGCAGAGGCCGTATAGGCCATGTTGTCCGTCCCGTGCAGAATAACAAAACCATCATATCTCTGGTAGAGGTCCTGTAAAAAAGTTTCGCTTTAGTTGAGCTTTGGGTTGGAGTTGGATTAATGCGTACGCCCACGTCGTTGGCTATGCGTTGCCAGTCCCTCGTGTTTATGCAGCTGGATTCTATTAGCGACGTATATTCTTCTATATCATACAGCACACGCAATTCGTTTTCAACTGCTGGCAGCACCAGCCACTGGTCTGCATTTTCTTTGGGCAGCTCGTAGGCTTTATCGTGGCAGCAAGGATACTCGCGCAGTCTCTTGGGCAACTCATTTTTGATGGGCACCAAGACTAAAAATTAGTTTTCTTTCAATTTGCAGCAATTATAATTTCGTCGCTTACCGCCCGCATCATTGCGTATCATGCCAATAGTACCGCCGGTGTAGATGACATGCACACGCGCTTCCTTTTTTGAGCGGCACAGACATGTGACGCTTGACATCTTTCCCAACTGCCACGGAACTCAACTTAGAAAAGTTATTTAAAAGTTTGGTTAAAAACTTAACGTCACAAATTTTACCGGACAACTGACATACTTTCAAAACGACAATTTTAAGGCTTTCCGTTAAGCTTAAATAGGTAGCATTGCCAGAAGCACATAAACAGAAGAGAACGGTCAATGCTTATGTTATTACCAACTGTTACTTTTCGAAATCCCAAATTACATATATTAAGGCATTTGAAAAATGTTAAGCTGTGGAAATAATTAACAATAATTGTTTGCATTGAAAAATATTATTTTTACTTTTTCCTTATTCAAATTGCAAGTAGTATAGTTTAGATTGCTGTTAATAACAGTTTCCAAATGTTAATATAAGCTAATTTCCTGTTAGGCCACATTTGCGCCAATCTGCCGAACAGACTATGGTGTGACCGTATTTATAAACATGTTAGATGTGTAAACATACATATGTGTGTGCACACATGTAAACAAATTGGGGAGCGTTGAAAGCGGCAATCGCATGTGCCGGGGCCAAACAAATAATTTTAAAGAACACCAGCATATATTTTGGCATTGATTTACAACTGTGTGAAAGCGTCAGGCGGTATTAAAATGAGTTCGCTAGTTGCCTGCCGAGAACAGCGAGCGTGTGTATACAAATTATTAAGATCATTGGACGCGTTTAGGATCGGTGTCAAACAGCAATGGTGACGTCACGTGCTACTTCTTTTCATGAGTAACGCACCTGCACAGACTTGAACCTATGCCATGAGGCCGTAGTTCAGGTATCCAGGATTTTAATTGGATAACTAAAAGGAACATATTCGTATAGCATGATTAGAACTCGACCAACTTGCTGACATATAATTAAGATACAAAACAACAATTTTCGGCATGTCATTAATTAATTAGAGCAACAACAATGGACTGATGCGAACAGTTGTTGCCGATGTCTGCCAAAAAACAAAACAAAAAGAAAACTAAAAAGAAAAGAACGAAGCATGCAACAGCAACATAAACAGCCCAGTGGCAACAACGGCAACAACATATTATTTGCTACCATTGAGCAATTTGCTAGCTCTGCGTTACATATAGGCAATATTAAAAATAAAGTACGAGCGCCCAGCGAAAAGGCAAGAGCACATCACCTGGTCGCCCCGCCCAGAGTGCAGATAATCGACTAGGAATCCCGTTTAGAAGATGAACAAACGCGGCATCATCATTTTGTGCATCATTGCCACGCTGCTGTGCATTGGACTCGGCGCCAACTTCTACTTCATGTACTACCTCAATGCCGAGGAAGGGCAGCTGGCGAGCGTGCGTGCCCTGGAGAACATGATCCGGCACAAAATACGCCACCTAAAGCCGGCCTATCTGAATCGCAATCCGCGCTTTTTTATGTTTCGCAACAAACTGCTGAAGAATTACAAACAGGCAGCATACGAGAATGCCAGCGTGCTCTGGGAAATTGCCAATTGGGTGAGTTTACCATTAATATATCAATATTTAAATTTACTTAAGTCTCTTTAATTGCTTGCAGTGGCCGCACGAGAACGAGATCTATCCATTGTATGACTCCTCCATGGGCCAGCTGCTGAAAACGCTGCGGGATGAGCCTATCACACGAGCCAGCAACCTGGCACGCGGCACACAGCTGAAGCTGCTGTTGCGTCTCAGCCAGCAACAGAAGGTGATCTTCAAGCCACAATGGTATCCGCGCGACATTGTGATCGAGGGAGTCGTTTACAGTGGAAAAGATCGTCATGTGGCAGAAGTGTATGCATTCTATTTGGGCGCTGTATTGGATCTACGCTGGACGCCCATTGTAGTGGGTCGTGTGGTGAATCTCAAGGATGAGATCTATGCACACGGCGATCAAGAGCTACAGAATACAATTAAAATAGAAGTGGACGATGAGGGCAAGGAGTCATATTGTTTATATGGCAAATGCCACTATTGCAACGAGGAGGAGACTATCTGCGGCGATGAGCAGCATAACATTGAAGGCGTCATCATTTACATTGTGCCTGGCACGTTCGCTAAACGCCGCTCGCCCTGGCAGCGTACCTACAAGGAGGAAAAGCGTGCCGTCTGGGAGGATGACATGACGTACTGCAAGTAGGGAGAGACTTATCTCGTTAATATCGATTCTTTTTCAACTTATTTGTAATTTGCAGAGCGCTCAAAAACAAAATGGAAACTATCCGCCTACTGGACCTCATAGATGTGGCCATTTTCGACTATCTCATACAGAATGGGGATCGTCATCATTATGAAACGCGTGAGGAGCGCGTGGTGCTCATCGACAATGGCAAGTCATTTGGTAATCCCCATAAGGATCATCTGGATATTCTGGCACCGCTCTATCAGTGCTGTCTGTAAGTTAGAACTGGGTAATCCTTGAGTTTAATGTCTAAGTTGGGTATTTGTTTTATTTTTAAGCATACGTAAATCCACCTGGGATCGCTTGCAGGTGTTTTCCGGCGGCGTACTAACCGAAATAGTTGATCGCCTATCCAAACAGGATGCTCTCTATCCGCTCATCACAGACAAGCACAAACGTGGCGTTGAACGAAGATTACTTGTTGTATTTGCGGTTGTGGAGTACTGCATGGACAAGGAGGGTGACAAGATGTTCAAAACGCTCTAGTTCTAGTACCAATTAGATAAAGCCTAGGTTGTTATTAGTTTTAGTAAGCAGCTTGCAAAATCAAGTGCCAAAATACACGCATCAATCATAAAATATAACTGTGAACGATTTCTTAAAATATCTAGAGATTGATTATGTATCGACTACTTCTCCAGACCAATTGAAATAATAGTTTATATGCACAATATTGTTTAATTTAATGTCACACTTCATTGTAACTATTAGTTTTATTTATAGATAAGATTGTTGCCTAGTATAAACAGAATACAAATTGAAAGAAAAACAAAACTTAATATTCTCTCAGTGTAGTTTCCTTTACTACATGTCGGTCTGTTGATCGGGTCAAAATGTTAAGATTTCTCTTTACTTTACTTCTTTCGCTCTTTATTAATTTTGCTGAAAGTAAACAGTTTATTAAACTGTTTATTGTTGCGATTGTTGTGTCGACTCTGCAATAGATCAAACAAAATGAATACAAATATTTATTTAAGTTTACATTTATTTAAAACCTACCTTGCCGCGTATTTGAGATTTGATCTCTGTGCCCTGTGCACGTTTAGCGCCGCCTTGAAATTGTCGAAAGTCCACATTCTTATAGTCAAAGTTTTGTGCCGTTGCGGTATTGGTGGGCAGCTGCACGGGTTTATTGGAGCTCTGTGCCTGCATGCGTTCTTTGGCCTTAAAGCGCTTATTCTTCTCTTGGCGTTTCTGCTGGCGCCTACTTAGAACAGGAGTGGGATTTTCCGTAGCACTCTTCTCGATGGGCACTTCGAGCACATCATCATCCTCACTATCCTCTCCGTTTGGAGTTTGGTTAATGGCAGGCATGGGCTCACTCTTAATTTTTGGTTTTGGGTCTGACATGGACGCACTGGGTTTCTCTTCATTTTTGTTGCGTTTGGCCAAGCTGGGTTGATCCGCTGTAGGCTGATGTTTACGTTTCAGCTGTTCTTTTAGTGGTAATTTATATAGGGGATCTTCCTCTTTTTTTGTAGTGATTTCCAACTTGATGTTTACTGGGGCAGGCTCTGCGGGGCACAGGCGTCGCTTGAGCAGCTCATTGTTCTCCTTAGCGGTCTGCTCTATTTTCTGCTGTTGCATAAGCGGCAAAATAGCCATGTAGCGCTTGTAAGGCATACGCATTGTCTGACTCTCCTTGCGAGCGCGCACCCAACGCAACTGCTCCTCTTGTGTTGATGCCGTTTGTCTTTTGAACAAGGAGAGAGTCGGAGCAACCAACGGCACCAAAGGTGCTTCAAGTCTCGGTTTGCTAGGACGCTGTAATTTGCCCGTCTCATTCCGCCCAAGAAGTGTGGGCAGATCATCGCGTGTCTCCTCCTGATGCGAAAAGTCATGCGGACAGTTCAGTTTGCTGTTGTAATCCTTGTTCGTTGTTTGTAAAAGTACGGGTCCAGTGTTGTTGCAGGCCTCTAATATGGGCTGCAAATAGACAAAGAATGCAAAAGGATGGGGTAAAGTTAATGATTGATTTTCATGGGCAAGCAGCGACGCCACTTTCGGCAGGATTAAGGCTGGAAGACTTACTTTAACAAGCGGTTGTTCGCGCGCACGTAGCACGATCTGATGCAGCGTGTGTAGTTGCTGGCGCACCAGTGGCGGAATAGGATTGCAGCAGGCCAATATGCCTTGCATTTCACGGGGCAAACTCTCGGCTATCTGAAGCATCATATGATTGGGCAGCACATAGCCATAGCTCTCATCCTCCTGGCGTGCAGTCGCATCGCGCCACACAAAGATGCCGCGCAGTGCAGATAATTGGCGATTGTCAAAGGAGCGCTTCGTCTTACGCACCAAATCCAGATGTGAATCTGGACCAATGTGCGGCTTGGTGTAGCGCTTCTTACAAACCTCCGTGCTCATCTGATAAACCATGCGTAAAGCCTGCGGGTGTCCTTGCTCTGCTTGGAGCAAATCGTTTGTGAGGCGCTCGTACACATATATGAGGTAGTGTGTGTCCTGGCGCGCATAATCAATCAGCTTCTGAGGCAGTGGGCGCATACGCCAGTCTGCCAATTGCAGGCTTTTATCGACATCCAAATCAAGGTAATGTTTCAGTAAAAATGCCAGCGATAGACGCGCCATATTTAAAGCTTTGGCAGCTCGATGCGTATCAAACATGTTAACAATATACAGGGAAAGATCGCGTTGCAGCCACTCGATATCCAAATCACCACCGTGCAATATCTTCAGCACCTTGGGATCGGTGAGCACAAGATTAAGGATGTGCATGTCCTCGCGCAACGTCAATGTATCGAATATATAGTCCTTTGTGCGCGTCGACATTTGCACCAGACAAGTGATTCCCATAAATGTACGATACGAGTGATGCTCCACATCGATGGCTATTTGAGACGCCTGACGCAGTTCTTCTAGAGCCTGCTTCAGTGTTTCTACACTGTCCACTAGCATCAGTTCGGTTTGGGCTGGTGGCGCCGGCAACAGCGGCTGTTGCTTCTGCAGCTGCTCCTTGGGCGGCTCGAACTTCAGCAGCTCAAACTCATACGGATGGAGGAAAGACACCACGTTCCCTGCATCATCATATTCGGGCAGTAGTGCCAAAGGCTTCAATGAATTGGGCTTCTCCTTAAGACGTGGCTTAAAAGGGTTTTGTGCGCTATTGTCTACAGGGACCTTAAACTGCATTTGCGGCCGCATAATATTCTGCGCTGTAAACAGACGTGCCGAGACCATGCTGCGAGAGGGTGTGCCCGGGTGTGCTGTGCTGTAGCGATTCCAGCTACCAGCACGAGGTGTTTCTTTTGTTATTGTTGATGTTGCGGCCCTTGATGTGGATTGAACATCGACCTGGGTTTCGACTACCATGTGTGGATTGCCGCGTCGTAGGCCGCTTATAATGTCTAGATTTGTGGTGATACGCTCGAATAGAATATCATTACATTCCTGCACCATTTCCAGCTGCTCATCGCCCTGACGCCTATGTGTGTTTGTGTGTGCAAAGAAATTGTGAAATCATTTTTGGATATGTCTAAATAGAATTGCTACGCACCGTTTAATATCCCCTGAAATATTCTCCGTCTTTAAAACCTTGTTAATCAGGCCCAGCACTCGCTGCGACTGCTCCTCTAACATGCGTGCATAGCCCGGGTAACTAAGATAGAGCGAACGCGCTGCACCCTGGGGAAATGCATTACAGTTGCGTGTGGCAGCTACAACATTGCGATAAGCCTCCTGAATGTCGAGATGAAGGGGAGTTATTGAGGTTAATATTTGCTGCATTTACTTACCGTCGTAAAGCTCATCAAGTCTATGGGCTCTGAGCTGGTTTGGGAAGTATATGTTTGGGCAGTGGCATCCACTTCGGGTCCAGTCGACTGCTCGGGCTGAGTCGGATTGCTTGGCTTTGGTGGCTGCGGCATTGTGTTTGTGTAATTGTAATTGTGTAATTTTTTGCAGTTATTCTATATTTTTGTTTTGAATGGACTTGGGATTGCTAACTTCTTTGATGCGGCTCTCTTGTGAGTCCGGTGATTGGTTGGGTACAAAAATGTGCGTTTCTTCTTCTTCCGAAAGAATTGAAACACCGATAATTTAGGGTTGTCAATACTACTACCAGCGGCAAAATTTTAGCAACTCATTGAAATCAAAGACTATTAAAAACGCTCCAATTCGAGATGGCCATTCAATTTTACAGCGAAAAATGTTATAAAAAATTGAATGAGAGATTGGAATGATTTCGACAACATATTCGACCGCATCATGTTTTTAATCTGTCAACTGGCAGCCCTGGCTATTGTTATCGTCAGGCAATTAAATATCGAATGTATCGAAAATGTAGCCGTGCCGCATTCTCTACAATTACGTCGCTGCCAATTCGATAATACGAAATACCAGCGAAAGCCGCCAGAACGAAACGTAATTATAAAGTTATCTATTAAGACTGCACCAAACTACCCCATCCATAACTCAGCCTAACATCCACACACCGGGCCGTCATGCTGGACTTGTACAGGCGCGCGGTGTCTCGCTTTCCATTGGGCAATGTCACTTACATGTTCGCCTATGGCTCCGGCGTTAAACAGCAGGTGGGCTACGAAATTGTCAGCCAGAGGCCTGATTCTAAAAGTGTCGTCGATTTAGTATTTTGCGTACGCGATACCGTGGGCTTCCATGCGGAGAATATACATCGGCATTCCAGTCATTATTCGGCATTGCGTTACCTAGGCGCAAACTTTGTGACACAGTATCAGGAGCACTTGGGCGCACGGGTTTATTTCAATACGCTTGTGCCGTTGCATGATCTTGGCGTGACCATCAAATACGGTGTGGTGCATGAGGAGCACTTAATTGAGGATTTGCTTCATTGGCGGCACTTATATTTGGCTGGACGCCTGCAAAAGCCCGTTACTGATCTCGTTAATCTGGACGACAATCCACGACTTAAGTCTGCCATGGAACGAAACCTGCAGTCAGCGTGCCAAGTCGCTTTGCTGCTGCTGCCCGAGAAGTTTACCAGCTACGACCTATTCACTGCCATTGCCGGGCTCAGCTACAAGGGCGACTTTCGCATGATTTTTGGCGAGAATAAACAGAAGGTGCACAATATTGTCCAGCCACAACTCTCCGAGTTCTTTGCGCTTTACCAGCCGGTCATGCGGCATCTGTCACAGTACTTGGCTGTCAATATGCATGGCATGGAACCGGGTTCACAAAAGCCAACGATTGTTTTTGAGCAAGATAAATCGCGTGATGCCACGCGATTTCACCTACGCCATTTGCCCAAGGAACTGTGCGGTCGGCTGCAGCGTAATGCCGCCTGCCGCGGCGACTACACGGATGTGGTAGAATATCTGGTGGCAGCACCACAGCCCTCCAAAATAGTCCAGGTCTCAGTTAATGACATTGTCTGGCGCAGCAGCATCACGCAGTCGCTCAAAAATATTGCCACTGCAGGCATTATCAAGTCCTTGGTCTACAGCTATCGCAAGGCACTGAAGACTTTCGCCGTTTAAGTAACTTTCGCACCTGCCATAGGTCCGCTAATCCTTCCTGCCAATTATTGACTAAGTTTCGCTTCTTGTGCAGTTTTTGTTAATTAATTTTAAGTCCCAAAGTTGTTGACCTCAATAGAAAAGCTGTAGTTAAAATCCAAAAAGTAAAGCCATTGAGTTTTCATTGCCAGCAATTTTTGCCAATTTCAGAAGCCATGTCCAGCGATTCCAGCAGCTCCAGCGCCGAAGAACACCGGCGAAAGCGAAAACATAAAAAGCAAGGCAAGGATGATGTCGATAAGAAGAAATCAAAGAAACACAAACATGAAAAGCGCCACAAGGAAAAGAAGAAGAAGAAAGAAAAGAACAAGCGTCTCGAATCAACTGAGCAAGAGCAACTGCGCCCACAAATGCCCGTGGTGCCACTCAGACAGATACCGAAGGCGGTTGACAATGCAGATGCCTTTGGGCCTGCGCTTCCACCACATTTGACCAGACCCCAGGTAGAACCTCAGGCACAACCTCCGTCGATCATTGGGCCCGTGATCCCCAGCCAACTCCCGGAGCCAACACCAGTTCAAGCTGATTTTGATAAAGGCGAGGAAGATACCGATGATGACCTGGTGGGCACGTTTGGACCTGTACCAAATGTCACACAAATGGAACTGGAAGAACGCGCTTTGGCCTTAAAACTAGCTGCCTTGGAAGGCGGCTTGGGCACTTCTGCAACGGATCAAGATGTACGCGAAGAATGGATGCTGGAGTTGCCCGAGGTGGGTCTGAAGAGCGGCCTTGCAGCCCTGAACAATATGAAGCGGACATTCTACCAGGGTAAGGAGCGGCCGGATTTTAGTGATCGTAGCGCCTGGACCAAGACGCCGCAGAGTGTCGCCGCTGGCCCAAAACCATGTAGCTCCAAGGATTTGGAGCAAACAGCGCTGGTGAACTATGGGCGACAGCGTGACGAGGAGCAGGAGAGCATTGCAAAGAAACACAAAAAAAAGCACAAACGAGATGAGTCTCTAGTCGATCTGCATCAGAAAAAACTGCGCAAGGAGCAGCGTGAACGGGTAAGATTTATCAACAATAAAGACTTTAAAAGTGCTAACTGTTTCATATTTGCAGGAAAAGGAACTGGCTGCCAGCGGTTCCAAGCCTGATCGGCGGCCCTTTAGCCGTGACGTGGACTTAAAGCTCAACAAGATTGACAAAAATCAAACCAAGCAAATAGTGGATAAGGCTAAGATACTCAATACAAAGTTCTCCAGCGGACAAGCGAAGTATCTATGATGAGCATTATATAAATTAGGAAATATATTCTTAAGAAAGTATACAATTAATTTAATATAAATATTTTGTTGTGGTTTTTATCGCTGTGGCGGCGGCTTGGGTTTGGGTATTTTGGACAGCAGTATTTGAATCTCGTCCTTCTCTTTCCAGTCCTTCCACAGTTCATACAAATTGACAATAGCGCGCACTATCTCCTGCACCTTGTCCAAATCCACGTTCAACTCGGCGAACCATTGCTTGGTGGAATCCTTTTGCATTATGACGCAGGCGATTTGCAGACAGGCGATGGCAATCTAAAAGTATTTGAGGATTAAGTCGCCCATTGAGAATTATGGGCCCATTTAACCCATTTTATGCTCACCTGATACGGCGGATAGAGCAGGCAGACATCGGTGCGAAGCGAGTCGTTAACAATGCGCCAGCTAAGCGTCAACAACTGATCCTCTTGACCCATATCCTGCACCAGCTGCAGCAAGGGCCGATATGGCTGGAACACAATCAGGCAACAGTCAAGATTCTCCAGTAAATAAAACTCGCACTCGAGTATGTGATTTGTGCGATACGGAAACTCCTGTGTATACGCATAGCTGAACTTTGTCTTGATGGCAGACTGGCAAATGGAGATGAGGCGCGAGTTGGAAATGACACCAAACTCCTCCACTTTGGAGGCTAGCAGTATGCAAGTGGGCGCAAGCAACAGCGGATCAATATTTTTCAATGAGTTACGCGCATAGAAGCGCTTGAAATAAACAGTTGCTGTGGCAATAACTTGTTGCCGCAGTTTCAGCTGCTCCCCAAGTACTTGAATGACATTAGCAAAGAATATAAATATCTTTTGATACTCGTCCTCGCTGAGCGCCAGCAAATCGTTTTGGCGTTCTCGTAGCAAATCCTGCTTATCCAGTATCCATTGCTGTGAATGCGAGCTTTGCCAGAAGTTACCGGCCATTATTAACTTAACAGCTTGTAGTAAGTCGGCTTTGATTTTTCGGCAGTAAATTAAATTGTATGTATTTTAATAAAAAAAATAGATTCCCGAAAACAGAAAAAATAAGAAAATAGCTCAAAACTCCGGGATTATCGCGTTGCCAACTTGAAACAGTGTGACCAGTGTTGTTAGCCAGCGAACAGCTGATTTGTGCGCAGCCAACTTAACGCCTTAACTTCTGTGTGTGAAATTTTCAGCAGGCGCCGCGACATCGGGAACGCAGAAGTTTTAGTTATTTTAAGTGCATAAATTATTGAACGATCATAAGAAACGATGGCGTTGCGTGTACTTGGAGCAACGCAAAATATTCGCACATATATGCGCGGCGTAGACATCATCAAGGTAAGGAAATTAAACCATATTTCAGCGTACACCCCAGGATTTTAAATTACGTAATTGTGTGTGTTGTAAGTTTCGCATTTGCAATTTGCGCGTTGCATGCGTCCGTAGTGCCTGAGGCTTAATGGTGATGCCAGCACTCGCATGCCCCTTTAATAAATTTCTTTGAATACTACAAAAAATAGTTACAAAATTGCTATAGCAAATTTGAGGTTATGTGTCGCCAATTGCCCAACCAATGCAAAACTCAACTTTTTGTTTTGATTTTCTTAGCGCTACAAATCGGCTTTAACCGTTAAGAAGACGCTGTTGAACATACCCGCTACGCAGGTGACTAAGCTGGACAACGGCCTGCGCGTCGCTAGCGAGGATTCCGGCGCCTCCACTGCCACCGTTGGACTCTGGATCGATGCTGGTTCCCGTTCCGAGAATGACAAGAACAATGGCGTTGCCCACTTTCTTGAGCACATGGCCTTCAAGGTGAGCTTACATACAATCAAGCATATAAAATTATATTAATATATTTGTCTTCTTTATCAGGGCACTGCCAAGCGTTCCCAAACCGATCTGGAGCTTGAGGTTGAGAACATGGGTGCTCATCTGAACGCGTACACTTCTCGGGAGCAGACTGTGTTCTACGCCAAGTGCTTGTCCAAGGATGTGCCCAAGGCAGTTGAGATTTTGGCCGATATCATTCAGAATTCAAAACTGGGCGAGTCTGAGATTGCGCGCGAGCGTTCGGTCATTCTGCGCGAGATGCAGGAGGTGGAGAGCAACTTGCAGGAGGTGGTCTTTGATCACTTGCACGCCACCGCTTACCAGGGCACCCCCTTGGGCCAGACCATTCTCGGCCCTACCAAGAACATTCAGTGAGTGAAAATAAGTTGTTTTATATTTAAGATGTGCCTAAACATCTGTGGCTTGCAGGTCTATTGGCAAATCCGATTTAACCGATTACATTCAGACCCACTACAAGGCATCGCGCATTGTTTTGGCTGGTGCTGGTGGCGTCAAGCACGACGAGCTGGTTAAGTTGGCGGATCAGTCTCTTGGCCGCTTGGAGGCTAGCGTTCTGCCAGCAGAAGTGACACCTTGTCGCTTCACCGGCTCAGAGGTGCGCGTGCGTGACGATTCGCTGCCATTGGCTCACGTAGCTATCGCTGTTGAGGGATGCGGCTGGACCGATCAGGATAACATCCCATTGATGGTAGCCAACACTTTAGTTGGTGCCTGGGACCGCTCCCAGGGCGGCGGCGCCAACAATGCATCTAACCTAGCCCGCGCCAGTGCCGAGGACAGTGAGTATTAATAATGAATTGATCTTTGTTCTATTGTATAATCTTCGCTTTGTGTTATATTTGCAGATTTGTGCCACAGCTTCCAGTCGTTCAACACCTGCTATAAGGATACTGGCCTCTGGGGCATCTATTTCGTTTGCGATCCATTGCAGTGTGAGGTATATAAAAATATTTTTTTTCAAATGATTATTTTTATATATAGAGCGAACTATTTTAGGATATGATTTTCAACGTGCAAACCGAATGGATGCGTCTGTGCACCATGGTCACCGAGGCGGAGGTTGAGCGCGCCAAGAACTTGTTGAAGACAAACATGCTGCTTCAATTGGATGGTACTACACCTATTTGCGAGGACATCGGTCGCCAGATTCTGTGTTATAATCGCCGCATCCCGTTGCACGAGCTGGAGCAGCGCATCGATGCCGTCAGTGTGCAGAATGTGCGCGACGTGGGCATGAAATATATTTATGACAGATGCCCCGCTGTGTCCGCCGTTGGGCCCGTTGAGAATCTGCCCGACTACAACAGAATTCGCTCCTCCATGTATTGGTTGAGGGTTTAGGAGCCATGCCGGTGCTAGCCGAGTAGTTTAATTGAAGAAAATTGTATGCAAGAGAATCAGTAAAAACCAAAATAAAATAAAACACTAAAATAAAATGCGTTAATTGTTCGATATATTTTATTGATATTTATAACTTAATATTATTAAGAAAATTGTGTAAATTTAAACCTAATCGTGCGAGTATTTGATGGGTATACCGCTGAGACCCTGCTGCAATTTGGCTGGCTCGGTTTGTCCCAAAGCTGGATCCAAGCCTTGCCAAGTGCGATCCTCAAACGTCAGACCCGTGTCAGTTGTCATCAGAGCCATTTTGGCCTGAGTAGCCACTGTGGTATTGCTTGCATCGACGGTAACATCGCAGCCAGTACCGCCTCGCATACGTCCGCTGACCAGGCTCATATCCTGTGGCTGCACGGCCTGCGCATCAAAGGGCAAAAAGCTGCGACCCTTGGGCAGTAATTGCTTGAAATCTGTGACATATGCCTCCGGGTATTTCATATGCCAGGCTGGATTCAGCGCCATTTCCGCCTCGAAGACGGATACAATGGGTTTGTAGTACTCCTTGGAATTATACATATTATTAAAGGGACAGCCAATTAGCACAAAGCAATCAATCTCCAGGAAGTTTGCTAGTTTCGCGGGATTTATGCGACCAACGGAAATTAGCTGCGTCTTGATGCCACGACTTTTTGCCATTTCCTGCAAACGCGTCACCACGTCCAAATAACCGACAGCGCTCAATGTTGCCACAATAAGGCCCAGAGTCTGCGCATCTTTGCACTTCTCTATGTAGTAATAGCGTCGGCGTATATATTGACCTGTAAGCGGATTTTTGGCACTTAGTGTGCCCTTGGAACCGTCCAATATATGCCACTGTAACGCTTTAGTAGTTAGCGACAAATTGGCAAAACGTTGATTATCGGCACCAACAAAAATGCATATACGCTCGGCATTCTCGGACTCCGCTGATTGCTTGCTCTCAATGCAATCTTCAGCCGGTGGTGGATACGGCTCAATTAGCAGCTTCTTGGGCTGCAGCACATCGCGCAGCTGGTTATAAAGTGTATCTTCGCCCTCAGCTAACACGCCACCAGCTGGCGGCTGCTCGTACAGATGCTGATAGCCAATGTCCAGGTAGACGCAAACCTCTCGTTCGCCGCACTCCGGCTGCAGCGTAGCTAGCTGTTGCAGTATTGTGGCCAGATCTATCGACAGCAGCGGATACAAATAAAGCACCGGTAGGCGACTGGCTTTGCTGCGGCAAGCACTGCCAAAATGAATCATGCTGTCCGCCTCCACATGAGCCGCAGCTATTTCATCCACGCAACAGCTGCCATATGTCGTGTCTGCTAAAATGAATATTTTGCACTCCTCTGCTGCCAGAGCTGTCTGTAGATAGGTGCTGATGGCATTGCTGTGTGGCAGATAATCATCTGGGAATTGCAGACAGATCTGAGAAATGTGTTAAGATCTAGACACGACTTTTGGGGATAGCTACTACGCACCCGTTTATAACCATTTTGTCGTATCCAGTTGCTGCTAACTTTTTTGTGCGTCTCGTTCCAGATTTGTTCAAATATTACCGGTAATTCAGCTGCCAATTCTGTCTGGCGCTCCAACACCGCCGTATCCAGACTGGAAAAGGCAGATGCTGTCATTATTCCTTTAAATAATTCGCAAAGATCGTAAAATATACAAATGAAGTGAAAGGCCGATAAGCAAGATGATATGTGACTACCTATCGATAAGTCGTGCACATTACACAACTATAGTTGTCTCGCTCTAATATAAGGAATTTGAGGTATTTAAAAAATCAGTGCCTATCGCACAAAAAACGACCTATCGATAGTTTAGTGTTTTTCACACCACCAAGTAAACTGCTCGCCAACTAAGAAGGCAAGCGAAATTTGTCGAAACTGACCAGACATATTTGTTTTTGTGGGAATCAGACGCGCCAACGAATGAGAATACGCGCGCATAACTCAACGTGAAGCGACAGCAGACAAGCATAAATAAGATACGAAATATTGTGAAAACTTTTGCAAATCTACAACTACAATGGATGACTCACGCGAGGAAAGCCAATTTATTGTGGATGATGTGAGCAAAACAATTAAAGAGGCAATCGAGTCGACTATCGGAGGCAACGCGTACCAGCACGATAAGGTAAACAACTGGACCGGCCAGGTGGTTGAGAATTGCCTTACTGTGCTGACCAAGGAGCAGAAGCCATACAAATACATTGTCACCGCTATGATTATGCAAAAGAATGGCGCCGGCTTGCATACGGCCAGCTCCTGCTATTGGAACAACGATACCGACGGCAGCTGCACAGTGCGCTGGGAGAATAAGACCATGTACTGCATTGTTTCCGTTTTCGGCCTGGCTGTCTAGGCCAAAAATCAAAAACACAAATCGCTAACAACATCAATGGGGGAGGGATTAACAAGATTGCCTTGCATTTGTTTTGAGTGTGAGTAAAAATTTTATACATTTTCAAAAACCAGTTATCAATAGCCATATTCTACAGCTGGACACAGAGCCCAAATCAGTTTACTTAACTCTGCTAAAATACTTCAGCGAACTGTTTGTTCCAACCACATATAACAAGGAATCTAACCAATCTATATCACGTTACAACGACGAGCCAAGCATTGTCAAATTCTAAGAATACAACAAACACATACAGCAAAATTTCCAATTATATAGCAAAATGAAATGTATTTGTATTATTTTCTCGAGGTCTGAATAACAAAAACTGCACGCAAGTGTTGAATGTTACTCACGGTTTATCATTTAAAAATCTAAATAAAATGAAATGTAAAAATAAATTGTGTTTTTTTAAGATACAAAAAACGACACGCAGCGTTAAATTTTACTCACGACTTGTCATTTAAAATACAAATAAAATATGTAAAAATAAATCATGGGTTTTTAGGTCCTCTATTCGGCCTTGAACTCAAATCGGTCCGAAATTGTTTAATCGATGCAACTGCTGCAATCAATACAGGGTGTTTTTTTCAACTGTTTTCTTGATACTAAATTTGTGACTCCTATTTCTTGCGCTGAAAGCGCCTGGAAGACGTCAGCGCAGGCACGGTGCTGGGTAGCCGCAGTGATATCATATCCGAGCGGGCTTTCGGACGGGCATTTACAATGTGAGCATAGGCAATGATGCGATCCTTGGATGTACGCAGAATGCGTGAGAGTATATTGACGTCCACTTCATGTTTCTCGCTGATAAGCAGGGCAAGCACAATGAAATGAGTGAGTGCCTTCTCTGTGCTAAAGCTGGTGCGTGTGAAGGATTTGGGAACATTGGGATCGGCAAAACGATGTCGTACATCGTTCTCCACCTTTTCCGTGATGCGCGACAGTTCTACATGTTTCATTTGTCGTTTACGCAGCGCGATTAGCGATTGCAGCGCATCCATGTAGATAATCAATTTAATGTTGAGGATGTCCTGTTTCGAGGTAACTTCCTTATCCTGTATGCGCTTGATGCAATCGCGCAAATAGTCCGATTCGATGCTGCATGTGAATGTTATTAGCTGAGATTTGGTTAATGGTATATTCAACTTACGGCAGTGTCTCCAATGGCGTCGAGTACACACTGTTGGCCTCTTCGTCCAGGCGATCAAGTAGGGATTGTGGCACCACGTCCTCCACTTCGTAAATTTCGCTTACTTTTGTTGCCGCCTTATCACATTTGGGCACAATGGTGGCCAAGTATTCCGCATTGTTTGCGTCCACTTCGGGCAAACTATCATCCTCTTCATTCTCGCCATTATGGCGCACAGAGCTCTGCACGGTTTCATCCAAATCTTTACGCATCACATCCACATTTACCATCATTTGCTCGTGATTGGCCACATAGCGGGATGCCTTGCGTCCGCCAAATTCTTTGAGCAGCTTTTTCGTGGCGTGTTCTTTGCTCAGCATTGGTCGATTCTCAAGCTTCTCCAACTTCTCGTAGATGTGGTTGGACAGCAGCGCTTGTTGCACAGGCACAATTGTTGCTTTGTTTGTGATTTTGTTGCGCACGCAAATATAAGTATCAAACTCTTCGCTATCCTGCAGATCTCCCACATAGGTGTTAACACCGGCCATGACCAAGGCACGTTTGCGTTGATTTCGATTGTTTTTGCTCTCAACCAAACAAAAATTGGAGCTGGCGCCGAGCGAGCCATTCTGAAAATTTACTATACACCGAAGCCGTTTTAGTGGCGGCATGCTTTGGTTTTATTCAATACATACGCATTGTGGGTGAATATGCATCTTTTTTTCGTTTGTGAACCGTTTCAATTAATGTTTTCTCATCCATTTTTATTTAATTAAAATAAAACTAAATTATATTAAAGTTTGAATGTGCCGTTGCACGTGTAAGAATTCTAAATAGCAAAGCAGCTGATTTGCGTCGGGGCGTTGCCAGATGATTGCTGTCACCAGAGTTACCATATTCAGCACGCGCTGCGCAGACCGCCAATTTTAAAATGTCGATGGATTATGGATTTCGCACCACCTCTGCATTTATATTAAAGCCCGAAAAGTTGTAATGCTTGCTTTTGACTATTTTCACAACTTGCTGTAATATTAAATATATTGTTAGCTACATTTTAATTGTTCAGGTTTTATCTACTCACCAGCACCAGTTTTATTAAAAATACTGCAAATGTCAGAAAATTTATGCTCATAAGAGCCGCTTCCGGTGGAAAATCCAAATTGGATTCATCCAGCAGACTGCGTCGTCGTCGTCTGTGACGCTCTGTTGGCTGCCACAGCACCGAGAACTGTTGCTCTGTGGGACGTATAATGCACTTAGTGTCAACTCTTTATTAAATTTTAAATACGCACCAATAACTTTCATGAAAGTATCGCGTAGTTGCTTCAGTAATTTAATTTTGCTTTCGAAGTTGAGCGCTGATTTCTTTATCCAGCCGACTTGCATTTTTTTCAGAAATTTTATAAAACCCTGCATGCTGGGCAATAGCAGCTCTTCATTATCGACCGGATCGGCGTTATCCGAATGTTCGGTGGCCGTTTCCACAATGCCATCTGCATCCTCGGCACTCTCCACATGCGACGAGTGACGGCGTGATGTGGTTTCCACTTTGGGTGTAACCACCAAATCCACGTCCACTGGCGGCATGCTAGAGCTATTCTTCACCACCAACTTGGTCCTCGCATGAATCACCTGACTGCCGTTGGGGACCACAATTTGTGAGCTGTGCTTCAGCCCGCCTGCATCGCTGACTATCAGCGGATTGCTCTGACTGTTGCTCAGTCCAAATCGTTCGCGCTGATACTCGATCCACACGGCGCTGGGCGTGGTGAATCCCTCGGGATTAACATTTCCCTCAACGGGAAGTTGCTTGACTTGCTTGGGGGCTTCAATTGGCTGCGAGTGCGAATGCGAGTGAGATATCTCCACCCACTCGGTCAGACCGAAGTGGGACAGTGCCAGCAGCAGGCACAGCTTGGCCACAAAGTGTTGCATCTTGTTCGTTAAATGGCTGTTCAGCGACTGTCTGGAAAAGTGGTTGGAAAAGTCTTTCGAAGAAAAGGGTGTCAACCGTTGCATGCCACTGAACGGATCTGTCAGCGATTTGTGGCAGAGATAAACAAGATTCATTTTCAAGCATTCTTTTATTTATCTAAATTGTTTTCTTCTTTTCTTTTATAATTGGTTCTAAAATACGAGTACAGCTGAGCGTTTTCGGGTTGGTCTATACGATCATATAGTATGCATATTTTATGTACTGTAATTCGTTAGGTTTTTCTTTTGGCTATAAACTAGTTTTGATTCTTAAGAAAAATTTAGCACAGAGATTGCAGTTACAAATGTAGCTGGAAAAGCGTGTGGGAAATATAATTTGTTCAGATGGAAATGTGATATTCTTTTCTTTTTTAGCAAGAGCAAGCGCTAGTGCGAGCATGAAAAAAGATATTTCAAAATTCACAGTTACATCGAAATTTTGGCGGTGTTTTGGATAAGTTTAGATCGATGAAAATGTTTAATTTTGTTTTTTACTTTCGAACAAGGTGCTAATTAAAATTTTTCGTTAATTTACAGTCAGTGAGAAACATATGTATGTATGTATGTGTATATAAACAATAAAATTTGTATAGAAAAAGCTATGGCCAAGTGGACGCTATTTGATGTGCTTGCAGAGATGAAAGCGCATCCACTTCAACGCCTTATCGCCAATGGCCTCCACTTTCGGCGAGCTGGTCAGACGATGGCAGCCGGCACAGTTCGATGGGGATGGATAGCTATCGCTGGGCGCGCTATGGCAGCCGGACAGCGGTTGCATCAGTTCTGGATTTGTTGCGGTTGTTGTTGTTGTTGTTGTTGCTGTTGTCGTTGCTGTTGTTGTTTTGCCACCTGCAGCAGGTCAAATGTCACCAGCGCTGTCCCAGCGCACATCGTCCGCCTCATGGGTGAGATAGCGTCCCAGACCCACTTGCGTCTCCAAATTACGCAAATCCCTATATGTCTGCTTATCCTGCAGCCAATAGTGCATCAGACTCTTGTCGCATGTGTAGCGCTTGCGCTGCTTCACCTGCAGCAGGTTGTTGATGAGGTCAATGGCTGGCGGGGGGTGGATGAAGAAGATTTTCAATATTTTCTTTTATATATTAATATAACTTTACGGTATATCCCGACATTGCCCGATACGGGTTTTCTTTTTTTGAGTTTTGATTCTAATTTTAAACATCAAATTTCCACCCATTTTCCGTCCGTGGAAATTAAAAATCTACTTGAACTCCACTTTTCAAGTTTTATATTACATACAAATTTGAAAATGAGTTTAAGGTCCATCAAATTAGAAATTTGTAGAAATATAAAATTTTGTTCATTCAACTTTTTACTCGCAGTTAATTCATAGATTAGATTTAGCAAAAAGATTAAAAAAAAAAACTGTTGAATTAATTTTTATAAAATTCCTTGAATATGAGTTCGAACCGGAAATTTGGCCACAAAGTTTCACCAATAAGGCGTTGATTTTGCGAAAAGTGTGAAACAGGTCTCGAATGAAATTAAACTATCTTCTTTAAAAGTGAGTTGAAAGCTAATCGGATGGTAACCTCAAAAGTTGTATGCAACTGCTTTCCGCGATTTTTCCACACTTGCGCGTGAAATATTCCGAAACCCCGTCTTAGCGTGGTCAGGTAAAACAGCTTTATATAGATAGACATAAGCCCAGCTTACCATTCGAGGAGATCTCCTTCCATGGATTTGGTGGATACATGAATGCCGCGTTCTGTATCTGATCGTTAATATCCTCCTCCTCGTTGAATGGAAATGTGCCGCTGAGGCTCACATAGATGATGACACCGACGCTCCACATGTCCAGCGAGCGATTGTAGCCCTTGTTGCGCAACACCTCGGGCGCCAGATAGGCGGGCGTACCCACAACCGAACGTCTAAAGGATTTCTCGCCAATGATGCGCGCATAACCAAAATCGCAGAGTTTCACCTGCGGAAATTCAGCATCCGAAGATAGCAACACATTCTCCGGCTTCAGATCGCAATGCACAATATTCTGCGAGTGCAGATACTTCAGGGCAATCAGGATTTGTGTGATCAGAAACTTGGTCACACGCTCGCTGAGACGGCCGCGCGAATGCGAGAGTATCATCTCCAGCATGTCGCCCTTGAGCTTCTCCATGACCACAAATATGCGCTCCGGTGTCTCGAACATGCGCTCCAGATTAACGACGCCACAGTGGGTTATGTTCTGGAGTATGGCCACCTCGTTTTTCAGTTGTGCCTCCTGTTTGGTGGGGAAGCGCAGTTTATCAATTACCTTGATGGCCACCTCCCGCTTGGACTTCTTATGGACACCCCCGTAGACGACACCGAACTGGCCGGAGCCGAGCACTTCGTCGGGAAAGATCTGGTATAGCTGACCCATGTCCTGCACCTGTTCTTCCGATTCGCAGCATTCTGTAAAGATTGACAGATTAGGATTAGGAACTTGTTGTTGGGCTTCATGTGATGCTGCTACTCACGCGTGTTGGTCACATGCATGTAGGCTTGGCGTATGCTCGTCTCCCAGCTCTTTGCTATGTCCGAGCCGATGCCACTGTCCGGCGGTGGCAGGCGTACGGCATGCTCCACAGCAACGCCCAGCTGAGGATCCTGGCCCACGTAGTAGCTCAGATTGGCTGTGCACAGCTCAAAGCAGTAGTTGCTCTCGGGTCGCGGATCGCGATGCGTTTTAATTGATAGTAGCTCGGCGAGGGGCAGCTCCTTGTGGTACTTGCTACCCTGCTCCGATATGAACAACGTTATGGTCTTGGAGTCCAGCCGCCAAAAGTAGCGCTTCAGCGCCTTGTCCATGGAGGTGTAGTGCACCAGCCAACCCTCCTTGATGGCCTGGCCGCCACGTTTCTTTGTGTGCTTCACGGACTGCACAATGCGCATGAGGGGTATATTGGCGCTTGGTGAAGAGGAGGATGAGGATTGCGACTGCTCCGACTGGCCGTCGCTGGATTTGGTATCACCCGCAGTGCTGCTGCTGCTGCTGCCATCCATGCCGCCATTGACTAGCTCCGGTGGCGAGTTATGTGCATTGGTCAAGGCCTTGGGTGGCTCCCTTGGTCGTCCAGCTACCAGATTTGTGCCGCCGCTGGCTTTGTTATATTTGGCATATTCAGTTTGTGGACCATCTTCAAAGTCGCTGTCATCGAACTCCTCGCGAAAGAAATTGTCGCGCTCCTTGCGCGGCGTCCCATCGTTAATCTCCGCCTGCAATTGACTCAGCTGCGTCTCGCCGGTGCAGTCCTGCGGCACCTTATCCATGCACTTCTTGTGAGTATTGTACTGGCAGTCGCGGCACTGCAGGCCCTGCTTGAACAGGCCCTTCAGCAGCTTCTTGCAGTGCTGACAGACCGTGGGTATGCCGTATGTGTGCACCATGAAGGTGTGCGGAATCCGGAGCACCATCTGACCGTTCCGGCTGCTGGCGGAGTGAGTGCGCTGATGACGGCCGGTATATCCTGGTATGTTCTACGGGCGAAATGCAAATAGTTTTACAACAAAATAATCGTGAACGCGAGCGCTTGGCTAGGAGATGCCCTACTTCATAAGGAGACTCCCTTGCAAATTATGGCTGCCATGCATTTCTATCAATTCTGGGGTAGAACAATCAAAAATTTAAAATAAAGTTAATCAACGTGAAACTATGATATCATTTTTAGAAATAGATATATATATTTTTATTGGAGCAGTCGGACGAACGGAGTTGCCCGGTTTTGTTTGTCATAAATATCATCAGGTTATATTAATTTTCAAATCCTAAATAATTATCTTTTTTATACCTAAAAGTTGATCGTTCCAAAGCTTGCGCGATTATAAGTCGAATATTTTAGTGCAAACCTATCAGAAATATATTCTGTTCTCCACTCTTCTCGACTTGCAACTGTCCACGCCCATTGCACTGTTCCCACTATTAAGCCGTTTAATTGAATTTTCATTTAATAACGTTTCCCTACGAGTATTTAACTGGATTTCAAATAAAAGCCAATTAAGCATTTTAGCAAAATTAAATCAAGTTTATTCAAATGTAAATAATACAAAAAATTAAATGCAAAATTAAGTAAATAGTTTTTAAATACTCGTAGGAAGCCCCGTTACCTTACCGTTAACAAGCACTCGCTTATAGCCACACCCATATGTACCCCAGATTGTGGCCCACATTTAATTCTTAATAATATCATTCATAAGCTCCGACATGCGTTTTACCAATGAACTGCTGGAGTCATGACGACCCGTCGACTCCTCGTTGGAGACAAGCGACAGCTGTGAGCTGCCGGATGGGCTGCGGGGCGGCTGCAATGTGAACGAACGTCGCGATGTGGCATCACTGGACCGGTTGCAATTGTTGGGTATTTTCACCACACATCGTTTGTGATAGTTTTGACCACAGCCTGTGACGGGTTTATGGGAATAAAGTATACGCCACAATCGAGTTAGTTTTTATGAGACAGGATGCGTGCATGTGTGCTAGTGTGCGCGATTGTGTGTGTGCGATTGTGTGTGTGTGTGTGTGTGCGTGTGCGTGTGTGTCTCTGCTGTCAGGCTACATACCATCACATTTGAGTCCTTGACGCACCAGACCAAACAGCATCTCGCCGCAAAAATCACAGAATGTGGGCGCCTTATAGGAGTGCACGTTCAGGCTATGCGGCTTCAGTGTTGGCATTTCCGATGTCGGATACAGTATGGCTGTTGGGGGCATCAAATGGATATGGTTGATGACATTTTTGTTAAATGGCTGTCACTCCTCTCGCTCGCAAAGCAGAGATTGAAGGTGACGGCGCGTGCATTTTATATATAACTACTTACGACTGGCTGTTAATACAATTTCCACCAATGTCTCGTCCACAACTTCCGCGGCGGAATTGATAATGTGCAGCACATTGGGTGTGCTATAGTCATGTATGAAGAGCAGTATACGCTCTGACAGATATGTGAGTCCGCTATCTGGTATCTAGTAAAATGCAAAGAAGAGCGAGAGAAACACAGTTAGAGAGAGAGAGAGAGGGAACAACCTTTTGTTAGTGAGGATAATGTCAATTTTGATGTTTTGCTTAATTTAACGCTCGTTTTGCATACGGGCTTTATCATCATATATCAGTTATCAAAGTCATATCTTAATTGATTGTGCGATAAGATTCTGGCGTCAGCAGACATACATATGTACCTATATAACGTATATATACATATGTATATATTATCAAATGTGTTATCGAAATCAATTAAAATAAGGCTACAAAAATACTGTTACTTATGTCTAATGAAATCAGTTGAAACATTCTATGCTTGAAATACTCTATTAATGAGTTATTACCCATACAATAGCGCAAGTTGCCTAGTGTGTTTTTATCTGTTATCTATCTATTAGCTATTATAAATCATATCATAATCATATTGCGCTTGCAATTCGTTTTTAATGTTAGCCCATGGATCATTTCATACGAAATATCCCGGTTACATTATATTAGCCTAAACTGTTTCTAAATCGAACCGGTTTGTGACTCTAATTTGGTCAATTTTGGTTGACCATAAACCAAACCTTAAATCGGAAAACTGCCTATTCTTTTAGACGAATACAAGCCAGAACTCATATTTTTCAGAAGAACAACAATATTGGAATAGTTAAAGCAATTGTTTATAATTTATATTATATAATAATATAATGTGTTTTATTGAAAATGTTATTGGCTCGAACCGTTAGCTGAACTACCAAAAAATTTTTCTGGGCTTGGTTTTATTCGATTACCATTTGATTTTTATATTTGTGCCATATTTACTTAACCCTTTTTTAACTGCACAGCATATTGATATTTAAGTAAAATACCATTTAGATATTGGGCGAAAATAGGAAGCCCTAAGTAATTGTGACATTGTTTGCCACTTTCCAACTACTTGCGATAGATTGCCAAGTTGGTAACATAGTCATCATTGCCCATTATTTAGTATGGACATTGAAAAATGATACTTGTGTCGGCGGGAGCAGCTGTCAAAGCTCAACAAAGCGTCGGGAAAGGCCACAGAATGTGCCACACGCGTACTCAGCAGCATGGCGTTAAGGAACGAATGCTGCTGATTCGGGCCAGGACTGGAGGCAGTGTGTCCCAGCTGCTGTTAACTACTAACTGGTTAATTGAATTGGTCATGGATAACAGCGCAAAACGGAAATGTCTACTCTATGTGGCTCCGACTTACTTAATGAAATTAAGCAATTATAGTGCACACATAAATTTATTAGGTACACACTCCTACACAAACAAGCCCACACACACACACGCACGCACGCACGCACACACAGGCATTGGTGCTAGTATGTTAGAATATGCAATCTATAGGCCAGTGGAACATGGCTAAAGTTGGTCTGTTGACTTGACCGCGTTCCGCCTGCGCAGCTAGCAAAAAATATTGACTTGTTGTGTGTGTTTTCTGCCTTTTGCATAATTAAGTCGACAGATGTTGACCTATTTATGCGATCCCAGCTAGCCACGATTTTAATACCTCTTTAAGGGGTATCATAATTTTGTCACGAAGTGCTTATAGCTTAACAGGACACGTTTTCGATCCTATGACGCTTATATCGACTCTTGATCAGCCGATTTCGCCATCTCTCTCTCTATCTGTCTGTTTCTTTGCGAATTATTCTACTTTTGAAAATAGATCCGTCATTTTGCTGCAGTCAGTTCTTATGGTCATGGTAATGATATCCGAGACTACCATGTTTCTTATCAACATTGGATTACTATATCATATAGCACTATAGGATGAATCCGTCGAAATAAGGTTTTCTGTATGAAATGTAATTCAGTTTTTCCGAGATATTTTGACCAAACTCCTTAATTAAGAACTTGTCGATTTTCCTCGCATATCTGCAAACCTTAAGACATAGGTCTACAAGGATATATAATCTTTAAAATGCCGAGGATAGCCTTTCTCTCTTGTATTTTACCATATCTCTGAGCTGAGTATATCTAGAATATTTCAATTTTTTAATATTTCTCAGCCTTTCACCCAAGATTTAAAGAATTTCCTATAACAAAACCCTTGGGCGTTGGGCTTTACACACATTTGGAAAATTTGATAAGAATCAGACAATAAAAACCGAAGTTATTCAGGAACGCATTTTAAAAAGTGAAGGACTAAGAGAAGAAGGTCATCCGCTGCATATAGTATGTATATGGGTCAGGGTATCCGCTAGCCGGACTCTTGCTTGTTTTTCAATTGTTGAAGGGGAAGGAGGTGGAGGAGGAGGAGGAGGAGGGATTGGGGACAGGTCGATGGTTAAGCGCGCACTCACCTTGGTGTTGATGAAGTCACATGCCAAATCCTTGAGCGATTTGAGCGTGAGCGCATTTACCGGCACACAGACTGCATCGCGAATGCTGCCAAATTGAAAGAGAAATGTTACCTCCGGCCCCTCCATGATGACGGGCACGCTGCCAACGCCGCTGCTCGCGACGCTGCCAACGCCGCTGGCGCTGCCGTTGCTGCTGTGGTGTTGTTGTTGTCGCTGGGCCAGGATTGCGTCTTGGTTGCACCGCCTCTAGATTGGCGTTATCTCAATAAAAGTTACGCTTAATGCTGCAAGCTGGCAGCAGCTGTTTCTTCCTGCAACTTCCGCTTGGTGGCCCTGTTGCAAATGCCAAGGACGAACGATGTTTTGTACTATTTCTGATATTGCTTTAATCCTGCTGCTGTTGTTGTTGGACGTTTCACTGAAAGTTTGCGGTTGGCTTCGGATTCAGTTGGTGGCGGCGGGTGTTTTGTAATCTTAGACAGCCATTAACGGATTTTAAATGTACCTGAAATGATGTCCAAAAATGAAATATTATTAGTTTGGCTTCTATCGACATTTATTGGCAGACGAGAATGCACTTTATTACACCGCTGCCCATGAAATATAAAGCAAAAATCAATTAAAATTTGATGGCTTTTGCATGGATGCGTTAATGGTTTATAAAATAATAAAAAAGAAACAAGTAAAAGTGCTTGTGGCGGCAGTGCCTCACTGGGAGATATCCTTTTGGGAGAACGGGTAAGGCTCAAAATGGGAAATATTCGGATTCTGAATATGTAATTAAAAAAACCTATATACTAAACTTGGGGCATCTAGATTTTAGATCGAATTATGGCATCGATATTCTGTAAGACTCGGTAGTTATCGTTCTTTTATAATGTATATGCGAGAATATATGTATATTTTAGTTTTTTGTATATTTTTATATGGGATAGAAGATGCTTCTTTTTGCCTGTTACATGCACTTGCACAAAATCAAAATGCCCTTTTTTCTTGCCAATTGTAAAGGGTATAGAAATGCAGCCGCAAACAAATACGATTAAGCTACAGTGCATCAAAAATAGAATGCAATTATTTATTATGATTCGATTTGGCAAGTATTTTTAAACGAAGAATATTTATTTATAAATTCTTTGGCGCTGATCTGTTTGAGGCTCCTATGTTTCGTTTTCAGTAAAAAGTTTAAAGATTGGAATTTAAGACTAGAATATGTATAAACGTATAATATATATCAAAACTATTTGCGAGTCGCTGATGAAAATAACTTAATGGAAAGTTTTACAATTTCAAAGTGACAAAAGGTTCATTAGACATATCGAATTTCGATTTGGGGCACGATATATAGCAACTAGCAGATCAAAAAAGTAAAAACGGGGTTTTTATTAGCACTCTATCAATATTTTCAAAACATTTGAGTAAGGTATGGAATTAGAGGATATAAAAGAAGCTGTGTCTTTTGCAGAAATGGTGAGAGCTTCTTTTTATAATCTGAAGCCATTGAGAATGGGGAAATAGGGAAGAATTCCTAAGTATGTAACAGAATGCCAAAGAAAGCATCTAAGGTACAAAAAAATTCCTGATTCAAATCTAGCTACGTTTGATTATTATGAGACCTAAATATGTCCAACTTGGTAGGTTCTTGTATAGTAGATATAAGGAATATTTCAGTTTTTGAATAGCTGCGCCCAATCTATCTAAAATTAAAAAATATTTAGTATCCATAGCTAGAGTATATTTTGGGATATTTAAGTGTCCAATCCTCGAAGTTTCATAAAGATCAAACAACAAACACCGAAGCTTTTGAAAAATGAATTTGTTATAGTGTGAGGTTTAGAGACACTGCACAGCTTGCGTGTGTATGGGTGTGTATAGGTGTTTTATGTGTGTATGTATAACAGGAAGTTAGAACGTTTGTAACGCAAGTTTCGCAGTTCAGAGTATCTTCTAGTCGAATACGCCCTTGAGAAACTAGCGTAGGTGAAAATCTCTATCTATGAAGAGCTCAATATATTTACATTTATAAACCTGAGAGAAGGATAAACGTAATAATTAAGAAAATAGTAAAAATATTTGCTTTTGCAATTTACAAAAAAAACCCGTATCTCGAGCTAGACATCCAGCTGCATTCAGCCAATAAAGAAAAAAAGATCACAAAGTAAACAAAAATAAAAAATAAAACCAAGCTCAACTTGTACTAATTGAATTTACATAGTTATCCCAAGAGCACTTAGCACTCGCTGTCTCAGGCAATAATATTGTTAGACTCGACTGTAAATAAATTGAGCCAATTCTCTCGAAACCCTTTTGAAATCGAATCGTTTAGTAAGTTAGGTCATGGCACGTGTATCTCAAAACAATGGAGCTATAAATATTGTTTGATTACGTCGCCTGCATTCGATTAGTTCAATATATATTAGATATAGTTAATTGGGTTTATTACAAAAACCGGTTGCTAATTGCCGTCAGATGAAACTAAGTATGGGAACAATTCTTTATACACACACACACACACGAAGAATTCTATACAAGCAAACAAAAAATGTGAATAGTTCATGTCAAGAAAATGCCAGATATTAAAAGCAATTAATAATGAGGCTCAACACGGGCGGGGGCCAAGAATGCAGAGGGGCAAACGAAAGGGAGGCAAGTACATACGTGCACATACACACATAGATACATACATATATATGTGGTATGTGTGTGTGGAAGACCAGAGGCCCAAAGTCAAAGAAATGAAAGCCAAGTCAAGAAAAAGACTCGAACGCGGCGGCCGACAAGCAACTTTCTAAATTTTTAAGTAGGTGTATGGAGTGTAAATGTTGTTGTTGTCATACCCTGTACGCATTTAAAATGTATGAAAAGGGTATACCAGTTTTGTGCAATTACATGTTATGCTGTATGTTGTTTTCGTTATATCCACCCATTTTCGTAATATCGATAAGTATCGATTTTGAGACATGGTCTTCGAAGAATAACTCGAAAATTATAAGGAATCTTTATCTTTTTGGAAGCCTTTCTCCATTCCCTTTAAAATAAAGAAAACAGTGGGACATACACTTTTTTGTATGCCATCTTTAAGCTTTAAAATTTTCAAAAAAGATCGGACTATAACTACCAGAGTAAATCAAGAATGCAGTCCCCATACAAAGTGTGGAGCAAATGTAAGAAGAAGCACAGCTGCTGTATGTATGTCTAGAGGGACGCTCGACACTGCGTGCAGGGTATCTTCTAGTCGGGTTACGGCTGTTGCTGCAGCTGCTGCTGCTGCTGGCAGAGGGATAGCGCGTAGGAATCAAGTACGTTTCGAATTTCTATTGAAGCTGCTGGCCAAATGGGAGAGGCTGTGGACTGGGACTCGGACTGGGCTGCGATGCTTGGAAGCAGTTGGAAACACTTCAAGTGGTTCCCAGAATTTAAGCAGCAAATGACGCAGCGCAGAGCCTAAAGCCGATGCTGGCATTTAACACAGACACACGCGCACGCACACACGTAGATACAGCATTAAATCTTATTTGTATCTATGAGATACAAAAAGGCAGCTTTGAATTTTTTTGACATTTACATAACAGCGAGCAACAGCTGCCCCGAACACGCAATTGTTTCTTATTTCCAATACTTATTTTGATTTCGATTTATGCTTTAAATATCTATTGAACAAAATTTTGTTGCACTGTTTGTATGCAGCAGACGCTGGCCCCTCTTTGTGGCATTGTGACTAACCCGTTATATATGTTGTTGCATTTGTTGTTGTTGTTGTTGTTGTTATTGCTTTTGTCTCTTGCCAGTTTTGTTTGTTGTTCTATGCGTTGCAATTCGATGTCGTTGCTATTGTCGCCGCGGCACGTTCTGTGTTAACTAAGTCAAAAGAGCAACTGATTTGGCCAACTGACTGAAAATGCGACAATAGCAGCAGCAGCAGCAGCAGCAGCAGCAGCAGCGGTGGCGACAGCAGCAGCAGCGGCAGCGGCAGTTGGCAGTGGCAAAAGCCAACTCAAAACCCGTTTTACTACACCAACACACACACACACACAGCGACGGCTCTTTCGCTTGCAGAGAGAGTGTGAGAGAGAGCGCGCATCTGGCTATGTGTGTGTGTGTGTGTTTGGGCATGTGTGTGTCTGCCTATGAACCAAAGCACTCGACCCAGCACGACAGCTCGTCCCCCAACGAAGCCCCCCTCTCGACGCCCGTTTGCTTTGTTCTATGCCCCATCGGTTTATGGCTCTTCGCCCCATAATATTCGCCACTTTGTTTGTTTCCTTTGTTTGTTTGTTGTAACGACCGTTGCCAGTGCCACTTCTTCAGGCGATGCCGCTGCCGCTGCTGCTGCTGCTGCTGCTGCTGCTTCTGCTGCTGTTGCCTTAAAGTAATCAACTAACATTGTTGTTGCCACTGCCGCAGTCGCTCCGATTTTGCACTTTTTCTCTTTTGTTCAACACCGCTGCCGCCGCCGACAACCCCCACCCCGCACACCCAGCCACTTGGTGCGCGCCCATCTTGTTTCGCTGTCATTGTCAAGGCTGTGCGAAAAACTACCTGTGGTAGCTGATAAGCGATTTTCATTGCGACACACCGCAACTTTCTTTTCGCATAGAGATGCGTACGTGATGTGGAAAATTGCTTAGTGCTTTGTCAACTGCATATTTCACAATTAAAGAAACTCGAGCTAGTTGAACATTATGGAGGAAAATTGTTTATTTATTTGCATACCTTGAACCCATTATAAATGAGTATAAGTGGAATCTCCGATGCCATAAGGGGACCCGCCCCTCGCCCCCCTTTCAACATTTCTTTCTCATAAACTAATATAGATTTCGTAAAAAGGTAATACATTCGGATATTTTTATACAAATCAAGAAGTGTTTGTATAGATATAGATAGGGTCTTATGCTTTGGTATATATACAAGTACATATGATATTTGTGTGAATATACATAATATGCATATGTGCAGAAAAATTTTAAAATGTTTGCGACAGCTCAGCGCTAGGTACAGGGTATCTCTATGTCGGACACTTTGCATTAGCGCACTATTTGTTTATTAATTCTTTGAAAAATAAACTATTCTTGGATATAAACAATTACTTTCATATTTTCTGCTAGCAAATTTCTTCTTTGAAAACTATTTTAAATATTTTTCGAATTTATTTAATCAATTGATGCTTAGAATTCTCAAGTGGTTACAGCTTCGGACTAAAAGTTTGCTGATAATAGAACTGTAAAATCTTAACTTTTGTTTATAGCTTTTTTCAATCTAAATATAGTTTCCTAATGGATTACAGGGTATTTCTTAGTCAAAAGACAACTATTAAGTCTTATCATTCCTCTTTGCCGATATAGACATTCAGCAAATAATAATCGTATAATACTTATTTAATTAGAAAACAATGCGCAAATTAGTGCTCGAAATGGTCACGTTTACAAATTCGTAAAACTGTCCGGTTCTGTTTTCCAAGTCTTTGTTCTGCTCTTGACAATGGCAAAGGACATTCAGGGCTCTTTTCCATTGTTTGTTTTTTTTTCTTCTTCATATACGGCCGGTTTCTTCAAGTTGTCTCATTTTAGCTCAGAGGCCAAGCTCACATGTTTATTTGCTGAAATATTCATAGATTTGCTTTTTTTTTTTAATATTTTTCAGATTGGGCAAACAGAAATGAAATGCAAATAGATGGGCCGGCTGGAAACGCTGCCCACGTTGGGGCTGGCTGATAAGGCTAGGCGACAGCGATCGGAACAGAGCGGATGGCGCAATGGCATCATCATCATCAGCTTCATCATCATCGATAGATAATTAGCAAGGTGATAATGGGGCCACTGAGAGTGAGAGATGCTGCCATGCCACGACAAGTTCAAATTCCAATGTGGGTGGCGACTGGGGCCCATTAAATGTGTGTGTATGCGGAGAGGGTAGGGCGAGTGCGAAGAACCCATAAATCGCATTCGGTATACGGGCAGAGCTCGTGTCAAGCATGGGACAGGCTGACGCACTAGTCATAAATACCAAGGCCAAGGAATAACTTGAACGTGTCTTCTTTATTTGTTTGTATTTCTAGCCACGCTCCACTTCTATGAAGATGGGCATCGAATTGGACTTGCTGCCGGCGCACAAACATTTACATCAGCCAGCAACAACAAATGCTATACAAAATGACACATACCGCTGCCATTGGGGCAGCTTGGCCCACTCGTATGCAAGGCCAGCTCGAGAACGAAAACAAAAAAACAAAAATGAACAAAATAAAAACCTGCTCTATAAACATGGTGACCAGTAGAGTCGCGAGCTGTTCGCTCATCTTGGGAATTTTGTTTGATACGCTTCTAGGGGGTATTACGAGTGTGCCATGAAATGTGTGACGCATCGTAGCAGGCATTCCAGAGCTCATATTGTAAGCCGGATCAAATCACTTTATCATATACATAGATGTCATTTGATCGATTGGGAGAAAATTAAGTTCTGGTCTGCAACATTTCTTGTTTTGGGTTTTTCACATATCTGGTATATTGGAGTTTTAAATTTTGTTGTTTTACCAGATATCATAGTATTTTTGGGTTTTACCATGCAACTTATATGTAAGAAATATCGGTTATTATATCATATGGCCTCTAGAATGCATCGTAAAATGATTTTTTTTGCACGAAAAACTCTTTTGTTTTTCTAGACATATTGACTAAATTCAGCATCACAGTTATCCTGACATATCTGCAAAACCCTATCGAATCGGACTGCTATATTATAAGACTGATATAGGAACAATCGAACGGAATTAATGATTTCTTATAGAAACATTCCCAAGTCACATGTCTACAAGGGTATTTAATCTTCGGCGTGCCAAAGTGATTTGTTTTTTTTTTCTTATTTTTTCGCATTTTGTTATTTTATTTGCACTTGTCTCTATATTATTTCTATACATTTTGCTGGCGAAATGGCACTGCTTAATTATTTGTGTATTTAATTTTCTTCCAACTATAATTTACTTATTATATGCATTTTCATTAGCAATTTTTTATTCAAGCACAAAAATAACAGCAAAATTCATTGCTTTTCGCCCAACAAAATACTTATTGTAGTTGCCAGCTTGTGTATATATGTATGTGTATAAATTAGTAGCGTATTTCTTGCAATTAATTTGAATAATTAATATGCACTGCCAACACACACACACACACACACATACATACATACACACACGCACACACAGAGAGCGCACAACCGCGACACACCTTCACTCGTGGCCCATTTCGACAGGCGCTTTTCTTTAGAATCTCAAAATTTTCTACTGTTAACGTGACCGTTGTGGCAGCAGCATCGTTCACGCCGTTTGTGCCCCAATGTGCTTGCCACAGACGCTAACGAGGTTAATTCGCACGTTTTGACTTTGGCTCGCTTGCCGCGCAACTGATACGAGGAAACTAAAGCCGAACGTTGGCTGAAGAAAAGAAAAAATATACCCAAAAGCATCGCTCAGCTCAATTGATTTCCGCTCTTCAAATTCTTGTGCTCCCTGAGCTTAGCGCTGCTCACAGAGCCGCTGCCAGAGCGACAGAGAGAGAAGGCACGAAAGAGAGAGAGAGAGCGAGAGCGCGCCATTTGTTGTTTACGCTATGTTGACGCAATTTTCTTACGCTGGATGCTACGTTGCGGCTGTTTTGGGCCTCTTGACGCGTTTCCTTAATTGCAGCTTCTTTTGTTTATTTATATCATTTGTGGTTGCGTTACGTGCTTCTGTTTCTTGGCCATTGATTGTTGTTGCTGTTGTTTACGCTGGCAGGTTTAGCCGCTAAATTCAATTGGCAGCTTTCACAGGTGTCTGTGCTTGCGGACTTGTAATTGAAAAGAGAGCGGCGCATGTGTGTAAGAGCGCCGTTGACTATCTAAGAGCGCACATTCGATGGAGTTGCCAGATTTGATTAGATCGGTGTAACGGAAATGTGTGTTTGAACATTAACGGAACAAAGTTAGTATTTTAGTATTAAAATACTTAAAATACTACGATAGAATTAGAGTTATATAAATAACTAGCGAATATTATACGGCTTTGCACAGCCCAGGTTAGTATTTAGTATATTTCGGCTAAAAAAGGTCCGATTTTTAAATTATTCACTCTTTTGGCAGCGTCAATTGACAATCAAATATTAAATTATAAATTTTGACCACATTTCTCAAAATTGAAATGGTGTTGTATTACAAGTTATTCCAAAACGAAGTCGATTCTAAAATTACACAAATTTTGATTATAATTTTATTTTATTATTAATTTTTTTACAGTTAATTGTTAATATGTATTACCAAGAACAGACTTAAATAAGCCGATTTGTATTCATTTAAAATTATTATAAAATGGTATAGCTAGAAATTCCTTTAATCAGATCTTAAAATAATCGCTAATTAGTCAAGAAAACTGTTAATAAAATTATAAACTAATTCTGGCTTTTGCCACCTTTCCATTTTTAAATCTTTATTTAGCTGGCTCGCGGCCCGGGGCTTGGTTTATTTAAAACAAAAGTGAAAAACAATTTTGTTTTTATCTATATAAATTTTTTGATATATTTTGGCTACACATTGGCAATTGTTTTACACTTCTGCGCTTCATTACGTGGAGATACTTCATTAATAAGCTAAGCCCCGGTACTCGCGCTAGCTAAATAATAATCAAAGCTAATAATAATATCTATTATAATATTAGATTACAAAACATTTGAATTATATTTGATTTGATTTCTTAAAAGCATTTCTATACATTTCTTAGCTATTTTGTAGTGAAGTAAATTCTCTAATTGTCAGCGCCTTGCGCATCACTTGTCGTATGCGTAATATATTGTGTTGTTTCAAAAGCCCTTAAGAGCTTAAAAGCTTTTAGAGCGTTCTCTGCCTGCTAAATAAGAGAGCCACACGAGGGAGCTTTCTATAGTCCTCTCACGTAGTAAAGCTTGCAGTACACTGCGCAAAATTACGTATACGCAACGTAAGCAATTAGCTGTTGGATTTATTAATTTTTGTACATTTTACACACATAATTTAAATAATTTGTATTCATTATTTGAATATGGTATTGGTTTTTTTTCTTTTTCACCAGCTTTTTTCCCCTGTATGTCTTTCTCGTGCCTGGCCTTTTCTAATTGAAGAGCGTAAAATGCACGTCAGAGCGGAAATGTAAACGGAAACGTAAAGCTTTTGCACAAATGTGGAAATGACAATAACAACAACAACAACAACAGCAAGAACAACATAATCGTTTTTCCACGCCAAGAGCTTTTCATTTTCAACAGCCATACAATTGCTGTGCACAGCAAAATGGGAACTGGCACACGAAGCGACTTCAAAAGGGAAGCGTAAAATTGTGCCAGCAACACATGGCGTCCCCAATTACCCAGCTCTTCCATCCGCCCGGGTAGCTGCTGACTGGGTGGGTTTTTTGGCTTTCGGAGTTCTAGGTTCTGCCCACAGACAACAAAAGCGCCTCACGTAATATAATAAAGAGATTTTCCGTAGCATACAAAGCGGCTGGCTGGTCCACGTGCCTGCGCCATATCGGGCTTGCGCCCACATTCTAATCGAAATCGGTTTTAGCTGAGCAAAATATAATTGCTCTTGTACTTTGAGAGCCTGTTCGCTTTGTATAGAGATTTCTATTATATCTCTTTTATCGCTTTCTGTGCTTTACTTGTGCTAATCAACAACAGCAACAGTTTGTTGGCACGCGTCACCTAGTCCCCATAAGGATGGATCGCAAGTGGGCCAGAGAGCTGCACAGTTGGTCAGATAGAGCGGCATTTTCCAATTAGCCTTGTCTAATAAAATACACACATGTGCTACGCCGTGCTCTTTCCACTCACACATTGTCATTTTCACAAAGTTGACATTGGCTAATGAGCTATCCAAACAACGAGCTTAAATGTTTTAATCCAAGGATAGAGTGTGGCAATTATTTGTGTCAACAAATTTTAGTTTCCTAAATATTTAGGTTTCTCTCTCGAACTAATACCTACTGGGAGGGCTTTTCTAAGATTGCCCTTTGCTTAGGTTTCTCAAAAGTAATACCATTCTTCCAAGATTGCCCTTGGTTGTAGTATATATTCTTCATTTGAAATTATATATTCTTCATTTGACAAAGCCAGGATTAGATTTGATTTTTTGACTAATTATATTTTTTGCGATATTTTTAAGATCTATAAACTGATGACTTCTGTCAAAGTCCAAATATGGTATATATGTCCAATAACTAAGTATATTTACTCGAAATATTCCAAAAAGTCAGCAAGCAATATTTAGGGGGTATTTTGTAATTTTTATTTAATTGTGTTCTATATCTAGAATTTTATTTTTAACATAATCATAAAGATTAATCATTCAAAGATCTGATCTTCCACTATCCGCATCGGCTCCGGCCGATATATTCAATGGTTCCTCGACAATCTTTATTTCCATGTTAATCGTATTATAGATTAGTTCTGTTGAATCTAAAGCAACAAATTCTTGCTAAAAGTATGTAAGCAATATATATGCGCTTTCATCCCTAGGCAACCCCTGCAGTTGCAGCTGCATTCCATGTTGTGCTCGCGTGTGTGTGGATTTTGCGGAAAATATATGAATGGCTTTCAATTCCTTCCGCTTATTATGAATTATATAGTAGCATTTCGCAATCGGCTTACTGGGGATTTCTATTCGCATACTATTTCTGCTGAAGTTCGCATTAAAAATCTTGCACATTCGTTCCCAAAAGTGTTGCCCCTAAAAGTATGCATTGAAAATTTTCGACCGTGAATTTTTTGACGAGCATGCTTGCCAATTCTTTATACCACTTACATGTTACTTCAGCTGGAAATTTATGAATAATCTGGGAAATCAGTGAATATATATTGTCCACAAAGGTGTGCCTCAGCAGAAATGCATTTAACAAGAAACAAACTCTTTTCTATATATACAGATACGTAAGTACTATATATATACATATTAGGAATATGAGCTATTGAATGTTTCCTGTATTCACCGTCAACTTTTCTGCTGCAGCAACGTGACGTAATCCTCTTAAAGTATATTCTTTAAACATAGTTTGTAGTTTACAGCTGGCGGTCGACTCAATCAAACGCTGGGCAAAGTTCGTTATACAACACGATTTAAGCCTCTTGTATTTTGCTGTTAAGCTCCATTTTAACAGGACTTTGAGTTTTATATGTTTTATGCAAATTTCGTAATAATTTGTAGATGCTTGTTAAACAAATGCATGCCCCTAGATATCATTTGAATAAATATGTATATAAGTGTAAAATAATAATAACAATAATAATAATAATAAGAATATTGCGTATCAATGAAAGCGAATATTATCATATAAATCGGAACCATTTGAATAATTGGAGATTTGTTTGCCCGACATATATACACTTACGTACCTAGAGCAGACCTTCAAAAAATGCTTTAAATAAACTCAAAATGACATCGATGAGAACAACCAAAGTTAAGGCAAACATATGGTGATTTTCTAATTGAGCGCGCCTCGTAAATCTATGCCAATGACGAGTTCCTCGGCTGTCCATTCCCTTGCCCCAATTTTTTTTGGATAAGAAAAATAAGTTAAAAGCAAAACTCAAGCTCAGCAATTTTGTTAGCTAGCACATTAAATTTACATATATTTCTATGAGTAAAACACAGAGGCAGTCTCAGCTTGGCTTCAGTTGCAGACCCTCAAAATTGGGGCGGCTTCTAAGTGGCCAGTTTGCCTGGGTCTGAATGGGAGGGGGCGGGGTGGCGCGGGCCTGGCTAATGCGGCAATTGTTAAACCGAATGCAAATAGATGTTGAAAGTTGCAGACTTCGTCTATGCCCGGCCGCGTGCAGCACATAAATCAGTTGCCGGATTCAAGCTGAAGCTGTGTCGCCATGGTGCACGCCTCCTTGTCGACTGTTAGTTTGGTAACGCGCTGAAGCGTTTTTATGGTCTGCATGTACAGTTTCTTGGCCAATTCCTTGTCGCGGCCAGCCTCCGAAGTTGGCGCAATTTCGCAGTCACTGCAAGTAGCCAAGAAATGTTGCACTACAAAGAAAATTAAAGAAAATGCCGCTAATGCGGCAACAGCCGGTTCCGGCAAAATGGCTCACAACTCACTTGAAGTACTCGCCGGTTACTTGCTTCAGCTGGGGATCCGTGGCCAGCCGTATGGCGCACTGGGCGCCCTCGCTGGCATTCTTCATGAACAGCCACATCCACGGGTAGGTGATCACCTTAACGCAAATGGCCGACATTAGCGGTGAGCTATGCGTGTTGCGTGCCACATCAAAGACGAATAAAAAATACAACAGAGAACAAAAGTTAGCTTAATTTCATTTCCCTTGTAATTAAAATGCAAAGCACGAAGCAAATAGAGATTCGTCGAATGGCAGATGCTCTATGGATAATAAAGAAAAGCTCAAATGATCAAACATAATTTATTTCGCTGAGATATATATTTTATGACAACATTTTTAAAGGACTTTTAATTAAAAGGATTAAAATTGAGGAAAAAGTAAAATTTCAATTGAAAAAAATGTTTTTTATGCATTTATGAGAGTAAGCACTTTGTATATTTATCAGGGCTGCAAACTGGCCTTAAACCGAACTGGTTCGCACTCGGAGTAAAGAACTATTGTTTACCAAGAATCTAGAAAAGTTAAACGAAAAATAGCTGAACCGAAAAACAAACGGCACATTATATTAATTTTTTATGTAGTTTGGTTCAAAATAAATATGTCTGGAGGAAGACCAAACCCAATTTGGGTCCCAACCATAGTATTAATCTATTAAAAGCTGGTAGTATAAGCAAGTGGAAGCAACTAGAGCAGGTAACTATAAGTAAAAATATGATTTTTGTATTAAGATTTTGAAAATATATGAGTATACATGGGTTCGAACCAGGAAAACCAGGTTTGCAAATCAAATAAGCAATAATTTTTTCCTTGAGTTTGCAGCCCTGATATCAATTTCCCAGCCGTAATATACTTTCAACTTATAATATGCTGCCTCTTATTCCCTTTGAAGCTATAATTCCCATAACCTATATGCCTTTAGCATACATTTCTTTAAACCCATTCATTGTATCTTCTAAGTGCTAATTAACATAAAGGCTCAGCATAAATTACGAATTTGGTGTAGATATATTTGGGTCAGATCTGTCAAGACGAATGTCTTAAATGGCCCAATTTAAGGGATATAAATGCTTTCACTTCGATTTTCTCGTCAGTCTTGTAAATATTTAAACTGGGTTATCTTAAGTAACATTAATCATGCCCAAATCGAACCAAACAAAAGGTTCTTTAAGCGCGAACAGGCTTTCGGGGAGTCGCGAGATTCATGACAATGTGATGGACAACTTTAATGGCATTTTTAATTGTGGCGACAAGAGACAAGAATAAAAACCATTTGGGGCATGCTACAATTGAACGTGCGTCATATCCAAAGCTGCCCCCGAGCAGGGTCGACTTTTTGTATACGCCATGCAGATGCCTTTTCAAGGAGGATTACGAACTCTCGCTCAATTTGTTTAGCTCTGTTTGTTGTTGTTGTTGTTTTTTTTTTGCTCCTGCTGCTGCAAATGGTCGCATACAATGGCGCAGGTTCACCGACACTTGAACATAATAAAACGATAAATAAATAATTAATGCGTTTAACTTTTCCATTTACGCTTTTTCCGTGACTTGAGCATTAACTGCTTTTTATTTTCATTCATTTTCATTTCACAGCACGGCACACAGATACAAGAGCACACACACACCCACACACACCCACACACACGCGCAGCCATACAAAAGCTTGTCAGAGTGTGCGTGCGTCTGTCTATCTGACTGCTCCTCTTCCTCCTCCTTCTCCTCTCCCACCTGCTGCTGCTGCTGTGTGTGTCTGCCCCTATCATAGAGTGTAAATGGTTTCATTCAACGGGCCCGGGGTTGCAACGCTTTTAAAGCTTGTTGCCCTTGCCACAACCATCAACCTGAGCTGCCCTACCCTGCCCCCTGGCCTGAACTTCTAATTCTTTAGATGCATTTCTGAATCGCATTAGGCGACCGTAGGGCTTGTGCGGGCTGAACCGCTAAGCCGGACAAAGTTCACGTTCATCGACCCACCAAAGTTCAGTCGATTACATGTAAATGTTTCCCGTAGAAAAACGCAACAAATTACACAAACACACACACACATGTATTTAAATGCCTTGCCAATGAGTGTAGGGTATCCAATTTTTTAATCTTAGAAATTTTACCATACGTTTGAATAATGGTTGGCAGCTTTATACATTTTTTTTGATAAAAAGTGCCTTAAAAAAAGTTGTGAGAGTATTTTCAATTGATTCTTCAATAATAAAGTTTAACTTAAACATGCCCAAGAGATATTTTAGTGTATTTAATTTTTGTTTTCATATATTTCATATATAAGACATGAATTCTAGAAAATGTGAATTAATTCTGAGAAATATCTATGAGCTATTTATAATGCTTATAAGCATAGATATATATATATATATTATATTTTATGCTTATAATAAAAATGTTCATAAAATTTTTACGCTTTTCAAGAATTACATTCTTTTTGTTTGTTTTTCATTAAACTATTTAAAGTAAATATATTGACAGGCTCACATAAGCAGATAATTTAGTAAAATGTTGAACAATTGAAATGAATGATTTTTTGTTATTTTTAATATCATTAGAGGCTAAACATAGTTACAAGCAATCAAGCCATTTTTATGAAATTGTACTGGCATCTATTGCCTTCTATTAAGACTGCATTCATACACTAGCCTGAAATTCAAGCCTGGCTCCTCGTGTTCATATGGAAACGTATTGTTAAACTTAAAAGATTTGCCAAGTTATATGTTCAACAAACATTTAAGCAAAGCAGCTTTAAAACTTTATTGATTTTCAATTCTTTAAGACAACATATAGCGTAAACCATTTCAACTAGACCAACATTGAATTACTAAATTGTGTTCAGGAATAGATAAGACAGACAGCTGCTTGAAGGCGCAGTTGCACTTCAATAAATTATAACAAAAATGTGCCTGATTGACTGACTGACTAACGGACTGACTGACAGGCAGGCAGACAGGCAGAGCCTTGACCGTCCCGGTAAGGGGAATGAGGAACTGAAGAGTTGGCAAAGTGCAACACATAGCTGACAGCTGTTTCAGCAGATACGAGCCTGACAGTCATAAAAACAACGAAAGTCAGAGAGTTATATCTCAGATGCATGTCCAAGTACAGGCTCTTCTTGCTCTGTGTGTGCCTGTCTGTGTGTATGTGTGCAAAGTGAAACAAAAGTTCAATTTGGCGCTACAAAGTCTGTAAATAGAAAACCTACTTGAAGAGGCACAACATGTACAGAAAAAGTTCAAAACGACGGCAACGAACTGGAGCTGGAACTAGAACTGGAACTGGTGAAACAAGGGGTGGGGTGAGGTGAAGTAAGGGTGCACAGGTGCACAGGTAGCGGAAGGGACAGGAAGTGTATGCATGCTAGCTGCTTGTATCTGTGTGCATCAAGGAAGCAATATACACACACACACAATCACACACACAGCACTATGGGAAACTTAGATAGTTTATTTTTGATAAAACCCCATTCCGTAAATTGCTTAAGATAAACTACTTTTGGCTTTAGGCCAAGAGAGGAAATGCATTAAACTGCAATTTTACATAACGGACATATTAACATGAAATAATTATGTAAAGATAACAGCTGTTAAAAATTGCGAGTGCTTAATTCCTTTTGGTTGTGTTTCAAATGATTTCATTTTAATATTTTAAAAACTAAATTGAAAAACTTGTATCTCTTTGTTTTGAACTACGTTTATGTATATATGTATATGAATTATAGATATAGTTGATTTATAGAGATTGGATTTGCAGCAAGGCCTTTAAGATGAAGTATGATAAGAAAATTAAACTTTAGTTCAGAGATCTTTATACTTAATAGAGACAGTAGTTGTGAACACCGACTTGGTTCAATGAACGTGAGTTCTTGTCCTAATCTGTACGTTATGTACGTTTTCGCCTAAAGATCGGGCACTTTTTCCCATGGTGCACAGTCGAGGCAGATATGTGGGTGAACTGCAGGCCATCTCATACACGTCCACTTGATGTTACTTCCGCTGTTCATTTGCTGTTTTATTGCCGCAGCTCGAGGGCAGTTTATGTGGCCCGTGCTGGTCTGTTGTTGCTGTTGTTATTGTTACCGCTAGGATCACGTGCCACGTGCCTATCCCTGCCTTAGGCCCTCACTCACTCTCCCGTCAAGGTGCTGCTTTTTATGTCCAAATGATTTGTACGCTTGCCCCGGCATTTGATTCTTTTCTTTGTTTCACTTTGCTTCGCAGTGCAACTCGAAGCATTTGCAAATCGTAATGACGCATGTTAACAACGTTTTGGCCTGGCCATGTGGCAGCTGCCATTGGCAAGCGGCCACCATTCCTATACGATACACCATTCATAAACATATGTCGACATTACAATTCTGTGTCTATGATGGATTATGCTTTCGTGGCTTCTGACAGCTGTAACCTATGTGTGGCAACTGTCCAGCTGGGTGGCGGCCATAACACAAATGCCTGCCACATGCCATTATACTCACAACTACAGTTAACTATATTTTCAATTATTTCTATTGAATTGTGTAATTTGTGATGCACACATTTCCATACGTGTGTGTGCCTATGTGTGAGTGTGTGTGAGTGTGTGTGTAATTACATTTGTACAGCATTTCTGATTGTGATCGTCTCATGGCTGCAAAGTTGTTAACTATTTGAATGTCTGCACGCATTCACACACATCAGTTACAGTCATTTGTTTGGTTTATTTTGGTGAAAACATGTTAAGCTAAGTAAATCCTAAATAAAGCCTGCTGCAAATCTACTCTTAGCTAGTCCAGATAAATGAGCGCAACAGAACTTTTGACTGACCCGAGCAATTGAATCGAAATATCATAGCAAGCAAACTGTTTGGATGTTAACGACAGTCATTATTATTGTTTTATCTTGTGCCCCAAATGTTACTCAAGCGAAATTTAAATAAGTAAGAGTAAGCGCCAGTAGGGAGTTTTCGACTAGCAGATGCCCTGCTGTTTATGGTTCGATCTTTATGAAAATAAAAGTGTATAAATACTCCCAAGTATGTCTGCAAGGGTATTTTATAATTTGCAATCTAAAGTTTTTCTCTTATATTTTCATTAGTCTTTATATTTCAATAAAAGACGACAGACTTTGTCTGCACACTGCTATTACCCACTGTGTACGGGTTTTTCGGTTGAGAAATGATTTTGCTTTGCATCAAATTGTTTGGCTTTGACTAATTTATGACTTCCAAAAAGTTGCAGATTTGCGTTTGCAACAAAAACTGAAGTATCAATAAATCTTGCATTAATATTGTAGACACCATTGAAAGATGTCGGAAACCGTGCCAGGCAGGACGAGCTGGGCGTCGCACCCGTTTGTCATTCGAACTTTGTTTGCTGACACAGCGGCGCCCATTGGCAGACAGAAACAAATGCTAGTCACAGCCGCAACAACAGGGCAATCAACAACGACAACTGCAACAACAATAGTATCAGAAAAAGGAACAGCAACAAGAGTAGCAGAAGCAACAGGAACAATAGCAGCAGCCATTGGAGAACAAGAACATCAGGAGCAGAAGAAATAGCAGCATTAGCAGCAGCAACATCAAGACCAATGACAGAGACAGCAGCAGCAACATTAGGAACAGCAGCAATAGCAGCAGCATCTACAGCAACATCAGGAGCTGTACAAATAGCAACATCAGCAGCAACAGCAGCGGCAATAGCAGCAGCAACATCAGCTACAGTAGCAGCAGCAACATCAATAACGGCAGCATCACATGCAACAATAGCATCAGAAACTGCATCAGCAACAACAACAACAGATGCAACCACGGCAACAACAACATCAGAAGCAGCAGTAGATAGCAACACCAGCAGCAGCAACGTCTAGAGCAATAACAGAGACAGCGACAGCAACAGCAGCATCAGGAGCAGCAACAAAGCAGCAGCATCTAAGCAACATCAGGAGCTGTAAAAATAGCAACATCAGCAGCAATAGCAGCGGCAATAGCAGCAGCAACATCAATAACGACAGCAGCAACATATGCAACAATAACATCAGAAACAGCATCAGCAACAGATGCATCAACAGCAGCAACAGCAACAGCAGCGGCAGATAGCAACATGAGCAGCAGCAACAGCATCAGCAGCAGCAGCCGCAGCAACAGCAACAACCATTGTCAACTGCACCTGGCTGGGCAATAACTCAAAGCTGCACAATTTAGACAAAGTTTAGGACCCCGAGTTGTCCTTGTTGGCCCAAAAAAGTAGGCAATTGTCAAGTGTTGATGTCGGGCAGCGAAACGTATCGCGCCTCGTGCTTGGCATTTTAATTATCACGTTTCCCTTCTGTTGCATAAGCAGTTGCAAATGTGTGTGCACGAGCCTTTGAGTGTGTGGCAAGTGCCACTCGATGCTGGATTATCTACGCAGCAGCTGATGAGAGGGGCTACAGGGTGGCGGTCATAAGTACCCGCAACTTGGTTGCAGCTGTCAGTTGCTGCTGCTGTTACTGCCGTTGCTGCCGTTGGTGCTGTTGCAGCTTGTACTCATTTTGTGCTTTTCGCAATTTGCAACTGTTTGTCGTGTTTGCACGTCCTTTTCTGTGTATTGTGCAAATTTGGTTCTTTTTGTTTTTTTTGTATTTTCCAACCCGCACACAAACATCATATAAATAGAAATTTCTGGGTAGTTGGTGGCTGCGCCGGCAACAAATTTGCATGCGCTGCCTTGAAGCCTATGTCAGCATGCTCCTTTTTGGCCCAGTTCTGCTAATTCTACTCTCTGCTTAATGCAGTTGCAACTGCTGTCCTTGACAGTTATCCTAATGGATTTTTGTTTACACAGCGCTTAAACCTTTTACAACGACTGTGATAACCATCTAGCTATAATAGCAGGAGGCCCCTTATTTCGCTGTCGCATTTTGGTTGAAATTATATTAAATGGGTACTTTTAGAAGAGCAAAAGCAATTAAATTTTGGATTATGGATTTGCATTTATCTTTCTTTTGGTCGCACAGTTGAAGCCAGGCCAATCGAGGCCAGTCGAGAGACAATGGTCATTTAAGCAGAGCTGTCTGTCATTGTGGTCATTCTGGCTCCGCTGCAATCCGCAAGGAATATAAACAGGAAGAAAACACTCAACTAGGACAGGATACGCTTAGTTTTGTGTATGAGCAGGGCGCACTGCGTCAAGTTTTTCTGTCACAGTTGTGCGGAAAAGGAAGCGATAAGAACGCAGCAGATAACTCCTGTGCGACTGTTCACATTTGAGAAAAATAGCTCGTTCCTTTGCCAACAATTTTTGTATAAGGTCGTTGGCAATCCTCTTAACTTCTCACTGATGTGTGTAATTCAAGGAATATATAACGACATCTCCATCGACATGACCATCAGCTAGGCAAAAAACCTCTGAATGGGGTGCTGCTCAAGGGAATCATGCCAAACATGGTTACCCACATATCCTGTTTTTTACCTAGCCCATGCTTCATCTCATGGGCCACAAACCTCCGGATAAGCTCGTTACTGCTCATCCCTTGAAGACCTTATTCTAAGAGCTGTTACGTCTAAGAGCTGTTACTGAACTGAGATAAATTCTAAATGCCTGGAGGACCTTTCCTTCATCAGTTAATTGATGGAATATTAATCCCATCATTATTGTCTACATGGGTAGCACTCTGGGCCAGCATCTGTTGGGATAATCTGCTTCAACCTGAAGATCTGCAGAGTCGGAATAGGCTTGTTTGGACTACTCCTTCGGATGGTCTAAATCATTCTGTGCACTTAGGCCAACAAGAGTATGTATGAAGAACAGTCCGACTTACCTAGCCTAACCTAGCCAAAGCCTATTTATTCGGAATTCTGATTTACTGATTTCTAGTCTAGAATGCTTTAATTTTTACTTGCTGTTTATATGTATACTAGTGGCCTTGCCTGTGGCAAGTGTAAAGTAAATGTTCTCAAAAAGCTTTGAAAATGATTTTGAAACTGGTCGGATGGTCAACAAACAACTTTCATACAAACGATTTCCGCCAATTTACCTATGTTGCGGGTGGAATTTCCCAAATCGCTGAAACACGTTTTCATTAAATTCTTATGCAGAGCTTTGAAAATAAGTTTGAAGCAAATCCGGAAAAAAAAAACTTCACCAAAAAAATCTTTAAACTGCACTTTCTACCGAAGAAGTTTGGAATTTGCGAAAAATGTGAAACACGATTTTTTATGTAGATCCTTTAATACTGTTGTCTGTCATTTAATACTGTTGCGGGTGGAATTTCCCAAATCGCTGAAACACGTATACATTCCTTTCTTATGTATGGTTTAAAAAATAAGTTTGAAGCAAATCAGACAAAACTTAAAACTTCACTCAAAAAATCGTTGAATCGTTGAATTCTACCGAAAAAGTTTGGAATTTGCGAAAAGTGAATGAATTTTTATATATACATATCTTTAGATATGAATTTTTTTTTGACCCCATTTCCACCAAGGAGGGATGGATTTTTCGAAATGTATGAAACACCCCTTAAATGAGTTTGAACAAAGATCTTTGAAAATGAGTTTGGCCGATCGGATGGTAAACAAAAAAGTTGTGTACAAACGTTTTTCGCGATTTTGCCTCACTTGCGGTTGGAATTTCCCGAAATCCCAGCTTCCTATCTCTTACGGTTTGGGCTGTTCGTTGATCACCAATCAGTTAGTCAATAAGTCAGTCAGGACAAACAGTTTTAAATATAGAGATATCCACTGGTCTACTATTGTAAGGGAAAAGTTTAGTTTTCAAGCCGAGCACTTTCTGATTCCACGAAATCAGCAGATAAGTCCAACCTTCCAATCTTGTCATGGTCATCATCAAACGGAATTCAAGCCCATCTTTTCGAAGCCTTTAATTACATTTGGTTTGGACTCTGGCCTTTGATGATAGCTTAATGCGATGCCAACTGTCGGGTCACGTTCAGCATTTGGCCAGCACTTGAACCACCATCAACGCCCACAGTTGGGTCACGTTTAGCCAAATGAAAGTGTAAAAAGTTTTGCGCGACCGCGAAATGAGCTTAAAAATTTAGTTGCAGCTGCAGTTGCAGTTTGCACTTTGCGCTGAGTGCAACTTGTGGGTTTTCGGTTTTGATTTCAATTTTCGTTTATATACCCTGCAGTCATTGAGCACGGCTTCAAAGGGCCTAATGTTTATGTGCAAATGTAGCTAACAGGCAGGAGGAAGGTTCGGAGAAGTCTGAGTCGATCTATCTGTGTGAAAATATTAAATCGAAGAGAAAGTACAAAGGAGACAAACTCCATAGCTCGTAAATCATGAGAGCTAGATACACTAAATGTGGTATTTAGTTTTTCTTATAGTAAATCGAGATTAAAAATAATTGCTTATTTGTATACCTCCCCACATTCCCTCCAAAATGGAAAAATCGGACTATAAATACCGAAGTTCATCTAGATTCTATTTCCGATACATATTATGCGGCTTGAAGCGGCAGTTTGTGGCTAAGTTCTAAGGTATCTACTAGTCGGTCACTTTTTACTTAACCACTCTTAGTTGTTATTTTTGGCCTGGCCTGGTTACTTACTTGCGCAGGTGCCGGGTGCCTCTCACCAGTCCGGGAGTGCAGCAGTTGACCGTAATGGGGGTATCTGCGGGGAAATCAGCGCGTTATTAAAAATGAAATACTCTTGGCCCGGTCGAGTTAAGCATTTCAATAATTTACCGACCGAAAAACTGTGCAATTTACACAGCCCAGAAAGAAAAAACGAGAAAGAAAGGCTATCTTCGGCACGCCGAAGATTTAATACCCTTGCAGAGCCAACCTTTTCCTAATGCTCACAGTTCTTTGCCCGTATCTTAGAAGCACAGGAAAAATAGTAAATGCCGAGTATGGTTAAGATATGTTTTCCACACAACAACTTAAATTTCGACCGATCGTTCCTATGGCAGCTATATGATATAGTAGTCCGATGTAAATAAGATTATGCATAAATGGAGGGAGCACAGTAAAACTAATAAATGCCGAGTTTGGTCAAGAAATCTAAATAAACAAAAAGTTGTTCATACAAGAACTTACTTTTCGACCGATCGTTCCAATGCAGCTATATGATATAGTGGTACGATGTTGATAGGATTTGGTATATATATGAGGAGTATAGTAAAACTAATAAATGCCGACTTTGGTCAAGATATCTTATAAAACAGAAAACAATTTATACAACAACTTAATTTTCGACCGATCGTTCCTATGGCAGCTATTTGACAAAGTTCCGATCCAGCTGGCTCCAACATATTTACTGCGTGCAACAGAAAGAAGCACTTCTGCAAAGTTTCATAAATATAGCTTTAAAACAGAGAGACTAGTTCGCATAGAAACAGACAGATGGACAGCCGGACCTGGCTATATCGACTCGGCTGTTGATACGATCAAGAATATATATGTATATCTCATGCGGTCGGAGATGCGTTACACATTTCACGACAAAATCATAATACCTTCTGCAAGGGCATAAAAATATATAAAAAATATTCCCCCATGGCCAGCACTTACCTTTCAGCTCTCGGGCGAGCCAGCGCGTTGCCAAAATCACGGCCAGCTTGGAATGGGCGAAGGCATCGCGTGCATGGAACTTCACCGAATAGGTGCCCACATTTAGTGGATCATCGAAATCAATTTTGGCCGCCTGATGAGCGTGCGCCGACACAAACACAATCCGGCCCTGTTCCGCCCGTCTCAGATGCGGCAGTAGAAGCTGCGTCAGCAAAAACGGCGCCAAATAGTTCACCTGGCTGTGCGGCTCGAAGCCATCCGGCGTTGGTATCCGTGTGTTACCAAACACTATGCCCGCATTGTTCACCAGCACATCGATGCGCTCGAACTCGGACATCAGTTGGCTGGCGAGCTGGTGCACGCTGCGCAGGGAGCACAGATCCAAATGGCGAACCTCCACAAAGTAGCGCTCGGCGGGGTTAACGTTGTCCTCGGCTGAGGTTGGAGTGCGGCAGCCCAGCTCCCGCTTGATAATTGCTGCGGCTCGCTCGCCCTCGGTTAGATTGCGGCAGGCAAGTATAATGCGGCCGCCACGCGCCGCCAGCGCTTTGGCAATCTCAAAGCCAATGCCGCTGCTGCCGCCGGTAACTACAACAATTTGCTCCTTGATTTGATTATCGTTGGGACACCGCTGGCCGCTCATTATGGTGCTGCAATGCGGGTTATATACAGAAATGCAGTGTTAATGCAGGCATGGATGTGGTGCAAATCCAACCGTAATTTTGTGTAACCAACATGTGGTCTAAAGCCGGGGCTGCTGTGTGTGCGGCCCCTCAGGCTCATTGATAGGCGTAAATAACATCGGACAGCCTATTTGCATATGCAAACTCACAAGTGCAGAAGTTTAACTATTATTTAAGGCATCTTTAAACAGTCCGGAATATTGTTAAAACATTTTCTTATAAATTTCTATCTCAAACAAGCTCGTTACATTTTTGCTTTCTAATTAATTTGCAGTAACTTTAACTTTGACCTTTGAGTGTCAATCGAAAAAGTCGTAATTTAATTTCTGTATTTTCATATTTAATTAAAGTGTTTGAACCGGGCGTAGTGAAAAGAGCATAACAGTAAGCACTTATGTTATGATGCCAAGCTAAGGCACACTTTTAACAGTCATATGTTATTGTCTGTGCATTATGTAAAGCTGTTGCTAACGAATTAACATAGTTCTGTTCAACCCTTTTTTAAAGTAGGGCTTAAATAAGGCTTCCGGAATATTTGCAAACTAACAATCATCTTTAAATTAAACCAAAATTTACCTTTTTTAAATTCTGCAAACTAAATTGTATTTAGCCAATGCAAATTGCTGCTGATTGTGCCTTTATATTAAATTGTTTTATAACAAGCAACATGGATACCAAGCATTAAAAGCCGCAGTAATTGATATTAAATAGTTAAAGTTTTGAGCATAAAAATTGTTCATACAAAAACTTTATCTTTGTTGTTTCTTCTTCTCAAATTGACAACAGAAACTTAAATTTCTTTTCTATTTTGTTTTTGATGTCTATTTTCTTCTCTTTTTTTTACTTGGCTAAAGTTCAAACAGCTCAAACACATTGATTGCTTTTACTTAAAATATCAAAAAAATTAGCAAATAAATTATTTATATTGAGGACTTTTTTTTTAAAGGGAACAATCAGACAGACGGACAGAATATCTTAAATTTAATTGTAAAACTTATTAGATGGGGTTGAAAAAAAATTAAAAAGTGGTTCGTATTAAAATTATTTTCGTATACGACTCAATTAATTATAAAGTTTCACAATTTTAGCCCACACATAATAATTATAATTGATTGAGGCTCTCGTAAGAAACTTATCTAATTTTCTACATTACTTCAGCAACTTTCTTAGATTGTTTCTGCTGCTTGGCATTATGACCTTCCGCTTCATTGGTTGACACTTATTTGGCACTTAAGTAAGTTTTACCTTCTCAAAGGTATTTGCAGCGTTTCAGAATTCATTTGCCATCGCATTTACTTTTAGCCAACTTGTGCAAATCCACTTTACAAATATTTGCAGCAGCTTTTGGCACTTACCGCAGTTGTCAGTTGCCAGTTGTTACATATTGCACCACATTGCTCTCAGTGCCACGCCCCCACATCTCGACCATGACACACCTGCACACCTGCACATCTGCAACTGGGGCAGGCCACAAAAACCGCGCTTTTGCTCAAAAGCGCAACGCGCAAAAATAATCTTTAGATATTACATATTATCCCGCTGCTCCACGGAGCAGGCGCTTGAGTGGGCTGGGGCCGGCTTAGCCCCGACTTGGGACCCTCTTTATGAAATCCACTTAAAAAGTTTCGAGTGAAGCGCGTTCTTATCCCCGTGCACACGGTGAAAGGAGCATACTCGTGTGTTCCAATTGAAGAGACTTGGCATTTGGCATGTATATTCGCGGGAAAATCTTGAAAATATATACAAATATATTTCACTGGTTCAAGTTAGAACAACAAATACTGTAGGTAACCTCTACAGATCGACACAAAAATAATTTGGCAAAGCATTTCCGCAGATCGAGAAAATCTATCGGAACTGTTCTAGACCAGTTTGTGCTCCCAATTTCGATTCAGATCAAATGAAGACTGCTTTTGAAACTGCCATTCGGCATCGATTGAATATAGAAAACTATTCGAAAACTTTTCGAAATCGGACAAGAATACCTAAACGAAGACGGGTTGAAATCTATTCGAGTTAACTTTTATCTCGACTAGCCGGTCTATATATATTTCGCAGTCTTGAAGCTGTGAAGATCATATTAAAACGAAGACTTCTGATGATGGCATGGCAAATCGGAAAAATACAAATCTCTTAACAGGCTAGCCTGTCTGTGAACTGTAAGCGAGTATTGCGCAATCGGTTGCACCCGACTGCAATATTCTTATTGTTCCTTTTTTTTTTGTCTTCACCACGACATTTATGTGCATGCACGTGTCCGGCGAAGCGTCGCGACGTGGCCAAAAGTTTGCAATGGGCCACAACTTATCGTTAGGGCTGCGTACTACGCGTTTCCTTGTTGCCCCATGAATATGCATTTGCTGCCCCCGTTCACTTACCGCACTGTAATCACAATGCCGACCACGACGGCTGCAATGGTGGGCCACCAGGTGGAAAAGGGATCAGCCTGCTCGAATATGGTCAGCAGGCGCTCCATTCCGAGTGTGTGTGTGTGTGTCAGTGTGTGTGTTTGTGCAGCTTGAAGACTGTCTCCGCACGCTTGCTGATGAACAAATGTGCTTCTGCTGCTGCACTGAACCGCCTGCGAGCTCCGACTGAACTGTAATCGTAATAATAAATATAAATTCTGATTGTGTGCATTCACAGCGGGAAAGCCGCTCAGCTTGCGGTCCGTCTGTCTGCGAAACTCTGCCTCTCCCTCTCCCACTCTCACTCCCTCTGCATCTCCCACTCACACTCGCTCTCACGTTTTGCCATGGCGACAATTGAATTTAAATGGCTGCCCCGTTTCGGCATATTTTCAATTTACATAAATGCTTGTTGCGCGGCATTAAAATGAGCGCTAGACAGAGACGCCAGCTGGTGCGGGTGAGTGCGAGCGGGCGCGACAGATACTTGATGCCAGTGTTGCTAAGCACCTGTCGCTGCCACTTTTAGGTTAGGTGTAAATATGCCCCAGCTCCGGCGTTAAAAAAATATAAAAAACGCGCGCTATTTACACGCGTTTTTCCATATTTCATTTGAGTTTTAGCCTCGCTGCCTTTTTTTTTTATTTTATTTTGTGGTTTTACGCATTTACGGTTTGCATATTTTTTGCGTCTGGCAGCTAAATTATTTTATTTAATTCATTGCGTGCCTGCCCCTGGCACTGGCCACCAATTTTAATTACATTTAACAGCTGCTGGGTGCTACGATTTTGGTTGTTGGCTGCTACATTATTCAGCTGATTGGGACATAAGTTGGTGGAGTTCCTGATGAGGGTTAGCTAAAGGATTGGAGTAAAATATTTCGAAGTATTTGCACGTCAACTGTACCTAGGCAAAGGATTTATGGCGTTCATGTATTCATACTCATTTTTGCATGAAATATTGTTTAAGTTAAAGCTTTAAAAATAAAATTCTCAAGCGCAGCCAACTTAGCGCATACGTGAATAAAGGCTTCGTGCTGCCAGATCGTAGTTATAAAATTCACGAACATCGTGACAAGTCACAAGCTTAGCTGCTGCTAACTTAGCTTTTGTGCTGCCAGACTGTTAAATCATGAAATCAGCCTCAAATCATGATAGTGAATCGTTTAGTTGCCGCATGACAGCTTCCCTTCACTGACTCACTTACCGAGAACACCCTTTGTTGCTCCAATTAAATTTAATCTATTAGAGCATACGTGTACGTATGTATTTATATATATACTTACTGACCCCTATAACGACAGAGCATTCAATCACTGACTGCTGCAGTCTTTCGCATCCATTTCCGGCTATTCAATTGAAGGTTTGAGTGGACGAGTCCCATGCGCATTCGGAACGGTTCCAGCTCCAGCTTCAGACGACCAGCATATTGATGCATTCGCTTACGAGAACACACAAAATTGCATGTTGGGATGAAATTTAAAATAATTCTCGTTCATATTTTTTGTTTTTTTTTTATTTTGTTTTTATTCGTTTATTTAACGTTTCTTCGTTTTACATTACTCGTATAGCTGATGGCGCCTTTCGGTTAGTTTTGCTTTCACTTTAGCTAAGTCATTCGCTTTAGTTAGTTTGCTTTTGCTCAGACAGTTCGTAAATATTTAATAATTGCTAAATTGTTTTTTCTTTTTTTTTTCTGGGATATACTGCGCTGATGTGCATGTGTGTGTGTGTGAGAGTGGGTTGTGTGTGTGTGAATATTTGTAAGACTTGCTTGGAACTTGTTTACATACATATGCGTTGCTTAGCGTTTCTCTTATTGTTAATGTGCCTGTGTGTGTGTGTGTGTGTTTATGTTTTTTATTTAAATGTATTATTTAATTAAGTTAATATATGAGTTCTAATGGAATTTAATTTCTATTTCAAATGCTGAGTTTTCTGAGTTTTCATTTGCCTTTATTTACAATCAGTTTTATGCTTAAGATGACAAGCTAAAAGTTGACGAACAGAAATTGTAGAATTTACATCAGAACCTATTCTTATATAACTAACTATATTGGGCGTGCTTAACTAAAGATTCTAGTTTGCCCTTGAAGTTGACTAAGTATAGTTTCTTCAGTTAAGTGTCATCTTCAAGTATTTCGGCGAATGAAAAAACTTCGTTTTACACGTTTATAATCGCTAAGGAGCCATTAATTGGTTTTAGTTTCAGTTTATTTTAAATTAATATCACTAACAAGCCTTCTGTTTCTTTTTTCCTTTTCCTTATCATGAATTAATCATTTACTCGTTTATAGAATATTTAGTGGAGCTAAAGCTGCGGCAGTGCAAAGCCTTCAAAACTACATATGCTCAGCTCTATAAATTTGGAATTTTTTGCATTCGAGCTTGTACATTTTTGTATCCCACATATCTGAAATAGTTCTCATAGATTCGCACTGCCCCAGCCACTAGTCTATTCAGTTGGCATTAATTTAGTTGCATTTATTTAAAGTATGATCTTTAGAGTTTCTAAATATAAAGTTAAACTTTTGTTTGGTCGTCAATTGTGTATATATATTAATATATAATTTTAGCGTAAGCATACAATTTTTACTATTATTCATTTAATTTCCTTCCGATTTACAATTTTCAATAGTTTCTTGTGATTGCCTACTTAAATACTAGGGGCCAGCACAGGCGCTTCCCCGCCAAGGCAATGAATCTTAACCCCTTAACGTAACTACCTTCAACTATGTATCAAATTAGGAAATTTTAATATAATATAAAAAAAAACTATTAGGTATTTACAATTGGTACAAACTGGAGCACTACCTTTGAAAATTGTTCGGCAATATTGATGGTTTTGTTGGTTTTCTCATATCTCGAACCGGTCGACTAGATTTCGTGTGTGCCTGCGACAGCTGACGATGAAAAAACTTGTTGTCATTAACAATTTATGGACATTACAATTTATGATATTTTGTAATCTCAGAGCGAAAAGTTCGCATGCATAACTATCTATTTATTTATTTATTCGTATATGCAATCAATAACAAGTCAGCGCCATCGGATCAATTAGTTATGACTACGTGGGTGTGGGTGGGTGGGTGTGTGTGGGAGGGGGTACACTAAATACTACTCATATGTATTGTGGGTGTTTTTAATACTACTCCACAATTTATATGCATATATGTACTTTTGTGGGCCATCATCTATGTACAAATTGTCGCATGCTCAGTTCCGCTGATTTATATTGCAGCGTTTTTGGTTTTTGCTGCTGGCATTTTGGTGTTTTAGCTCTTTGGTTGTCTGTTGGCAGCTCCGCATTTAAGTGGCCGTTACGAGGGTCAAAATATAATCTGCAAATACATATGCACATATACACATAAATGCATATGTATATGTGAAACAAATATGAAAATTCGATTAGCGGCTTTCCATTTTGTGTGCACTTACAAATCATTCAACAGCGAAACGAATGGATGTCAAACATTGCGCTGTAGATTGCCCGTTTTTTGGTCATTCGCAACGACCAATATGGTAAATAAAAAACGTAAAACAATTTGGGTGAATATAATGCAAAAATTGCATAAATGCTAAATTTGTGAATACAATTAGTGGTCGATTCGTTTTATTGAATACAATTCAATTCGACAACATGAATGAAAAAATATATTATAAAAAATAATTAAAATAAATAATTTGTGAACGAATCCGCATAGGCAAAATTTAAATAATTAAAGCAGCTATGTTCGACACGTCGAAAAATTAATTCTCTGCTAGGCATGTCGCTGGCCAACCCTCGTTACACGCAACCCCTCGATAATTGCAACACCCGATTTCTCAACATTGTAGAAACAGCTGTTCAGAAAAGTATAAATTGAATTGAGTCGGTAGCTAATAAATGAATGATGCTTGATCTATCTATACTATTCCAGAAGCTATATGTGAAATTTGCTGAAAGCTAAAATATTTGCTCAAAAAACAGGATTTCGATATTAGTTTTTATCGATTGCTTGGAAACGATGCAAGTTATCGATTATCGGAAAAAGTACTGCGCGGGCAGTGGGAGGACTACGTTCAGTTTCAAGTCTCTAGCTCTTATAGTTATCTGAGATCGATGCACTCCTATATACGGACGGACGAACGGCGGATGGACGGACAGACGGACGGACAGACGGACGAACAGACGGTCGGACAGACAGGCGGACAGACAGTCGAATCGAGTCGGTTATTGACACTGATCCAGAATAAATATACTCTATGGGGTCGGAAATGTTTCCTTTTATCTTTTACTTACATTTGCACAAAAACCCTATACCCTTTTTACTCATTTTCCCTGGGTTCAGGGTATCATTATCTATCTTATTCTTCCCATCGACCTATATGAGATAGTTATCCAATTTAATAACAGTTTGCTTAGATGTAAGCAGTAATGAAATTAGTTATGAAGAACTCAAGAACTCAATTTTGGATTAATTTCTCCCATGTCAGCTGTTTCATATCTTGGTCCGATCTGTCCGATAATGCCTGCAACATACGATCGACTGCAGACCCAGAAATTATATAATTCATGTTACCGCAACTGTCTCCTACTGCGCGTTACACAATTCATGACAAATTTATAATGCTCTCAATAAGGGTCAAAATATGCACTAATTTTATATGTTTATAGTACCTATCAGGCTTTAAGTAGTGCTTATCCTTATCATTATCATTAATAACTATTAGTAAATTAATGGAGATGGCCGAGCTTGTAATTAGCTCAAGTAAGTAAATATAAATTGCTGTTGATTTTCCTATTAATGTTATATTACAGACTCCTTGACCGTAGCATCCCCCTGTACATACTCTTCTAATTGGCCATTTCCTCCTTTCAGCCAACTTTTGGTAGGCCTAATGTGCTACTCAGTTATTTGTTATTACCTTAACGACGGCCCATTAATATATAATACAAACTGCATTATAGCACCATCGATGGCAATAACCATCAAAAAATCAATCGATTTTAATAGACATACTTGAACATACAATCAGATGGTTCGATTTCGGGCAAATTGCTGGTTAGAGTTCATTATTTTGTGTGCTTTTATTATGCATTTCGGGCTGTTGTTAATATGCAGCTGTAGTATATTGGAATTTGTATTGGTCCAAAAAGCATAAAATATTGCTGAAACACAGGAAACTCTTGTCATGGTATATAATTATTATTAGATATTTCATTTGGTTCAAAAGGCATAAATAATTCCGAAACAGAGGAAACTCTTGCAATATCATAGTCTATAATTATTAAAAGATGCATCCCACAAATATTAAAAATAAAAAGTTTTGTTTTTGGATAGCTAAATAGCTAAATTCGAATATGTTAAGTAATATGACAAGTTAAAAAAATTTGATATTTATGAGAAACGCGTCTGTAAAAAGCTTTTCTAAAAGTCAGGAATGCTATATCAAAATACTTTCTAGAAAAAATACTTTTTTCATATTTCAGTAATAATATTTCTTACAATTAAAAAGTTTGGAAAATAAATATATTGGCGCATAAAAAGTATGATGTTACCCCAAAAATTTGTCTACACAAACAAACAAATGTTTTATTCTTTATAATATATGGTCAATCAATATATATACAACTTAAACAATTTACATGAAAGTGTGTAAGTAATTACATTAATTAAAATAGTACACGCAACTTGACCAAAATGGAAGCAAGAAAATCGGTAAATTTCTCTCGAAGTCTTAGCTATTTAAAGTTTGGGGAGAGCTTTTGCTGCGGACTTAAGAGATTTGAAAAAATGTTATTTTGAATGCGCCGAGCCAAGTGGGGGAATGATGAATAAAGAAAGTTAAGTAAATAAAACTTGGTCAGAATTAAACGTAGTCAGAAAGCGCCAAACAATGATCTATTGTTGGGGTTCGTAACATTGGGAGTTATTTCCTTAGGATACTTAACAGTTGCTCATGCTGGGGGTGAATCTGTTCGAGTCTATGTTAAAAACCTACTGGCAGTTACAGCAGCGCACAGAATACACAATTTCTGATAGGGTATGTGTGTGTGTGTGTGTGTGTGTGTGTGTGTGTGTATGTATGTGATGCCCATTTTGGCACGTGCTAACTTTGCATTGTTGCTGCTGTTACAGTTGTTTTACTTGTTGGCCATTGTATGAACCTTGATTAACGCGACAGTGGACAAGGGGAAATGGGTGGAGCTGGGTTGAGGGTTCGGGTTTGGTTGGGTTTGCTCTGGCATGGCTGTTTGCCAAATCTCTCGACGCGGTCTCTCCAAATTTTAACTATGAATGTGCCCGAATGGCAGCGACAACAACAATAACAGCGCCTGTGCTCCTAAATGTGTTTGTGTGTGTACGCCAGTGTGTGTGTTTGTGTGTGTGTATTTGTTTACCGAAACCTTCTTAGCTTGGCTTAGTAGCCCCTCGCCGCCATTGTTTATGTATTTGCATTTGTCCCTCAGCCGTTGCGCGCCTTCGTCGAGCGAGTGTGAAATTTTATGTATGTATGCATGGGGGCCCAATGCTAATGTGGTGTGCGGTGTGTGTGTGTGTGTGTGTGTGGGTGCGTGGGTGTGTAGCTGGGTGGTTGTATGCTGCTCGTCGCCTTTTGCCTGCTGTGGCTTATGCCAGTTTTGCTGTAGCTGTTGCCGCTGTTGCTGTTTGGCTTTCTTTTCTGGACAACTTCAAGTCAGTCGCAGCCCTTTGACCAGGTCTAGAATACAAAATAAAGGCATCGAATGCTGGCCAAGAACACATTAAAATATGTAAAAATATATACGTATATACATGGTCGCTGCTGCTCGGCTCTTGGCGCTTGGTGCAGCTGCTGCTGTTGGCATTTTAAATTTGACCGCATAAACAAAGGCAGTGAAAAAGTAGAGAAACTGTAAGCCAGAGTCAGGCCGCAACAATGTTGGCTATGCATAAAAAAATCTAACGCCCAGCTGGTGGGCTAGCGGGGACGTGCCCAACCCACCTGGCTGCGGTTTTGGTACCGGCCGCATTCCACCGAGTCCTGGTCAAAAACAATTTAACTGTTTTGCTTTGCTGGCCAGTTTTTTATCGCAGACTCTTTCATTTTTGTTGTTGTTGTTTTTTTGTTTTTATTAGATTCACTCAAAATGTTAATTTAAATTTCTAAGCTCTATTGTTTTGTGCGCCCGTGTTCACGGACTGCTGGACACTTTTTTTCACAGTCCTCAATTAGCATGTTGGAGGGCGAGCCGGTCTGGCTTTTGAAAGCACATTAAAAATGATTTCCTAAGTAGATTGTAAAAATGGCTGGCAATTATATTAAATAGCACCGACTTTATGCTGTGCATACCATTCGGCCGTAAACGGACCGTAAAGCTGCGGGAAATAATGCCAACAGCGACGGGTTCTTGAGACGCTCGCACAAGTAATTTGTCAAGAAACAGTCAACGAAATGTGCCCAAACAAGTCCATTTGGGAGCTTAGGCACGACCTGAGCGGCGCATAGGAAAATGTGCTTTTATTTCTACCTGAATGAGTCGCAATAGAATAGCATGAAATACATCAACATTAAATAAATGTTCAGTTTTATATTTTAATTTAAGAAATGTATATACAATGTACTGTTTATATGTGAGGCAACCTTCCTCACATAGAATGAGGTTGTATCCTAGAGCGATTGCCTATCCTTACGGATAGTCGCGGGAGTGCAGTGAAAGTTGCAAGTTGTCTACCTGAAGAAGCAAAAGCAGATCAGACGTAATTACGAAGAAAGTGCCGAACAACGATAACCACACTTGATCCAGAGGATAAGCAGTTATTTTCTGATTAAAAAATATATATTTTACCAACGACTTATAATATTACCATTACTAATTGAATGTATTGGACTTAGCAAACATTGTTTAGCTCAATTATTCTTACATAGTAATTTTCTTATTTAAATGTAACAAGTGCATAGATACACACTCAAACAAACAAGGGGATGCTTTAATCAAAAATAATATTTCTATAAACAAATATAAACTAAACTTTAACAACTGAATTAAAGTTTTTTCTGATTTTTATTTGAATGTATATATATGTATATATATATATTTGAATATATTGTACATAAATGTTTTACTTCTTTAATGTACGAAATTTTTATTTCCAAAATATCTACAGTCAGAAAGCATCTTCTAGCGAAATCTGTATGTAATTATATATTTCTTAATATAATACTAACTTTTATGATATATATATATAAAACTATCAGTACAATTATATATTTTTTTGAATATAATAATAATTTTTATGACATAAATATGAGCGCTGCAAAAGATCATTAAATCATGGGTGATTCGGTTTACGGCTTAAGACAGCTTCCTGCCTTGAGGGTTGATTCGTGGACTTGATTATTCTCAAATCCTTTGTACTAAATTTTAAGAAATTTTCATAAAACAATTTTGATTTTAATTGATAATTAATTACCTGTTCCACCAAACTGTTCTACCTATTCAACCTTGATAAATATATATTTTATTATTGATTACTGTGCAGCATTACACGAACATGATTTCAATAAAATAAATGTTATATTGAATAAAATGTCACATTTTTTAGGCATAGCGACATACAAAACTCACATAGCTCCGCGTCATAACATAAATAGCACATTCTGCTTAAATTAAATTTTAATAATGTGCAGCTTATAGCTTTAGCTTTATTTCATGTCAAATTACGTCTGATGTCTCTTTATATTGTATACTATTGTATACTAGCAGGTACTGACCGGCGTTGCTCGTGGACCATTTTGTGCTAAGATATTACCTTTCCACTTATTAGACGCCCGTGGAAAATTGAAATCTACCTACCTTGATCTGCACTTTTATTTAAAAATATGTTTTAAGTGCATCGAACAAAGAAACAAGTGTTGGAATCAATGGTTTCCGCCCATGATAGTCTTGCTGTACGAATCTTGAAGCTAATGAATAAACTTACCCAAGAACGTATCAAATAAATTCTCACAAAGATCTTTGAAAATTATTTTGAAGCCGATCGGATGGTTAGCAAGAAACTTTCATACAACCGGCTTTCGCCAATTTACCACTGTTGTGTGTGGAATCTACCAAATCGCTGAAACACGTATTTGAAGCAAATCGGAGAAAACTTAAACTTCGCCCAACAAATCTTTGAATCGTATTTCTACCGAGGAAGCTTGGATTCTGCGAAAAACGTGAAACACGTCTCAAATAATTTTTCGTACAAGTAAAATAAATTTGAACGCGAAACGTCACCGACCAAAACATCTCTCAATTGAATTTGAGCTAAAAAATCTGAAAATAAGTTTGAGGCTGATCGGATGGTTCGCGATTTTTCCACACATGCGGATGGAATTTCCCGAAACCCCGTCTTAACGTGCACCTACATCACATAATGTAACTACAGTGAAAATTTTAGCTTCCTATCTCTTACGATTTGGGCTTCGCGTTGATCACCAATCAGTCAGTCAGTCAGTCAGTCAGTCAGGACAAACAGTGTTATATATAGATATATCATGTCGATAACTAGATAGTTGTCGAGTTGGTGAAATGTTAAAGCAATAAAATCGACTTTGGTTTTGTTTCAATGTTGTTTCAATTAAATTTCGTTGCCATTTTGAGCTGCAATCGAACTTCGAACAACTTTGAAATAACCCAATGAACCCCCGCGTTGGCAAACCTGATAGCAGAGCCGGCCGCAAAACAATCAAAACCGTCCACTGAGGAATGTGCACACTTTGAGCGTGCTTTTTAACGGTGGGCGTGGCGCACACCACACACCACACACACCACACACACACAGCCACACACAGCCGCAGCATACGTGCTCGCAAAGTGGCAAACAATAACTTTCATTATGAATATTTTAAGGTGCGGTAGTGAAAGAGCCAAAGAGTATAGAGGGAAAGGTGGGAGGGCTAGTAGAGAGGAAAACTAGCCAGGTGCTAGGTGGAAACGAACAGCCAAAAGGACAAAGTTTCGTGCAGTGCAACCGTTAAGGAAATGGGGCCACAAAACTTTTGGCTGCAAGGCGACAGAACACGACACGTTGACTTTGATCTTGGGGCGGCGCAGCCAAACCCTTCACCCCTACACCTGCTAGCGCTTACCTGGCCGAGATGCTCTTTGCTCTTGCTATTGTTGTTGTTTTAGCTGCTTTGTTTGCAATTCAAACGCAATTAAGCTGGCCTCTGAGCAAATAACGGCAGCGAAGTGGGCCAAGTTAAATAGCGCGGCACGAGCCCAAAATTAACTTCAGATAAGTATGCGAGCGTGTGTGTGTGTGTGTGTGTGTAAAAGTTAATTGGCTTTGCGCTTGGTTTAATAAGCATAATAGCTGGCTGACTGGCCGCAGTGCAGGCCACTCTTAATTAATAATTAAATTAAATTTCCGCCAAGGCAACGCGCGTGCCATAAAAGTATTAATTGCAATGCGCCGAATCTGGCTTAAGTTTCGCCGAGGCCGGACTTGACTTTTCAGCAAAAGCTTCAGGCCGGTGCCGAGTCACACACACACACACACACACACACAGTGGGAAACAAATCCCGACGTATATCAAAGCAACACATCCGCTCCCAGTTTGCTGCAAAGTGTTGCTTGTTGTTTCCGGCGCCGGCAGAAAAATACCAATTGTACATTCGATATACACCAAAAGCGGGTGAGCTGCTGCTCCGAGATTGAGCTGAGCGATAATAAACAGAAACAGGCAAGAGTGTTCGAGCAAAGTGTGTGCGACTGTTAGATACCCTGCTTAAAGTTGTAAGTTGCCATAATATGTTCTGCATTCATGCTGCTACCTCACGCTGCGACATATTCTGAAAATTTCATTCTTAAATAACTTCTGTCTTAACTGTCCGGTCCAAATAAGATTTTTAGCACATTAAGATAGTTTGTACTTGAGGCTCAAGCCATAACTTCAGAATATTTGTGCTTCATGCTCTAAAAACATCTGCTTCTACTTTTTATGTATCTATTTGTATATACCCTCTATTTTTGATTCGCTTTCAATGGGCATTGCCTGGAATGAAATACGTTGAAATACATGATGAAAGTCTTGGCTGGCTTTGTGGCATAACTTCCGGACGCGCTCTCATATTGACAGTGCCACTCTTATTAATATTACATCAATGTGGAACTGTCGCTCCAGCATGCCATCCCAATGGTCGCATAAAATGCTTCAGTGCACACACACACACACACACACACACATAATTGACTGACAGCTAGTGGCAGGCATCGGCGTATGTTAAGCAACCGTTGGCCATTGTCATGCCGTAAGGGGGTAGAGGAGGGGGGGGGGGGTGGCTGCGGGTTGAGGCGTGTCGAGAAATTGTATTGCAATAAAATGATTTATTTGCACGTATTTTTTTTTGCTTTATACAAGGACCAAGGACCACGTATCGGCAGGCGACATAGAACGAGACCTAGTGACATGTTGAAATATGTCCGGGCTGCTCTGACGGTCTTGTCGCTGGATTTTATTGTCTTACGACACGCGTTGTGCGAATTTCTCATAAAAATGAAATAATTCCATTTGCAAAACGCAGCCAAAAGTCGCAGCCAGAGCGAGAAGACCAGCACACAGCTGGCAGGCCGTAGATAAGCAGCGTCTGTGTCCGGGCATAGCAACAGATTTCCACAGGGCAGGACATCGGCATTGCGGCCATACTGCTTCATTTTTTTCTTTTTATTGCAGCCGCAACTTTTATTAAAAGGCCAAACGAAAATATTTTTTTGTTGGACGCGTTAAAAAGAAAGCAAATGTTAGGCCTTATCTGTAAAAGTTGTTTGTTGGATGCTCGGCTCCGTCTTTGCTTATGTTTGCTCTGCTGCTTCGACTGTTGTTTTTGTAGAAAAAGGATACACTTTGCCAGCCAGCCTGCCTTGCCTGTCTTTAATGGGCTTAAAATACTCGTTACTGGCCTGGGGTATTTTTATGGAATTTATCAAAACGAATGCCAGCCATTGACATAGATACATTTCATTTGCATCCCTTTTGGGCTGATTTTGTGAACAACAACAGCATTTGCAGCTTATCAGAGTGCCCCAAATTGAGTTAAGCCATCAGAAAGCTGTGCGGAGCAAAGGCCGTTTTATTCGGCACAACTTGGCGTATACGCAATGTGCTTATTACGCATACGACCTGTGCGCACAAATTGATTACATAATTTGCAAATAATTGTTGGCACAATCAATTTCGTTATTACCCGTAACATATTCTCGGGAATTTATGCAAATTTCTCGCCCAACAATTTATTTTGTCATAATCCACTTAAAATTGAACGCTTTGAGAGTTCAGTTGATGCGCCATCTGCATATTTAAATATTTATATTGATATTGTTGCTGTTTTATTTGCCGAACTAAAAACTTTCAATTCGTACGAATATTATGCAAATAAATTTAACATTTGTTTTTCGTTGGGCTTCAGTCTTAAACGCATTTCATTGATATTGTTGTAACAATTTATTGCCTCTCTTCCAACTGTCTGTTATTTAGCTTAAGGCCAGAGCAAATTGGTCGAGTGAGGTTTTTTGTTACAGCAACATTTAAGTTTGCTGATTGTGAGAGCATTAACCTGCTTTGCTCGGCCCAAGTGTTGCTCTATAAATTTTTTTTTCGCTCATGGGACCAATTTCTACCCAGTGGGTTTACGCTGACCTTTCAACATGAGCTTCAAACGTATCGAATGAAAAATTAAAAGCTTTATTCAACAATTTTCGCACATACGAATAAAAATAATAAATAATTAAAAATCGCTGATACGCATTTATTAAATTTGTATGCAAATCAGTTTGAAAGCTATGCAGCCTTGGACATTCATATTCCACACAGTTGTGTGAAAAGGGAAACTTTTGTGACTTCCTAGCTCTTCGGGCTGTGTGTCGACTGCCAATCAGGCAGATAGACAATCAGTCATTCAATCAGTCAATCAGTCACGCAGTCGGCACAAGCAGTTTTGTATATGGAGACATCAGTTATTTGTCGGTTTTATCAGCTGTGCCCAACCAGCCCCATGGGCCAATCATGAAATCGCAATTAGAACCCTCAACTTCCCCAGTAGTTTGGGGCTCCAGCAAAAGCAACTTGTCACTTACTTGATTCAGTTTGTCAATAGATAGCAAACGCCCTTTCAGCTAGCAGGGGAAATGAGAAAGCTGGAGCTTGAATGCGTTAGCAGAGTAAAAGTAGAGGGCATAAGAGTTAAATAATTAAAATAAGCACAAATTGAAATGCCAAATACTGTCATAGCTGCTCCAAGCTGTGGCTCTGGCTCTGGCTGTGGTAAATGCGAAAAGGTAACCTAATGACATTTTGATTACAATTCGAAATGCCTTAACGCCAAAAATACATTTCAAGGGTTTCGATTTTATGAAATGTCTTTCACTTGTTCCGAAAGACGGGTTTGCCTTCAGCCTTGAGTGTTGTGGCAGGGATTATTGCAATTGTTTTTGTCGTTGTCGTTGTTGTTGTTGCTGCTGTTGTTGTTGCTGTTTTCATGACTCTTGTCAGAGCGTTCATTGTGGCATTGCCTTGGCCATAAATTAAAGCCGCTCTAGTGTCCATCATGTTGAAATGCTTGCATTTTTCATAGCTTGCATTTCAATTTCATGGCCAGCCATTAAAATTGACAGCCAAACCAAACCAACAGACACACACACGCACACTTACACAGACACCCGTATATATGTGTGCGTGTTCATAAATAGCTCGTTGATGTGGGTGAGCTAAAAGTGTGGTCGGTGTCCGCCATGGAACAGCATGCCGAAAGGCTTGCCAAAAAAGTAAAAATATGTAAGACTGTCCTAGTAGGATGTGGTCGAATAGCAGATACCCTGATTATAGCGCCGAGCATCAGTTACAAGCTTGAGTGCTTACTTCTAAAAATATAGACAATCACACACACACGTACACCGCAGGCAAATCAAACTCTATATTGCGGCTGTGCTTTTTCTACCCTTGGCCCCAATCTATGTTTGCGTAATGCGCTCTTAAATAATTTCCGATTCTATTGTCCGATCCTTATGAAACTTTTGTGGATTGAATATGTCATACAATTGTGTGTCGATCCCAAAATCCAGGGCTATTCCTCGAAAAAGTATGTCTAACAATTGTGAGGGAAATAGGGACGGTATAAAAATTAAATATTTTGGCTCTAGCTATTATGAGCTTCAAAATATGTACAAAAAAATAGGTCGATATCGATTTATTTGGATTTTATAGAAACGGATCAAATTATCGATGTTTCGAAATCGATTTTATTTGCGCTGGCAATATGAATAACTAAGTACAGCGTTTTATGTCTCTAGCTCGTCTTTATATAAACGCACGGGCAATCGATTTATATCGATATTTTGTAAAGGGGAAGAGATATCGAAGAGATAAAATCTCTAGCTCTTATAGATTCAGAGTGCGAAGCGTTCATACAGGTGGTCGGACAGATGGACGGACATGGCTAAATCGACTCAGCTCGTCGTCCTGCCCAAAAGTATACATACAGTGTGTTCACGTTTCCTGTTACATACATTTGCGCAAGACCAATATACCCATTTTCGACCATTTTCAATGAGTTGAGGGTATACAAAATGACAGTACTGGACTGGCCAAACTTTTTCTTTTCGGTTGGCCCTTTTTTTATTTTTATTGTTTGTTGGGTGCATATTTTGCAATCTGTGTCATTTTTTTCGTATTTGCTGATGTCCTGCTTTAAAGCTCTTAAAAGCATGTTGCATAATTTAAGCAGTGGCGGGTGTCTAAATTGTTTTAATGTTTTCGCCTTCGCTGGCGCTGAAAAGTATGCTACAGTTGTCATATTTTGGAAGTTTGTTTCAGTTTGAGTTGGCGACTGCTTGAGTGTATGTATGAGTGTGTGTTTGTGTGTGTGTGCAGCAGCTGCTAGTGTCGCAGTCAAGCCTTGGGCATTCATAAAAATAGAATTAAAAAGCGAGCGAGACCAGCCACTAAAACTGAGCGTATGACTGGATTAAGTCCGCGAGCCAGAGATTTTTTTTGGCAAGCGTTCTGTATATGTATCCCTGGTCAGTCAGTCCGACTGAAGTGTTAAGTTTTTTGATTGGACGAGGCCCAGAGAAATAAAAATGCCAAGTGTCATTTATTTGGCCCTGACGACCTGCGGCTAATTGTCGCATAAGTCAACTTTGACCCGCACGCGTGTTGACGGCTGCCTTTCACAATGCCCCCACGCGCATGCCCCCAGGCTTGGTCAGGCTACCATGTCAACAATAAATTGAAATATTGAATTTAACTTTAACTTTAAGTAAACTTTATAATTAATGAAATTCGCATAATAAATTAATTTAAATATGATAATGAAGCACGAGCACAGCAGCTGGCTATGCGACGGACGGCGCCGGTTTGGGTAGACTGCTTAGTTAGATGATTTTAGTACAGCATTTAATGTTCAACGAGGCGTGCACACAGACACACACACACACACACACAAAACAACAAGTGACAGCAACAACAATTGACAATGACAACAAGACAATTTAATGCGGCTCACATGAATTTAATTTGCGTAAAATCAATTCCAATTTGCAGATTGAAAGAAGTGGAAAATAAAATTCTGGCGCTGTAAGGACACAATATTAGGTTATCCTGTAAATAGGTGCATAATACGCTAATAAACATATATGCAACAGGGCTGAGCGCCCAACAAAAGTTCGGCTCGTGAACCAGCTATTCCATATTTATGAGCCCAGATTTGTTATATTATCTTAATTTATATACAGGTACAATATTATGTAATGAACTAATGAATGACTAAACTGGTTAAAAATTTGGTTCATGGTAAATAAAATATTAAAATTCCGGTATCAAACCGGTTCGGTTCAAGCTCGTTTTGTAGCTTTAAAATGTGTCTATTTATATCAAAGAAGTTCTCGCTTACTTAAATCACGACTTCACTAGTTTTTGTTTAAATCTTAGATTTTTTAATTGAAATTATAAGTTTTTAATTCATAATTTAAGTAAGTTTTTTCCCGCATTGAAGCATATGGTATATAAGGTCGGACTCCCTCATGTCTTCTGCTTTATGCAAAACTGGTATTATAACCGTTGCTAGCAAGTTTATGGCCAGGGTATAATAAAAAGCCAGCTGAACAAAGCATCATCACGGATTGTTGACAGTGTCATTGTGGCTATGGTTAATGGCAGTTGTTACTGTTGCTGGCAAATCATGCAATAGAAATCCTTTAAAATACAAAACAACTAAACAATCCGAAATAGTTGCCAACATAACACATTCGCATATTCCCAGCTTTGGCTCTGATTTACTGTGCCATATGAACCATATCATATTGGCTGACTGCCTGTTTGCATGTGGCGCTTTGTATTGTGCAAACACACACTCACACACAATATGAAAGAGAGAGACAGGAGGAGAGAGAGACCCTGAGTGGCAACAAATAATAGAATTTGTCTGGTTTTAAGCATGACAGGCACAAGAGGCAGAATTATGTGCACGGCAAGCGAGGCGCAACCGAAACCCATTTCCTTATACAGCAGCCACTCCTGCCTCCTGTTAATGTACGAGTTGTGGCTCCCGGTGCGACAGCCTCACCTAACCGTAGGCCCAATATCATCATCAATCAAGCCGAACATATCAGATGTGCATTCACATGTACTGAGTGTACAGACTTCTATGTGTATCTTGTGGGGGGCTTTTGTAAACGATGCTCTTGGGCTCAGAAATTTGTAAGCGCAAATGGGAGCTGACTTTTGTGCCTTTAAGAATGCATCAAGTTACCTTTATATTTAATTCTATTGAAACGCATAATTACATTAACTTAACTCTGTTTTTAATCAATATGTCAAGAAACTTTTATTTGCTTTATTTCTAATCAGAAAAGACAAAGCATTGATAAATTAAAACGAAGATTATTTTTTTAGAGCATACTTTACGGATAATCTACAAAGTCTAAAGACTGCAAAACTATCGATAGAATCGTTTCGATCAGTACTGTTAATAGCTTTGAAAAATGGCTATTGAAAAATATCGATAATTTTGCATAATGGCGAAATGCACGCAAAGGATCGATAGTGGGGCGGGAAGGCTTTCAGTAATACAAGGACATTCATAAGCTATCGATAGTAAGGAGTAACAAAACTTCAATAAGGTTGGACCTAGATTATTTTATTTTAAAGCCTACTTCTATCGGATCCTCTACAAGATCCGAAGAATTATGCTGTATAACTATCGATAGCCGCACACTTAATATAATCTTTTCGATATATTAGTACTGTTAATTGTTCTTCATATTTTAATTTGGTTACTGGAAGCTATCGATACTTTGAAATAATGTCGATAACTGCATAGCAGACCATCAATTCGATCGGTAGTAGTTTGTTTAATTCTATATTGGGCCATCAAGGAAATGTGGCCGTAATTGGCGACATCCATACCAATATAAGCTTCCAATATTTTCAGCGCTGTATTTGCGACTAAGAACTATAGATAGCCTGTCGTTAGGCTAGCTTCAACGTTGAGCCACCCAAACCGGGTCAAATATAGCTTCGTAATTATGGGTAATTATTTTTATCGGTTGCATTTAGTAACGAATCGTAATCATCGGGTAATCGACATATCTTTGATCAATTAAACATACTTCAAAAGTAGTGTTCGCTAATTCTTAAGTTATCTTTTAGGGTAAATCTAGTTGCTCAATCATATTGCATATATAAATATTTTAATTGAACAAGAAATTTGCTACCGTCCTCTCCTTTAAAAATATGGTTCTTTTCATGGAACTACTCATTTACAGTGCTTTGTTCATTTAAACTAGAATTTGATATGCCCTTAATTGCGTTCCAAGTAAAACCCATTAATAAACAAAGGCCTTATGCACACAGACTTCAAATATATTGTAATAATAATCGTTTCGTAGCTCGAAGGTAGTTCCAACACGTTTTCTGGCCCACTCCGGCCAACTGGTTCACCAGAATGTGCACTTAAAAATGTTGTTGCCTACTTTGAGAGTGCAGTTGGCGCTGACAAATGCCTTTGGGGGCCTAACTATGCAAATGTGAAGCTCAAAGCGGCCTTATGGCCAGTCACGTGGTAATTGAATCGTGCTACGAATTGTAAACGAATTGTAATGCGTCTGCCCTTCCCGCATGCCAGCCAACCTGCCGGAGGCTCAGCGCAGCCATTAGAAAAGTGCACGAGGTACATATGTATGTATTTTGCATAGATGGGTGGCAGGCAGGGGTGCATGGGGTTGGGATTAAGGTTGGGGTTGGGGCAGGAGTCGAGTTGGCGAGCGACATTTCAATGCTTTCAACACACACGCAAACTAACAAACAAACAAATATCATTACAGCGACTTACATATGCAAACGGCTGGCTGACAGCACATAAAATAAGTATATGCACACTCGAAAGGATATGAAAGCCGGCGACGACAACGCATATACATAAAAGATGAAGAAGAATTGCATATAAATACTTGTATGACAAAATGCAGAGAGCAGAGAAGAGGCGCTGCCCCAGCAGCAGCCCCTGCAGCAGCAGCAGCAGCAGCAGAACCAGAGGAGCAGGAACTGGCGACATCTGCGGCTGCGATTCTCAAGTGGTTGTACGCGAGCGCCCGCTTTGATCGAGCTTGCCGTGGCGTATACGTAATTTATGCATATAAATACACGAGTACACTCACACACACACACACACACATACGCACGCACTATTCTGATATTTGCAATCGCATACATCTTCATTCAATATACATGCATGTATTTTCGCGTTGATAGCAAACAAGAGCAACAAAAACACCAGCAACAACCACTAGAGCTGTGAAATAACATTACGAACAATAAATGTGAAAGCGCGCCACAGTGGGTGGCATAAGTTAAAATCAACAAAAACCCATGTACAAAAAGGCATAAGTGGAAATGATGCTGGCTCTCCCAGCCTTTATTTTATATCCTTTTCAGCTTAAAGCATAAACTAATGCTCTTTAAGCAAGATTCTAAAGCAAACACAACAAACGTATTTTGTATTTCACTTTAAGATTCAGCTCTTGAACCAGTTTTACCACATCTGTGAACCAAGGCTCGCAACTTTGATCGACAAGTTGTATTTTTTTTTATTTATTGCAATTAGTGAACTCTTCATATTCAAAGTACTGAAATGTCAGAGCTTCAGGCTTTTCCTTTTTTAAAATCTATATATTGTTTTGAGTTTGGGTTTAATTTGACCGTTCTTAAGATGCAGTTCCTTGTAACTAACCAACTGGAATTTCAAGCTAAAATCGGTTTAGTTCAAAAACCAAATGCAGCCTTGATAATACTATTGCTTTAAGGTTAAAACAGTTCAAATCTTCGGCGCCAACTTTATTACTCTTTATTTTCATATATTAAGAACAAGGTTGGAACCGATTCGAAACCTGAACTCAAATTTAGTAAGAATAAACCAAAAAAAACAGTCGATTAAAATTGATTGGAATAAAAAAGACTGAACTGGCTTACATTATTTTCTTTTTAATTTAGATATATTATATTTGATTTGAAATATGTTTTATTTGATTTCTCACATACCGAAAACAGGGCTGTAAAGTTAAAAAATAAATTGTTGGTTTAAATCACGGTTCGAACCAGCGTTCTACCAGGTTAACGTACTGCTGGTAATTGGTTTGGGCATAGAGGCGAGTCAGAGACAATTTTTTGTATCTCTCCGATTCATAGGGTATTTTCCAGTATGTAGCTGTCAGCTGCAAGGTTTTAAGCAATTTTTTTGTTTGCCTTGTAAATGCAAATCCCATTGCACTTTACAAGTTGCCGCTAGCCGGCGGCAGCTGCTACTCCATCAGTTTTGCTTTGCTATTGACAACAGCCTTCACTTTGAGCCGGCACGGGAGTGGGAGATGTGGCTGCAGGCCCAATGAGAGGTGGAACGGAAGAGGGATTCAGCTACATTTGTGCGGTAATCTTTGCATGCACAATTCGCTCCCGATGCGTTGTGCATGCGTGTGTGTGTGTGTGTGTGTGTGTGCACAACCTATCTGGCCATTTGCAGTGGCTGAATACATTTTGCCAGAGCATGCTGAGCACACAAACTGGCAGCAAAAAGGGCCAACGATTTGATCAATTAACTGGAGCTGCTGAAAGTACAAAATGCCCTAAATGCGAAACACGCATGGAAATCCATTTGTTGCTAATAGTTCGGCCAGGATTTACTTAATCCGTGCATTCAAAATCGAAGGCCTCTCGGCCGTTCGTGAGTGTACAGTGAATCAGTTGGAGTGTGCGTGTGAATACTTGATGAGTGTGTGGACGTATATAAAATCAATTTTAATTTAAATTTAGAATCGTGCAGCTAAGCTTAAGATGCCTGCCACGTAAATTATTAACTCGGGCACAAAAATAAAAATAGCTTGCCCTTTTAAATATAGAATCGACTCCAAGAGTTCCCTGAAATTATTGCATTGTTCGCGCAGATTCTAGAAAAATCGCATATTATTATTTCCATCTTACAATCATAATAACATTTAAATGCACTTTCGATAAAAAATTGGAGCATAAAAGTTTTATTTAAGGTAATTTGGTAAAGTCATGGCGTTATTTTAATAAAGTTTATTAAGCATGAACGATAAAGCGATTGTAATAAATAACTGTTTGAGTAATTGCCATTAAGTGACACTGCGAAAAATCAAAAACAGACATCAAATTTAATATTTTCATGACTCATAAGCTGAGCGGCTTCAAATGCGAGCAGCTTTTGTTTAAGACACAAATGTGCTGCGAATTGAGCCATGCGATGGAATACCAGACACAGCTTTTTTTATACTCTTGTAAGGGTTATTATAAAATTGTCATGAAGTGTTGAGACATTCCAGAGCACATAAATTATATATACTCCTGATCAGTATTGACAAACAAGGCGATGTAAACATGTTCGTCTTTCTCTGTTTCTATTCAAACTAATCTCTCAGGTGCGCTTTACTGTTGCACACATTATCGTCCAGATCAGAGCACTATATATATCTATATAGCTGCCATAGAAGCAAAGTTCGATACTTGAGTACTTATTTGAGCCACCTTTTCCTGTTTTTCAGATATCTTGGACAGACAGACAGCAATTACGAGCTCTTCTATACCCTGAACATAAGCAAAACCTTGCAAGGGTATTCAATTTTCGTCGTGCCGAATTTAGCCGTGCTTTCTTGTTTTAAGATTCAATGGAGTTACCGTGGGGCTTGGGAATTCAGCTGGGATTATTATAGGGCTGACTACCTGCAGCTGCATTAACACGCACCCGGAATGACCATAAAGCATTAACAAGCTTGCAATGGAGCTGCGAGAGTTGCTCGAGTTTATGATTATTACTCGTATATACACATGGTCATACTCTCTCTCTCACACACACACACGCGTATTCACGCATACCCACAAATTGCGTCACGGATTATGGAATGAGTGTAATTAAATATGAACACATATGTTTTCCTTTGTTTTCCAGTGTTTTCACTGACAGAAAATCAATAAAAACAATGCCAGAGTAACAGCCCAGCCAGAGCGAGAGCCAACTCAACTCAAGCCAAGCCAAGTCATTCATTTTATTTACCATATTTATTAAGAGACATGGCAACAATGGCAACTACATCAAGTAGTTTATAATTTAAGCGCATTAGGTAAATCAGTTCACGAACATAAGCCGTCAAATATTAATAACACGACAAACTGAGGCGTTTACAAATCAAATGGCAAAATCATGAGTTGAGCAGAGGGTTAAGAAGGCGCGTACTCCTAGCTAGAGATGACTGCGTGTGGAAGTTATTCAACACGAAACTGAATGATTAAAAATTTAACCAACACTGAAAATCGATGCTTTTTGGATTTGTTAGTGCTGAGAAGTATTTAAAGCAAAGAGTTTTACAGCACAGCTCAAAATTGTTAAATGTTAACCAGCACTTAGACATAAATTACTTGACAAACTTCTGAAATGCCTAAGCATCGAAGATTTTAAAGTTATTTTTAAAGATTGGATGTTTTTGTAGACACTCTGGGGCACAGAGCACACAACTGTTTCGTGTCACGGTCCCATCTTCAGTTTGCTAGTGTAAGGTTATGGCATATGGAATGTACATTGAGTGCGTCAGAGCAAGGGCTGCGGCTGTTTCTGGGTCTCCTGTGCGTCAGCTCTTAATATTTTATGTATTTTTAAGGCGCTCGTTGGCCCCGTCACTTGCCGCACGCGTAATCACGGTCTTAACGATCTTAAATCGCGGACATGGGCATATTAACTGCAAAGGGCGTGTGTCAGCGCCCAGATTAAAATCAACAAGAGCCACTCAATATTGCTGCTGATGATGAGAATTCGAGCACTTGTCTCAGGAACTGCCAAAAGGAAAAAATTAAACGTCAGCGACTCGCGCGGGGTTGACGCACCAAATATAGCTGGGCAAATAACAAGCGGATAACAAGCTCATTTTCGACGCACACTCGCGATTGCAGCGAGTGTGCCTCAAGTGGCAGCTGAGGATGCGAAAAGTTGGCGAGTCAATTTGCCGAGATACCCAGGAAAAGGCAAAAATTATATTACATTTTTGTGCAAATACAGGCTTTCCCGATGCCATAAAATATACGCAGTGAAAACTTTCCTAACGGACACTCCTCTGGGACGAACTTCGTCCTTGGGTACACATTATCTCTCATGAATCAGGCCACATTAAAAAATTACCCGACACTCGCTGTCTGCCCAGGAGAGTTTTTACTGTACATCTGGTTCAGCCGAGTCGATCTAGTCTGTCCGTCTTTCAAAGATTATAGGAGCCTAAACACGTGAAATATAGAATATAGATTCTTTTTATTTCAAATCACAAACTCGATAATTATCGATTTTCAGACCAGGTTTTCTTTCCTTATCTATAAGAGCTTAACAAATTTGTTATTCCTTTACAATTTAAAAGGAAAACTTGTCTTTTTTTTGAGGTAAGGACTTGGGGCGTTGGTATATTGGGTATCTACCAGTCGGGCACTCCCAACCAGAGCACTCTTACTTGTTCATGTTGTTGTTGTAGTTGTAAAGAAAAGTTGCATGCAACTTAGTGCTTCTTCCCTTGAACACACACGCACACACACACGCACACACACAAACAAGCTGCTTGTTGTGCTCTGTTGTTTCTTCATTTTGCAGTCTTGTAGCCGTGGCTCCATCAACTGTTGGCGTTGTAGCAGTAACAGCAGCAGCTGCACTTGCAACACAATTGTTGCATTAAATAAATGTTTTGTATTCCAAGCGCCACACGCAAACGTTTCCATCTCCACGATATGTAGAGCGCGTCTAAGGCACAAAGACGTTGATAGATTTCCATATATCCCAGTAAATATGCATGTACATCAGTGCATGTGTGTGTGTGTGTGTGTGTGTGTAGATACATGCTCGCATGCCACAACGGCAACTGCTCTAAGAAAGTAACTGGGGACGTGTTTGCGGTGTCTAGTTGCACTCACAATGGCTTTTAATGAGTTTTTGTTCTGGCGTAATTATTCTTTTGCACCAGTTGCAAGTCTGCACTTTTAATCAGCATGTGGCAAAGTGATAGGGAGAATGTCTCTAGTTGGCGGACAAAAACAAAAACCTCCAGGCATTTCAATAGAGCTTGCAAAAAAAGGTTCAACGGCATCAACTTACAAATGCGATTATATATGATATATGAAGGTACTCAGCATAAAAAAAGCAGTGCAAAGAGTTTGGAGGAGCGAGCTGGACGAAAGTATATTCTTTGTTTGAATTCGATGCACTCTGCAATACGCAATATATAGATATATTTATATATATATATAGCTAATCAATAATATATAAAGACACGCTGCAAGCTAACAATGGATTCTTACTATCTATCAATCTTACTATCAAAACATTATGCAATTTATGAAATAGCTCAAATTATTGAAGTTCTATGCACAAAGCACATTTCAAGCGCATATCTTTAAGTTAGTGTAAGTGTCGCTCACAATGCACAAGCTTTATATTTTAGACATTTTTTTTTTAAATTTATTTTTATTTGTTAGACGCATAGCGTATCTTGTGTGCACGGTGTGTCTTTAGTCACATGAAATTGCCGGGTGTCGAATAATATTTTACAAATATGATAATTTGTAAAATTAATTGTAATATTTCAGAAAATATGGCTAGAGACTAGATTTTTTAAATATATATTCTCGTATAAAACAAGCAAATGTTATCTCCTTCCATTACATAATATCGATAAATATCGATTTTTAGACATGGTTTTGTAAACATACCTCGAAGTATATACCATAAAAGTTAGCTACACAACAATTGTTATATGTGTTTGTATGTTATCGCATATTAGTTCCTAGACTTATAATATTTTACTCCATGGACTCCGCCATGCCCACCAAAATTGAACTTATTTTGAAGAAAGAGTAAGCCACATTCCTTCAAAATAAAACTCCCAGAATTCAAGTATTGCATTAAAAACCTGATTCGAATTTCTATAAAATTCTTAGTACCAAAATTTCGCAGTGGGAATCTTTCCATCAAAGCAAGCATAATATGCGAGATTGTTTTAATGCATATCATGCAAAATTGTCCGTTCATTTTTGCCACATTAGCCTACTTTATAGTTAAAGGACATTTATGCGATAAAGCTTGTTGTTTACGGCTTTCCAATAATTATGCAAAACGTGTAAATGAACTAAATTATTTTATGGCTCATATTAGAAACGAGAATAGAATGCACAAAATGCAACACAAAATACAATACAAAATGCAACACAAAATCAAATTGTTGCAGAACAAAAAGCTAAATGCATTAATCACCCACAAGTTAAGCCCAAATAGTGTGTTGTTGTGATTATTGTTGTTATTTTGCTATTTACATTATGGGATTTGCATTTATGTCAGAGAACATTTGCTGAACGCTGTCCACATTATTAGTGGTAGAAACGTTTTATGTAATTTGCCACACCTCCACCCCCTGGCAAATTGTCTGCCAGTCAATTATGCGATTGTTTACATTAATTTGACAACAAATTGCATTTGATTTAAAATGCAACGTTCGCACAATAGAAGCACAACCAACCGCCCCCATTCCTCGAGCCCATTTGCCAGACAGGCAGCAGCTGTAAACAGTAAACAATTTGGAAATTTTGGCATTTTGCTGATTTTAAAAGCGCATCGGTTGTTTTCTTAATTAAAATGTTATTAAAATCAACGACATCCACGACGTCAATATCAACGTGCACGTCAACGCGGACAGCAGCTGCCAAACATTTTTCGGCTTTGGCACAAATCAAATTACGGCTCTGACACGTTTTGTGGGCGTGCAAATCGTGACTAGTCGACTAACTAACTAATTGGACCTGCTATAAACATTGTTTTTCACTCTCATGAATCCAGCTTTTCTTTCGAAAACGAAATTAATGTTATCTGTATCTATTCCCCATTAAATCTGTCATCTATGCTGATGTTTATTTTTGAAAAAAATGATAAAGAGAATTTGAAAATAAACGAGAAAGCAGGAATATCTTCGGCACGCCGAAGATTTAGTACTTGTTCCTTGTAGATATTTCCCTTTTGCAGATATGTGAGTAGTGCGAAGCTCGTATACTTTTCCATGTAAAACATATAAATGCCGAGCTTGGTTAAGAAATCTTTATAAACAAGTGTTCCCACTTTTCGACCAATCATTCCAATGGCAGCTATAATATAAAGTATTCCGATCCAGCCGGATCAGACATATGTATGTATGTACTGCGTGCTACAGAAATAAGGGCCTATGCAAAGTTTCAGGCGATGGCTTTACAACTGAGAATTGTTCTCATGGATGATGCTGATCAAGAATGTATATACTTTATAGGGTCGGAATTGTCTCATTCTATGCGTTAAACATTTCATGGCAGAATTATGATACTGTCTACGAGCGTATAAAAATGTCACGCTTTCATCTCTAATTAGAATTTTTAAGGCTTCGCTGCGTTATTAAATTATAAATAATTCTCATTAAAATCAAATTAATGTTAAGCAAAAATAGCAACCACAAAATATGCAGTTTTGTATAAATCTTGTTGTTTTTTGTTTTCATGGATTACAATTAAGCAGTGTACAGAATTATGTTTATAATTAAAGACTTATATACACTTTTTTAGGTATTGCTAATTTTAATGGTGTTGCGTAAAGAGACAAATCGATTATTAATTAAAGACTTTGGTATATAATTTATTTTTCCCATTTATTCTTGCTGTATGTATGTGCATATGTTTTATCTATAAAAATAAAGTGCCAAATAGAGCTAGGAGACTGAAATTCTGACTGTACTTGACTTAAGGGATAAGAGTGCACGCTAAGACGAAGTTCTTGGATATTCAACCCACAAGTGTGGAAAATTCACGGAAAGCAGTTTAATGAATCTTGTTTGTTTGCTCCTCATTTTCAATGATATTTGCTTCCTGCGATCTTCTTCAAGCTTTCACTACATAAAAACTTGTTGAAAACAATTTTGAAAATCCCACACGCTATTGTATAATATAGTCGGAAAAGTTTATTTTTCGGCTTCAAGCTCATTATTAAAGCTCTTCATTACAAGAAAGAACGAATAAGTCTTTCAACGATTTTTGAAGTACATGCCAAGGGACAAAAGTGGGCGGAAAACTTAGAATTTAACTTTTGGTTCTTCAGTCGACCGACTTCAAATCATTTCTGTGAACTAATCTAAAATATAACCTAAGACGTGGGATTTTAAAGGGACGGTAAATGTTGGCCCTGGCAAGATCAAGGAATACCCGCGATATATATAAGGATATATACATATATATATAAGGATATATATATATATATATATATATATATATATATATATATACATATATGATTGCATATCGTATATCGGATTGATGTAATTGAAAACATTAAGATTCATTCTGTTCGGGCTCACATACATTTTTTTTAGAAAGTTTGTGGCTTACCGCAATAAAGAATTAAGTACCATGAATAATAAATGTGTAAAATATACACTGTACTTGTGCGTGTTTTCACTCTTTGGCCGAGTATATAAAATACATTTTTTTAGCTTTTACAGAGTAATTTAATTTAATAATACCCTGTTCAAAAAATATTATGTGAGCAGGGTAGATTACTGTTAGAACTAAGCACGTAACAGGCAAAAGAAGAAAGCGAATGAAACGGACAACACTTTTAATTGAAATATCTTAATTGTAGGTTCAGCTTAAATTTATCAATAAAAATATAATAATAAAAATAAACAAAATAAATTAAGTATAATGAAAGGATAAAAGATAAGTCATTTTTAAAAAAAGAGCTACTTGTTGACTCATCCTCCAACTAAGTACAGGGTATCTCTAATTTGATGTATACCTCGGTTTCAGTTGTGTGTAGTATATGTGGAAAACGCACATGCCACAGCTGCCCGTGAGGGGAGGGGAGGGATGGGGTAGCAATTTTATTTTGTTACGCGCGCCGTGCAATAGCGAAAAATTTTGTTTTCAATTTTCAACACTTTTAATAGCCAATTAATTAAATGGCCAAACAACAACAAATAAAGGTATATAGTTACGCATGTGTGTGTGTGTGTGTGTACATGCCTGGTAAAAATTACCGAGCACGGCAGCAAACAATTTTTTAATAACTGCTGTGCGAGACTTTATTATTTGTAGGGCAGCTGCTGGACAGTAGACTGAATTTTTTCATGGACCTAGTAAAACCAAAAAAAAAATATATAAAAAATAAAAATACAAATAAAAATCGCTATCTATCGCCGGTCACATAAATCATGAAGGCATTAATATAGGATGCCAAAATGAAAGGCCGAGTCGGCAAACTCGTGCACATAATTTACGCTTTTAACAATTGCGAATTATGATTTTTTAAACAAATGTCAGATGTATCGTAAATAATAAATGAATAAACGAAAGCAAGCGACGGGCTGATGCCGTCAGGGGAGGGGGGCACAACAACACACTCACTCAATTAACAAAATTACTATTTATGGGATTTTGCGAGACACCCCCAACACACACGCACACGTAAACACACACACAGACTTGTTAAGAGCTTAATGCGTAGCTTGTTGACCCCCTTAGGATTAGCAGCAAATTGTTGTCTGTCCCCAGCAGGTCGAGCCAGAACGAATACCAAGACTCAGACACAGGGACAGGGACAGGGACAACAACTACAGTGCATCTTAAAAGTCTCGCCAAAGTTTCATATTTATTTCTATGCATGAATTATTTATGGGTACAAAAACCAAGCTGTCTGCTCCCTGGACGAAACTTGCTCGGTTAATGTGCCCGGGCAAACGTTGTTCTTGCTGTTGTTGTTGTTGTTGTTGTTGCAGTGTGTTAGGTGCCAAAAAGTACATTGGGGGAGTAGGTGTATTAAAAACTTTTCAACATACTCATATGTTGAGGCATTCGAAAAGAACTGGCTGAGGTCTCCCCCAAGCACCAGCTGGCAGTTCACCTTTAAAAGCTGTTTCTTATGCAAGACAATTTAAAACAACATGAGAGAAAGAAGAAACAATTCGATATGCCGAATATGACATACTCTTGCGAATATATGCCTTATTATAATTGCCTGCCTCATAAGAGGACAAAGTTGCCTTTCCTCAAAATGAAAACTATAAATATATAAAGCACCTATGATATTACCTTGGACTTAAGATATTTGAGATACTGCCTGTCGAACTACGTTCGATTTTAGATAATACGTCGAGTTATCTATTGTATGCAAATTCGTACTCTATATATTTGCGACTTCAGTCTGTCCTCAAATTAATGGACACTCTAGACTTCGGACTATGGACCCATGCTAACCGTCTGGCCCTGAGCTGACCAGCAAAAAAAGGCGACAAAGGTTAAAACGTCTACACCCTAAAAACTAAGATGTATACACCTTAGGGCTCTATAGACTACTTGAAGGCGAGCTTCAGGTCGCCTACCAACCTGTCATAGTTCGTATTGAATCCAACTAGTCTACGCCTAAAGTCCTCATCTGCTTTCGGTCATTTTTAACCACACACGATCAAGTAAATAGACTATAATTGGTAGTACAAATTCTAGACAGAAAAGAAGGCTTATCTCACAAGTCAATTTTTAAACGTTTGTTTCAATAAAAGCTAAAACGATATAAAACGATTTTAAAATAAAAATATGTTTATGCTAAAATGTCAAAAATAGAAAAATGCCTGCAATTGAGCAAAGTGAATATAGCTTACAAATGTAAATAAGTTTTTCATCCAAGAAATCTATTTTCTGTTGATTCTTGTAATCAAGAAATATTCGATGATTTTAATAAATTTTTATCAATATTTTTGAAGTATATTCAGCAAGTCGTAATTGTAAAATTTGTTTAGAAAATCTCGAAATAAAATATGTAAAAAGAGTTTTTGCTTGGGTGTATTTCCGTTGCAGGTATACGATATACGGTCTATCAGTTAAATACAGTAAAAACTCTCTAGAGCGTACACCTACAGTAGCACTTCTTTGTCCTACTATGTTGGAATAATAGAAAAAACTCAAAAAAATAAACACAAACGATATAATAAATGGAAGCCTAAGAACTAGGCTATTTATGTCAGCCAAATTGTATGTACACATTTTTAAAACATTTCTTGCTGTCATTTTATTTTCAAAGGTTTTTTTCCCTAAAATTCCTTTATTAAAAAGTTGTTTGTACTCTTCAGAGATTGTTTATGTATACCAAAATACGGACCGCTTAACGTAAAGACCTTTTTCAAAGGGAAAACCGAAAAATATTAATATCAAAAAAATTAAAAAACTAAAAAAAAGATCCGCTTTGACTGTAAATTTTGCTAACTACAGCGAAAAAATCTTCAAAACTTAATATAAATAAAATGGTCAGCTAAAAAGACTCAGCTATATTTCTTAAAAATCAACTTCCTAACAATATTCAAAGACCCTCGCTGCAGAGTGTATCACAACTAAAGTGTGCAATGAAAAGTTTTGCGGGTTGTGCCACAGATTCTTTGAGGAAACTTTTCCACCTGGCTCGCTTTGAGCAGAGGTCACCCGCCCACCGGAGCAGCTGAATGTGTGCAATCAAAGCATATTAGAGGACAACAAGTGGCTGACAAAAGCGCAAAGAGCCGACGTCGTTGTCAGCAGTTGGACAAACAAACACTCGAACGAAAGGATGACACTCCCCAGAGAACGCACTCGGCCATTGTTTTTTGTTTTTTTTTTTTTTTTTGGTAGGCACGAATATGAACATGGCTTTCAAAGGGTATGAGTGCTATAAATTTGACAGCCCCACACCATAAAAGGGTTGAAGTTTGCCAAAAGTGGGGCGTGAAAGCGGGGCGTTGTTTTGGCCAGCAATTAAATAAAGGCTCAAAAAGCGCCACAAAGCCAAAAGGAGTGAAAGGCAGCCACATTGAAGAAGGGTCCATTGAAGTGGCAGCATTTGTCACTGACAGACGTTTTGGGCTCACAAAAATGTAAAAGAAAATAAATCTGAAAAATTAATTAAAAGTTAAGGAAAACTCGCAAGGAAATTGACGACAGCTGCCAGAAGAGACGGTTCAATGATGCCGCAGGCAAACGCAGTGCCAATCGTATTCATATTATTTGACTCTGGGCAACAGGTGTAACACACCTTTTGGATGGCTTCACTAGTGGAGGACTAATTGTGGCAGAGTTCCCAATTAACCGACTAAGGAATACCCTTAATATGAATCCTTACTTAACCATAAACAGATATACGGACAATCAGTTATCGTTTCTCTGTCACACTCAGTAGTAAATTAATTCTTTAGTAACTTTTGTATTTCTTTCTTTGACCATTTTCATATTTTCAGGACTTATAAACGGCATTCTATTGTATGTAAACCTAGTTTTGTTCATACATGCTCACTTTATACACATTATTGATATAATTTGGCTTGAAAAACAAAACAAAAAAATTAAAATTTTTACAACATTTTATTCGCGTTAGCGCGATTCACAACAGGTCTTTGAATTTTTGGTAACAGCAAATTTTGTTTCATTTATTACTTTCAATTTATTTATTTTTTAAATATTAACATATCACAAATTTTGAGGAAGACCTTTTATGTGAATACAAAAAGATTTAGTTGCCACCGCAATAAAAATAATAATATTTATTTACTTAATATTTTATGCATTTTAAATACAATTGAACAATTTTATTTGTCCATTTAATATTGTTTCAATGCATTCAAAAAAAGGTAAGCCATGTGCAATTATAAGCGTCATTTATTTTGTTTATTATTAATTGTTTTATATTATTGTTTTTTGTTCCCAAGCATTTGAAAACTTTTAAATTGCCGCACATTTAATCTACTTTATTTATATTTTTGTATGAATGTGCATACAAATCATTTTTGTGATTTAATAAAATAAACATAAATATTTGCTATACAAAATCCGTTTTTTTAAACTTTTTTAAAATGTTCAATGATCAACTTTTTTCGGAAGTGCAACAAATCCATAGTAAATATGTATTTTTTTTTAAAATAATAATTAAATGTTTTTATATCTACTATACAATGTGTTTTTCTGACTGTTGCATACCCTTAGACAACTGCATAATACTCTTCTATATATTTATATGGGTACAGGGTATACAAAACTAGCTGTGCTTGAACATGGATGATTTTACTGAATTACTGAATGCCAGGCATTTAGGCAACTGAACAACGAACATCCGGGTTCGAGTCCCCAGGCTAGTGTATTGTCGTGTAGCGCATTGTGTGTGATGTAGTATTGTCTTAGCCGAAGGCTTATTGAATAAGTTAGGTGGATAGTATTTAACATTATCCTACATTTGCAATAAAAATATTAGAAAAACCAGAAAGAAGGGCTATCTTCGCGACGCCGAAGATTTAATACCCTTGCAGACCGAACAACTTTTTTTTTATAATTCTCAAAATGCTTTATTCTTATCTCAGAAGCACAGGGAAAATAGTTTGGTTAAAAAAGTTGTTTATACAAGAAACTACTTTTCGACCGATGGCAGCTATGTGTTATAGTGGTCCGATGTTGATAGGATTTTGCATACAAGGAGCAAAGTAAAACTAATAAAAGTTTTCATACAAAAACCTTCTTTTCGACCGATCGTTCCAGTGGCAGCTTTGCTATGCGTTACACATTTCGAGACAAAATTATAATACCCTCTGCAAGGGTATAAAAAGTAAGCGTGCTCTGTTCGGCAGTGTCCGATTGGGGGATAACCTAAGAGATTCACTCATAAAACAGGATATAGATTCTTATCAATTGCTTGGAAAAGTGTCAAGTTATCGAATACCAAGTGTGGGCACTTGGAGGACCTACGTTCAAAATGCAAGTCTTAAGCTCTTATAGATTCCGAGATCTACGCTTTTATTCATAGGGACGGACAGACAAAGAGACGTACGGACGTAACTAGATCGACTTGACTATTGGTGCTAATCAAGAATATATGTACTTTTTGTCCATATTTAATGGGTTCAGGGTATACAAATTAGACCGTAAGTACTTCCCAACCTAGCCGGATTGAGCCCAGCAACAGTTTGCCCATAAACCTTATCGACATTGAAATATAGAATCCGACTTAATTTCCTTGATATCGCTTGACATGTATGTATATACCACAAATTAAAAAGTAAAATCTGAATTGCTTAGACATGCGAACTGACCACTAATTGAAAATTCGTTAGTCTAATTGAATGTTTATCAAAGTATATTGGTTTTTTATACTCACGCATTAGAAGCGGGCGCTCCAGTTGTGGCCCTGCCCGGCACTATGTGCTGCTCGCCGAATCGCCAATGGGCGAGGCCATGTTGCTGTTGCTGTCCGAGGTGGAGAGTGGGCGGCAAATGCCGAGACGCGTTGTGCCCGTTGGCATGGCCTTCAGAATGGCCACCGCATCGTCGAGGTCGAGACCTTGGAGCATATAGTCGCCAACGCTGATTAGACGATCGCCCGGATAGATCTGGTTGGTTGCCTCCGCAGCACCACCGCGTATCAGGCCACGTATCACAATAACACTGCTCTCCGCATCGAGCGGATCCTGATAGTCGAGTATGGAGAAGCCGAAGCCCTGCTCTGACTTGTCAATCTGCACGACTGTCACCTCGCAGCTCCACAGCGCCAGTCCGGACACATTCTCCAGCGATTTGGAGCGCTGCGCTGCTGCACCGGTCCCGGCCCCGGCTGCGGAGCCGGTGACGGCAACGGCAACAGCAGCCGCAGCGGTTGCTGATTCCGTCAGCGTCGTCGAGCTGGATGTGTATAGGGAGCTCTCCGATTGCGCCTTGCTCAGCAGATTCTGCAGGCTCTTATGGCCGCCGGGCAGCAGGCTGCGCGACTCGAAGGCCTCCGCATTCCGCGAGGTATTGATAATGCAAGGCGCACGGGTGCCGCGGGCACAGACCAGCTTCACGCTAGCCGGCAACTCCTTAAGTATCTTGACCACATCGACGTGACGCAGGCCCTGCAGCTTGTGCTCGTTGACCTGGAGCAGCTCGTCGCCCGGCCGCAGTATGCCCTGCCTGCCGACGGGACCGTCCTCGAGTATCGAGCGTATGTAATGATGCGGACGCTTCTCAATGCCGCACTCGACGTCGACGGTGCCCTCGAGGCTGATCCCTAGACCTGAAAGTTTATTTATTTCGGCAACTAAAATTTCACTGTCGGGAAACTCACTTTTCCAGGCCGCCCGCAGCGACGTGGCGCTGGGGCTGGACAATTTCGGGGGCATGGCTACGGGCGGTGTGGGCGTGGCCGTGGGCGTGTCCAGCTCATTGGTGGGCGTCTTGCCATGATCCGGCTGGCCAACGGCTGCAGCTCCAGCTCCAGCTCCAGCTGCGGGCTTCAACTCAGCCATCAGTTCCGGCTCAAGTTCCTGCTCCGGCTCTGGACACTGCTCGTCGGTGTCATTGCCGCTATCATGATCATGCCCGTGGCCATTGCTATTGCCGTTGCCGTTGGTCAGATGTGGGGCACTGTGGTCGCTGCGATCCAGCATATGCGACAGATTCGAATCCACGGTGTCTCGCGAGGGCAGCTCTGGAAAATCCGCCAGCAGTTGATTGTCGCCAGCATCGGTGACAACGGAGTCCGCATCAGCGGATTTTGGCGGCAGCCAGCTGAGCGTTGCTATGGAGGGCGAGCCGGGCATCGAGAGCTGCGACTGGGCATCGCCATCGTTGACGCTCGGGCCGACCTTCATCTCCGTGAGAGCCACCTGCAGATGCTCGTACTTGCGACCGCGCAGGAAACGCTCCAACGTCAGATTCACCTCAATGTCCGTATTGCGCAGCAACTCCACGGCCTGGTGATTGGTCACGCCCGACAGAGTGCGACCATCGACGGCCACGATGCGATCGTTGATCTGAATCTGGCCGCTCATCTCGGCGGCGCTGCCCTCAATGATGCTCTTCACAAATATGCCCGACAAATCCTCCTCCTCGCACACGTAGCCGGCTACGGTAATACCCAAGCCGTAGACATTCTTGTGCAGCTCCACGATATACGTTTCGGTTTCGGGTGAGTCCGCGTATGTGGAGGGCGACTCGGAGCCCAGAGAGCAACAGTCGCCATCATCGGCATTGGGCGTTGCCGTCGCCGTCGTCGTCGCCATTGTCGTTGCCAACTTTTTGCCGGCTATCACAGTGCCATCTATGTGCGCCTTCGCCTTCGCCATCTCCATCTCCTCCTCCCCATCGCCATCATCATCATCCAGCCAGCGCGGGCCCAACGGCAATTGCAGCGATTGTCGTGCCGTCAGGAGCGCTGTCGTCGGCGGTGGCGACAGTATTGAGTAGGGCACAATATCCAAATCCTGCAGGCAACGGTTGCTATCCGAGCTGCTGCTGGCCAGATGAGTGGGTATGGGTGGCAGCGGCAGATCGGCCAGTTCTGTATCGGGCACGGCAGCGGCGGCGGCGGCGGAAATTGCGGGCAAGGGCAAGGACAGTGGCAAGGACAGGGGCAAGGGCAGGGTCATGGGCACAAGCGCTGACACATTGCCCTGATCGGCTGTATCGCCAGCCGGGGCGCCAGTGACCAGGCCAACCAGACTGCCGACATCCAGTGGAGTGGTTGCCGTGGCCAAGCTCGGATTTTGAAATAAATGCCGCGACAGTTCTTCCGGGTCGGAGAGGAGCTTAGTTGGTATAATGGGCGCATGACTGGCCAGCGTATGATAATCGATGGCCGTCGGCTCCACCGGCCGTGCCACAATCAGACGCACCTGAGCTCCGGTCTGACGAAGAACTGTGGCCACCTGCTCCGAGCTGAAGCCACGTAGATTTACATCGCCAATCTGCAGCAGATGATCGCCCACCTGCAAACGCTGATCACGCTCTGCGACGCCGCCCGGTGTCAGCGCCTTAATGACCACGCCCGTGCTGCGACCGCCCACCAATATAAAGCCCAAGCCGTTGCCATCATTGATCAAATCGATAACCTCCACCTGCGACCACTCGGTGCTCAACACCATGACGCCGCTCTAAGACCAGCTGCTGCTGCTGCTGCTGCTGCTGCTGCTGCTGCTGTTGCTGCTGCTTTTGCTACTGCTCCAGTAAATGCTGTACTTGTGGGGTTAACTGTGGCGCCGCTCGAGCTTGCTGCTAACATGACCGCTGGTGGTGCTGTTGGGCAATGTTCTTGTTGTTCTTGTTGCTGGTTACTGGTTGCGGGTTGCTGGTTACGGGTTGCTGGTTATTGTTGCCTTAATCGCTTTCACTTACGTATATTTATTGTACATATTGCAGTTATTGGATTTATTCACCTTCACCGCATTCAAATAATGATTATGGCCTGGCCGGATAACGGCTCCTGGCACCGTCGACGCCAACAACATTATCGACTACAGCCGCACGCAGCCCGCAAGACGCCTGCAATTATCGGAGAAATGCTTTAAGTGCTGCTGGCAGCGCGACACGGCGCGACGCACGCCACGTATACGCAACGTTCGTATACGTATACGCAATGCCGTGCAGTGTGTGAAACGCGAATTCCAATTGCTGTCCAGAGCAGACGACAGCCAAAGACTGCTTCACGTTTTTTTTCTGTTTTATTTCTTTTTATTATTTCTTTTTCATATTTAGTTTATTTATTTTATTTTTGTGCGTTGCTGTTGCTTAGGCAGCCGCGTGTTTGAGCGCTTTTTTTAATGGCACCTTTTTTGCACGATTTCGTAATTTACATGCACACACACGCACGGGCGCACACCTACACCAGCACACACACACGCACACACACACGCACGCTTATGTGGAGCAAATGGTTTTTGCCTGCCGTTCACGTGCGACGCATGTTTGACATTCAACTGCGACGCAACATACCACCTCCTCGCCTCCGTCCCCCTTTGGCGGGCAATTAATTTGGAAAATGAGAAAAACTGTCGGTGTACGCGACAAGTTAGCGGGCTTTAGTACGGACTACTCTGTACTACTATGTGCCACACACACACACACACCACGCACACACACATAGACAGAAACAAATTGCAGCCAACGGTAATTCGAATAAGCTACCAATAAATGGCAACTTATATATACACATGTGTGTGTGTGTGTTTTTGTTGGCGGTTTTTGGAATGTGGCTGAATTTGGAGCAGCATTCGAAGCAAAACTTTGCTGTGCTTTCTCCTCATAATGCGACGGGTCTAGAGATGAGCCATAATTGAGCGTTAGGAATTTTAATAGGTGTTTAAGTATTTAACTACGTTTTCTAGTCATATTCTAATAGTTCTAATAACTATGATAGATTTCGTTTAAAAGCAGGCGAACTTTTTTATATGCATAACAAAACTGCTTGAATTAAAAAAAAAAGATTTATTGCATGGAATTGAATTGAATTAAATGTAAGAAAAATAATTAATTGTGGTTCGCTAATAATAACTTGCATTAAAAAAATAAATATTTATATAGTAGAATAGAAAAAAAATAATAATAATTATAATAATAAAAATAACCCAAGTAATATGAATAATTATAATAAAAATAATAATTATAATTCTAACAATCATAAATATAAGAAATATAAAAAAAATAATAATGCCGAAGTGCAGCCGAATTATATCGAAAAAATGCAGATTAAAAAAAATTTGTTTTTCATTTTTGTTTTTAATAAACTAACTAACTAAATCCTGGAGCTCGAGGCAGCTACATAATAATTAATTAAAACAAAACATATAATAATAGTAATAAAAATAATAATAGTAATAATTACAATAATAGTAATAATCATTATATTAATAATATATAATAGTAATTAAATAAGAATAACTATATATGTACATAATATGCAAGGCTTAAATCTTAAAGGCCTAAAGCATCGCAGAAAATTCAATTTCTTTATTAAAATATTAAAAAATATGTCTATGCATTATATATAATCAAATAATCTGGGATTTTAGCTGTTGTGATTATATTTATAACGAAAAAATAATAAACAGATTAATAATGTGAAACTATGTATAACTATTTAAATAAATTAGAAAAGGCCTATGCCTGAAACTACAAAACTTTAAAGATAATTGCCAATTCAACGTCAATTCATGAAAATATAAGATATTATTGCAATTAATATCAGCAAAAACAAAACAAAATTAAATATCTTTCAAGTGTCAATAAGCTACATTTTCATTTCGTCAATAACCTAGGCAAATAATTTTCAAGTTAAGCAATATTTTCTTTTGCTAGCAAGATAAATGTGCAGAGCTCTGAATGAAAGAAATTTAAATTAATTTGATTCATTCAATAGTTCAATATTTAGATAAAACCTTAAAAGATTAATATAAATAATAATAAAACAATGCATATATATAAGTATAAATAAAAAAAATTAAAAAAATGGTAAATATAAAAAACAAATTTATATATTGATATATTATTTCTTCTAACAAAAATTATATATCAAGCATAACAGAATAAAATAATTATCAAAAAATATTTCTCAAATTATAACAGATGGATTATGCCTTTAAGCTGCACATCAATATTTTTTAGAATCTTTAACTTAGGAATTGAAGCTGTCCGATTTTTAAAATCGTAAGCAAATATTCAAAATAAGCACAAAATACACTAACTACTAACTACTAACTTTAATAGTGAAAAAGTTCGATTTAAGAACATAACTGAGAGCTATTCAGCACAGTTTCCACAGTTGGGCCTGGTCATAAGGCTCATCTCTATGGGCTGCTAACGAGTTGCAGCTGAACGGTGGCATGATGCCATCAATTTTTTGTGTTTATGACGCTTTGCAACGCTTGCCATTGACTGCAGCTGTCAATTCAGCGCTGATTGACTTTGCGTTCAGCCAGGCACGGATTGGCGCACGGGGCGTATGATTAACGCGCGCGCCTGTTTGGCTAGAATTGTAGCCGTTGGCCTTTGTCCGCTGCCCGCTGTCCGTTGTCCGTTGTCCTGACTGCTCCGGCTGGTTTGCTTTAGCTTTTGGTCATTTGTTTGCAGACCTGCTGGCCCCACTGCCCATGCAATGTGCTTCATTTAGCTTGGCTGCGGTTGACGAGCACGCAAGTGAGCCGAGGGCCGGGGGCCGGAACTGAAGGCGAGTACCATGGCGTGGACGACAGCGTGGACTGTGGCATCCCAGCCCGTTACACAAAAAGTAGGCCAAGCGCGTTTGAAGTTTACAATGCGTCTGCTGACTTGTGTGTGTGTGTCTGTGTGTGTGTGTGTGTGTGGGGTGGATTTGTTGCTTGTCTGTGTGGCTGTGTGTGTGTGTGTGTAGAGCCTGCTATTTTTATATGTCACAAATTAAGGCCTGCTCCAGCTGCGGCTCCAACTGCTGCTGCTGAGCCAGTTTTCACATTCACATTCTCATTCTCATTTTCATTTCCATTTTATTGCCGCTGGCCACTGTTGCTTCTTACGCACTTCAAGTTGCTGCTGCTGCCGCTGACCCACTGAGCCTTATTAGCCGGCGCAGCGTTTTGGCCCGCTCAAGTCAAGTGACAAAAATCGATAAATGGCAACAACATCATAGAGTAGAAAAATGGGCCAGATGAAGCCGCAGCCTGGTGTGCTTACTCCTTTCTGTTTTTTTTTTTTTGTACTTTTTGTTGCTGCTGCTGTGCTCTGGCCTACGCCTACATAAATGGCCACGCACACGCCTACGCCTACACCTAATGAATTTGACTTTCGACTGCTCTATTTGGCTCATAGTTGTTGGTTGTTGTTGTTATTCCTGACTTGGCTTCCGCCGCAGACTGAGGCAAGCTTCCAGCTGCATGACTGTTGCTGTGCGGTTGTGGCTGCGCCTTTTGACCTACCTAAGGGCGACGATGGCGACGGCTTTTAGCCAAATTGCGCGAGCATTGCCTGCAGTTTGGCACACAACAAAAAAAAAAGGAAAAAGTAAAAAGCGAAGAAACTTGTGAACTTGCGGGCAAAAGTCGTGCACGCAATTACTTAGCAGTTGCTGTCGCCGAACCAAAGCCAAGTCAGGCTAGTTATATTCTTGCTAACAGCTAACAACGCGGCGTATGAGCAATGCCGCAGTTTGGTTAAAGCCACGCACACACAGCGCGTAGCGAGTTTTTCTATTGATTTAACAAGCGACGATGCAGCCAAACAAAAGGCGAAGCCGTGTGGTTAATACCCGCAGCAATCGGAGCTGATCTGGGCCACAGCCACAGCCGCAGCCACAGCGGTTGAAGTGTGTGTGTGTGTGTGTGTGTGTGTGTGTGTTGACTCAATTTGAACTGCATTCGCAGCTGTTGCATATTATTAATTTATTTTGAGGGCCGGCTGTTAATTAGCTTTGTGCTCGGCTGCCCATTTTGGCCATTTTACTCACTTCATCAACACATTGCTCTTGGCCAGCTTGACCAGGCTTGGCAGCTCTGGCTCCACTTTGTTTTATTTACTCTGTTTTTTTTTTTTTTATTTATTTATTTTCTTTTCACTTTTTTGTTTTATTTCTAATCTTTGTGCTTTCTGGTTTTTATCAGTTTACGCGCGCATTTTCCGGCCCGACAACACGCCCGCACGCGACAAAGCTGCTTGGTCAAATGTATTGCCCGCTGGCCAGATTGCCTTTGCTATGCTGTGCTGTGCTCTGCTCTCAGCTCTCCGCTCGCACGTGGCGCCTCCACGGGGTGGCTGTGCTCCCTGCGACGGCGCCGTGTGCCGCGTGGCGCTCTCGCTCCCGCTCGACGCTCGGCACTTGCCATTCGGGCCAATATTTACATATGGAGTTGACGCGAGGCGGCAGTTTGCGGCACCTGAAGTTGCCGCCGCGTAGCATTCATTCAACTTTTGCGATTGTGGGGAGAGTGCGTAAGAAAGCTTTTCGCCACAGTGCCGCTGTCTAAGGTAATTTTCAGAGGGGTTTCAGAGTAAAATATATCTAAAATATATCTATCCTTTATTATAAAAACTGATAAGGTTCAAAATAAATAAGCAAAAAAAAAATGGGCAAACAAAGAAAGCTTGCACCTCAACCATTACATTTACCTAATCATTTTTGGTAGATGAACAGGCAATTATAATTATATAAAATTGCAAGATTTAACACAACACCTGGGTTTACGGATGAGAAAAGACAGACTCACGCACCGAACCTTTAGCATGGGAATAGGTTTGAACTGTTAACCGAATTACGGACAATTTTTTTTAGATTTGCTGCCAATTCGCATTCTGATCAAAGTTTCCAAAAATATAAATTGAATTGAATTTTCATTTAAGAGTTTAACTTTTAACTCTCTCCTGCCACCTTGTTTGTTAAACGTTTAAAAGTAAAATTGTTTACTTCCTGCAAAGGTTCGAAACTTTATGTTAACTCGGTGCATAAGCAATTACATCCGCACAAGTTGAAAACTAAGGTTATTTACGCCCTGAATCCACTGAAATTAATTAATTCAATTAAAAATGTTTGTCTAAAAAAGCCCTGATCCAAACCTCCAATGCGATTGTGATTTTAGCATTCTGTAAAGTTAAACATTTTATAAAATAATTGAGTTTCAAAATAAACGACATTCGAAATAAGTTGAAGAACCTCTGGCTAAGAAGCTTATTAAAAATAATAGACGAACTACACAAACAACATTTTCTGAAAAAGTGTAAATAAAATAAACATATATAGGAAAGTTTTGTATTTTCAAAACTGTGATTTAGGCAAATTTCATTAGCGACTTTGTTTTACTTACATAAAACATTTCAATTGACTTAGACATATAAAAAATACCAGCTGGTATACCCCGGCTTTGTCCGTGGCACGTAAAAAATAAATTCCCTCGATGATCTTAGAAAATGAATTTGAAACCGATCGGACGGTAAACAAAAACCTTTCCTACAACCGTAATCCGCTATTTTAAAAATATTGCGGCTGAAATTCTGAAATCGCTAAAAATCGTTTTCATTAAGATCTTATGTAAAGCTTTGAAGTTTGAAGCAAATCGGAAAAAACTTTTAACTGCGCCTAAAAAATCTTTGAATCGCACTTTCCACCGAGGAAGCTTAGATTCTGTGAAAATTGTTAATCACGTCTTAAATGATTATTCATATAGATCCTTCGAAATAAATTTGAACAAATCTTTGACTCCCATTTCCACCAAGGAGGAATGCATTTTTCGAAAAGTGTGTAACACCCCTCAAATGAATTTGAACAAAGATCTTTGAAAATGAGTATGAGGCCGATCAGATGGCAAACAAAAAAGTTGCATGCAAACGTTATTCGCTATTTTTCCACACATGCGGGTGGAATTTCCCGACACCCCTTTTTAACGTGCACCTCCATCACATAAGGTCAATACAGTACAAATTTCAGCTTCCTAGCACTTACGGGTTGGGCTGTGCGTTGATCATCAATCAATCAGTCAGTCAGCCAGTCAGTCAGTCAGTCAGGACAAACAGTTTTATATACAGAGATAAAAATATTATTTGTAAATATTATATTTGTTCTAACTTTGTTCACGTCATATATGTAAAGCATTAGGTGGACAACAAGTGTGTTCCTTCTGGCAGGCGCTAGGACAATAAACAAACCTCCTGCGCCTGCTCCGTTGTCCACGGCAACCACGGCCAGTAAGGGCTACTGAAGTCCAAAAATAAATGCAGCCAATAAGCTGAGTTCCACCTGCCAGTGACTAGCAGACGGTTGGCAGCAACACCTTAAGACACTGTAAAGTCAAAGTGGAGCACAATCAAGGTGTTAGAGAACTTTGAAACAAGAAAGTGCGGCGGGTGTGAAGAAATCAGCTAACGAACTAAAAGGAAAAGAAATAACGTTACATAGCACGTTACATAGCACCTGCCACAAGCTCAAACAAAAGCGGTGGGCACAATGGGTTCAGTGCACCGTTTGATCGCCCCGTCGGTGTCCCACATCCCAGTCAAATGTCGAAAACGTAGTGAGAAATCGAACTCTGAAAACCCAGTAATCGGCGAACGATGTGTCCCGGACATGGGAATATTCTACAATAAATTTTAGTGTGCCCGAAACAATTCTCGATAATACGACTCGATAAAGACATTATATTTGTTCCTATTATTTTACAAAAATAAAAAAAAATCTGGATTGTAACGCAAAAAATAAAACATAAAAATCACACTGATCAAGCCGGACTATAGTAAACGCAGCTATACAGCAAAATGACAACGCCGCCAGTCAACTCTGAGGAGGACTTCTACATGGATGAGCCATTTGATGATGAGTCGCCGTCCGAGGTTGAGGACGGACAGGAGTACGAGGAGGGGGAGCCAATTGACGAGCAGAGCGATTCTCAAAGCGACACCGATGTTGAGGCCGAGTTTCTGCGCGGTAATGTAAGTGCAACGCAGCAGATTCAGCTGCAGGAGCTGACCGCCAAAGAGTTTAGTCTCAATCCTATGCCACTCCCACAGCCCCATGCACGTCGTCAACAGATCTTTGCCAATCGCTCGGGCCGCGGCAGCGGATTCGTCCGCCAAACCAAAATGGCCTACGCCAGCTCCTCGTCCGAGGACGAATCACGGGTGGTCATCACCAAAACGGTGGTCGAAGTAAATAAATCAATGCAGCTGACAGATGATGAAACCATTTCGGTGCGCACACTAATTCCAAGCAGCGCTAAGAACGGTAACGGGCATCTAACCGAGCTGGAATCGGACGATAATGAATTGACTGAAGTGGAGGACGAGATGGAAAATGAGATGGGCGAAGAGGCGGAAATTGTGTCCGATAATGAATATGATGACAACGATTTGGAATCTGAGAAAGATGATGTGGAAATAGGGCAATTGGAAGACGACGAAGAGCAGGAGGGAGAAATCTTCGATGATAAGCTAAAGCAATCAAACGACGATCTAGTCGATGTCAAAGATGCCAACGAAAGCGAGACGGACGAGACAGTTCAAAACGACACAGCAGACATTGAGCTGATAGATATGACTATGCCAGATAATCAAAATGTGACGAAACGACAAAAAAAGAAGCGTGGACATCAGTACCATCCGAATCTACTAAGGAAACCCATTGTGGATGAGGATGCACCACTTGTGCCCAAGCTCGAAAATATCTATGATGACAACGGGGAGGAGGTTTATAATCTGGACGAGGATGGACTTGCAGCAGGTGATCCGCTAAACGTCAAGTTTCTGGAACAGCAAATGACACAAATGTCGGAGATGATTATGAAAACATTTCGTCTCAACGGCGGCTCCGCGGACAACAGTGCACTGGAACAGCTGGCTTTGGCCACAAAACTGATGAAAAAGCAAGGCAAGAAACTGTCTGAATTGGATGTGGATGAGGAGGCAGTCTCAATGGTGTCTGACGAAACTTCAGCTACGGTGCTCTCGGAAAAAGTAGGACGTGGCAACTGCCGTTGCCCGTCAAACACAGACATTAATGAGTCCGAGCAGGATGTGTTTCTGATGGATGAGTGCGGCCAGGGCGATGGCCTGCTGCGCTATTCACATCATAAACAATCCCAATCGGCTCGCATCAACAGCCAGACACCCAGCAGTTTCAACAGTGATAACAGTGGCTATCATGTTGACCTTCGGCGCCCGCGCTCCGTTGCCTCCTCGGAAGTCAAGTGAGTAGCGTCCAATTCAATGCCATAGCCCATATTCATATGTATAACTCCTCGCTTCCTCCAGCTACAAGAATTTGGGACGCAAGAGCTTCAGCTTCACCAATCCACAGGTGCGCGAAATTGAGCGCCAGAATAATATTTTGCTAAAGAAAATGATGAACGTTAAGCCCACAATTAAGCCAACCACTAACGCAACCAAATCCAGCACTAATCTGCAAACAAAGGTGAGTAAATCTATGATGGAATCTGAGTATTAGATACAACCTACTTTACAGAAGCAGGCGCCACCGGCGCCACGCTTGACAAGCGCTGCGGTTAATCGAAAGAAATATCAACGACAGATCGACTTGGACAATGATGTGCTCAAGCGCAAGCTGGAGGCGGTTGGATCACGCCGGCCCATATTCAAGTGAGCGCGCATCTGATCATTGATATAATTATTATAATTTTAGAAATGTTCAAAAGCGAATTTACCAAATTAAAATTTAATGCAAGTTAAGAGCTGTAGTAAAATTATATAAGGTCGTATCAGAAGTACAAGTTATAAGTGAGAGCCTTAACAAAAATTGGGTTATAGTATAAAAAAGTACATGTATAATAAAAGGTGCAATAGAATTGGAAATAAAATTTAAATAACTAGTTGAACATTCAGGGTTATACTTAAAAAATCATGTATAATAAAAGATTGCACCTCTAGCAGAATTGGAAATAAAGTTTAAATATCTAGTTTAGCTGGTTTCGCATACATCTGATTTAGTGTCACCTCGTTGATTTTGGCCAAAAAGGTTTCGCCCAGCGCCTTGACAGCCTTGAATGCAGCATCGCCGTTATGCTCCTTAAACTCGGCCTCATTTTTCAGCTTCGTCTTCTCGCGCTGCTCTATTTCACGATAGATGACTTGACCAATCTAAGATGTTTTGGCATTAGGCAATGTTTGAAATTGTAAACTTAATTCCATACTCACATAAACATCTATGGCCGCATACATCAATTGATTCTCGTCCAGCGGTATCACATGCCATTTGCTCATGCGCACCTTTTTGCTCTTGTCCATGGCCTTTTTGGCAATGAAGTTCGCCAATCGCTCCAGGCTCCAGCGACCGCCTGTCTCGCAGACCTCATTGCACCATACGCCCAGATCGCGGCATTTCTCGATAAGAGGCTCGGCAGCCACCTCGGGAAAGTCGCGCTCCAGCTTCCGAAAGTCACTAAAAAGTCTTGACTTTGAGTATATCCATTTATTTTCTCGATATAGAATACTTACGCCTTTATATTCACGCCATGCAGCCGAACCTTAGGATGGTTTAACAGTGCAACCAGCGCAGCTGGTATCTTCTTCAGTTTGCTTAACTGGTACACATAGCAGCAACGTTCCTCGACGCATATTTGTATCACAGATGATTTGCCGGGTCCGGTTTGGAAAGAGAACGGCCACTCCATGTCAAAGGCCATGGGCACAACATCCGCTTTGGTTTGCTTTTCTACCCATTGCCTGCAAAATATAAAATATTAGCTTGTACTTTCCAATGCGGTGCCTGTACTTACATGACTTCATCTGCTGACGCTGCAATCTCGTGGGATTCGGTATAGTATTTAATGGCTCCACGATACTTTATAAATGGCAACTTCTCTGGAATTTCCTTCTCCGGCGAAGGCGTTCCGTGCTCCGCCATTGATCGCGTGCTGCGCGTCAAGCGAGCGCTTCTGCGCTTGGGTGGATTTTCTGTATCGGCGTTTTCCTTGTCCTTAATCTAAAATACACAATCATATTTGTTTATTCTTTATAAATATGTAGTGAATTACTCACTATTTCCGGCGTATCTTGATTCTTTCGTTTATTAGCAATTGCATTCTTTTCCTTGGCGTGTTTAGTTTGCTTCGTTGTGCTTTCCTTAGCAGGTATTTTCTTCAACGAAATTAAATTAAAATAAGTATGCGTTTCTTTTGTTTGTTCCGCTATACATACCTGCTCTGTTTTATCATTATTTTTTGACTTTGTAGGCATTTTGATTAAATATTGATCCATTCTTCTTCAGTATTTTTGTTTACTCTGAGTTGCCGCCAAAATATTTGACAGTGCTGAAAAACGCAATATCTTAGCATCTTTTAAGTTTCCACAACACACTCAGCATTAAATTTAGCGATATGTAAAAATATCGATAGACAAGCACGAAAACCAATTAAAACACTTTTTTGAAATTGTCATGAGGTAGGTAACTTGATAAACACTAAAAAGAGTCAAGTGCGGGATGGCTAAAAATCGATAATGTTTGGAAGCAGCTGTGTTCTGTTATAATGCTGTTGTCGGATAGTGGCCAAATTTGAAGTGACTTTTAACAGCTGCACCTCAAATTTGAGCAGTTTTGCCTTTACAGTCCTGTTAATAACAGTTCGGCCAAATGTTAAGCTGATTGTTGCCAAAAACATATGTTTTTGCCCACAGACCGGCATCAGTTTAGTTATTTTGTTTTTTTCAAATAATAGTTGAAGTTTATAAAAGAAAAAGCATCAAAATGTCCACATCAGTTGGTGCCCACTACATATCAGAGAAGATATCAAAGGTACGTTGGCTGCCAGAAAAACTGCAGCAGAGCGAACGCTTCCTGACCGGCAGTTGGGACATGGACAACAATTTTGTGCGCGTGTGGCGTCTGCACGCCAATCCATACGCACAGGGTCTGGAGCATACGCCGCGCTGCAACGATAAAGTAGCAATCGAGGGTGATGTCACAGGCTTGGAGTTTCTGAACGACGATACCTTCGCTGTGGGCTGCGCCGACGGTAAGCATTGAAAAGTGGTTAAAAACATTGCATTTCTATGTTTCCATATTTCCGCAGGTCACCTCAGCTTGTTTCACGTGCAGCGAGCCGTTGAGGAAGATCAAATTCAGCGCAAGGCACGCAGTGAACGCCTCCACGAATTCAAATGCAGTCAAACTAGGGCGCCTTGCACGGCAATCGCTGTATACGGCACGGACATAGCCACCGTTGGCGAGGATGGACACCTCAACGTGTTGAGTGCCAACAATTTGAAACAGGTGAAGCGCACCATCGACGCAGACAGCATGACACTCTTGGCCGTTTCCTATGTTAGCCAGCATCAGCTGGTGACCGCCAATCGAATGGGCGTCATTCGCATGTTCGATGTACGCACAGCCGGCGATGGACAGCCGAAAGCTTCATTTATGGCCGCCTGCCAAGACACGAAGAGCTCGAACTTTGTCTCTGCGATGGCCACACATCCCATGCAGCAGCACATACTCATCTGCGGCAGCGAGGAGGGCTCTATTACAGTGTGGGATCTGCGCAATTTGGAATACCCGGCCTCATATCTGAGCGCACACAATAGCCCCATCACCGATATAGGATTTCATCGCCAGGATCCTTCCAAGCTGTTCAGTGCAGCCGAGGCCGGTGAGGTGTGGATGTGGTCGGAGAAGAAACAGCACTTTGATGCCAGCCAAAACGATGGCAGCAGCGCCTGGCTCTGCGGTGATCGTCTGCGCACCATGGTCAATGTTGATGGCGTCCTGACCAACATACGCAAAGCGGTCAATTCATTCGATGTCCATGGCTCAAGGATGGTCTGTGGCAGCGATACGGAAGCCGTTTATATCGTGAATAATGTTTAAACATTGTTCGATTTCTACTGCATTTAAAATACATTTCTACTTCTATTATATTCTGGTTTTCTGATATTCTGATTTTTATAGGGCAAATCAAAGGAGTTATTGGAGGTCGCATACCCTTGTAGATTATTGTCGAATCAACGTGTGTAGAAAAACTTACTGCTTTGGTCAACAAAATATTTCTTTCGCCAAAGTGTATATTATTCCTCTAGGAGGGAGTAATTATATAACGAGATATATAGACATCTTTCTAGTTTTTATATAAATATGCTTGACCTCTATTAACAAGCGACCCGATATATCGATATCATATGTATATCTATGTAAGCTTCTCTTTCAGTTCTAAATCTTTCTTTACATAATTGAAAAAATATCTTAAGCTTTTTGTTGGGAAAATAAGTTAGAATTGAGCAGATCGAGCCAACATATCCTTATTGTTGCCATAGGAACTAACGGTTACAATATGAGTATAAAAACATTTTTTAATTTCAATGTCTATACATAGACTCTCAGGAAACAATCGGTCAAAAATTGAGTTTTTGTTAAAAAGAAAACCAATGAGCAGCTTAGTATAGAAAGATATTGTAAGTTTGCTAAATGACATGTCTGCAAGGGTATTTAAAATTCGGCATCGAAACTACTATTCTATCGTGTTTTATAGATTTGTAGCTGTTAACTTTTGACAACATCATGGGATAACCATGCTTAAAGAAATCGATTTTAAATAAGTTAACGACTGTTTGTATATTTTATGCATTTAATTTCAGTACACGCAAAATTGGCTTAAATCAAAGCACCTGACTTACACATACTATTTATGCCTACTAATACAACTACATCTAAATATACAATGTCTGAAATATATATTTCTGGGTGCTGCTGTGTGGTAACTAACAAAAAGAAACCGAGAAAATGAAGTTACAAAATTATTAACAGTTATGGCATATTTTGAATATAATAATTAAATATTTTTCGTCGAAAAAATTATATTCCAGATCAATCTGTTTATAGTTGAATGTAATTTAAGGTTTTTATGATTTTTTCCAGAAGTTGAGTAAGACTAAAATGATTTTGAAAAATGAACTTCATATTCATAGTTCTATTGCCTAGGTTTGTGTAGACTTAAGCTAATATTATTAGTTGGCTAATTTTGGATAGATTTATGCGTGTTTTTCAACTACCATATACATACACATACGAATTATAAACTATTGCGATATTTTATATATATGCTATGTGAATAATAAATACAAAATGATTTTTATATACAATTAAGCACTTAGGCTTCGATTAGTTTTTGTTTTTTTTTTTCATTCGTGTTTGTCGATTTCAATTGAACTTTGAGCATTTACAATTGCATTTCAATGTGGTTTTTAGAGAGCTGAAGTCAAGTTATAATATTTAATAGAACTGCGATCAAAGCTTATCAAGGCTGCAAAACCGTTTTCGAATCCGAACCGAATCTTAAACCCGATTTTAAATATTAGTTTGGTTCTTATTAGAACAAAAAAACACTAGATGGAGAGCCAGCCTCAAGGCATAGATAATTTGGGTCAACCATTGCATTTATCTAACAATATTTGTTTGAATAGGATTTAAACTAATCCATTTTATATATGAAATCATATACGACAGTAGGAAAGAACCATTATAGAACAAAAATTAAATTGTTTCAGAAAAATTTTGAAAATATTTGACAAAAATGTGTGAACCAAAACCTGGCCTAAGTATGTGAATGAAAAGCATAAAACTGGTTCGAACGATGAATTAAATCATGGACAATCGTTTTTTTTTTTGGGCTTGCAGCCCCGAAACTAATACATATGTATATATTTTTTTTGAATGCTTTCTGGAACCGTATTATCGCCAGGAAGTGCTCTGATTTGATTTTAGAGACCACTTCAAGTTGTGCGGGCTCTAATAGAAACGCTCGAACTTGGGTGGCTTGTTGAGTGCGCAGAAATAATACCCTGAATAGTTTTGTGTAGCGCCGGGTGGAGTATAGTCGCCGATGCTGTAATTCCCGTAGTCATAGTTGGCCATATGAGCGTGGGCGTGGTGATGCATGTGGTGTGGGTGCGTGTGTGGATGCGTGTGCGGGTGCGGGTGCGGGGGATGATAATGCTGAAAACCGCCTGCACTGCGCGGCTTTTGTCATGTAATGAGTCCGCTTCCAGCCCCGGCAGGGCCGTTAGCACCGCTGCCGCTGCCGTTGCCGCTGCCTCCACCGCTGCCATTTGCATTGTTGCCATGAACGCGCATGTGCCGATTCAGGTTGCCCGACTGCGAGAATCTGTGTGGCAAGAGTTGTGGGGGTTATTTACAGATGCGGTTCCAGTGGATGTTTCCAGTCGAGGATTCTGATTTGGACTCACCTGAGCAAACACAATTTGCATTGGTAGGGCTTCTCGCCGCTGTGGATGCGCAGATGTTTGGTCAGCGTGGAGCTGTCCGAGAAGGACTTCTTGCAGGATGAGCAGCGATAGGGCCGCTCTCCGGAATGGGTTCGCATGTGCGTGGTGACGCTGGAACTTTGCGAAAAACGTCTATCACAAATCGGACAGCGGAACGGCTTCTGCCCCGTATGTGTGCGTACGTGGGCCGTCAGATTGGCGGCCTGTGAGAAGCTCTTGTTGCAGTCCGGACAGCGATACGGCCGCTCCCCGGAATGGGTGCGTAAGTGCGTCTTCAGTGTGCTGGGCCGCGCATATGTCTTGCCGCACAGTCGGCACAAATTCGGCTTCATATCGCCACCGGCGCTGCCCTCACCATCGGCATCGGCATCACCATCCTCGATGCTCTCCTCCTCATCCTCAAAGGCAGCCAGACCCAGACTGAGGGCGGCTGCCTGATAGCTGGGACTCTTGTGTGGCGGCGTATAGCCCTGGCCAACACCTCCTGTCGCATAGTAGCCCAAGGCAGCTGCTGTACTGGAGGCGGGCGGCGATGGCGACTCCTTGTCGGCCAGCGAGGGAAGTGCGCCTAAAGCTGTCGGCGGCGGAGCGCGAAAGTCAGCTGTAAAGGAATAGGTGGCCGAGGCTGGATAATGCGTAGGACTCAATAGCGGCGGATAGAGCACATTGACGGCCGCCGAGGAGTTGTTCGGTGGCGTCCAGTTCATTTGGGAGCACTGCATGGGCACTGGGCCGCCGTCGGCTCCATAGCCGTGATGCATGGTCATGTTCATGCTCACATTGACACTCATACTGGGATACATGGGCGGTGCGGTCGCATTGGCGGCGGCCTCGTAGTAGCAGGCGCTGCCTGAACCAGATCCGCCGCCACCACCAGGACCGTTGCCACCGCTGTTGTTGTGGTTGTGGTTGTGGAGCGCGTTACCACCGTGCGATGCCTGGGTCAGTGCCTGCTGCATGTGCTGGGACTGAAGCTGGTGGGGATGTGTAGATGACTGCGATTGCTGCTGCTGACTGCCGTTCGGTGAGATCAGCATCTGATGCGGATGCACGGTGTAGGAGAGTGATGCCTGATGCGGGTTGCTTGCAAAATTATAGGACGCGCCACAGGGCGAGAACGGGAAGAGGCTGGGCAGCGGATCAATGTCCAGCGGCGGTAGGCCTGGAAATGTGGACGCCATCTCGTCGGTGCTCCAGTAGCTGTTGCCGTTGCCAGTAAGCGCGGCGCCGTTGTTGTGATTGCCGCTCCCAGACGCTGATAGATTGCTGGCCGGCGGTGTTGTATTTATCTGACTGCCCAGCACGCCAATAGTTGGATCGAAGCAACCGCCGCAGTCAAAGTCGCTGCTGGTCAGGGAGGAGATGGGCAGGGCGGTGTTGCCTTGGCAGGATAAACAGCCGACGCAGGATGCAGCGCACTCTTGCTAAAAAGGCGAGAGATACAAATATGAATCTCTGCAAGTACCCGACCAGGCAAAACTTTTGAAGCGCGAGAAAAATACCTGCGGACTGTCCAGTGCCAGGCCGAATAATGGATTGTTGGGCACGTAGCCCGTTTCTGGTTCCACAGGACCTCCGTTTGAGACATCGCACGATATGTACATAGCTCCACCCTCTTGATCTTCCAGGGAATCTGCGCAGGTGTGCCCAAAAATAAAATGCGGAGAGAAAATCATTGGAAAGATGCTACAAAGCAATGCGTAGTTGGCAAATGCATTTCACACAGTGCACGGCTAGCTGCGGCCCACTGTGCGCCGCGCAAAACTCCGCCCCTAAACACACACTGGCACGCACGCACACACTCACTCGCACACACACACACACACACACACACACAGAAGCGCGCAAATGAGCAAACGCGACGCCATTTGCTTTGCTTTTGCCAATGCTCTCAACTCTCGTCTCTCGGTTTGGGGCGAGTTTGCTCAACTACGTGGAATTCAACACTTACCCAGAATTATGTTCAAGAGTTTGGAACCTTTATATAACAATCCCATGACATGACTCCAGCTGGTCTTGGCGTTTTATTTCTCGTTTTTCTACGTTTCATTTTGCTGCATCAATTGCCATTTCCAGCTGTAAATTAACACAAATATGTTCCCATTTATTTATTTATGCAACTTTATGAATTGAGAGAACGGATGAAAGTACAGCAGTTTGAACTGTATTCCCAAAATTTAAATATCTTTTTTAAGGAGACATAGATTAAGATATCTAAACTAATTAAATCGAAAACTTTGATGAGGAAAACTTTTTCACCTAAACCTAACTTTCTTAGAAGACATGGATAAAGAACTTAAAACCTACAGTTTCTGCAAACGACTTGTTCAGGAAGTTAGACAAATAGGAATTGAGTTGAAATTCAAAAGAGGAATATGTCTGTTATTTTATATGATAATGATTATTTTATTATAACTACCAAAGGCCATTGCTTTTAGTAATTTCAACAAGTAGAGTCGATGTACTTTATATACCTTATTTATAAAATATATGCTATATAAACTATATTTATAAGATACTTGCTCCTACGGTCAGTCAATAAGTCAGTCAGTCATTCAAGACGAATATTTTTAAATACATATGGAGATATACTATTTATACTATATTTATAAAATATATCACATCAGCCGTTGACCCTTAATACACTAACAAAAACCCGAACTTTATTTTATTTTGGGTTGGAAAAATGGGCACTGGCTGGTCCCATGTATATTAACTTATGGTGCAATTTAAAACATTCTCAATTTTATCTTACAGAAAAGTCGCGCTTTTATTGGATCATTTTCATCGAAGGACATCAAACACTTTTAGGCTAAAGTACAGACAAAGACAGCGTCAATTTAACTACCGATTTAGCTCGATATATGAAATATTCCAAGTGGTACTTTTAGAGAATTCAAATACTATATCAGCTGAAGATTTCACTTGTCACACTTATCACAACGCCAACTTAAAACGTTTTGCCGAAGATAACTTTTTTGAATTATAACTTTAAGTAAGATCTTCCAATCTCCCCTGCTACCCCATATTCATTTTGGCTTAAGTATCTCCATCCATTACAAGGGTTCTTAAGCAAGCCCAAAATTTGGACTAATCTGTCGAATATCGTTAGTCGCATTAACTACGTTATAGATATTATTTTTTAAACAAATATTGTCAATTTACTGTGTTTCAAAGTTACTTTGAGGTTAATAGGTAATTAAATAATTAGTTAACATACACAATTTTAACAACTTTTTAACTAAATAAATAGATTTTAAATATATTCTATTGCAGTTCTTCCACAATATTATAGAGTATATAATTAAGCAATAATAATCATAATTATATAGTGTATAATTTAAATGCAATTATTTGATATACACGTATTTAGTTCTTAAAACTTATATACTTGAATTATTACTAACTAATTTTAATATAGTTTTGTTGCAGTTTTAAATATTTATTCACAGCAAACAACTTTGTTAAGAGAAGAAACTAATATTTTGCTTATATCCATTAAGGTGTAGCCATTTAAAGCCGATTTTGAAACACAATATGTTTATAATATAAACATTTTTTATTTTTATTTTTCAATTGATTTCTTTAAAATATTTCAGTATACTCAACGCACCATGTTGTTAAATATACATATATCTCGCATGGCCAATTCACAGCACTGTATTTATATTGGATATTTATTATAATTAAAATTAAATATATATTTATCACAACTTTATGAGTTTCGATCAATAAATTCAATTGACGATCGCTGAGCACACGAATGTTGGATTTTCCTATTGTATTTGGGAATTGTTGTTTCAACTTTAGACACTCGGCTAAAACGCGGGGGCGGGAGTGCAATTATCGACTATCGGCGACGAGCATAAGACTGCAACTAATTGTCAGTTTCGGTTCGAAGTCTCTCAGCCGATATTGGCGACGAATCCCGCGTCAGGCGTCAGCGTCAAAGCGACAACCACAGAAAAAATGCTCACTTAATTACAAACAAGCGACAAAAAGGGCGCAAAAGGCAACCAACAGCAACACACACAGATATATACACACACACACACACATACACTACTCACTACACACAACAGATACAATGACACAAACTGGCCAACTATATGCCATACTATCACATATGAGAGACCCTTACAGCAGTGTGTTGCTCTTGTTGCCGCTACTGTTGTTGCTGTTGTTGTTGTAGACACCCCCTCCCGGCAGCAACCACCGTCGCCAGCAACACCACCAGCACGACCAGGCAGGCAGGCAGGCAGGCAGGCTGGCAGGCAGTCAGCCAACCAATGCGCTCCGGCCTACGTCTCCGGAATGCCGGCTTTTGCGGCGGCTACTGACCCAACCCCCGAGCCCGTCAACGCCCCATCCAACACGCTCATTCATACGTAGCAGCAGCAGTTTTCAGTAGTTTTTAGTTTGTCACCCAATATCTTTACAGTTCGACACCAGATACCCCCGAGCCGGTGGCCCCCAGGCCTGGCCCAGCCCGACCCGGCCCGGATAGCGACCATTGATCGTCTCTTGGAGCGGCGTCAACTGCAGGCAACGTCGGCGGCTTTCTGCTTCCTTCGTTCCATTCTTTGTGGTTAAACATGTTTGCCTCTGCCACTGTGACAGTCCATCAGTCGGTCTGTCTCACTCACACTCACACACACACGCACTCTGGTAGCAACCCTCTGCTTCTGTATCTTGTATCTTGTAGCTTGTATCTTTGGCAGCGCTCATTCTCGTTTCTAGCGACCAATGACAATTGTATCTGTGCGTGGAGCTCCGCTCGATTTAAGCTCATCGATCGTTGCTCTTTCGCATAGTTACAACAACACGAATTATTTTGCGACATTCGATATTTCGCTTTGTGGTGGTTTTTTTTTTTATTGCAAAAAAGATAAAGCAGAGCAAAAATTATGAAACATTATTATATTCACAGCCAGTTGTCATCGCCTAGTCTAAGCTTGGCATCAACATCTCCTGGCTAGCTTCAGCTTTCCATTTCCAAAGTATCTCTAAATTCACACGCAGAAATTGGCAAACTAATTAAATCAGTTAAGTGTAAGGGCTTTCAGTGATTGCTCGGGTACTACCATATCATTTTACCATATATTGGTGGGAATTTTTAGTCGAGCGTCGTGTGTGTTTAAAGTTTTGGGCAACATAATCAATGTCTGGCGGAACACTAACCAGTTTTCATGCCCTTTTAGTGGGTATCATAATCCTGTCACTAGCTGTGTAACGCATAGAAGGACAGAGCATTATATATTCAAAAGCCGAGCCGTTAAAGTCAGACTTGTATGTCTTTTCTTTGCAAGCTAGTCTTTCGATTTTCAAGCTATCGTCTTGATAGATATGAACAGATGTCGGAATAGGTCTGGTATACTTTATAATAAAGATCGGTCAAAAATAAAGTTCTTGCTTGAACACTTTGTTTACAGTTCTTATCATAATCTTTACATAGGAGCAAGATCTTATGAACATAGAACTATTATACTATAAAACTTAACTATTCCTTTTAACTAAATATATTGGCAAAAGTCAACGATTTTGAGCTTTACTATATCTGTAACATATCTGCAAAACCGTTGCAAATCGTGCTATATTATATTATAGCTCCTCTACCCATTAAGGCCCACATGTCTGGAAGGGTATTTAATCTTCGGCGTGCCGAAGTCAGTCGTTCTTTCTTGTTGCTCTTGGCTACAACAGCGATCGGTTTCAACTTGTCCAGGATCTGGGCTGAGCTTGAGCCCTCGCTGTGAGCCATGTTTTGCTGCCGATTGTCAGAACGTATTAGGCTCAGGAACGCAGAGCACAGAGCCTGGTAGCTGCTTGCTGCCCGGACAGGGGTATCAATAACAATTTTGGCTTGTTTACGATGATTAGAAATGATCGCTTAGGTTTCAAGTGTGCTCAGGTGTCAGCTGTGCACACCACACGCCCCGCCAGCCAAGTGGATGGCTTGGACGCCTCAGTCATCTATCAATTAACCACAAAATTCTTAAAAATTGTTGCCGTTGCTGGGATTTGTTACATCTACTATAAGTAAGTGGGTAAACATTGCGCGGGTTCGAACCACCACCCTCTATTGTACCTGTTATCACACCAGCGCATCATCGCTATCAACTGGCCAACGGCACGTGATAGTTGTTTACATAGAGCTCAGCCTGGCCATTATTTATTCAAAGCATTTGCTCCTGTTTTCGGTCCTGCCGCGCTGGTCCTGCCTCTGGTTTGCACCACAATTGTTGCTGCTGCCCTGCCTCCAACGCAAATTCAGTCAGGCATTCGTTTCATTTGCGTTGTGTTCTGTATTCTTTTGCTCGGCGCGGTGTTCTGCGTTCAGAGGCTTCAAAAATCAATGAAATACTTTTCGGGTGGCACTCTTAGGGCTTCTCAGGCTTGGCTACACTTTGCTTTTATGATGTTGGTAGTCAAGTCATTCGACATGCTAATATATCTCTGGTTGCCACTGAATAACTATAATAAACATATTCCATTCGAGAAGGGGCAACAGCAATTAGCCCAATTATACTTATGTGTTTCTTTTATAGATTTCAGTTTCCAATTGATTTGCTAATCATAACTAGAATATCTTTAAAGTTCGCATTGCCAAACTGATAAGCTCTGTGGAATCGAGTGTAGCGCACACCATTTGCTGGCATTTATTTTTTCAACATATTGAGGCACCCCATATATTTTGGACAACATTAACTTTAATTTTACATGCTGCAAAATATATATTTCTTAAAGTCAATTATCCAAAACAATACATTTTTCTAATATATTTGTTACTCAAAAAAAAAGTGGAGCATGGAGGGAAAGTGGGCATGGGATGTGCGAAATATTAAGTATTTCACGACAAAGTTGTAAATCGAGCTAGCTTTGGGATTGGGTTAGGTTAAGTTTAGCTTAAGCTTAGGGATGGTATTTGAGAGACAAATAAAACAATAATTGCAACACATTTTTAGCAGTACTATTTACTAATTAAACACATAGTTAATCAGTATCAGATGTTCCTGTCGCATTTGGGGACTTCAAACCTATAAGAAAATGGGGCTTACCGATTTGCTCTCCCTCTGGAATATATTCCACGCTTGGAGTCTCTCGCATTAAAAAAAATCAATATACTCTTAATCCCTCTGCTACTTTATGAACAGAGTATAAAAATCGGTAAAAATATTTTACTAAACCAGCTGATATTATCCAGCTCTGCCAGGACTACATTCAATTCAATTTTGGACATTACTTTTCCTCGCTGGTGAGAAATTTATTTAAGTTTTTTATTTACATACAGAATAGTTTAAAGTTAAAACTTTAGCTAACATAAGAAAAATAAAGCGCTGGATTCTGATATGATTAAGATACTTGAAAATGTATTTGAATTCAATCTGATAAAAAACAAAAAAATGTAAAGAAACTCGGACCTTTTACTTCCGGGGGGTGAGCAATACATAACCATGTGCAGATTTAAAAAGGGTATTAAAATGAAAATAATGCCGAATTATATGAACCGCATTTTCTGTTGAAGAGAAGTCTCAAAAAAATGTTCGCAAAGATATTTTCAAAATGAAGTCAGTTATTCAGTACACAAAGTTCTATATAGATTACTACCATAAAGAAAGTTAATACATGTATATAATTTCTTTTGGCAGCAATATTTGTTATATCTTAGGGAAGTTTATGGGCAATGTATGCGTAGCTCAAAATTATTTCAAAAAGTGTCCCAACAACTGTCAGTTGTGCTTTATATGTAAGGCCACTGACTCCTACAACCAACAGCCCACAACACACACGTCATTCTCCGGCTGCGGAAAGTATCGATATCCAATTGACAGTTGCAGCCGTTGCAGCGGCACAGGACTCAGCATTGCTGACAGCTGGACGAGCCGGGATCCGAGTGCGGCTCATAGCCCATTTCTTATTAAAAACCTAAGCCAGCTTATTAAATAGCGACTTATTGCTAACTGAAAGTGGCCAATGTGACAGTTTGTGCAACTGCCAGGACACTGGCAGGACGTGTCCCGTGAGCTGCCCCAAAACGACTTGAATTACAGTTGGAACTGGGACTCCGAAATATGTTTTGGTGGATACTACGAAATTACACTTGAGTGAAGCGCGCCAAATTGAATTTGTAAGTCGATACTTTCAAGAGGCCGCAAGAAGCAAGGGTTCGTCCCTTATCAATGGGTAAAGTTCCTCAACAGACCGTCGGACATACGGACGGTCGGTCGGTCGGAGGGACGGAGTGCGGGCAGATACAACAAGCCAATGTACCAATAAAATGCATACGCTGTCTGCTACTGTTTTACGTTGTTTATTTTTTATTAGAGAATCACTTCCGCAAACAAATGTGCTGCAAATGGGGCGATGACAATTTCTCGGTTTCTCACAGCAGCAGGGGGCGGGACTGTATAGAGGGTGGCTATTCACGGGCAATTATCCTAGCTGCCACGTTTCGCTATCAGCGCGCACAAACCGCAAATGATTATCCTGTAAGCCTTTGGATAAATATTAAATTTCAATTATAGCCGTTAACATATTATTAGCCGCCGATCATCATCGTTGGCGCCAGGCGCTGGCGGAACAGAAGTCACGTGTCAACCAGTCGCTGATAATCATCGGGGCGCAGCAACCGCAGAGGGGTGCCATCGATTTGGCAAAGAGACAATGAGATGCGCACGCAATTTTATCAGATTAAGACCCTCAGCGGCAACAACCGTGTCCCTCGAGTGTATCCTTTGTGCCCCGCTCTCTCTCTCTCCCTGCCACTGCATTAAACCGCCCTCAACAGGTGACAAAATGAGCAAACATTGTGTGAGAATTTTTTTTTGGGGCAGCCAGTTTAGTGATTCTTCTTTGGCCATATCAAGTTTCCGATTGACGCTGTGATTTGTCGGTTTTATTAATTCTCATGAACTGAAATTGAAACTCCTTTAGAAAATCGGGTAAGAAGCTAAAAATTCAAAATAGTTGACTTTCAAAATACACAGAACGGCGAATTAAGCACAACTATGGAACTAGTTCTTAGCCAATAGTCTAATCGACAGTTTGTCTAAATGAATAAATACCAAAAATACTAATAACAGTGAGCGACAAACGCATTAACATTTGAGCACTGTTAATAACAGCAACGCTTAACAAAGGCCGTTAAATAATTGTTTGGAAATAACGTACATATTCGCTTTGTTTGACGCCGGCATTCAGAATAATTTGGAATATTTATTTTTATAATCAAACTAAATTTCAGCTGATTCAATATTCGTATCCATAAAACATTTTAGAGACGTTTGGAAACTTTTTAATTATAATGTTTTTATAAAAGATATTTTATTCATTTACGTGAAAAACTTAAGCTTACGGTATACTCCCCCAATAATGCACAATATATGTAGTTAGACAAATTATATAAAAAAGAGATAATTTTTCGGAGCGTCTTTTAGATTTTTGGATCCTGTGGCGTCAGCTTGACAATCTTAACGGATTCTTCCCAAATCTGGCGCGCCTTCTCCATATCCATAGCAGCTGCATTCAATGTCGCCTCTTTGCAGTCCATGAAATACTTGCCAGACACATTGGCCACCTCATCGGAGGTCGCCAGATAAATGGTTGTTTGAGCGCCAGCTTTGGTTGTTTTAAAGAAGCCCTTCGTGATGGCCATCATGGGCAAGTTGAGGGGGAAGGGCACATTGCGCCAAATGCCAGAATCTATCATGCCCGGATGCAAGTAATTGACTGTAACATTGGTGCCCTCCATGCGCTTGGCCAGCTCGCGGGCAAAGTAAATGTTGGCAAACTTGGACACATAATACAAATAGGCAGCGGGAAAAGTGCCGATGGGATTCAGCTTATTGAGATTAACAGAGGCCAGGCGATACAGCTCCGAGGCCACGATGACAATGCGTGCCGGTGCGCTCTTCTTCAGCACATCGATGAGCAAGTGCGTCAACAAAAATGGACCATAATGATTGGTGGCCATGGTCAGCTCAACGCCATCCTCGCTGGTCTGGCCACGGAAGGCCAACGCCATGCCTGCATTGTGTATGAGTACATCAATCTTTGGCTCAGTCTTGACAATATCAGCGGCAAACTCGCGCACAGATTTCTGTGAGCCCAAATCGAGCTTCTTGACCAGAATTTTGTTGTTGTTGGTCTCCTTGATGATCTCATCTGGCAAAAATAGTAATTGTGTTAGTTAATTTTATGTTAATATATGAATATAAATAAAGAAACGTTACTGTTAAAGCATATTAAATAAATAAATAATTTTGTTTGATTTTTTATATCACTCAGAGAATCATTTTTATTATTTATTTTTGATAAAGTGTTTTCAAAACTTTAATTTTAGAACTTTTATTTTATGCTATAACTGTTGTCCCACTTTTTCTTTTTAAAAACTTACCCTTTACAGCATTTGCTGTTTCCAGATTTCTGCATGCCATGATTATGCGTGCTCCACGTCCAGCCAGATCCTTGGCTGTTTCCTTGCCAATGCCGCTGTTGGCCCCGGTGATGATGACAGTTTTTCCCTCCATTTTTGTCTAGAAAATATTACGACTATATATATTTTCGTACAGTTTGGCGTGGAAATTAGGCGTTGGTTGTGTTTAATGGGCGGGACCGGTAAATAAGTGGTAACAACCCAAATTAGAATTTGTAGTTAATATAATCATAGCTCTCGTCTGGGGTCGTATTAAGCGGTTTCTAAGTTGAGTTCTTTTTATTCATATTCTTTCTCTATGGTCATCAGCGGCGTGATTAATTGCCGACCCCCGTGGAAACTGTGAGCGTGTAGCTCATAAACATGCGCTTTGTTTTTCGAATTTTGAAAGCTAAGCGATCTCTCGCCGAGTGTAATACAAATACCGTAATAGTAACTGCCAGATCTGGCTAATTAGGTGTCCACGTCACGGCTTGGCGAACTAACATATTAGAGAGAAAAAAGTACCCTCCAGAGTTCTTTTTAAATCTGCTGCTTATAAAAAAAAGGTGATCTTTGCTCATTTATAATAAGGAAACTGATCTTTAGCTAGTATTAATTACAGTGAATTAAATCTCAACAAATCTCAGACTTGTATAGCAGTCAAAACAAACGACTCTGGACGAAGCCTCAAAGATCACGACTTGTTTAGATATATAACTAAGCATTTGGCGGAAGTTCGGGCTGGGATAGGAATTTTTGGATTGGGAGAAAAGGTTCTGAGGCTGGGGCTGGGTCTATCAGGTTTACCTCAGTGAAACAACGGCCCGCCGTAATGCGTAAATAGAAGCGAATGCTCAGCAAGGTGGCCACAAAAGCCGCTGTGAGTGTCATGATGAACAAATCACGGACATAATGATCAGTTGGCAACCAGGCCAAGACGAAGCCCATGCTATAAATAATATTGTGCACAGTATTATGTATGTATGTATGCAAATTAGTTTATATAAGACAAAAAGCTTCGTTTATCTCAAATTCAAAACACGTTTGGCCATTTAACCGGCTCAAGATCGTACAAAAAATAAATTTAGTTTTTCGGTCAGTCTCAGTTGGTCAATAATTTGTTGCAGCCGCTAAACAGTTTTTAATATATGAAAAAAATTACGAAAAAAAATGTTCAAAATCAATTTGATATTCGAAATTTTATACTTTCACTTTTCATATGTGCAAGATAAATAATTATGAAACCGATTTTTGAAGCGCTGTGCTCGAGGCCAAAGCAAAGTTCATTGCCGTTTACAGGTAGGCAAAAGAAAGCCAGAAATTTCCGATGTTTTTTTGTTGTCGCCTTAACAGCAGCAGCAACAACAACAACAGCAATAACAACAACAACAACAACAACGCATCGCTTGCTGCTTCTTTTTCTTGACTGTCCACGTCACAAAAAAAATGGTCTGGCTTGAGACGAACTGGTTTAGTGGTTACGCTTCTATGCTTCCCTGACTGCCTCGCCCTGAATGCAACCTCTTCTGGCTAGAACTGACCCGTTTTTTGGCCAGCAACAACACGTCTAAAACTGCTGAGTCAGTTATGCGTTATTGCGAATTTCCGCACACTCACCTGGCAAAGTGTTGTCTGATTTTATATATATGTATATATTCTATAGTTGAACTAGCTGCCGTAAGATTCCAGACCCAAAGACTCGACTCAATCACAACCTTCGCCTTGAACGCTTGCTCTGCGACTGGCTGCAGAGTCGCTGCTAAAAACGTCTCGCGATCAGCGCTGTGCATTGCTATTGTGATGAGCCGCAATAGTTGCTGTTATTTGTTGTTCTTGTTGTTGTTGTTGCCGTTGTTGCTGGCCGGCGAAACAAGTTGAAGCTGAGCTTGAATGCCGCCAAAGAGAGAGTCTCGCTTTTATTTGTGGCTTTTCCTTTGCGTTGGTCTTTCGTTGGTTTAAAGAGTAGCAGAGCGTGTGAGAGTGTGATAGAGAGAGTGAGAGAGAGAAAGCGCAGCCAGAGTTAAGTGTAAAATCTACACAACACTTTTCTAAAGCTATGTGAATTATTTTTGATGCATAGAGCTGAAGCTCAAAAGCTTAACATAAATATAATTAATTAAACTATAAAAATGTTTTGTATTATTCGTTCTTTTAATTATACAATTTCAATTAAGCTTCCTACATAACCTAAATACTTTTTTTAATCTGAAAATTATCTTTGATTTAATTATTATTATTTTATTAACTCTAAAAATTTGTTGAATTTGTTTTACTTTACTATTTTCTTATACATTTTTTAACTTAAATACTAATATATTATTTTGTATTTTAACATATATTATAAATATAATATAATAATATATAGTTATAATTTTATTATTGTTGACGAGGTTAAATATTATTATACAAATATTTTAGTTTTTTGAAACTTTTCAAAAGTCCGCGAAAACTAGATATTTTCAATAATTTTTCAACTGACATTTGGCTTTATTCAGTTTTTGGAAAACAACAAATCAATTAGATTCGTATTAGTTTCATGAATAATAGAACAATTCGATTTTGTGCTTTCCATATCTTTATAATAATTTTGCCTTGTACATAAATACATATTTACATTGAGTCTTACAGATTTTTGCAGCCAAAATCCCCAATTAATGTTTTAGCTGTGAGAATCTTCTATTTATCTATGGCATTCTCGCCTCCCATACTCGGAGCACGCATCTTCCCTGGCTCACTATCCAAATGCTTTGTCAGGGTATGGTACCACTCGTTCATGTGGCGGGAGATGATGCTCATAAACCTGGATACCTTGGATTTTACGGTTGTCACGATGTTATCGGACAGCGTGACCTTGCGGCAGTTTGTGCCAGAGGGTTTTGTGCTAGAGATCTTCATGATTATCGACTCAGTGGGTCCGGTGGGCGGCGTCACCGTGGACAAGTCCACTTTGTACTCATAGATTGAATAGCGTCCCAGCGGCAACAGCTCCTGCTGATCGTCCTTGTGTATCGCATTGGAGTTGAGCATGTCGTCGGCCAAGTTGAAGGGCAGGGCACGACGTCTTCGCATTGCCGGCATATCCCACCAGGAGGTGATGGTCTCGTCGGCGAGCTTCTTCCTCAGCCGCTTAGGTGCAGGCACGGGCACTCTAGGAGCTCGCTTGGCGCTAAAATAATCCTCCTCATTGTCAGTGGCAGGCAACAGCTTATCGGGCGCCGGAGGCTTCAGTTCCCTATTCAAGGTATCTTCCTTCTGGTGCGCAGGTTCGCGCAGGTGTTCATCCCCCAGCGAGAACTCGTGCTCGTGCTCATTGATGTGGCTGAGGAAGTGCTTGCCAAGCTCACGCTGTGCCTGCAGAAAATCGCTGGCGACATGTCCGGTCTTGCCAGCGCCCTTTTTGTTGTCATCACCCTCGACTGGCTCCACATCCGGCTCCCGTTCCTGCTTGCTTATTGTGCCCTTGCTGGAGAAGGGTTCGGGGAACAGCAGCGAATTCAGTGTGGCGCCCAGATTCAAACGTTTTCCGTGCTTGGGCACAGGCGCCGGCAAAGCCTCAAAGAATTCCGTAGGCAGCAGACGCAGCTTTTGACGCTCCTGTTGCTTGGGTGCGTCAGGCACATCCTCCACGCTGTCCTCCTGGGAACGCTGCACAATGCTCAGCTGCCGTCTACCTTTGGCTGGCCTGCGTTTCTTGTAGCGGATCTGCTGCTGCTCCGGTTCTGGCTGCATTTCGCTCTCCTCCCCGTCCGGAGATTCAATGTGCTTTAGATGGACATCGCCCTCGGGTAGACGGGTATATGGTGGTGGCTCCGGCTGTTCGCCCATTTTCTTGAAAAACTCCTCCTCATCAAACTCGGCCAGATCGAATAGTGGCTTGACCTTGCGTTCCGGCTTGCGTATCTCTGTTATCTTCTTGGTCAACGTCGTCTTCTTGCCCTGACGATTGTAGAAGAAGGGCCCAGCATAGTCGGCTGCACTGCGTCTGCTGCGTCGTTGCGCCACATCCCTGCTCTGCTCCATGACGTTTCTCAGCCAGTTAAGTGCCTCACAGGGGCGCACGGCTTGAGTTTTGGGCTTTACTTCAGCTTTCACCTGACGCTTGACTGGCACAGACTCTGCAACGGGCTTCTCCTTTGGCGAATTGAACGATTGCAGAAGCCTGCCAAGCAGCGAGTCCGGTGCCTCCAGCTCCGGGTTATCCAGCACAAAGCGCCGCTGGCGATTGATGGTGCTCTGCAGCGATCCGCGAGAGACGGCGGTCTCCTCGATCAGACGCTGCAGCAGACGATCTGCCGAGCTGTAGCCCCTGGAATGGCGACTCTCGGCAGCTGACTCGGCGCTGACATTGTCGGCTTCGATTTCGGAATATTGACAGTGCTCCAGATTGACGCTGGGCAGCACCCAAAAGCCCACTGACATGCTGGGCGTGATCAGCTGGAGCGGCTTGCTGGCATCCTTGGGCTTGACTAGCGGACGCAGCGTGGAGTTGAGGGACAGCTTCATATTGTTCAGACGCATGCGACCATCCTCTGAGGTCAGCACATATTGCCATATGTCGCTGCTGGACAAACGACTCATGCTCCTCACCGTAATCGTTGTGGGCTGCTCCTCGGTGTTGACCACCATGAAAGCCAATCCGCCCGACACCGCGTTGGCACAGTGCGTATACAGTTTGTTGCTAGGCGCGAAGACATTCAGTGGACGCGCCGGAAACACTCTGGAGCCCATGACCTTCTTGAAGAGCGCCGTCACATAGTAGCTTAAATTGGGCCGCTCGAAATCCTCGAGACTCATGCGCTTGAAGACCACGTCGAAGCCACCGCTAGCCGCATCGCCCAAGGTCTGTGCCCAGCGCAAGGCGTCCGTCGTCTCATCGCCGACCAGCCGCTTGCTTATGGACTGTGCCGCATTCCGATCCTCCGGCAGCGTCAGCCACAGCGGCACGCGCTGCTGCTGGAGTGTTCTCAGTGCCGGATCGCTGTCGTAGATGTAGCTGCCCAGGCTGCTGGTAGGCAGCATATTGGCTGGTCTGTCAATGGATTCACAGATTAGAAAAGAGGAATTCCCTTATAATACCCGGACATTCTATTTCCCACATCCCTTTTCCGCTCATTTTACACAGTAGCAGGTGGAATTCCCAATTCACGTTTTTATTAAGTTTCTGTGGGAAGTCCGATAATAAGTATGAGCCCGGTCGGACGAAACTTGAAGCACCGCCCATAAAAGTTATGGCCCCCATTTTTTACCCCTTTTTTCCGCCACGGAGGGTTTGTTTTAGCGAAAGTCTAAAATACTTGGACAAATAGTTTTTTTACTCACTGGGTCCAGCCGAAGGCCGCATTTAAATCCTTGGACATGTCCACATATTTGCGCGTCTCCTCAGCGCTGCTGCCAGCCGATATATCGGCGCCCATAACACGCCAGTTATCCACATAGGGACTAAAGGTGTCCGTCATCAGCTTCAGTGTGCTCAGCTCCTGCACATAATCCTTGGCGCGCGATGTGCCAAAGTCTGTGCCCAGCTGCCAGATGCAGTCGGTGATGCCCACCATGTAGGAGGTGTTGAGTATCTTCAGCGTATGCATCGAATCCCACTCGTCGGGCGCATAGGGCACCGGTATAATCATGGTCCAGTTGACAGCGCTTAAAGAGGAGACTTTAATATGAAGCAGGGAATTCACAGAAATACTCAGGCGCTTACCGCGTCCAGCGATTGAATCCCTTCCATATGATCTTGGTGGGATTGCGTAGGCGTTGCGGCGCATTGCTGGCAAAATAAAAATCGCCAATGAACTTGACATAGGCATCGCCTAGGAGGGCGGCCATGCTGGTGACAGCCTTGCGATTCTTGCCGTCCAGTGCATCGTAGAGATCCTCCGGCTTGACGGCAAAGCTGACAAACTTCTCGTTGACATCGTTGTAGGGACGATTCACATGGAGCTGCACCAAGGTGTCCGCCTGGCACAGAGCCAGCAGGGCGAGTAAAAATAGCGCCAGCTGCGGGCACAACATATTGGAATAGATGACTTGACCGGAGCTTGTTCGCTGCACAACTGCGCAACGCCGGGCTCTGGGCCAAGCTAATAAGCTGCGCTTGGCGTTTGTCGCCAAAGAGTTTTGAATTCCATAGTAGTTGATTTCCATAGAAATCTGCTGCAATTGGCAAGAATTTTTCGCTGAGCGCTGCCCTCAATGGAATGACCTTTTTGTTCTTTCAGCCAAAATCACGTCGCTATGTGGGCCATCCAGCCCCGGAGCAGGCGGAATAAAGAGCAATAAAAACAAGACACCCGCTAGGTTTGGTATGCTGCGATTTTTATTAATGGATGACCCACTAAAATTACATAAGCGCCTAGGCCTCGTCTTCTGCCGTCAACATGGCCGTGAAGCTCAACGGCTGAAACTCATAGCCGGTGCCGGTGTAGAATTTGCTCATGAACTCCACCCAATGCAGACGCAGGGTGTGCAGGAAGGCGGATAGGCCCTCCATCATGACCATTATGGCAATGGTGAAGAACACCCAAACGGCAAAGATGATGAATACGGCAATGCAGCCAACGTAGCCGCTCATCTGCAAGGCCTCCGACAGCACCATCGTCCACAAGACCTCGGAGAGCTCTGCAGATGTTTGGAATTCGGGATCAAGGAACATTTGGACTTCTTCACATGGAACTTACCAGCGTGTGCCAAGGATAAGGCCCAGAGACGCAGATACGAGGCCGTGTGGGAAATGGTGCTCAGAATATATTCAACCGTATGAATCGCCTGATGGATCCAAATCTCGCTCATGGGTTCTTCCTCTTCTTCCTCCTCCACCTCCTCCTTAAAGTGGGCAGGCTTGCCGTGGTGCTCAGGGAATTCGGTTATGATGACCTCCTTGCCGGAGATTTCAAGTGTCTCCATGATAGTATCGCCAAAGTGTTCAGTATTCTTTCGCTAAAATAAAACAAATATATTAATATTTAACTAAGATCCAAGCTGGGCTTGGCTAACGCACCATGTACTTGCGCTTGCACATAGTCCAGATGGGCAGGCCCAGCAGAATCCAGGGTATGCAGATGATGGCCACCACAAACAAGATTGTTTCCAGCTCTCTTTGTGCCGGAAACATGGATGATGTGCAGCCCTTGGCGGGCGTCTCAGTTTTCATCAGGATCATGTCAATAAACATGATTAGCACAGACGGAGCACAGCCCGGCGAATTGGCAATATCCGTGGTACTGGGCGAATACTGCACCCACTTGTAGAACATCATGAAGACCATGTACCCGAAGAGCATTAGCAGGAAAATAACTTGCGGCACAAACTGAAGCAAAATGTACGAATACTTTTTGTAGTAAACGAAATTCTCGACAGATAGGCAAACGCCGAAGACCATGTGCAGCACGCCAAATATGATGGATAGCTTCATTTTGTAGGTGTTCAGGAAGATGATCTTGTTGCTAGCCGATTGCCAAATTGGATCAATGCCCATGGGATAGGTGCCGCGCTGATCTGTCGTTGGATTCAGCTGCAGAGCCGGATTCGTAAGCACCGTGGTCCTGTTGTACTGCAGGGCCCAATGCGAGCCAAAGACATTGAAAGACTTGGAGAAGCAATCGTTGTAGATGAAGCCCGTGTAGATGGCAAACATGCCCATTAGCATTATGATGTATCGGCCACCGAACAGAATTTTCCAAATCTCACCAGCGCGAGTCTTGCTGAGACGATTCTCGTCCAGCACCATCCATAAGCCGAGCAGAAAGACCAAAAATCCGTGTCCCATGTCACCGAACATCACGGCGAACAAAAACGGAAAGGATATGCATGTATAGAGTCCTGGATTCAACTCACGGTACTCGGCAATGCCATAGGCATCGATCAGCACCTGGAAGCCATAGGTGAACTTGTTGGTCCGGAAATACGTGGGCGGCGTCTTCTTCGTCTCGAGTATGTTAAAAATTGTGGGCACGGTGCTGCCCAAGGCAAGCGACGCCTCGGAGAGCACCGTTTCGACCTCCTCGAGCTCACGCTTGGGCACCCAGCACTCGCCAATCAAGCACTTGCTGCCCAGATCCACATTGAACATGTTCAACGTGTGATAGATGGCCTTCATTTTCTTGACCATGGCCGTCCAGTTGGGCAGCTGCTTCTTGATTGCCTTTAGCACGCAGGAGCGATGGTCCTCGGTCTGGCTGATGATGATCTTGAGGTCCTCGAGCCGTACATGCACGCTCTTAATCATATCGAGGCGTTCCAGATGCGAGCTCGGACATGGATACATGGTGGCATGAAAACCGGTGCACACCTTGCGTATGCGCCCCTGCAGCTGATCACCCTGGAAGAAGACCACAAAGATGGTCTTATAAACCATGTCCCCTGTCTTGGGATCCTTAACAGGCTCGTCCATTTGGCAGCTGCGCACCAGGACATTGCCGCGCGAGAGGCGCCAGAGCATTCGTTCGAAAGCAAACTGTAAATGAATATGGAAAATAAATATGGATCAGGGCTTATCCCGCCGGAGCATCCGTCATACCTGTCTCTCACGACGAATAACGCCAGCCACAAAGCCCAAGCTACCGTCACATTGTTCCGGATCCTTATGTGTGCCGCGCTTATTCACATCAAAGTTGTGCGACTCCTGATCGGAAAAGAACTGCTCCGTTTTTTCCAGCACCTGAATCATTTCGCTCAACTCCAAAAGGTTTGTTTGCAAACGCACATTGTTGGCAGATAGTTCGATGATCTCTGTTTCGGTCTTCTCCAATAGCGTCTCTAGCTCTATGATCTCCTTGGGCTTGGGTGCGGGCGGAAAGTCCTCAATCAGATCAACCACCTTCAAGCCATCTTTGGACAGCTCCGATGTGGCATAGCGTATCTTCCGCTCCAGCTCGTCACAGCGGCGCACTTCGTTGACGAACTTGCGCTGCGTCGCGGTGATGCCCTCGTTCATCTGCAGGCGCAGGACATTAAAATACCAAAACACCCAAATTCAGGATCAGCTGGATATACTTACGTCCCGAAACTGCACACAGCCCATTTCGCCAAGCTGTGCTATGGTCTCGTAGGACGCCTCCGGCTGCAGAAACATCTGGGCCAAGCACATCTCCTCGCTGCGAAAAATGCTGTCCTGCGGACCCGTGCCGCACATCCATCCTTTCAGTTTGCTGCACATTTTAAGTTTTTCTTTATCTTTCTTTTTTTTGGAACTGGCAGTGACACCTCAGCGCACTCTGATGACGCCTGGTGAACTGATCGTCGTGGTCAAGTGACTTCTTCGTTGAAGCTTTGGTCATATAGCTTGGACGCCGCTTATGTACAACTTTCCAGGCTTATCTTCCGGGCGCATGCTTTGGATAAACTGCCACAAGGTAACAGACAATTGAGCCCATCTATCAACATGATCGAATGGTGTCGGGGTGTCTTATCAGTCCACCGTTTGATATCGTAGCAGATCCCAAGGCATTAAAAACTAATTGGCCCGCAATTAGAAAACCATTTGCGCGAGTTCTTATGTACATAATTCATTTGGGTCTTTCATTAGTTGTGAAACATTTGTCAGTGAAAGAAGTTCATAGTTGGATGAAAGAAAAATATAGAAAAGTTTACAGAAAATTTATAATTCTTAAATGAATTTAAGAATCAAGAATATGTTTCTTGACGGATGAGGTGTTCAAGTGACCGCGTCATTGAGGATCTGGGCTCAAATACCAAGCTTGGGTATGGATATGCCAATGTTTGTTAAGCTAAAAAATGGCTTACGCATTATTATACATTATAATTATAATAATTAATATAATTTAATACACATCATTAAAAGAAGAAAAGAAGTAGAGAGCGTGTCAGAGTAAGGGCATGGGCAAATTCAGGAGGGTGAGAGATATTTGGCAAGGAAATAAATTAGATTAAGAGTATGAACTATTTATAAGACACCCAACAGAACTTCATCATTAATGCCTACTTATAATCAAAGCATGAAAACCTGTAAGCCTCTCTTTAACTCACATACATACACGCTTAAACAAATAGAAATACACATACATATAAACATAGATGCATATGCTCACACAAGGTCATACACATATTTACAAAAAGAAATCTCATTTGATTGCCTGAACACCTTGCAAATTTTTTTTATGTAATACTTATATTTAGAGCTTGAAAACCTGTAAGTCTTAATTCAGTGAGTTCATGAGAATGAACATGTATATACATACATATATACATGCATGCACGTACTCACATACAAACATACGTACATGCATTACAAATATAATCATTAAATTGCCCACGCACCTTGTTAAAAAGCACCCTTTGTTTTTAACTATATAGATTATATGTATAAGTATAGATAAATCAAAAATATTGCTTTTCTCTTCTTGCTTTATTTTATCGAGTTAGTTAACTGTGTGTTTAAAATTTATAATAAGGATACAGGGGTCACAGATATCAGCAACATAAATTCTAAACAGACATTAACCGAACTGACTTGTTAATTTACAATTATTTGTAACAACGAATATCAAATTATTGCTTGAAACGGTTTTTTATGAGAATACATAACAAAAATCTTTTGACAACGGATGGAATACATTGACTGAGGGAATATGTGGGAAGAGCACCACAATACTGACAGTATTGAGAAAACAAAAATATTTAACAAAACAAAATTATATTCATATATATATATGTATAGTATTCATATATTTGTGGCTATTGCTGTGGCTCAATTACTCCTCTTCTTCGCCATCAATGATTGCCTTGAAGCTGAAGGGCTGGAAGGCATAGCCTAAGCCCTCGTAAAATTTGCTCATGAACTCCACCCAATGCAGACGCAAGGTGTGCAGGAAGGCGGACAAACCCTCCATCATGACCAAAATGGCCAGAGTGAACATGCACCAGGCGCCGAAAATAACAAACAGAGCAATTGCGCCGGTATAGGGCGCCATTTTCAGGCCCAACGACAGCACCATGCTCCACAGCACCTCGGACAGTTCTGAAAGTAATTTAAGGGTATATTAAAAAAGTTAAACTTAAAGATTTTAAAGCACTTACGAGCATGAGCCAAGGACAAGGCCCAGAGACGCAGATACGAGGCCGTATGCGAGATAGTACTGAGCACGTATTCGATGGTGTGGATGGCTTGATGAATGTAGATTTCGCTCATGGGCTCATCTTCGTGACCGTGAGCGCCGCCAGCACCTTCCTCTTGTCCTGAGGAGCCAGTGGGCAATGGTGTCTCACCCTCGGCCAGCTCCATGTTGCCTGTCAGCTCGCCATTGTGCTTGACCTGTCCGCAAATTAAAAATCAACAAAAGCTTTTCCTTCAGCCTGATTACGCTCTTCTTACATGTGCGACGGTGTTGCGGCGGGTGAATTTGATGTACAGCGGCTTGCCCAGCAGCATCCATGGCACACAGATGAGGCCAATGATGACAAAGGTTTTCTGCAGGCCATCCTGTGCGTCAAACATGAACTCTTTGCAGCCACTTGGTGGCGGTGTATTCTTGAACAACATCATGTTGATGAACATGATCAGCACAGATGGAGCACAGCCAGGAGTCTCGGGTTGGATGTCGGTGAAAGCGCTGTATTTGAACCACTTGAAGAACCTAAAAGGAATTAAAATATATATAATATTATAATATATGCTATTGATAATATAAGTCACACAATTTACATACATCATGAACACCATGTAGCCGAAGAGCAGCAGCAGGAACAGAATTTGAGGTACAAACTCCAGGAAGATGGAGGAGTAACGCTTGAAATGCACAAAATTACAAACGGACATGCAGACACCAAAGACCATGTGCAGCACACCGATAATAATGGACAGCTTCATCTTGAAGCTGTTGAGAAAAATGATCTTGTTGTCTGCCAGTTGCCAAATAGGATCCAGGCCCAGAGGATAGACACCCTTGGCAGAAGTGCGCGGTGGCATCTGAAGACTCGGATTGGCCAGCACGGTCGATGTGTTGTAGTTGTTCACCCAGTTCGATCCAAACAGATTCATGGACTTGGAGAACACATCGTTGTAGATGAAGCCCGTGTAGCAAGAGAACAGACCCATGAGGAGAATGATATAGCGGCCGCCAAAGAAGATGTTCCAGATTTCGCCACCGTTCTTAATCCGAGCCAGCTTCCTCTCACTGAGCACCATCCAAGCGCCAAACAACAGCAGTATGAGGCCATGACCCAAATCGCCAAACATAACAGCGAATAGGAAGGGGAATGTAATGCAAGTGTACAGAGCCGGATTGCACTCGCGGTACGAGGCAATGCCGTAGGCATCAATAAGGTTCTGGAAGCCGCGCGTGAACTTGTTGGTGCGATTGAAAGTCGGCGGCATTTCGTTCGTATCGATAACATTGAGGAATGATGGAATTGTGCTGCCCACAGCAGCTGAGCCGTCGGAAAGAGCCTTCTGCACAATGTGCAAATCCTTCGTTGGCACCCAGCACTCGCCGATGAGGCACTTCTTGGTCACGTCCATGTTGAACAGATTGAGCGTATGATAAATGGCCTTCATCTTCTTGACCATGATCGACCACGAGGGCAGATTCTTGGAGACAGTTGCGAGGACACGGCTGCGATGATCCTCTGTCTGGCTAAGCACCAGCTTCAGATCTTCAAGGCGTGTACGGACATTCTTGACCATCTCCTCGCGCTCGTTGTGCGAGCTGGGGCAGGGATACAGTGAGGCATGGAAGCCGGTGCACACCTTCTTGATGCGATTCTTTAGCTGCTCGCCCTGGAAAAAGGCCACAAAGACGGTCTTATAGATGGGATGACCAGTGGCTGGATCGTTCAGAGGCTCATCCAAATCAGAACGCTTAAGGAACACATTGCCACGCGAGATACGCCACAGCATGCGCTCGAAGCCAAAGACACGTTCACGATTGATGACGCCCGCGACGAATCCAAGACGTCCACGGTGCTGGACAGTCGCTTCATCAATAACGCCGGCGCCGCGATTGCTGGAGTCCAGATTGAGCACCTCCTGGTCGGAGAAGAAGCCCTGCGTATTCTCCAGCACCTTGCGCAGTTCCGTCAGCTCCAAATAGTTGGACTTCATGTTCACCTCGTTCTGGGCCAGCTCAATCATTTCCGTTTCGGTTTTCTCCAAGTGTGCCTCCAGATCGATGATCTCGCGTGGATTGGGCGCACGCGGTATATCATCCTGGATATCCGGCAGCGCAATGCCGTCCTTCTTAATCTCCGTCTCGATGTAGCGTATCTTCCGCTCCAGCTCATCGCAGCGACGCACCTCCGTCACGAACTTGCGTTGGAAGACATTCACAGTGCAGTTCAGCTGTGGGAATGACAAAGGGAATTACGAATGACTTTCGTTTCGGAATATTTCGTGTTCGCCTGGACTTACATCGCGAAACTGCACACAGCCGGTTTCGCCCAGCTCCGAGACGGAGGTGTATGCGGCCTCTGGTTGTATAAACATCTGGCATAATGCCATTTGCTCACTGCGGAACATATCCCCCATCTTGGCGACTCTTCACGTTCCCTGCAAAGCATAGAGAGAGTGAGAAGGTGCGGGGGCAGGTTAGTTTTAAACATTCCACAGACATGCAATTAAAATTCAAATAGAAAAAAATATTCAGCAGCCAGACGAAGACGTCGTCGATGTCTCCGTTGCCGTCGTCGCCTGGCAAGTGATTCGAATTGTTTTTGTTTGTTGTATTTTTGTTTTGGCCTAACCATGACAGCCAATGGCTTCTTTTGTCTAGCATATCGTATACGATACGCAGGGAAAGCTCGCTTTAGCGGACAGCCACGTTTCCACGTTTACGTCCTGCATCAGCAGCAGATGTCTACTCAAAAGATATGAAAACAATATTTTTTTACATTTACCTTGGTTTATATTTCTTTATATTTCTATAATATTGGCACCAAGAAACGGAGCCCGTTATTCGGGCGTTCACTGTACTCGAAAGCATATGCTGCACGCGCCATAAAATTTTGTAAATGCCCGCAGAAAACGGTCGAGGAAATTTTCATTGGCGCTGTTTCGAAAAGCGAACTTATTTTGTTGTATTTATCTACACGGATTTGTTTTACATATTATTTATTGTTCTTTTCATTTGTTTATCCCTTTTCTTAATTCAGTAGCATGTGTTTAATCGTAATTACTTGTGCACATTGCCATGCACCGTCGAAATGAAAACCATAAAATAATGCATGGTATTACGTGGGTAGCGTAAATCATTCCAATTATTCATTGGGAGTAAATGTAAATGAATTTGTGTTCTCAGAAAATTTATCATGCTCAGAACAATAATTCATATTACAGCTTTAGTAGCTTAAGGCTGAGATTGATAACTTTTGTTATATGCTTTTACAATATATTTAGGTATATAGAGTAAGCATTGGTATATAAAGTATATAGACTTGAAACTTGATAGTTTCCCTGACTCATTTCTCGAAGTTTTATTGGACTTCACCCCAAAACTCAAACAAAAAATGATTAAAAATTCTTACACGCAAAGTATACTTTTTATAGCCCGAATAAAAATCCAAGTTGATAGTTTCACGATCGGGATAAAAAGTTTTCTAACAACATCGGAATTTGTGTGGATCACATTGTTTATTATTATAATACTTGCTAATAATAATACTTACTAATCTTTTAAGCTGTTCGTAGACATTTTTTCACACACATTCACATACTTTGAATTTTTGAAATATTTGAATAGCATATTTTCTTTATACATTTATGAATGTTAGGTAGTTTTTTATTGTGCGTGTTATTAGTTGACGCAATGGAATAATATTGGAAATCTACCAAAGTCGATTAATCATATTAACTGATAAATATCTGTTTTATCAGAATGCTGCCAAAAACATATGAGAATATAAGACTGGACACAGTCGAAATCGACGGCACTTACAGATAATGTGTGTGATTAATGTTTTTGATTTAATAAGAGCGCGTTGCACTAAGCAACGCAGCTGCTGCGGGTGGTTCTCTGTTGGCTAAACAGACTGCTCTAGTCGGGAGTGCCCGACTACAAGATACCTCGAGCCCAGTGCCCAGCTGCGGTGACAAACATTCTAAATTCCTTGTGTATGTAAATACCCGGAAATACTCATACCCCATACTTAATTACTTCGACGTTTATTGTCCGAAGTTTATGAAAAATGCAGGGCATAAACCCGAATCCAAATGTGTCTGAATTTCAAAGCTCAAGACAATACCTATATTATTTAAGGAACTTGAGTAAAGATAAAAAAAACTTTAAATATTTTGGATTGTTGTATACTAGACAAAAGTATACATAACTAAATTTGGAGCCCCTTGCTTTAATAATTCCGAAATATGCTCGAATAACAGGATTTTTATATCGATCTTTATCGATTTCTGAAAACTGAACAACTTATCGATGATTTGGTACAAACTGAAGGAGCTACTTTCAATATTTCAGTCTCTTATAGTCCATAAGACACATACAAACTAAGCACGGCGTCATAATCAAGAACATATACTTTATCGGGGTGGAGAGGGTTGTTGCATACACATGTACAAAACCAGGATACCCTTTGCAATGCGCTCAGGGTATAACAAGTAAAACAAATAGAATGAGCACACAGACGCGACGCGCCAAGGTTCACTGTGACATCATCAGACTCGAAACAGTCAACGACACGGACGACAGTGCGACGCGTCGCACATTATCGAACTTTAATGGCCTGGCCAGGAATTAGCTTTAGCTTATGTACATATGTAGATATACATATAGATATACATATCAGAATGATGATAAATGTGCTCGTACATACATACTGAATGCTCGTTAAAAAGCATTTGTATTTATGTCCGCCTTCTGCCCGCCGTTTGCATACAATTTTATGCTAGCCTCTTGGCTGCCGGCCAGCTGCTTACCTAGACGTTGTCCCCAATGGAACCTGGATCTGTCCGCGGCGTGAACTACATACAAGCTGAGCCAGCAATTGCATGGCATTCAGTCATTCATATTTTGTAACCCAATTCAAGCCCCTTGCAATTCGAGCAGCTCCACACAAAAAAAAACATTTCTTTATTGCGCCTGTTGCTTATTTAAACCGGTTTCTGTTGCTTGAGGAATGCCACAGGTAGTTTTATACCCTTACATAGTGTTCTTATTATCTTCCCGAAATGTATAACATCTTCGCTCCTAGTTAGTATATAAATAAAAATTACTAATAACTAACTAATAATAATAACTGATATAGCTTTTTCCGTCTGTCAGTTTCTATGTAAATTAGATTTCAAGCTATGTATTGGTTTGAGCCATATTTCTGCTGTAGGCAGAACAAAAGTGGAAAAGTTTTAATTGTTTTGATCTTGCAACATATCATGAGCATGCTCCGCTCAACATCGAAGTACTATAGAGTATTTAATCATCGGACCTCGAAAATAACTTATTTTCGCTTAGATTTGGTTTTTATTCATTCAATTACTCGACACCCGATCTGACTGTACTGTTTGTCATTTTTATAATACATTTTATCAGAATATATGAAAGTATATTTATAGCAACGCAATTAAAATAATCAAAATTAAACGAACGTATCACAATTATCGCTGCCAATTACTAGCTGCCAATTCCGTAATGGATAAATGTGTGCAGCGGGTAGTTAATGCGCTGCCTAAACGTAAGTCTCCGATTTTTGCATTTATCAACACTCAACGGCTAATTCGACAGCCTTTTAATGTATGTTTTTCTTTAGAATTTTACAACAAGTTTTTATCAACATTTATGGGTTCTCCACCAAAGTAAAGCAATGAATATAAAAATTCTTCGAGCAGTGCACAATTATCGCTAAATAAGTTAGCAATTCCACAAAAGATAACAGTTGGAAAATTCTACTTGAATTAGTGCTTAAACAGAAGCCTGCTTATAGAGTACATACTAACTACGTACAATGTACATTAAACATGCATTGTAGTTTAAGTACAGTTGCTTTTACTAGGCGAGCCAGTATAATTTAAAACTAATTTGGGCCATACACGTGGGTAATTGATTGGCATCAATAAATGAAGGGCTCATAAATTGTTAACGATTTCTGCTACTTGGTCACACCTATAACGGGAGCGAGTTAGAAATGTATATACAGTGAAAGTTTTACTAACGGAAAGCTCTTTTGGGTAGACATCACCTTAAGCCGGTCAGTTTTGAGTCCTAATATTTCGATTACTTTTTATGATACAGAGCCCTTGCTTGGGCGTGTGCTTTCTAGATTTTTTTAAAACATTTCTCCAATTAATATTCAAAAGCCGAGCCATATTCTTAGCAGGACAAAAGAACGTTGAAATCATAAGTGTTCACTCACAAGAGTTTATACTGTATGTGGATACGTGTGTAGTTTTTTAGGCAGCACTGTCAGCAACTGTCATACACACAAACAGCAATCGCATATCGTTTTTAATTAATCTTCAATTAATATGAAACTTTTCAAGTTGCATATCGTTTTTAATTAAGCTTCGATTAATATGAAACTTTTCAAGCTGTATTTCAACTTGCCTTGCTTAACACGATATGCGCTTTAAGCCAATATATTGTATATATGATCATACATATGTACAAGCATACCGATATCGTGTGTGAGTATGTATACTTTTGTTAACCACAAAAAAAGGCACAAATATTTTTTTTAGTTTCTAAACACGCACAACAAAACGACAGGCAACTAACTGTAAACCAGTTCAACTTAAAAACAACTAAACACACCGTTGCCGTCTGCTCGAATGCTCTCGCTCCCGCTGCCTGGCCGTGCCTGGCAGTTTACTTTTCGCTGGTCATTTTCGTGAGTAAGTCGGGCTGGACGTGTAACGTGTGGGTGTCAGTTTGTGTGTCGGTTTGCTTTACATACGCATAACATTTGCAAATGTGTGAGTGTGTGTGCGTTTACTGTCGCTCCCGAATGCACGCAAGAAGCGGGTGAGTCTTAATTACATTTTAACGAAGCAACAGCACTTCGTGTTTAACGCTAATGGCATTGGCGACCCCCGTCAATGTACGCCCCTGCCAGGCTCAGTTAATATCGCTACGACAACGAAGTTTCGTTAAAAAATTGTTTGTTTTGTTTGTTTTTCGCTCTCATGCGCGCTTGCTCTTTTGTGCGCTCACTTATTACTGTGTGTATGTGTGTGCAACGTTTATTTAGTTATTTTTATTCAATATTTTTTTTATCATTTTGTGCTTAATTTTTTGACAGTTTCTCATAACTATTATCTATGAAGCAAAACAAGCATTTTGATTAAAAAATTTAAAATACAAATGTTATGCCAGCGATAAGAGCAATGATAAACTTTAAGGAAATTATTTAATATAAGAGACTCGAAAGCCCCGCCCAGACGTTGATAACCAGGCCAAAGTTATGTAAGTGGGGACTACGACTCGGACACACGCCAAGCGTTTAATACGCTTATTAAGTGTAATACTTCAAATACCTAGTCTGAAATCTACAGCTTTTATAGACTTCCTATGAATAAGCAAATATATACAAACGATCGGCAGTAGATCTAATCAAAATGATTGATGGAAGTGCTTGTGAATATTTATGATCGGCTCATAAATCATAATTCAATTGAAATTAATGCACTTCTATTACGAGAGCTACTCAAGTATTGCTTAAAACACATTCAAACACGCATTCTAAAGATGTTCTGTGAGAAAAGTGCAGGTCACATGATATGGGGGATTGCATAAAACTCAGCTCTGTAACGCCACTGGTCGCACACACACACACGCGTACGCAAACTGCTGACTAACGTGCGTGAGAGACCACAGATACTCTGGAATAGATACTCAGCACGTCTACAGCTAACTGTTACGCTCGCTGCGGGGGCAGGTGGCGGGCGTCAGCTGGTGTCGCGGCATTTACTTTGACATTAGTCCCATGACGAGTCGCAGAGCTGCGCCCACAAATGATGCCTGCTGCTCTGTGTAGGCATCACGTGCGGGGACGGTAATTGTTTAATTTTCAGTTAAACATGCACTGTTAAGGCGCCTTGTACGCACGCATGCTGTCTTTTTTTTTCAACAGAAGATCACCTTGAAGTCACACGCGAATTTATATGTATGCATGTACATAGTATATATTCTACATACAATATATGTACATATGTACTTGCCCGACAGTCTTACGATTTTATCAGTTGTTTTATCTTCATTTATCGGTTTGTTTTATTTGCGCGTCTTCTTGCTTACCTTTGCAGTTTTGAGACAGATTTTTAATACAAAATATTCAAGATTCCCCAAGCGAACGTGCGTTAAATTTAGAACTTGTTTTGCCCGTTGCGCCTGTATAGGTTATTGAAACGATCTCGACGGAGCCAAAAGAGCACACGTCTGGTTAACACCGACGTTCACTTGCTTTTGATGTTAAGTATTCAGCTGTAGCGAACATGAAGCCAACAGTAGCGCACGCTCACTCTCTCGCTCTCACTCGCTGGCTCTCCTTTGAGAAGTACTGGGTGGTTGGCTGTATGGCGGCCTCCGAGCATGCTAAATATGCATATGTGTAAAACTTATATATATTCACACACACACACACACACTGTATATATGAAGATAAGTGTGATCAAGTTTTTCTCTTATCATAAATCGAAATACAAAAGTCCAAGCCCTCAAGTGCTATATATTTATTTTGTGTGTTTGTGTGTTTGCAAATACATACGTGTAATTTTAAAAAAGAGACACTATCAATTATAATTAACAATGCGTCAAAAGAGTAATTCCCTGGGCTTGATAAGCCAGTTGATATTGATTATTTGTGTTTTGGTTATGTCAGTCTTATAAATCGTTTAAATTCAGTACTAAACAAATGGGTCTTGGCAACCAAGTACGTTAAGTTTAAACGCACAACATACATATGTATGAGTGTTTGTATGTTTCATGCTACCAGGGCTGCTACACTTAACAGTTGTTGTGGTGGGTTGTCGATAGTTGCTGGCTGAATGCTATTTACATTTTTTTTGTAGACTTGTGTGCAACTGTTCAACTGCTGAACAAATTTAATTTAATCTTATTTTACAGCCCAAAGCCGAAGTATGTCATATAATGGCTACACCCAACTGCCTAGCGGTAGCATCGACTACGAGCACCGCCAGCAACAGGTGGTGGCCAACACCAACGATGTCCTGCAGCGCACGACCGAAAGCATACAGCGTTCCAATCAGGTGGCCATCGAGACGGAAAACATTGGGACTGGGGTAAACTCTAAAAAACATTTAAAAAATATGCTTGGCTAATAATCTTTTTCATATGCCACACACAGGTGCTCGGAGAACTCGGTGAACAGCGTGAATCACTGCTGCGCACCACACGCCGCCTGGAGGATGCCGATCAGGAATTGTCAAAATCACGGATCATCATACGCAAACTGAGCCGTGAAGTTCTTTACAACAAGATTGTATTAATATTAATTATCATTCTGGAAGTGGCCATACTTATTGGCCTGCTGGTTTTAAAGTTTGCCCATCTGTGAAGGTCGGGCGGCATCCATCGAATTATTATCCCAAAGTTTAGATCTATTCGTAGTGGATATGGACTTTTATTAAATATTTTTATTTTTTCTTCTAACATTCATGTTAAACCCATGCCTTAGACATATAGAGTTAAGTTACTATAAATCGTATATATGATCGATATTAATAAAACACAGCTAAAAGTTATGGAGATTTTTTCGATCCCTTATCTACACATTTCACATTTAGTATATGCGGGAATAACAATGATTATTTATATATATATATGTATATATATGCATATGTTTATCTCGATTATTTGGCATAAAGCAAGTTGCATGCAATGGATAAAGAACGCATTAAAAATAGTTGTTTATGTTCGCAAAATACTTGATGTACGCTACGATTTAAGTAAATACACGCGTTTCTATTTGAGATAACAATGTAAAACGTAAATTATGTGTTCGAGAGCAAACCGCTTTTGTGTAACCACTTGAGAAAAAGCGATTTAATGGTTTTTGTGGCTGGAATGCAGCTCAACGTTTAAGTAATTTTCAATTATCCTTTGGTAACACTATGGACCAGCCAAATACGCGTCGATCGAAGCCGCAGGAGAACAAGTCACAATTAAGTAGAGGCTCCTCCGCCCAGGCGACGGACGAGACCATGCGACGATGCCCCTGGCGGCTGGTGCGCGGTAAACGCGCCACACGCTGCCCATTCAAATCAAATAGTCGAATCTGTCGGTTGTCGTGGGGTATGGCTATAATACCGCCACTCGAGACAGCTAAGCGGTTTACGGACGAATCTGTCCGTATGGTGGCCAGGGCTGAGCGCATATTGCGCAACTCCCATACTTTGATAGTGCGATCATCTGAACCCGAGACGACTTTATCGTCGCGCGCAAAAACGCTTGATGTGACCGACTCGGTGTGTCCCTGGAAGACAGATACTGCAGGTATCGGATCGCGGAAGTCCCATAAGCGGAAGGTGGTGTCACGTGATGCGGTCACAACCAGACGCTGCGTTGGATGTGCCGAAACATGGGTAAGCTCATGATCGTGGCCGGTTAGTGGCTGTAGGGGTTGTGCCGTCTCCACATCCCACAATATTGCAGTGCGATCCCAGCTCCCTGTAATAATCTGGTCCATGCTCGAAAGCCAATCTGCAGCGACTACAACTGAAAGATGGCCACCAGGTCCACTGAACTCGCAGAGCGGCGTACGCAATGTGTCCACTCGGTCCCGATCCTCCAGCTGTCCATCACTGTCATCAAGCTCCTCCTCGGACGAGTGCCCCTTTCTATAAATGCATGAACTAATAATTGTGAAAATTTCTTAAATCTATAATATCTCACTTGGGCACTTCCCAGTTGACCGCTGCTTGCCAAATGTGCGCAGTGCCATCGCCACTGCCTGTTAACACCAGATCTCGATGCTGGTGGAACTTAATTGAGTTGACGGATCCTGCGTGTCCTTGGTACTGCAGCAAGCAACGGGCACTCTCTATGCCCCAAATGCAGGCGGTGTGATCGGCTGACGCTGTGCCAATAATGGGCTGACCCACTTTGGCGGCTACCTGCCATATGCCATCCTTGTGGCCACCAAATTCGCGCACCACTGAACTGACCACCGTCTGCGCCTTGAAACTGGACACAATACGGCTGGTCTGCGCTTTGATCTTATTACTGGCTTTTACCTTGCTGCCACCGGTGGCGCTGCTCAGCTTGGCTTTGAGACTCTTGTGTGTGCTGGAAGCGGCAGCCAGCAAGCTAGCGCCAATTTCGTCACTCAGAGGAGCCGAGGGTGTGGCGGGCGTAGCTGCCAATGAGGCACCACCACTGCCCGTGGCGACCAGCGAACCAGTGGTGACTCCGCCCGCTGCGGAACGTTGATCGTACGGCGTAAGCGAATCTTTGATGTTTGCGGTGGCGATTTCGAGTTTATCCTGGACTGCAAGCAAAGATCAACAAAATTTTTCATACGGCTGGCGCACTCTTTCAAAGGAGTCTACTCACGATTCAGGTTCTCCAAGTACAGCTGCTCAAATTCCTTTTCGATTTGGGCAAACAGGAAGTGCAAGCGGGCACGAAATGGCGCATCCTCGGGTATTATGGAGATGTCCTCGGTTAGACTTGTTAGCCGCGTTTTTGTTGCCGTTGCCTTCATTGTGATGTTTTTGTTTTGCTTGTGTATTTGTTTCTTCACGTCTGCCAGTTTATTTCTGACTTCCGCAACAGTGCGTTTCCCGTCAGCTGGGTTGTTGTTAACAATCCAATTAGTGGATAATTTTAATGGTAGCTGTTCGTACTTTATTGATCCAATTCCATTATATATATTCGTGTTGCATGAATATTTTTCTTTGGGTTTTGATGTTTTGCAGTGTTGAAAAACATCTAATCGCGAAATGCAATCTTTTTCTACACTGAAAACAAACGCAGCTGAATAACAACATTGAACATCAGCTGATTTACTTAACCGATATGTGTGCCTGAAGTTTTACTGGATACCCTTTGACATGACTTAAAAATTTTGTTTGTAGGATTGCTATCAATACGAATATCAATATATCTGGCACCTAATAATTAAGAGACATTTTAACTAATAGATAAATAATTTAAAGATATGCATGTGTAAGTTTAGTAGAATCAGAGAAACCGCATAACATTACGTAGAAAAGCCAAGCTTTCATTATTAATCATTTACATAAAGGTTAACATTTGTTTTTATACACATTATTTGGCCACATCGCTGACGCAGACTGACCAACAAATAAACAATACAGTTAGGAGCTCTTAATAAATATTAAAAAAACAAATTAAAATGCGCAAAACATGGGTGAAACGCGAGAATATCTACTACAAACCATTCTACAAGGACAAATCCAAAATGTTTTTGCTGTTAATATTTTTGGTTGGAATCTCATTCATTGCCTATCAGGTTAGTAAACGATTTTGTGTTAAATATCGTTTTATTTTAATAAACAAAAGTAAATAATAGGCTTTCTCGCTGAATCAGTTGCCCAGCGTCCAGCAGCTGCGACGCAAACACAAACAAATGATGCAGTCTCTGGGCAGCAAACAGCTGGATGTGGATGACTTTGATGGCGGAGGCGGTGCCGGATGGGGTCTCAATCTAGCTGTGCCTGCCACCCAAGATGTAGACGCTATCAAGATTATACGGTAAGTCTTAATGGGGAGCAATTGTCAGCTATATAACAATAACCACGTCTACCATGTGCAGCGGCATACGGCTCTTCGACTATGATTCCTACAAGCCCAATTATAAAGGCAATTTCAAGTGCCTGGATGGTAGCAAGGAGATTCCGTTTGACCGTCTCAATGACAACTATTGCGACTGTGATGCTGATGGCAGCGATGAGCCGAGCACGAATGCTTGCGCCAATGGGCGTTTTTATTGCAAATACCAAAAAAGACATATCACGGGACGTGGCCTGGACGTCTGGGTTTGGGCGTCTCGGGTGAACGACAACGTTTGTGATTGCTGCGATGGCAGCGACGAATGGACGACACATGCCAAGTGCCAAAATAATTGTGCGTAGCTTTTCTTAGGTGCAGCTAAGCAGACCACCGGGCGCAGAACTCCACTTCTATCTCATACGCATCTCAAAGATTACTCTATTAGTGTTAAAATCGCATCACAAAAGATATTTTTTGTAGAACATTTTTGATTACAATTACGATAAACTTGTAGTTTATTAAAAAAAAAATAAAATAAAAAAAATAACTAAACGGTATGTTTAAGTAGACTGAATAAAAACACATTAATCATAAAAATTCAACTACACAATATTATCTAACATTATGATCAATCGAGACCTCTTGGTTTTGATAGTTTCTGCTGGTTGACATGGTCCAAGAAAACCGCACTTATTTTTAACCCCCATTTAAGGCTTCCGCATGATTGTTTATGCTTAATTTCATTTATTGCTAGACTCGCAAGAATCAGAAGCCAGTTTTACATAGAACTCTATTTTTATAATGAAGAAAATTCCAAGCACAATTCAATGCTTTGTTTATCAACATTATCATTTAATATGTCTTCATTTTTGGTTTAAAATTCGCAGCATATTTACTTTACTTTCAAGCCATATAATTTTTACTGACAATTTTGAACTGCAAATTCTAAAAGGTACGAAACGGTTGTTATTAGATTAATAGCGATATTTTAGGTAAAGTATGTAATCACTGTGTATGTTAAGTTTAGGAGGGTGTATGCATTTATCTGTTATATAAGTGGTAGCCGGGGTTTAATGGTTGTTTTTAATTTTATTTTATTTTTGTGTATTAAGGAACGTTTTTGTTATTTTAGAATTGTGGTTTATTTTCATTGAGATGGGCTACTTAAAGTTCCGTAGTACAAAGTTCAACTACGTACACAATACATAGAGCAAAATCGTTTTTGTAATCTTACAAAATTCATTAAATAAAGTACAATAAAGGCATTATTAAGATTAATTGAATTTGTAAGCCTATGTGTTTTAAGGTTTTTGGAACTTAAGTTATTCTTACTTAACGCTAAGTAATACTTAATCAGAGTTTATCTTTTCTTTTCTATATTGAATATTGTTTGGATACTGCGGCTCTATGTTTGCGTGGATAAATTTTTACTTCCATATAAATTCCTCTTGATCGAAACGTCTAAATATGATGTAAATACGTGCGTGTTCTAAATAAGAAGAGTGGTAAAAAAATTGCATATACGAAATTATAAAAGAGATGTATTATTGCACTGACGAGATTTTATGCTTAAGCTTTCAAAAATATGAAAAGGGGATATGTATAAGACAAAAAAAATGTATATGGTATAATATTAAAATAAATAAATATTTTTGGGACATCAAACATAAATTATAGAAAAAATATACAATTGGAATCTGTTTCAGCACAACAATTGACACAATATTTGAACCTAAACTTAGCTTTACATAAAAGGTATAAAAAGAGAGAGTTGAGTTGAGGGTAACTTAATCTACACTTAAGCAAAATAATTTGCATATGATGTATGTATAGATAGTTTATAATTAGGTGTACTAGTCTAACGGCAAAGCGTATAATACAATTTTTGCAGTTTGCGTTTCGAGCGACACTGATGATGGTTGTGCGATTGATTTGGCTGGTGATGGTGGTGATGGTGTCTGTGGGAGTGCTGCTGTGAATGCGCCTGTTGCTGATAGTGAGGACGTGCTAAACTGTGTTGCTGTTGTTGTTGTTGCATATGGCTTTGATGATGATTATTTACAAGGCTCGCAGTGGCAGCCGCGGCTGAGCTCGTTGCAGCCCTGAGAGCCACCGCCGATGAAATCAGTGCAGCGGCCAAGCGAGAAGATGCCGATGAAGAGGCGGCGTCCGTTGAGAGCAGCAGTTGTTGCTGTTGGCGTAGCTGCTGCAGCTGCTGTCGCTTAGCTGCGGCGGCGCTTTTGCGCATCGCATGTAAACGCCGCCTATGATGATGGGGATGCAATTGAAGCTGTCACTTTGCCTCATCGCTGCCATCCAGCAGATTGTTGCTACCACTGCCAGCGCCATTGTTGGTGGCCACATTTGGCTGCTCATTGCCAGCTTGTTGCTGAAGCTGCTGTTGATTGAGGGAATGGACATGCTGACAGAATGCCTGCAGTACTTCAAAGTGCGTCATCAGATTCGCCGGCTGATTATCGTAATGCAAGTGTCGCGTAATGGGCGCATTTAAACGCCGCAGCATCTCAGTAAACAGTTTCTCTTCCTTGCGTATCCAGGGCCGCCGATCGTCCTGCACCTGATAGGGTGTGAGGTGCACATGTATGTTCATGCCTAAAATTGAATTCACATAAGCGAACTGTGATTTAACAATCCAGAGCATAATGCGTACCCATTCGCGTAAGTGTCTCTAGCAGACTCCGTGATGTGATCCATGTGTTCTTCTGTCCACCATGACCTCCGTCCAGCCAGTACATGTCCGTTATGCGTGATAGCAGCCGGCCCATGCTGCTGTCGTCCGGCGTCAACGTTTTCAGATAGTGAAATTCATAGATGAACTGCAACATAATAATAATAATCATAATCAACAAGTACATGGAATGTGTCAGTAAGGGTATTCTCGTCTGCTTCGGCAGCTTCATCAATTTTGTTAGCGATTTTTACACCAAATGTGACTCACTTGATTGAGCACGACGCAGCCCTTGCTGAAGCCAATCAGCACCAGCTTGGACTTGTCCAAATTCAGATTCTCCCGCCACCACAACGGATTGCTGTCGGTCGCTGTCGTAGTCGGTCGTGGCTGCTGCGGCTGCGTTGGCAGCGTCAGTTGCGACGCGGCGCAATCGTTGCTGCTGTTTGTGTTGTTGTAGTGCTCCACATTGTTCGCTGGAGTTGAGTTTGCCTTTGCAGCTGTTTGTTGTTGTTGTTGTTGCTGCTGTTGTTGTTGGCTGTTTGATTCCTGATGATTGTTTGCGACAGCGTCTTTGTTGTTGCTGTTGTTAACCACATTATTTGCCGTTGTGCCCGTTTCCGTGGTGCCAGCGGAAACTATGGGAAAGATCACGGCGCCATCTGCATCTACTGTAACATTTTCCTGCACCTGCAATATGTCTATGTCCATTTCTTGACTGCTGTCATTGGCCGCCGCCGCTGCGGCCGCAACTGAGGCTGAGCTAGACTCTGAGTTCACCGTGGCATTGGAGAGCGTCAACGCTGCGGCTGCTGCAGCTGCAGCAACGGCAGCAGCTGCTGCCGCGGCTTGCGCCGCCTGATCGAGTATCTCGTTTTCGGGTATTGAGATCAGACGTTGCGATAGATTCTGTAGCAGTCTGTCAGGAGCGTTTAAATAAGAAGAGATGATGAAAAAGATCGTTACGAAATAAGTCAAACAAACGCCAAAGCTCAAGTAGCCTTACATACATATAATATAAAAACTGAGAGAGTAGATTGTTTAGATGGATCAACAATTATGATACTTATAAAAGTAAGTTGTTTTCCACCAAATTTGCGGGAAAGGGGGAAAGTATTCAAAAGTGGACTATTCTTGTATACTCTATGAGAGCTTGCATCTTATATATATTTATATATATATAAACTAGCGGGTATTGCCCGGCCTGGCCGGGATATTACCTTTCCAATAAGTACACGACCGTGGAAAATTGAAATCTATCCATTTTGATCTCCACTTCCATTAAAAACTATGTTTCAAGTGCCGGACGGACAGACATAGATCTACACGGCTACTTATGCCGGCTAAGAAATAAACAGTTTATCGGGTCGGAGGGTAACCTCCATCTGCTAAATCTGTTTACACATTTTCAGGTTATACAAATTTCCAGACAACACTTATTTCATTTCTTAGCTTTTCATAGATATCGACCAAGTCTAACCATATGTGGTCTCTCTTCAACTCACTTTTCTAAATGTTGCAGCGCATGGTTCATGGGCGTATGATCCGGCACACCAGCATTATTTCCACGTACGAAATTATCGAAGCAGCTGAAGGTCTTGAATTCCATGCTGCAAGTGAAATAACATCAGTTAGTTAATGACTGACAATATGGTATATTGAATTACTTACCGAACCGGCCGTATCACTATAATATGTGAGCGCGGAAAGGCTTCACGCAGCAATATCGCAGAATTCTCCAGATTGTACTTCATATAGCCGCGACTGTCCCGATTCGTTTCCATGCTCTCCGGAAAGTCCTGCACATCGCCGCCGAAGTAGATAATCGCTTTGGAATCGTCGACATGCTGCGACTGCTGCCGCACAATTGGCGGGCAGTAGACAATGTCGTTGGCACGATTCTGAAAACCGGCCACGGAGAATATGCGAAATGGACCGGCCGAAGTGCTTGGCGTGCATAAACGCTCCCCGCTGCTGCCGCCAAGCATGCCCTCGAAGTTTCGTATCCTCTCTTGCAGTTGCAAAAATTGATCAATGGTGAGCTGGGAGGAATGAGAATCATCAGAGATCATTCCAAGCGTCCCACTGAACAGCCACCATAGCACACACAATACAAGCACACGCAATAACACACAAGCAGACACACGCACACACATACAGACAGCCACTCGCACACCTAGTAATAATCATTTTCATATAAATCACGCGGATCGCCACAGCAGCCAACAAAACGTAGACGCGTATCCTCCACACACAACTTGGCATCCTCCTTCATCTCCTTGAGCTTGACGCGCACCTCCTCTCGCATAAGATTACGGCACATGGCCACCAGTCCCATGCCCAGCAGCATATATATAAAGTTAATCGCCAGTTTGGAGTGTTGATCGGTAATCCGCTGCAGCTCGGACACCTCATTCGGATCAGCGGATATGTCTTCGCGCAGCTTATGCGTGGCTGCATCCACATCGGCGGCAGTCGTTAACGAGGCGCCCGGCACAAAGTCCCCGAACCCGATTTTACACAGTGATGTCATGCAGAAATAGAAGCTATTTAAAAAGCTCCATTTCTCCCAGTTGGCAAACATAATGGTGCCAGTGAGCACATAGAAGATGATGACCCACAGACAGGCCGTTGAGGGCACGATTATCTTTTTGCGCAGCGTCAGAGCGCCCAGAGAGCTGCCGTTCTCTAGCGCCTCCAGGCGAGCATCGTAGCTGCGCTCCTGGGTGCAGTCGTGCATGGAGCGGTACAGAAACTTAAACGAACGCGCCAGCACGCGACCCATATTGAGGAAGTAGAGTATATAGAGGGGTATGCCAAATGTGGCATAGATGACAGTGAAGCCCTTGCCCCAGGGCGTGCGCGGCACCATGTTCCCATAGCCAATCATGGTGATCACCGACAGGCAGAACATCAACGCTGCCGGGAAGCTCCAGATTTGCGCCGGACTGCGTCCCATATAGCCATTCTTAATGATGGCTGCTATCTGCACCTGATATTCACGAAGCACCGCGTTCGTCTCGTTCACCCAAAGCGGCTTGTCAATCAAGTTATGCTCCTCGGTGATGTTCCAGAGACGCTGCGAGTAATTCTGCCGCAGCTCAAGGACATATGCCGCCGTCTTGTCCACATACTCCCGCTCAATATTCATAAAGGCCAATGCGCCGCAGATGGCGTAGAAAACGATGAGGGCGCCCACGCCCACCTGGGTGCACATGAACGTGACAAAGTTCCTGCAGCATCGTTTGACGCGTTTCCGCGGCTGATTGCTTGCCGTCGAGGAGACTACCGAGGCTTCCAAGCCCACGCCTGCGGCCAGCATTTGCGGAGAGCTGCGTTGAAATTTGTTAGACATGTCGGCCAGACTAAAGCAATTACATAGTTATATAAGTCTATGGGCCCAGCGATGTTTTCACTTATATATCAAAGTATCTAGGAAAATTATTCCTATTATTCTGTCTTCCGTCTTTTTTCTTTTTAATGTGCAGTTAATTGGAAATTTGCTTTGGTTTTTCGGGGGCTAAAAGTCTTGAAAATCAGCACAAATGCTATAAATAAATCCACGCACGACCACACAACATTTTCCGCCTCTTTCGAGCCTCTTAACGATCTGCCGAGCTCTAGATGCGCTCACCGCGGCCGCCAAAATCAAACTGTGTGTGTGCTCCAAAAAAAATGAAAGGAAAACTAGTATTTCTCTTGGGCAGAAATAACAACAAGCCAAAAACAACAACAACAACAGCAGCAGAAGCATAGCAATGAGTATCGCTAGGGATTCAATGAAATTATTTTGGGATACAGTAAAAGCTCTGCTAACGTACAGCGAGTGATCTTGAGGAGCCGACACTATTTCTGGTACAGAACGCTGAAGCGGATAAACTGTTCCAACGATAACAAGAAAGGAGGGACATCTTTGGCGTGCCGAAAACTTAAAGCTCTCTTAGACATATAGCTAATAGTTTCGCAGATTTATGTGGTCAGTTTTCGATTCTTCCTTGCAGAACTATTGAAAAACACATTTGTTTCTTCAAGAACTTAATTTTAAACCGATCGCTTCTACTGATTCAGAATATATATATACTTTATGGGGTCGGATGCGTCTCCTTCTAGGATAAAATAACATACATACGAATATTTATAAGTTTGGAAAATTTAATTAAATTTTTTGAAAAATTCATTTAAGCGCACCTCACTGGACATACATATCTATCTTTCGATTTATGAACTATGGCATCAAAATCGGAAAATTAAAATCTAAGGAAAATATATTTGCATTATTTGATGTTTACGTTATGGCGAGTGGATGTGGGTGTGTAGATAACACAGATTGTATAGGATACGTCTTTGATTAATGGCTTAAATAGATAGCAAACTTGTAGATACATAAGCATGTAGCTAGATACATTTACCAAACATCACAAATTATTTATTTGATTATCACACGCACATCGACAGTCGCAGAAACAATAACAATATATAACCAAAACAAAATGTGTGCATAATATAAACAAAGAATAAAAAGCGCAAAAGAGAGCGCAACAAACAACAAAAAACAAGAAAAGAATCAAGCGCCACAGTGTGACCTGACCCAAAACGAACCCAATGCACGGTGGCGCAGACAAACACGCATTTTGGCAGGCACACATTTTTTTTTTGGGACGCATTTCCAATTTCACTTTCGGTGCGTGTGTGTGCAACTGCACTTGCATAACACCTCCCTTGCCAAAATATGGTTTTTAAGGGTCGTTCACATTCCGCTTAGCCGGTTTAACCTGTACGCGAACGCGCGACAGACAACAGATACACAAGAAGAGGCAGGAAGATCAATGAATGCGCAAAAAACGGGTCAGTGGCGGTGGTTTGCGGTAGGCAAGCGTTGCATTACGTGGGCGTCATTAGGGGTGTTCAGTGCGAGGAGGCAGCAGCCGAGAGGTATGCGAAGGGGCGCTGCATTGTCCCCAGCGGCGCTCAACTGCTGCAGTTTTGCTCAGCAATGACCCTGAAGATGTCTAATAAATGGACAGTGCCAAGCGCAGCGACTGCGGCAGCAGCAGCAGCAGCAACACCAGCTCTGAGGGGTGAAATGCGTAGCCAAGAGATGGATTTTTTCTATACACACACTCACGCACACACACAATTTGGTCTCACATATACCCGCGCGCATACACACACACATACACACATATATATATATATATATATACTTCACAAATTTATGCAAAATTTTCAGCGCACCGCGCGAATTTTGCATTGGCTGCACTATTTCGCTGTTCTGTTCTGTACTTACGCCGTTTTTTATATTTTGTTGTTATAATTTGTTTAGTTATGAAAATATTCCCGCGTCTTTTGATGGTATTCCGTTTTCTTTTATCTGTGCGTCTGTATTTTTAATTTCGTATTTTTACATTGATGTTTTCACACACTGCAAATATGGGCACACAAATCCTGTTAAAAATCCCAAAACTGCGCACTTTAGCGTCTGTGTGACCGCAATGACAACATCAAAAATACCACATAGCGGGATACTAAAAATACTGAATTTGCAGATTGCAACATACCCTAGGTGGCAGCTCTAAAATGGAGTATTTATATATGTATGTATGGTATTTGAAAATATGGCGGGAATTCATTCGCACAGAAATTAAAATACAAAACACGGTTTTCCTACAATTGAAATGCTCCACTTTTATGACTAACCTTCTAATGGACTAGTACAGATCAGTACTATCGATTGGCATGAAAATGAGCAAATTCTAAATGCTTATCAAATTTTTTATAAATAGCATTTCTCTTGTGCAAAAATGGGATTTTGCGAGTCCAAAAACTTCTTTTATCGGAGTAATACTCATTTCCCAACATAAAATACATTGACTTTGTATGTAGAGTGTTGGAAAAGACGTTTGAAACCGACCAGATGATAAGCAACAAAGGTTTTATACATCACATAAAGTAACTAATACAACAGTACTCTGGTTGAGAGTGCCCGACTTTTAAATACCCTGCGCTGCTGCTGTTACAAGCATTTAGACAAAAGCACACTAATAAGCCCTTTATGTAGCGGCGGTGCTTCTTCTTCCCTTTGCCCAACACGTTGTATGGGAAGTGCAATCTTGATTAACTTCGGCGTTTTAGGTTTGATCCTTATGCAATTTTCAGGTATTCAATGTGGTATACAAAAGTATGTATATACCAAGGATCAAGGCTCGCTCTTTTAAATCAGCTTAATTTTTAAAGCAGTTTAGAAAAGTTGTCTCATATTCGGTATTTATAGACAGTACAAGAATGCGACATGATTATATCGTCTCAGCTCGTCATGCTGAATATATAATATTTATTAATATGTATATACTTTATAGGGTCGGTGCTATCTTCCTTCCAGGATATAAAAATGCAGCTTCCTAGCCCTTACGGTTTGTGTGCGTTATTACTAATTAGACATTGATGTCTTGCTTTTGAGATATACTTACAATATCGTTGTATTGGGTTAAATATACTTACTGATATATTAGCCAAAAAGCAAATACTTACTTATTTCCATACATTTGAGTTTATACAGAGAAATATGGCTGAAAAGAAAGAGGTACTCAGAATTTCACCCCGAAGCCTAACGAACGTTTTGAATTGTGCTTCCAACAGAGGGCTTGATAATATAGAATTGTGTGCCCTAAATGAAACTGGGTTATTTTAATAATAATCATAAAGTTTATTTGGTTTTATTTATCGACATTAAAATGCTGCTAGGGATGTATATATTTGATTTAATTTGAATAAATTTGCAAGATATATGCATATACTTGTTTATGTATGTGTAGCATATGAAATTGATTTATATAAACTGGTAGACGACGAAAAATTTGTTATTAATATTTGCCATTTGTGTCATAATTTTCATATAATGATGGACACATGGCTGCGCTCAAGTATTGGAGCACGTTTTTATTATAATTCTTGTTATTAATATAAAAATGTTCGAATGCAGAGTGAAAAATAATTACATAAAATCTTGTTTATGTGAGCTGCAAGACTTTAGCAATATTATTATGATTATTTTTAATAATATTATTATTTTTATTTTTTTATTTTAACCCATATCTATATATGTATATGTTTAGAGTTTTTTATGTTATATATAAAAATACTCCCTAGGGCGCTCGAAAAAGCAATCCTTTGGTTATGGTTAGTTAATCCCAAATCTAAATCTGTATATTATGTAGTAAATGTTGGTTGTTTTTAATATAATTTCATATTTATTACATTTTTGGTACATAAATGTGTGTGTGTGTTGTTTGAATTGCCTTAAACTTTGTGCTGTTGTTGTTGCTGTTGTTGTTGTTATCTTTCAATTGTTGCTGCAATTTTTGTGGGTTTATGTAGTATAGTTAACTGAATAGTTGTAAAACTAAATAAAATTAAAATTATTCATTTATATATACACATACATAACTTAAAAGAACAGTGCGCGAAGCTAAACAAAAGGTCATAAAGTAGTAGTTAAAAATTATGAGCTAAGAAGTTATTTTATACATTTTGTGCTTTGGACCGAAATATAAAAAATTTTGATAATATGTACTACGCATTTTAACAAAAGACTGTCCTAACTAAATATAACTAATAGGCAAGCAACATAAATGTAATTTCACAAATATTTCCATGTTGCCTCTCCCTAATTATATTCGTTAAATTTTTGTTTTTTTTTTGTTTTTCATTAATTTTGTTATGTAAAGTTTTGTGCCGAAAATATCACATTGATTTATATTTTTGTTGTTGTTTTTTTTTTTTAATTTTATCTTTTATCATTATTAATTTTGCCATTATTAATTTCAATAAGTGCCAAACCATAATTTTGCTTATCACAAAATGTTTAAAATTAATCAATTTAATTGTTTAATAGTTTTATAATAATATAGTGCTGAAATGATTCCCCGTCGGGTATTGAGTTCTAATAGTTGTCAAATGTCACACAAGCAATTACTTAATTTGATTATAAGTTTAATGTACCTCGTAGTTGCTGATATGAATTATTTGAATTTCATTTAACATTTATTTGTTTAACACAAGTGATTTTTTTTTGTTTTTCATTTATTTTTATACTATATAAATATAAGCAAGCTTAACGTAAATGTTTAACAAAATTGTGAGGTGGTTCAAGTGGTTCGCATTTAGTCTAAGAAAAAAACTTATCAAGAACTTTAACCGTACGCAAAAATTATAATAATAAAAACACATTTACACGCAGCAAACAAACAAACGAACGTTAATTAAAAACATTTGTTGCATTTAAATTAAATATATGTATATATTTATGTGTGTGTTTGTGTGTGTGTGGATATATAAACACAATTCATTAAAATTAAGCAATCAATCAACAATAAAACTGAAATGCATCTGAGGTATATCAAAATTTCTTCGTAGTTCTTTGAGTAATCTATATAAAAGTATGTACTCTTTGCAAATGTTATATAATTATATAGCATACGATATAATTAATAAAAAATATATATATTAAAATGTGCAAACATATGTATATATGTATATATATATATATATATATATATATATATATATATATATATAGACGTGTTTGTATGTATGCCAACTAAAGACTAATGTGATAATATATGAGTAGTACGAGTAGGTGACTGTGGCTGCCTTTGTGGCCGGACCAGAAGCCCTGCGTTTTACATTTAGATTATAGTTTTTTTCTTCTCAATGATGTACATTTATCGTGTGTATTCATATAATATTTTTATATGCATATATGTACTAGGAAACAACACGCAGAAACCTTTAAAGTTATTTGTTTTTTTTTTTCGTTTTGTTTTGTTTTGTTGTTTAGTAAAGTTTTTGTCAATGCTAATTTTGCTTGCTTTTTTTTTATACTTAGTTCAGGAACTCCTTGGTAGGGGGAGCCACCATTTCCAAGTGTTTTATTTTGAGCCGAGTTGAATCATTTTGTAGACATCATTTATAGAATCTAGGTAGGATCTCTTAACTTGTTATTCCATTTAGAAGAAAAAAAGGTTTACAACTAGCCATTTATATGGTATGTACTTTCTTTAGTTTTCTTCTCATTTTTCATTATTTATATTTGCATACTTTATATATATATATATGTATGTAGTTTGTATTTATGCCTGCGTTATCGCAGTATATATAGTATATGTTTATAGTTTTTAGCATCTTCGGTTCTATATATTTTGGGTTATTGCTTGAGGAGGCGGTTAAATTGCGAACTAAGCGGGAGAAATGTACAGAAGCGACTTTGGAGGCGACTAAATGCAAAGAATTGCAGTTATATATATGCATATATATGTCTGATTTAAATATCTTTTAATATGTTGGATGTACATAAACTCCGTGTTGTTAAAGAACTTACACGTTAGTAGGAAAAGTCGCGAGTTAAGCGCTTAAAAAAACTTTTGATGTCCGTTACATGTTGTAGTTGTTGTTGTTATAGTTGTTGTAGTATTTGTTGTTGTTGCTGTTGCTGCTGCTGAACTTTCTTTCCTGTGCATAGCTGTAGCCGCCTGGACAAGGCCCGCCCCGCCCTTATATGGAGGAGTTGAGCTTGAGCAGGCGATCCGGATGCTTGACCCGCAAATGGGAGCGCAGCGTATCGATCCGACTGTAGGTGGCCGGGCAATAGGGACACATCGAGCGCTGGGCGGTGTGGGAGTGAAAGTGATGCCAGCGATTGGTGACCTCCTTGCCGCAGGAGCGGCAGCGCCACATGGTGCCGGGATCGCGCGACGGCGTGAACATGTTGTGATAGGACATGGTGTGATGTGAATTGTGCCCGGTGCCGCTTGGTGTATTGGCGCCGCCGCCCAATGCGGCCGCCTGTGTCGGATTATAGCCATGGGCGGGGGGCGTGCCGCCGCCACCGCCGCTGGCGCCGCTATTGTGGCCATTGCCCGCGGCGCGTATATAGTGCAGCGGATGGTATTCGCTCTTCAGGGCCGCGGATAGATGCATGCCAAAGGGGGGCGGCGAGGCCGACGAGGAGGTCGAGAGCGGTGTCGAGAGATGGTGACGAGCGGCGAGGCCTGTGTCGAGAACGAGAAAGAGAAGAACAGACACACAACAGCCCGTCGAGCGGGACGAAAATCAGCCCAGAGAAATAGATCTTTTTTGTTTTTTATTTGGTTTGTTTTTGTTTTTGAATTTTATGATAAGGATAGAGAGGAGCGTGACAGACAATGAGATAGAGATAGAGCGAGTTAGATAAAGAGACAGAGTATGATAGATATATGGTAAAAGAAAGAGAGACAGACGGAGAGAGAGAGAGAGAGAAATAGAGTATTCTTTTTGTGAGCAAAATAATTTTGTCATAGGCAAAATAATACAAACTAAAGACTATGTGGTTACTAATTAAAAAACAAATATATAAATAAAAGAAAAAGAAACAAAAACAAACTATATATATGTATATGTGTATACATATATAGATCTCAAACTACGTTCAAGCAACTAAAACTTAGCCTGGGCAAAGACAATAAAAAAAAAAGGGAAATCAAAACTAAAGTCCAATCAAATACAAATAGATTGACATGGAAATAGATAAAAAATAAAGCTAACTAATTATAATTATATAAGAAAAAACTAAATATTATATCATGGGGAGCTATTGATTTGGCCTGTAATATATTACGTAAATATTTCCCTTCACATTCAAGCGTGCAAGTTTTTCAAAACATAAATTATTTATAAATTGTCAGCGCTGTTTTTTGTTTTAACCAAATCTTAAACTATAAAAATAATACATATATGTATATAGCTAAGCTCTTATTTAACTCTTAAATGCCTCCGTTGAGTTTTTGCTCTCGTTTTGCTGAAATTTCTTCTTCTTTTTTTTGGATTGATTTCATATAGTTGATATATATGTATATACATATATGTAGTATATATGTATATATAAATGAAATTAGTCACAAATCAGCTGCATCAAATTATGATTAGGTAAACAGGTACATTGAAGGTGTATATATATAGTAGTTATATATGTATATATAATTTGTAGATATAATAAAAATTTGAGCACAAATGGGCAACACAATTGATCTTGATGACAAGTACAAGAAATAGCTGCATGTGTGTGCGTGTGTGTGTGTTTGTGTGTATGTGAGTAAATTTAACATAAAATTCAATATATATATATATATAGAGAGGTTTTTAAACATATTCATTTTGGGTGTAACTCATTTGTGCGAAGAAACATTTGCATTTCTATTTGCCAACTTTTCTTAAACCAAGCGAATACTCAAAACGAAACCTAAAAAATCATTTGACGCTGCACATAAAATTAATTGTTAATATATAAATAAATATATAAGTGTACATATACATATGTATATAATAATAATAAAAAAAATAGTTATAAAAGTTAAAGGTAAAAAAAACAGGAAATTGGGCCGAGGATTGAAAATTTGACACACAATGCATATGTGTTTATCGTTCATGTGTGTGTGGGTGTGTGTGTGTGTGTGTGTGTGTGTGTGTGTAATATATATATATCTGTGAATGATAAGTTCCTATTGGGCACCCCTCTAACTCATTGGAAGCACAATTCAAAGCGCACTCAACTCAGAAAGAAAGAAAAAAGTGATCACCATTTTGTTGTTGTTTTATTTGGGTTTTAATCCATAAAATTCAATTTATTCGCAACTTTTTTTAGTTTCAAATTTAGTCGTTTGATTTTTGCCTGTTCTTCAGTTAACGTTTGGGTTATTATTTTTTATTTTTTTGTTATTATTATTATTATCATGATTATTTATTACTTTTGCTGCTTTTGCGGTATTTTGCACTCAATTGAAATTAATATAACGCTGGCATTATATATGGGTAGAATGTTTATTAAAAATATTTTAAGATAATATTTGTAATCATAAATATATATAAAAAAGATTTTAACAAATGCTGCAAGCAACTGAGACTTGCTTCAATTTGCTTAGCGTTAAATAAACTTGATTTTTTTTTAATTTTAATATTTTTATTATTATTTTTTTGTATAAATAAAACTAAAATTAATTGTATTGCGTTTTATTAATACAAGTTATATGAATACTTAAGAACTAAGATTACATTGAAACTAGTTAAAAGTTTATAACTTTTTTTCAGCTCGAACTGCAACAAATGCGCTGTTAAATTAGTTAAACAAAGTTATAAAACAAAAGAAACAATTTGTTTTTTGAGTCTTGTTTTTTTTTTGTTTTTGTTTGGGTTATACAAATTAATAAATATGCTTGGGGTAGGGGACGGGGGCGTGGTTGAATTAATTGCTGCTTAAGTTGTTGTTGTTTTTGTTGTGTGTGTTGTTGTTGTTGTTCTTTTTGTCTCTTTATCATTTAAGATGTATTGTTAAGTTATGACATTTAAATATTTAAAATAGACACAGAAATGTAGCTAACTGCAGCTAAATCGTATATAGTACCAATATTCCAGTTACAGATACAACACATAAATATTCTCTATTATTTATAGTTTTTAAGTGATATGCTAACATTCGTATTAAATGTTTCTATGTTGTGTATATTTCATATTTAATTCAAATGGTTTGCCTTTAAAATACAATACACCCGCCCAACTCCAACTACCCATTCTCACGTATTTTATTTGATTTTTTTTTTGTTTTTTATCATATTACACATTTCCAGTTTGCACTTAAAGAAAAAACTAGTCATATTGCACATAGGTTGAAAAGTTGTCTACTGTTCGGGGGCCATCCTGGGGTTAAGACTTGTATCCCTATGGGTTTGCTTTGCATTTAGAGTATATTTGGATTTAGCACCATTTTCGCATACCACAAATTAGATGTACACCACATCATATCAATATCATAATTATAGACATCTGTTCCATATTCCATCTTTTCCTTTTATAATTAACATAATTTCATTTTGTAATGTGTGTGTGTGTGTGTTTAAGTTTAACTATAGTTATCACATCATATATGTACAAATATATATAGATAAATTTCATGTTGTTTAACAAAGCCAAAAAAGTTACAAAATAAACACTAAACAAAACATTAAGTCGGGGCAGTATTTGATGTTGCATTAATTACTTAACTAAATTCATGTTAAAAATTAGAACAAATAAATAGTATTCATTAATGTATTATTTTTTTTTTTTGTTTTTGTTTAATTTTGTTTTTGTTTAGGCAATTCATGTGCGCACCAGTTGGTTTCAAGAACAACAAATTAAATTTACAAATCTACTTAGTGAAAAAAGATATGTGTAAAAAATATATATATATATATATATCATAAGTATATATATATACAGTAGCTTATAAAAAAATGCTGCAAAATTATGTTTAATGTTTAATTACTATAACTAAATTATATGGACTGGATAACAGAAGGCGCCCTAGCCCGACACGCACATGCATTTTTCAGTTATCAGATACACACATATATATAAAGATATATATATATATATATATATATATATATATTTGTATATAATTGGTTAATGGCGTTATGGCTGATATAATACAAAGGGTAGGTGGGTGGGGGGCAGGGCGCAGGTTGCGGATTGTGGGCGGGTTGGGACTTTCTCATTCACACAGCGCACACATACTCCTGCACACCAGCGTGTGTGTTATAAATAAATTAACATTTTTGTTTGTTTGCATTTCGTTTTGTATGTTGCATTAATTAATTAATGAATTAGTTAATTAATTAATATAATTGTATACTAATAGGGCATCGTATGCATGTCTTCAAAGTTTAACATTAAATAAATATTATTATTTTGTTGTTATCTCGTTTAGGTTCTAAGCATATGGTATATATACATATGTATAACTGTACTATCAAGTGGTGTTAGTAGGTTTGGGAGGGGGAGGGGGGGGGTCTTATTATAATATATTACAGTGTGGTTAAAGTATATATATATATACATATACTTAGTTAACATGAAGAATTGTATTGAAATATTAGATGCACACAAAATCTTGCGCCTAACAATGTCTTTGTGCCTTTTGAAATCTCTGTTAATAATTATTAATAAAGTGCTTGGGGCTGGGTTGCATATTAGTGGGGTAGGCTTTATATGGTATATATACACATACTTGCTGTAAGCGTGTGCACGTTAATGTTAAATGCAACAACAAACAGGTGCAAACAGCTTGGCACAATATACTTGCCCCACAGTCGGCAGCAGGAGGCCAGCAAATGTTTTTTGCTTTAGCTAACAACTAGAATTATGTGCTGATAAAATAGTTAGAGTATTTAAAATTTACTGTATATGAAATGTACTATTTATTTTTGATGTTGTTTATAATTAACTGCCTTCAAACTGCATAAAGTCCTCTGTTGGCTGCACTCGGAAACCCATTTTTGTTGCCTCTTGCCTCTTGCTACAAGTTCTTTCTAACTATTGTTAAGTTTTTCTTAATTAATGTTTGTTGTTTTTGTTGTTTTTTTTTTATAATGTAACTATGAAATTGCAACATCTGAATCCAGTTGAAACCATGAATCGTGCACAGGTCAGCATTTGATTCCATACTTTCTTTCTTCCTTCAATTCATAACTTAAGATTTCATTCTTTTCCTATGTAATTGACAAATAAATTTGGCTTACCATAATGTTTTGCAATGCATGGTCAACATTTAAGATTTCATTCAGTTAGTTCTGTCTATATATATGCTTAGTCTGAGTATCAAACGTTTGCCTTTTGCTGTTGTTGCTGCTGTTGTTGCCACTGCTTATGGCAGCTGCCTGCTGTAGCTTCTGGGATTACAATTATTACGATTAGCATTAGCATTAGCATTAGCATTAGCATTAGTAGTTGTAGTTGTTGTAATTGTATTAGCTTCCATTTGATTGCTGTTGCCGCTGCTGTTGTCGCTGTTGCACATGTTGCTGCTGCTGGCTGCCGCGCACGGCGCCAATTGCTTCAGCTGTGCCATATAATGGTTAAAGCTGCGCCGCATACAGCTGGCCATGCCACCTGGCTCCAGCTCCTCCAGCTCATTGTCGCTCTCATCAATGACAATCGTTTGCGTTTGATTTTGCTGGCTCTGCTGCTGCTGTTGCTGCTGTTGTTGTTGCTGTTGCAATCTCACGTTGCCGTTGTGTTGTGGTTTGGCCTCAAAGTTTTGTTGATAGTAGTTGCGTGCATAGAAATTGAAGGGCTGCGCCCGGCGTAGTTGTTGCTGTTGCTGCTGTTGATAGTTGCTGGCAAAGTGCGGCGGCGGTTGTTTCAAGGACGATTCGTCTGGACTCCATGCAGCATAGTTCCAGGCCAGGTACTGGCTATATCATTCGCTTGTTGTATTGTGCTGCTGCTGCTGGTGATGCTGCGGCTGCAGTTGCTGATGCAGCATGTGCTGCTGCGCCAGTGTATGTGCATGTTGCTGCAGTTGCTGCTGTTGCTGCTGCGCTTGTTGTTGCTGCAGTGACTGTTGTTGCTCGCGTTGCTGCTGCTGCTGCTGTTGTTGTTGTTGCTGCTGTTGTTGCTGTTGCTGCTGCTGGTGCGCGGCCGTAAAGGCCGCTGCTGCCGCCGCCGCCATGGCCGCCTGCGATGCGGCCGCCAGCTGTGTTGCCGTAGGCGTGGCCGCGCCCACCGTTGTCGCCGAGGCGGACATTAGGTTGTCGAACTTGCGCGTGTCCGGATTGTACATGGGGTGCTTGAACTTGCAGTGGGTGCGCAGATTGTCGCTGCGGGTGTAGGTGGCACGGCACAGGGGGCACTCGAAGCGGCCGGGGAAGTGGACATGATAGTGGTTGCGTATGTGCGTCACGACCTTGCCGCACAGCTTGCAGCGATGCAGGTTGCAGCCACCGGAGAGGCGCTCAAAGGTGAGCCGCATGTGCCAGGCCTTCGAGCCTACGTTTGCCGCATAACGGAATTCGTTTCGTTTTTTATTTGTATATATTTTTTTGATTCATATATTTATTTTGTAATTGTTAAGATTTGCATATTTAAAATGTTCGATTTGGTTTTTTGTTTGGTTTGGTTTGGTTTTGGTTTTGGTTTTGGTTTGTTCGTTCAAACGCGTAAAGAAAAAAGAAGAGAAAAACAATGTTGTTGTTGGTGATTCACAGAAACAGAAAAATTATTTTATAATTATTCTTAAGCTGTATAATTCAATGGTTTTCATAAACTGCATTTAATTTTGTGTGTGTTTTTTACTAGTTTTGTTGCCCTTTTTTTTTAGCATTGCCAATGAAGAGAGTTTGAAGTTTAAATAGTTTATAATCTAGAGATGAGAAGACATGTAACGTCTTGTCTGGATTTTAGTAATATTTAAATATATATGTATTTGGAAACATAAGTGTGTTGCTTGGGGGGAACCATGAGAGGTGGCGGGGAGCTTGATTGAGTTAAATAGATGATTTTTTTTTAAATTCATTTTCTCAATAACAAATTTCACGCAAAAATTTTGTTACACCCAAAACAAAAAACAGCAAAAAATACAAAGAACAATTTAGTTAAATATTTTCATTGAATTTGGAATTGTTGGACACGTTGGGGGGCGGGGTGTGGGGTAGGGTAAACCAAATTATGTATACATATAGAAAATGAAATTGGAACCAATTAAAAATAGTTGACATTGGCGAAATGGATAATTGCTTAAGAAATAATTTATAAAAATATTATTTACAATAATTAAGAATTAATAATATTCGATTAGATTAACTAGGCTCAATTTTCCGGTGCTGAATACTTTGAAGAACCCAAACCAAATTATGTATGTATACGACTATATAAGATATATATATGTATGTATATAGATAAATATATATATATATATATATATATATGCATATATATATGCATATGCAATGAGCTGTGTTTTTGTTTGGGTTATACCAAATTTTGTTTTTTAGAAATAAATATAATTAATATTTATAATTTGTTACATGTTTTAATAGATGATGAGTGTGTGTTTTGTTTGGATGTTTAAACGTGTTTCAACTGTTTGTTAATATATATAAATATATATATGCTATATGCTAATATATATATATATATATATATATATATATATATATATTCATGTATTAAGTTCTGTATTTATTTGTTGTAAGCCGAAACCGTATTAGTTTCAAGATATGTTGTACTGAATTGTACGGGTGTTGAGGAGCAGTTGTTGTATTATATTTTATATTTTGGGGGTATTTGCTAATATATGAATATACAGGGGGTAAATAAGAGAGGGGCATTAACTGATTGATTCGATATAGTCACGACAAATACATTATTATATATATAAACATATACATATATAAATAATTAGAAATGCGGAAATTTGTGAGACATCGATATGGAACATATTTTCAACACCCCTCCTGCCTGTTGCATACAAACATTTATAAAGAGCTCGAAAAACAAAGAAAAGAACGTCTTTCATAGACAGAGAGAAAGACAGTAACAGCGAGAGAGAAAGATATACAGAGTGTGAGTGAGAGCGAAAGAGAAAGACGTATAGGTAACAAGTGAGTAAGAGAGACAGAGAGACAGGGAGCGAGAGAGAGCAAGTGTTTCAAAACATTAGGTATATATATATAGTAAACATTTTCAATTATTTGGCCAATTCCTGTTTTTTTTCCAGTAATTTTTATAAAAATTTTAAATTTTCTTTCTTCTTATTCTTGTGTTTGTAAAAGTTAAAAGAATGCACATACATAAAAAACAATACGTAACTTAAACATTTATAAAATATTTAACAACTAATGAAAATTAAATCAAACAAATTTAAATTTAACTTAGGTTTATGTTTAATTAGAGCTTAGAAAATGGAAACTTACCGTAGGTAGAGAGTGCGCTTGTAGTTTATATATTTCTTATTATTTTGTTTTTAATTTTTCTTTGGATTAATCGAATTTTGTTTTCTTTTTATATCAGAAACTGGGTTAAGTTGGTTGATCTGGTTGTTAGTTCCTATGTGAAACATTTTGGGTTTTGTTTGTGTTTGAAATTGAAAAGAACTGGAATTCGATTTGAAAGAGATTTATTAAGTAAAGTTAAAGAAGTTAAGTATTGCTTGCTGATTTGTTGTGTTTATCTTTTAAATATGTTTAAGAGTTTGCATTTGCATTTGCATTTGCTTAAACTACGACTATTTATGTTCTTGTTTTAAATACAATGAGTTTGCTGTTTTTTTATTTGTTTATTGCTGAGTATTACGCGTGTGTGTGTGTGTTTCTTTAGCAAACCACTTTCAAATACATTATTTTTTAAAATTTAAATAATTATGTCAAATATAAATCTGCAACTAATGCACTTCGGTGGGTGTCTTGCCAAAGATACGAGTGCAATTAATTAACGAGCGCCCAATTTCAATGCAAATATCAGATGATACCTTGCCATATATACAAGGCTGCAAAGCGGGTTTGAACCAAGCTGGTTCAAACTCGAAATTTATATTTATTATTGAGTGTGAACTGAAAATTCAATCAAATCAATTGCTCGAATAAACCAGGTATCGAAATCTGAACCTCTTTTTTTTTATCAAAATTAAGTATTAAAAAATTGAATCTTTTGAAGGAGCTTCGGCCTTGTGGATCACTAAATTTGGTAAATTATATTTATTGTATTTTGTAAATGCCAATTTCGCGCAGAAATAAAAAGAAAAAGTATGAGAATATGCACACTCTGCAATATTTTCGGTCGAAGGGTCAAAGTTAAATTGAAAATCGAATGGTTTTTATTACAATTTGTAAAATATATGCTAAACAGTTGTGTCAAAACCTGGTTTCATGAATGTGAAAGAACAGGTTCCACCCGTGAACCGAACCGTGAACCGAACTAGCGCCAAATTTCGTTGGGTTTGCAGCCCCGTTTATATATAAAAGTTGGCTCGAAGTGCTCGCAGGGGCTCAAAATTGTCTATGGCATTTATGATTGCCTTTGAAATTGAGCGCTTTATGGTTAGGTTTTATTTTTTAACAATTTCACTGTTTATATACTTAAAATATCTTGTTTCTTAATGATTTATGAAATCGTTTTGATCTCTATTGCTTTTGTTTACGTTTGATCTTTGCTTTTCCATAGTTTTAGCTACTCTTAAGTCTCGTTGTTGAAAGCATCACTCGTTGCATTTGTTGCTTAAAAATTGATTTCCTTTTTTTATCTTGGTTATTGTTTTTGTTGTTGTTGCATTGATTAATAAGAATACAAGTTTAAGTACTATATAATATGGCACACAAAATAGTATTAGTCAAAACTCACTACAGCACATGTTAAATGTTTAAATAAATTATATAAATTGTATAAATAAATAAACAAACAAATGATAACCTAAACAAATAAGTTTAACTGGTAAACGTAAAGTTGTGGAATTCTAATTGTAATACTTTTTAAAGTTTTTACTTAAGTACTGGCCTCGGTATATGCGGTTTATAATAATCATATATGTGTAGTACCATATTTTAAATGATGTAAAAAAGCGTCTAGAGGTTATTTGAATAACAATTAATAGAAAGTCTTTTGATAAATCAACTACAAGAGTACAATACATGTATATATATATATTTTGATATTTAGCTAAAATCTGCTCGAATACTCGAATACCTTAATCTTTCAGCATTATAAGATTACGTATGTTGTTTTATAAGTTTAAATTGAAAACCTTTTATTCGATTTGATTTGATTTGTTTTTTTGCTAATTTCCTTTACCTGTCTTTAAGTAAATTGCGGTGAGCGCTGAAGAAACTCTCGGAAAATCTTAGGGTTCTACGTATACATAATTATATAGCTGAGGGGGTCTGCAATTGCTTGTTGAGGGTTTCACATATCGTCACAGGGGTCTAACTATCTAAAGAAGTGATCACATATGTACATAATGGCTGAAGAAACGATCCTTGATATCCGCATGCTTGATCTTGCAATGGGCCTTCATATTGTCGCGCCGCGTAAACTTCTGGCCACAGACGGGACACTCGTGACTCTGGGGCCGATGGATGTTGGCGTGATGCCAGCGATTGGACACAATCTTGTTGCAGCTGACGCAGCGATAGAGCGTGGGCAGCGTGCCGGACAATTGCACAAAGAGCGTGGAGTAGTCGATGTTATGATCCCGACGATTTGCTGCAGCAGCAGCCGCAGCCGCCGCCGCAGCCGCTGCTGAGGTGCTGCTGCCCGAGGCGGACGAGGAGCTGGGCTGCGGCGAGAGCGCTGGCTGATAGTGCGGCGAGCTGAGTGCGCCATGGGGCGGCACATGATGGCCGTGGTGGGCATAGCTATGGGTCAGCTCCAGCTGATGACTCGGCTGCAATGCGTTGGCGATGCCATTGGGCGACTGCTGCAGTGCGTAGCTCAAGTGCGGCGCCTGCTGCTGATAGCTGCTGCTGCTCGAAGTGGGCGTGGGCGAGTAGGCTGCCTCGGCGCCGCACAGCGTCTCGGCGGCTGTGGCTGCCACAATCGCGCTGCTGTGCCGGCCCAGATTCAGTGCCGTTTGCGGCGCCGCCGCCAGCTGATGATGCGGCTGCGGCTGCTGCTGGCGACTGCAGCGTATGGCGCGCATATTGCGCTCCTTGCACTTGTACTCGCAATTGTAGTTGTTGTTGTCCATGTACAGGTCCGTCGCGGGCATATCTTCTTCGTGCGGCGCATAGATTATGGCACGCCTATACTTGGGCGTGGCATGGTAGGCGAGCGCTGCCGCTGCCGCCGCCGCTGCCTCCGCCTCTGCCTCCTCCTCATCAGCAGCCATTTGCTGGTCAACCGCTGCAACGACGGCAACGGAGACGCCGAGCTCGACATCGTCGTCCGCATTGTGCTTGCGGGCACTGTTAAAACATTTAACGCGACCTGCAAACATTTGCGTTTCGTATAATGCGTTATCACTGTGAGCGAATGGCGATAGGATTTGGTTTAAACGAGCTTTGCGACCATGGAATGCAATGGCTGGCCAATGGGATGCGCTCTCGTTTACATTCCATGCGCACAGAGGGCTTTGGCCAATTGGTAATTGGAACTGAACTGAATTAGATGTGCGCAATTGGCAAGCCGTAAGGATTGCATATTTATATATATAAAGTATATGGTATATTTGTATAGCAGTTACTTGTATTTATGGTATAGGTAGATATATATATATATTTATGCATATATATGGGTATGTTTTGTCTTTAGATATGCAAACGAATTTGGAACAACAGTCAGCTACAAGAATTGTTCTTAGTTTGGGTTTCAGTTGTGGTAAAACATTTGTAAAAGTTCTCAATACATTTCAATTGGGATTTGGTGTGTGTGTGTGTGTTTTTTTTTTGTGGCAAATGTGGTTTATCAGAACGTAACGTAAAAATTACAAAATTGTAAAAATAAATTGCATTGACAAATGGAACTAGGAATGAAGCTTAGGCTGGCTAGTTGTTGGTTTTACGGGTTCTTCTAAAGGTTTTCAAATCAGATCGAATGTGTGTGTGTGTTTTTTTTTTTGTAAATAACATCAACAAAATTATAATATCAAAAGGAAAACATATTTATAGCGTCTTAATGAAATTGCACTAATTTTATCTTAAATTAAATGTATAATAAAATACAAATTAAAAATTGGACTTAAAGCTAAGGTTTCGATTCGGTTTCGGCAGGTTTCGTAAGGTAATTAGAGGCTCTATTCAATCAATTCAACTAGATAGTATTGAGTGTATGTATATTGCATTATATGGCATATAAGGAAAACACAACAGTGTAAACAAATCAAAATGTTAACTTTATATGTTTTGTGTGTCATTTGTGGACATTTACAGTATACTATAATACAATTTTGTTCCTTATTTATTTATTAAATCACTTTTCTTTTGGTCTTTTATTTTAGTACTTCAATGTTGCAACAAATTTTTTCAGCAATAAACGATATACTCATTGTTTCGCTTGTAATACTTAATTTAATTTAATTTCTTTTCATTTTTTATATTCCAGTTTTTTTTGTTTTTTTGTGGTGCAAATTCCAGTTCTTTTATTAGGCCTAAGTGTGGGTAGCTTAAGAGGGGTTAGATGGGGTACGATCTGTTTTTTTTTGTTGGAATTGTTTTCATTCAATTTTTGCGCAATTTGTAACCAATGTGCACGGCAAATTCCTTCGCTTTGCCGTAAGTATTGCGCTTAGCATTGGGCAAGACCGTACGACTATAATCACACATACACAGACAGACACACGCATACACGCACACACACAGGCATACGCACGACACATACACATAAATATAGTATATGTATAAAGAGGCGAAAAGATATTCGAAAAAACATTTAGTAGATTGACAAACCAATTATAAGAAAACAGACAACCATTTACAGCTCGTTAAACAGTGGTGGCAAATAAATTGAGCTCACATTAAATTATATATGCAGCAAGGTTAGTGTAAATATATTGAACAGAAAAATTATATAGAAACTGAATGAATTTTGAAGCTGTAGCGTTTTTTTTTTTGTATTTATTTCTTATTATTATTATCATTTATTTTTTGGTTTTTTTTTTACCGAAAGTCTGGTTTTTAGAATTACTCAGTTATTGAATTTGGTTTTGGTTTTTATGTATTCGATTTTCTTAGACAATAAGTTGCAACATTAAAGACGAAAATAGAGTTGAAAAACTTGAGGGGTTTTGAAGTTTAGCACAGTTATGAATAGTTAATAAAAAATATAAAAAAAAGTTCTTCATAATTTAAAAAAAAGAAGTCAAAAACAACGCTCGAAAGGGGCTTCAAAAATTATTAAAAAAAAAAGTTAAATAGAGAAAAAATAAAAATGCATTGAAAAGCAATTGGGAATTGTTGAGAATGTGAAGAATAATTTTCATTGTGTATGTGTGTGCGTGTGAGTCTATTTGTGAAGTATTATGTTTATGAAACTTGAGATATTAATATTTTATATAATTTTTTTTTTATTTTATGAGTTTTTATTATTTATAGAATGCATGTGTGTGTGTATGAGTTTTGGTTTATTTTGTTATGGTATAATATGTGAGCCAATTTGCTTTAACTGAACGAATTCGTGGATGTCAGCGGAGGCATTTCCTATATAGGTACAACTATGAGAAAAATGTAACTTAAGTTTAACGTTGAGAGAAATCGAGTTAAAATGATCAAAAACAATTAAAGATAACATTAAATGTATCGATACTTAACTAAAAACAAAATAATAATAATAATAATAATAGTGGGCGTTTGTGTATGCGTCATAGAAACATGCAACATGCGGCAACATACAAAAAACTAAACCGTAAATATACGAAATTGCGTTAACGATTACAATTACTATTACGATAAGTCAGCTTAAGTAGTTTCGCCTAAGACTATATATATATATAGAGTATATAATATACGAGTAATACAAAAAATAGTGATGGCAATACGACAAACAACGAAATAATGTATGTACTATATATACACATACATATGTATATATATATAGCATAAACTATTTGGTAGGAGAGGTGTTGATCAGTTGCTCTAGCAAATGGCATTTCTTTCTCGTGGCAGAATGTTCTTGAATTAACTTTCGCTCAAGAGTCGTCATTCAAAACGCCAAACAAAAAAAAATAAAATAAATAAAGGAGAAATGATATACATACAGAAAATAGATAAATACATAAATACAAAAGCATAAAACTAAAGTTTGGGTAAATAGAACTTAAAATACATACTAAATTGTAGAGGGACAGTAAACTTGTCTTTCAGCGCATGGAGGCGGTGGAAAAGGGGGAGGGGGAAAAGTTGTGTAGGGTGAAAAGGCCCTTTAACAGCATCGAAATGTGAATTGATTTCGGTTCGGTACAAGGAGTGGATATTATATATATATATATATATATATATATATGGATACGATCAAGTGCATGCAGGATTTTGATTGTTTGGGGAGCTTACAAGTTAAACGGAATAGCCGCGTACAGTGGTGCCTCGAGAATGCTTTATATCAGGCCCATTGTGCGCAGTTATTCCGCAGTCTATTAGAAAATTTTTGTCTACTGGAAACGTACGCTGGGATAGTTAGGAACGGGTTATACGAAAATTTTAATTAATTAAGCTAAGAACTACGGATTTTTTACAGTTGTTTACTACAAGTTTTTTTTCGTTCGGACTTTGGTAGCTCGACAAAAAAAATGAAGTTTTATACAGAAATCAAAAGCTAATTTAAAAATTGTACAAGTTTCGCTCTATTTTTTTTATACATATATCATTTGTTGATATCGTTTAGTTTCGAGTGCATTAGCTTTAAAGCACAGATAGAATATAACGAAACACATATATACTAGATATATATATATGTTTGTATATACATATATATATATATAGTTATATATATAGATATTGGTAGAGTTGGCGCTACTCACCGTCAATGTTGTCCGTCTGATCGAGTGGTATCTGTTTGGCATCGTTGTGCTCCTCCCGTGCGTCGGCGGCCTGCAGTGCGTGTTGGGTTAACAGCGTGGACATATCCTCGGCGTGCATTTTCAGAGCAGCGCTCTAAGAGAGGGCAGAGACAGCGAGAGAGTGGGAGGAAGAGAAAGAGTGGGGTAGAGAGTTGTACGCAATTGTTAAACTCTTTTCTTTTTATATATATATTTATATATTTTATTATTATTCAATTGCAAAATGCTTCAAGCCGCTTAAAATAAATTACAAAAAGCTGCTAAAACTATGCCTAAAACTAAACCTGAGCAAGTGCATCATGTGTGTGTCTGTGTGTGTGCGGGTGTGCGTCTGTGCATTTAGTTGTGTGCCTTTTGGTGGGCATCAGGCGCTGTCCTCGCCCACATTTATGGTGATTATATCGGGCGGTGATTGCCGCTTGGCTGTGCCGCTGCTGCTGCGGCTGCTGCTGGCGGCCAAAGTGGCCAGATTGTCCTGCTCCTGGAGCTCGCGCTCATAGCACAGGCGATGCGATTTGCATTTGTTGTGATGATTAACAATTTCCAGTCGAAAATTGGAGTTGCCCTCGACAAAGGAGGTGCGTATGTCGGACAGCTCGGTGCTCCATTTGCGGCAGTGCTTGCAGAACATCGTATTGGCCAGCTCATCGTATTTAAGCCAATCGAATTGATATAACCAATTCGCACGGAAGCGTCCGCTCTTGCGGGAAGTGCTGCCGCTGCCGCTGCTGGCAACGGTTGCAGGTGGACCCAGCAGTTGCTTTGGCTCCATTTGGCGCTGCTGCAGCTGTTGTTGCTGTTGCTGCTGCAGCAGTCGCTGCACGGTGCTGTCGAGCGTTTCCTGCTGATATTGCAGCTGCAGTGACTTGAGCTGCGCCTCGACCGCCTGCTGCAGCAGCAGCTGATGCATGGAGCTTTTGTTGCCTGAAAACGCGTCTGTGTCTTTTGTGCTGCTCGCTTTGGGCTGCGCGTTCAATGGAGACGCAACAAAAAACAAACCAACAAAAAACAAACGAAAATGGGAAAAAATCAACTTCAGAAAAAATGGCAGAAACAATCTACTGGTAGAAGGAAGGATTTGACGCTGTTTTCTTTTTTTTTTTTTGTTGTTAAATTTTCTTTTTTTATGCTGTTGCAATAATTGTTGAGATTTTTTCTTTTTCTTGGCCGATATTCCATTTCGAGATATTCGAATTCCGAGAAATCTATATTTCAAAAACCAAACCAAACAACCAATCCTTCGTTCTTACATGCCGTTGCTTTATGCGATTTTTTCTTAAATTTTACAAAACAAAACAATTTGTTAGCAGCTTTTTTCGAGTATTCTCTTTTTCTCTTTTCTTTTTGTAAATTTTCTATTGAAGCATTTTGCAATTGGCTTAAAGTATGCAATTATATGTACAGAAATATTGTATAAAGAAAAAAAAAATAATGTAGCTGCAATTTTTTTTTTGTGGTTAAGAACAGAAATTGGAACCATCGCACCGGTTCAAAAGAAAAAACCTTAACAATAAACTTAGCTAACTAAAAGGCATTACGCATAAACATTATATATATGTATATATTGAAATCTAATCATGGAGGGGGAACGGGCTAACTTTTGGTAGTCGATTCATACACTTACCGGCAAGTATTCGGGGGGCAGCGCCACATGATGCTCACGATGTTGCTGCTGCTGTGCATCAATTAGCTCCTGCTTAATACTTAGCGACTGACTGAGTCCGCTCAGCGCACTGGCCGCGCCCACATTGCCACCGCCCAAATGGCCAACGGTCATCGAGAGCGGCGAATCGCGCCTGCCGCCGCCCGCATCCTCCGACTCGGATGTGCTGCCGCCCGCTTTCGGCACCGGACTCGACTTGAAGTTGCTCGCCTGTAAAATGGTGACAGAAAGAAATACCTCGAATTAGCATACACTTTCTCTCAATATGTCTTATGCCCTTTTGCAGTTAAGTGTATTCTTCTTTAATTCTGAACCCATTTACAGACAGAAGGAGGCGTGTTCTTACCCAAGCTTGAGACTTGATATTTGCTCTCGAAAACTATATGCAGAACGATATTATCACTTTGATTTCGATAGCTTCTGTCATTTTAAGAGTATCGATAAATATCGATTTCAAGAAAGCATAACTTGGAGATTATAAGACCTATTTACACCAAACTTGGTATCTAGACTCCCTAATAGAGTACACATATTAACCATATTTAACTTTTTTGATAGGAAAAGAAAATACGCTCAATTTCATAGCTAGAGCCTTGCGCTTTGATATACACAAACTTGCTATATAGATACATTTTAGACCATAAGCTCCAGATTCGTTCAAGAATGCATTCCCCATGCACATTGTGGGACTGAGGGAAGAACAAGCACATCCGCAGAATAAGTTGCGTAGCTTGTGGTGCGTGTGTAAGTGTGTGTTCGTGTTTGTATGTATAGGAGAAAGCTAGAATACTTGCAATGGAAGTTTTGCCGCTGGGTTTCGGAGATCTGTAAGTCAGATACTGCCGTCCTGGAGCACACTTTTTTTTATCAGTGACATAAAAGTTAAAATCGCTGCGCGAGAGCGGCACGTGCCTGTTGCCTAAAACAGCAATAAGATAAGTTACACACACGAACAATCACACACGAGCTCACACCTTCCCGTATCAGAAAAGACCACTGACAGCTGATAGGCCCGCCTCTTTGGGCAAGTCAAAATATCTGCCTATCGCAAGTGCCAAACATAAATGTTGTTTGTCCGTGTTTCAACGCGCACTGATAACCGACCCTCAAGAATTGGCATACGTTTTGCTATCTGAATTTATATAAACTCAAACTTCATGTACATTTTCGTCATTCCATAACAAATTTTGCATTGGTTTGAAATCGATAACTATGTTATCGAAAATTATCGGCTAAGAACTGATGTATTACCAATTCCATTTACGATAAATGTATTTAACGATCGGTTACTGGCTACTAACTGGCTATCGATCCATTAACAATACCGATAAATGTATTTATCGATAGGTTATTTGATTCTAGCCGGCAACCGATCCAATCACAATACTGATTAGCGCCAACGAGCCTAAATCCGCTGGGGTATCAGGTTTTAATCGGATATTGGTCTGTTATCAATACCGAACCAACTAAGTAAATATAATCTACAAAGCATATCGAGCTTGATATAAACCTAACTTATTCAATAGCTAAGAGCACGGCCAGTTGTTGTTTTATGATCTGATCTGATAAGTTAATCACTGAGAAAATAGCCATATAGTTGATATTTTTACTTTAAATGCATTTAAAATTCTGCCACGGACTGCAATATGATTGACATTTAATATTGCCAGTTGCTCCGACTAATTACAGACTAGGCGAATGCACCTTAACACCTACAACTGTGTGAATGGAACAGCAGGTGGAATTCCACGACAAGTTCATATCCTTGATTTCTTAGAAGAGCTCAACACTTGAAATATTGTGCGCAATGTCTCTTTAAATGAGCGCAATATTCAGAACTATTTATCCAGCTCCGCTTTTGGTAAGGATTCAGTCCAAGGCGAGTTGCACATATTTTTGTCGGGCTATGCGGCTCATGGGCTGGCTGCCAACGAAAGGGGGAGTTGGGCGATTTCTAAATCTACTTTGGGCGTGCTTGGTATTTACTCTGACCGAGATATATCTACCGTTTGGATTTGCCCTCAGCCTGGTCAATAACTGTACGCCCTTGGCGTGCTGCATAAAGCCTTGAACGCTTTCGGTGGATCGTTTAAGGCTTTTACTCTGGCAATCTATCTGTAGCGACTGTGGGAGGCACAGTAGCTACACGATATCATGGACGCTGGAAGATCCACAAGATCTCCGAATTTTTGTTCTACGCTTTTGTTTTCGTAGGGTAGACCCTGACGGCATTTTTGGCTGGGATCTGGAACCAGTAAAGGCCCTGGATGATCTACAATCCGCTCTTCGATTGGCGCGCTGGTGTTTGTCGCTTCTGGACCCAAATGCGGCTTAAGTAGTTTATTGGACTAAATGGTGTGACCATAAACCTGATTTGCGACACATATCCGCTCGTGTTGGTCATTATATTTCTATCACAAGCAGATCCTTGAGTGAGTTCGGTGGAATATTTGTAGTGACAGTGGATGCGTCCAGTTGTGAATCGCACCATTTTTGTACACTTTCTGATAGTCGGCGCTGTTCTTGGCTTAAATATGATAAATGTTATATACTTTTCAGATATATTTCGTACAATTTCTTCAATTTGTATTTGTTACAGCTGCTGCAGACCTTTCCCTTTTGCCACCTTTGCGATCTGCTTGTCGAGAATTGAGTCAATCGCAGTGGAATGTAGGACCACTTTGAGAATCTTCGTGCAACATGTGCAAAAGCCTATCATATTTGTGGCTGGCAGAACACTTCCCATTACAATGAACAGTTATATTGAGGTGGGTGATCAACTTGATTTGAGTTGAGTTAAAACTTGCAGATGGCCAAGTTTGCATTGGCTGATCCGTTTAAATATTCTGACTATAATATAATAATTTATAATTTAATATAACTTTGCTTTCATTAAGCAATCGCAAAATCAAATATGGCTTAGCGCAGGGATCGATCTTTAAAAATGAGTTGTATTTCTAATTTTTCTGGAGAATGGAATGATTTCTACTGCATTGATCTATCTAATACTATTTCCAAGTTTCGTCAAGGAATTTGTCATATGCCATACGATATTACATATTTAATATAGAACACTTAATTATAGGCTAAGGAATTCTTTGGGGCGTGGTCAACACCTCAATAGTGGCGCAGCAGTTTAAATCTCACGGGTTTTCATATGCAAATTGGAATTGCGCGCCTATTTTTAAAAAGCGTTGATTGGCTACAATGCGAGGTATTCGGATATATTTATATTCCATCTAGATTTGCTTGATATTTTTATATCCTTATAGAGGATATTTTAATTTTCTGACAAATGTGTAACGCATAGGACAAGACATCTCCGACTCCATAAAGTAGGTTCATGTATGGAAAACTTTTTTGTTTATCAAAGTACATTGATCAAACTCGGCATTTAAAGGTTCCACCATACTCCCTACATACATATGTATATGCAAAATCTTATCAACATCGGACTTCTAAATCTTCAAATTCAATTATCTAACTATTTTTTTCTTTTTTTTTAACATTACTATTATTTTTGGGCAATAATAAAATTTGTTCGACTTAACGGACGATCTTTCGGTAAAAATACTTGAATTAAAATAATTTTTCTGATTATTTGATCCGTAACCAGTATGTGATAAACTGTATAAACTGTTGTTGTATGAACTGTTTTCTTAAAAAACATATTGGTGCGATTCTTCCAACATTATATGCATACTTTTATGGAGTCGCAGATTTCTTGCTCAATTATCAATATTACTTTTGATGCCTTCTCGTTCCGCTCGTAACTCACCTGAGAGTCCTGCGCGTAGGGTCTGTCCTGTATGTGGGCCGCATTCGCATGGTGGCTCGAGGACAACGAATTATCACAGTTGGATGATGAGTTCTTACGTCTGCGCTTACTACTACACAGCTGATCCACGGGCGTCGTGGAGAGCTCTCTGTCCCGATCTCTGTCTCTGCTATCGTTGCGCTCTCGATTGTTGTTGTTGTTGTTGCTGCTGCTGTTGTTGTTATTGTTGCTGCTACTGCTGCTGCTATTGTTGTTGTTGTTGTTGTTGTTGCTGTTACTATTATTATTATCCTTGGTACTGTAGTCCAGCTGCAGCAGCTCATCCCGACTATCAGCCCGCTCGAGCGTGCCCCGCTCGCTGCCCCGATCGCTGCCAGCATCGCCGCGACTGTTTAAAACATCGGCGCTGGCGCTTCTGTTCGCAGCGGCCGCGACTGCGGCGGCCATGGCAGCCGCCGCGGCACTGGCGCTGCCCACGCTGGGAGATCGTTCGCCGGCGCTGGTTGTCAGGCCGAGCGCTGCGACGGCGGCATTCACATTGCCGCCGGCTGCGGCCACAGCGGCCGCGGCAGCAGCTGCCGCCGCGGCGGCTGAGCTGCGTTCGCTCAGGCTGAGACTGCTGCTGCTGCGCTGCAGATCGTCGCGCAGGTCGCGTTCGCAGCGGGAGCGCAGGGAGTCACGTGAGTCGCGCACATCGGCGCCCAGGCCGCCGCCATAGCTGGGCCCGCGTCCGGTGGGCGAACTGGCGGCCGAGTCGCGCAGCTTGTCGCAATCGGAACGATAGTTCAGATTGTTGTTGTCTGTGAGGCCGCGCACCTGTAAACGCCCGTTAAAAAAGATGCGGGAATTAATACACTGGACTACAAAGACGAGCTAAGCTTAAAGAACACACACCTGCAGACTCTCGGCGGTCTTTAGGAACATGGGCAGCGAACTTTGGCCCACATTGACCTCGCCCTTGTACATGAAGTCCAGTAGGGAGCGCATCTCTGAGTATCGTACATCTTTCAAATAGATGATGGGATGTGGATGCTGATTCTGCAGGAAAATCGTCTCGAAATATGGACTGCAGGCTGACAGTATGGTTTGATGTGCCTGCAAATAATATTAATTAGTTCTTCCGCTTATTTAATTAGATAATATGCTGCTCACCTTGACTGTCTCACCATCGCAGGCGAGGGTGACATCGCAGAGCGCCTCACGCTGCAGCAGCGATGTCAGCACCCCGGTCAGATTTGTGGGATGGTTGTTCCAGCGTAAACAGAATTGCTGGTCCATAGCTCCTTGTTCAGTGTTGTACCTGCAATACGAATATCAGTTTTATTAATATGAGATTCAAGTGAGGGCTTTGTGCCCTTAAACAAAGCTAAGAAAGTAGTTTTAATTATTCGAATATCTGTGTAAATATATAAAGCTAACCCAAATCCGGCAAGAACTAACTCGCTGCATTCCTTGCAGTAGTTTTCATTTTGCCCCAAACATTTAAGTTGTAAAATTTCACACATCCGCGTGGAAAATGAATAAAAAGGTTTGTTTATAATTTTACTTTTTGTCCAACAGTTTCCTTTTCACTAAACGAAATCAATTTCACTTTTAACCCACAAAAGTGGAAAATGGGTGAAAACTTTAAATAACTTGTTAATATCTAAACAAAAGTTAAAATGAAATTTTCGACAATCCGCCGTCCCAACTGAAAACTTGTTCGATAACTGAGATTTAACGAAAAAAGTTTCTTTTTGTAAGATTCAATTAATATTAATTATTTTAATTTACGTTTTTTTTTCATTCTATCATAACAGCAACTTTCTCAAACTGGTTTTTCGATCAGTTCCAAAACTTAATCAAATTTTCTAAATATGAATAAAAGATATTCTAGCATTTATCAAAGGCGAGGAACGGAGGGCGGATTGTTATTTAGAAAATGTTGTTAATGATAGTCTATTACTAACATTTAACATACATTAACACATTTACAAGCCAGTTTATGAGCAAAAGTATTTCAAAATCTCGTGATAGTTTCTTTGAAGGGATAAGAAGAAGCGCTAGAGAATTTGTGGGAAATGTTTGTGTTAATTTCGTATATTTATTTGGTATTGTCTGTGACAGGTGTTTTGATATTTTACAGACACTATATGTCTATTATTTTCCGTTATATTTACCGTAGCAATAATTGCCAGCATTTGAAAATTTTGCACTTAAACAAATAGACAAACGTCTGTACAATTTGTGTTGTCTTATCGAGTGTGATAGAAAATAGGACTTTATTCCCATTTCTAGTTTTAGCAGTGTTCTAAATTTATATTTTAGTTTCCGTCGCTTATTTCTCTTTATCAGCTATTATCAGTCTGCAGGTCGGAAGCGGAAGCGGAAGTAGTTCCCTTCCCATATTGGCATTTGGCTTGTTATCATTATCACAGCACATCGATATATATTACCTGTGCTACCTACCACAAACAAATTGTAATTTGTCATCAAACAAGAATTTTTTATTGCAATTTGGCGGATGCCTGCGCTTGGCCCGGATACGGTTGCTGGGCCAACATTATTAATTGCATATCCGTTAGCCGATAACAGGCGCTTGGCGTGTGCCATTTGCTATCTCACTCTCGATACGCAGCGTGTGTTTGCCTTTTAGGGGCGGGTGGTTGATGCATTGGTGTGTGGCGTGTTAATTGCCGTTAGTTGCCGCCATGTTTTGACTGCTGGCTAACTGTTAATTGCTCGCACAAATGACCATGAAAACATGGCAGTAAACGACTAGGGGTTAAGTACATAGGCTTATGTTTTGCGGCCAAATGTAATGGTACAGATAAGCTAATGCTAATTAATGTACAGCTGCACACATACATATTTACGTGTGTATGTGCAAACTCAATAATTTGATGGTTGCCCTCGCACTGCCCATGTGTTTGTATATGTAAGTCCCGCATACATACATATGTACACATGTATGCATAAGTACTTTTTTTTACAGCTCGCGCTAATCTTAACGGCTTTTGGGCAAAGTTCTAATGCAGCAAACAGCAACAGAAGAGTGGAAGACAGCGAGGCGGGGCGCTAAGCAATTGATAAGAAGTACTTTTGCTTTTCTTTGCGCTTTGTATACGTTTAAAATACAACAAAAAACATCCAAGCAATGCAAAGCCAGCAAGAGAGCGCGACCACATGAAAGAGAGCCTGACCGAAAGCTTTCAAGTAAGAGAAATATATTAATGGTGTGTTGTTGTTGTTGTTGCTGCTGCTGCTGTCGCTGGCGACGCGCGCAGCTTAACAAAATAAATAAACAAAACGTCAAAGAACTTTTTCGCAAATGTGTGTGAGCGAGCGAGCGAACAACGAATGTGTGCGACTGAGTTGGACAATCGCGAGAACATCGTGTGTGTGTGTGTGCTTGTGTGCACATCTATATACATATGTGTGAACAGTAACAATAACAATAAAAACGATTACAGCTACACGTTTGTGTGTGCGCCATGGGCCCGGCGCTGTCGTAAGCGCTTTTTTATTTACGGCGCCGACTGCGACGCCCGCAATGAATTGTTTTTTTTTTTTTTGTACTATTATTATTTTACTCTCGCAGTGTTTGTGTGGCTTCTAAAATTTAATAGCACAAACAACATACATACATACATTCATATATACAACGGGCATTAAACTATCTCTCGCAGAGAACTTTCGCTTTCAGCTGAGAAAACTTTTGCAATAACTTTTGCTGTTAATTTTGTTCGCATTTTATTTATTTATTTTCCTTTTTTTGTTTTGTTTCTGCGAACGTTCTAAATTTGCAGCGACAGACGATCACGCGGCTTTCGTTTGCTTTTACAATTTGATTTTCATATATGTACATATGTATGTAAGTATGTATATGTGTAGGAACACATATGTATGTATGTTATTAAAATATATGTAATATGCATTTTGATTTCGCCATGAAATATTTATTGTGCATTGCTTTTGCATGTTGTGCATACCTACATCCTCTATTTACAGGGTATTTAGATCACAATCATACTTCATGTTCGTTTATCTATAGTAAACTTCATTATAGCCTGCTGACAATAAAACTAGATTTTATTCGAAATGTTTGTTAAATTGTTTATGTTTATTGATAACATTTTTTTTACAAATTTTCTTTTTATCACAATCTGGGGTTTCCCCTAATAAATCAAATAATATTTATAAGCATTTGGCATATAAAAACATTTGAGCGAATTTCTTTCGTTTGATGTTATTCATTAGTTAATAATAATTATATGTAACTGTATTGTAAGAGGAGTTGACTTAACAGCTAAAGTTCCCAGCAAATATTTAAATTACACTCCATTAAAATACACAATTAATACATACGTAAATACGTATGCTTGGCAATTAGCGGAAAATAACGTAAATTGAGACTGGGCATGAAATAAAGTCTAATCATAATACATACATACACATTTATACATGCCATATAGATCAATCATATTTTGAGAGAACTTTTCGTTCGATATAAATCACAACTAAAAACAATCATATAAATAAACGGACACCCATTTTCGTATATATATTTCATATATTTAAATTATACTAAAAATAAGAAAGTAAGGATATCTATGGCACGCCGACGGTTTAATACCCTTGTAGACATTTGCCTTTTGCTGATATGTTAGTATAATGAAGCTCGTAAATGCTGAGTTTGATGAAAATATCTTGGAAAATAGAATATTTTGCTGTATGAGAAACTACTATTCGACCGATCAGGTTTTGCATGTATGTAGGGAGCATAGTGAAACTTATAGATGCAGAGTTCGATCAAAGTATCTTGAGAAATATCTATATATGATCCGACCAGTTCCGACATACATACATATGTACTGCCTGCAAGGGAAAGACGCACCTATGCAATGTTTCAAGAGGATATTTCAAACCGAGAGACTCGTTTGGACGGACATGGCTATATCAACTCGGCTGTTGCTGCTGATCTAGAATATACATGTATACTTTCTGGGGTCCTTGACAAATTTAAAATACCCTCCACAAATGTATAATAATATTTGGAACCCTAATTTAATTGAATTATATTCAGTAGAATTATTTAGGTATTCCAGCATAAATCACTTTGACAGTTGTGCTTGAAAGAATTTATATTTTAGGAACGAACAAAATAAGTACATAAATGTATAATTAGCACAAAATGAAAAATTAATAAAAACAAGAGAGATAAAAAAACTGATTTATTGCGCCGGCGCCAGCGGGGTTAAGAAAAAAATAGAAACCCGCAACGTATTCAGAAAATTTCATTTTCGTTTTCATTGACGCGATTTGCAGTTGGCGAATCGCTGTTTGCGGTAGTTTGCAAGTAATTTGCGATTGCAGTTCTCATTTTCACTTGCACTTTTAATGCAAATGTTGCTGCGAATGCAAACACAAATTGACCCCCCCCCCCTCCCCCTAGTCTCTGGCAAGCAGTCCCCACCTGCCGGCCCCTGTTGTTCTTTTTAATTAATGGGTGCAATGGCAGTAGCAAACTTTTACTTTCAGCTGCTTACGTCAAATTGTTGAAATATATATTCCGTGTGTGTGTGCTTATCAGCGGCGGAGGGAGAAGCGAACAGCAAAAAAAAACACTTGAGAATACAAACAGAAGCGAACAAAAACAAAATAAAACCCAAAAAGCACATAGAGTTGGCTGAATTGGAGGGTTGAGTTCAGCTGAATGATCAGCAAATTGCGCAATATGTTAAATAAGTCCGCATTATCCGTTCGCTGTTTGCTTTGGCAGCGATACTGTAACAGATCCGTATCATCTGACAAGCTCTTCGAGAGATTATTTTATAATGGGGCGAGCTATTGAGCGTTGGGTGTGCCCTTTTAGTTAATGGTTGTGGGCATCGCATTAATTGTTGCGCTCTCTCAACGATTTTTTATTAACATAAACACAATTTGTCATTTTACCGCTGTGAGTACACTCTGTATGCACTTAACAGCTGTAATTGCACTCCGTTATCTTTATTAACATTTGTATGTTGCACTTAACATCATTCAAACATGTTTTCATTTGTTTAAGAAAACAATCAATTTACAATCGGGCAACAGCTTTGAATGCTTTATCTGCACAATAATAAGCAATAAGAATGTTTGGAAGAATTAAATAAATAAATAATAATTCATTTCGAGTTGCGCCCGCTAAACTTTAATCACGCAACAATCTCTAATGCAGATACAAATAGAGATGTAGATGGACAGAATTCTATTGTCACGTGCCTGTCGTACATACATATGTACACATGAACAGATGTATGTACAATATGTATGTGTGTGTGTGTGTGTACTTAGATAATCAATGCTAACAGCACACACACACACATGGATACTTATACAACACACACGTCCCACGCGGCGTATCAGCAATGGCCTTCAACTTTTAGTTAGCTGCGCCTTATCGTGCGCAGCAGCGACGCTGGCAGCGGACGCTGCTGTAACAGCCAAATAGTTTTTCAATTTACACGTTCTAAATTGGTGACGCAAACAGGGCATGGCCTGGGCAAGGGGCCTGCGGCGGGCGATGGTGGGGGTAATGGGTGGTGCGTTGAGTTTGCCAGAGCCAAAGTGTATCTGAGAGATACACGAGCACTTGAAATGCCGAGCTGTGTGCCGGACGGAGCCGATAATAATTATATATACAAAGTAGTTTGTTGATATTTGTTGTAGCTGTTATTTTTGTTGTTTTTGTTGTAGTAGTTGTTGTTTCTCTTTGCTCATTTTGAATTTTTGCCTTTGTTTATCTTTGGCATTAGAACTTTACATGTTGGCGTAGGTTTCTGCGCGTTTGTCGCTGGCAGCAGCAGCAGCTGTTGTTGTTGTTGTTGTTGCTTTACCTGTTATTAATGTTGTTGTTTTTTTTGTCTGCGCTGTAAATTTACCGTTAAGTTGAATGACCGCACCGTGGAAACACGCGTGAGCGTTACAACAAGCTGTGCGCCCACATGACGGCCGCTAAGCAAATCAATCAGCCAGCTACACACAATCGCACACACACGCACGCACACGCACAACAAATAGATCATAAAGTTTTGTGTGTTTCACAATTGCCCTTCAACATTGAAAGCGACGGCACAAATCAACTGCGAATTGCCAAAAGATGCGCCAAATGAGATAACAGAAAATACATAAATTTAATATTTATTAATGCGCGCACATAGATACACACACACAAACACAGGCACACACAGACATACAGAGATCTATGCAGAAGGTAAACGAGATCAAGATTTGCGTTTGAAGTTCACCTTGGCTCAATGGTCAAATGTGCAAAATGCCTCAAGGCTGGCAAATGAATCAGCCGAAAGGCAACAACAACAGCAACAAATCATTTGAATAAACCGAGTAGCAATAGGTTTGGCCCCAGCATCAGTCCCGCAGTAAATTGTAAAAGATGAAGGTCAGCAGTTACAGATACAAATATAAAGATATACAAACACACACACACACACACACATAGATACAGATACTTGGCTAGCCATGATTGATTAAGCTACAGCTACACAAAATGCTGATTTCAGCTATTGACTTTGGGCCAGGGGTTTGGCCAGCTTTGCTAGCAAGGTCAAATGCCAAAAGGTTATTGGGTGAAGCTGACCGAGCACCACAATATGTGGGTCAGCCCATTGCAGACGGACTGCAGGCAAACTAGAAACTGCTTAGATAAGCAAAAGTATTGGGCTGCCTGGTGGAGAATGTTTCATAAACTTATCCCAATGCATTAATTTATTTTGTAATCCTATTTTGATAAAATTTGCGGCAGGCGCAACTCCAGCAAATAATTTCGGTGGCTCGAACCAATGATTAGCCTTGAGATTCACTCTATAAATCTAGTTTGATAAAATAGTAAATATTCAGAATCTGTGTATTCCCTAAAAGAATCCACATAGTCTCTCCTATAGTCTCTCTGCGCCCAAGTTTTGATTCAAATCTGGGCTCTCACATTTTTATACCCTTGAAGAGGGTATTATAACTTGTGTACCGCAAAGAAGAAGACATCTCCGACTTCGTAAAGTGAAGATCAGACGATTGTAGCCATGTCCGTCTGTCTGTTTTTATGAGAACTAGTTCCTCTTTGCAAAGGTTCGTCTTTCCGAACAAACGTCGGAACCGACCGGATCGGAAAACTATATCATATATCTGCCAAAGGAACGATAGTCGAAAAGTAGATTCTCCTATGGAAATTCTTTTGTTTATCAAAATATCTTTGCTAAGCTCGGCATCTATAACATCCGACCACTATATCATATAGCTGCCATAGAAACGATCGATAGGAAAATTGGTTGTTATATGGCAAAATATTCTGTTTGCCAGATGCTTCAGATGCTAGTCGGTTCTCAGTTACATGTGTTTATAAGCAAAGTATTAGTAAGGTTTTTTCACGAAAACAACCAAATTGTTTTTAAAAACAATCTGTTTACAGCCACATGACATAGTTTTCCAAAAGGCCTAATAAGACATCAAAAAGAGTAGGATCTCTGCCAAGTTTCATCGGAATAGCTTCAGGTTTGCAGATGCCGTTAAATCATATGTGTATTCTTAATATGTCCTGACAATTTTATAGTACAAACGAGAACTGCATTTAATTTTTTTCCTATTTATTTAAATTTATTTGCTTTTAGCACTTAGTAATTTAAATTGTCTCACATTTATTTACGAGCGCACAATGCACATTATTAGGCAGCAAAAAAAGTATCTCAAAAAAGTGCAAGTGAACGGTTTAAGATACGAGCGCACAGATTGCATTTGTCAGATACAAATGTGTTAATTGCGCTGCGCTCTGCAGTGCGTGCGCCAGGAATAGAACGCCCACACGCAACTGTTTACAGAGCGTCTAACAGACGGGAGGGGGGGTGAGTGGCCGGAGGGGGTTCAAAATGAGGCTGAATGGGCTGAATTAAAGCAGCACCAAATCGCCGGCAACAGGCGCAAAACTGTGCCGAGTGTCGTGTGGGCGTTCGAATAAACGAATAAAAAACAAAACAAAATCAAATCAAATAAACTACTGCAAAGTGCGAAATTGTGTAAAAGTGCGACAACGGCAATTTGTTCACGCTGCACTGGGCGACTATATTAGATGTACATCTCTGTAAATAAAGCTGACTGACTAGCCGACTGATTGATTGACTGACTGATGATCAACGTAGACTCTAAGCCGCATCATATAGAAAGCTGAATTTTTTATTTTAGTTACCTTTTATGCTGTCAGTGAAAATTGATGGAAAAGAAAGAAAAATCATTTTTTAAAGATCTTCGTGAAATTGCGTCTCTTACACTTATGGCATATCCACATTCATGTGGAAAATCGGGTAAAATTAATGACCACTTGTTAAGTTATTGATTCAAAGATCTTCGTGGAAACATTTTGAAAAATCCATCTTCTTGTGTGGAAAATCGGGGAAAATGAAAATAGATCTACGTGCAAATTTAGTGAATACGTTTTCACACTTTTGGTAAATCCACACTCTGGTGTGGAAAATCAAGGCAAACTAATGAATACGTGTTTCATTATCCGATTGACAAGATATTATTCAAAGATGTTCGTGAAAATTTAGCGATTATGTTTTTTACGCATTTGAACAAATTCACACTTCATCGTGGAAAATCGGGAAACAATAAACAGTCAAAAACAGTTTTTTAAATTGAATGGAAAATACTTAGACCGGGCAATGCCGGCTTAAACCAGTTAGTATGTATATTTATTAGCTATTCAATTGGCCATAAAACGTTGCCTGGTTTTGCGTCCAAAATGTTGGCCTCTATTGATGTGGCTTTTCGCTTGCCGTTCGCTTACAACAGATGATGATGATGTCATGCACGGGGCCTGGGACTGGGACCCTAATGAAAGGCCGCCTCTCATTGGCCGCGGCACGCACCAAATATGTGTCCAATGGTAAGCCTCATGCCCTGTGACTCACTTTAGCCAATTGCCAAGCCCGGCTGGAGGGGGCTGGGCGGGGGTAACAGGTCTATGTAATTATTACAGTTAGGTCGCCCAGTTATTGTTGTCGTTGTGGGTGCCAAATGCCATAATCTGGCAACATACTGAGAAGGAACTTGTTACCGCTTTCAGTTTGCGGCTTACACATTTGGGCAAAAGGGGGGCACGGGTGGGGAGGCGTGGCCACAACAACTTGTTAGCACTTGAAAAGGCAGCGATGGTCGATTGGTGCGATGCTCGATAGTCGTTTGTTGTTTATGAATTTCGCCGTGGGCTGCCCCCAAACAACACCAACAACAAGAACAACACATGGGAAAAAATGTCGAATGAATCTTTACAACAAATGAGGCTGCGGCTCGAAGCTCGCGAGTCGAGACTCCCTTTTGGCAGCTTGTCAGGCACTTGGCGATCAACTCGACTCAACCGAATGCGATGTTAAGCAGCTCTCCAGCTGTCAAGCACTGCGCGTGTGTGTTAGTGTGTGTTGTCAGTGGCAAATATTGTGTTTGGCCATTAACGCAATGTTAATTGCGAGCTAAACAAAAAACAAAAATAAAGCAAATGTTGCCAATATTAAATTAGCATTAATTAGGGCGAAGTAAGGGCTGTGCGAAAGGGTTGACAGAAGCAGCACCGGCCTTTATGAGCTGCTAAATGCTCAGCTTTGGCAACATCACGCGTTGTTTATTGTCGCAGCAACTAGGCGTATGCGCAATTTCTAGCAAATAGTGCGCATACGTCACGTGCAACGCAGTACAAATTAATTAACACGCTGTCAACAAAGCACACAAAATAAATGTCAATCCGCGTGCAAATCAATTGCAAATTGCATTAATTTAATCTATGGAGCATGCTCGGCCTAGATATACCCTGTAGCTAACAAGATTTTAAATGTGTCTCCGGAATTAAGCACAAAAACTTAAAACTTTGAATTTATTAATATATATATATATATATATATATATATACATATACATATATTAACAAATTCATAGTAATATATATATATGACTCGGTTGTTGATATTAATAAATATAATAATAATTAGTAAAAATAAAATTTATAATAATATTGAGAATAATAATAAAAGTAAAAATAATAATAGTAAACATAAAAATAAGAATAATAATAACAATAATAATAATATTAATAGAAATAAAAATAATAGTAGGAATAATAATAATAATAGTAATAGTAAAAATAATACAATATACTTTAAAAAGTAGAAAAGTAGTAGAAATATTTATTATAACAAATTTTGGATTTCAAAAGTTAAAACTCCAAAGTTTTGGAAAAAAAAAGGAAATTAGGAAATTAAAATAAGTTTGTTTGTTGATGTGAATAGCTGGCGTATGATCTCTATTATCGACGGTTTATGATAAATTTATTAAAGTGTTATTCGCCATGGATTTTTAACTAGTAGGGCGTAGGTCGAATGCCTAGACCCGAGGTGGCAATTAATGCAGATTTGTAGCTGCCGCAAATTACAAATGCAATTGAGTTACTTGCATTTTCAACAAAAGTCACATGAAGCGGACAACGCGGTTAATTTCCTTTAATATAATTAAGCATACTTTAATATTTTAACAAGTCACAACATATGCATAGAAGATGAATTACCAAACTGTAATTAAAAGAATTTTATTTAAACAGTGTCCTGCATGAGTTAAAATAAAGCCAAGTCAAGCCCATTAATAATATTTAATACAGGCATAGGTAAATTTGAGGTATATGCATATACATATATGTCCACAATAATATGAAATAAATTCGAATGCTGTTAAGAGACGCCTTCACGTTTGGGTCTGTCAAAAAGGCGCAATGCAACGCGAAAAGTGCAAGGCAGAAAACTTGTCTGGGCAATTACGTCAAGCGCCTTGTTGCAGACGTTGCAAGTGTTGTTGTTGTTGTTGCAGTTGATGTTGTTGTTGCATTTGGTAAGAGTCGTGCTGCGTCTGTTGCTGTTGGCCGCTTGGCAGACACATTTTGGGCAATTAAATGCGCTAATTTTCATTTATAGTTTTGCAGCAGGCACTTTGTGGCCCCCGAAATGAAAATGATGACAATTTGCGTTTGGCTTTTCTTTTCTTGTTCGTTTTGTTTCGGCTTAAGCAGCGCGTGGGCAGCGCGAATGCACACGCTGGCGTATGAGTGATATTTGTTGTTGATTTCCTTCTTTTTTTTTTTTTTTGGCGAGTCGCCGACTGAGCGAGTGTCGCTGTTTGGCTGCGATATTTGCAATTACAATGACACTCTGACAGCCAGCAGCGTCAGCGTCCGCGTCAATGCGTAGAAGAGCTGACCTAAATTTGAGCACACTTAGAAATTGTCTACAAGCAGCAACAACAACTACATCAGCGACAGCAATAAGTACACAATATGAACAAGTAAAAACATTGCAGTCGGACTCACTCGACTGCGCAATACTCTGTTTACAGTGTAAAAGCAGCTTTTGACTAATGGAACTAGCATTGACTGTCAAACTGTGCATTTAAAACTGTAACTTTAAGACTATAGCTACAGCAGCAGCTCAGGTTTTTTTTAGATTTATCAGCCGTAATATTTTCAACTTAATCTATAGAAAAGATCATCTCTAAAATCAGACTGTAAAAATTGCAGCTTCTAAAATTGAGGCAGATATAGTTGTGGTAGCAAATGGGGGCGTGGCCATTTTAACTTATTATATACGATCGCAATTCCAATGCCTAAAGTTGTCATTGAAAATAATTGAACAAAATCAAATGAAGTGCAGCACAATAAAAGAAAATTCCTTCAATTTAAAATTCATTTTCATTATGATTTTGTAGAATTATATTACTATTAATAATATTAGTAATACCATTATTATAATTAATTATTATGTGATTATAATTAATTGTTATATAATTATAATTATTTTTTATATTATTATAATTAATTATAATAATATTATAAATAATTGTAATTATTAATCATAATAATATAATAATTCTCAAACAAGAATTTTAAATGAAAGTGAATTTCAAATTTACGGAAATTATTAATATTATTATTGTATGTAATTATAAGCTCTCAACTAAACAATTTTAATTATTAAGAGCAACTTTGGACTTCAACTGAGACAATACTTTTTCCAGGGCGATTTGAACCAGCAACCTTCTTTGTAGTTTAGGCATTGGTGGAAGAATTGTTTATATTGTCCAATATTGTGACGTTTGAGGACATTTGTTTATAGAATTAAAATAAAAACAACCAACAAAAATGTCTAAAAATTATGGTAGGTATATAGCGTTAATAAATTAATTTGTTTTTGGTCTGGAAAAAAGAAACAGAAAATTGTATTTACAGAATGTTTGCTTTCCAATCAAATCAAGCGTCAAAGTGAAAACTCATTTGCAATTTACAAGCAGAGTATCAAAAACAAAAAGTGTGTGTGTGTGTGTGTGTGTAGGCCCACTTAAACCCTGCCGAAAGCAACCTCAAGCATTTCAAAGAACCAACAAGCGAAATGTAAGCACACAATAAATAGGCAAAAAAAAAAGCTGAGTGAAAAAAAAACCAACAACAATTTTTCGACGGGCTGACAAATCGCGTAAATTTTCGCGCGCGCATTGCGTGGGCAGCAGCCGCAGCCGCAGCGCTGAGTGCGCTTTGTTGTTGTTGTTATTGTTGCTGGATCGTGGATCGCCAACATGTGGCCCTAATTCATGCAAACGAATGAGATGAAAATCAACGATCGCAATTAGGTGTGCGGCAGGAAACGCCTAAGGTGAACAAAAAGAACAGTCTGTCAAATAAATTGCAGCTTACAGCCGCATTTAACAGGCGCAGTTAAATGAAGTTTCTGCATGGGATGCACATGATTTAGGACGAAAAGGGCTTCGAAATTCATGTATAACAAGTATTTCCGATCGCTTATATATACTATTATATATTATGAAACATAAATTCTCTCACAGCCTCAGTTAACTGAAGTTTCGGTGACGTGAATTAGGCCTGAAAGGGTTTCCAAATGTTTCATGTATAAAAGACTTATCAAGCATTTGAATCTGTATACATTAGTTAAATTGTATATGCTATATTGACGTTATATATTCATTCCTATTTTCTATTTCTATATTATGATTTATAAACCCTCTAATTACATCATGAAATAAATAATATTAATATAAGCAAATAAATATTAATCATAGGAAGTGTCATACAATTATTATTTAAAATTATAGAGCGATTGAATATATAGAGAATAGGAATGTAGCTTTGATATTTCCAATATTTGGGAAGGTGTCCAAAGGTATCCGAAAGCTGAAATATTTTAGTCGTTCTGCAACCGAAAGACGGACCTTTGCAAAGTTTCGAGACTAGTTCGCATAAAAACAGGCAGACGGACAGAGGAACATGGGAACTATATCAACTCGGCTGTTGATGATGATCTAGTATATACATACTTTATAAGGTCGGAGATGTCTCCTTCTATGCGATACACATATCATGACAAACTTAAACAAAACAAAAAGTCGATTTAAAAGCTAACTTGTTCTACATATTCTCATCCAGTCTTAAATATAGAGCATCTGATAGTCCAAATATCCCACTGTATTCTAAACTACTTCTAGTAAAATAAAATGTGGTAGATTTATATCGCACATATCTTAGACGCATTTTCGCCAAAATATCTTTAAGAGGGAAAGAACCAACGTCATGAATTGCCGTTAAGTACTAAAAGTTTCGGGGCTGATAAGCTTAGCATGTTATTTCCTATAGATTAGGCCAGATTGGCATATAAAAGAAGCAAAGTGCATAAACAGTTAAGAGTTTCAAATTGTTTAACAATTTTGTTTTTATTTAATTATTACTTAATCTTGCCGCATGCGGCATGCCGCACATGGTGCGATGTATAAATAGTCAAGTTTTTGGTAGCGGGCATTTATTAATATGAGTCTAAATATATGCGAGCACGAGATGAATTTATGTTTTTGTTTGCAAATACTTTCGGGCCGTCGCCAGTTGGCAAACGTTCCGACAAACTGGCAACAGGAACAACGCGGCCAATCCAAAGGCTACATATGAAAATCATATTAAACTTTTCATTTGTTATTGCCAACAAATTTATTTATAAGCTGCGAGAGCAATAAGAAAACAAGAGCAGTTATTTTACGAGTGACAAAGTTGAAATACTCTTGCGGATATGTGAGATGCATGCGATATAATAGTCAGACGAAATGAAATGAAATGATATACATATAATATAATAATACGATATTATCATAGTATTAGCCCCAAGTCTAAGAGTTATATGTGATATATTGGTTAGACAAAATGGATAATTACGATAAATAATAGAATATACCATACAATACGATATTAGCAAAGTATTAGCTCTAAGTCTCGGGATATTTTCTAAGGTTTTAAACTTGAGCCCAAAAGTTCCAGAAAATCCTAATTCTTTCTTTCTCTAACTTGGTGGACATTTAAAAAAATAAATAAATTTTATATTTATAGTTTCTACGGCAAATTTATATATATATTATTTTAAGAAATTGTTTATTTATATTATTTTTATATATGTATGCGCTGGTAAGAACCCAAGTTACATCAAGTTAGCTAAAATATTAAGAACGTCGGACAGAAAAGGCTTTGCTTAATCGATGCGACTGTTTATACGGAACAAGAATATATAGCCTTAAAATTGTTTGGTTCTTTTATGTGTTACCCAGTTTGTGTTTAAATTAAACAACCCTCAGTTAGAGTATAAAACAAGCTAAACAAATGATTTGCGCCTCTGAAAAGGGAACGAGCTACAACAACAAGCTAGACAAAATGAGTCGTAATGGGCACACACACACACACAAACACTTGCTGCTAAAGTACGCAAGCATCACAAGGTGTGCGGTAGGTGGGTGGCTGGGTGCCCGCTCGGGTGGCTGCGAACTGACATAGATCCCAATTTCTGCTGGTATTTTGCCAGTGGATCGGATCTGCGCGAATGATCGACACACACACACACACACATGAAACCAACGGTATGCATGCATAAGTGTGTGTGTGTGCCTGGGCCCAGGGCCTGTGACTGCTGGGCGCATACATTGAGAGAGACACAGAGAGACAGAGAGGTAGGGTAATTTTCTCTTATGCCCATGCCCGCACACACACACACACACACTAAGAGCGCGCAATATTTGCACAGTTGGCGCGAACAAAAAACCTGGCAATGTTTTGGCTGTTATTCCACAAAATATTTTTAAAAATATAGATATGTATTTGTGCATAAAATAATAACAAATGTTGCATAAATATATAACTAAATAAATATGGAAATCGTAACAACAATGACAGCGCTTTGTGCTCCGTGAAGCGTTCTTTGCTTTTATTATTTTAAAAGCGGGTAACAAATTTTATTCATATGTGTATAAAATGTGTATTATACCCTGTAAAGGCGCAAATTGGGGCTTAAGTATAATACTATATTGTTTGCAGTTCAAGCTAAATCTTTCACAAACTAAAATGTATGCTCGGGAGATTTAAAAACTTGGAAAGATGTTTTTTGTTACGTAACTCCGGTTGAAATTTCTTATCTAGGATTTCTGCACTACACCTGAGAGAGTAGGGTATCTACCAGTTGAGCACGAAGCAAGCCTATCCTATTTGCTTTTTTTTTGTGCTTGACAGTTAGCTGGGCCTTGCAGGGGCTGGGGCGTGGCCGCTCGTTGCTTTAATCTAAATTGGCGCATAGCAATGCCTTTTTTTCACATCATTCTCTCCGTCTTTGTGTGTGTGATCGCCCGTGCTTACATATGTATATACATACATATGCACACACACCATGGATCTTTGACAGTCCGCTCTCGCCCCACACGTACCCTCAGCCTTTGGGCTGTCTCTTTCGCACACGGCGCACACCCTTAATTGTGTAAAATAAATTGGCGCTGCCGGCGTCGCTGTCCCAGTTGCTGCTGGCGTTGCCGTTTGACGTCAGCTCAAAGCTTTTTTGGGCAGCATTTATTGTTGTTGTTGCTGTTGTTGTTGTTGTTGCTTTGTATAATCGCACACAGATTGTAAAAATTTTAATTTATAGATCATTTTCGCATGTTTTAGCAGTTTTCCCTATAGTATTTAAAAATAATTTTTACGCATGACTTGATGTTAGCCCAAAATAATGGTCAAAGGGGGAGGGGGTTATATTTACATAAGCACACTTATATGTATGTATACATGATTGTACATATGTATTAATTATATATGCATTTAAAGCTTATTATAATATTTTATAATATCAACTTTTATATACTTTACTTTTCATATTTTATATTGTTAAATACATTATATAAATTATATTATATATAAACATATTTCAATAATAAATATATAATATATGTTTATTTAAATAGGAATCAGATTTGTGCATGATAAAATATTAAATTTCAATTATTTTAAAATTTATACAGCGCCTCGTTTTGGGTATTTCGTTAAGGAACAGCCCTTCGCAGATAAGATACGATAAGTGGCAAAAATAAAAAGAAACCAGTTTGCACTGGACAGGACAGTCGAGACCGTGACAGAAACTAGTTTGCTCAGGCCCGAAGACATCCCCAGCAAGATCATAAAAGATTCTATTGTGTTCGCTCTTTCGCGAATAAGAAGAAGAAGATCATTTTGCGTTTCCAATTGCAGTTATAAATGATATATAGGTAAAAATAATACAACATAAATCGTGCTAAATCGTGCTTATAGAAAGAACTTGAAGAATTTAAGGGAATGATATTTATTTATTTAATACGACTAATGTTTTTTATTACATAACTAACGGATATTGCCCGGACTTGTCCGTGGAGCGTTTTGTGCTACAAATTTAAGATATTACCTTTCCACTAAGTACACGACCGTGGATACTTGAAATCTACCCATTTTAATCTCCAGTTCCATTTAAAAATATGTTTCAAGTGCATCGAATTAAGAACTAAGTGTTCGAATCAACGGTTTCCGCCCATGTTAGTCTCGCGTTGAGAATCTTACAGCTGAAGAATAACTTTCGTTTATTAAACCTTTGACACGCATTTGCCACCCAAGAACGTATCAACTAAATTGTCACAAAGATCTTTGAAAATGAGTTTGCACCCGATCGTTTTTTACAAATGTTTTATCGCGATTTTTCCACACATGCTGGTGGAATTATCCGAAACCGTGCACCTTCATCACATAATATAACTACAGTGAAAATTTCAGCTTCCTAGCTCTTACGGTTTGAGCTGTGCGTTGATCACCAATCAGCCAATCAGCCAATCAGTCAGTCAGTCAATCAGTCAGGACAAATAGTTTTATATATATAGTGAGCTAAAGCGCTTTACTTTGTTTAAATGTGGTTTAAATTTATGGACGAGTATACCTTAAACTAGTAAAGTTATAAAATCTAATAAGATCATAATAAGAAGTAGTACGAGAATTATTCACGCATTGGTACTTTGGCCTAGAAATTTTTTCCAATAGAAAGACGCTGGCAAATAAGGACATAGGAAAATACGAACTATTCAGAAACTAAAATCGTAATATCCATTATATTTAACATCTAGCAAAAATGTTTAAAGGACTCTTTTTGATCAAAGTAATTTGCGAAATTTCCACTTAATATTTAACTATAAAAATCATCTAATTTAAATTAATAATAAATACTCATTATTTATTTAACTATTTATTATAAATGTATTCACAAAATATAAGGGGCTATATTTATCTATCTATCGATATATATAACTGACTGAAGAGCGCATAACACACGCAAGAGCTTAGGTTCGACAATTTTAGCTAATTGCTAGCTTTTTAGCTGTTTAATAGCTTAACCCAAATTCCTGCAGATCACCCGGTACTCAGTGCTCTAGAACTTGCTTGAAATGCCCAAGAAAGAAAAATAAACGTTATCAGCACTTGTCGCGTACTATGTACTATATTATCTAGTGCGAATACTTATATACACATACATACATATATTCATGTATTGAGTGTAACGGCACTTAAGCACTTTTGCTTTCGTTTAGAGGAGCGTTACGTCTGGGCCGGGCCCGGGCCCATTCATCATTTGTCGGCCGTCACGGCGTATACTTGATGTGGATACAAACCTTTCACGGAGCGAGTGCAGTAGCCAAAAGTTTGTGTAATCCAATTTGATGCGTTTTTCAAAGGTACAGTTGGTGCAGAGCAAAAATAGTTCATCCGATTAAGGGGTATTTTTATATTATTTTGATTTTTTGAGGTAAAGATTATTTCGTCGTAAAACTTCACTTTTTAGCACTCTTTCGATCGAATTCATGCATAAAACTTTAAGATTGTACCAAGGCACCGCATTTTCCTTAATTGTAAGCCGATTTCATTTATTATAGTGAGGCACTGTAATTTAAATACTTTTATAAATATATATTTATATATGTATGTGTGCATGTGCATACATATATTTTGCACTTTTTGCGAAATTCTAGAACAAATATTGTTCTTTAATTGATTATTTTTTTTATTTTGTTACTAGATCTTATTGGGAATCATCACATGTATGTGCGTATGTGTGTGTATGCGTGTATATATTTTATACGATGTGTGCGTGCGTGCGTATAGTTGTGTGTGTGTGTACTAGTGTAAGTGTGCGTGCTTAGAATCCGCGCAAGCAGCGTCCGTGTCCGACGCGTATCTGCCACGCAACATCACAACAAAATTGTAACTAATGTTCGGCTCGCGAGAAAATAGGTTAAGAGTGTCGCGCAGCGGCAGCGGTAACAACTGCGTTGGCGTTGACCGCGACGTCGACGGCAACGTTTCAAAAAACAAACTAAACGCGCACGCGAGCGGAGCACATACGAGCGACGCGGCTATGTTGATCTCTGCATTGGCAAATTGCGAAAAAAAAAAAATACATTAAAAAAGCAAGCCAGCCACACAGCTAGAAAAAGGCGCAACCGCAGCAAGCAGCGCAGTTAACAACGGCAGCGACAGCGGCAGCAGAACAACAGCAGCAACGCCGGCGTTGACGACGCGACCTACCAACCGACTGAAGCGGCAGCACAAACCAAATTGCCAAAAACCTTGATACCGATCGCGTCGCACACACACACGCACAACAAGTTCGAGAGTGGCAGCTCAGTTCACGACTGCTACATACCCCTCATCAGCGTAAGACGTAACTTACATATACAAAAATGTTACTCTCCCCACCACAGGCTAGCTAAGCAAACTAAGTGGCTCAACAGACAACCCAGCGCCGCATCTATTTCTCCTAATTTTAAATATATTCTAGATATATTAGCATATGCCAATTGCAGTGAACACATACACCCTTTGCTTCTTGCGGGCAGGGTATGAAAATCGCAAAAGGCAAAAGCAACAACAAATAGCATTTGCGCACAATAAGAGCGACGCTGACAACAGCAAAAGAGCAGCGCAAACAAAATCCAAAGAGTAAGAGAGCGATGCTTGCAAAAAAAAAAATAAAGCCGCGCAAAAGTAACAAAAAAAAAGAAGCAGCGGTCGCCGCAGCAGCAGCTACAGCATGTGCAGCGTCCTCGCCCCCGCTTTGAACAGCGATCTGATCGACTGGCTGGCTGGCTCTCTTTGTAAAATGCGCTCACGAAATTAGATTTTGCCGCTGCCGTACACACATTTATGAGACACAAACAACAACAACGACAATGGCATGCACATAGCGTCATCGTCGGGCGCTGTTGGCTTTTGAAAAAGCTTAAACTGGGCGCAGCATAGCCAACGAAAAAAAAACCTGCAATTTTTTGGCCAATTTTCGGTGTATGTTGTGTGTGTGTGTTCGTGTTTTGAAGGTCAACTTTACGACCCATAAGCGCAAAATTTGTTGCTGCCGCCTGTTTTACTTGGCGTTAGTTGCGTCGCTGCCGCTGTCGCGGCTGGCGTTGACGCTGCCATAGTTTGTTGTTGTTGCTTTTGCTTTATTTTTGGCACATTCGGCTTTTTGGTTCTGCGCTCGCTTGAATGTGTGTATGTGTTTGTGCTCGGGTAACTTTACATGCGCGTGTAGGGTCTGCTGCCTTTTTAACAGCCGCTGCTGGCGTCGCTGCTGCTGCGCCGGCTGCCTTGATCACACACACTCACACACACTTAAGCAAGCTGCCCAATTTGTTGTAGCGTATAAAAGAAGCACATACATACATATATACATACATACATATGTACAAATACAAGTGTATGGAGCTTTGTTGTTGCCTTTTTATAAATTTAGAATTTTTGCAGTTTTTTTGCATTTATATAATCAAAACCGCTACTGGGCTCGTTCCGTTTGAGTATTTTTAATTGTTGTTTTTTTATTGCCGCAAGTTACAAATACATTTAAATTTGCTCATGCATGTTGTATACAAGTATATGTGTTTTGTTGTGTGCCTGTACCTGACCAATCAGATGTGACCTTTGTAAAGCTTCGCCAAAGCTTTTACTCAAGATCCGTTTCGTCCAGGCAAATGTTGGCGCCCACAAAAAAGGAGTGTTGGGGTTTTTATGAATGAATATCCAACTAAAAATAAAAGCGTTGATGAGCTTCAGGAGCTCCGTAGATAAATGTTATCTATGACAAAGCATTATCAATTGAACTGTTCTTTTGGTATAATGATTGGACTCATTAAATTACAGTAATTAGCATCGCAAGTCTTTAAATAGTTGTTAAAAACCTATAAATAATACTTTTCAGACTTTTTTTCTTGTTAGTTTTAAAAGAGTAGTTTTCGCAAAATAAAAAAGTAATTTCAAATGAAAGCTCCCACTCAAAATGTTCTACTTCGCGAGCGAGTACTGCATGTAAGTATGTATGTATGTATGTTTAACCTGAGTGAGTCGCATTTAAACAAGGATCGCAATCAAGTCGAATCAAAGTTCAATTTACAACACCCACAAGCTTTGGCAATATTCAAATTGCCTGTGTTGTAAAAGGGCGCAATGTATGTCATTTACATACATGCACACGCACACATACATACATATGTAAGTACATTAATATGTGTGCACATATGGTTGCGATTGACAACACGATTATCAATCACGAGTGATTAGACGACGTCTATAAATACGCAATATTATCGCTTTGGTACGGTTGGGGCTACGGTTTCACATGAACGTCAATTGGGGCTTGCAATTATTACAAGGAGCTTTTGCTACACAAGCACACACACATGTACACATTTATATCAATCAGCGAGCTAACGATGACAACAAAAAACTTCACTTTCAGCACACTTACTCACACACACGCACGCCGCGAAAGTTTTTTTTTTGCTTACAACAAATAACGCGAGAGCGAACGCAGTGCAAAATTTCAGAGCGATTAGAAGAAGAATTACACGGCATGCCGCTTAGAAAAGAACTGAACACGCAATAATGTTGACTGCGGCGTCGCGCTCACATAATCAAGCAGCAGCAGCGGCAGCAGCAGCAGCGCCAACAACAACAAATTATTAAATAAAAACGCACGCGCACGCATACAGCGAAAAAGTTATGCGAAATATAGCAAAAAAAATGAAAAGAACGGTATTTGCGTCGCAGGCAATAAAGAGAACGAAGCGCAAAGTAAGAGCGTGTGTCAGCAACTCTCTTAGCAAACGTCGCGACGCAGCCCAAGAATTATTCGTGTCTGCTTGTATGTGTGCGTTTGTTTCGTGAAGCTGACGCTGCGCCTGCGTTCACGTTACGGCGGCAGAGAATTAGGACAACTCGAAATCGACGCAGAGCAAAGCTTTGAGGCTAGCAACAAATGCTGTTGCTAGCAATGTTTCGCAACATGCTGCGTTCGGATTTCAGTGTTAACGATGCAAAAACAAAGTTTGTATTCCTGTAAAAGTAATTAAAAAGTCTGAAGAAAAGCTTTTGTTGTGTTCGGGGAAGCTTTAAGAAAAACTGTTATTAAATTGAAAATAAAATGAAATGGCAGCATAAAATATTCGTTAAGTGAGCTGTACTAGAAAATGGATTTGGTACAGTGAAATCTCTTTTGAATGTACACCCACGCTTTCGACTAAGAAAGCTGTCCGCTTGGAAATATTTCTAATTAATTTTTATTTTTCAGATAACAAACTTGTATAATTGTATAATAGCAATTTATATAGCAAATTAAAAATGAAATATTTGTATGTGTATTATTTACACAACAAGTCAAAAATGGGAATTCAATTTTGCCAAAAATTGAACTACATTTTAAGATATAATTTATATTCGATTTCTCTTGAAGCTTTAAATTTTTAAAATTAATACAAAAATGCTTGCTTAATTTTATTTTAGGTAGACCAACATGCTTGAAACAGTCTAATTACAGAAATACTAATCTAATTTTTAGCTAAACTTTAAAAAAGTATCTTTCGGGAGCTTCAATCACGAGACACCAACTTTGGCCGTGACTGTTGATCACAAGAGTTAATTAAAGCTCGATTAGCGCCCAATAATTAGGAGCTGTTGCTTGAGTTGTGCTTAAAAAGTAAAAAGTACAAAAAAATATTAAATCCAAAACAACAAAATGACCATAAAAGGCTAACAAATCAGTTAGTAAACGTTGGCGGCGGCGCCGACAGTGGCTGCGAGCTGTACTCGGACTTACAGTGGCGCTGCCTTGACACACACTCGCCCAAAACGTGTGCCGCATGCGCCGTGCCAAAAAGCGACCCAACAAAAACAAAAACAACAACAACAGCTAACAAAAAGGCCCAAACGGGCACTTGTCATGTAAACTGCAAAAATCTCAGGCAACAAAACCTTCTGGCGCCCAAAAATGGCAAAAAGCTTGCTGGCATTTTACCTGTCGCTAAATGCAACAACAACAAAAAAGAACAAAAAGCATATTGTGAGCGTGAGAAACGGCTATGGATATGTATCTGTAAGTATCTTAAGCACATACAAACATATATACCTATATACATATATACATATATATATATATGTATCTGCCTTTTCTAGATACAGTTGCCGCGCAAAGTTCACGTTCGCCGTAAATGGCGCGTGGGCGACCCGCGCGGGCGAGGGGCTGGCTTTTGTAATGCTTTATCAGCTGATTTGGAATGGGAAGAGTGCGCGGAAAAATGCAAAAAGAAAAATGCAATGCGCGTAGATACCGTTACGCGTGCACGTAGCAAGCACGCAGATAAATACTGTATAGTATTTATTCAGTAGATATATATATACTAAAAAGTGTTTGTAAATTAAAAATGTTATCGTTAATATATTTTATGAATATCAGCATTTTAGCGCGCTCATTAATAAAAATGCCCTGTACAATGTTTGGCAAAGGGCATGATGGTATTTTGCACATGTATGTAACAGGTTGAAGCAGGCATATCCAACCATTTATAAACTATATATACATATATTCAGCATCAGCATCAACAGAGCAATTGACCCAGGAGCTAAAGGCTTGAAATTTGAAAGCTTGGTTTTACTTTAGCGAGTGCGGCTTAAATTTATCAATGACTCGTCCAGTTTCGATTTCGATTTTAAATTTAGATTTTCGGCTTAGTTTTTTGACCATATCTTGGATAACTTATAATATACCTTATATCTACAAAAGATATCTTATCATATCCCTTATATCTTCTATAGATATATTATCATATCCTCAAAGACTTGTTGTTTTCGTAGAATTTACCTAGATCAGAATAGTTTAATTATTTGGATACTTTCACTGGGTCGTCCAAAATGGAAAGAACACAGTTCTTTTTTACAGTAGGGAAAAACATTAATAACCGAAAAGTGTGGGAGTTGCACCCACTAAAAATCCACTTTCCCCCCGATTCCCCCTCATGGCACCGCCGAAGGGTAACACTGCACGAGGGGAAGCTGGCATGAAAACCTCAGCTAGATTTAGATCTAATCTTAATATGGAAACCTTTATTGATTCAAAATCTTAAACACCGTATTTTTGGAGGCTTAACCTTAGACTATGTCTATATGCGCCATATTTATGCACTACAAATTTGAAAAAGATCGGACAATAAGCACCGAAGATATTCAAGATTGTGTGTATTCAAGGTGTGGAGTGGAGGGAAGCAGAAGTAGAAGTAGAGCTTGTAGCGTTTCTGTGTGTGTGTGCCCCTATGTGTGAGTGTATGTATGTATGTATGTGTGTGAGTGCGTGTGTGTATGCATGTATATGTATGGCAATGTACGTGTATGTACATGTATGTATGTGTGCATGTTTGTGTAAGTCTTTCTATGCATCGAAGAAAGTTCGAATGTTCTTAACGACTTCTTCGCGCTGAGGGTATCTTCTAGTCGTGCACTCCCGACTGGAGTACTTTTACTCAAGCTTTTGCTTTCTTCTTGTGAAATGTAATTTAATTTTAAATACTTTTGCTTTGTATGTGGGGCAGCCGTGAATGAACTGTATGAAATGGAACTGCCAGCAACTCATTTACTTGCGCATATTTACACTAACAATTTTATCAAATCAGCTAACGTGTGTCTAACTAATCAGCCGGCCAAATAATAGTACACACAAAATTCCACTTGGCTCGGTCAAAAAATATACTCACACACACAGACACAGTCGCAGGTTTATGCAATTCGCTAATAAGCTAAACAAAATGTGCGCCGAGTGCAATTTGTAATTAACTCGCAGCACAATTATTTATTGTCAAACACAAGGATTGTTTATTTTGGCCATGTAACACACGCACACACACATATATAAATTGCAATAAATATTTAATTTTAGCCCTCTGCTCATTTGGCCAACAGCAGCAATAATTGTTGACTCAAATGGCTCCAAGCGATTTATGGCCCTGCGCCCAAAGTTCTTCGGGCTAATAAAGTACTCTTTTACGGCTTTGAATTACACATTTAACCAGGCATATGGCCAATATATGTGCATGCAAATGGAATTAGATAAAGGTATTAGAAATGATAGAAATCGCTGAAACAAATCGTTTAATAAGCCAATGAGATGCCTAGCGATAAATGAGCTAAAATTATTTTTTAAAATGTAAGTTAATAAATATAACAAAATAAAATAACGCCTTTGCAATCTGAAGATCAAACTACTTGAAAGTTAAAAGACATTTGCCATAGAAGTAGTTGCAGTTAATCAAACCCAACACAAATTTCCTGCTAATTAAATTTTTGGTTTGAACCAGCGTTTTTTAATAGTAAAATGGTTTCTAATGGTTCTAATCCGGTTTATTTCGATGTAAGCTTTATTTCATGTTTTAGTTGAGGACTCGAACCGGTTCGGTTCAAAACCATTGTGCAGCCTTAACTAAGTTTTTTGGTTCTAAGTTCTCTGAGAGATGAATTTTCTGAAATATGTATCCAGTATATGCCAATCTTAACAAATATACAAAAACTGAATAATATTAGTTCTGCGGCACACTGAATTATTTTTTTTAAAAATACTTCTATGTTTTTTTGTTCTATGAACTATGAACTCATACCCTTTTTGTTAGACAAAATACTTGCAATTTGTAAAAACAATATAAGAAATACTGGCATAAGACCCAGCCATGAGAACTTGTTTTTTTTCTTATGTTGACGAGTTCTCCAATTCGTAACTTGGTTATTTATATTATAAAGCATTTCTAATTAAATAAACATGATAAAATATAGTTTGATTCGGACTAAGATATAATTCATGAACAAAAAACTGAACCTCTAGATTCGAACCGGCTCATCCTACAGAAGATTTGCAGCTTCCTTTTGAATCTCTTGTTTTTTCTAACACTATGGACTGACAAGAACATTTTAAAATTGTACAACACTGGCTATTGAGTGTATTCCATAACACTTTGCCTTTACAGCACTGGCAATCAAGTGTATTCTAAAACACTTTGCCTTTGCAGCACTGTCAATAAAGTGTATTCTAAAACACTTTGCCTTTACAACACTGGCAATCAAGTGTATTCTAAACAACTTTGCCTTTGCAACAATTGCGAACAAGAACATTCTACAACACTTTGCCTTTACAATACTGGCGGGCAAACAATAGTTTATAGACGCACAGAAAACATAAAAGCATAGATGTCTTTATACAAAACCAAACACTGCCGTATACAGCCTTGGGCATTGCATATTTTACAACACTCAACTTTTTGTACATCTTGCATGTTAACTATGTAATTGTGTGTGCGAATTACTTTTATTTGAATATAAAATAAACAAATTGTAAAACATTTGCTGGCAAAAATAAATACATGTACACAAAATAAAGGCTGACACTGTATATTTAAGAGGGCCAATGCAATTGGGACCCTTTGAAAATGTTTTCACAACATTTGTGTGGCCTGTGCGATAAATGTGCCCACATGTGAGTGTAGATATGTGAACACACACAAACATATATATATGTACATAATATTTATTTCTATATAGTCGCATATTTTTGGCCATATTTTCCCCCCGGGGGCGAAGTCGTTGTGTAAAAAGCGCCAAATAAAAAATATGTGTATATGTAAGAGTTGGATAAAAATGCATTTGCTTGTTTAATTTAATTTTTAATGCCCACAAAATATGCATAAAACATGATCAGCTGCCGCTGCTCTCTTTATATTTGATGTACATTTTTTAAGCTCTCGATTGAAGCAATTTGCATTCGGACTGTGCAAATAGCAGCGCTTTCTGCGCATTGCTCCACATTAAAATCAATTAAATGACAAATTGAATTTCGGCAAAAAATGGCGGCGGCCATAAAAATTACATGTCCTTCTGCAGGGAATTCTGCAATCAACGCGCCATCAGCGCGAATGTCAATTTAATAACTGCCAAATTGCTGGGACGAGCGACCGACGGGGGCGGGCGTGCAGTTTCGGCCCACTGTGCGGCACACTGTGCCCGGCCTGGCAAATTAACACAACAATGTTGGCTCATTAACAACCTCAGCCCCAGCCCCAGCCCCAGCCTCAGCCTCAACGGCTTCTTTTACTACTCCACAAAAGTTGGGCAAATAATTAAAAAACAATGCGCGAAACGGACGCGGTTTGGCGACAGCGCCGCATGACATCGAAATTAAGAGCCTGTATAGGCGGTGGGCGTGGCTGGCGGCTTTAATCGCCAATCTGTAAATCCCTGTAATCAACAATGGCCAAGAGCGGCCGCGTTGCCGAGATGTCGACAAACAGTTGCCAGTCGCTGGACAAGTCAAGTGACACGAGTCGAACAATAAAAAATAAAATATTAAAAAAAACAGTGCCTGCTGCCAGTTTGTGTGCCTGACTTTAATATCCTGGCAGTCACATTGCGCCAAGCCACAGAGCTTTTCAAATTGGCCCTCACGAAAAGCGTTTATTATTTATGCTCAGGTCGCAGCCTTTGGCGTGAAAGAAAGGTTTTCGACGGCACGCCGAAGTTTAAATACTCTAAAGCTACACGATACTTTATGGCTGGAAAGACACTTTCTTACTTACAGGGCTATCCACGACACGCCGAAGTTTAAATACTCTTCAGCTAAGCGACCCGACTGGGTCTTCTGGGCTTTACATTGCGTTCCACGGCACGCCGAAGTTGAAATACTCTTTAGCTCTATGGCATACTCATGTGTTATGGCCAATGCAGACATATATGTGAAGCATATATAGATACTTTGGGCTTGCAATGACATTTACTTCTATGCGTTACCCTGCTACCCACAGCACGCCGAACTCTTAATACTCTTTAGCTTTATATAATGCTTTATATAATGCAATCTCAGCTTATACGCCAAATATGTGAATTTTATTTAGATAATTTATGACTGCAAATATATTTTTTATTAAGCGTTACACACTTCAATTAAAATTGAAAATACCCTCCCTGCAGTGTATAACAACAAAAGTAGGCACAAAAAGTTATAATTGACTTTAATAGCATTTCAATTTTTGCGCCAACGAAAAGCAGAAATATTGTAATCAATAAAAAATAAATGCCATAAATAAGCGCAATAAAAGCTTTGTGTCAGAGCCTGTCATTGTAATTTTATTAACGTATGCATATCATTATGAGCTCTAGGCGAGATTTATTATAGCTGAAATATACTCTCTATAAAAACAATTTTTTAAAGAAAATTTTGTAAACATACGTTTCGGATTTTTTTATTGAATCACAGAGTTATATTATCCAGTAGATACCTAGCTAATTTTTTAAAGTGTGTATACATTTTCCCAGTCCAAAAAAACTTTAAAAAACTTAGAATTATCGTGAATTTAAGCTTAATAAAACTCTTGTGAAATTGATCAAATTTCACCCTAAACAGTGGCAAACTGTTGTAAAACAATTGCATGAAAATCTTTCATGTACCAAGCTTCAAACTCATTAGCAAAGATCTTCTTGAATATCCGGGGAAGACATGGTTCACTCTATTCGGCAAATTCAAGTTGTATGTGGGCAAAAGTTAAATTTTGGTGCTATCATTTTCCATTTCTCGCCCTTGGAAAACTAAAAATTTGATTTTAAAATAATATTTAAATGAAAATGATATTTTCGAAAAGTATGTAAAGAAGAGTCGATATATTTACTGTTTAAAAAATATGTTTTCAAGCTTCCAGTCTTTGCGAGATTAGTTGTCTAAGTGAGCCTAGTCTAGGTAATGAGTCTCGAGATCTGTATAGGGTTATCGCATTACCTTCGCAGAGGTTAAAGAGTTTGTTTGAGGAAATTAATCTTTTTCCAAGCGAATTATACTTGTTTCTCAAATAATTTGACTTTCAAACTTCAATCAAATTCTGTGAAATCTAAATAGGGGAATGGTTGAAAAATAAATAAATATTATTTCACAGATAACTTTTGCATTGTTTAAAATATGTCTGAATACATTAGTAAAAAAATATACTAACTTTTAGTACAAAACTTAACTAAAATATGAATAGAACATTTTACACATAACAGCCTTTACATTATTATTTAGATATTTTCAAATCGGAAATGGAAATACGTGTAATGCAGAGCGCTCGTACAGAAACCAACAAAACCGAATTCAAGCCGAAAACAAAGGCAAAAATAAAAAAATAAATAATAAAAAAACCAAAGTTAAAGCGTTGCCGCTCATGAACTTCCGTTTTAAAGCCAAGGTTACATTTTGGCCAACATTGAAAGCTGTTGTTGTTGTTGTTGTTGCTGTTGCCCTTTGTTTGCCAAAAACCAAAATTGAGGCTGTCGGCGGCTGTCTAACCAAATGGCTGCGTGCGGTTTGTAAATGTGAAAGTGAACCAAAACAAGAAAAAGTGTCGGAAGTCACCGACTAAAAGTAACCCTGTAGCCAATGCCAAGTTGTCCCTACAAACATTCTACATTCCTTATTAAATATACCTTCCCATAAGCACATACATATATTCACACGAACTTCTTTCTGATTTCTTTCTCTCGTCCTTTTCCACACACTTTGTATTGGGAAAATGGGTTCTTGAATAACTTCAGGGCTTATGGTCCGATCTCTATGAACTTGTCTAAGCCTGAATATGGCATACAAGAGTCTTTATCTAACTCTGAAAATTTTCTTATCTCAAAATAGATATTTATCGATATCAGAAAATGGAGACAGACATCGATAAGAAAGGAAATGTTCTCTTGTAGTTATCAAGATCACGCGAACATACGGACGCACGCCCAGAAGATGCTTTTGTTTATCTGTTACAGATGTGTGCACAAGAGGAAGTGCAAAAGCAAGAGTATTATCCCTTTTTAGCTGTGTTCAATGGGTTCAGAGCATGAAGAGTTGTAGCATGCAGACATATTGATACATTTGGGCAGAGCTACGGATACATGTAGATACAGATACATTTGGGCAGAGCTACAGATACAGCTATGTGTTTGGGCAGATGGGCGCGTCTAAGCCGCGCAACGCACTGAACTGTGAAATTAAACAACGTCAGCGAGCGTCGTAGAAAAAATGCGAGCTTTTTTATTTTTGTTTTTTTTTTTTTGATTTTGAGAATCTTTCCCAGTCAGATTTGTGATTTAATGAAATTTCAAACACAAAGAGCCAAGTGACCCACAATTTAATGCGAAAGCGAAGCGAGCGCAAAAAATGTCTTGAAACCAGATTAAATAAGCTGCCGCGCGTTCGTTTTGCAAAGTCCGCGCCGGGCCACACGACGTATACGTAATCATTATCAAGTGACGACCACCTTGACCCCGAGAGCGCCAGCTGAATGAAGCGAATGCGCTGGTGAGAGTACGAACTTGATTGACTGACTGACTAACTGACTGACTGAGCGACTGAATGAGCGGGTGGGTGAGCGAATGCTCGCTGTGCTGGTTGGGTGAAAGGGGCAACGCGACAAATGAGCGAAACGTGAGTCAGTTTTTCTTCGTTCATAATGATGACTACGTCGCCGTGTCGACCTTCAGTCGTGAGTGGTTCACCGATTGAGCGCTGGCTGCCGGCACAAGCTGTATGCTTTGACAGACAACCAACAGCAGCAGCAGCAGCAGCAGTTGAGGCGGCGGCAATGTTGCAGCAACAGCAGCAGCAGAGGCAGCAGCAGCAGAGGTGGCAGCTTGGTGGCACGCTCTCTGCCTTGTTGGCGGTGTTGGTGGCAGCTTTGTTTGCCTTGCTATTGCCGCTTTTCGCGTCTATCCCGGCGGCAACCTGTTGGAGTCAATTGTGCTGTTGCCGGCAGCCAATTAGCCGAGCTAGCTGCTCAGGCACTCTTTACTTTTCGTTACTTTTGCCCCTGCCCTTTATTTATGCAACAAATTGTGAAAAGCCAAAATGCTAACATCAAAAGTATTAGGCTATTAGATACTTTACACACTTATTGGCTTAAAAATATATTTTTTGTGACAAAGCTATATTTATAGATTACACATTAAATTTGAAGCTTCTAAATTCGGGAAATAAGTAATTTATATAATTCTTAAAAATGGAAAACATGTTTTATTTTGATTTTAATTAAAAGTGTACAAATGTCAAATGAAATCAGACGACAAAAATTAAGCATATAAATTTGTTATGTTTTTGACAAGGTTTGTATGTAGTTTAATGAATTTGGAAGCTTTACAGTCAAAACTTCTGTCATGGCATGGCTTGTGACAAAAAATTATAAATTTTTTATTAGAAGTCTGTAATAGCAAATCGTTAAAAACTAACATTTGTTATTTCGCGAAAAAAATGCGCAAATTGAGCAAATAGTTTTAATAATATAATTATAATAAATATTAGTAATCATCACAAATAATTTTACTGCGAAACTTTTCACATGATTCTTGACAAAAATATTGAAGCCATAAATAACATCTCTGTGCGCATTTGAACTAAATTTAAAGTTGAGAAAAGATTGGTAATAAATGTATAAATAAAAAAAAAAACTAAAATATAATTTAAAATAAAAATAAATCATAAATATAAATAAAGTTTTAAAGGTTTGAGAAATAAGTGAAGAATACAGCTATTTTCTGAATTCGAATTTTTTTTTGATTTCGCCTGATTTTTGACCAACAAAATTAGACTCTATCAGAATCTAAGACTGAGGTTAAGAGCTACAATCAATAAAAAAATTGTGCTTAGACCAAGTTTAAGAACTACGAACGATTATATAAAATTGGGTGAAGACTTCGTTTGAGAGTTACAATTAAATCAAAAAAAGAGTAAGAGTAATAATTGATTAAATAAAAATTTGTTCTTTTTGAACTTCAAAATATGTAAGAAAATTTCATATAATAGTTAAAAGTATATATATATTAAATTAACAAAACAAAAATTTGAAATAGAAACTAGGTTGAACAATTTTCAAATGTCATTAAACACAAAATCGTTTTAGTTTTTAGCGTCTTGAGATAGTCTTATTTAACTATTCCTTAGCGAACAGAGCAAAGGAAATTAAAACCAAGGGGGAAAGAGTGTAACTCTTTACAGGGTATACGCGAGTGCTATACCATTCTCAGCTAGACAGCCCTTATGCTACGTTCAGCTGGCTGCTGTCGCTCTGTTTATTTCTGTTGCATCTTGCAGTTGTAGATGTTGTTGTTGCTGCCGTTTATGAATGATGATGTGCCGGCACGTGTCACAACAACAACAACAACAACACACTAGCAACAACAACATTTAAGTAGAGCAAAGACAGCCAGCTGAGCTGAGTTCATTCAGTTGCGCCTCACAATAATTTGCTAGTTTTCTGTTGCTGTCGATTTTGGCTTAAATTGCTGACAATGGCCAACAAACATGGCTCAGACGAGTGAACGTGTCAACCGTATCTAATTGGCTACTAAATGACCTGAAATTAGTCGGCAGGGAAAAAGGGCAAACATCACCCTTTTATTGAGCCATAATGAGATGCTAGAGTTGTTCAATTAAGTGTTTGCAATCAGTTACTTGTTGGCAGCTGGATTAAGTATTAAGCCCTTATATAAATCTGTTAGTCCTGACTTTCTGATTGACTGACTTATAGACTGATCAACAACCCAAGCCGTAAGAGCTAGGAAGCTGTAGTTACCTTATGTGATGTAAGTGCACGTTCAGACGGGGTTTCGGGAAATTCCACCCGCATGTGTGGAAAAACCGCGAAAAACGCTTAAATGAATCTTTTTTGTTTACCATCCGATCGCCTCAAACTCATTTTCAAAGATCTTTGTTCAAATTCATTTGAGGGGTGTTTCACACTTTCCTTGGTGGTTCAAATTCACATTTTTCGCAAAATCAAAGCTTTCACGGTGGAAAGTGCGATTCTAAGATGTTTTTGGTGGATCTTTAAGTTTTTGCATCAAACTTATTATCAAGCCTCTACATAAGAATTTGATGAATACGTGTTTCAGCGATTTAGAAAGTTCCACCTACAACAGTCGATAATTGGCGAAAAACAGGAAAGGTTTTTGTTAACAGTCCGATCGGTTTAAATCTTATTTTCAAAGATCTTTGAGAGAATTCTAATCTATTCAATTAAAAAACGTTTGGGCGAGACTTAGTCCCAAGAAAAGTTAACCTGGTGCCGTATCATTGCATTTCTCTAGCCCTACCAAATTTAGCCCGATATTTCTGTCCGAAAACATTTACTGCTAACAATATTTTCAATAGAACGGCAAATAGAAATTCAAATTTAAAGTTTTTCACTAAAATTTACCATTAATATGACTCAGCCTGGGTTCATTTATTTGGAAATATGTGAAGCCCGAGTTCAAGGCAGGAAATTGGTTCAATCCGTAATCCGAATACTAATATTTTTACTTGTATTATTATTAATATTATTATTAATATTATGATTATAAGTAGTATATCGTGTCAATTACAGTCGGTCCATGATGTTTAATTCAATCAGGGATTTGGGGTTGCGAACCTCATTTTTCAGCTGCCCCTTATGTTACAAGATACGAATAGCTGTTGTATCTAAAGTGATTCGGTCTCATCGTGGCAGATATATCACTTAAGCTTCGTCTGATTGCCCCGTCATATACATATATATGTACGTATATATATGTGGCCGTGGCAGACGCCCCACAATCTGAACGCAAGCGAAACGCTTTGCCAATTACTCGCGAATTAACTGCGGCTGCTTACTGACTGGCGAGTGTTGCATACTGAAAAACCGTTAAGTGGCTGCATGAGATGTGCAAAAAGCAGTGCGAAAGACGTGTGGAAAGAACAGGAAAGCAACAAAAAAACAATGTGAACACGGTGTAGGTAGTCAAGGGCGTGGCGGCGGGGGCGGGGGCGGGGACTGTGTGGCAGCCAGGTTGGGGCAGATGTTGAAGCGTGCTATGTGAAATATGCAACGTTGATGCGCGCGTTGATTGCGCCCTGTTTGCTGCAGTCAGCTTGTTGTTTATTGTTGTTGTTGCCGCTGATTGAATGAGTGCGCCACATTAGCAGCAAGTGAATGGAGGAGGAACGGAAGGGAACGGAACGGAGCGGAAAGGAACGGACGGCGGTACAGACACAGCGGGCAATCTGAAGGGATGTGCAGCAGCAAAACGTCTGCTAAAAAATAATAATCATAATCATGATAATAATGAACGTAAAGTACTCGCACAAACGGCAGCCACAGAGGCAAGTTAGCAATTAACAAGCGAAGCATGCACGACTGCAAGATGCCCTGTAAAACGCGCCTAGCTATGAAGTAGTTTGAAGACAGTTTACCTTGCGAGTCATGCAACATGTTTTATTCTTAAATTTCTGCCCTGCTTCAACATACCCTGTAAGTAATACCTACTAGACTTGGGGATATGGGACTAGGAATACCCTGAACCAACTGGGTGGCGGTGGCTATAAAATGAAAGATACTTGATCTGTGTGTAATATTCTGGAAGTTCAACCAACGTTCAAGTTTCTAGCAAGTGCAGAAGGACGGACGGACAGACAAACGCGCATGTCTACATCGAATCGGCTATTGATACTGTTGAAGAATATATTGGGTCGTAGATTCTTGCTTCTGCCTGTTACATACATTTGCAAAAAACCATTATACCCTTTTATACCCATTTTCACTGGGTTCAGGGTATAAAAACATAACTCACATGAGCTGAATGTACCCAGGTTATACAGCAACGAAAAAAAAGCAACTCACATGAGCTTAAAACGGCGGCATGCAGCCAAGTGCAGCCAAGCCAAAGTCATGAAAAAGCCACAAGCTTCAAGCACCTGTCTCTCTCTCTCCCCCCATATCTCCCTCTCCCCCTCCCTTTCTCTCTCCAGCTGCTACGTGAGGCATACCCTGACTGCCATCATCTCTCCCACAGTGCTTCTTGGCCTGCTGGCTGATTCTTTGCACGCGCCGCGGCTCATTTTATTGATGGATTGCCAAGTGGCTTTGCAGGCAGTTAAAATGAAATGTGCCATTGACTGCATGACAGAATGCCACGCCCCCTCTACCCTAAGCTCAGTCCCTATTGCCCTTAGCCTTGCTGCTGTTGCTGCCACAGATTCTGTGCGCGCTGACGTTGCATGTGCATTTTGTTTCTTTTCATTTGTGTGTTTTTTGCTTGAATACTCTCGCAGAGGTTACTCTTACGCTGTCGCGAACTTTTTAACGCATAGCAGGAGACATTATACATGCTATAAAGTATATATATTCCTGATCAGAGAGTCCCTATGGCCAGGCCAGTCTGTCCGCCTGTCTCAGTATTGAAGCTTTTGTCAATAAGCTATGCAAAGACCGGCCTTTCCGTTGCAAGCTGTACATATATCAGAATCTACCGGATCGCACTAATATATAATATTACTGTCATTGGAATAACCATTTGAAAATAAAGTTCTTGTATGAAAAACGTATTTGTTACTACTACTACTACTACTATATATAGTTCTTGAGGTAGCAATAACCGAGACTGGGTTTTTATATGGTAACTCTTGTGTTTTTTCGAGCTACGAGCTTCACAATGTGCCTTGCATGGGGGCAAGCCGTAAGACGTATCGCTAAAAGGGTATTTGACATTCGTCGTGCTGAAGTTGGCCAATTTTCTCTTGTTTTTGTTGCTGCATTTTTTGCCACTAAGCTGTTGGCCAGTCGTGCTTGTTGGCTGTTGTTGTTGTTGTTGGTGGTGTTGCTGTTGTTGCAACTGCAACTGCAACCGCTTTTGACCCACGAAGCGTGTCGTGGCGCCAGCGATTATGTTTGTTTATAATATGCTTGCTTCGGTTTTTGCCCATTGTTGTTTTTGCTGCAGCCGCATCGCTTTACTGTTTTTATACCTATATTTTTTCTATATATATACATATACATATATGTATATGTAGATATTTATTATTTTAGCTGCCATTTCAGTTGCCGTTGTTGTTGGTGGCACGCTGCAGCGATTTTAGCGTCGCGCATTACTTCAGCACCGTTAAAAACATATATACAAGCCACGTTAATTCTTAAAGTGTGGCCTTAATTTGATTTGTTTAGATTTGCTTCGTTGCGCTTCCTAAATACCATAACCTTTTTATTTTCTTTCTTTTAAAAGGCACAGGAAATTTTGTGGCTTTTTTAAGTGGGCAACAGTTATTTTAAGTTTTATTGAAATTTAATTTAAGAAATTAGTTATTTAATTAAAATTGTGCTCAATATGGATATTGTTGCTGCTTCAAATCAAGCTTAACATTAAACTTTATTTTTTTTTCAAGTTTATGTGTTTTTTTCTGGCTTCACCAGAGTTGTGATCGGGCTTAGGTATTGTGTTCTCTATCAAGGTATTTTTATAAGAAATTAAGTAAAACTTCTTTGGTTAATAATTGGACGTAGCCAAAGACAAGGATTGAGGGGTAAGAGCAGGAAGAACAAGCATTAACTCAGCTGGCAATACTTTGTAATTTATTCATATGTCTTAAGGATCTAAAAATATAAAATTTAAATAAAAATAATCAAGAAATAAAATAAAAAAATTATATATAAATAAAATTAAGATAACAGAAATTAAAATTAAAAAAAATAAGATAAAAGTAAAATAAAATATATTAAAAATTTATTAGGCCTTATTAAATATAAAATTAAAGTATAAAAATAATCAACCTTATGAAATTAAAAAAAAAAATGTTAATTAAGTACACAAATCATTAGGCCTTATTAAATAATACAAATTAATTAAAATTGAAATACAAGAAAAAAAAATTATATAAATAAAATAGGTGAAAATAAATTAAAAAAATGTAAACATAAATAAATAAGGTACTATTACAAAAAATTAATATTTTTGAACCTTAACAATCTCAGCCTCATCAATAAATTAATGTTTAAAGTACTTCATCATAAATCAAGAAATATTTTGCTTAATACAAATTATTAACACAACCTTCATTATTGCTATCGCTTTTGTTATTAATTTATTCATTTATTTTAAAATAATTTAATTTGTGAAAGTTTTAGCGAAGCATATTTTTAAAAACTTGCTTTAAGCTTTTGACTAGCTATATTCCTTTGTTGTTATCTAAAGCCCCGCTCATAAATTAATATTTAAGAAAAGTTTTTTTTGTTTTACAATTTTGATTAAAATTTTACTTAATAATCATAATAATATATTTTAGTTATACTTCAACAGATATTGATCAGCTTTCTATCGTAATACCTAGCATATCAAGCATATCTTCAAGATCAGAAAGAGATATTCGTGCGCTTGGCGATGCGTGTCGCAGACTTGGCCCAAATTGTAGTCAATTTGGGCACACGTATGACCAAAATGGCTGCCACCGATTTTGGCCACGTTGAACATTTTAGTTGGCCCAAAGTTAAAAGTCAAATGTGAGCTTGAATTAACAACAGACACAACAGCAGCAGCAGCAACAACAAGAAGACAAAATGTGAATTCTTGGGGATTTATGAGCGAGCATGCAAAGGAAACCGGCTTAGGCAAGGGTCTGCGCGAGGCAAGCGGTGTGGCAGGGCGGCCGGGTGGCAAGCTGGAGCCTAGGGCGACGTCTTACCAAATACGAGTGAGGCGGCAAGTCAAGTGGCATGCAATAGTATTTTTTGGCTAGCCAAAATAGCCAGCCGAGCTAAATGCAGCTTATGTACATATACATATATATATATATGTATGTATATATTTTATTTTGGCCAAATATGGCGATCGCATGCTGCGGCCATGTGGCAGGCAACGGCACAGATACATTACGAGCGCAGACATGGACTTTGGCTAAGGTGGAAGCGGAGCAGGGGACGGCGACGGAGACGCAGTTAAATGCTGCCGCTGCCGTTGTCGTCGCCACTTTGGCCAATTTTTGCACTTGCGCAAAAGGTCTTCAGACAGGTTACGCGCCTGCGGCTATTTAACCGTTTTCATGCAACCAACAAAAACAAAAAACAACAACAACGGCTGCTGCTGCTGCCTATTCGTGCCGCCTGCCTTTATTGGCCTCGCTGTGGTCACGCCAACGCCAAATCGCCGGGCCAGCCAGCTATGCAAAAGGGTCAGACGGCAGCGGCTTACATTTGGCGACCATTAGAAAGCAATCCGTCAGCGCGGTTTAGGCCAACAAGAGTCGCGGCTGCCGTGGCTGCTGTTCAAAGGCAAAGGCACAGGCTGCTGCTGAGGCTGTCGCTGAGGCTGTGGCTGTGGCTGTGGCACACCCACGCTCTGACATGCCACCAGAACCGGTTTGCTTCGCTTGGTCCGGCACCCAAAATGTTCTCCTTGACTTTATTACGAATCACGAGCCAAAGCCAAAGCCAAAGACAGAACAATGCCAAAAAGGAGCTGCCGCTTGACCCAAAAGCACGCCAACGCGCGTTGCCTTAGAAAAAACAACAAAAACTTAAGTAAAAATAAATATGTAGGAGTGCTTTAGTAAAAAGTGCTACGACTAGTAGATACTCTGTACGGGTTCAGCAATACGCATCAATACACAAAACTACACACAGTTCTGTAAAATATTTATTCTGATGTAGAATATCTATTCTACTTATAATAAGATTTAATCTTAACATTTGACTCAACTTTCAGGAGAATACTAAAAGGTATCCAAATTTGCACCCAGATCGACGCTATTTTTAAAAACCTTTGTCAGCCCCGCGCTTAGAAAATTTAATTATTACATTGTCTCATATTTATAATATTAATTATGAAGTTTGTTTTAGCTTCAAAATGTGTGAATATACCAAAAATCGAGGTTGTGTTTCTTAAAGTTTTACTCAATTTTCGGGAGAGCTGAAAATTCTTTGTTAAATAACTGTATATACTGTCTGATCATTATGAAATATTCAGGCTACGTTTAAATATGCCTCTTAATCAAGTTTCGGGATAGTGGAAGAAGGTATTCAAGAAGCAGACAAAAGAGTATAAAAAATAGTACTCTTGTCCTAAAGCAACCAGAGATATGCTCAAGTAATATGCTCGATAATTCAATATTATTGATTAGGAGAAAATGTGGTAAATTATGGAAAAGATAAATTTATTCCGCGCCCTTTGTACAAAAATGCATCGGGAATGTGTGTACTTGCTAGAGCTGCATACTTTGTGTTCTTTAGCTATTTTCGCTACTGTGTGCCATTTACTTATTATCTTCAAACCGTTATTCCCCAGCCATTTTCAATAAATACGAGGTATGAAAAAGGTTTTCTCTACGCGACCGACACATTTATGACTAATGCCTGGCTTTTGGCTTTTTGGTCACTCGCATTTGCAACCACAAGTTGCACAGATAACGCGATCATTTTGGCTGTGCGGCAGCCAGCATCGTGGGTAGCTAAAGGCCATTAGAGCCGCCATTGGCAAAGCAGGTGACAGCGAGGCGCAAACATGGCAAAAGTAACTGACAGATGCGCACTGCACGGCCCACATGCTGCATGCAAGACATAGATACATGCATGTGTATAGATACCGGTGTACAGATACATTTGTATCTTTGTGGCTGTTGGCTTAGCTTTTTGGGGGCTGCTGTAGTTTTTTTTTTGGACGCTGACATCATGCAAAACCCCAGCTTTGCATAGCTTTTGTGAGTTATTGAGTTATTTATGCGCAGCTTACCCTGCCTCCCTGCTGTGTTCTCTCTCTTCGCCCGCAACTTGTCTTGTTTATTTGTTTAATTAATTTGTAGCTGATTGCTTTATGGCTTTATTAGACGAATGTCTGCCCACGCGGACCACTTGCAGTCGTTAAAGTATTGCAGCCAGTTATGCGCATTTTATCAGGCAGATGCGAAAGCATTAAATTATTGCGTATACGCAACGTTGCAGCGCTTGCAACCTGAATCTGGCCCCAAAGACACTTCACATCATTTTGCTTAAACGAAAATTTATCTGTGTGCACATTAAAGTTTATGACATTCCAAATTATAGCTATTATTTGGCCGGCAATTATTACGCCACGGGGCGTGGCCGAAGAGAGGCGTCCAGTTTATTATGCGTTTTTACGACAATTTTGCGCTTTTACTTTTTCTGCCGGCAAGTGGTTGCCACCGCACCAGCCGCCCCGCCGCCCCGCCGCCCCGCACCCCACCCACTTGGTTAAACGTTCTGCTGTTTATTTGTTTGTTCTTTTTTTTTGACTCTTCAGGCGTGCTGCTTTTTACCCTTGTGGCATTTTTTGTGGCATTATTTACCACTTGTTTTTTGTTGCGGAAGTTTTTAGCCTTTCATTGCTGTGGTCAGTGTTTGGGCGCTGGAAAAGCGTCAAAGCGGAATGTTTAAAATGCAGCCAGAAAAATCTCATGTCAAGTTCATACTATGTAGTTAAATAAAAGATTGGAATGATTTAAGCTAGCTATATTGCTGCTAGTTGATATCAGTTGATATCGATTTTTTAAATTTTATTTTCTCTTTATAGCGCTTATTTAAATATATAATATTAATTTTAATTATTTTTTTATGAAATTCGGCATAAGATTTTTAACCCGAGTTTTTCTTCCTGCTATACACCAAACAGCTCTAGAGTCAACTTCTCATCTCCCTGTCAATTTTAAAAGGCATTGAAATGATTTAACATGCTGTCAACTAGTACAAGGTGTATTTAAAGTTCCTCTGTTCCTACTAGACTAATACGTAAATATAGACCTTTATCGCTTACATTTTGTTTAAATAACTAATCCTTGATGTTCCGCGTCCTCTGATGAATACAAAAAGCATCACACAGTATTCTGATTGTAGTCTTCTGATCCCCGTATAAAGTCATCTATTCTAATATTTAGCAAGTAGAGAGTCTTAGTCTAGTCTTAGTTTGTATTCGTTTTAGAAGTTCGTATGTTACACGACTGCGCCCCTAAGTCGCTTGGGCGGGAGGTGGTAGGCAGTACTTTGCATCGGGATGTATGTCAGGCACTTTATCTGGCAGTTATTATATTATATTATATATTATATTATATTACATTTGACAAGAGTACTGCTGTTACCATGTCTTGTATTTAACACAATCGGTGCTGCCATATCTGCAATAGATTGCCAAGTGGCAACACCGCAAGTTCTGGCCAATTTTTAACAGCCAGAGAAACTGACCGGCATCATGTCAAGGTCGAAACGAATTTTATTTCCAAATTTAAATAATAATGATTAACGTGCAGTTTTTACTTAATATATATTTATATTTATTTTATGCAGCATTGCCATATTCGAAATTTTTAGAGACAGCGTTGCCATATTCGCGCACAATCTGTACTTATTTTGATCATGAGGATAAAATAAGTATCTGATAACTAAAATGATGTTTGCTTAATAAATTGATAAATTACCTGCTCGCACGTTGATTTTGGGAAAATATTCAAATACTTATTCGGATCAATTTTATGTGGTTGATGCTTCTCTCGAAGGGACTTACCTAAAAAAAGAGTTATATATATATTAGTTATATACAATAATAAATTTTTCCAAGAAGTAAATTTTTTTAAATTATATAAATAATATTGATTAATCAGCTAATGTGTTCAATGCATATCTTTGTACAGTCACGCTAAAATGTTTAATTGATGCTTTTGGTTTAATTTTTTTTATATAATATTTAGTTTATTTATGTTATTTAATATGCATGTCAGCTCTGTGGATTAGTTTAATCAGTGTATATTTTATTGTCAACTAATTTGCACGCAACTTTGCAATTCTTTGAGCTACTTACAGCTAAGCTACACTAGATACAAGTAATGTATGTGTCTATATATCTATTTATATATGTATATACACTTCAGTTAAGTGTTTATCAACTACGGCCGCTTAAGACTACAGTACCATGTGCGGCGACCACGCCCAGTCTTTTAAGTTGCGTGTAAGCCTTGTGCAAATTATAATAATCTGGCAACTCTATTTTGTCGTTCAGCTAGCAGCCAATTTGATCAGCCGCTTCTGCGGCCAATCTGGCAGCAACATGCAACTAAATTACTTCAAATTCATCAAGCGATATCAAAGTGCGACAACGAAGAACTCAAGCAAATGCAACCAGAAACTAAGCTCCACGTGCCCTGCCCCAAAAGAGTTCTTTAAAGAGCTGTCAATCTGTATTAAATTGCAACAGCTGTCAGGTGAAGCAATTTAAATAGCTTTTAGCTTAACACTTTTTGCAGCAATTGGCAGCACTTGTACACGAACGGGTGCTGCCAATTTGTTGCGTGGGCATTTAATGAAGAAAGAACACGGAAATATATTAATTTTATGTTATTACACCCTGAACGCATTAAAAATGGGTAAAAGGGGTATAATTATTTTGTGCAAAAGTATGTAACAGGAATAAGGAAGCATTCCGACCCCATAAAGTATATATATTCTTGATTAGCATCAATAGTTGAGCCAATTTAGCCATGTCCATCTGTCCGTCTGTCCGCTTATCGATCCGTCTTTCTATCTGTCCGTCCGTATTTATGAAATCATGGATTTCAGAACCTATAAGAGCTTGAATTTCAAAGTACGTTGTCCTAGTGCCCGCGCAGTACGATTTTGCTTCCGATAATCGATAAATTGCCTCGCTTTTAAGCAATCGATAAAAGCGTAATCGAAATTAGATTTTAATAACTAGTGTTATGTAGCAGAATAATATATATGGATCAATTCCCTTTTATGTTATTACTGCCATCCAACTAAGGCTTCAAATCGCGCCTTAATCGTTGCTTGATATATTAAATACATATGAAAACCGGTTTCTATTTGCTATTTTTAATTGTTTAGGACAAGAATATATTCTGAAAAGGATTTTACGAGCAGGCTAATCAAAAAGTATAATATAGAAATGTAATATAGAAATGCGACCTTGGCTAATCACTTTTTAATTTTTTTGTATTAAGTTTTGTTAAGAATAAAAATTTTTATCACAACTACTTAAGAGTATTTAATCTAAAGCAATTATTGCGACTATGTATTAGAATATTTAATATTGCTTATCATTTATTAAAATATTATTTGCTATATATATATATATATTTTATCTCTATATATAAAACTGTTTGTTCTGACTGACTGACTCACTGACTGTCTCATTGACTGACTGATTGGTGATCAACGCACAGCCCAAACCTTAAAAGCTAGGAAGCTGCAATTTTCACTGTAGTTACCTTATGCGATGTAAGTGCACGTTTAAACTTTCCACCCGCGTGGGTGGAAAAATCTTGAAAAACGTTTATATGAAACTTTTTTGTTAACAATCCGATCGCCTTAAACCCAAAAACAAAATATACAAAAATATAAACATAAAAAAAATAAAAACAATAAACAAAAAAAAGCAGTCCACCACTAGCTAAGCATGAAAAACTGCAGAGCCCACTTGAATTCTTGAGAATCGAGGAGTAGCGCACTTGGTAGAAATTCGTGCTATTTAAATTTGGAGCACAGCGAATAATAAGATTGGTCTGCGATTGGTATTAGAAAAAAAAATGCATGCACACATATGTACACAAACGCCCACACACACACACACATGCAAAATACTTGTTATATATATATATATATATATATATATATATATATAATGCCATATGGCATTACTACTAGACAAACCAATTGGAACTTGCAACTGGACTTTCGTTTCTATGCAATGGGACTATATTAAATAATTTATCTATATAATAAATTGAAAACTTTTCCAATTTAATTATCATTAGGCATTTTGCTATACTCCTACGACAATTAAAGGTCAATCAAAATGCATGACGAACACATCCAGTCGCGGCAAATAGACAGCTGGCCTAATCCCACATTTATTCACTAATCGGTATTTATGAATTTAGTATAAAGGCGCAGTGTATAGCTATCTGGGCGCAGTTGCACTTGCAATGGCCGGAATATTCAGACTAACATATCCCGCTCCGCTTTCAGTTCGGATACGTTCCAGGCAGAGTTGTGCCTATATGTATCGTGTTATGATGTTTGTTGGCTGGATTCCACCTGAGCAGGGCTTGAGGCGACATCTGTACCTATGTTGGGCGTGCTTCGTCTTTACCTATTCTACAATTTATATACCAATCGGCCTAATGCTCAGCCTGATAATTGACTCAAAGGGCTTTACGCCTGGAGAGTTCCTTAGCGTACTTCAAAATTGTTCAAACCTATTCGGAGCCTCGCTGAAAAGTATCGTTTTGTTGTTTTTCCTAGCGCGTCTTCACGCGACGACATCGATTCTTGATACCCTGGACGAGCGACTGCGCAGCGACAGCGATCGTCAAAGGATACACAAAGCTGTTGCCGATTCGAACTACATCTTTTTGGTTTATGGCAAACTTTACCTGGGCTATACGGTGTCTGATTTCATTGCCGGAGTGGCAAATAGCCAGCCACCATGGCAAATGTACAACCCACTCTTCGACTGGCGCAAGGGAATGTTCAGCTTGTGGTCGCAATCTTTCCTTGAGTTCATGGAGATTTTCTTGATGGCGTCTGTGATACTTATTATGGATACATATCCCATCATGTTTCTAAATACTTTTCGAGCTCACCTCGACGTGCTTAAGAATCACATTCAAAGTCTGCGCACCGATCCGCTCAAGACAGACGCTGAAAACTACGACGAGCTCGTGGATTGCATCTATTACCACAAGTCGATTCTTCAGTAAGTCGGAGAAGTATATCCCATTTTCTCTCCCATTTATATCTTCTATCTTTTTAAGCAGAGGCTGCGAATTGTTGCGTCCAGTTATGTCGTCCACGATTTTTATACAGTTTCTGCTGATTGGCTTTGTGCTGGGATTAACGTTGATTAACATCCTATATTTCTCTGGACTATTCCGAGGCTTATCCTCGGCCATATTTTTTGCTAGTGTCCTGGTTGAGACATTTCCATTTTGTTACCTCTGCGATTCGCTCGTTGATGATTGCACAGACTTGGCCAATCTATTGGCTCAATCGAACTGGATTGATGCTGAGAAGGAATACAAGTCCACGCTGAAGATTTTTTTGCAACACGTCCAGCGGCCGATAAAGTTCATTGCTGGGGGCATCTTTCCCATCTCACTGAGCAACAATGTTAAGGTGGGTAAATTTATTTATAAATGTATGAATCATTTAAACATCCTATGATTAATTACGATTTGCAGATGGCCAAGTTTGCGTTCAGCGTTATGACTATAGTGCAAGAAATGAATTTGGCTGAGCGATTTAAATAATTTGATTTGAACACATCATTTACGAGTCTAAAGATATCTAATGATAAATATTTTAAGGAACATTATTTATTGTACCAGAATAAAATATCCAAACATACTGAAATTATTTAAATAATTATCTGCATGTGAGACAGCCACCTGGAGGAACGGTTTACACCTTTCGATCTGGCCTCCCCAGAAGAGCTCGATGAAACAACCCGAGCGTTGGAGGCACCTCTTCAGATGTCCCCACCTATCGGCCCCATCCGCGTGGAGGAGGTTATCAACGCCGTCAAAGTCCTTCCCAGCGCTAAAGCACCGGGCCATGATGGAATATGCCACACCATTCTGAAGGCCCTACCAATACGAACGCTCCTTTTAATAATGTTGATCTTCAACGCCATCTTAAGGACGCAACCCTGCCCAGTGGAAGTTAGCGAGGATCTATATGACCCATAAGTCGGGCAAGCCGGAATATGACCCTGAGTCATATCGGCCGATCAGTCTCCTGCCTTCCTTGTCGAAGGTCTGGGAAAGACTGACTGTCGCCCGACTTTCAAGGCTTATGGATCACATGGCCACCCTTCCTGATCACCAATTTGGATTCAGGGAAGGGCATGGCGCTGTTGAACAGGTTCACAGAGAGATTAACCATATTCTTAACGCTTACGACGACAAAGACTACTGCTATGGAGTCTTTGTAGACGTTAAGCAGGCCTTCGACCGAGTCTGGATTGATGGATTGCTCCAGAAAATCAAGATGAGTCTTCCCGCCCCTTCTTTCTACTTCTGCGCTCTTATCTAATGGAGCGAAAGTTAGAGCAGCAATCTCTCCTGCCCGCAAAATGAAGGCGGGTGTCCCCCAAGGCAGCGTACTGGGCCCCCTTCTCTACAACTTGTACACGGCAGACATCCCCACTCCAGATGAACTACACGAGTTTGCCACCCCAGGCAAATACTTGATGGCCACATTTGCCGATGACGTGGCAATATTTTACTCCGCCCACTGCGAGTATGAAGCCACTGACGGTGCTCAGGAATACATCCACTTGCTTGAGAGCTGGACACGCAGATGAAACATCAAGCTCAATGCCTCGAAGTGCCAGGCGGTCAACTAGACGGTAGTATCTTGGAATTGTACTGGATAAGGGGCTTAGTTTTCGGCTAACTGGCCAACTGGCTACTAAACCCCAAAAGCCCATTGCCACTTCGCTGCAAACGGGCAGTTTACAACGTCGTGGTGGCACCAACTTGGAGATACGGTATTCAGGTTTGAGGCATTGCATATCGGACAAATCGAAGACGGATTCAGACACTCCAAAACTTGGCCTTGCGCCGAATTACGGGTGTTGACTGGTACTTCAGAAATTCTACCTTGCACAGAGACCTCAAAATGGAGACCATAGACAGCCAAGTCGGAGCATTCGCCAACCGGTACAACGAACGTCTGCAGCGACACTGCAGTCGGGTAGAAAGAGACCTCGCTGGGAGGTGTGTAGTCAGGAGGCTCAAGAGAAGATCGTTCAAGGACCTCCTCCAACCACGACATAGGCGACGCCCCAGCGTCCCCCCACTACCTACGTTTCGAAGCAGCCTTACTCAAGAAGCCGCCTTTGACGATAAAGCCTTTTCCACGATAAAGCCTGAGGACTCAACCAAACTTGGCGTAATATCACCTAAGCCAACTGTGTTGTAATAAAAATGTATGCTATTTTTGATTCAATACAATAAACAAACAAAAAAAAAAAGCAATTATTATTAATTAATTAATTATACTCATCTGCATTAAATGAACAGAAAAATGTATTATTCTCTAGACTTTACTGGGTGAGGTTTGAATCCCAAACTTCATAGGGGCGACTACCAACCTTTTAATTGACAAATCAATCAAAGTAATTTGTAATATCCCTGCTTTTTATTTTTAATCTCATACTCATTGCTGCGAGATTCTCTCTCTTGGCAGTTCGACGCCCAGATAACTAAGTCACGTAAACTTTGCACATTTCGATGGCATAACACATGTATATGACAGCGTCTAATGCTTTTTCAAACCCATCTTGCAGCTCGAATTTTCCAAAACTCTATCTTTGTGCCCACTTTCGACCAAAAGCCAGATTTGAATTTCTTTTTATAATATCTCCATTCCCAAATGTCCTAATGTTCACGGAAGGTTGTCCTTGAGGAGTCGCAAATGACTGGCACATCGATGCCCCTAATTATAGGCCAAGTTCCAAGTCCCGGCTTGTGAAGGAACCTTCAGTCGCGCGAACTAGCCAGCTGGTCTCATGCCAGGGGTATCCTTAAGCTGGCCACGTTCCGTTTTTGCGCACAGTCTCAGTTGCAATGCCCGGAATATTCAGACTTATTTCTCCAGCTCCTTTGGTCGCTCCGATAAGTTCCAGGGAGGGCTGTGCCTATTTGTATCGGCTAATGACGTTCATTGGTTGGATTCCCGCCAAACAGGGCTGGAGGCGATATCTGTACCAGTTTCGGGCGTGCATCGTATTTGTCTCTTCAACATTCTGTCTACCATTTGGACTTCTTTTCAGCCTTATTCTAGACTCGAAGCACTTTACTCCCGGCGAATTCCTGGGTGTGCTTCAAATATGCTCAAACATATTCGGATCCTCGTTGAAGAATATTTTTATGTTCTTTTACCTAACGCGTCTTCACGAGACGAGATCGGTTCTTGACACCTTGGACGAGCGACTGCACAGCGTCAGCGACCGTATAAAGATCCACAAAGCTATTGCCGATTCGAACTACATATTTTTGCTTAACTTCATACTTTACGTGGTCTATACGGTTTCCGATGTGATAGCTGGAGTGGTAAGCAACCAACCACCTTGGATAGTCTACAATCTGCTCTTCGATTGGCGCAGCGGAAAGAGCACCTTGTGGATGCAAACAATTTATGAGTTTTCGGCGATGCTTTTGATGGCGTCCATAATATTAGTTATGGACACATATACCATAATGTTCTTGTATATATTTCGGGTTCACATGGATGTGCTGAAGGGCCACATTCGTAGTCTGCGCACTGATCCGTCCAAGACTGAGGCTGAGAATTACGACGAGCTCGTCGGTTGTATTACCTATCACAAGTCAATTCTTCGGTGAGTCTGTCAAATGTATCCTCTAATCTGATGTTCCTTCAAACATGCATCATTTTTCATTCAGATGCTGTGTCGTTCACAATATTTATACAGTTTCTCCTAATCGGCATTGTGCTGGGATTAAAGTTGATTAACATTCTATATTTTTCTGGACTACTTCGAGGCTTATCCTCGGCTTTATTTTTTGGTAATGTCCTTTTTGAGACATTTCCCTTTTGTTATCTTTGCGATGCTCTCGTCGATAATTGTGCAGAGTTGGCCAATCTATTGGCTCAATCTAACTGGATTGATGCTGGGAAGAAATACAAATCCACTTTGAAAATTTGTATGCAACACGTAATCAATCATATTTGTTGCAGGGGGCGTCTTTCCCATTACATTGAACACCAATATTAAGGTCTGTAGCATTATTAACAAATGCACCAGTTGAATTCCATATGATAAATTGGATCTTCCAGGTGGCCAAGTTCGCATTCAGCGTTATGACCATAGTGCAGCAAATGGATCTGACAGCGCAGTTTAAATAAGTATAAATATATGAGTATACGAGTAATCCATTAACGGACAAGCTATCTATGTAACTTAAAGTCTATAAAGCACAACTAAGATTGAATTATTAATGCAGCACAGAAAATAAAATGAAATACATGTCATTGTTATATATAAAACTTTTGTCATTCATCCTAAAACCAAAAAGCGAGGAAGCTGAGTCCAAAAAAAGACGGAATTTTGGAAAAATTCACCACCAAATTGGAGAAAACAGTGGTCAAACTTGTAAAGTGCTCGGGCCTGCAAGCGTTAATTCCCTGGTTCAAAATAAGCAGCACTTTCCAATTTTCTTAATAAAAACAAATGAATATATGTGTGATGGAAATTTAAATGCCTTTGTATATGTCTTTCAATCCAGACAACGTCAGCTAATTTCATCATCTTCCTTAAACATGAGTACAGCAAGCGAGTTCCTGGGAAATCAAATGCCGACGGTCAGCGGAAAGATCAGTGCCCGACAACGAGGTAAACTGGGAGCTTCAACTGGGTACAGAGTAACTCTTAACGGGACACTTTTGACTAGAGCAGACCTACTCGATTGTACCGATTAATAGAAGAAATCTTAAACTCGGGGTTCGAATTTCCGAAAACATTTTGATTGTTCATCTTCTAAAGCTGTACATTAAACCCTACGCGCAGATTAGGAATATACTATACTAGCGGGTATAACCCGGCCTTGCCCGTGGCACGTATGTTATAAAATCAATGTTCTCAAACAAATTTGAAATGATTTTGAAACTGATCGGACGGTAAAAAAATAACTTTCATACAAAAGTTTTTCGCCAATTTACCACTGTTGCGAGTGGAATTTCCCCAAATCGCTGAAAAACGTATTTATTACATTCTTATGTAGAGCTTTGAAAATAAGTTTGAAGCAAATCGGACACAACTTTAAACTTCGCCCAAAAAATCTTTAAATCGCATTCCCCCCGAAAAAGTTTGAATTCTGCGAAAAGTTTGAAACACATATCATTTTCCTAAAAGTGTAAAACACCCCTCAAATGAATTTGAACAAAGATCTTTGAAAATAAGTTTGAGGCCGATCGGATGGTAAACAAAAAAGTTACATACAAACGTTTTTCGCGATTTTTCCACACTTGCGGGTGGAATTTCCCGAAACCCCGTCTTAACGTGCACATCACATAAGTTAGCTACAGTGAAAATTTCAGCTTCCTAGTTCTTACGGTTTGGGCTGTGCGTTGATCACCAATCAGTCAGTCAGTCAGTCAGTCAGTCAGGACAAACAGTTATATATATAGAGATGTATTCTACATTAGTTATTGAAAGTTGTACACACGGACGCGAAAATGATTGACGTCTAAAACTTTCCTAATTACAGGCCAAGTGTCGCGTGCCACCGGACCGGGCTTGTGATGGACACCTTTGCTAGCGCGCATAAGGCAGCTGGCTTAATCCCAGGGGTAAAAAGCAGCTATAAAAGCTGACCAAGTTTATTTCTGTCCACAGTATCACTTGCAATGACCGGGATATTCAGACTAGCTTATACAGCTCCTTTGAGCGCTCGGATACGTTCCAGAGAGAGTTGCACCTACTTGTATCGAGTTATGAAGCTAATGGGCTGGATACCACCCAAAGAGGGTATTGAGCGATATCTGTACTTGGCTTGGATGTCTATGGTGTTTCTATTTCAATCGCTTTATCTACCCTTTGGCCTCGGCCTAAGTTTATTTTTTAACTTGGAGAATTTTACTCCCAGCGTATTTCTGAGTGTACTTCAAATGACTTTCAACGTATCGGGAGCAACCGTTAAAAGTTATATTGTGTACGTCTATAAAAGTCGTCTGCACGAGACAAGATCGATAATGGACGCTCTGGATGAGCGACTGCAGAGCGACAGCGATCGCATGAAGATCCACAAGGCAGTGGCCAGTTCCAATTATCTATTTATGGTCTATGCAGTGCTTTATATCAGCTATACGGTGTCTGTGTTTGTGGTCGGCCTGGCAAATGGCCAGCCGCCCTGGATGATCTACAATCCGTTCTTCGATTGGCGCAAAGGCGTGGTCAGCTTGTGGCTGCACGCGATTCTCGAGTATGTTCTGATGCTATCGATGACCATATTGGTGATCATCATAGACACATACACTCTTGTGTTTGTAATTAACTTTCGAGCCCATATCGATGTGCTGAAGGATCACATTCGTAATCTGCGCACCGACCCACTGCAAACAGAGGCCAAGAACTATGATGAACTGGTCTATAACATTATTTATCAAAAGCTAATACTGCAGTAAGTGCATGTGATATTTATATTATTTCGACCGCCATAAAATCTTCCTCCCGCTAGATGCTGCAACTTAATGCGTCCAGTTATGTCTAAAACCATTTTCATACAGTTTCTACTGGTCGGCGTCGTACTGGGCGTGACTATGATAAATGTCTTATATTTCTCTGGCTTATTTCGTGCTATTTCCTCGATCTTGTTTGTCACGGCCCTGCTGCTTGAGACCTTTCCCTTTTGCTATCTGTGCGATCAGCTTGTCAATGATTGCCATGAATTGTCAAATCTGCTGGGTGAATCGCATTGGATCGATGCAGAGCCCAAATATAAGTCCACGCTGAAGTTTTTCATGCACAACGTGCAACAGCCGATTATCTTTACTGCTGGCGGCATTTTTAGCATCTCACTGAACAGCAATATTAAGGTACGTAAATATTAAATTTTTTTTATTAAATACTTAATTATTGAAGTCATTGCGATTTGCAGGTGGCCAAGTTTGCGTTCAGCGTGATGACTATAGTTCAGCAAATGAATCTGGCCGATCGATTTAAATAAGTTAAGCAGAAAAAGGCTTCAGCAACTGTCTGAAGGAAATTCGACTTTTGCAACACGGAAATCAATTGGCAAAAAATATATCCTACCTAACGACATGCCTTCGAGAAGGCATAAAAGTAGTTGCTTACTCCCTACTTCGATTTATTTTTAGCATATTGTCTTAGCAAAGACGAAGCATATTGTCGAAGCAAAGTCGCAAATTGGATTTGAGCACGAAATTCTAAAACTTTGAATAAATCTAACTTTCAGCCGGAAACGAAACATATTTTTGGAATAATTAATAATTTTTAAATATTTGAGAACATTTTTGTCCATTTTTCCAATAATGTGTGATTATGACAAATTAATTGCTTTCGGTCAATGAAAATATAAAGATTAACAAATTAAATTTAAGTTAAATATTTATTAAGGCTCGAGGAGGTGGAAAACACCTGCCCTTCAGACGGTTGCCGAGGCGGAGCCAAATAAATCGGAGAAATATGTACTAAATGAAAATTGTTATAATTGTTAATTTAAATAATTTACTAATATTTTTAATTGAAATTGAATAAATGCACCTAGTTCAAATCAACTCGAATGACAACTATAGGACAAATGTAATATAATTTTGATATGTTTTGTATTTATTTTCTAATTCTAATTTTAACTAATTTTATTTATTTTTACTTCTCTCTAGTATTGTATTTAAATACTCATAAATTGTTATTATATTATATTTTTATTCAAATTTCCATATTGCAAATATTAGAAAACCACCCAACATATTTGTTAGGACTTGGAGCCTTGGTTCAAGTCAATTATAATTTGATAAATTCACGGATTGTTCCTCATTTTTCGATCGAGTCAAATGGTGTATTAGTTAAATTTACATATGACTTGTCTGAATATTAAATACTATATTTATTTTATGTTTCTGCATAAACAAGTTTAATCGAGTTGCAAGTAGTACGCTTTGGCAACTGAACAATAAAATACGAAGAGCTGTAGCTCTGACCTTAATAATAATAAAAATCCCCCATGTTAATATATTTATCAATTTTTTACCAGCATATGGCTTATAAGCATAATCAGATAAAAAAGACGTCACAAATTGGCGTGTGAAATTCCAGATACTGTGAAAACAATTGCAGCTAGCCAAAAAAAAAAAAAACAATAACCAGGTGCCAAAAGTCAACTACCAAGGTGCGCAGAGGTCTCAAGGAGCTTATGAGTGGGCGGGAGTGAGTTTGTGTGTGTCTCTGCGTGTGCGTGTGTGTTCGTGTGTGTATGCTGGCCAAGTATCTGGGACTGCGGCACTCCGTTGGCTGTTTGCTTGCCACTGCAACACGTTTCAATATTGACTCATAAATGTTACGGTAGCGCGGATTTGAGGCAAGCAGCTCTTTGCCACCTCAACACTTCAGCCTCTTCATATGTGTATATATACACATGTGTTTGTGTGTGTGTGTGTGCAACAGGCTGTGGCTAAGCAGCTGCTTGCTTAATTAATTAATTGCCGATGTGGCAAAATTTTATTGTTTCTTGCATCAATCAAAAAGCTCAAAACTAACGAAAACAGATTACGATTGGCTGACTAGGATATACCCTGCACTCAGCTGACAATATAAAAATTATTCGAATTTTCTTTTATACATACTTGCCTTAAAGCACATACATATATACACACACTGTATGAGCCATTCGTTTTTGATTGACTCTGGTATTTATAAACTGATATTTATAACATTTCCGAGACTTACAAAAACTATCCAATATGTCTGTTTAATAAGCTAACACAAGGGTCTCCCTCTAAAAAAATTTATTTTACAATCTTATAAGCTATCAAAAAAGTGAACTGTTTTAATCGAACATCTAAATACCGAATTTGGTGCATCTAGCTTTTATAAATATCGGGCTATGCTAAAAAGATCAAGTAAATCGATATTTATCGATATTATGAAACTTTTAATTTTATTTAGTTTTCGATAACGATTTTATATAGATGAACAGACTAGATCGGCCCGGCTGCTTATGCTAATCAAGAACTCTATAATATATGAGATCGGAGATGCCGTGTTGCGCCTGTAACATACTTCTGCATAAGCCCATTACACCCTGTTTACCCATTTTCATTGGGTTCAGCGTAAAAGATACATAAAGAAAAAAACAAGAAACCTGTCTGTTGAGGCAAATTATTAAAAGGAAATAGTTGACATTCCTTGGTAAATATGCAATTGCAACGGTAACTGCAACTGCAACTGCAACTGCAGCGGCAACTGCAGCGGCATTGGCAGCTACTGGCTGCAACCTGAATTAGAGCCAAGTTGTCGATGATGGCTGATTGCCCCTATAAGGAAAACAGCCCGTGCCGTCGCGCAGCTATCTCTATTACCACGGCCAAGAACACGGCAATGGGAACAAATAACAAACAGCAGCCGTCGACTGCCTCCTGTTTTCTGTTCTTTATGTATGTATATAGTCTTTTTTTCTGCTTCTAATTTTTGTAGGACAAACAATTTCCGCTGCTGCTGCTGGCTGGCTCCTGGGCATTGGCAAATGCCAGTAGTTATAAAAAATGCACAACCTTTTTTACGATTCAGCAGTTATCATTATTTTATATATTTTTTTATTAGTTTTTTTCTTTTGCTACAAGTCGGTCGTGTTTGCCGCTGCCTGGCTTGTTGTTGGCCAAATAAATTCTATAAGTAATAAGCCAAGAGATGCAGCAACTGGCTGGCCATTGCAGTTGCACTTGCCCCAACTGGCCGCCGCGACGTCGTGAACAGTTAGAAACGTCGACGGCGACGTCGACGTCGACGTCGCTTGGCGCTCAACTGGTTTGTGCGGCAAGTGCGGCAACTAAGCGGCAACAAGGCGGCATTGAGGCCGCACAACAGCTTCCTCCTTCTGCTCGTGAACAGTACCTTTAGCCAGCAAATTCTTGGCCAAAAGGGTATTTCGTGCGATACGAACAGCAACCACAACAACAACAACAACAACAACCTGGGCAATGTTTTTTTCCGCTCAGTGCGCCGAGTTTCAGAGCCAGTTCGTGCAGTTTGCTGCAAGTTGTTTGGTTGCAGCTAGATAAAAATGCAGTTAATAAAACTGTAAAAACTGGACGCATGCGCAGCACAGCACAGCACCGCACACACTCACACACAGACAAACAGACACACACAGAGATACACAGATACAGAGCGCCCGCCTTGGTCTGGGCAAGTGCAACAACAACTGCAACTGGAACTGCAACTGCAACTGTGGCACATTGCAAGCTTTTGCGCCTTTTGCAACGCCATTTAATTGCCTGTTTGCATTTCACATGAGGCGCGTCACAGAAAGGGGCGGTTCGCTGAGCTTTCAGCTTGCCCATATCCATATCTCAAGGGGACGGCGGTGGGGTGCACGGATCGTTAGTTCTTTTTTAAACAGATCAGCAGAGGGTTATGTGTTGTTGCATGCTTTGCGAGGAATTGAACGTTAATTTAAACTGTTCAGATTTAAGTGTACAATTAATTTAATTGGGATTTAAATGCTCTATAAAATCAGTAAAATTGATATGATAATAAAAAACATAGTAATAATAATAATAAAACTAAACAAATAATAATAATAATAATAATAAAATTAATAATAATAATAATAAAATTTTAAATTAAATTTTCTAATTAAATTTATCAAGATATCTAAACAGATTATACAATTTATGTAGATCCATGTATAAATTACCAACTAAAAGAAGCCTGATGAAATGTTAAGGGTATTCCTTTTCCACATATTTTGTGCCATTTTTGAGTCACTTTTCAAACGGTAAATAAAGTCTAGATTTTTAAACAAATGCACTTCAAGCAACTGCAAAAGTCCCGCAAAAACCGGATTAAAAGGTTTTTGAAACGAATTTAAACGCAAATATTATGAAGGGTTCATAGCTAGTTCACATTTAAAACCGTTTTGATTAGCTTGCCGAACTGGTTCACAATCAACGTAACAGTCAGTTAAAAAATTAGTTATTAAAGAACTTATATTTATTCTTTACTTTTTCTAATTTTTTCTCTATTAAAAGACACAAAATCCGTAAAATATGTTTTATTTCTGTTAACTATAGAGCTTTGAGCCAAAAGTGAACCGGCACAAAACTGACCTTCGTTCATTAACGACAATCGAGCGCATAGCAAGACATAAACCTCAAAAAATGCCATATTTAGCTAAGCAAAAACCAGTTAGCTGCAGCCGCAACCAAGCAGCAGCTGCGACTAACTAACTAGTAGTAAAATTAGCTTTAGAATTTTGTGTTTCTGTTTGTTTTTTGTATTTATTTTTTTCTGTATTTCTGATTTTAATTTGCCAACCACCAACAAAACTTACAGAAAAAAAAGAAGAAAATAAAAAACCGAATTAAAAACATGCTGAATTAATTTCGCATTAGAACACGCGCATGCAACGCGGCCAAAACGCAGCCAAATGGCCAAATGGCAATCCGGTAACCAAGCCATAGAGGCGACTTCTAGTTCGGGAACCAAAGTGGAAGACGTCGACTCAGCCAAGCTGCACGCTTCGCTCTGCTGGCATTTTGTGCGGCATTAAAAACAGAAAAAAAAACGATAAACTTGTTTGCCAAACAAACAAAAAATGAATAAATGAACACAACTGTAAAATTTTTGAAACAATTGCTAAGTTACAGCTATTTTAAATAAACCTCAAACATTGAATGAAAATGAAATTGTTTAAATTTTATAAAAAATATTTATAAAAAATTATAAAAATTGACCAATTGACTAATGACAGCCTTTTAAAATATGTTTAAACGTTTTTTCTTATCATAACGAGGCAGAGTTTAGCGCTTGTATTAAAAAAAAAGCTAAAAGCTGAGTTAGCATTTAATGGAGTAATGACTGTACTTTTGCTACATGATGCTTGACCATTGACAAAATTGTTATAGAATGTATTAGGAATAAAACAAGAGAGTATGCCCAAGATTTAATAACCTTGTAGTCATTTGTTTTTTGCTGAAATGTGGGAAAAGTAAAGTTCGTGAATGATGAGTTTGATGAAAATATCTTGGGAAACAGAATATTTTGCCATACAATAACTGTAACTGCCTGTAACAGAAACACGGATCTCAAAGTTCTAAGACAATAATTTTAAGAATGAGAGACTTGTTCTCATAGAAACAGACACACGGACATGGCTATATAAACTAGGTTGTTGGTGCTGATCTAGAATGTGTATACTTTGTGGGGTGAGATTTCATTTCTACAAGGGCATAAAAATATATATTATGTCATCCGTTTGCACAGGGATTCAAGCCTCAAGCTTCGAGCCCATTATTCTAAAGAAACGAAATTTGGAATATACTTCTCATAGAGAAAAGAGAAAGCACTGTGGCACAAAGGTATTCTTCAGAAATTATATAAATGTCTTCCAATAAATAATAATAATAGTCGGAAATCGTTTAGCAAAGCTTTAATTGGGTTAAAGGTTTTACAACTTTTGGTCACAAAAAATGCTGAATGCTCTTAAAAAGAATATACCAATTAATGAAAAAGACAACTGTAACAATTTTTATATATTTTTTTTCTTAGTTCACTTTATGCATAAATGTAAATAATGCTTTTTGTGCCATCTTAAAAATCGCTTACAAGCGCCAACAAACTTGGCCCAAAACAATTGAACAAAAAATTTAAATAATTTCTGCTGATTTGTTTAAACAAAAAGCCGCAAAAGTGAAGAAGAGAAAACCTCTTTACCTTTTTGTTGACGCAGCTGGGCCGAGTTCAACTCGCGGGCAGGGGCAAGAGGTTCGCTCACTCGGCTTACAATGTTGGAGCCGCTGGCGCCAACGCCGGCGGGGAGACAGCCCCTCGCGAAGGTCTACGCAAGCGCCAGCTGCCGCAGCAGAAATTGCAAACAGTCAAGCAATTCAAAATATATATTTTTTACTTAACAATGCTTTACAACAACAACAAAAACAACAATAACAACAACAAAAAGACGCTTAAGTGCTGTAATGTGCCGCTTAGTTGGCCATAAACGGCCGAAAATTTGTTCGACAAATTTTTTTCCTATTGGCCCAAAGAGTTTTACGACTTTCGGTGGCATGTGTTATGACTTTGCAGACGGCCAAGGATTGGTAGCAAAAGTACAGTAACTATCTACTATAATAGACGCGCTTTAAGCTGACAAGCAAATATTTATGGGAATATTTTAAGTATTGCTTAGTTAATTTATATTTTTGTATAACCTTGTATATTATTATATATATTATAATTTTGTCATGAAATGAGTAACGCTCAGAAGGAGACATCTCCGTATCCAAAAAGTATGTATATTCTACATCAGCGTCAATAGCCAAGAACAAGTCTCTCAGTTTGAAATATCGTCTAGAAGTATATGTTGGAACCGGCTGGATCGGCCCACTATATCATATGGCTTCCATAGAAAAAATCGGTCGAAAAGTAGGTTCTTGTTGGGAAAACATTTTTGTTTATCAATTTGACCAATTTCGGCATTTACTAGTTAAACTACGCTGCCTATATGTAAGCCGAATCTTGTCGAGATCGCACAACTACTTATATTATATAGATCAGTAGGAAGAATTGGCAAAATATTTTCATCAGACTCAACATTTACGAGCTTCACTGTACTCCCATTATTGCAAATGTCTACAAAGATATCCTTATTTTCTCGTTTCAATTTCATTTAATAAATTAATGCATAAGCATATAGCAAGTAGTTATAGAAGTGCAGCTCTTACTTTATAAATGAAACTAAGAATTATATAAGCGAAAAGAAATAGTTTTAAAATTTGCAATTTAAAAAAAACCTAGTTGTTTTTTATTTATTTTACTATATGTAAATATGCGTCTACACCTTCGCCTCAATTTGTTATTGTTGTTGCACAGCTTACATGTAAATTTACTTGGTGGTTGTTGTTGTTTTTGTTGCTGCTGTTGCCGTTTTTGAAGGTTAAAAACACGAAGAAAAAAACCAAAAACAACTCAACAACATTTAGTTTATTGCCAAATTAGTGGGTCGAAGACAACAGATCCACTAGACCCACTGACATAACCAGCACGAATGAAAGCAACAACAACAACAACGACAACAACAAGGAAAACAACAACAACCACTTCATTATCCGTCTGTTTTGCCCGTCGGCTGTTTAGCATAAAATGTGTGTCAGCAAGGTAAAGGGCGTTCGTTGTAGCCAACAAAACCACCTACCTTTACCCCAAGCAGCCCCCTCTCCCCCCCAAAGCCTCTACCCCGTGGCCATAGCTGAACAACAACCGCCCGCTATGATATACAGTCGCAAGTTGTTCGCGCTGTAAGCATTTGAATAACTAATAGATTGCCAGGTCTATTTTACAATTGTTGTTGCCGACTTTGTCTTTGTTGTTGTGTTTTTAACGCATGCGAAATTGGTTTATTTCAATTTGTTTGTGCTTTTGAAATTTTACAAGAAATTCATCGTTAGCTTTAAGCTTGAATCTAGCCTTGAATTCAAATTGTTGCTAATTTATTGCCGTTACAAGCGCCTTAATTGAGCTAAATAAAAACATAAAAAGTTAGCTGTTTTATTAGTTGTCTCTATTTTATGTATTTGATTTTAATTCCTTCCATGTTAGGTGCATATGTTTTTTTAGCACCCAACCCTGGAGGTCAATTTGGTTAAGGTTTCTAATGCACATTCGCAAATTTTATCTGGTTGTCATTGGCGCATGAATACTTCAAAACTTAATTATTAACTATCATTTAAGTTCGAGTTTTACTAAATCGAGAGCTTTGTATATAATTTATTTTATTAAGACAGAATTCATTTTTTGTACCTTGAACATGAAAATGGAAAATGAAAATGTATGTAACAGGTAGAAGGAAGCTTCGCCAAGCCCATAAAATATATATATATATTCTTGGTCAGTATTAAAAGCCGAGTTGATCTATCTAGCTCATCTTAGTGAAGCTATAAGGGTTTTCTGAAAAATTAACGAAAATATAAAACTCAAATATTTTTACTAAAATAAAAACAAGTTGTTTTCAGGAAAAAAAGATTATTGGCAGAGCTAAGATGTGAGTCTTAATAGTTCTTGCAGGTTGCACTAGACCCCTAAAATCTTACTAAAAACCACAGCTTTCAATAAATATGTATTTGTAATAAATATGTATTCACCTAGCAAACTTTTTCAAACCTTTCTCAGTTTAAGAATGAAATCCAGCTGCATATAGACATTTATTCCTTTAGACACAACATTTCATTGTGCTGTTAGGTTAGTTTAACAGTCAAAATTTCCTGCAGATAAGTTCTAAAATAAATTTAGAAAACAAAAAAAACGAATAAGCTGCAAACGCCAACAACTTTCTCTGATGGCAGCAACGCACCTGCAGCCCACCTGCACCCCTCCCAACACCCCCGCTTGCGCCCAATTCTGGCCGTTGCCAACCAACTCGAAGTTGAGCATCTTCAGGTGTTGACAACCAGCTAAAAGTCGGCTGCTCGGCTGCTGTTTTGATTTGCCAGCTTGCGTATTTGCCACATTTTCACATTGTTGGCAATTTGGTTGGCTTTTGCTCGCTTCGCTGCCACAAGTTGCAGTTGCAGTTACAGCTTGTAAGGTGGCTTACCGATGCGCAGCAATTTTGGCTTGACTGACTCACGGTTGCTGATCAACTAAATATAAATATATATATATCTACGAACTATGTGTGTGTGTGTGTGTGCGGCGTCTGGCATGACTCAATTAATTTAGCTCCGCAAGTGTCCAGACACAGGCAGCAGGCACCAAAACACACGCCCAGTCTGGAGCCCAGCACAAAAAGGCAGTGCTAAGTTGACAACGTCGAGGATTATGCAAAGTTGTCGCGGAATGTGGGAGCGCATCTATATGCACATATATATACACTCACATACATATATATATATATACACGTATATATACGTATATATGTGCAGTGGCTTGTGATTCATGGGCGGGCAAGATTTATATGCGAAAGCTCTGGGCCTTAAGTAATATTCGAATTGGTTTATCTGATTTCTTGACCACACACAACAACAGCCGCCGCATTTAATTGGCCAGCGCAAAAAGCATTAACAACAAATAAACTAAATGTGCGCACATAAAAAACAAACACAAATAATAATAATAATATGCATACTGCAAAAAAAAAAAAAAAAACAAATACAAACACAAATTTTGATGACGGCACTTCCGGTGCAATTAAGCAGCAAATGTTTCGGGCTGGAAACCAAACTGGAAGACAACCAAGCTGACAGCGCCCAAGTACTATATATATGTATATGTATATATATATGTAGATCTATACATATATAGCTATACTTTACAAGATTTTGTTGTTTTTTGTTACATTTTAGAATTGCCTTTTGGCATAATTTGCGGCGACAAGTAAAATGCTTTTGACAAATGCAGCCAAGTGGCCAGAAACTGGGCGACGGTCTCTTCACACTTAATAAGACATAATTTGTGCAACTTTATGAGAGACAGCTTTTCACAATTTTTTTTTTCTATGCGTGTAAGTGCGTGGGCTCCAGCGCGAAACCCCAATTAAATGGCCAACATGTTTTGCATTTGGACGAAAATGCGATTATTTACAGAAAAATAGAAAAACAGAAAACATTTTACGGCCCGAAGAATGGCAGCAGGGAGGCGGCGGCGCAGGCAGACGTGCGGCCTTTCTGGGCATGCAACGGCAACGGCAACGCCTTCGCTTTCTGCACTCGTTCTGTCAAGCAAAATATTGCATTTGTGGCGACACAGGCTGGGAGGGTGGGGTGACACGAGGAGTGCTCTCTGTCGGCTGCCAAGTCCGGCACTTAGACGCTTGGGACAAGTTAATTTTCGTGGCGTCTTTTGTGTTTTCTGATGTATTTAATTTGTAATTGGTGTAGACGTGCAAATCTAATGCACCCTGGCCGAATGATAAATTGCAGCACAAGTTTTTGCTTGTTTGTCTTTGGCCGGCTTACGTGGCGTATGCGCAATGTGCGAAAATTAATAATACGCTGCGTTGTGCAGCTTGGCTTGCGCTCTACCCCTTCTCACTCTTTCACTCCACAACTCTCCCTCCCTCTCTCTCTCTCTCTCACTCTCTCTAATTAAACAAATTATTGGCACATCATTCCCGCCCGTGTTTAACAACAATTGACAAACAGCTCACAATTGACACATGGCATAATTGACAGAATTAACATCTGCAGCGCATTTAGAGTGCTTTCATCTCGCGAATTTTGTATCTAGCATCTATCGCTCCAACAGCCGCAATTGGCATCTTTTAGCTGTCGCTTTCATCATTCTGTTCAGCATAATGCTGGCTAATAATGCGGAAAGTGCTGTCACAGCAACTGTCACAAAACTGTCATTTGCATAATGAAGCTGACTCTGTGGATGGGCTCGCGTTTGACAAATTACTCAAATGCCTTGCAATGACTCTTCTCTGACGAAACGCTGCTCAATTACAATAGTATTTCACACTAAATGCATTGCTTGCGCGAAATCTAACAATTGTTAAGTACGTGTCATGAACTAGAAGTTCACATACCCTGTATCGAACGTCTTTAAATACAACACGTCAATTGCAGAGCTTTTCTCTCACACCACCCATATTGCAAGGCTCAAACGCTAATAATGGGCTCAGTTAGAACCCAGAATTCCAATTAATATTTAACTTGGAGTTAAGCCATTAAAGAAAGAACCAACATCAAAGAGAATATTCAAAGCTGAAACGTACAAGATTCATATGATTCAAAGGTAAAACTTGAAAGATTCATAAGATTCAAAGATAAAAAGTAAAAGCTTCATATGATTCAAAGCTGAAACTTCAAGGATTCATAAGATTCTAAGATAAAACGTGAAAGATTCATGAGATTCAAAGATGCAACGTTAAAGATTTATAAGATTCAAAGTAAATGATTCATAAGGCTGAGCACTGATTCATTGCAAAATCCGTGCATGTCTCGCATAGTTTAACTACACGGTATACCCACCTTTGCATGCTTAAGGCCCGCCCAGTATGCGTTGTTAAAGATAGCCCAAATGTGTTGGCCATCCACACAATATTTGCCGACTTCTCAACTGTCAACGAAATTGGGTCAAATTAATAACCACAAAAAATGCGTGTACAAAATGTGCACAAGTAATGCGAAAGCACGCATAAAAATAAAAAAAATAAAAATACGCACACGCACACACACACATACACATACACAGGCGCACATACATTATGAAAATTAAAAACTAAATTAAATACTGCGCTGGCAGGCGAAAGATGTCTACAAATTTACAAAACAGCCAAAAACAAGCTTCGCTGACACTTTCGATTTCAATTCAGAGAGTGTGTGTGTGTGTGCCTGTGTGTGTGTGTATGTAGTTGCCACTTGGCCGCAATTGTCAGTAAAAATGTTTGAAGGTGGCACCACCAATGCGACAGGTGCAAAAGTTGGCGACAATTTTTAATGAGCTGCAAAAAGGCAACGATAAAAACATATTAAAATATATGTATATTGTCTATAAAGAACCCAAAAACAAATAATCAAAAGTCATTTAAATTAATTAAATTCCCAGATCTGGCAACTACTTGGTTGCCTAAATCAAATGTATGCCAAATTTCTATTTTCATTATTATTTTACTGCGATTTTCAAGATCTTTTCTAATATCGAGTGCGCTTCTTTAGATTCACTTTTTTTGGGTGAAATAGGCGCGAATTCTTAGGTAGGAAAGTTTATTGAGTTCTAAACATACCTTTGTTAGTTACTACAGTAAAAACTCTTTCTATGTGACAGTTTCGCTAATTCTTCGTTAGGATAGTAAATCAAGTTACATTTAAAATATTACATATATCGCTGAGGGACATTCCTCCTAGGCGGACACCCCTCTAGGGTGGATATTTTCTCTGACACAGTCATTAATTAATTAAAACTATCCAAAGGTCACTGTCCGCTGTAGAGAGTCTTCACTGTATTAGTTTATATTGTCGAGATTTTGGACCCTAAAATAACAATTTAAAAGTTTTGGGATTTTCTCCTGAATAATTTTTTATAATTTTAACCATATAAAGTTAAATTATTTGTACCACTTAACAATCTATTCTTAACTTAACATTTCCCATTGAAAAGCTGCATTAAGTCATTTAAATTGTTAACTTAAAGTTACTTAGCACAAAGCAAACCCGTTTCATATCATAATCACAACAAACTGAGATACTTTAAAGAACAATAATAATAATTTTAGGTAGATTAAATTAATTGCTAGCCCAAATTTGGAGTATTAAATGCCACATGGTTAACGCCCGTTTTAGAAATACTCATTAAAAAACAACAAAAAATTATATATATAACTGCATGCATATATGCTATAAATAATTAAAAAATACAGCAAAAAAAAAAACAATTGTTGTTTTACTATTATATATAATAAACGCTCGCATGTTGTTGTTGCGCTGCGAATATTGCTTCCTTTACGGCATGCGGACTAACGTAATATAAAAATATATAAAATTTAAATAAACAAAAAATAAAATAAAATATACAACAAGAGTAACGTATCAGCAGCAGCAGCAGCAGCAGCAGCGAAAACAGCAACAACAACATAGGCAGCAAACAAAACACAAAAGCAAAGCAAAAGAAAAAATTTCAAGGTCAGCGCCGAAACGTGCATGCAAAAATTAAGCGCACAAAAAAAGAGCGAATAAAAAGTAAGCGAAACGAAAAAAAACTGAAGACAGACAAAGAGAGTGCCAAGAAATGAGCAGAGGAGAAATCAAAATTGTTCACTTTTCAGCTCTGTTTTTCTTTCGGCGTAACCTACCATGATAATAAAGGGCATATAGCATACATATGTATGTATGTATGTAATTGTCAGAGTGTGACAGCGACAATTCAATTTACCCTAATTGTATGTATGTGTGTATGTGTATATGTTGGTATGTATGTATGTATGTACAGCTTATAGCAGGCTATAAAGAAAGATTTACAATTAAAATTTAAAAAATAAATAAAACTCCTTAGCTAAGTCTATCTTTGTACTGCCTGCGCAATTGCGTATAGGGTATTTTCTTGAAAACATTTGTACATATGTATTGCTAGCTCTAAATTTCCTTTACTGTAAATTGGCTCTGATATGTACATACATAGATATATGTACATATGTGTAGGTATTTTTATTCTATTGATACATAGTACATATGTATGTTTGTATAGTACTAAAAACTAGCGGTTTTTACTAACTACTATAAATATTTATTTATTTATTGTATTTTCCGGTCATCCATTCATGCTTATTCATATCTAACGCGTTGAAGTAATCAGCGCTACTTGATAAGAAAGTGCAAAAGGGGGTTTAACATTTGAAATATGTATGTATGTACATATGCAGGTAGAGATTACATCATGTTTATTTTACAGTCAATGACTAGAAATAAATACTACGCAAATTTTAGAATCAAATTGCAATTATCTTTGCTCTGGCCCAAGTTAGCCCAAATAAAGGCTTGATTCATCCCATAAACACTTTAGCATAAAAAGAGAGAAGAGCAAGAGAGGCTATGTACAGAAGATACACATGAGATCCAGCGCAAGCCGTGGCAGTCACAGCGCAGCAGGCAAGCAGGCGGCAGAGCTCCAACTCCAGCCACTTGTCCTTGAATGTTAAGCGAAGCAAAAGAAGATCACAAAATCGCCAAATGAGCAGCCGAAGCGATGGCAGCGACGCCAACGCTGCCAAATGCAGTCAACGTCTACGTCTGCGGCGACGCCATTAGACGAAGCGACGGCGTTGTTGTTGTTGCCTTTGGGCTTGGCTGCTGCTGGTGCTCAGCAGTGAACAACTGTCGTTGCTTGTTGTTGTTGTTGCCTCTCAGCATAAATTCGCAAAGTATGCGAAATTTATTAGGGTCTGTTCGCATGGGCAGCTGTTGTTGTTGTTGTGTTTGCTGCTGCTGTCGTGCTTCGTCTAATTTAAAGTTCACACACATGCACACAAAAGGCTATGGCTGTGTGTCCGTGTGTGTGTAACTGAATACACTTAAAAGAAACCCGAAATAGCTAACAACAACAATATTCGCGTATATGTATGCATATGTATATGTACATATATGTATGTATGTAGATATGTTTGTTTGCATGGGCCACTAACAACTACATCAAAATGTTTATATTAATTTTTTTTTGCTGTTAAATATTATTATTTGCTGTTACTGTTGTTGTAGCTGCTGCTGCTGTACGTTTCTTTATTTGGTGTGCTCTTTTAATTTTTTATTGATGTGTATTTGTTAAATTTTTAGCAAAGCCAAACCAACACAAATGCACATTTTATTGCTTCTCTCACTGTATTCCTCTTTGTTTTTCTCGCTCTTGCTCTCTGAATGTGCTATCGCTCTGTGCGTGTGACTTTTTTTTGGCAACTTTTTATATGTGTGTGTGTGTGTGTGTGTGTGTGTGTGCAAAGCTATTAATGATGTGGATTAAACAAATGGAAGAGCGCGTGTTTAGCTAAGTTAAATGTAAACCTAACAAAACACAAAATCTAAAATTGTATTTTCTAATCAAAACAATTGATAAGCGAACGGAAAACAGATTTCCGTAATGGCATATTTTTTAAAATGTCTTTTTGTTATCTGCTTCAGAATTCATTCAAGATAGGAGCCGGGCACAACAAACACTTTACCTTAAGTGTCTGAAACTCAACAATTGACCGACATCTGATTTTATTTAGTTTTTTATGATTATCTTTTTACTTTCGTTGGCTTAACAACTATTAATTTTGACAATAAGACGATTTTTTTTGCGAGAAACTTTAAATTAAAATAGAAAATAAGTTATATAATATTTTAAGAGTTTTTCAAATTTATTTGAAACTTCTTTATATACAATTTTTTTGAATTATTTTAGTAATTTTTTTTTACAATTAAAGTTGAGGCAATTAAAAAATTTTAAAAATTATTCTTACTAAATTTGTGGGTAAGATATAGAATTTCGTTAAAGACGAAGTATTTTTTGCAGCATAAAATAAGTTTTTAATAGCGCTGATAAATTATAGATAATTAATTAAATTTAGGCTAAATTTTAACAAATTTCTTGTGGGACTTCTTGGTTTAACTAAATGTGTGAAATTTGATGGTAAAAATAACGGAAACTTTCGCATGCGCAAAGATACATATGTATATGTACATATCAAATAGGGTGGACCATAACTTGTTTCGATATGTAGAATACACTATAAATTCATTCTTGGCTAACAGACATGTAATCAATATCCTAAAACTTGATTTTGTGCAACTTGATAAAATACAAGTTAACCCTGATATAAGATATTATATTGTTAAGCTACTTGAATGGGAATTTCAATTTTTTATTTTATTTTATTTCTTTATTTTTGGTTAACCCGACATGCTGGCATTACATAAGCCCGTACCTGAGACAGCTCACACCTCGGAACTGCCCCTCAGCGTCCCAGTTGGTTAAATGTTGCAGGCCATTAGAAACGACTGGAAAACCTACTTCAAAAACATGTTTTAACCTTTTTCGTGGCGTGCAAAATTCAAACTCAAATTGGTCAAGCGGCGCAGCCGCTTTACAAGTTCCAAAAAAAAAAGAAACACATACACGCACACACTTGACAACAAGAAAAAGGTAAAAGGGTAAAAACGAGGCACGCCAAAAATTTGCAAAAATGGCAACAACAACAACAGCAAAAAATACAAATGAAAAAAATTCAAAGCGAAGCTGAAGCCGACGCGACGCGACGCGTCGCAGCCTGTGGCCAAAACGAGCGCATGTGCCGTCGTCGTCGCCTCTGACTGCGCAGCAGGCGTCGCTGCCGGCGTTGCCGTCATCGGCGACTGTCAAACCTTTGAGCGGCGATGGCGATGGCGATGGCGACTTAGACGTGACTTACAAACTAAATGCGCACGGCTCAAGGTTAAAAGCAGTTTATTTGTTGTAAGCCAGCGGCCAAATGGCCAACAGCTAAACAGCTAAGCAGCGCAGCCAGCAGGCGATGGCCAACAAAAGCGAAAAACGAAACTGAAAACGCCAAAAAAATAACAAAAATAAAAAAAAACCGAAAAAGAATCTCAAGCTGTTGTCTGGCTTTGATCTACCCTGTACTCATTAAAAGTGGCTAGAAAAGGGGTATAATGGTTGTGTGCAAATTTATGTAACAGGCAGAAGGAGCTGTTCTCGATCAGCAGCAATAGGCCAAACGCCCATGTGCGTCTCTTTGCTCTTCCGTCTTCGGGGAACTATTTGAAATGTTAGAGACTTAAAATGGATACTCAGATCAAGTTTGTTTCAAAGTCTCGATAACTTTGTTCTCAGGAAATCGATACAAATTAATTTTTATCACCAACAGCCAAGTCGATGTCCGTCTGTCTATCCCTTACGTCCCCATTAATCTGGGGAAAAAAGCGACATCCTCGATAACCGAGTTATCACGAAATAGCAAAGTCCATATCTGTCTATCTCTTCCGTCCTTATTCACTTTAAAATTAAAATTTAGAATCAGATCAAGTTTGTTTTAAATCCTCGATAACCCTCTAATCAGGAAATAATAATTTTAAATCCCCGATAACTCTGTTCTCAAAAAAAATCGATAAAAATCAGATTTTAATTGATAAGTACCAATGGCCAAGTCCAAGCATGTTGATCCCTTACGTTCTCATAGATCTGCTAGAGACTTGAAATTTAGAATACAGATGCTTCAATGCACACGCAGGAAACGCTTGTCTTCTCGATCACCAAGTTCTCATGAAACCGATAAAAATCCATCTTCAGATTGGAGCCTATTTTCGGGGATTCGATTCATAGTTCGAATCAATGTCTTGCTCTTAGGTTTGGTATGAATACCTGATTATATATGTACATCGATAAATCCCCGTTTGGCTTGATAATTTTTTCATTTCAGATATCCCTCTTTTAAAATTTTTGGAATTATGAAATATTTCACTATAAAGTAGAATATTTGACTAATTAACTTTAATTTTAAAAAAATCAAACAATATTTAGCCTTGAGCAACATCAACTAGTCGAGCACATCCGATTAAAGCAGACGCAGAAGATATAGCCTGACGCTTAGATTTCTGCACACTTTCACAGAGCATCAGCTAGTCGGGCAAAATCAATTAAAGCATTGATTTATGCACACATTTGGCAGAATGCAGGGCATCAGCTAGTCGAGCTTACTTGTTGTTGTAGTTGTTGTTGTCAAAAGTGTTATTGTTTGTTTCAGCTTTTGTTTTGTTGGAGGACTTTGTCTGGGCGAGCCTGTGCCCAATTTTTTTTATTTTTGGGGCGTGTTTGAAATGCTAACAAAACAGCAGTTAGAAACTGCCACTGAAGATTGCTGCTGCAGCTCATATTGGCCGTTATTGCTGCCCCATTGTTGCAATATCACGTAATAATAGCAACAGTTGCCGTTGTTGCTGTTGTTGTTGTGTGCGAAATTGATTGCCAGTCGGCTTTTGTGCGCAGCGATAAAATGGCTTTCAATTAATTAGCAGGCAATTGCATTGGCAAATGCTCGTATCAACGTTGGCTAAAAGAAAAATCGTGTTTGCGCAACAAACAAATGATTCAACTTTAACCTGACCCCGCGTGTCTGTCACAGCAGCAGCCGCAGCAGCAGCAGCAGCGATCAAGCCAGCAGCTGCAGGATGACATCACTGAAATGCCTTGTCATTTGTTTAATAAAGCAACAAAAGCAGAAAACAAAATAAATGTTAAATGTTATAAATTACATTTGCGCACAATTGTCCAAAAATGTGCATTTGCATTGATTAGACAACGGGGGTTGCTTCCAGCGTAGCCAACTGCCGTGGCAACAAAAGTAGCTGAATCTTATGATGAAAATAGCTAAAAGTTTGAATTAGCATGGTGGCTAGTGCTGCCAACTGTCGTTGAATCTAGTAATGAAAATGGCTAATAACGGCTATAAGTGTTTATGAGCGGGCGGGCTAGTGTTGCCAACAATAGCCGAATACTAAAAGCTGAATTTAATGCTTAAAATAGTTAAATAATGCTAAAATAGCTATACATTTAAACAGTTGATCGGCCACAAAAGTGGCTTATTCAAATAACGAGAATAGCTAAAAATAGCTACCTAATAAAATTATGGCAGCTTTCGTGGAAAAAAGTAGCTTAATCCAATGTTAAAATAGCTAATAAAATATATATAGTATAGACTATATATATAGTTGAATTAATTGAATTAAATTGCTAATTTGAATGAGCACGGTAGTCGGCGTTGCCACCTATTGCAGCAAAATTAAAGCTGAATTTAAAGCTAAAAATATCATATTGATAATGGCTTAAAAAAGCTTTATAAAACTAAAAAAATGAATTAAAGGCTAAAAAAAGCTATATACATTCAATATTGTTGAATATTGCTAACAGTCCCTAATAACAGCTAAAATTAGCTATAAATTTAAATTAGCAGGCTACTCGGGCTTGCCACCTGCTGCCGCAAAATTCATTTTGAATATAAGTCCAAAAACAGCTAAATAAAACTAAAAATAGCTAAATAAAACTTAAGAAGATAAACATTCAAGTAGCATAATTGGTAAATGTTGCCAACTGTCGCTACAACATATGGCTAAATCTAATTATAAAACAGCTAAAAAGAGACTGAATGACAGGTAATTGCAAATTTCAACAGTTTCCGGTGACGACCTCTGAAAAAAGCTACATTTAGCTGGAAAAGAGCTAATTTGGCTGACATAGCTTGCTCTGGCGATGTTGCTGCCACCCACAACATGCAACATGCACGCTTGCGCCCACGCGAGCCTAACCAAAGTTGTCAAAATATCAGTTGCAGCAACAACAACAACTAAATTAACAATTTGACAAATGCAAAATCGGTAGTTGTTGTAGGTGCCACAATTCAAATTAATTCAATTAGCATGCATTGCGTATTTTGTTTGCCATCAACTATTTTAAATTGATGACGTCGCCGGAGCTTGGAGCTGCTCCTATTTGGCTGGCAGCACCAGCAGCTAGCTGAGCCCCAGTTATAGCCGCACGATCGCTTTGTATTTGTCCTTCACAATTCGTTGACTAAATTGGAATTGATTTGGCAACATTTGCGGGCAATTTGACTTTGACCATATGGGCGCGGGCATACGATATTTATGCTCAAACTTTAACTAAATCTTTAATAGCAACGATTAAAGTTTGCGCTGCAAAAATACATTTTCTTGCATGCCCAATTGATATCAAGCTGTGCACAATATGCGGGCCATCAATGTCGGTCATTAGCCATTGGCCAATATTACAAATTGTACTCAAATTTTAAATGCAGCAAGTGGGTTGCCTGGGATTAGTTACATACTTTTATTTCTTAAGTATTTATTATAAAAAAGAATTTAGTTACGTATAATAAAATATATAACTAGCGTGTATTACCCAGCTTTGCTCGGGCCAAGCTTAAAGGTTAAGGACATTGCTTATCTGCATTGCACGCGCGTGAGAAATTGTGTGTAATTTATATGGATATTATGGATTATGACTCAGCTTGAAGTCAAGCGGATTTTAATCAAAATAGTGCACTCAAAGTTTTCCGTCCATTTTACACAAGAAAAAACATTAAAAGGTTTTTTGCTTATTTTCCACAGTCTCGGGTGGAATTGCAAAACGGAAAACTTCGCCCATAAAAGCTTTGAATGCCATTTGCCATCCAGGAATGTTGGATTCTGCGTAAAGTGTGAAACATATCTTCAAAGAATATTCATGAAGATCCTTGGAAATTAACTTAAAATGGTAAGCTCAAACCCCAAATCTTTGAGCATCATTTACACCAAGAAGGGATTTTTCGAGAAATGTGAAATGCTCCACAACTTAATTTGAACAAGGAACGTTTTTTCGCCATTTTCCGCACATGTGGATGGAATTGGCTAATAACAACTTCCTAAGAGGTAACTATATTAAATATATCTAATTCTTAACTGATTATCAATCAGTCAGTCAGTCTGGACAAAAGTTCTGGTAAAAAATTTCAATATTATTAGATGCAAGAAATATATTCGGTATGAAACATAGCTTACCCAGCGATACTTTTAGATATTGTATCTAAATAATTTACATAAAGTATCGCTATCTAAAAAATTGGACTTAAAGTATCGCTACGTACTTTCTGTTCTATATAACATAATATCTTGTAGGTAATGTAACCATAAAAGAGTTTATAAATTATTTAAATGAATAAATTACGTTCGGATGATGTATCAAAATAATATATCCACAAATACACTCTTAGAGAATGTATCTTAAAAATAGATCTAAAGATCAAATCGACAGGTGCTTTATGCTCCTTATAACATAATATTTTTTGTGCAATATAATTAAAAAAATTTAATAAGTTATTTAATAAATGCCTTTTAGATATTGTATGTAAATAATATATCTAAAAGTATCACTAGATACCCTACGCTTTTTTAAAGCTAATATTCTGTATGTATATAATTTAAAAAAATTAATAAATTTATATTAATAAATGCCCTTCACTTTCTTTTTTATTATATAACACACATGTGCAGAAGACATTTGTTTGTTTAAATATATGGATTAGAGGGTCAGCACCAACCTGGTCATTTCCGCAAAAAGACAGTTATAACATTTGCACCGTGTGAAAAAAATTGAGATACATGCAGAGTATCTGGCTTGAGTATTTTTGTTTCAGTTGATTTTGATTATGTGTATTTTTGTATTACGTTTAATATTTATTTATTTGTTTTTGATTTTGTTTTATTTTTTGCTTTTTGGTATGCTGCAGTATTTAACGTGTCCAACATGCACATCAATTTGTTGTAGCACCAATCATCAATAATTTGATTGTATCTTTGTATCTGCAAATACACACGCGCATTCTAACGTTCCACTGCCTACGTGCGACTTCCTACGCGAGCGGCAGTAAAAAATTTTATGAGCTGTGAAGAACACGCGAAATATTTGTTGTTTTTAGCAATTGTTGTTGTTACTGCTGCTGCTGCTGTTGTAGCTGCTGTTGGCATTTTGGCGAAAAAAAAAAATGATTACACAATTTGTTAAAGAGAGTCCCCGACCGCCCCGAAAGCAAGCAAAAATTAGTGAAGAGAGCGTACTACTAGTTGGCTGGCTAATTAGTAGCTTGGACTCGTAGCTGCGCTCGTATCTGACGGATACGGATATGCTTGTAAATATGCTCGAAGCACACGAAACCAAAGCGTACCGCATCAGCACGTACCGCCGACTGGCCGGCCGTTCCGACCATGCGACAGACGGACCCTTGCCAATTCCCAAGTAAACAAAATAAATAACATAACTTAAAAAGCACAAAGCGCAAAAACTGAGCAAAAATGCGCGAGTATCTAAAGGCGGCGAACGGCAAACGCTCTTATTTTTTTTTAATTTTTTTTATATATGTATATATATGTATATATTTTTTGTGTGTGTTGCCAAAATTCGGGGCCGAGCCGGGGCTGGCGCGGCATCGGGCCTGGCAAGGGACGGGCAAAGCTTACAGATACTTTGCCGCTGTCGGCAGTTGCTGCATCTGCCGGCGTCGCAGCTGCGGCGACATTTCAGCAGCAGCAGCAACGATCAAGGGCATATTGGACACGAAGACGTCGCTGTCGCTGTCGGCGTCGCAGTCGCAGCTATTGTCTCACCCTTGAAGGCGCTTACAGCAGCGATCTGTATTTGTATCTGTGTCTGTATCTGTGTCGGTATCTGTATCTGTATCTGTAGCTGTGGTTGTGTATCTGGGTTTTCGCTTTCAAACGAGCAATTTGCGAATTTCTTTTTTTTTTGTTCGACAGCCGCTCGTCTGCTTAAGAGCATTTATTTTATTCCTATACCTCTTTTGCCTGCTAACCTAGTACCCGATCTTCGGCATTATATCTGGTGTGGCTGTGTGTGTGTGTGCGTGTGTAAGTCTTGTTTTGTCTCTTTTTTCGTTGCCGTTTTCGTGCGCGCTCAAACAACAACATCATCCCCCCAAATATATAAAAGTCTCAGTCTCATATCATTTTAATTCCATGGAATTGTCTGAAAATTAAGCGCAAAAAATGAAATAAAATAAAATTAAATTCAAACCGATGTCGGCTGCCTGTGCGCAAAATGTGCTCCTCACATGTTTAGATATATTCCTAAAGGGTCTGACAGATACCACATGATGAGGATCTGTTCTCATGTGTAGCTGCGCTTTCGGGATCGAGTGGGGGACGACTGTGGCTGTGGCTGGGACTGGGGCTGGGGCTGGGCTGGGCTGGGACATGCCTTTTGTGTGCGTGCAGCTTTTGTTGTTTTAGTGGAAATTTGCAATTTGCATTTGTTGTTGTTCTCTTACAGCACATTTTCACAATTTGCATTTCTATCGAACTCTATTCAGATTGTGTTTATGATAAGTGGATATATAGCATTACATTAATACGAAAGTATGCCAAGAAATAAGTGGGCATATGCAAATGTGTGTGTTTTTTAAAAAATTTAATTCAAAAGCAAGGGCCAAGAAATATAGCAACTAAAATCAAATATATTGTTTTCCATAGAAATGCCAACTTGATTGATTGCTTCGCAGAACTGCAGACAGAATTTCTAAGGCCAGAGCTTATCGCCTAGGCATTTTGTGTCAAAAAAATTATGATTAGTAAGTCCCATCGAAAAAAACCCACTGGAATTGCAGCAGCTTCGAGCCTGCCACACACTTTGGTGTGTGCGTGGGTGTGTGTATTTGTGTGCGTGTGTGTGTGTGTGTGCGTGTGTGCGTTGCTCAAATAGCCGCTGATCTCATTGGAACGCGCAAAAAGTTCAATATGCTGCGCGACACATGTTGCATGCTTGCTTTGATAAGCTTAAGATGCTTTGGTTTCAACTTGAAGCAGACGTAAATTTTGTTTTATCCATAGATTTGTATATATTTGTATATATTGCACCGATGTTTGCCAATTGTCTGACTGAGATTCTGAACAGCACTTTGCACTTGATAACAGTTAGCCACAATTAGTCTAAGACTAAGATCGATTTGATTTTTGTGTGTATGTTTGTTTGTTTTTTTTTTTGTCTTTTTATTATTTTTTTTTGCTGCGATAGAAACGCGTGCCACAACGTTGCGGTTGCAGTTGTTTTTAGCGAGTGTTCGTTGCAAATGCTGCAAATAATGCTAAAAGTCTAAAAAGAACACGTTCAGCAGCAGCAGCAGCAGCAACAACAACAACAACAATAGATACAACTTTAGCAGCAGCGTCTCTGTCGCAGTCGCTGCCGAAGCAGTTGCAGCTGAGAGCAAAAAAGCAAACGTCGCCGCCGCATGTGGCAAATGCCGTAGTCGAAGCAAACTGCAATTGCACTCTCGCACTCGCTCTCGCACACTCTGTTTGTATCTCTCTCAGCAGCAGGGCAGCTTGCATGGCATTAGAATTGACTTAGATTAAGACTAAGACGTCCCGCAAGTCCGAGCCAAAGTCCGAGTGGGCTTCGTGCCTTTGGCCAGATCGGTTGCCGGTTTGCAGCTGAGTCTGTGTGTGTGTCTGCACGCGTGTATGTCTGTGTGTGTGTGTGTATGTGTGTTTGTGTGTTTGTTGCTCAGTTCTTGCGGCACATGTGCGCAACAGCTCTTAAGTGGCTTTCGAAGTGCTGTCGCTGCTACTGGCCCAGCTACAAACACAAACACAAAAGCAAACACAAAGGCAAACACAAACAAAGGGGCAGGGGCAAGGGGCAGCGGCAGAGGCCGTGCGTAAACTTTGCAAAAAGCACACACAAAAGATGCCACACCGAAAAGCGCACATAGATCGCTCGTTTCGCACAGCCCAACTATCTGAAGCTAAAGAAAAAAAAACAAGAATAAGAGGCTATTTACGGCAGGCCGAATATCAAATACCCTTTGTAGATGGTTTAGGAAATGTATTCTACTAATTCTTGCTGTTTAATTTATTATAGTTGTCAAGTTTGACAAACAGAAAAGTTTTCTTTGCAAAAACCTGTCTTTCGATCAATTCTTCACTTAGAGCTATTATATATTATATTATATTATAGTAGTCTGATGTTTCTAAGAATTTTGTTCCTATGTGAGGAACAAGGTGAAACGTCAAGTTTTGTAAGAATATCCTAAAAGGCATAAAAGTATTTCACACAAGAACTAAATTTGTCAGTGTACACAGAAACAGACGGGCGGACAGATGGGCATAGCTATATCGCAGCCGTAGGGACTGTTGATACTGATCAGAAATATATATACATCTGGAATCGGAGGTGTCTTCTTCTGAGCATTACACATTTCCTGGCAAACTTCAAATGCCCGTCTGCAAGGGCATAAAAACAAAAATTTTGCGCGCCTAAGCTTGTTGCTCTGCCTCTTACATATTCGCTCACTCGCACTCTCTCCCTCTCTCTCTCTCTCTGTCTTTCTCTCTGGCTCTATCGCTCACACACACACACTCATACACATACGCTTGATCCGCTCTCTATATGCCTGCCTCTCTCTCTCTGGCGCTCATGTAAAAACAATTTGAACGCCAAAAGATACACAGCTGTATCTCATAGATACACAGACACAAACGCAGGCGATCGCACGCACTCAGCGCTGAGCGACTAGCGTCAAATTTGCGCTAATTATTTGCAAGCTTTTTTCTTTTCATCGAACCTATGCATACACAAAATGCGTATTAAATACATGTAAATAAAAGTATCTATGATGGATGTATATTTTTGTGAGTAGCGCTCTTTGTGGCTTTTAAAGAGCGCAATATGTCAATAATTTTAAGGTTTGCATTTAACCTTTAACATTGCTTAGTTAAACACACACACACAAACACACACACAGGCATACACTCGCACACTCAGCATTCGCCACGCATACGCAAACAGCGCGCGCGCGCGCTAAAAAAACGGAGAAACGTAAAAATTGTGGCTAACTGGTGAATGTAGTTAGAGAGAGAGAGAGGGAGAGGGGGGTATTTGGGGGCGTGCGGCAAACAGTAATTGGCAAGGTCGTTTCGGCATTTGTCGTAATCATTGGCAACGTTTTGCTTGGCTTCTGCCGGCGCTGCGTTTGCTTTTTGGCCAACAACTGCAAACGAACGAATGACAAAACAAACTTTGCCTGTTTGCATTTGTTGTGTGGCCCATGAAGAGCGACAGCCATCCAGCCAGGCAGGCAGGCAGTCAGCCACAGTGGTTAAGAGCGACAACAACAACAACAAACAAGCGAGTGTCCTCAAGTCGAGCTTAGCTCACTAGCAGATACCCTGTACGCAGTTACGAGCTGTCATACAAAACGACAGGCGGAGATATCCAAACAAATTCAAATCTTCTTGGGCTGCATATACTTAGCTGGAGTTTATATGCTAAATTTGGAGTCTCTATCTTTTATGGAACAAATCGAAAACCGATATTTATCGATTTTGCGAGCTATCGACAGTATGAAATAGAATTGATCAGGTACACTGATCTATTGAAGCTGATCAAGAAGATATAAGTTATGGATGCATACACAACCATTATACCCTATTTTCAATAGCTACAGGGTATTTAAACAATGCAACCCACTCGCAAAAAAAGGGCACGCTGCTGCCAAATTTGACATTGGATGCTTGGCTTCTTAGTTAGCAAATATTTTACTTCGACGTTTTGTTTCACTTTTTTTTTAAATTACTTCAAAAATAAACCAAAGACCCTTGATTGTATTTTAGATTTGGAAAACAAAAAGAGTTATCTATTGCGAGCTCAATAGATAGAGTTTCAGTTATATCGGATGTTATTGGTGTTAAATATATAAGTGTATTATATATTTATAATATTTATAATATTTGTTATATTTGGTAGCGAGAGGAATATATTTTTGAACAAAAATTATATATATTCTGATATATACACTTATTTAAAAAAAAATTATAAATATATTTTTATTAAAAATATTGAAAATAATGTTCTCTGAAGAACTATATATTAAAGCTCAGATAACTTTAAACTTTACTCTGAAACCCTTTAGCCCCAGATAAGTTATAATTAAAAGATCGATTCCTACAAAATAAACGTTCATATCCCGAAGCATTGCAGCGCAAGAAATATAAATGCATTTAATTAAAGCACCATTCAAATTCAGGTACTGAATGTATACTAAATGCATATATGCTTTAAATAATAATTTAATAGCAGAGAATTGAATTATACATTGTACTAATTTTTGCAATACATGTGTAATATATTCAATTACACATTTAAATTGCCGACTCGCTCAACTAAAAAAAAAAACAAAATATAAAATAAAAAAGGGAATTTAAAAAACAGTTCAACAGCGTTTGTTATCATCTGACCTGTCGCCCTGATAAAGCCATAAATAATGCAAACGATTTGGCCATATCTTATCTGAGCTATCAATCATGAGCTCTTGTTAGTTGTTATTTATGCACAGATAGTACAGTATGTGTATAAGTACGGGCCATAAGCCAAATGAAAGTGAATTTGTTTGGTTGCTTGTGTTATTATTGCAGTTGGAAGTCTTCTGGGCGGGGTCAAGTAATCGCGCAAATATATAATCTGCCAGTTGTTTATTGTTATGCACATGCAGGGTGCGAATAGCGGGCCGTAGAACTGGCCACTTGGCACACGCGGCGTATGCTTAACGCGCAGTTCTCGCCTTGTATCTGAACAACTCTTCGGTGTTTTGTACAGTATAACCTGAGCCTATTGCAAATGGGTAAAAAAGGGTATAGTGGCTCTAGGCAAATGTATGTAAGAGGCAGAAGGAAGCATTTTGGAACCTATGAAGTATATAGACATATGTGTTGAGCTGAGTCGATCTGCGTCTTGGCGTCTTTAAACCTCAGAAACAACAAGAACTTGAAGTAATAAATTTATATTCTCATATGTCGTAGGCAGTACGAGGTAATCATTTCGATAATATTAGCATATCCCATTATCAGAATATGGACCAAAATTGATGTTGAGATGTAAGCATAACTCGAGGATTATAAGAGCTTAAAACATAGAATATACAGATTATTAATTTTCACGTTTTGGATACCAGCGAAAGATCGTTCGTTATTCATGACCAGGGCCATGAGCTGAGTTGATCTGGTCATGTCCGTCTTCTGTCGATCTCGGATTTTACTAAAACCTCAAATGTAAAATATATATCCTCATATGTCGTCAGCAGTATGAGGCTATCACTTTTTTCCATGATATTTTACCATTATCATAATATAAAATAAAATTGTTTCTCAGATATAAGCTCAACTCGAGGATTATGGCAGCTAGAAAAATCATACTTGGTATGTTGACGCTCGTATAGTATTTACAGTTTGAGAATGTTTTACATTTTGGATAGCTCCGCCAGTTCGCACAAAAATTGAAATTAGCTTATTTTCCAAGCGATCACATTGCGATTTATATAAGCCCTGAAAATCGTATAAGTGTGGGACCATAAACACCAAAGTTAATCTAGAATGCAGCTCCCTAAGTGAAGGCCTAAAGGAAGAAGAAACAGCTGCAGCATAAGCTGAGTGCGTACTTGTGTGAGTTTGTGTCTTTGTGTGTATCTATAGAAGGAAGCGGGAATATTTTTAAAGGCAGCTTCGCGCTGTGTTCAGCGTTTTTCCCAGTCGGACACTTTTTGCTAGAGCACTCTTGGTTTGATCTATTTTTTGTTATTTTATTTTAGCATTTGGTAAAAGTTTGCACACATGTGTTTTGTTTTAGTCGGCAACAATAGCATCAAAAGCAACAACAACAACCAGTTTTACAAATAAACGCCTGTAGCTGCCCTAAATTTCAATTTGGAACGCCTCGAGAAAGTACTATAGCGCGTATTTATGTGTGTTACTTAAATGCTAAGCATATCATGCCAATATATAGCTGGCATTAGCTAAAGAAAACCCAACTAAAACTAGGGCGCCATATGCACACCTAGCCGAATCGGTGCGTGTTATACAAAACAATATGGTTTTTATCGCCGAAATTTTGATTATAGCAAAAATATTACACGCTGTGGTGCAAAGTCTGCCTACAAATATAGCGCTATATAATGTACACATACGTGTTTTCGGTGCCTTACAGAGTATTATTATTATTATTGGTCTTTTTTTTTGTTTTTTTTTTGTTTACCCCAACTGTTTGCTTGAGTCGAATGTGCGTAATTTACTTAGCCCAATTTGAAATTCCGCATAAAAGATATTGTTTACTCGCCAGCCAGGCTATTGAACCGACTTGGGCGAACTGCAGATCTTGAAGATCTCGCTGCCTCGCCGCGATCAATTATGTCACCCACAAGGATTTTGAGGCACTCATAAATTTCGTTTAATGATTTTAATTGCCTGTGCGCATAAATCTAAAGCGCTTCAGTTGAGTTTACCGAGAAAACAAAGCGTTTCAAGCTTGGCGCCGCGTCATTTATTCAAAATCGACTAAAAAATGGTCAACAAATTGCAAGAGTATACGACTAGCAAATGTCCTGCACTAAATTGAATTGAAATTGTATGCACTCGTATTCGAATAAAATATTTTTATATATACTAAGCTAAATCAATATATGTTCATATTGTTCAAAATCTATTTCGCATCCCTCATGCTTTTAGAATGGATTTAAACTCTTGTTTTTTAATATATGTATATATTTATATTATATTATATATTTATATATCAATTCCCCTGAAATTCTTAGTATCCCAGTTGTGTTTATTGTTATTGCTTTAAAATTTAGTTTAAAAATCTCTGTTTGTTTCAATTTTATAAATAAACTCTAAAAATTAAAATAATTTATATGTGATATTTGTATAAGAAAAGTTTTAGACATCTCTATACCATATATAAAACTATTTATCCGGACTGACTGACTGACTGAATGACTGACTGACTGAATGAGTGAGTGACTGACTGACTGACTAAGTGACTGACTGAGTGACTTACTGATTGACTGAAATTATTACTGTAGTTACCTTATGTGGCAAAGGTGCATGCTAATACGGGAAAGTCCACCCGAAAGTGTGGAAAAATTGCGTAACATACTTGCTTGAAACTTGTTTGTTTATCACCCGATCGGCTTCAAACTTATTTGCAAATATCTTTGTTTAATCCATTTGAGGAGCGTTTCATACTTTCCGGGAAATCCGTCTCTCGTGTCCTATGTACTATATTAAATTGAAGACCTGATTGTGGTGTCTCAGGTTAGGTTACTAACAAACTTAACTTAACTTGTTCTTATACTTTAAAAAACTGTGTTTTGAGCTTAATTTAAATAAAGTTTTAATACGACTCGAAAGATGAACATCTACTTTTGATTTATTTATAATAAATTCTACGGTAACTAAAGAGTAGTAAGATTATTATAATATTAATAGAAAAAAATGTTTAAATAAATAAAATAATTGACCTTCGCCTTTAAAATAAAAAGAACCTATATAAAGCGTAACAAATTAAATATCAAAATATTGCCGCACCAACTGTAGGGTATTCTATAAAGAAGACGCATTGCAACGTCGACAGCGGCATCACAAAAAATAAAAATAAAATAATAAAAAAGACACTCGAAAAAAAATTCGCACATTTGCCCTTGAAAACGAATTTTAGTTTGCAAAAAAAAAAGTTGTTGCTTTTGATATTTTGTTTTTGGTGCTCTGTTTGCATTTTGTTTAACATTTGATACACACGCACACGCTCACACACCATATAAACGCAGGAAGACACGTCGCCGAAAGCTACAATAACAACAAATAAAATAAATGTTTTAGTTTGCATTTTGAATGCTTTGCATGTAATTTAAAAACTGGTCTAGCGGGGGCCTCCGACGCCAGTGTCGGGGACCTTCGTTAACTTTGCCAAAATTATGCGCGCTGCCCTCAACCGCGCCGCCCCATGACCCCCTCCTGGCCCCCTCATGACAGGTCGTCTCGTAATTTATAGCAAAAATCGTAGAGCAACACCAAAAACATTCAACAGCAGCAACAACAATCAACACAGCACAACAACATTTTGGCAAATCCGGAAGTTTTTATTTTCGTTGCGTTTTTTCGCGGTTTTTATACGCGCTTACAGAGTAGAAAAGAGAGTATATTAGCTTGTGCACTGACGCACTGGTAAGTTCAAGGGTATTGAAAAAAATGTGCTAAAAGTTCTTTTGGGCAAACCTGTTTTTAGCGGGAATTCCAGCTTAGTTTTGACTATGAAGCGAATCTTCAAGCAAACACCCAGTCCGTAAGCATTACATTTATCTAAACGTAATTTGGTGTCAGTTTTTGGATTTGAAATTAAGGGAAAAACTTGTGCATGAAAATATTTTAGCTTAAAGACAATTGGGTCAGTTTTTTGCAGCTCTGGGACATATTCCACTATATACTATATATTCGTGTCACATAGAGTATTAAAATGATCGAGCTACGCCTACTAAGGGCACACAGGCGCAAAAATCTATGTCTACCAGAGTCTTCAGTCAAGAGTCAAAAAAATTTGGCAGATAGACTTGCCATAACATCCTTTATGTATGGATTATTGGCCAGGTCGACACTCGCTCCCTCTGACCGGACAGAACTCTTTGTTTCACATTTGGAATAAAGCGGATGAGCTCTTTTATGTATAAATAATATAATATATATTATATAAAATAATTTATTAAGTGATTGTTTACAGCAGCGCTTGGCCTGTGAACGAGTATTACGCAGTCGTTGACACCCGCCTGAAAAGTTCTACTTGTCTTTTTCTTAAATTGTAATAAATTTGGTCAGCGCTTGTTGCAATCATCGATTTGTTTGCATAGTCTTCTTTTTTTTGCTTTGTTATTGTTTTATTTAATTATTGCTATTTGGCGAGCTTTTTGTTGTCTTTCTTTGGCGCTGCGACTAGTTAATGTATTTGCTCGGGTTTTGGGCCGCTGCATGAGAACAGCCTTCAAAATCATTTTCGTTATCGTAGCTAAATGTTGTCGTTGTTGTTGCTGTTGCTGCTGCTGATTTGCTTGACGACCTTTGCTATTTCGCAGCGCTTAGATTTTTATTTTTTTGCATATTTAGTTGTATTATTTTGCTTATTTTTTTTTGGTAAAACATGTTTTCTCAATGCTTACATAATCCATGACGCGATACAGTTTTAAGTTAAGTTAAGTTGCGCATCTTTTGGGTTTTATTAAAGAAATCTACAGATGAATGACTCGAGCGAGACGTTAACAAAATAGAACCCATTCAATGTCACAGATAATTAATAAGATTTGCTGCTTTTTCAAAGAAGCTTAGGTAGAAGGTTAAGTTTAAGGAGAATTGACATATATATATATATATATATATATATATATATATATTTATTTTTTTTTTTTTGAATGATTATTTAAAACTTCTAAATATTTTGTGAGCATTTCTTTTTCCAAACCAAATTGAAGAGCGACTTTAGTAATTTACTATTACAATAAGAATTTTGTGATATTTTCCATTGAATATTCTTATACCCTGAACCCATTGGAAGTGGGCAGAGGATATAAGGGTTGCTTATATGATTCTTAAGTGTGCAATGGTGAACATGTTCAACAAGTTTCGATGTTTTGTTTTGTTAGAACCATTATCGGAAATGCATATAAACACATTAATTTGTGTTGCATGCTTTTAGGCTATTTCATAAGTTAATTATAGAACTAATTATTAAGCTAGTCTGCGTTATTTTGTTACTTAGTTAAGTTTGCAAAATCGCAATTTTACAGCAAAAATATCTGAGCATTTAAAAAAATATATATACTTAATTTTATATTTAAAATGGGAACCACTATTTATACCAATTATAATTGAATATTTTAGCAAAAAACTCATTTGATCTGCGAATTAAATAAATTCAGTTAAAATTTTCACGACTTATAGGTTCTCGACGCGATCATATATGCGGACAGAAAAACTGAAAGGCTCGGCTATTTATGCTGACCAAGAATATATATACTTTATGGTGTCGGAGATGCTTCCTTCTGTCTGTTACATACATTTGCATAAAACCATTATATCCTTTTAACCCACTTTAAATGGATTCAGGGTATAATAAAGTACAAATTTTAAGCACGAAAAGGATGTCATTTTAAAAAATATATAATAATTTGATATATCATTAAATATTGTTAATATATAATAAAATATAACTTATATATAATTAAATATAATTAATATATTTAATAAAATATCTATAGAATTTTCTTTATACTTTGCAGGAATAGAATTTGAGTACAGTTGACTGTCGCTAAGAAAGCAATTTAGGCTGCCCCCCAGTCGAACACATTTTCATATTAAAATTAAATTTAAAATGCACATTTAAATTATGAATTTTCTGTGTCTAGTGCCAAGTTGCTGGCTGATTTTTGTTGTCCCTAAGTGGCACATACACGGACCGCACGGCGGCACCAATTAGCGAACAAGTTCGTCTTGATTTAATGCAATGACTGGAGGGCAAGTGCAGTGCAGGAGTCGAAGCGGTGCGAGGATAGGTGCATTAACCTCTTGCGTAATGAACACCAACAGCGCCACCAACGGCGCGCGACAGGCAGGTCGACATTGTCAGGGATGGGGGCAAAATGGGTACTGTGCCCACCACCTAACCCCCCTCCCCCAACACACACACACACCGTTTGGGGCCAGGAGGTGTACCCTGTGCAGCCTGGCGCGCAGCTGCGTTGTAAAATTAGAATTTTGTCTTAGCACTTGAAGATGGCCAGTTAGCTGATAAAAGCCGCGCGCTCTATCTCTCTCTCGCGCTCGCTCTCTCTATCTAGGCAGAAACCCAAAGCCATGGCCAGGTAATTCCATTGGCCAACAGAATAAAGCGCGCTACAAAATAATTGCAAATAAAATGCAGCTAGCTTCAACTGCAGCAGTGTTGCACCTGAAGCCAATGTCTTCGTACTTGGCCAAGCACCTGTGCGCGTCGTTTAATTCCATACGAAAACAAACAGCCCAAGCCAAAAGACAAAAACAACAAAAAAGAAAGGAAACTACGCCACACCGAAAATTAAATATCCTTACGGGCTTGCAGATATGTGAGGCAAAATCCTAAATCTCGCAATTGTCGGCTTTGGGCTTTGCACTTTTCGAAGCAGAAACTCATTTATTGAATGATTTTCCAATAGAGCTATATGATACAGAAGTTCGAAGTTGATAAGACTTTGAACATATGTAAAGGGCTTGAAGAGGGTCGTATATGCCAAGATTACTCAAGACCTCTTTAAATACCAAGAAAGTTGTTCATATGATAATTCCTATGGTAGCTATTATTTCGATTTGGTTCGATTTGGCTTCAATTCGATATAAGTACTGTCTAAAAGAAAAAGAAGAATCTATACAATATTTCGTAAAGTTAGCTTTTCAACTGACAGATAAGTTAGCTTCGAAATAGACAAATATAGACTAGTCAATTTAGTCTGATCGACAATATATATACTTTAAGGAGTCGAAGACATTTTCTTGCAAGCGTTGCACATTTCATGACGCAAATTAAATAACCTCTAGAAGGGTATAATAAAAACCTAGGAGAGTGTTGCTGAGGCAGGCAACAAATGTTGCATGATAGTCAACGTTGCGTCGCTTCTTCTTCTTCTTTGCTGCTGCTGCAACAACCAGGGCCTAAGCAATGCGGCTGCAAAGTAACAGCATCGAAGAGCCGTTATCAATATCTGGTTTGTCCACTCGCAGCTCACAGCTCGCAGCGGGCGACGGCCCAGCGCGCAAAGCTGGATAGGATTGGGCCAATGTACCTGAGAAGCAGCCACTTTGGCCAAGGAATGCGTTCAGCAGCGGACATTGCTTAACTGCAAATGCTGCCATTTATATGGCACAATAAACATTAGGTGTTGCCTGCTCGCATGGGTGTGGGACTCGCTGTTGTTGTTGCTGTTGCTGCTGTTGTTGTTGTTGTCGCTGGAGTGTTATCCCGTGCCAGCGCTTAGTTAGCTAACGTTTTGTATGCCCAGCGCCTTTGTCTGTTGCCACATCACGGCCTTCTGCTCGACCGTCTCCTGCTCCGCCGCCACCCTCTTGCCTGCCTCCTGCTGTCAATCCCCTCCCACCAGAGCAGCGCCGTGCAACGGAGTTTTTTGTTTTTTTTTGCCGTTTTCTATTAAAATTACCATCAAGATTTACATTTCAGTAGGCAACAGGTTCGAGTTCAGGTTCGAGTTTGGGTCTGGGTCGGGGGTTCGGGGTTTGGGTCTCGGACTCCTTTTAGGTAAAAAAAAAACTGTGGGCAGACCAATAAAAAGAAAAGAAGCAGCGGCGGCGACTCCTGCGGGGCGACTCCCCAACTAAATGCCTTGGCCAGCCTCTGCCCACTTGCTCGTAAATGCACCGCTCAAGTCAAGTGGAAAATTGTTGTTGCCGTTGTTTGTGTTGTTGTTGTTGTTGCCGCTTTGCGGTTACCCTCATTTTGCGTTTAATGCCCATATTTAGCAGGCCTGCCAGGCGGCATTAGCGGCAACAAGACAAACAAGAACTACAACAAATTTGCCAGATCATTCTGTGATTTTGCTGCCCAAGTTTTGGGAATTAAAAAAATAATGTAAATTTTGAAAAATAATTAATTTTATTTATTAAAACAATTAGATAATTTGTTTTAGAAGCTGCCTAGGTATTCCCTTTTGCACAGAAATTGTAACTGAACTAAATAGTATTATAACAAATCGCAAAAAAACTCTCTTTAAAAATAGTACAACTTGTTACCATTTATAGTTATTTTTGATGTCAACGCATATTTTCCTATCTTTCATTTTTAAAATGCATTTTTAAAGTATTATAGCAGCATTTAATATCACTTTTTCTTTAACATTTAATAAACATTTATTTAACTAAAAATCAAACTAATAAATAAATTTAATAGTTCACAATCTATAATTTGTTCTGCTTCAGCTTTATTTATGTTTGCTTAGAAGTTTCTTCTCTTACTTTTTCTTAACTTTTTCCATTCAACAAAACGTGGTTTCTATACATATCCTTCTTTTCATATAACAGGCAGAATTTCTGGTCGATTGTTGGTAAAACAAATAAAAAGAATGATATCAAATATATCTACAAGTTTTTTATATAAGCACTTAGTTCCATATGAGTGTACTGATACAGTACTGCTTTAATTGGATGTTATTTTCTCGATAATATTATCAAACATATTATTTTAGACTAAGATTTTAATATGCCAATTCAAATAATAAAAACAATGAAAAATTAAAATAAAATAAACAAAGAATACATAAATAAAATATATGTAAAAATTAAATTTTTATCGAAATAAAAATCAAAACAAAAACAATAAATGATGAATAAAATAAAACAAATAAGATGAATTAATAAATTAAATTTATGAAATAGAATAAATAAGGAAAAAATGTATTAACGAATTAAAGGTGTTAATTTTTTAAAATAATATTTATTAAAGCAACAAAAAGTCAATCGAATTGCTAAGGGCGAGGCTCTAATATCACCTAATCTGACTGCTATTCTTTGCACAATTAGTTTTAATTAATTTAAATTTATTTAACCCCCAAATATAAGTTTTCGGTAGAGTCATGAATGTGTATTGCAGTTTAGGATTTCAAATTGCCATATTAGACTCATATTGTTTGCTTCAAAAATAGTTTAAAATCAATTTAAATGTGTCCAACCATAAAATATGAATTTTCAGAAAAGTCCTCAATGTGCATTACAGCTCAGAAAAGAGCCTTATTAGACTGATAATCTTTGCTCCAAAAATAATTAGTTAATTTATAAATTCAATCCGATAGGAAAATATGAATCTTCAGTGGAGTCCTGAATGCGTTTTTCAATAATTTGAGCATATTTAATAGTTGGATGACCCAAAAACTGCCTTGGCGAGGTTTTTCATTGTAGGCCTTTTATTCAACATTTTACCGGCACTCAAAACGCATAAACGGAAATTTAAAGCAGGTACAGGCAGTAGCTGCAGTAACAGCAATTCAAATAGCAACAGCAACGGCAACGGCAACTGCAACAAGGAACGAGGTATGAGGTAAATCCAAGCCCAACAAGGAAGCAATTGCGTTGCAGCTCTCCAACCGAGCGCTGCTTTACGCATTAGGACATGCGTTGGCCCAGTCGGCGGCTGGGGCAGGGCAGCACCAAGGGGCAGCTAACAGCACTCCAAAGCATAAAACAATTTAAATATTGCCGCGCTGCACTTGCAACAACAGCAACAGAAAAATAATAATAGCAACAACAACAGCAACAACAAACGGCAAGAAACTGCAACGGCAATGGCAACTGCAACTGCAGCCGCAACTGCGCAGTCGGAGCAAACTTGTTTTTTTGGGTTAAAAAAAAAAGGCTAGGGGAATGCATCTGCAATCTGAATCGGCTGGCCAGCCGCTAATCTTCATTATCGCCGCCCAGTCTCATGATGATGTTCGTCAACGAACGGTGTCAGCTCTATGGGCAACTACTACTACCACTACCAACAGCAACTGCAATCGCAGTTGATAATCGCAGCAAGGAAAAGCGGAAGATCAACAGCAACAACAACATCACATACACGCATGGGCCTGGGCATTAGCCCGTTTGTCCCGCCGTCCATTCAACCAGCGCCATGTTCATTTAAATCTACAACATTCGGAGGGACAACTTGAGTTGGGGACGTCGCGACGGCAGGCAACAACCTGGCTGGACCTGGTATTGGTGCAGGTACTGGTTACTTTTGCCATGTGAGAAAATTGCGCACTTGAGCTGGCTGAGAACCTTCGGGCGGCAGCGGCTGCGGCAGCCAAGATGTTGGCTGGGATCGCTTTAACCCCGTTGCACGTATCAAGTGAAAATTCCTGGCTGACTTGGGCTCAGTTCGGGCCTCCTGCGAGTGGAATGGCCCAGCATTGGAGCGAGCAGCTTATCGCGAATTCATTATTGAAATAATTCTTAACTCTTAAGCCCTATAACGGTAAATAGCCCAGGGATCTAGACAACAACTTAATGAAAATTGAATTTTATGTTTATTACGCAGCCCGGCACTTCAACTCAGTCCCAGTCCCAGCCAGCCAAATAGCAAGCCAGCCCTCCACATAACCTTTTAAATAGTATGCCAGACCGGACCGGTCCGGTCCCAACCAGATGCCAGATTCTAAATGCTATTTGGCGGACCTACTCGCATAGGCCATAAGACGCGACCAAACCGAAAGATAGCGGACCATCGTCCACCATTGCCAGCATTTTCCTGTGGCAACAACTTAACGGCAGGGGGGCTTGTGCAACGGCAACATGTTTGCTTGATAAGTGAAATAAAAGTAATAGAATCCAATCCAACAAAAGTACAATGCATATGGCAGACACTTCAAATACACTACTAAATTAAACGTACGCATATTGAAGAGTGTCAAAGGTACATTAGGATTGAAAAATATAGTTCATGTTTTTATATGGATATCTACATCTATTTCTATTAAATTCTTTTCTATTTAATATTTACTATTTTTCATTTTATTCTATTAAAATATTTTTATTTTTGTTTATTTTATTTTTATTTAATTTGTCTTTTAAGAGCAATATTTATAATATAATATGTAAATAAATCTTACATTTTTATAAAAGAAAATATTCATTTGTTTTTCTACTTTTTGATTACTGATTTGTCTCCATTTGTTTTTGTCTTCAAATAAACAGCTTAAGAAAAAAAACAAAAATATTATGAAAATATTTGAATCTAAAATGTATATATACATATATATATATATATATATATATATATATATATATATATAAGATATATCTATGTAAGATCTCATACAATTATTAATTGTGTTGCATATAGCTTAAGAAATTTCATTGAGCCGGCCAATCACATCAAAGTCCAAGGGACAGCAGGGACAGCGACATTTAGAACCCGCCAAAGAACCAGGCGAGTTGTTTTACACACAAACAGGTACACACACACAATCACACTCACACGCATATGCACACACGCACACACATGGGCGCACAATTCATGAAACAGCTTGGTGCAACTAGGAAGCAAACTGATCTGGCCTGCGAGCTAGAAAGACCTTGGTATGGGGCATGCGGCCTGAGCCCAATGCAACGAGCAACGGCAACCTGCCACACGCGGCCTACGTAAGTGGCAAGATCGCACACAGCCGCCCGAGCTGCCACTAAAGGATGCCAAGCGAAAGGTGGGCAGGTAGATACACACACACACACACACTCACACACATTCACACAGAGAGGCATACACATGTGCGCATAGGTCCAACGGGCTGCATGTGGGATGGCTATTGCTGCCGCAGTTGCTGCTGCCGCGGCTGCTGCTGATTCTGCTGCTGCTGCCATGCCCCCAAGTTGTTGCATTGATTTAGCAAACATGCATTTTTATAGCCTTACAACGCGCCCAGGCAACAACAAGTTTCTCTATTATTTATTCCAAGCTGACGGCCACAGTCCACGATTGCACTGTTTCTATTTTCTACTCTTTTGATACCCTCAGCCCACTGAAAATGGTTACAAAGGGTATAATAGTTTTATGCTCATGTATGTAACAGGCAGAAGGCGCCATTGTCAGACGAGTAGATCCATGTCCGACTGCCTGACTGTCCGAGACTATAAACACAGCTCTTCTTATTGCCCAAGCAGATCAAATTTGTTTCAAATTATTCATAAAATGTCCATTTTTTATGAAATTCATAAGAATCAATTTATGTATCATTTCTCAGAGCTATAAACACAATATTTGGGAGGTAGGATATTCAAGAGTATATACAGATCCTAATTATTTCACTTTAGCCACCAAAATTCAAATTACCCATTGAAGTTATAGCCTTCGGCATTTGTATATATTTGAAATCCGTATTCATGCGCTGAACATTTCAAAGAGATCGGTCAATAAGCCCCGTTGCAATTCAAGATCACATTTTTTAATAGGCTAATGCTAAGAAAAGGCAAAAACGTTTACGCCTGGCCTGGGTTCAGGGTATCTCCCAGTCGGACACGTCCGACTGGAGCATTTTTACATGTTTTTTTTCCAGATCTTGCCCGCTCCTCTGATTATTTTGATAGCGCTCGGCGCGCAGCTGCAGCAGCCAAGACCGCTCCCACCTGTCCCCCTGGCCCGCCCCGCTAGCTGGATTAAAGTGTTATTAATGTTTATTATGCCTGAATGAGTTTTAATGTTTGCTGAAGTTATCATTAAAATGTTGTTAAAGAAAATTTGAATACCATGTGAGAAGAAACCGCGCCATTGCGATGATCAAAGTGAAAAACAGAAAACAACGAGCAACACTCCACTGTCCACAACTTGACTACGATTTGGTCAACAATGTCTCTGGCCTCACTGTAATTGGCCAACGCCAGCTCTTAGCTCTCAGCTCTGAGAGCTGCCCCCGAAACCAAGTTGAAACCTGGGCAGGAAGAGCGTGTACTTTATTTTGATTGGAGCTGCCATGGAATTTCTTTTGTGTGTTCGCCAGAGATTTTTTAATGATCGGTGACAGGATTATTAAAGTCATTAAGCGGCCACTTGCAGTTGTTGTTCAAATCGAGTTGTTGTTGTTGTTAGTGTTGTTGTTGCTGTTGTTGTTGATGTTTCTGGCTTGTTCTCAATGCCGGGCCTAATAATGTTAACTGTAACTGGCAATGGCAGCAGTAAAAGTTGCATCCACCGCTCGTATGCTGATCCCCCATTGATGCCTCTGACGTGGCTTATATAAGGTCAGATCGTGATCATTGCGATGCCAAATAGAATTATGAATTTCATTTAATTAGTGGGTTATTTTTCCAAGATCTAAACATGTATTCTATATGCTTCAAATATTTAATTGCAAATTCGGGCTATCCTGCGAGTTCGCAAGTCGAATGTTTAACAGAATACGTATGGAGGTTTGAAACAATAACTTTTTATTTCTTGGCTTCGTTTTGTAAAGCTAGTTTTCGTATTTTCGGTTCAAACGCTAGTTAATTGTGATTTAAATGACGCTATGCCAATTATTAATTTAAAATTCGGGTCATATTAAACTAAACATTGAAGGTCGGTTCGAAATGTATTTTCAGGCCTTAAATTAGGCTATGCATTTTTAATACATGTCAACACATGTTTATTTACTTTTTTTTCGACTACAGCTTATTTAAATAGTGGAGTTTAAAGAGGAAACCCTTAGGATAAACATTTACAACCTATCTATATACATCTATCTATTTATTCATTTATTAACATATAGCATAGCTTGAATAAATATCTAGTTTTCTTCTCTTCTAACTGAAAGATTATATCGAAAACTTTAAATTTTCTACCATATATATTTTAGGTACTTATTTTACCCACAGGTAATACTCGGTTTCAAATTTCAGACATCACCCTAACGGCCATTTTCCGTTTTAATCTACTCGTACTATAATTTGCAAAGTTATTTAAGATCAGTATACCGAAAACATATATAAACATAATAATTTCATATTAACTCCTTTCAACATTTCAGAACTGTGTATGAACTCTTCATAACCCCATCGTACTGTGAGTCACTTGGATGACCAATCAGTCAGTCAGTCGGGACAAATAGTTTTTCATATTGTATTCATTAAATATTCTAAACATCAAATAAATAAAAAACATATTTGCACATAGTTTTACTTTCATGGGCATTTTTATATTGACAACATATAAATATAGGTCTAGCACATTCCTGAGCCTCGATTTATATCTATAGTCGGGCAAATTGCACAGCATTGCACATATTTTGGTATTCGGAAATAAGTCCAGTCTGATAACCAAACCTATCCAGTGCTAGTCGGAGTGACTCTTGCAATGAAAAGGATATTTCGACTAATAAGCCCGGCTCCACTTGGGGTTCGAAAACGTTCTAGGGAATGTTTCACCTATTTATACCGCGCTGTGAAGTTCGTTGGCTACGCACCACCACAGCAGGATATACAGCGATATCTATACCTGTTTTGGTCTTGTTTGGTGTTTATTTTTTCCGAGTTATATGTACTCAGTGGAGTTTTACTTAGCCTTACTAAGAACTTTTCGAATTTTACACCCCGTGATTTTCTTAGCGTGCTCCTAATATCTTTTAACGCCAGCGGAGCGACAGAAAGGAAAATGATAGCGAACGCTGGAGGATCCACAAAGCTGTTGCTGGTTCAAATTTTATATTTTTAGTTTACGCTATAATTTACAGTACCTTTCTTACGTCTGTATTTGGGAGTGGCATCCTGAATGGGCAGCCGCCGTGGTTGTTATATAATCCTCTTTTCAATTGGCACAATGGATCGACAAATTTCTGGATGCAATCGATCCTCGAACACATAGTGCTGTGATGCTAACGATGATGACAGTTTTGCTTTGGGATACATATCCTCTCATATTTATAATTATGATGTGCTGAGGGACCGAATTCGAAATCTGCGCACTGATCCACATAAAACAGAGGCTGAAAACTATGACGAGCTCGTCGGCTGCATTCTGGACCACAAGCTTAATTTGAAGTAAGCCAATCTCTTGTTTCCATTAATCTTTTACTCATGTCATCTCTCTTTGTCAAGATGCTGTGAAATTATGCGTCCAGTTATCTCTGGCATCATTTTAAAATGACTATGATTAACATTTTATATTTCTGGGATTTCATATATGGAATTTCGTCGATTATTTATCTAACTGGTATTTTGTTGAAATCTTTTCCCTGCTGTTACCTAAGCGATTTACTCTCCGAAGATAGCAGGGACTTTTCGAACCTATTGGCTCAATCGAACTGGATCAATGCTGAGCGCAAATATAAGTCCACCTTGATGATATTTATACAGCACGTGCAACGGCCGATAGAGTTTATAGCCGGTGGAATATTTCCTATTTCAATGAACAGTAATATTAAGGTGTGTAGAAGACTACCTAGATGTTTGAAAACATATTACTTGGTGTTGATTCAATGAAATTTCCAGATGGCCAAGCTTGCGTTCAGCGTTATGACCAGACTAGAACAGGCTCAGCTTTAAATATTGGCCGGCAGCATTATGACATTAATTAACTCTCAAATATTATATATGTATTTTAATACCCTTGCAGAGGGTATAATAATTTTGTCTCGAAATGTGTAACGCATAGAAGGAGACATCTCTGACCCCAAAAGGTATATGTATTATATGTTCAGCATCAACAGCCAGGTTGATATAGACAAGTCTGTCGGTCCGTTTCCATGCGAACAAGTTTTTAGGCTATCGTCATGGTACTTTGCATAGGTCCTATTTTCTGTTGCAGGCAGGACATATGTCGGAGACGGCTGGATAGGACCACTGCTATAGAAACAAGTCGAAAAGTAGGTTCTTGTTGGACAAACTTTTTTGTTTTTCAAGATATTTAGCCTGATTCGGCATGAGTATTACAAGGGTGTTAAATCTTCGGCATGCCGAAGATAGTCCTTCTATCTCGTTGTTACTTATTTACTTTATAAGCAATATATGCTATAACGAATTATAAAATATTAAACTTAAATTAAAATAAATAACTGAAATAGTTAAAAAATAAGTCAAATTTCATGTCTTGATTCATGAACCACTGAATAAGGGAATGAAATGATTGATATGAATGACGACTCGAATTGAACTATTTAATTATTCACCAACCTGAACTAGAAGTTCCCACTCTATTCACAGTATCTTTGATTAAAAGTCTAGCGCTTTGCTGAGGCTTAATATATGTACATAGTCGTGCAAATTTACAGCTGGCATAATCCCACAGCTATAGCCTCCTATTGGGACACCGAAATAAATTCAGTATGATATCTCAACTGAATCAGTGCAAGTCACAATGGCATTCGCAATGAAAAGGATACTCCGATTAATAAATCCATCTTCTGTTATGGTTCACATACGTTCCAGGGAATGTTACGCTTACTTAAATCGCGTTCTTGAGCTCGTTGGCTTGATACCGCCCAAGCAGGGTATACAGCGATATCTATACCTGTTTTGGTCTTGCTTGGTGTTTACTATTGCAGAGCTGTACGCACCCGTTGGCCTTGTGCTTAGCCTCGTTAAGAACTTTTCGAATTTTACACCCGGTGATTTTTTTGACGTACTCCAAGTAACATTTAACGTCAGTGGTGCGACAGCAAAAACCATCGTGGTTTTATTTTTGTTTTCACGAATGAATCAGGTGAGGTCATAGAAAAAAATGTTTCGTATGGTAAACTTTGAATCAACAATTATTCTTTAATTTAGCTGTTGATACACTGAACCCAATGAAAATGGGTAGCATACCCACGTGAACATATTTTATGCAATATATTTAATTTTATATCTACAAAATCTACTACCGAAAATTTCATTAAGATCGGTTAAAAAAACACAGAGGTTGTAAGGGCATTTCTGTATTTCTGCGTGCGTTTCTTATGCATGTTCTATTTATAGAATTTTAAGTGCCATTTTACTATATATGTGCTCTTGTGTTGATATTTTAAGTCAGTTCTTCCCACAAATCCAAGTGTAAGTAAGTGGATATGGAATGGAGCGATGGAAAGCAGTGTGTTCGGTTAATGGGGCGAGTTCAAGTCTCGCAGAGAGAGTTACTTTTATACCTCTGTAGAGGGTATTATAATTTTGTCATGAAGTGTGTAACGCATAGAAGGAAACCTCTCCGACACAAAAAAGTATATATAATCTAAATCAGCATCAACAGCCGAGTTTATATAGCCAAATCCGTCTGTCCGTCAGTCTCTTGCCATGCGAACTAGTCTCTTATTTTTAAACTTTGCATAGGTCCGTCTTTCTGTTGCTGGCAGTACATATCTCGAAACCGGCTGAATCGGACTACTCTATCATATAGCTGCCATAGGAATAATCGGTCGATAAGTGGGGATTTGATTGGCAAAATATTCTGTTTTCCAAGATATTTTCATCAAGCTCAGCATTTACGAGCTTCACTATTCTCACATAACTGCATATGTCTACAAGGGTATTCAATGTTCGGCGTGCCAAAAAGCAGTTTCTTTTAATTATAAGCCTGGCCAGCTGGCCTAATCTCAAAGCCTTTTGCCTTTGGTATATCGGCATTCCGAAATAAGTTCAGTATGATATAACAACCTTTTCAGTGCTAGTCAGAGTTACTCTTGCAATGAAAAGGATATTTCGACTAATAAACCCGGCTCCACTTGGGGTTAAAATACGTTCTAGAATATGTTTCACTTATTTATACCGTGTTGTGAAGTTCGTTGGCTACGCACCACCAAAGCAGGATATACAGCGATATCTATACCTATTTTGGTCTTGCTTTGTGTTTACTATTGCAGGGCTGTACGCACCCGTTGGCCTTGTGCTTAGCCTCATTAAGAACTTTTCGAATTTTACGCCCGGTGATTTTTTTAACGTACTCCAAGTAACTTTTAACGTCAGTGGAGCGACAGCTAAAACCATCGTGGTTTTATTTTATTTTTCACGATTAAATCAGGTGGAGTCCATACTTGACAAAATGGACGAGCGGCTGTGCAGGGATGACGATCGCCGAAGGATTCACAAAGCAGTTGCTGATTCAAACTACATATTTTTAGTTTACGCTATAATATATGGGACCTTTCTTACGTCCGCATTTGTTATTGGTGTATTAAATGGGCACCCGGCGTGGCTGTTTTACAATCCACTTTTCGATTGGCATAATGGATCTACCAGATTTTGGCTGCAATCAATCCTAGAGCAAATCGTTGTGTCCCTTACGGGGTTGACGCTTCTGGTTTCGGATACATATCCTCTCATATTTCTGGTTATGATGCGAGCCCACATCGATGTGCTGAGGGGCCGAATTCGAAATCTCCGCAGTGATCCACATAAAACAGAGACTGACAACTATGACGAACTCGTCAGCTGCATTCTGGACCATAAGCTTATTTTGCAGTAAGTCAATCTCACGATTCACTCATGGGATCTCTTTTTAATTTCCTCTCCCTTTTCCTATCCTAGATGCTGTAAAATTATGCGTCCAGTTATCTCGGGCATCATATTTGTACATTTTCAGCTAGTTGGCGTAGTGCTGGGAGTGACCATTATTAACATTTTGTATTTCTCGGATCTAATTCATGGCGTTTCCTCGATTATTTATCTTACGGGCATCTTATTGGAATCTTTTCCCTGCTGCTACCTAAGCGATTTACTTGCCGACGATAGCAAGGACTTATCTAATTTATTGGCTCAATCGAACTGGATAAATGCCGAGCGCAAATATAAGTCCGCCTTGATGATATTTATACAGCACGTGCAACGGCCTATTGTATTTGTAGCCGGTATCGTCTTTCCTATCTCAGTTAACAGTAATATAAAGGTGGGTAGAGCTTAATGAATGTTACGCAACACATTGATGTTATTTAAAAATATTTTCAGATGGCCAGATTTGCATTTAGCGTGATGACCATAGTGCAGCAAATGAACCTGGCTGACCGGTTAAAATAGGTTTCCCGTTAAATTTTGGTTGAAACTATCATAATTTTTATTGAGTGTTTTTGTTGAGTATTTTTGTTGTTAATTTTTTGTTATTTAAAAGAGAATTAAAAACAGCATAATGGTTTTGCTCAAATGTGTGAAAAAGGTAGTAGACAGCATCTCCCCATAAAGCTTATTTATTACTGATCAGGCTGACGAGCTAAGTCAATACAGCCAAGTCCGTATGTGTGGCTATAGGAACGCGTTCATCTTGGAAGTACCAAAATATAGAGGATATAGTTACATATATAGTATATATTCTGGCACATCATGCACAGAACGAGTATATCATTCTATGTGGATATTTTACTCCATTTCCAAAGTATCGATACAACTCGAGTTTGCGATCTGGTTTTGTAACCACATCTCGAGAATTTTATTAGCTACATTCCCCAAACTTGGAGGAGATTGTCGTAGAGTGTATATAAAAGAGGAATGTTTCAGTGTTTGGATATCTCACCAGTATCCCCCAAAATCGAAAATATTGTAATTATTAAGGTATGGTCTTCTTCTTTGGCATTTGCAAACATTTGGGTGCCATGTTTAATCCCTATATTTTATATGGTGTATTTCACTTTATTTCATAAAGTAGCGAACTTATAACATCGAACACCACCCGCTGCTTATATGTATGTACTCATGTCCAGTTTACAATATCTATTTAAGCTTTTCTTATTGAAAAATTAAAAATGCCGTCACGAAAAATAGGTGTTTGCAAATTCGATTATAATATTTCTATTGACATGCATTTGTGGATAATTATAGGTCAAAAGTTTTGCGGGGCGTGACAAAAACATCTACAGTCGCGGGAATAAAGCAGCTGCTCGGGTGACATTTCATTCGACAAGTTAGTTTCTAGGGGCGTGATTGACACCTAGTCGAGGGGAACAGCTGGTCGAATCTCATGGATATGAACTGAACAACTATAAAAGCTTAGCACATTCCATTCTGGCGACAGTGACACATACAATGGTCAGGATGTTCGACGTTTAAAACGTGCAGTCATTTACATCTTAATAAGTACCTGCTGGAAGGGGAATGCATTTAGGTCAACAAGTGTAAGTTATTTATATTAATTTAATATATTTATTTTATATTATTTATTTTAATTTTTTTATTATTTATGTTTACTTATTTTAATAAAATGTATTTATTTATGTTATTCATATTATTTTCTATTTTTCATTTATTTTATTCATTAATTTGTAATATTTGTGTTTTTTATTCTATGCATTATATTATTTTATTTGCTCTTCATTTATATATTTACTAGAGGGTATATCCCGGCCTTGCCCGTGACACGTGTAAGGTAAATGTCAAACCTCAAAAAGCTTTGAAAATGATTTTGAACACAAACGATTTCCGCCAATTTACCACTGTTGCGGGTAGAATTTCCCAAATCGCTGAAACACGTTATCATAAAATTCTTATGCAGAGCTTTGAAAATAAGTTTGAAGAAAATCGGAATAAAATTAAAACTACACCAAAATAAAAATTTGAATAGCACTTTCCACCGAAGAAGTTTTGATTTTGTGAAAAATGTGAAACCCGTCTCAAATGATTTTTTATGTAGATCCTTGGAAATGAATTAGAGGGCGAAATGTCACCCACTAAATTTTTGACCCCCATTTCCACCAAGGAGCTGGATTTTCTAAAACGTACGAAACACACCTCAAATGAATTTGAACAAAGATCTTTGAAAATGAGTTTAAGGCCGATCGGATGGTAAACAAAAAAGTTGCATTCAAACGTTTTTCGCGATTTTTCCACACCCGAAACCCCGTCTTAACGTGCACCTACATCACAGAAGGTATCTACAGTGAAAATTTCAGCTTTCTTGCTCTTACGGTTTGGGCTGTGCGTCAGTCAGTCAGTCAGGACAAACAGTTTTATATATAGAGATTTATTATGTTTGTTTTATTATTTTATATATTTTATTTGTTTTATTTATTTGATTAAGTGTATTTAGTTTATGTTTTTAATTTATTTTATGTATTTCATATATTTTATTAATTTATTTATGGTCGATAAAACGAGTGTCAACCAAAGCATTTTATACATAATATTACAAACATTTTTAAATAAATACAAAATTAATAAATTAATCCTAAAAAAAAAACGTAAACAAATCGAAAAATGTTTGAAGAGAAAAAAGTTGTTAGTCTAGCGATTTTCTATCATTTAGAGCATTTTATTTGGGTGTAGACAGACTATAATGTAATCCTTATGGAAGCTGATCAAAAAAGATATTATTAAAAAATATATAGAAGATTTTTTTCAATTCAGCTATGCTTTAAATGGAATATTAAACATGGCAAATCAGCAAGCAAATAAAAGGCAAAAGCAAACAGAACAAAACATCCGGCTGCAACAGGCCTAACAAACAGAAAGAAAGAAACGAAGATTTAATACTCTTATATATTATAATTTAAAAAGCAAATACCCGATACAAGGGTATTGAAGATAAAAACTGTGCATCCGACTGACTGTTTCTATTGGCGCTTTAAACATATGATATAGCATTCCAAACATAGCTAAGATAGTTTTAGTTCAGTTTGATTAAAAGATCATGAAAATAAAATTTTTCATAAAACAAGCTTGGTACGGATAGTTGCTTTAGCAGTCTTAATATAATCAGAATTGGATCATAATAAAGATACTTTATAGTGAAGCTGATCATGATTCCATATAACCTACGGGGTCAGGGATATCACTTTCTATGTGTTACATAGCTCAAAACAATATTATTATATCCACTGCAAGGCTAGCAAATGTAAAACGTCCTTGAGGCTGTTCGCCCACTTCACAGACTCGACATAATATTCCACTTCAATTTCAGAAGCAGCACTTTCCATGACAGGCAGCATTAATGTTGGCACGTTCATCAAATTGCAGCTTGGAGAGGCAAATGGAATTACAGGCGGGCGCACTTTATTTCTGTGTTCATAATGCCAACCGATTATAAGCCCAAAAGACGGCGTACTACCAATTTTGTATCAGCCCATGGCATAGTTGAACAAAAACAAAAAAAACTATCAAAATTGTTAGCAAATTTGTGATGTAATGACACGCACGAGCGCAAGGCGCCTGCCACGCCCACACGCCGCGTGCGCACAAGTTGCAGCAGCAGGAGGCGCCAGCAGCAGCATTAGCTCAATTCCTTGGTCAAGGTCAGCGCAGCAGCAACAACAGCAATTGCAACAACAGCAACAACAACTACAGCTGAGTAGCTGACAACAGCACAGAGCAAAGTTAAAAGTACTGCGCGCCGAAGAAAAAATACCCTTGTATGACCCTTTTATACACTCAAATTTAAATTTTGGAAAATTCCCATGAAATTAAAAATTGTTGTAAATTATAGTAAATGCTTTCTAAAAATTTAAGCTTTGGGGCATATTCTTTCTTGTTCGAATAAAATTTTCCATTTAGAAGAAACAAAATTGTTTAAAATTAAGCAAATCTCTCATTTTATATTTTTTTTAAATTTAGATAACATATTTTTTTGAGTTTAGAAACGTTTTATTTAAGACATACTGATTATGTTAAAAGATATATAAAGACATTTTAAATTAAGTGAAATTTGGTTATGCTTTACACAATTCGTTACAATATAATAATATCCTCTACAAGGGTATGCAAACCGGCCGAGTGGGTGCTGTCAGAAATATTGATAAATTGTTCTAAAGAGCATTAGGCACAATTGCTGGCAGGAGCAAAAATTGCACGGAATTATTTACAAACGGGCGACGGGCAAACGACAAATGGCGTATTTAATGGCCGACGCGTCGTGGTACTACAGCGGAGACCACATAGTGCACTTGGTTGACCGTTAGATGGTCAAGACGACGACAAAATGGAGCACAAACGTGGCTAATTGTAAATTGTTGCAATTTAAATTGTTGCAAAAGATCAGTAGGCAGCAGCAGCAGCAGCAGCAGAGGCAGCGGCAGCGGCTAACTGGCCAGCCGGCCGCATCCATGGGCCATAAAAATGCTGTTAAGGCCTAAAAGCGATTGTTGCATGCCAACAACAACAACAGCAACAACAACAACAACTAGGGGGAACAACAACTGGCACCTATTGAACGGGCATTGGTTGTGTCTTGGGCCCCACAATCGTTAAAAGGCATCGTTAAAAGGGGGAGCCGATGCCTCGTAAAAATTTGCGCATTAATAAACATTATGCAAGATGCGCGACAGACACAGCAAATGAGGCGACACGTTGCCAGCCAATCTCTGATGTGGCTGAAACTGCCGAGCGGCAGCACCCCTGTGTGAATTTTTCGTTTAATAACTGAGCAAAAAGACCGAAGAACGTAGAACGTTGAGCTCAAGATGCGAGCACACACAGTTATAACGAGCGGCTGCTGCGAGCGGCAGCAGCAACATTTAACGATGCGTTTATTGATACCGTCAACGACTGGGGCAGTGCCAGTGACTGTGGCAGCGGCTGTGGCAGCGGCTGTGGCACGATCACAAATACAATCACAGTCGAGCCGCATTTTATGCGCCTTTATCTTCGTTATCAATACGCTTAGAAATGTATGTTTTACGATCAATGTAATTAATTGGCCAAACGTAACTAATATCGGCAACAAAGTCGCCGAGCGTCTCCCTGGGCAGCCAGTTGTTGTCTGCCAATTGGCTGGCAACTTTCTCAATGTAACGCGGCTTGTAAGGTTTTTACGATCGCATTAAGTGGCTGCCAATTTATGGGCGCGGAAATTTTCTCTAATTTATGGTCGTACTGTACCGTACGATTCAGTTGAGAGTATACTGTAGTTGTAGCTACCATGGTTAGGATAAACCCTTCTTTTTAATCAAATATAAAATATTTTTAGGCATTAATCACAAGTAGAATATGATTAATATATGTATTGTATATCTCATATATACATTTTAGGTATTTAAATATAAATTTTGTATTTAATTTTTAAATTTATATTCGTAGATGAGTTGTATAATTGCTGAGGTTGTATCTAGTAAGTATTGTGTCTACAGACACTTTCCTAATTTTGTATTTTAGAAAACATTTCTGAGAATTAAAAAGTAAAATATGAATGTATTATGATATAAGAAACATTGCCTAATACTAATGTGATACTTTTTATTAGAATAGGTTCTTATAATTATCTCATATACAATTTTGATAATAATTTCCTCAAAAAAAATAGTTTCTTTATTTGGCATTTAAAATGAAAATAATCCGATTTTAATTTAGAAATCAAATAATATGCTATACAATACAATACAAATAATAACAGTAATAATAAAATTAATAACAATAATATTTATAACCAAAATTAAAAATAATAATATCTAATAATAATGATTCAATAAAACTAAAAAATAAAAATTAATATCTGTAAATATTTATAATAATATCATAATATAACAATAACTAGAAGTGCTGCGTTTTAAAATAACTCAAGCTTAAGTCCTTGAACAATTATGTATTGAATTATATTAATTAATTCCTTCATAAAAATAACGACAATAATAATAGTGTAATAATAAAATATTTATGATTTCATATATACATATATATATATATATATATATATATATATATATATATATATATATATATATATATATATATATATATATATATATATATATATATATATATATATATATATATATATATATATATATATATATATATATATATATATATATATATATATATATATATATATATATATATATATATATATATATATATATATATATATATATATATAATAGTATAAATATATGTATATGTTTATAATTAATTATTCATTTAAATTAAATTTGTTTGATTAAAATTTTTGTAAATTAAAGAATTTCAAATTTAAGCAGGCATTATGTATTGCATGCTTAGGAGATGAACAAACTAACATTTTCTTGCTACTATAGTTAAGTGTTTGTTTATAGAATTCACAGTGTGAATTTACGTAATTTTAGATTTCTAATTGTTATTTTTTATTTTTCCAGGAATAATTTAAGTAAATACAGCTAAACAAAAAATACTTCTGGCTAAATTTATATGGTAAACAATTTCTGCCAAATGCCAATGTCAATGTCAAACCCAACTTAAGCATTCAAAGCGCTACGATTTCCCAGGCAAAAGAAAATGAGAGAGAGAGAGGAGGGGGCGAGGTAGAGAAGAAGGAAAATACTTCATCACATTTCCCATGCGGGGCCATTTATGGCAGTGAATGCCAGTCCGAATGCCGATCTGCGAGGCGGCCTTTTCTAACTGTCCCTCTGACAAAATGCCGCAACCTGCAAGTGTAACTGACAAGCGATGGCCCAATGGCCACTGACCAGGCCAATAGACGCAAAGAACCAGTACGAGAGAGAGAGAGGGAGGGCGGGATAGAGGAAGCCAGAGCAAGAGAGAGATAATAATACAATATGATGAGCGTACGAGCGATACGTAGAAAAAATAAATCAAATTTTCTCATCAATCTCATCGAACATGAAAATGCACTTTCAAAACGCATTAAATAAACCATAACGGCACGCATGCGCAGCACAGCCACAAGTGAACCACCGCAGCACCACCAGCCCAGTTAGGCAGGGCGAGCTGGCGGGGCCGAGAGCTGGCCGAGGCCGCGTAAATCTTTCACTTTGAGCAAAATGCAGCACAGCTAACTGAGGCTAACTGGAAAACTAGCGGCAACAAATAACGTAAACGATAAATGCGCATGCGCAAGTGCAACAGCAACTGCGGCAACAGGCAACGTTCGGCAGCAACTGCAACTGCGGCAGGCAGGCAGCTGGCCACAACGATAGATGCGGCATTTGGCATGGCCCGGCCATATTTGGCATTGGCTTTGCCAACTGCCCAAACTTAAACCCAAACCCAGACACGTTGCGGCTCTGCTGACAAATTGCTGCAGTCGCCTCCTGCTGCTGCTGCTGCCGCTGCCGCTGCTGTTGTTGCTGCTGCTGCTGTTGTCGCCAGCATCAGCTACGAATGCAGGTCCTCCGGCCAGCATGGAGCACAAATTTGGTAGCACGCCGTGCGGCGGCAGTCAAAAGCGTCCAATAATTCATAACACAGCTATTGCCAGCGCCACGGCAACTGTTGTTGTTGTTGCTGCCCAAAATTGGCAACAAAAAAGAAGAAAAAAAGCGGCTTGATAAGCCGCCCGTCGCACAGTCGCTGCGCAGTCGCCATCTCCGCGTAATAAATCTGTGCAATTTGTTGCACGCTAATCGCGCCATCGAGCAGCGACGGCGGCCGTGTGGCCAAAGCTTTCAATTGAAAGTAAGTATCTATCAGCTTATTGGGTTGCAGGTGTTTCGACTGCCCAAAAAGACAATAAGAAAAAACGGTTTTATTATTGGGCCAAATAAATCAGCGAGCTAATTATAAACATCAAATCAATGCAGTGTTGGATAATGCGTATCAATTAGAAACGAACTGAAGAAATTCGTAGCATTCAAAGATGCCATTAGGCTTACCTGCCTAATCTACCCAAAACAATAATTGTTGGTAGTTTTAAGATATTTTTTGCCTTCCATATATGTAAGTATATTAAGAAGTCTTTAACTTACTCAAGAGAAAGCAACTGTATCAATTTCGATTATTACAGCTGATAGCATAAAACGGCAAATACCCCACTCAAAGCATCAATCATCATCAGTCTAAGTCTTCTTCGGTTCACCATAGTTCGCATTAGCAGTTTGTCTATTATAATAAAACAGTGTTTAATATTGCTCGTGTGTCTATGGTCGATGTATCTAGCCATATTATTTTACCCAAACGTAAATACAGATAATAGAATAAATGAAAAATAAAAATTTATTAAAAACTTCCTCTCCTTATCTAAGAAGATAGCGTTCTTCCAATATATTTGCTTAGTAGAGTTGACGGAACAATACGCCAAATGTGCTTCATAATGGGACATCAACATCAGCTATTGATCCTTGGAAGCTTGGAAGAATTGCAGTGTTGGGCAACGTCCTAACGTCCAGGGTATATAGCAAAAAGAATTTTAATATGCCTCATTGATGATAATAAATAGAAACGAAAACTTCTACTTGCAAGAGATACTTTTATTAATCGTTGCTAATTTCTTGCAGTGTTGGGAAATGTGCATAACTAGAAATGGAACTAATCATTACTTAGATTTTTAAGAAGCAGTTGTTGATAGGTATGGGCAATAAATAAAGCAAGAAGCCCTTTTCTTTCCGATTGCAGGAGGCTGACTGCATAAATTGCCGAATATCTACAAAATAATTCCCCATCAGCATTATATTCCTGCTTAGCAAGTTATTGCAATGTTGGGCAATGTGCAACAACTAGAGATGGAACTTAATATTTATCAAATTTTTTAGATACCTTTTTGATAGGGATGGATGATAAATTATTAAAAGCAAGAAAAACTTATATTTTTTTAATCCAATTATGAGTAATGAGCGTAACTACTAATGGAACTAATCATTTTTCATATTTCGTATATTTGGTTTGGATTTGTCGAAAATATTCATAGGCATATTCAAATAAAGCAAACTATTTGAAAATAAACCTTATCATTCTGATGCCAAAAAATGATTGTATAACTTGAAAAATACCCCCCACATCACGATGGCAACAGGTATCCGTTGATGCTTGACAGCTTCCCCTCCTAACTGACTAGGTTCGCTTTTGCAGTCTGGCTAATAATAACAATAATTTAGCCAGTAAATGAAATTAACATGCATTACACAACAGTCAAGCGGCCAATAACGGCATAAACCTGCCATTGATCCTTGGGGCGTCCCATTGGGCGACTGCAATTGCAATTGGCGACTCAGCCAACTGTTCCCTGCGCATGTCTGCCTAACTGACTGGCTGATTGAGTTGGCCCGCATCGCACCGGACGGGGCTGCCATCAATGAAACTCCCAGGTGCTTCATGCTGCGGTACCTAACGGTACCAAGCCACGTAAACCCATCGAGAAGCAACCGTTTCCCCACCTGCCCACCATGTCAGCCTGCCCATCGGCTCTTTCTAATGGCGCACGCATCGCATTTGCCGCCTCAATGGCCAGCTAACTGACCAGCATCGTGTTGCACTTTTTCCCTGACTCTTTCTTTTTCTCTGCTTCTGCTTCTGCCTCTGTCTCCACCTCTTGGCTGGGCGCCATGGCGTATGCATTTTTTATGTAAATTGATTTTTTTTACGCTCAATTCTGTTGTCTCTAGTTGTTGCTAGTCTTGTTCTTTGCTTGCCTATGTTGATTTTCGTTAGTTATGATAGATGATGTTTGAAATTATTCAAATATATTCAATTAATAATAGAAAACGCTAAGGCTGACAGTAAACAAGCAACAAGTGACATAGAACAAACTTTTTGTTTTAGTTTCTATTGTTCAATTTTGAAAAAAATGCGTACCATTTTTACCCGAACTACAATAAGCTTTTACTACGTTCCATTTAAATGATTGGGGATATTTTGTTCATGGTCTGACCTCCACATTGATTCGACATTAAGATTTTATTTATTTTGGAAAATTAATTCGGTTTTGTTTTTGGATTTTCATTTTGCTCTCTTATGATATCGAAATTTTATTTTTAGTCGATTACCAGTGAATAAATTAGTATGAATTGCTATCGGAAAGCCATTTTTTTGGTAATTAACATTTTTGTAATAGATTCATGCCAAAACTGACAAAAATGTTGACTTGTAAAGTTCCTAAATCTAAGGCAAATGCTTCCAATAAACCTGACATTCGCAAACGTATCTCAAGTTTTTTTCGATCTTTGTTTTTTGTGGATTTGTTTTTATTTAATTATGAACAAATATTTGTATTGTTGACATTTTTGTAATTTTAATCATCTTGATATATTTTTTTTTGCAATCTAAACATTTTATATATTGACTTTCTTCTTTTTAAAATTGGTATCTTAAAGTTGTAGATTTATGGCATGTCAATTTTGACTTATTTATTTTGCTTAAAAGTCTATTTTAAAACTCATTGAAGCTCACCTTCCGCAAGGTATCTCCAAAATCATACAATCTTAATATCGAGCGTTTTCAAGCTCCGGTAAGATACCAGGGTTAAAATCTGCATTGCTTCGATAATCAAGTGCATTTGGTATATGTTTTAATATAGAGATTGATTTATATTATACAATATATAAAATGATTTGTAGTATAAGTTTAAAGCATTTACTGTATTACACATACGTCCTGTTGAACAGACAAATAATCATTCACAAAACATAAGACATTTTCATTATCGTCACATTTTTTACAGCTGGCAGCAGACCTTGTTGTGCTCCCTGCCAAAAGTTAATAAAATAATTGCATATTTGAGCCTGGATCGACATGGCAATAACAAGCGCAGTCCAGCATAAATGTGCCAATAAAGTGTATAACAGCAATGGGGCAAAGATAAAGACAAAGCCCGAGACATAGACAGCGACGAAGACGGGGGCGGTGCGGGCGGGCGTGGCAGCTCGGTGGCGCACAGTGGCAAGCAAGCGAACATGAAAAGCGTGAACCAGACAATCAATAAATTCAAAGAAGCTGCACAGCCAGCTAGCTGAGAGACAGCTGAGAGCCAAGTGGGCAACAGGTAATGGCAATTACCAATTGTCCTTAGCCTCAGCTGGTTTTAATACACGTTTGCGACGTGAACTACTAGGAGTGCTCTAGTCAGAAGTGCCCGACTGGGAGATACACTGCTATTGTGCTGCCTCTTCCCTTACATGCATTCTTGATAAATTTCGCTTTTAGTTTTAAAATATTCTTATTTTGTTTATATGTTCCGAATTTCTAGTTAATGAAATCGATTAATATCGATTTGGAGACATGTTTTTCTTATACCTCTTAGAGTAGAAGAGCTGCATTCACAAAGCTTGTAAGATGTACGAAGCTCTTCTTATTTTCGAACTATGCTTAAAAACCCATTTCTCAAAATCCGTACTAACCAATTTTATGAACTAGAATTTGAATCAGTCAGTCAGGTAAGTAAGTCAGGACAACCAGTTTTGTATATATAGATTACAGCCACAGCGAACGAGGTGTAAAATTGTGTAGTCACGCCCAATAGGAGCCGGAAAACCGTTAAGAGCGATGTCTTCATAAGTCTGAAAGCCCGAAGAACTACGTATGATCGCCCCGAAAAATCGAGGCGAATTGTAAAAGTCGATATTCCTTAAGTTTAATTTTATAGATTAAGCTATTGTTTCACTGTAAAAGAGTATTAAGAGTCGCTTACACCCGACGGAAGCATGTACAATTTTTAAATTTTGAGCGCTTCTTAGAATATATTGAATATCATGTAAAGCTCAATAAAATAAAATGCACGAATATGATTAGCATTAGGAAAAAAGAGGCACAGCAGCAACTGCAACTGCAACTGCAACTGCAACAGCAACTGCGGTGAGCAATTGCAAATGCCGTTGTTCGTGCAACGTTTGCCACCTGTTCCTGTTTTCTTCTTGGTCTTAGTTTGCCGTTATTGTTGCTTGCACAGCCTTGCCTTCATATCGTTAGCTAATTTTATTGTTACAATAACTGTTGTTGTTGGCTGCAACAGCAAAAACGGCATTGCAATGCTGTAGTTGCAGTTGCTGCTGCTGCTGCTGCAGTTGGAGTTGATGATGCCTATCTTTCGTGTATCTTACGGCCGGCCTTGCTTATATCAATTCTATTAAGCACAACAGCTTCCCAGCTCCACTTCACTGTCCAACTACCTCACCACCTCTCTCTCTCTCTCTGTGTGTGTGTCTCTCTCTATCTTTCATTTTTCCAGAGCTGTTATCCCACTCTCCTTTCAGCATGTGACTAATCATGCACAGCCAATCATGCCACAAGTTTATTTATTTTCACGTTGCATTTGCAAAAAACTGGGTAATCCACTTGAAAATTCCTCGATTTTTGCTAACCCTGTTTATTATACCCTGAACCCATTGAAAATGGGTAAAAGGGGTATAATGCGCTCATGCAAATGTATGTGAAATCCAAAAGGAAAGGACCCATTAAAAAAATACCTATGGGTATATATGTATACATTCTCGATGAGCGTTAATATCGGCTTTAAAAGTTTGAGACTTAAAAGGATATATATATTTTCTTATATCGATATCTCCTGAAATTTTCAAATGATCGATAAATATCGAGTTGAGATGTGCAATTTTAGACAAAAATCTCAGTGCTACACACACCAAATTTGCTTTAGTAAACAAGGATTAAGCATATATCTCTTTTTAAATACATTCCGCCTATAATTGAAAAACAAGACTAAAGGTAGAGCTTTGTGTTTTGGTATAATATAAATAAATTGTAAGCCCTCAAAATTTCATAATGATCGGATTCTAAGCAACGAAGTTAATCAAGAATGCATTTCTAATACTTAGTGTTACTTCTGTGACGGCAGCTGTGTGCCTGACTCAGTTAAATTTATTGTCTTTGTTCAGGGTATCTCCTAGTCGTCATTGCCGTCTGGAGCACTCTTACTTGTTGTTGCTGGTGCTGTTATTGTTACTCCCTGTTATCGGCTAGCTATCAACACCGCTTGTACTCGTTATTGTTCCCTGTTATGTTTGTTAGTTTCTTTCGGCTGGCTTCGCTGGCCTGTTAAATCTTATAAAGTGAGTTATCTGTTGGGCTGTCGTGTGGCATTGGCTGAAGTATCTCTAAGATACATATTTTCTTTCTTTTATTATTATTCGTTTTTTTTCTTTCATTATTTGCACTTGTTCTTGTCGTATGAGTGTGTGTGTGTGGCTTTGCAGATAGCAGCGGCTGTAGTTGCTGTCACTTGGCTGGCCGTTATATGTCCTTGAAAGAGTTAACTGTACTTGATTACTGATGAACACGCTGTGTCTTAAGCTAATACAGTGATCAGTCGGAGAAGAACACCCAAGAACACAGAAATTTTAATTGAATCTTTAATTCCTCTTTTCAAGAAAAAAGATTTTTACTATTTTGAATATGGAATTTTAAATACAGTAATCGCTCCAAAAGCAATAATCCCAAAATAAAGCTTGTAACTTATCCAACTGAGATCTTAACTAGCAGCTGGAAAAATCATTTTCCAAAGTAATGTTGCGTGTTTTCGTGGCATTTGTATTTTTTAAGCTGTCGACCTGGTTGAGGCTATCATGTAAAATGGATGTACCAAAAGAAAAATAGGTCACAAATATCATTTATCTTGGCTGAAACACTGACAGCTACGCAATAGGAAATATCATCAATAATATAGGAAACAAGGTGAGAAATGCGCTGAAATGCCATTTGCAAAGTGGGAAAGAAAAATTGAAAATTCAATAGAGAAATAATAAGCATATAGTCCAATCCGCGGACTGATCGAAGGCCTAATATATTATATGATATGTACCCCTATATTTTTCAAAAGCGCAGCATAATCTTAATTCCGTTTGGAATCTGAAGCAATCTTCAAATTGGCCGCATAAATCTCGATGGCACAACTCGGCCTGGCTAGCTGTCAGCTGTGGCCTAGCTTTAGCCTGGACCAGGAACAGTTACAGCAGGAGCAGATGCCATGATGTCGATGTGGATGCCACTTGCTGTAAATGTGGCAAATGTCTAATGCTGCATACAGAATGCAGCCAGCGTAATTGATAAAGACCGACAAATCCGTTGATGGCAATGTTAATACTTAAAAGCTGTTGGCCAGGGTTTGGGCCGAGCTGGAGCCGGGCTTCGGGGCCGGGCTCAATGTCGTTGCGAAACGATCTTGTTGATGGCAGGAAGACAAAGACCTAAGATTGCCTGCTAATGCTAGTCGAAACGGGTCGATGTCTATCGATCGCTAGTGACGCGTGCAGAACCTGTTGGGTTGTGGCAGCAACATTGCTGCTGTTGTTGTTGTTGTTCTTATCGAGCAACGTTCGATTTTTATAATGATTATCGCCATTACCGACTGCCGTTGTTGTTGTTGCTAGCAGCTACTGTTGCACACAAAAGGCAGCTAACAATGCAATCCGTTGCCCGTTGCCTGTTGCAATTAGTCTGGGCGTGGGGCGCGGCTGGAGCGCGCATAAATTGCGTTAGGATAATGATCGCGCTTTGGCACAGTAAATCGCAATTCGAAATTCAACGGACACGGAGAGTACAGTTCGAATGTGATGTTGCTGCTGCTGTTGCTGCTGCTGCGATGAGCCGCCCAGATCGCAATTGCAGCAGCTGCAGCTTTGGTCTCAACTGGTTCGGCAACAAATTTGACGCGCGCTGCTACAAATGAGCAGCTCAATGACTAGCCGGAGCGTGAGTGAGAGAGCTACAGTGGCAACTAGAGAAAGAAAGAGAGAGAGAGGGAGAGACAGTTGGAGAAAAATCAAGCGAAAAGCTGAAGGAAAACCAGTGGAAGGCCAAGCACCAGGCACCAAGCACCGTTTTGGCCACGCATGCTGGGGCGCCATTTAAATTGAGATTTATTGCAGGCAGCAAGTGTTGTTGTTGTTGCTGCTGCTGATGCCACTGATGCGCCAGTGGTTGCTGCTGCTGCTGATGCTGCAGGTGCAACAAGCAACGGTTTGTAGCTAAGAAGCGAAAACTGAACTGTAAAACGCTGCCAACGCTTGTCTTTGACCTGAGGATGCAACCGAGCTAGGCTGGGGGGAAGCAGAGCATCCAGCTGTTATATATAACAGACAACAAATCGTTGGCCATCCACCTGCTAATGAAGTTATTAGGCGAATCAATTTTTGCAGCACATGCAACAGGCGAACCGTTTTGTTGCACAATTTATCACTTTAAGTATAACATAATTAATTTTCATAGAACATTTCTTTAGAGCATCTTATGTAGGACATCATTTGAAACAGAATTCATACATACTTTTTAAATTCAATTACTTTAATTTGATGTTATTTAATATTTGTATATATTAGAGATCAGTTCAAGGAATCCCCACATTATAAATTTACTCGAGCATCTCCCGAGAGGTTAAAAAAAAGCCTTTAAATAATTAATTTCAATTCTTGTGGGAAAGTTTTCTTAAGCTGATATCAATCACAATATGGAAATGTCGATAAGTACAATGAGTTAAAACGAATTAGTCATGTGCTAGTATAGAATGTATAGCTTAAGATATAAGGGCTGCAAATGGTACAGTGCCTTTCTTTTGCATCGAATGTGAGAATTTGACTTAGAGAAAATTGAGAAGTTTGCGACAATTTTAAATCTGTGTACATATGTTTATTTAATGTTTTGTAATATCAAGGAAAACAAGTGGGAAAACTGTAAATAGTGAGTAGAAGTATAATCTAGCTAAAGAAAACCATATTCTGCTTTTAATGATAAATATGTTTTTGGCCAAAATTGAACATAGTTTTTAACTATTAAACCCATACATATATAGATTACGTTCAGTGTACTATATCATATAGCTGACATCAAAAGAATTCTTTTGTATAAACATAAAATCTTAGCTCTTATAAACTTTTTCTGAACAATTGTTTTACAGATGGCACATGTAACGAATTTTAAGCTGTTTACTTTAGGCAAATCAAATTTCATTACTCTATCAAGATTGTTGCCCCAGTGTGGCGTGCCTCTAATTACAACTGACACTGATTAGCACGAAGAAGGAGACCAATGCAACGGGGCGTTAAGTAGCCAGAGGCATCTCTTATAAGTTTGCAATGTGGCAAAACATAATTTCTGCATGTCACTCAGACAAGTTGGAGTCGGAATCGGAGTCGGGAGTCGGAGCTGGAAATGGAGATGGTTGTCAATGCGTCGGCTAATCCTGCTCATCATCTACAGCTTCAGCTCGTGGATCAACACAAATGCACAATTTTTTGAAAAATCACTGAAACCGGTTGACGGAAAAGCTGCTGCAGCTCAACACGGTAGACAGACTGTTGGGACGGACAGTACTGGAATGGACTAGAGGACTGAGTGAATGACTGGACGGCACCTGTAGATTTTATCCTGGCCATTTGATTGTCTGCCGCTGATTGCCGCTGATGTTTGCAGCTGTGTGATGCCAACGTCGTCTGTTTGGGAAATTAAGTTGCTGCCTGGCAGCGTTTACATGGCAAACTTTTGATGTTTTAATGATAAGATTTGTGTGCGATTGATTTTTCCTGGGTGTCGAATTTTTGCTTAGCGAGCGCCGAAAGCGAACCGGTTGCGGCAGGAAGTCAAGCGTATCTGAAATCCGCAAAAACGTGCCGCATCAATCAGGCGCCCACCTCGACCGCTTAACAAGGTCAATGGGTTATTGCGGCACGCTGCAAATATATACATATATATATATATAAAAAAACATATATACGCCCACCAAGAAGCTGCTGTGGCGAAGCGATTTGGAGTGGCAAGGTAGTGGCGGCAGCAGGCCGGATGGATTACAATAATTGCACGCTGCGGAGGCAATCCAATCCGCAAGTGCAACTGTAAAGTGCCACCGTTTGTGGTGCTGGCGGGCAACAGGCAGAGTCAAGTAGAAGCAGAAGAAGAAGACGACGATTGACAGCAGAGCTGGAGCTGCCACTCAGCTCTTGTGACGGCAACGACAACGGCAACGGCGCATGTTGGCCATCAAATGTCTAGGCTAAACATTCAGATTAGAAGCAAAAAGACGACGACGACGACGACGACTACTTTGGCCAGTCTTCCGTCAGGAATGCATTTTTATGGAGCAGGCAAGAACAATCGACGCTGCTATGGCAAAGTCGGAGGCTAATCTAAATTGTTGCATGCAACAACAATTGCACAAACAGATACCCAGATACAAGTGTCCGAGCAGCGAGCAGGTAATTTCAGCTCTCAGCTAATTGCGAAAAGTGCTCCTGTAATTCCAACGGGGCCAACAGACAGCAAGTGGGCACGTGCAGCGGAAAGTGGGGAGAGGGGAGAGGATTGGGGCATGCAACTCCAACTCCAATTGCTACTTCTGCTCCCTACAATATATATATATATATATATAGACCCCTCGGGTAAGTGACACCTACAGCGGAGACAGCTTTGGCAATTGTCTGAGTGTGTGTGTGCTGCCAGACCCCACAAATAATAGCTTCATTGGCTTCATTGGGTAAAATGGATAGCGTTTCCCACTGCCACTGCCAAAATGGGCAAGCGGCGGTTCATGTGAAGGCAATGGAATTTGCTCTGAAATTTGCATTGTCTTCGGGGCCGCAATCGGGGCCACTTTGCTGACCAAAAATGGTCGGCAATGCCTGACATTATTGTGCTGCCTAATGGCACTCGATGGGCATTTAGCTGTCCATCAATTATACAATTAATTTTAACTCTATATATAACTATTAATTGTCAGCGTCAACGTTTGACCTGCGTCTATTACTCACACTTCAATTACTTATTGCCAATTTATATAAAATTCGATTTCCGCTCAGCGATTTTACAGCCGCGACGTTTTACCATTTACTGAAACTGTTCAAGAACAGTTTTGCTTTTCAAGAGGCAAATAATATGCAGTGCAATTTATGGCCTGCGCACATAACACGTGAAAGGTAAAATGGAGGACCAGGTAAACCAGACCAGCTAACTGTGACGGCCCTCTGAAGGTTACGCATGCTTCTGGCACACAAAGTGCAAAAGACCAAAGCACAAGCGAGAAGAACGCGAAATATTTGAAAATTACTAAAAGCTGCTTATAAAAGTATGGATTTTGCGCTACATTCGCATGCCGTGTGCGTTCAATTGCGCATTTTACAACTGCTTAAATAAATAAAAATATATATTAATATACCTATAAGTTAAACAGTTATTAAATATATAAAAAAATATATATCAATAATTAATTTAAGGACTTCTTAAAAATATAAAATAAAAATTTACAACATTTATTTTACGGAAAAAAATATATTTTAGCGCTCAGACTTGGGCTCACATTTTTAAGCTTGGATTATATAATTCAAGATTAAACGATTTATGTGACTTCTGTTGTTCTTGTATTTGTATTCAAATGTTTATATTAGCGACCTTTCCATGGGTATTATAAATTGTTTGTGTCTTCACGTCAAAAGGCGCAGACATGTAAAAATATATATTCCCGAAGTCATGAAAACATCGAAGATATTGGACTAATTACAACAAAATATACATGAACAGGACCTTGAGTCAGCTAGAGAAATATTCATAGATATTTTATTTTAAATACCCCGTCTTGAGCAGAAAGCCCCTCATATCAATATTTATTTAATTTAGTTTATTTAATTATTTATTTCCCATCAACGAAGCTCAAATCCGTATTAAGCTTAATCTAACTGTCATAAACTTTTCAATTGATTTAAACGGGTATGAAAGTCTCGCAGTTGTGTATAGAGCATTCTTTGTGCCATGTGTCTCACTGCTATTCCTTTTCATTCCGCCTTTATTGCCGTCTGGCGCTGCCTTTCTGGCACAGTAGTTCAAGCGAAGTGTCACAAGTTAATTAGATTAAATTAAAAATATGCTGGTACACTTAGTGTATTGTTATATATATAGATTGAGCGCCTTTGTTTTTTACTACTTAGCTGTTCGCTCTCTTTCTCTTCTCTCTCCTGTCTTGCTGTCAATGTCAGCTCTGCCATTTGCCATGCCATTGCATACACTTGGGCTGGCATAGCACCATTTTCACCTGACGCACAAAAGTAGGCAATGCAACTAAACAAATCTCAGTCAAGTGGGGCACCAAATACATATATGTATGAAACCCATTTGGCCGACTTTACAGTATGTAGCAACGGATCATAACTGTTGTATGCCATAAAGTCAAAATGGGACTTAAAAATATTGGGTTCAGTTCTTATTTTTAACTTTAAACTAGAGATTGCATCAACAATTTCTTAATTTAAACTATTTTCTATTAATTTAAAGCTGAGGAAGCCATCAAAACAAGCTCACAACGAATGATTCAGGCATAAAAATTTAACGCACTATATTGAGAGCATTAATTGAAATGCACAACACTTGAGCCCTAATAAAATAGGGGTTTGACGCATTAATTAAAAGAAAAACTAAACTACGCCATGCACTTCACAAATTCAATAAGTTGCCTTTGGCTTAATGTAAGCAAGAAAAAGAGCAAATGTTGTGCACCATGAAGCGCAGTTGCAGAGGCGAGCGGCAAGGGGCACGAGCATAAAAAAATGTTCAACTGTTCTTTCACCTCACACTCACGCACAAATCTCGAACGCCCACGCACAAATGGCGACCAGTTCTCTAGAGGCCCATACACGCAACGAGGCGGGGCAAAGCGAGACCCTGCTTTTAACCTGGTCTTAAGTGTTACGCACATGAGTGAGTGCGTGTGCGTGTGTGTGTGTGTGAGTTCTAAAGCATACGCACTGCACAGTTGTGCAAGGGTTGGGCTGAGGGGCTGCTAGGCTAGCCAACTAGCCAACAGTTAGGGTTCTAAGCCCATTTCTCAGCCAGGCAAGAGCGTGCAATCAAATATGCAACAATCATAGTGAAGCCCGCCGCAAACTCGAACTGATTAAAACGTCTGTTTGTCAGACAGTCTATTTAATGTGGCCATAATTTTTTGCAACTACTTCAAGGAATACGAGGGAATATGACTGTGTAAATGGTAATCGGAGTGTGTTTTATCATTGTCGAGACGCTTGCATTTTGTCTGGCAATTTAATAACCCCCGAACGCAAATTACGTTCTCGAATCCTAACTGCACCTCGACGCTAAGTGACCCAAATTGCCGGCAATGAGAGAAAGAGAGAGAGTGAGAAGGGGAGGGTGAGAGAGCAATAACTGTAGCCTTTTGCCAGAGCTCGACCGTTTACATTGCCACATTGCGTATACGTAACGTGGATGTTGCACAAATCATAATTGCCGGCAGCAACTCAAGTGCAAAGTCTTTTAACTGGCCCACGGGGCGTATAATAAATAATGTAATTAAATTACCAATGCAAGCAATGCTAACCCAGGGCTAAGTATGGCTAAGCATATAGCAAATGGGCTTAATGAGCAGCTATTTTCCATTTAATTAAACAATTGCATTAGGGGCAAACAAACAAACACCTACATAATATGCCATATTAGACAAATTGAATATGCATATTAAATTCTAGCAGTCTGATATTTATTTTTATACCCTAGGCCCATTGGGCAAAACGGTAGTCAAGATGTTTATAAAAGGAAGCATCTCACAATCCAAAAAGTATTTTTTATTTATTCCCACTTGCTTCTTGGTGCAAGGTATTACTTAAGCTGTTGCACTTGTTCCAAATATTGGCAACTCAATAGATTAAATTTAGTTAAACTGCATTTTTCAACTTTTTAAAATTAACTTGGAAACAATGATAGTATGATTTGTATATAGAAAATTATATATGATCAGAATCAAGAGCTTATTTGAGTGAACGCGTCGAGCTGCGATAAAACCTTCCATTTTCATAATATCTATAAATATCGATTTTAATACATGGTTTTAAAAGCATAATTCGAAGATTATAAGATCCAGAACTTGTTATGTAGGATCACAGGATCACGGAGTAGAAAAAGATTCAGAATACTTAACTTTTATGATACCGCCCACATTTCTGACCAGAATTTTACACACATTCGGACTAAAAATATCACAGGGATCGGACTGTGAACACCAACGTTAATCAAAAAGACATTTGGCATACATAGTTTGGGGCAAAGGGAAGAAGGGAAGAGTTTTTGCTCAGGGTATCTGCTAGTCGAACAGTCCCGACTAGAGCACTCTTAATTGTTCAGTCTGTTGCGTAAATAATGCCAGAACTCCACCGACACTCAACGTAAATAAATTGTAATCAACAGTAAATCAAGCTTTGCAGAAAGCGGCATCAACTGCAGGTGGCAGAGTTGCACGTACCTCTATGTGTGCTTCACAGAGAGTTGAATCCTTCTGACAATTGTGAAGCTGACAATGCGACTTACAGGAACTACCTGCCAAGAAGCTGCCAGTTCATTTGCTCAAGTGATAATTTGCAGTGGCAACAAAGCAGACGCACTATATATAAATATCTACTATATATACATATTTAAAATTATGATTTGTGGCATTGGTCACACGGAAAAGCAGTTGTTTTGACTTGACTTTGCGTACTGTGGGTGTCAACAGGACTCAAGTGCAAATATGTCTGTGTGTGTGTGCAGCCAGTTAATTATAAGGAGCATTTCAGAGTTCTTGACTTTAAGGCCTTTGTGCATTATTAAAACAGTCAGCATGAATCTTTAATAAATTTCGCAATTTATTACATTTTATGTGAACTTGTGCGTCAGCTGCCAATTAGTCGAAAAACTTCATTTAAAAGAAAATCTTTTTTTCGTTTTTGAAAGCTTTTGCTAGACTTCCTTTGTTAGCTATTGATTTTTAGTGTTTTTTTCAACAATTACTTAATTTTAACTTGAATGTTTTCCAAAAATTGTCTGTAAATTTCGGAATGTATTTTTATTGTAATTTATTTAATATATGCACATTTTTTAATAGATGTTTTTTATACGCCTTTATTAAATAAGTTTTTAGAAAAAGGATATATCAAACGTCTATTAAATATTTAGTAAATATCTTTGTACAAAATCTCTGTAAATTCTTTGGTATTTTTCTACAAAATTTTTGAATATTATAAATTTAATAATAAATAGATTATCTCATAATATATAAATCCTGTTGCTTATTGTGAGTCTGTTCTGCAACAGAAAGTCGCGATAAAGAATATTTGACTTAAGTAAGATGCCCTTAAACCATCATATTTTGTTTTTAAAATTAACGATGTCTTTCTTCGCCTTTATATGCCAATATCAAATGATCTTAATATAAAGGAAATTAAAGATAAATATATATGAAAAAGCTAATGTTACAATACGTTAGAGCTAGACATGATACAACCTATTGTAATCCCATATTATATTAAGATATATATATTTCTCTAATCTATAGTCAGAATGCATAAGGTGCAAATATGGAGCTTGATATTTAATTGAACCTAATTTGAGATAGCTTAAAGAAATTATAAATCGTTCTTTTGATAAAGAAATTTAATAAAATCTACTTTTACTATATAATCATCTAAAAAGTGCTGTAGAATTTATATACTCTGAATTGCAACAGTTTAACTGTCCGCCACACTGCGAGCATGTGCCCAAAACGGAAGCGGAAATGCTACTCGGGCAAAATATGGCAGACCAACAAAATGGCGCTCAAAAAGTTAAGCTGTTTAGCTTATGCGAAACGCAACCCCAAAGTGTGTAAAAAGTGTAAACAGTTTTTGCTCTCGAGAAACCTTGAAACTGCCAGCACGTTTGCCAAGCTGGTAATGAAAAATGCAGCTCGTTTTTCCAGCTGCATTGCTATATATATTATTTTTGTATTTTCTTTTTTTGGAATTTGTTCGCAATAGTGATTTATTGACTTGTCCTGACCGCAGGTGCTATGCTCTACTGTTTGTGGCTGCTTCCGCAATTACTTTTGCCACTTGGTACTGTTTGCTGTTGTTTATATAGAACGGTGCCAATAGCTTTTACTGTCCACATCCGGCAACATAATTTCACATGAACTTGGGCACTACATGCTGTACACTTTTTAATTACAGGTAAATGCTAGGCATAACCATGGGCAATTCCTTTCGCACAGCATGCAGTGTGGGGCCACTTAGTCGACGGTGGGGCGTGGTTAGGGTAGCGGCGGGCGTACAAACAAATAGCGACATCATTTTGCCTATTCCCCACATGCATTGTGCATTTGTGTATGTGTTTGTGTGTTTATTGCTGTCAGTGCGTGCTTCCTGGCAGCCTCAACTGCGCTCAGTTCCCGTCCCAGACTGAGGCTCAGTTTCAGTTTTCAGTCCCAGTCGCAGCCTTACCCTCGGTCTTTTGTCTTTATCCTGCTCCAGTTCCACAGTCTGCTGCATTCATTAGACTTAGCCAAGTGGCATTCACAGTGCCTGCCAGAGTTGCCAAAGCTGCACAGAATTAAATTCCATTAACATGACGCTGCCAGAGGCCTCAGTCTTGGCCTTCTGCAACTGCAGCTGCCTAATGGTGTTACATGACTTGAGGGCATACAATGCATATTAATATTATTATAATACGCTTGTATAGGGTATTTTAATTCTGTCATTAGCACAGGACGTAACTCTGACATAATGAAGTGTATACATATAGATTCTGGTCCCAGTTTTAAGGCTTACGATTTTTATTGCTCTCTTAGGAAAAGAAAGAGCTCGAAATTGACCGGAAGTTTAGAAATTTGACTTTGAAAAGCGAAGCGACCTAAAAAAAATCCTTAAAACAATTTGTAATTAAATTAAAGACAAAAAATTAGAAAATAGTTTTCCGAAAATCAGAAAAATATATTCTTTGAGCTGTACACGTAAGAGTCCGGATGGAGTAACTATATCTTACTGAGGTCATTCGAATGAACGGTCAAAAGTTGAAAAAACTATTATGTATTCTAAACAAAATTATGATAAATATCGAGTCAACATGGGAAGGTTACATCATATAGGAAAAATATGTGAAGAAATGAGATTTCGCGTGGAAAACATTTCTGTTTTTCAATATTATCTTGGCCAAACTCAGCAAAAACGAACTTAATTATTTTCCAAAGCAGTAAGTCATATGTGTGCAAGGGTATATAAATTTTGGCCTGCCACAAGTAGCTTTTCTTTCTTCATTCATTCATTTCATTAATATTATTATTTTGTCTGTGGCGACCGTCATGGCCTGCAGTTCGTTGTTGCTATTGGACTAAAAATAAGGCCTAAGCGAACTGAATATTTAACAAATCATCTTTTAGCCTGCGCTTGGGTCAACACATATGATACGCTTCCGGGCAATTGGCTCAAGTTATCGTCCGAGCACTTTGCAAATTGCAAATTGAGACATTACCGTTGTGCCCGCAGAGCTAACTAACTTAATACTGATACGAAATGTGGCTGAGATTGTCACAGGATTACCGATTGGCATGTCATAGTGCCACGAGCAACGAACTTGCCCCATAAGGGTGGCTATGTGATAGTTACACATGTTGCTTAAATACAAAACATTTCAAATCGCACGCTGGGCCGGAAATGCATGACCAACGCTCGGCTGTCAACTTGCCACACCACATCATGCAACACGCGCAACAACTGGCGGCAATTGCTGCACATTGCATGACTCATTACAACTCTATCGTCGTGTAAGAAAAAAATTCGAGGAGAATTTTGTGGCAATCTATATCAGGCATATACAAATTTCTATGCACTCTCCTGTGATAATTAAATTCGCATTAATATTTCTTTATAAAAAACCTTCGTTGCATAAGATTAAAATAATTTTGAGAAATTTATAAAATGTATAAATTTATCAGACAGCGGCAGGATTTCACTTTCGAAAAAGTCGCTACCATTCAACATGTTAAATACTAATACTCACTTTATTTATCTATTAAATTTTCGTTAGTATTGTGTAACATAACTTTTGTTATGAGCAAGTGCCTTATGGTAGTGTTGCTAACGGAATTGTGGGGAAAGAGTATTAAACGAGTATTTGTATGTAAAGAACACTTTCGCGTGCTTGGCGGCATTTGAATAGCGTACATTAGAGTTCTTGTAAAGACATTTCCGTTAGATTTGATTATCGTCAATGATTGGGGGACACATTGCCCGATTGAGCAAAATGCATATATGCAGATATCTGCTTCTTATCGCACATTAAAGTGGCGTTTGCATGAGCTCGACGAAAAATTGCTTTATTTTTATGAAGTTCTTTTGGTTTTATTATATTTGTGTAGGAAGTTTAGGGTGGTTGCATATATTAAGACCTTTGTTGCATGAGCAAGTGTTTGGATTAAATTTAGTGTGTTAGTTATATGTGACGCGGCTTTTGTTGCATGTTGCTGCACCGTTGACGGCTTTAAGAGGCTTACAATTGTTGTTTGGCATGCGCACAATGCAGCTAGATCTTAAGTTCTAGGTCTAAACCTTATATAACTAAGCACCCGGCAGGCCCTTCACACATGCAGCGGGTCGCAACGCCTTTTTACTTAGCTCCATGCCGCACGGAATGCAGTTCTAAGTGAATTTAACTACGTTCGCACTACGTTGGCTAGAGGCACGTGAGTGGTGCTTGATATAGGGGAGTTACAGATAAATTTAAATAGCTCTTGACTTACCGCGCTCGTTGACAGGTTTTGGGTGCATGTTGATTGTTGGTTAGGTTAGGTATTGATTACATTTCGTATATGAGATAGATACATAATGGAGAGAGTGAGAGAGAGATTTGGAAAATACTAAGCTAATAAATAGTTGTCCACTAGATAAACGGCTTTTAAAGTGTTGATTGATGATTGAGCTGCTCCAGCTGCTCCAAAAATGTGGGGTATGTTGATTGAAGACGTTGGCAAATCAAGCGCTCGTTGGGGCTCATTTCCATTTGCTTCTCACAGTTATGCTTGATATTTGGCTATTTATCTTTTAAGATTTGTCACTTGAAAAGTGTTTGCTTTACAATCGCTTACGACTACTTAAAGTGTACAAGTTGATATTTATTTTTGGCTAGCCAATTGTTGGGTTACTTTTTGGATACTTCTTTTTTTTACATTTTGTACTCTTGGTTTAAAATTTTGCATTTTACAATGTGCTCATTAGGTGCGCGTGTCTATGCCTAGGACTTAAGAGTGACTAATAGTTGTTAGGCATAAACTTGAATCGCTTAAAAAACTAGAAATTAATTCGCTCTACTTATGTGTGTATATAGCAGAATTGTTGGTATACAATGTATGATATAAAATAGTTGAACTACTTTTGCATTAATAATTTTTACTGTTAATATATTTCTTTAAATATGAATTATTGTTTAATTTATTGCTTTATCTGAACTACTTAGGTTGATTTTTTCTTGCAAAAAATTCTATAATTTCAAGAGGCTATTCGTGTACGTATACTTTGAGTTAACATTAACTGTATTTCCATATTGTTATTGTTGATTATGGCAAGCACTAAGAACTTGATTAGGCAATAAGATTTTAGAATATCAATTAACATGTTTAGCGTATTAATAATAAATGTTCACTACTTGTCTAACTTTAAGTGCATACATACATATATATGCTGCTGTTATATAAGTATGGGAACAAGTGGACCCACAAATTTAGCTGTTCTCTAATTCGTATTTATATATATGTATATTAAAATGCTATGTATATATATATATGTATATATATATATATATATATATATATATTTGCTTTCTAGTTAGAATATTGGCTTTATTTATTGTATTGTATACTTTTGTTATGCAGCGTATGTATATTAAATAATTCCAATAAATATATGTAGTCTTGACTATAAGATACGCTGATTTTGGGCAAAGTTTAGCAGTCTACTTCTAAATAGCTAAAACTATAATATATATGTATATATATATATATATAAATATGGCATAACTAATTAAGCTTATTATTTAAATATTTTAGAAGATGAAAAATGTATTTTAGTTTTATTATCCGAATTTATATAAAGAACATGACTGCTTCAACGGTACAAGTGCTTTCTGTATACGAACTGCTCTGCAATAGCTTAAGATCTAAAGACTTTAGACTTTAATATCATATTATAATCATACTTTGTTTAAATTGTTTTGGTGTTTTGTCTTACAGCAATTATCATATACACATGTTAAGCTTAATGAGCTAAGTTTGGTTAAAATATTTTAAGACTTGACTTACAAATAACTACATATTTCTTATCTTAACTTATCTCAAATAGCGTAGCAAACACTTTTTATAGGACTTTTCATTTAGTACTTTTCTCACTTCATTTCTCACTGTCTCTATGATGGGATCAAGGTCCATTTTTTCTTTTTTTTTCAAGGATTAAAAGTTAGTTGCAAGACTCTAATTTTTCTTTTTACGTTAAGTTTGTTTTGGCCGTAACTATTTAAGGGCTTTTACTTTTACTTGAATTGGAAACGCTAAGCAAAACGTTTTAACAAAATCTAGACTGAAACATGATTTATTTTTGTTTTTTTTCTTTGGTGATTGACGCGCTTTGGTTGATTGAAGACTTAGCATAGAAGTGTTGATGTGTTGCTGATGATATGCATTTCAGTAAGTTTTTGAAATCTGTGCTTGTCTAGCGCTTTCCCGCCTGCACACTCGACTCGGGCTTACCTCGGCGATGTTGCGGACAGCGGCGGCAGCGACAGCGGTGGCGGTGGCAACGGTGGCGGCGGTGCACGCACATCTGTCTCAATGTGGCGCTTGTGCGGCGACTGCAGATCGAGTGCCGCATAGCTGGCATGCGTATGCCCAGCCACGCCCAGCGGCGATGTGCGCGGCCGCATTGTAATGGGCGGGCCGCGAAATAGAGCATACGGATTGCCAAAATAATCTTGTGAAGTGGCCATCATGTCGGAACTCTGCACTGAAATAGATAGCGGAAAAATAATTGATAAATATGTAGAACAAAAAATTCAGTGTTAGGTTTGGTAATTTTTCTTGTATAAGTGCAACCGCTCCCATTTTAGACATATGTGCAAGCAATAGAACAGCACAATTTGTGTTTTGCTTAAGCATGTGTCCCACCGCGATACCCAATAAATTTATTAGTATCTGTCAATAAGTACATGTATACACATATATACATATGACAGCATTATAGTAAATAACTAACCTAAAGCAAAATTAAATTTATATTAAAAACATCCTTCAAAATTAAAGCGGGAGTTGAGCCGCCGATCTCTCACTGTGAAACCTCACATATGAGGCAACCTTCGAGTTTAATACATTTTATATAAGAATTGAACATTATTTTTCTCAAATTGTAGTGCAACTATTCATAAAAGCGCCTCTACAAAGTTCAGCTTACTATCTCTCACCGCTGATCTAATTAGTTGACTAATTATTAAGTCAGCATAAACCGTTCACTATATATCAAAGATAGAATTTTATATATTTGCAATCCCGTATTTACTCTGCCCACTTTATTAAAAGCAAATAAACCCGCCTCTATACACGCGCACTTATTTATATTTATAGATACTTTTAAATTGTTGCATGTCTGTAAACCATTTTTATGGGCAGCCATTCAAACTTGACTAAACGATTTCCCAGCTCACATCTTTTTCGTGTCCTGTCCATTCATGTTTTTTAATTTAATAGTCATGTAAATATGTGCGGCACGCGACTGCATTTAATTTTTGTTGTGAAATGAAATTATTGTAACATGTCCATTTGATTGATACCCAGAGCACGGATTCAGCCACATGTCGAACACGCCATAATTGACAGCCTACAGCAGACACTGGACAGCGGACAGTTGACAGCGAAGGACATGTCACGACAACAGAACAGGACTGCGCAATGCATGTAATTAAGTGTCCTGTCCCCGCCTGTCGCTTTAAGTGCTGGCCAATACCACAGTGCTCATAACGAGCAGTTGATGATAGTGTCCACATTCCCGGTAATAAACGCAAACAGCAATTATTAGCGCCTTTGATTGAGGAAGGGTCTCGCCTCGGTGCAAATAGTTGGGGTATAAATCTTAATAACCGCCTTTAACTGTCAGTTAACATATTAGATTTATATAATTTAAGATTTTAATTTAGATTAATATATTTATAGAAATATTTATTTGTACAACCTATCTAAATAAATAAATAAATAATCTAAATAAATATGATTTTAATATAATTAGATCCATTTCTTTAAATACAAATTATTATTATTATTAATTTTTCCCTAGCTGCATTTGCAAAATACTAATTTTTAAGAGTTTAAGTTTCCGCTGGCTACTATCCAAGGTCGTGGATAATAGAATGATATTATGATATAATGATATATATATGATATGATATGATATTACATGATATTATATGATATGATATAATATATGATATGATCGGCTACAAACCCAAATAAAATAGCGGGTGGCTCGGTTTACAATTTGAACTAATTCCCCGTTCATAGGTTTCTTTCATGAATAGATTTATACAATAGACAAACGCAATAGTTAGATATCCAGTATACTTACGTACATATAATTAAAAGCAAAACATTTTCTGCATAAATATGAGCCGGTTTGCGTTTCGGTTTGGCTACTTTGGGTTAGGGTTCATTTTGAAACCTTTATGAAAACTAAACATTTTTTATTTCAAGTTTAATTTTTTCAAACTATCAAACTCTAAAACCGTCAAATATTCAGAACTTTAATAAAAGTATGCATTTTGTATCAGAACTAATGAACAGAAGAGCCAAAGTTTTAGATAATATTAAGCACAGTTGAAATTTTTGAAAATGGGTTACATATTAAAAAAATTAATTTAATTTATATAGAATTTACGTAATTATATTTCCAAATAAAGAACATTTTTATATATAATTGAAATAATTATACATAAAAATAAATTGAATTTTTTGAATATTTAAAAGTAAACCTGTAGAACATATTGGATTTTCAGTATTTTGTTAAATAATTTTTATTGAATTTATAAATATCTTGCCTTAGATATAAATCTGTTTCAACTTATCACCTATTACTCAGATATATTAAACTTATGCACTATATTGAAATATCCTAGAATCCACATGTACAAGGACTAAAAGCTGAAAAGGCACACGCTAAAATCGCATTAAGAGCATATTGCTAAGAATTGCCGGTGGCATTGTGGCCATTAATGCCTGGACGCGATTTTGTAAGCCACTGCTTGGGCACTCGACGGATTAACGCAATTTCCAGCCAATTGGCATCAAGTGCCCGACACATTTGAGCAGCATGCTGAGCCACAATTACGTATGCCACAAATCGCGTTATACACCTACAGTGAACGCTCCATACAATGACCGCACGCGTGCGCTTTTTTAATGAACCTTAGTTTTTTTTCTCTTGTTGTGCTCTCACTCTTTATACTTTTTCCGAACCACCATTACCATTTTGACATAAAACGTGTAATGCACAGAAGGAGATATATTCTAGCTAACACAGTATATATATTCCGGATCAATGTATATACTGTGTACAGAGTATAGACTTGATCGGTCAGATCGGATCATATAGCTATAATAGGAATTACAAGTCATATATTAAATCTGGTATGAGAAACTGTTTGAGTGTTCAAGATATCTCAAAATCTACCCAGAATTGGACTACTATAACATAGAGCTCTACGAGAAATAAGAACATGTATAACGTATAATTAAGCCTTAAGAGTATTTAATCTTCGGCGTGCCGCAGTTCGTCGTGTTTTTCTGTTTCTAGCATAATTTATCGCGACAGCTCAAGTGCTGACTGATTTTCCAGCCGGCTAGCCGAGGCGCGACGCGTTGATGTTGGCGGCGTTTAACTTTTGCATAATTACGTGTAAGAAGAGAAGTTGCAAGCTTGCGGGTTTTTATGATGGTGGCAGCGGGTAGGTGGAGACGGTTCGAACTTTGTAAGAAATTTGACTAAAGGGAGAAAGTCAGCGTATCAGAGCTGCGAGATACGCACACAGTTTAAACTTAGGGAGGGCAAGTTTTTAAAAAATCAAATGCAAGGCGATGGCAGCTCGCCGTGGCGCTAATGGCACGCCCATGCCCCAGAGTATCGTTGACTTTAACTTGTGTGCACACACATACACACACCTATGCAACGTATGCATTCCAGCAAAATACACACAAACACGCGCTTGCAAATCTGGAGCAATAGCGTCAAGTGCACGCAGTCTATGCCACACGGTGCGGCAAGGTGGCACGACTCTGGCAAATAGGCCAGACGCTGTGCGGCGACGGTGGCACCTACGCGCGCATTGGTGTCACCTACTGAACTGAACGGGGAAGCAGGGCACACAGAATGTTGCAAAGTAATCTCTGCTGCGGCAAATTTGCAGCGCGCTGGCAATTGCTGCAGCGAGTTGTGTGCTGTTAATGAGGCAAGATATGCAGTCGGTGTGTGTATGTATGTGTGTGTGTGTGGGTGCGTCTAAGTGCGTTGGCGTCGCTCTGAAGCCCGACAGACGACAACAAATGCAACGTTGACAATGCCGCCGGTTTGTTGTTTTTGTATTGCCTACTTTTGTGCGCCACCTTGTCGACCTTCTTGAAGCACAGTGGGGTCTAATGCCCAACAAAACTTCTAAAAATTCAAATTAAATCGAAAAGAAAATTCAATTCAGATCACGATTACAAATATAAAATAATAGAGCTTTTACAGAAGAGTTTGAAGCACCCTGTGAGAGCATTCATCTAAAAACGCTTTGAAAGTTTAATTGATTGAATTATTTTCTTCACAAATTATGATTTAACTTGTCAGCGCATACTCTTCCAATTGGTAAAAAGAAAACAACACACGACTATGTAAATAGATTAAGTTATACATAATGAAGATAGATTAAGATAAATTTAGTTATATCAGAAGAAGATAGCTTTTTATTTATTTTCCACGAAAAAAATCAAATCGTGCCACTGTGAGTTACCATAAACAAAGTATACTTTTCTTCCAGAGATGGGCGTCTATTAAACGGAGAACCAAACACTTATGAAAATTGTGCTTATGCGAACTTCCAAATATTTTTGGCTAGATTTCATTTAATTATAGCAAAGCTTTCCTTAAATAGTTTTTCAACATATTCGCGAGTTTGACTAATCCAGTTAAGTAAATACTGCTTCCTGCTGGATCGTGAGTGGCTATCAAAGTGAGCGGCAATGCCCTCCCAAATCCCGTATAGTAGTTGATATATCTGACTTACGTAAATATTTATTCTACTTTAGTAACAATAAATATTTATTCTACTTTAGTATTAACAACCCATGTCAATATAAACATATTTGTTAATTTGCCTATATACATATATGCCTATTTCTTAATTTTCTTTTATTTTTTATCGTTATATTATATTGCAAAAAATATAACAATTTTAATAGCTGGCAACTACAGCCCTCTACTTAAACCATACCCCATCTATACCTAAAAGCCTGACACTCGAACCAGGATTCGTGCTGATCGGTTTTAAAAATTTATATATTTATATTTAATCGTATACTTTTTGCCTTTTATCAAGCCAAATGGCCTGAACACCAAAGCTTGCTGAATCCTAGATTCTAAGATAGCTTTAATTAAGTAAATTTGTACAAAAGAAGTCTTAAACACAAGCATACTAAAAATCCTAGAATTTAATAGAAATCCTAGGTATCCATAGTACAAAAATGCCCCACGATAGATTATGTGTGGCTTGTAGGCATGTCGAATGTGTTTTATTTCGAGGCTAATTGATGTGTAAGAGGGAAGCACCTGGCTCCTGGGCTGCAGCTGCCAATTGGGCGCCAGTCAGTTTGAATATTGCTGCTCGTTATGCATTTGCCTGACTTTTAATTAATTGAACTACTTGGGAATTTTAATGCCATAGAACGAGTAATACGCATGCAAAACTTTGCCTGTATTAAACATATTTTTTCTTTATACATATTTTACTCTGGAAAAGTTGTGAGCCGCGTGCTATCAGCGTGCACTATGGAACTTTTGCTGACTTTTACTTTAACATTGTGCTCTCCATCCCCGGCTCGCCACAACTTATAGTAAGTTTTGCAATTGGAGGACAGTGGGAGCTGAGGGGTTGGTTTGTGTGGGGGTTGTCCAACGGCTAAGTCAAGAGATAATCCTTTGTTGTTTTTATTGCGTTAGCCTGTCGTTTTGTGGTTTAGCGCTTTAAGACAATAAATTGAATTTGGCGCCAAGCGAAATGGCCACAAAGGCGTCCAGCTGTGGCATGCAGTAAGCCGGGTTGTGGCCCGCAGCGAGTGCACTTGTTTAGTCAAATGCATAAGCATAAGCTGATTTGCGGCAATTGCATTTGATGCACTTTCTTGACCTCCGCCCCCACTGCAGCTCCCTCCTCGGCACTGCTCTAGCCAAATAGCTGGCTGCTCTTTGTGCTGTTGACTTGGCTATTAGCTTAGCTCGTCGGCAGTACAAATGATATTTTGTTATTTGGTTGGTTTTTGTTTGAATTTTGCGCTATTATTACATAATACAAGAGCTGCCACGCCCGCAGCTGCACACAATTGCAACGCCCATTTCGGACTGCCCGAAAAGCCAGACCCCTGCCACACCCACCGCTGCCCCTGCTGCCATATACGCTCTGCCTGTGCACCACTTTGTTTGCGTGCAATTCCGTAAAGTCCTGTGCGTGCATTCAGGTTATTCCAGCAGCTCAGGCGTTTGACATGAAAAATGCATTTTATTGGGATTATTTTTATATCGTGTCCTGCCATCCGCCCCCAACACCACCAGCAGCAACGCCGCCGTTCAATTAAATCGGCTTTGCCCGTGCTTTGCCTATTTAAATTGGCTGAAAGCTCAGGCTAATGCGCAAAATTTAATTAAATTTACATTATTGTTTTGTTTAGCTAGATGCCGCTCACTTATTTTATTGTTAGAGGGTATTATAAATCCGCCATGAAATGTGTATCGCATAGATTGAGCCATCTCTTAGCCCGTCGAGTATAAATATTCTTGATAAGCATCATTACACGAATTGATATAGCCCTAATCGCCTGTCTATGCAAACTGGGAACGATCAGCTAAGACTTAAGTTCTTGTATGGAAAAGATTTTTGTTTTTCAAGACATCTTGAACAAACTTCTCATATACGAGCTCTTTGATGCTTTATACATATGAGCGAAATCTCAACAACATCGACCTATCATATCATTAATCTTTATAGGACAAAACAGTTGAAAAATTGGTTTTTGTTTGGAAAAACGTTTTGTTAATAGAGATATATTGGCCAATCTCTGTAATTGCGCGCTTCACAATTATCCTCACATATTCGCAAAACCGTAAGCCGCAGGTCACCAAGGGTATTCAGTTTTCGTCCTGCCAAAGATAACCATTTTTTCTTGTTTATTAAAAATTTAATATTTTTAAAATATGATTTTAGCGCTTGAAAACAGTTTTCGCACTTTTAACTTAATTAACGCGACGCAATTTTAGCAAAAATTGACAATAACATCAACAACTGCAATTAGCTATTGTGCTTTAGTGTAGCGGGCAGCGTTAATAGCCAATTATGTGCCTTATTTTCAACTACACACATGCACGCACATGTGCCTGTGCTGAACGTGTGTGTGTGTGCGTGTGTGTCTGTGCCAGTGTCCAACTTCTGCGCATTCAGGTGCAGCTCGTGGCTGCGGTTACTCGCATAGTGTCCCTACGTGCTCGGCTTTGAAACTTTGCGATTTGATGTCGAAAACTGTTGGAAGCCATGAACACCACTCGACATTAGTCTATAATTTTGATTGTGCAAAATGGTTTGTGTTTGTAAAGCGTTATCAGTATTAAAATATGCTGCATAGCACTTAAGCAATGAGCACTTATTTGAGTACTGCCAGGTAGAACGTACTCCTTCGAGTGCTTTACTCGAGAGTACATAACAAGGAACCCAACTTTTTTATTTACTTATAAACCAACTAAATTCATGCAATTTGTCCGAATGTTTTACACACATCAAATCATTGACAATCGCAAGCCTGGCATGAAACCTTGAGAATCGCATAGAAGAGTACAATTTTGGGGAATGATTGATGAGCGTGAGAGAGGGAGGAGGATAGTGATAAACGGTAAGCCAGAGAGAAGCTAAATGAATAAATGAAACACAGATTAGAATAGAAAAAGAAAATTGGATGAGAGACAGATATCAACGTTTTTAACAGAGAATAAAAAAGAAAGATCCACTTTTATAATAATTGTGTATCGCAATTATTATCACCCAAGAAACATATAAATTTCTAAGATGGAAAGTTCTGAGAATTTGAGAGAAAGGCGATATTCATAAATTTGAAGAAATGAGAGACTGGCAAATATGTGAAATCATACCGATCTGTTTTAAGTATACAAGTTCCTAATAAAATAAATGACAAATAATAAGGAATAAGTCTTGAGTCGAGACTCTTGACTTTTATTCGAAAATTATCTGAATAATTAATTGACACAAGAGCGGAGTTCTATCTCCAAATACTCATGCTGGAATATCAACAAAATTGTTTATAAACAATTATCAAACTGGACTGCTGCGATGACTTGTCGCAAAGTCTGATTGTGACTCAACGTTTGGCAACTGTTTATTTTCTTATCGCTATCGTTGTTGTTGCGGTCTTGCAGTCATGAAGCTTTAAAATAGAACTCAAGTTGATTACGCAACGCATTCTCAATTGGACGTAGGTGCATTGAAAATGTTTAACAGCCTCTTCTCCAATCGATATAATAAGAAACGCGAAATTTTCTATGCTCAATATGAGGGTGAGCCTTAAAGTGATATTTATATGTAGATTTTTTATTAATATATATGTACATTTTTCATATGAAAATAAATATATTCTTTTAAGAGACACGTCAGCGATATTGCAATCTGCCCATCTACAAGCGACCTGAAGAGCCTTTAAGCTGTAAGTCTCCAAAATATAATCGAAGAAAAAGAAAACCCACAGACTACGATTACGATGAGTGGTAAGTTTCGGGCTATAAGGGCGGGAGTATCTTCAGGCCAGCGTAAAATCTAATTAGAAATCCCAAAGGATTGCCGGCCATTTTGTGTCGATAGTGGTGCGCCGCGCCATTGAACAGTGGAGCCGCCGTCAATTGATGGAACCGGTATCCAGCCTAGGCAGCGATGCCTGCAGCTGGCGCTCCTGGCCAAGTGGAGCAGATCCAGCTGAGCCGAGACGTTCTCTGCGTCTCGCGGATAAACCCAATTTAAGTCTTAACGAAATTGGCAACCCAAGTCAAGGGGAGACAAGCGGCGCAATCAAATGGCAACAGCAGCTGCCTTTACTTGACGCGGTCAATAAGCTGGGCAGCTCATCCGAGACTTTTATCGACGGGTGGGTGGCTATCTTCGGCATGCCGAAAATTGAATACCCTTATAGATGAGTGACTTGAAATCGTTTTTAGCGAAGACTTATTTCAGACTTATTGTTACTATAGGAGACATATAGAGGTCTTAGACGAATTGAAAAGCTTTCTGTATGAAAACTCATTTTTCAACACATTCTTCCTATACAAATTTATGATATAGTAATCCGTTGTTAATAACATTTGGATCAAGTCTAGTGAAGATATCCTTAAAAAAAAATGTTTCTCATACAAGAACGTCGATTTTCAAATATCTTCTGACTGGGAAAGAAAGACGGATCTATACACGCAAAACTGAGAGTAAGAAACAGACAGACGCCTATATCGTCTCTCCTTTTGAAACTAAAAAAAAGAATATATATTTTCTGTCACCCTCTATACATAGCACACTTCCAAACGAATCTATAATAACCTCTACTAGGGTATACGAACATATAAAACTTTTTTCATTGACCAATTGTAATGGTTCTACTTTGCATTGCAGCTGCCAGTTGCATGAGTCCCGGCTGGAGTGCAACATGTGTTGCAAGCATTTTGGCCAAAGCTGCGAGTTGCAACTGCATTCGCTAGATGATTGCCGCAAATATTTGCTTGCCACACTGTCCAACTGAGCGCAAATCAAAGTTTAGCTAAGCAAGAGCCAACAGTTAGTTACATAATAATCCAAGTTCTTGTAACTAAGTAGCAAGTGCAACCAGTTAATCAAATATAATTCTACTCGGACGTGGCAACATCTTGGCTTGCCTCGCCTTGTTGCCACATTTAATATTTATTGTTAGAGGATTTACACAGATTTACACAGAATTTGCTTGACTAATTTAAATACAAATGACAAGTTGTGCAAGCCGGACGTCTGTTAATTGAGTGTACTGAGAAGTACCCTGTATGCAGTTAAATTCATAAACTCTTGAATGATTCGTGTAGTTTATAATATGGTTTTTTAATTTTTATTATTAAAATTTTGAAATTATAAGAAATAAATTTAAAAGTATAATTAAATGTATAATTTAATGTAAATATAAATTTATATAATTTATTTGGGCTTAGAGTTAATTAAAACCAAGTTGTTTTTCTTTTTAATTTAATTTTAATACCTTTTCGTTAACTATGTTATGGGCATAAGGTACCAAAAACTAGGTAAAGGCAATAATACTCTCACAAAAATTAATAGGCCTCGTATTAACTGACCTTTAGTCGATTATTAAAAGAAAATAAATAAAAATAAAGTGAAGCTTTAATCTCGATAACGTTAAGTAGAGCAAACAGTAAAAAAAAATTTGCAATTCCTTTGTTTGGACCAATAAAAAGGAAATAGTAAAGGAGCAGGTACTTTCCACTCAGCATGCACAGCGAATGCATAGTAAAATATGCATTTATTGCGGCTATTTTGCATTTTTATGAATACCTTTTACCTTGTCGAGCCCAGAACTTCAAACGTGAATGCCGGCACGCAGCCAATAAAGTACACGTACTTAAATGATAAACAGGTGGGGTGCTCTAGTCAGAGGTGTCCGGTTAGGAGATACCCAGAGGCCAACGCCAAGCTGCAGTAACAAAGATTCTGGCTTCCTTTTATACATACATACTCAAAAGCACACGCATATCACAGCAGATGTGCTTCTTCTTCCTATTATACCACACTTTATATGGGAAATGCATTCTTGATTAACTCGGGTGTTTATAATTTGAAATTAATGAAATTTTCAGGGCTTAAATTTGATATACTAAAATAAGTATATACCAAAGCCCAATACCCTACCTTTGAAAATTAGTTTTATCTAAATTTGGGAGGAATTGGAGCATGTAATATGTAAAGTGAAATATTCCTAATCTGCATATACTTTACGAAAATCGCCATTTGAAGGTTAGTATATCCAGCTCTTAGAGCTTAATGATGCTTGAATATAATTTGTGGAGTGAGAAAATATACCCCTCTGACTATTTTCAATAGGTTCAGGGTATAATAGAAGTGGGCCCATATCCCACATGCGTACATGTGGGTTTGTGCCATTTAGGTTATTAACACGTCAAGCGGTATTTGCGTTGACAGCACAAATGGACGGCAGCTGCCAATAGCAGCCGGACGCCGAAGCCATCGCGAGTGGGTTGGACAATGGGCGTTAAGGGCTTTAGGGCGTGTGCAAGCGCTATGCATGCGTAATTTGCCCAACAACTTGAAGTGTTTGTCTGTAAAATTGATAAAGTGCCAGCGACTCCTTACTCTGGTAAGTCATTTGCAATGCAAATCCATCTTTTTGTGCAATTTGTAACTTTTGCTTTTCTCCTTTTTTTTAGAGTTGTGCTACAGTAAAAACTTGGCGGCACATATTGACAGTGCAATTAAATTTTTAATTACCCTCCGTGTGTGTGTGTGTCTGTGAGCTTTGGCTTGTCGAAACATATGCAGACATTAAATTTATTAACAAAATTAATGCGTAAAGTTGGCTATGATGCCAGAGACAAAGGACTTGGCAGAGCCGCATGGAATTTTCGTAAGGACAAAGTGAAAGCAAACAGCCAAAAAGAAATTTTGCCAGACAAAGACAAAGAAATCATTTGAAGCTCTTTCTTTTTAGCGTACGCTTAAGTCAATTCTCTGAAATGTCTGTACTTTGAAATTAACAATCGGAATATTATAAACTATTACCAACTGGTTTAGTGAAAGTTGAATGCTGCAGGAAGCTGGGGTTAACATGAATTACTCAAAGTTAATCCAAGTTTTGTATAATGTGAAATATCAAACATTAAGTGGTTGTGTTTTGATAGTCCTGTTATTATAATACTAAGGGTTAACGTTTAAGACAAACGTTTATCTTATAAAATACCACTAAATACATTAATATATCTAAAGGAATATTCTTAAGCTATCCGGGCTTTTAATTTGCTAGAAGAAATCCTTTAAATTTGTAATATATTTAAATTTTATAAACGAATTCTCATGTGAGTTTACAGTGATCGCTCGCAAATTGGAAGGCTTAAAGCAATTCTAGTTTCTAGATTCTCTTTATAACTCAATGCCATTGGCAAAACATATGCTTCTTTAACTCACTTGCTCTCTGAGCAAGTGGATCCGCACAAAAACGAAGTCGATTGGGGACCTGATCCACAGAAAATAAATGGCTACTCTTTTTTTTAGCTAACCCATCTATATGTGGTATGCCTAGTGGCGTTGCTAATCTTAGTGTTTATATTGTCTTTGGTTTAACTATATTATAAATTTAAATATTTGATTCCCAAATGTTAAAGATTGCCTAATAATTCTCTATACAAAAGTGTTTTAAAACAGAAACTTGGTTAGCATTTTAGAGTTAAGGCTTCTCATGAAGTTCTAATGCAGATTATATTTATATATCTTTCTTTGTTCATATCTCTCTCTCTCTCTCTCTCTCTCTCTTTCCCTGTGCTATATATCTCACTTTTGCTTTCACTTCTTGCTTCCCTCTCTCTTCTATATATCTCACTCTTGTTTTCAATTCCTGCCCTCCCTCTCTCTCTCTCTCTCTCTCTCTCTCTCTTTCTATCACACTCTTCCTCCCTGATACATATTAGTGTCTTGTTTTCTCTTTCTATCTCTCTCTCTCTCTATTTCTTTTATCTGTCTCTCCCTATTATCTTTCCCTATTTTCATCTGTCTCTCGTTCTTTTTTCCCTCTCCATCAATTTCCGTCCATCTCTCAATACCAATAAAATGCTATACTCTAGCATTTTTTACCTTAACTGATTTTGTTGTTCATAAAACCTTGGCTATTTACAGATGCTTACACACACACACACACACCCACACAGGACTCTAATAGTCCCACTGACTGGAGCTAATAACTCGTAAACGCCAACACATTCAAGGCCTTTGGGCAGGCCCATGCGCGAAATGACAGTGACGCGTAACCAAAACACGGCTTAAAACCCCGACAATTCGAGAAACTGACAAACGCATGTGGAGAGGCAAAGCGAGTGCTAACTAAGCGCCGGCAGAGAGGCGACACGGCTGGCACGCTTTTCCGCTTTTCCGCTTTCCCGCTTTGCCGCTTGCTCGCAGGCCAACACAGCGTCGTACATCTTCATTAAAATGCAATGCTTTCTGGTTGCTCAGCGCGGCAATCGAACGAGCGCCGACCACAATCAATCTGACCAAGTCCAGAACCAACCCCACCATTTCCCCCCCCCCAAGCCCAACAATCACGAAGCCAAACTTAAATCGTGTAAGCGCTCGCGCGTGTAATGACAATGGCTGCGCGTGGCTTTGACTTTGACATGGCCAATGGCTGGAGGCAGGCGGAAAAGCGGTTAGTGGAACAAAACAAAAAATAAAGCAGAAAGCCAACAGCTAGTGGCCCGCAGCTAGGACTCTATACTGTCAGCTGTGGCAGCAGCGCGCATCAACACGCACGTAAAAGGCGCATCAACGTTGACGTTGAGGCCGCGCTGTAAAGTCGAATAAATTCTGCAGCGAGTCATCAACAGAAATATAAACAAACATCTTGACTGTCAGCTAAAAGCAGCACCTTATAAACATTAAACGGGTTGATGCACAGCAGGTGGGCAAAGGAGGACAGTGGGTGCAAGTTGTTTGGTAGGGCATGTGTGGCATGTGGCATGTGGAAAGTGCCAGCCAGCATGCTCGTAAAATGATGCACAGATGCACATTCGCCTAGGTGTAAATCACGTAGCACTCCAACGCCTTTTACAGTTACCGTTGTTTTTCACAATAAAATTGAAAAGCAGCCAAAAACAGCACCAAAAACAACAACAACATTAACTAAGCGTGTTCTGGTCGGCAGATACCCTGTATTTAACGCTTAGATGCCGATAGAATTTGTTGTGAGGAATAGAGGAAAGTCATCCAAAAATATAAAAAATCATTATAAGTACATATATTTGTGTGTGTATTTTAAGTGCTGGTTTTGGCGACCTTTAATTCTTTTATTGGCTGACTCGAGGTCCGGGCTTATTAAAATAAAAAGTTTAAGCAATTCAGTTTAATATTTCTCCAATATATTTCGGCTGCACATCGGCAAACCGTCTTCAGGGCATTAAAACCAAGATAAAAAATCAACATTAGAATACATTGAGTAAAACAATTAATTGAACATCTTACATACATTATTTTACACGAATGCGCTTATTGACGTGCAGATTGAAACTGTTTGGCTTCTCAATAGGTGTCTGTACAGGTGAGTGCAATTTTCTGTGTCTGTTTTGTAGTTTAGTCGTTTGTTGGTTGGTGCGTTAATTATGTGTTCTTTAAGAGAACTTACATATCAATTTTGGTGTCTCTAGCTCTGAGTATCTATAATCTGCTTATGATATCCCAAAATATATACGTATATCAAATGTCAAGTCTCTAGCTCTTATAGTTATAGAATTACATCAATCGATGGTTTGTCGTCGTTCTGATCAAGAATTTATGTTTGTATAAACTTAACTATCGTCATCCAAAAATTTAAGCACTTAAATACTTAATGGGGTTTGATAAGGCTTCTACTGACTGTTACAACCACTTGCACAAAACTAAAATACCCTTTTTAAGCCACTGAAATAAGGCATAAAATGAGCAACAACAACAACAACAAGAATAACTACAACGCCAGCAAAACGCAAAAGTTTTAAAAGTAAAATGACAAGCGCACGTGCGACCTGCCACCGAGCCAAAACTCTGAGCCGTAGTCGCATTCCCGTAGATTCGCAGACCCGTACTTCCATTTACGGGCTTTTGTTTACGTCGCGCTTCGCCTGCTTCGCCGCCGCCTGACACTCGCAGCCGTCTCTGGCTGACTTATGGTTAGACATCGATCTACTGGGACCCGGAGCCGGTGCCCTGAACTACTTAAGCCGAAAACTTTATGCATTTCTCGTGCGGCTCATTACAACTCCAACAGAGCTGCAAAAATACGCTACGTATGTAGATTACGTATGTGTGTGTGCGTTGTGTGTGCGTCCATATTCCATATGGCATTCACTGGCCTTGCGGCTGATAGACCCGGTCCAGTAACTGGGCCCTGGTCCCGGTCCAAGCACACGCGTCCAGTATTTTGTTTATTAAAATTAAGTGCCATGGACACTGCCCAGTGCACAGTGGGTCGATCCTTTGCATGCTTAACTTATTCCTAAAGCCCAATGAGAAAATCGTTTTGGACTAAGTCATTCTTGTGTTTTTAAATATATTACCTATTTATGCGGTAGGCGACTGTGAGACTATATCCGCCAAGCTGAGATTTTCAAACTGTGACGTTCAAACTGTGCATCAGGACATAGTGGAATTCAAAAAGGTTGTCTAGATTTAAAGTGGAGATCGTGGCGTAACTAATAAAAATTTAAGAATTCAACGCGGAAATACCTGGTATATATTTAAAGGCTGAGACTTCAAACAGGTTGAATAAAATTTGTTACATACTCCCTCCACTTCGTGAACCGAAAATATATATTTATATGCACAAATTGGTAAACATATTTCGAAAAACAAATAATTATATTTACAGCTAATTTCTTTTACTTTCAAAAATACTTCCGAACTATTCAGCATCATGTAACTAGCCGAATTTCCTTAGAAAAACGCATACCAAAAAATATAGATATAACAAGAGGCTCTAGTCGGACCCGACGGACAGAGGAACGTCTGAACGATGCTGATCGAGAATATATATATATACTTAATGAGGTCGGAGAAGCTTCGCTCTGCCTGTTACATACATTTGCACAAAAACATGATACCATATTTACCTATTTCAATTGGATTTAAGGTATAAAAATAAAAAATCCAATTCCAATTGAAATTTTAAATTTCACTTGCGGTACACATAATTTGTCACCACGGTGCAGTGGGGCACGAGCCGGCCAGCCATTGCCATCAGCTGGCCCGTTTCTATGGCACTTGTTGTTGTTTGTCGACAGTTGCTTTTAATGCCGCACAGCGGCCAACATGTCCCTTTCCCGGCCCCCCTTCCGCTCTCGCCGCTCGTTGCAACCTGATGCACACTTTTTATTATGAGCCGCACACGCACACGTGTCCAGGTGGAAAGTCCGTCTGCTGCGATAGCAGCTGCGTGTTGGCCAAATGACGCCGTTGACGTGGCCAGTCCAGTGGGCTGCAACAACAACAGCAACAACAAAAACAACTGGAATGCAGCTACGTGCCTTTTGTTTTGCCATTAGCCAGCGTCGACAGAACAGAGCCACATTAAGTGATATTTGTTTTACATGAAAATCAACGCGTCCTTGCGCCGTCGCTGACCAACAATCCAGTCAGACAGGCTGTCTCTCTGTGAGTTTCTCCTCTTTCTCTTTCTCCGTCTCTCTTTCATTCTGACTGTTTCTATGCCCTTTTGAGGGTATTACTACTTAGTCATGCAATGTGGAACTCATAGAAAGGACCTCTCTGAACTGCTCTGCCTGTTCCTATGCAACTTTGCATAGGTCCGACTTATGTCGGAATTGGGTCACTTTATCATGTAGCTGCTATAAGGGTCGAAAATTAAATTCTTTTATAATAAACTTTTTGTTTTCCGATTTTTCAAATTTAACATGCTTCACACATATGTGCTTATGTGTCTTATCAGTATACTATATATGTTCTGGTTTTCTGTATGAAAAACTTGACGGTTTTGTCGAAACGTTGAACAAACTCAGCAATAACGTTAACATTCCACCAACATATCTTCAAAAGCATATCATATCAGATTACTTCATCAAACTTATGGTAAGGATATTTAATCTCTAGCATTAGGGTATTTAATCTTCGTTCGTTCGGCGTTCTTGTTTAAATTCTCATTAAATTAACGGTGCGGCCATGCAAATCGCATTTCAACCTGACTGCTGCACGTGACAAGTGAAGTTCATCATGGTTATTTATGTCAATTTAAACATGCCATCAATCTGCGCTGCGAGCTTAGCAAATTGCAATTATAAGACGCGTTAATAATCACACACACGCACGCACACTCACACACACACAGAACTAATCAGCAACAGATAAGCATATAGCCACAAGCCACAATCTGATAATCATCGCGAGCTGCGTTTAACCCACATTACCTAAGCGAAAGTTTTTCGCCTAAATGCTAATACACTAATTAGCTCAGGCTCATCAGAAGGCAGACAGTTAGACACACACACACAAGCCAGGCAAGCTATACAAAAAAATTCAGCTCAGTTTCCATATAATTAAAAATGCGCAGACATTGAAAATAAAAAAATATAAATAAATTCTCCAACTTTTGTGCACCAATAAAAGTGAAAATTACTCGCATATAAAACAACGCAAACATTTGCCCAACTGTTTAAAGCATTTCTGTAGCGCTCTTTTGGGCAACGCGCTTAAATCTTGACGAGGCTAAAATATTTTTTTGATTATTTTTATACCCTGCAATCAAGTTACAAGTGCATTTTTACAGTTAGCACAAAATGCCAAAGCTGCCTATTTTTTTATGACTTAAGCTTTACATCATAAAACAAAAAAATTCAGCAAAATATATAAATATGATATGTAATATGGTCTCGAATTTCTCCTTTAATAAGTTGTAATCTTAGTGAAAAAATAAATATACCCTTTGCAAGGGCATATATAGGCAGATAAGTGTCGCTTGGTATTCCAGTTAATTCAATATAAGCTTTGTATGAACGAGATGTGGGAATTGCCTCTTGGGGTCATATAATTCAGTCACTGAGTAATAAATATGCAGAGCCGGTTTTTAGATCAAAAGGTCCTTATCAAAATACTTGAAGCAAGATACCGAGGCTGTTTCCCGTTTCCAAAAAAAAATCAAAGACAACTACAGCACATTTTCCATAAGAACCAACAACAACCATAATCAAAACAGACAACTCGACAAAGAAAAAAATAGCACCTATAAATTCTGTCCTTGCTTTCCCTTTTTATTTCGGGCTACAGCCTATGTTCTTAGCTTCTGCACTCTTCTTAGTCATTGTTGTGGTTTCTAAGCACTGCTATAATTCGCAAAGTCCCAAATTCATGTCAAATTGCCCGGCAGATTTTTATTACAATTTTGAAACAAATTCATTAATTCGAATAAAATACGTTATTAATAAGTTACCTAAATGTACGTAATAAAAATAGAAATATATTCTAAGCAACACAAGAAATAAAATTCTATAAATTGTGATTTTTGATAATAATGTGGTTTTGGATATAACGGAAAAGTCAATAAATAAATTTTTTCTCTCTACGTCACAGCATTGATCCGTGAAAAAATAGCAAATAGATCTTGCAAAGGATTATTTCTAAGTGTTTTATGGCACAAGCATGTAAGTGGATTTTAGATGAAACCAAATGAAATGTGCCATAAACAATTTGTGACCCAATCGACTGGTACAAAAATCTTTAGGTCCCTTTTAAATTATAAAACAACCCATGGTTGAGCACATTAAGCGACGATCATAAAGAACTAAAGGCAGTTTAAAAGCCCTGTAAATGGTAGCGGTGAAAGCTAGTGGCCAGGGCAGAGGACCGAGGCTGCGGTAGGTGCTGCCATGCGCCGTGCTAGCTGCCGTGCTAGCTGCAGCAAGTTGTAAAGATGTCCAGAGGCCACAACACTAAAGTTTATGGCCACGAGAGTAGGGTATGTGGGCGGGGTATGGGCATGGGCACCTGACTTCCCTGTTCACCTTTTATTGTACCAATCGCTATGCTTGTGGTCTGCAAACATTTATATACCCTCGAAATGTGCAACGGATAGAAGAAGACGTGTTTAAACTCATATAGCATATATATTATTGGTCAGTCGAGTCGGAAAGATTATCCACTTTGCTGTTTCTCTGCAAACTAGTCTCTTAGCTTTAAAGCTTTCGTCATTTAAATCTCTCTTTCTGCTGTTGACTAGATTAGAATCTTGTCATCGGTTGGCTCATACTTCTATATCATATTGCTCCCACTGGAACGCACAATACATAATTGTGTTCTGTTATAAAAAAAAGTTGTTTCTTTTTCAAGATATCCTGACAAATCTTGGCATTTCAAAGTTATGCCAAATCTTATCTACATCAGAGCACTATGTATATAAGAAGAATCGCTCGAGGATTGGGATTAATCGCTTCTCAATTATATGCAATATATTTAGCAACATATATCCAAGGGTATTTAATCTTCGGCGTGTCGTCTTCCTTGCTTTTTTTAGGCTTGACATTCGTGGCGCCTGGCCCAGACTGTGGCTGGCTTTAAAGCCTACAACAACTTGTGCAACCAGCCAAGGGGCACGCAAAACGCGGGACAGCCAAACTTATTTGCTGCCGGCGCCGCACTAAAATATGCAACGCATTTTATGCAACACGCAGTCTTGTAAAAGGGTGGGGGGGAGTGGATTCTTTGGCAACGCAGGTGTCATAATTAATTTGGACGTCAGTTTGCATTTGTTGCTGCCGCGGCTTTTGTCGCCGCTTGTTTGCCAGTTGTAAACAAACTTATTTGGCCGGCCCTGATTTTACAGCATAAACTGCGCTTTCCGCCAATTGCCAAAACGTAACGAATTTTTGAATTATTTAACGAGCGCCTTAAATGGGAGCGCAAAGCGCGGTGGCGGGTGGAGGAGGGGCGTTATAGCTTTATAAACGGATCTCAGACCGTTTTGAATGGGGCTTCAGTCTTGAGCCAGACGTTGTCAGGCACTGTCTGTCCGAGCTGGCTGGCTGTGAATAGAGCGGCAGCAGGCACTGTCCTACATTTTCTCATTAAATTGCCATGCCAAATAGTTGGCATTTGATATAAAGTTAACGCTAACAAGGCGTTCGTGCGGCAAAGCATTGCATTTAGCCACGGCAGAGGATGATCTTCTTTTTTTGTGCCAAACTTTTAATTGGCCAGAGCAACGCTTTAATTGTTTTGTCTTTTTGGCCAGACTTGGGCACAACAGTCTCTGGCTCAGATATATTTGCAGTTCTTGAGCTTTAAAGGAAAAACAATACACACACAAACACACATGCACACTTTTCGGCTGTCATTTGTTTACGAATAGCCAGCTGTAAATTATATGATACAGTTGTGTGCAAGTGTCAATAAAAAACAATGCCAACAACTTCTCAACAACCACATTGGGCCTTGGGATCGCAATAGCACAAGTTCGTGGAGCCCGTATTAAAAACACATAATATTGGCCAAATTTACGGGCCAAAATCTACAACATATTTTGTTACGCTGTAAATGCACTGTAACGTACTTACAGCGCTTTAACAGTGCACAGTTGTGTGCTTCCGAGACTTTTAACAGACTGTAAATGACGATGTAAATTTAAATGACAAAGTTGTTTAAAGGTCAACTGCAAAAACAACATTTTAAAACTATTAAACGATATTTAAAAAAATTAAAAAAAATAATTAATTGCTTTAAGCGATGAGAAATAATAGCACAACATTTTGTAAGAATTTTGTAAGAATGTGTATACTAACTTCTACAAGAGTATGAAAATAAAATAAAATAATGCTGCTCAAAATCTGAAGGACCTTTTTAAAAAAATTAATCTTGTAGAAAAGTTGGCTAGGCTGCTGCCTTGGGATACCATTTCTGGGACTTACATTTTAGGTACATATGTATATCAAATAAAACTTTGAGCATTATTTTTGTGTCATTTTTCACAGCAATAGAATTCTCTGCCTTATAAAATTCAGAGTTTATCTGAGCTCTGCTGCTCGTAAATACAATCGTATGTCCCTTATTTAAGCATTTTATATCTATGCGTTTTATTTCTTTAAATTTAATAGTTTACAACGTTCGATAAAAGTGGAAATAGCAATTTAATAAAGTGAACACCGTGTGGTGCTACTGTGCCAGTATTTCACCTCTGTAAAATGGCACGCCTCCCACGCAGCCCATGAAGCTCATTTCAGTTTAAATTGAATTGAAGCCAAATGCACGCCATGATTTTAAATTGTTTGGTTTGGTTTACATTGCAACAAGCGGCGTCGCCCGGAGGCGGCAGCGGCTGCAGGCGTTGCATACATTCAGGCGCCGTGGCGGAAGCTGGAGCTGGAGCTGGAGCTGGAACAGGAGCTGGAACTGGAGCTGGAGTAGGAGCTGGAGCTGGAGCCGAGACGCAGTCGAGCACAAAACTACACAAATTGCTGACATATTCAAATCAATGCACTGGGGCATTGGTAGTGTGTGTGTGTGTGCCTGTGTGGCATGCATCTTTGCAACAGCCATTCGCAGCTGCACTTGCAAAAACAAATATCAAATTAAATAAATTGAAATGCTTCAGTCCAAGCGCCGCGCCGCCTGCTGATGAGCCAAGGCCAAATGTTTGCCTGGCCCATTTGTGGCCAACACTCAGAGGTCAAATGCCAGTCATAATAAGTACATATACATTTAAACTCTAGCCGCAGCCAATTACATACGGTTGCCACATTCGCTACTTTAAGGCCAAAATCAAGAAAAAACATACCCAAGAGCTGCGGCTAGCATAAAAGCAGAGGCAACATGTCTGCGAAATGCAAGGAAACAAAAAGAAGAAGTTAGAGAAGGAGAATTATTAAAAAAACCTAATGTAAATGTTATCTTGGTCAAGCCGAAGTTTAAATACCCTTTAAGGTATTAAAAAAGAAAACGGAATCTCAAAAATTTTTAGAAGAATTGCTTATTTGGCCAAACCGAACTATAGATACCCTTTAAGGTGTTAAAAAAGTATTTTAGTAAGTATTTAAATACCGTTAAAGCTATTAAGAAATAAGCCAGAAATTTCGTCATTGAAAAATGTTGAATGTTGTTTTTATGTTTATATAATAAAATTAGAAAACAATATTTAAATATATATAATTCTACTGAATAGCAAATTAGACACAGCGTAGTTCTTTTTACTTGTTTATTGTTTGTCGTGCGATACAGAACTGAGCTCTCTTGTACACAATAATGTTATACAGCGTGATAATGTTAATGCTTATGTTAAAGTGTGCGAATGACAGTGTTATTTGGGACTGAGAGATGTACGTATGAATATATATCTAAGTTGCTATGTATGTTTATCCTGCTACAAATTATTTTCTCGCCCACAGGCATAAAAAAAACTATTTATTAAACCTTATATTTTTGTGATAAAGCTAGTTTTTTTTATATATTATCTGTATTATATAAGTCCCTCAAAAGTAATGAGCATTGGTGAGGTTAAGCAAGATATTTAAAATAAGAAGAAATAATAATAACAAATCAAAGATTTTTATACAATCAACCGATTGTTCCCATGGCAGCTACGCGATTGTTCAAAGCATTTGCTATTTGCTGATACGGCTTGACTCAAACAAAAATTTTAATTTAAATAAAACAAAATATACATTTATTACTATCAACTATATAATCTAGAAAAATATGTAAAATGTATTTAAAATTGAGATCCTACTTGGCGTAGACAGCGACTCACCTTTTGATCACAATGTTCTTTATGGCGTTCAATATTTGGGGGAAAATTCCAATGCACCCGGCAAGGGTATTTAAGAGAATAAGATGGGCAGACAACTTCAATTCAAAGCCAAGTCCAAATGACCCACGACACACACAGACGGTTAAACAACTCTCAGCGCCAACGAAGCTCGTAAGTAGATGGCACAGTACACAAACGGACGGAGACAAACGGACAGACAGACAATCAGTTTTATATGACTGACTGTCTGACAAACTGTCTGTCTGTCTGTCTGTCCATCTGACTGCCTTGGCATTGGCAGTACAGACGCGTCGCATACGCCCAGCAGCCTTTGGTGCCGCTCTGACGCCCAACGCGACGCAGCATTGTGTTTTGTTGCAACTTGCAACTATCTTTTGAAATACCCTAAAACCACTGAAAAGGTTTTGAATGGATTGGTGCACGTGTATGTAATAGGCAGAAGGAAGATTCTACAACCTTATCAAGACGTCGAACGCACTCGACTTAGCCATGTCCGTCTGTCCGCCTGTATCTCAGAAACTACAAAAAGTAGATAAATATAAAAATGCATTCGTATGGTGAACAAGTTTATATTGCTGCTCCATATAATTTCCCGTTAATATCGATAGACATAGATTTTAAGACTGGTCTTTTAAACATAGCTCGCAAATTATAAGAGCTGGTCACACCAAATTTGGCATGTAAATATAATATATCTAAAGATACTTGATCTGTCTATACTATTCTAGAAGCAACTTGTCAATTTTGGTGGCTCTAGCCATTAAAACCAAAAAGGACGGACGGACGGACAGACAGACGGACATGGTGAGATCGACTCGGCTATTGATGCTGACCAAGAGCAAGATTATATATATTTTATGGGGTCAAAAATGCTACCTTCTCCCTGTTACATACGCTTGCACAAAACATTATACCCTTTTTATACCCATTATCAATGGGTTCTGGGCGTAATACTCTGATTAAAAAGCTAAAGTCTTGGTATATACACACAGTTGGGCGTCATATATAAGACATAAATATTAAACAAATATCGGACAAGAAACACTTCAGTTATTCCAGAAGGCATTTTACATAATGTAAGGTAAAGCAAAGAAGAGGCAGAGGGAAGCTTTGGGTGTGCTCGTATATAAGTATGTATAGAACGGCAGCTGGATGCTAGGTTGAGGGTATCACCTAGTCGTTCACTCCCGACTTGAGTAATCCCACTAGTTGTTGTTGTTTTGGTTGCACTGTAATCCTATTTTGCTCTTGTTACACTCGTCTTCAAAGTTAAAATTGCAAGTAAAGCTTTTATCACGTGTTTATGGGGGCGGACCGTAAAACCCCTTCAAGCCCCCTGGTCACAGTAAGTAGGTTGTTGGCAGTGGCCAAACTTCGCATTTGGCATAGAAAGTAGCTGCAAATCGAATTCCATTGCCAGGAACGTACTGTTTGCCATGCCCCAAAACAGCAAATACCAATAAAAGTAACTGTAAACTGCGTGCCACACAGCGCCCACTAAAAGGGCTAAAAGCTTTGCCCACAACTCCGAGTTGTTAGCCTGATTTATTGATATGCCATGGATAATGCATATGGAATAGAGTATTTATTTTTATGCTGCATAACTTTGCATTTACTTTTGCCTACAGCCATTATTTGTAATTAGTATTGTGAATGTATTCAGACTTGGAAATACAATTTTTTCTCCAAACATAGATAGATTTTGATATTCATATTGTTTCATTAGGCGTTTTTCATTTGTCATTTAAATGCACCTGCTTGAAGAGTTATGGCCAATTGCCAATTGCAGTGTGTACTGGCATTTATTTTGCTCGTTCGTTAACGTTTTTTGGCCACGGTAACTCGCAGCCCACGCCCTCTCGCCATCCCAAGTTGATAATCATAATGCGCTTTGTGGCGTTGTGTCAGCTTCAAGTGCTTGCTGCTTGGGGCCTGCTGAACTGGGCTGTTGCCCTGTGCCCCGCACAGCGGTGCATATTTTACACAATCTGTCGTGCAGCCATCCCTGGACGTACCCCTGGTAGCCACAGCCGCACCCAAGCACAACTTTCGGCCGAGATTTATCGTGCGACTTGGTCGAAAAGGAAAAATTCTTGTGCCGCACAAAACTTATGCCGGCAATGCCTTTTAGCTGCTGCTGCACACAACAGAACAACTCTGCCACACATATGTACAAATGCCCAAACGAGGGCAGGTTGAAAAGTTATCAGCCAAGAAACAACATATAACCTTATACCTTATAAGGCATAGAAGGCGACCTCTTGGAGCACTTAAAGTGTATATATTCTGGATGACTATAATTTCACCCACTTTTTACCATACACGAAATTCCTTGCACATATTTAGCATAGTGCAACCTTCACAACTACCTGCAATGGGCTGGCTCGGCCCAAACCCCAAATCGCTGTAGGGAAAAGTTTATTGTTTTTTAAGCAATGTCAACCAAAGTTAAAAGCTTTTAATTTGAGTAGAATGAACATAATCATAAAGCAAGTTTTAAACAAATCTGAAGAAGGCATCATATGGCTGTAATATAAAGCGTTGAATGAATTGAATGTATTTCGAAATTTATTATAACTTATCAACCGACGCACAGTAAACTTATTTTAACGAAAAGAAAAATAAGACAATTAAATAAATGATCCACTTTGTCTCTTTTTCGTAATAACTAACTACAAATAAGACAGATAATTGGCTTTCATTGGCTTCTGGCTACTGTAAGTCCGTTGAAATTTTTTAAAATTGTGGAAAATAAAGTCAACGCACATCCCACAATTTTGAAAATGTAATAAGAAAATAACCTTGCCTGTCAAAAAGTGCTTTAACAATCCATTTCGGTCTTTGATTCACTAAATCCTTCGGGAAATGTCGGTTAATTCAAACGGTCTCACAAAAAATTGAATTCTGTTGCAACAGCCAAGCCGATACTGCCATAACTGAACAATTAAGTCCAGAATGAGAAAAAGGCACATACAATTTTAATTAAGGAATTAAGATAAAACAAAACAAAAATCGTTATCGATATTTAGTATCTAATTTATTAAGATAAATGAATTACGAGTTGTATTTTAAATATGAAGTTTGGAATATTGGTTGTTAAAATATAAGGAATAGGAGCTGATAGCAAACGCGTTTGTAACCACGAACCATACGAACTACGCTCTAAAGTTGACTGCCCAGTCAACAGATTTTACAGGCACAACTTAAATCTATTTCTAAACCTAAATTTCAGACGAATTAACTATTTTTAGCACCTTTAGAAAAAATTAGTGTTAAGATTTGGAGAAATATAATTAAATTTTCAATAATAAAAAAATTAGTGTAGTATTTTTTGGCGACGCCCATAAATATTTAGCCTGCCCTCGTTGAAATGTAGCTGCCAACTCGCAGCCTTTATGACAAAAGACTCTGGCATGCCGCTCAAAATTGGCCGCAACTTTCACTCACCAAATTTGGCGATTGGCTCATTTCTAATTCGATTTTGATGAAAATGATGATGATTTTCGCATTAAATTGAAAGTTATTGTGACAGGCAATTGGGTACTGAATGTATGCATAAATTTTGCGATAACTAATTTTATGCATACGCTGTAAGATTTTAGCATTTTAATCACATACGCTTCGGTTGAAATAATCCAGCTAATTTTCATGTAAATCAAGTGCAATTGGCCGCACAGCCTGGTGTTATAACTGGGCAGGCTCAGGTTCAGCACGTCAAAGCTGACAAATGTCTGATAATGGGGTTGCCGAGGAGCACATACCTGATTGTGGCACAAAGTGCATAGTCTGTCTGCCACCTACGCTCGAACTCGTAAGTCCATAGTCAAAAGTTTGGCTAAAAGGCATACCAAAGAGTGGCCCTCTGGTTAGAACAGAACGTTATATGTAAATCGCATTTGGCATACATATTTAGACAGTTGTTTGCAAAAAGAGTAGCAGTCCGTGTCCTGGAGTCGCAGTCCCAGTAACAGTCCTGCCATTCGTCCTGGCATTAGCATATGGGAGCAGCAGTCGCTTTCTGCCAGAGCTTAACAAGCAAAACATGGCATAGGATAAATGACCGTAAGGATATGAGCATGCCTCCCTCTCTAACCAACCCCTTGTCATCAAAAGTAAAAAGGCAACATTTTTGCTCGGGCTGCTTAAAAGTTCGATAACGATAAGCGTACTTGTTTAGATATCTGTCAGGCATAATTGCATTAGCTTTGACTAATTAAAAATGCAGTCGGCTTTTAGGCGCTGCAAATGGTTTCAATACATGAGAAAATTATTGCAATATTTGCCTTTTTGCTTTGAGCCAGCTAATTGAAATGCCCAAAACGGACAGCGGCAAAACCTGGCCAAAAGGAAATTAATTGCAAATGACACAAACATCCTTCAAACGCATCCTTTTTGCCAACTGCCAGGCCAGCGATGACAATTTAATTTCCGTATTGACTGCAAGCCAAGGCAAAATAAAAACTTTCCTAGATCTAAACTTTGCTCAAAGGTGAACAGATGCCCTCCAAATACATATTTGTTATATCTTCAGGCATTTTGCTGGTATATCCAGCAAGGCTTTGACCAGCCAAAATATTTGACTATTCATTTTTGTGCAGGTAAATTTAAACTTTCCACCGACTGGAACTGATTGTAAAACTGATATCCAAAATGTTAAGCATCAAACTTAGCACGAGCAAGGCCGTGAAGCTCTTGCTAAATGTGTGTATGTGTATGAGTATGCATGTGTGTATGTGCATGTGTGTTTGTATGTACGGTTGTATATATGTATGTGTATATGTGTGCATGTATGTATGTATGTATGTATGTATATATGGGTGTATGTGTGTATGTAATGCATTTATTTATGTACATATGTATGTATGTATGCATGTTCGTATGCATGTATGTAAGTATCTATGTGTGTATACATGTGGTGTGTGTGTATGTGTGTGTGATTATATGTATGTATGAATGCATGTATTTGGGTAAATATGTGTATATATGTCGTATTTGTATATATATATATGTATGTGTAAAAATATATGAATTTATGTATGTTGGCATGTATATGTGCATGTGTGTATACATGTGTATATGTATGTATATATTATGTATGCATTTATATATGTACATGAATGTATGCATTTAGTTTGTTTGTTTATATGCAAGACCAAGTTTATCACTAGCTGCGCTCAAAATTAAAAAAAAAAAACATATTCTTAACTAATGCCCTACTACGCGATTCTCATGAATTCAAGTAAGTCTCATAGGCTACACTTCATAAGGAGAAAGCGGTGGCTTTAATATTGGAGGAGATTGCAGCTTAAACGATTGCGTAGACGGCGGCTTCAATATTGGAGGAGACGTGAACTTAAGACAAGGAGGAGGCGGCAGCTTTAATATTGGAGGAGATGGCAGCTTGAACAATTGAGGACACGGCAATTGAAGCATAGGAAAAGACGGCAGCTTGAACAGTGGAGGAGTCGTAGGCTTCAACTACGAAGGAGGCAGTACCTTGAGTAAAGGAGAAGACGGTGGCCTTAATATTGGAGAACGCGGATTAAGCTAAGAAACAGCAGCGAAGGCCGTTGAAAAAACTAGTTCCTATTATAAACCTTAATATTTGTTATTATATTGAAATTAAAAGTAACAATATACGTGTACGCATGTATTTAAAATTCATAAGAAAAGTATTTACAGCTATATCTCTACTCCGCGATTCTCAAAAAAACATGATGAACTTTTTTGTTTAAATTAATTTGGGAAGTGTTTCACATTTTCCGCAAAAAGCATCTCTCCTTGGTGGAAATGAGGTTGACAGATTTAGTAGGGGATATTTCGGGTTCGAATACATATCCAAGGACCTTTTTGAAAATTCATTTGAGACCTGTTGCACATTTTTCGCAGAATGCAATCTTATTCGGTTGAAAATGCATTCAATGGTTTTTTGGGGAAAGTTTTATGTTTCGTCCGATTGGCTTCAATCTTTTTTTCAAAGGCCTTCATAAGATTTAATGAATACGTATTTTATCAATTTAGGAAATTTCCCCCGCAACTGGGGCAAATTGGCGGAAAAGAGTTGTATGAAATTTATTTAATTACTATCATCAAACTCAATTGATACGTATTTCACAAAAAAATAACCGATTCCTAATTCTGGCGGCTTGGGCTGTGTATAAATCATCAATCTACACAAAACTCAGCTTGATTCCCAATCAGTCAGTTGGTCAATATGTCAATCAATCAATCAGGATAAACAGTTTTGTTTATATAAATATATCTTTATCAAAACAAAGATACTGTTAAAAAAATGCCTGCAACAACAACAATTTGCCCAGACAAAAGCTAGCAGAGCGCCCAGCGCTACACATGCCACATGCAGGGCTGTAAGGGGTAGGGGGTGGGCTGGGGCAAGCTAGAGACCAGACCAGACCAGACCCCCAAGCAGCCACAACAAAATGCGCTTGTTTTTGTTTGAAAGCCATGTTGTTGCAGTTTTCCACGCAGCCGTTGACAGTCGCGACAGTTGTTGCAGACTCCACTCAATGCCGCACAACGTCCCGCCCCGTGCGACGCACCCGCAGCCCCGCCCACGACTCAATCGTCTGACGTTGCGGTTAATGAAAGCTGCGATTTTACAGCTAAAGAAAATTGGGTCGCCGTTGCTCGGTTCGGTTTTTGCAACTCGTTTTACATTTACTGCCATTTACTGGCATTTTTTGCCGGCTGCCGACAACGAGGAGCCAAGCGGCAGACACGCTTGAGCGGGGGGAGAGAGGGCTTAGGGGCATGCTGTCTGCGTTGCTTGCCAATTTGTGTCGGGCAACATCCAGACACAAACGTAGGGTATACCCTTATATAAGTTAGTTGACAGTTTAAAGAGTTGACTTAACGTTTGTTTATCTAAGGCAAGTCTAGAAAAGGAAGTGAAATAAAATCGCAGTTAACTTTATGAAGCCGTCAACTTTCTTATATACCCTATAGCAGCATATAGCAAAGATAACAGCTTTAGAATGCGGAGCGAAGATTCATTTATCTTTAATTTTCTTAAAATTTTGAATATTGTAGTTTACTATTTGATGGCGTTCTACCCTTATAAAGAGCTTAGCTTATCTAAAGCATAATCGAAAATAAATACATAAATTAAACAAAATAATAACTTATTTAATATTTGATTTGAATATATATAATAGCGTAAGACCACGGTTGTTGTGTCTTCTTTTGTTAAGTTGAAAGCAATTTGAAATAATTAAATATATAAAACCCTCTTATACTTTATATTCAAATATATAAATAAATGAAGTACTTTTTATACTCTACATTCAAATGTTTAAATAAATGATGAACTGTATATTTTAATGCTTAGGGCTGCATTAAAATGTAGAGTAGATAATTTATTTATGTAGAGAATAAAGATTATTTCAATCATTTTTTTTAAATACCTAGTGGAAGTTCATTACAAATGATTTTCAACATAAAAAGAACAATATAAATATTTCATATTTAGAACATGTAAAGGAAAGTACTCTATATTATAATGCTTAAAGCTGCATTATATATAAAAACACATATCTGGACATTTTGTGTAGGGTATTTGCACAATTCGGTTGCTTATAGATAGATAAGCTTAATTTTGTTTACAACTTTTTTCTAGGTAGTTTTTAGTAGACAAGGTATTAAAGAGACACATTCCAAAACAACAAAGACATGACTTCGAGCCCCCGACTAGTGTTTGGATGCATCTGAAAGCCAGAGTAGGAAATGCTGAATATAAAAAAGTTATTTGGGGCTTGCCCAGTGTGAAATATATTACATCTGTAGCTAGTTAAAATTATATGCAAGCTACATAAAAGAAAATAGAGAACAACTTGGAAAGGTCAGACACTTTAATATACCATCTTTAATCTTTACAGTCTTTCATTTGAAATAAAAGCTCGTCATTTTTTGTTATTCTATATCGATTTTAGTTTCTGCCAGTTTTATTTTTTGAGACTGCAAATAGTTTTAAGAGCATATTTAATCTATTTAGCGCCTGGTTAACAGCTCTTTTTTTTGCCAATTGCTTGTTGGCGGCTGCAGCCATAAATAAACGAACGCCCACAGTTTGATATAGAAGATTACAGAGAGCTTAAAGTTCGGATTTTCGCTTCATGTGTATTTGTAGTGGAATATTTTCACGCCTGAATGGCACACATTTGTCTTCTCTGTGGATTGCCAGGGCTTCTCAACGTTATCATTTTAAACAGACACCGGCGCAAACTAACAGGCCAGCACGAGCTGAAGGGCAGTCGGGCAACAAGGACAAGGACGGCTTGGGTTGCCGGCCAGGCCGGGAGCTGCTGGCCAGCAGCTGGAGGCAGAGTCGGGAAATATAAAATGCGCTTGGCTGTATGGGCAACAGCTTAAAGCCAAATATGTGAGCAAGCATCAAATTGGTTTAAGCTTGGTTAACAGCAAGGTGTAAATGGCACACACACACACGCACACACACCTGAACTAGCCACACATGTCCAGCCTTAATGGACTCTGAACTGTATTCGGCTCAAAGGCATATTTAAATGGACATTTTCATAGATATATTTCGAATTATTTATTACGTTTTGGCATTGTTGATGCTCTTTTGGTATTTTGTGGATTGTAATCAAATTAAATATTGACGCCCAGTCGTTGTTGTTGTTGGCCAAGCAGGCATTAACCGCAGGCCCAATAAAAATATAACCTGATCCCATTCCATACTCTTTCGATACAATTTTCCAGCAATTTCTCAGTTTTCAAGTCATTTTATTACTTTGAGCATTTTTGAGCGTTTTCGCCAAAAAGTACTTGTCATGCATTTTTAAATTGAAACAATTATGTGGCAGCTGCATTTACCATAGATAGTTCTGTGTCTGCCTTAATTGGCAGCCTGTCCGTGTCGACAATCCGACAGACTTCACATGTAAAACGTTTGCCCCTTGACACTTGACTGGCAATTTTTAGTCAATTTTGTGTGCACACTTTTGAGCCTGGAAATTCATTTAACAATTTGCGGTTGGTTTAATAATTGCTTTAGTGCTCGCAATTTTGGCAAAATTTGTGTAACAAATGCGCAAAGAAATTGCGTAAATTGATAGCAAAATATGTTTAACCTAGGCCAACTGGTTAAATTTTTAATTATGATGGAAATTATCTTAGAAAATAGTCTTGTATGGCTAAAGTCACTAACACATGGTTGTTTTTCGGAATATGAAGGCTTCCCGTTTGATATGATCTATGTAGGTTAGAGAGATATTATTCGTCTGTATACATGCATTAGTCTCAGAGACCATAAAATCTGGAGGAACCAAATATGATCTACTAGGTAACTTAAAGAGATATTCTTTGGTCTCAGGGACTGTGAAAGCTGGATTAACTATTTTAATTTGCAGCACTTTTTAGCTTGTTTTAAGATTTACAAACTAATAAAAAAATGGTCAGATTCGTCCGGCTAGGGGTAACAAAAAAGTCTCAATACGTATACTTGATCTTATTCCTTGCCTCAATTTACTATTGCAATATTCAGTACTGAACACTTACAACACATCACACCTTTCAGGTAAGGAATGCCTATTCAACATTTAAATTTTCCGACGTTATTTAAAAAATAAATATGTTTTAGAAAAATAATATTAATGTCTTTTTCTAGTTCCGAACGTTTAACAAATTAGAGAGATATAAAAATTTTAAATAAAATAATATTTTTTACACTGAAAACTTCACGCAAGAAATTTTTTGTCTTCTTATTAAAAGCAGATCATTCCTTCTATTAAATTAGGGATTAAAAAAGGAAAAGGAGCTGCTTCTCTTTTTTTAAGAATAAAGTTGTTAAAAAAATATTGAAGTAAAAAATCTATTAATTTCAATATTTATTTTTATGTATTAATAACATTACAGAAAATAATAAAAACATTTGCAGCTAAAGCTTGGGTTAAATAATTAAAAAATAAAAAAATGCACGTTGATTTTAACTTTTGCTTCTTTATTCGATGGCCTTTAAAAATATATTCAAATAGACGTGGAGTTCAAGATATTAAGGACAGATTTACAATTTTCAGGCTCGGAAAAAATTTGATTTAAAAATTGTTAAGCAAAAAACTTACCACGAGCAAGATCGAGATATACCCGCTAGTCTCTCATATATATATATACATATATATATATATATATATATATATATATATATATATATGATATATGATATATATATATATATATATATATATATATATATATATATATATATATGATATAAGTAGTTACAGCCTCTCAAAGTACTTTGTAGAACAGTTCATAGTTTCTTCTCTTTAATTTTGAAGCAAGCAGAACAGCACAATTCGAATCAAATCAAGTGCAGGGTATTTAAACGCAGCATACCACAACATAGCGCTATAATTTTTTTAATTGTTACTAAATTTACTAACTAAACCAACTAAAAAAACGCCAAATGCATTTAAAACACATATTTTCATACTTATAATTAATGTAATTTAGCACACTATAATTCTGCCCGCACTGCGAGCATTTCGCCTGTGGCCATGTTAAATTAAACAATTTGTCGCTCTGCAACAATTAATATAATTTAATGTTGCAAATAAATTATTACAATAATAATACGCACTTGCAGGCCTAAATATTAGTTTTTGGTAGCCTGCAACGGAAGTTGTCTAAATAAATGCATTAATAATCAAAATATTATTAATGTGCATTACGATCTTCCTGTCTTTTGCATGCCTCATAAAGCCTGCCCCTCGACCGCTCTCCGCGTCCGCCTGCCTCCACAGCTGTGACCATTGTGACAGCTTCAGACAGTTGAGAGTTGTTTGTTTGACTGTTTATTTGACTGCCCGACCGTGGATTGCACAAGAATGTCATAGGCTCATCATCAACATGCCAACGAAATCGAATTACTTCCGTATGTTGTTGTTGCCACACTCACACACACACACGCATGTGTGTGTATGCCCCACTGGCAGTCGCCGGACAGAAACAATAACAACAATTGCCCTGCTGTCGAGTCCTAAGTCGACACTGCCCGTTTTTCCACTTGCCACATATTCATGCCACTTGCCACACGCCAGGCTAACTTGTTGGACTTTGCAACGGTTTGTCTACATGTTCAGCAGGCAGCAGTTCGGCTTACACACAATTTACAAAATAACCTCGACACTTGCTCACTCACAGACTTTACAAATAGACAGACAGCTACCCCCCCTTCGACACACCCTCAACAGCCCATTTCTGCTCCTTCTGCCGCGTGTGTCATTCAGATAGGCGAGTGTGTAAATTGTCTTGTGTAAATATGGAAATTTTTTTCCCATTTTCATCTGTGTTATTGTTGTTGTTGTGGCTGCAGCATTTGCGATGCGTGTAAACAAACCAAGGCGTCGGCTTATAAAGTTTTGCATTTACAAAAGGAAACGCTTAGAAAAATGTTTGGATTATTTAACAACGATAAAAACTAATTGGAATTACATGTTGTTCTTACTTTGTGAACTGGCAATAACTGCAAAATTGAGCAGTTTATTTGCAATGGAAACTCAGTATTTGTTGTTTTTTTTGGCATAGTTGATACTTTCTGGTAACGGTTTATTATTCTTAATATTTTTGTTTTCGATATGATTTGTTTTGCCTCGAGGCTTTATGCAAAATTACAAATCTGTAAAAGAACATCAAGAAAGAGCAACAATGCAATTTGCTGCATTTTAAACTATTGTTATTTAAATAAAATCTTTTAATTTTTGATTATAATAAGTTAAACGCCGAACCTCAAGCCAGCTAACCAAATTTTCTAAACTTTTTATATATTTTAATATGTCTTGTCTAATGGGTTCAATATTTATTTATTTTATAATTTATTTTTTTATTTTGTAATTAATTTTTCTTTATTAATGCTGCACATAAATTTTAAATAATATATTTAAGTAAAATAATCTTTATTATTTTATTTACTTTTTTTTATTTATTTATAATTTATATTATTTTTTATTTTTATGAATGTTTAAAAGGTAAATTAAAATAGTTTCTTGATATCATTTACAGTATTAAATTAAATTAAAAAATGTCCAATAACTTTTCATCATTACTTTTATTATTAATTTGCTATTATTTTTTTATCTCTTATACTATATTTACATATTATTTAATGTATTATTTGAAAATTCGGCATAACTTGTATTTATTACTTTTATTAAATATGTTTATTTTTTTTTATAATATTTAAAAATTCGCAATTACTTTTATATATTACTTTTATTTGATCTGTACACTAAAAATTCTATTTAAAACAAAATTTTACTACGCATATTTAAATTTGAAAGAACATGTTATTTTAGATAGTTAGTTATTAACAAATGTAATTATTTTATCTACGAATTGTTAAATAAAATTTATTCAAAATTATAAGAAACAATGATTTATGAAATGAAAAATTATTGTGAGAATCTTTTGACAACACTTTCCTGCTTAGCGGAGAAAAATGTTTCAAATTTGCAATCGCAAATAAATTCAAATAAAAGGTAGCTAATAAAAATCTATTATTTATAATAAATAAAACTAAATTATTTTTTAATGATTATATTTTTGTATACTTTTATAGTATACATTTTTTTATTTATTTAGTCATTTTTTTGGTTTCCCTTTGATTTTATTAATCGATCGCTTAGTGTATTATATTTTGACAAAATCACATTTTTATTATAAATAATAATTTTTTTTTAATTTATTGAAGGGAAATTTCATAGCTCCACTTAATCAATTATGTTATAATTTTATTAATTATTATACATTTACAAAAATTGAAATTCAAAAATTACATTAAAAGATTGCCTATCACTCGAATAGCAATTCGGCTTTGTTCAAATCAACTCACATTTTCTTGACATTTTCACATTTTTCCACAGCACTTTTCCTACCTTTTGTGGCACACAAGCTGAGCCACTTGCCAAGCAAGGCAATATCATAAACATAATCAACACTTAAGCATAATGGGAGCATGTAATAATAGATATAAGCAAGAAATAGCTGCCTTGTGGCATGAAACTCACCTGGTATGTTGTCTATGTGATTTTGCAGCAACTTGTTGACTTTAATAAAAACTGCACTTTTGTATGCCGTAACAGTGGCAACAACAAGTTCATCTACTTAGTGTTAGTTTTGATGTTATAGTATCTCAAAGTAATGTTCACTGAGCACGAAAGGCTAATAAAATTACACACAGGAGCGCAACAGAACACAAAAAAAAAAAAGAAAAGGAAATCAACAAGAAGTACGAGGCAATATCTTTTCACTTAGCACAAAAAGAAATCTCTTAGACTGCAATTTGCTGCATGGCGATAGTGCAACTGGAGCGTCAGGTTACATGCAACGATTTAGTATCGTTGACAACTAGCAATTTTTTCATTGTCCCCAAAAACTAAACTCAAAAAATTGGCTGGGGTGCTGGCGGCCTTTTTTTAACGAGTCAATTGGATGGCCTGCTGTTGAGGGCTTAGCAGCTCTTTAGAACTTATGTAAATAGCGCTGTAAAGTTTACAGTGCCGGCTTCTGTGGTGCGGCTTACAGACAGTCTAAATGTTGCCTAATTGTTGGATCTTCATGTTACACCGCACAGGCAAAAACACACTGAAAAATTGGCCAAGTTATTAACTGGCTGACTTGCTTGGCTGTAGGATGTGCTGTGCGTCCTTACTGAAGGAGCAGCCGCGTACAACTGAATGCTAGTGAATGTGCAAAATGCGATTGTTGCAACGACTGACTGTCCTGGCAAAAGAAGCGCAGCAGCAGCAGCACCAACTAATACATAGACGCAGGGCTTCATGTGCATGTGTCGTCGCATGTACATAATGCACGACGGACGAGCTCTGCACGAAGTAGCGCCTTGGTCAAGGGTTGTGTAGCTGCACCAACCCCCTAAAACGCCCAGAACGCCCGACCCTGTCATAAGTTGTAGTTGTAGTTGGAAACCAACGAAAAACAGCAGAGCAGCTAAGCAGCGCACAGCGCAGCGCAGTCGGCAGTGTTGCAAGCCACACGTTCGTTCAACGGCGCCCCGCATTCTGGCCCACATCTAGCCGGCCACTGTTGGCGTTGGCTTAGTGCCACGCAACTACAGGGCACTTTACAGTTGCAGCTTACATAGCAGCAGCAGTAACATTCATTCTCTCTCTCTTCAATTGCGCTCTCACGCGCCTTGCAATATGCCGGCTCTTATCAGTTCTGTATTTAACAGCGCTCTGTTAATTCCGCCTGCAGCACCTAGCTTTCTTCTATGAATGTTTTTTTTGCTGTTGCTGCCGGCTTCGGCACTGACTCGTTTATTATGTAAAAGTACAAGGACAAATATATGTATATAATATATATATATATATATTTATATATAAATATATATGTGGCTGCATTTGAAGCGTGTGCGTGTGCCAAGTGTTGGGCAAACAGGCAAAGCAAAGCTGACAGCAGTCGCTTAACAGCTTAGCAACAATGCAGCCAGCGCCTGGGGAGTTGCCAAAGCAATTGACTTAATGCGTTCGCCTAATGCTTAAGTACATGAACTAGTCTCTTCAATGCGTATCAAGGTTAAAGTTTGATGGCTGCAACGACAGCAATTATGCAATCAATACCGTGTCCCCTGTCGCTCCTTATTAATTGCAATGCAAATTCGCCCCGGGTGCCCTACTGTGGTCGTTCACGCTTACACTTGAGCTCGGCGCATTTACAGGAATTAATTCTATAATTAGAAAGAGAAATATCAACAGCATGAACGGCGGCAGTGCACAAATCGCACAGCTTGTTGCCAACTGGGCCCCTTTAACAGAGCGCTGTTAAGTCGGCACTGTTAAGTGCACGGCACGTGTTTCTCTCACGCTACTCAACGCACGCACACAGCTATACAGCGCGTTCTTTTGATTTTGTTTTGATTAATAACTTCGCTGCTGCTTATCACACACACACACATGCACAATAAACAGGAAATGCAACAGTGTCACGTGGCCGGCATTCTGTATTCAGGCTCTCTTTCACTCCCACTCGCTCTCTCGTACACTGTAAAGTGAAGAGCGGGCGGCGCTCTGTTTACAACAGTGCACTGCACAAACTTGGCCACGGTTAACTTTTTGGCGCCCTGCAGCATGCAACAAAAGTGTTCGGCCCATCGAACATGTTGCGCTCAACGCTAGCCGTCTCGCTCGCGCATTACCCCGCCAACAAAAGACAAAACATTTGTCGTGCGTACAACAAAAAATAAATTTTTACATAAGACGGGGGCTCCACCTACAGAACTTCAGTAAATTGATATGTACACCTACATATTTACGTATGTACCTATACATATATGTCCGATCGGAGAACGAATGAAATGCGCGAATTACTCGTTGTATGTGTTCTCGTTTTAATTGCTAGGCGTTGTCTTAAAATCCATTTAAATGTTGCATGCATTTTTGGGGCAGGTCGGGGTTTTTTTTTTGATTACCAGTTGCACGGAAATGAATTTCGTATTAAACGAGGTTTATATTTGGGCTATATCTTTTAGGTTAATTCTGGATTTTGCAGCCAACAAATTCTTTAAAGCTTTTCAAAAATTAATTTGACTTTACTTGAAAGGAAATGTTTTTGGTCATCCGTGTTTTTTAGATTAATCGGTAATGTATAAATCAATTCGATAGCAAATACATTCACAAAATAATTGTCTGCTTTCGGCAATAACAATAACAAATTTGTTCGACAAAGAAGAAATTCAACACAAGTCTTATAACAAAAAACCTAAACAGATTCTTACTCCCAGATATTGGTTACGTTAGACCAGGGGGGTAAAGTTCAAAAGTCCCTTGTCCTTTCAGAGCACAAGTTTGTATTTTAATTTCTTACATAAAAATAAATAGAAAATTTAAATGATAACAATAGTTAAAGTAAATTTAGCTGCCTGAAGTAGACTATAATAATAATCATTATAAAAATAATAATAATAAAATTTATAATAATAATAATAAAATGTATAATAATAAATAAAAATAACAATAATTAAACTCCAAATATCCTGGACAAATATTTTTGAATAAATACTGTTTTTTATATATACATATTTATAATATAATAAATACGTATAAATTAAGTCAGAAATTTACCAATCTATAAAGAAGTTTATTTTATTATAAATAATTTTGTTATCTTTTGTACATTAGAAATTTGGAAATTGAACTAAGCGTTGAAATAATGGAATATTTAAATTTGAAATTTTAATATTTTCGTTTGCTTCAAATGTGGATGCAACCCGTAGAAACTCCTCCTCTTGCAACATGTTTGACGTAAACTTCCCCAGCATTGGGCTCCCTACAGATTTGGCATTTACTCCGCTACCTTTGGCCATTGCCATGACTCTTGTTGTTGTGGTACATGTCACCTACATACACACACACACACACATATACGCGCGCACACACAGCACGACGAGTGCGTGCGTCGTTTACATAGGCTCCATTTGGCCAACCAACGACGGGCTTTCATGTCGCCTACATGGCTCGGTATATACAGCGAGGGGCATGGCGCGCGGAGCAGCTCGTCGTCTCATTCGTCGGCCGTTTGTCATGGCCCTCGCCCACAACCTTGCCTCGAATTGGGGCAATACAATGTTGCTCGTTTTAGCCGAGCCTGGCTTCGTAAGCGTAAGCCTGGCCGAGGCAAGGCGCAGTGCAGCGGGCGGGGGGCGGAGCATAGTTTACAAAAAGTATTTGCAACCAAAATGCATTTAAATCAATTTTTGGTTTGCCGCTTTTTTATCTCCTTTTTTTGTTGTTGTTTTTTATGTTTTACCAATCGCTGAGTTCTTGTTGGTTGCATAAATTTTAATCTTAATTAAATGTCATTTTAATATCAATTTAAATTTCCTATTTATTTGCACCGCTCTGCAGTGCTTGTGTACGAGCCGTAAATGCTGGAAAATTCGCTCGGGAAAACTACATTTAGTTAATGCAATGCCCAAAATACACAAAACTAATTTAGCTGAAATGTTTTTGCTTACAAATTTGGCAGCTTTTCATCAGCGGAAAATTTTCAGAAACTTGGCTCAAAAACACAAGGAAAAACCAGCTCAAACTCTGTGTTGTCTTGTGTTTACAACTGAGCAGCAGCATTTTCCAGAAGAATTTCATGCATTCGCATTACAGCTCTGGCGACAGGCAAATGAGTCGTGTGTGTGTGCGATTGTATGTGTGTATCTTCTTGATGAAAATGCCAAATGGTTTGTGTCTCTTTATGGGAATTGTTGTTTGTTCTTCTCTGGGCTTTTAGTTTGAGCAGCTGCATATTTAGCCAGCAGATAAGCAGCCGCATTATACTTAGAAGCGAGATATATGTATGCCAGCGCAAGGCGCTCTAGATTTTCCTAAAGAACTAGAAAATGCTCAGGCAAAACAAAAAAAGAGTTTATAAATATAAATAAGTAAATAAAATAAATGAAATAAGTTGATGTACGCTGCAAACAAAGCAAATTTGTTATTAGCTCACGATTTTTTTTAAAGTAAATGCCAAACAATTTACATATTTTTTAATAATGAACGATGTTAAAATTTTGTATACTCTGAATCTTTTTTGTTCTTTGAATTACGTTTGTCACATCCATTAACCAGCTTTGAAGCTGGAAAAGGAATTATTCTTTAACTTTGAAGATCAATTGACCAACTCATGGCTTATATATTTAGTCAACATATCCGACAACAACAACGAGGATGTGGTACGTAGCGGCTTATCTGATTAATAATAAGATAAATTTAAATAATAATAATAATCATAAAAATAATAATTTAAAAAATACGATAGCAATAACAATGATAATAACAATAATAATAACTCAAAGTAATATCACCACCCATCTTATTTATTATTGATTATTTTCTAACTTCACTTTAACGATATGCCAACTTCCAAAGTTCTCTCTTTGAAAATATAGTATTAGTTATAAGAAAACATATACATATAGACCCAAATAACAATTGGATCCTGTACATAGCCGAAGGCGTCAGCAGCCAGCGGAATATGTTTCTAGTTTAGTTTTAACTAAGGTATCCTACACGTATGGGTATAGTGTTATTTGAAGTAGGCCATTCTAGTATTTAAATAAAAGAAGCAAAAGTGCTCTTGTCCGAAGTGCACGACTAGGAGATGCCTTAAACACAACAACGAGCTTCTGTTAAAAGTATTCTAGCTTCATTCTCTACATATCAGACATCAACGCTTATATAAATACATACACACACACACACACATTCCATTGTTCCACATTCCATTGTTTCCTTGATTAACTAGGGTTTTAAGGTGCGTTCTTTATTAAATGTCCAAGTCTTAAATTAAATGAATATAAAAGAATATAAACCCAAGGATATTGCACCCAAAATAATTCTAAAATATTTCTGGAGGGAGCTGGGTAGGTATCAACAACAAGAAATATTATGGTTTTCTATATACTCTCTTATAAGCTTTAATTTTAAATAAAATCGATCATCTTGTACACTTTGACATCCTATATTCAAAGTCTCAAGTCTCTAGACTCGTATGGCCTGGATGTGGTTATAAAAATAATCATAATAGTTTCGTGTATGCCTAGATTTCTGAGCCTTGCCCAAAAAAATGCCCCAACTTGCGTTCATTCTCTTGCTCCAAGCCTCATTAACCGCTGTAAAAGTAATGGCCACAAGGCATGACTGCTGCTCCTGCTGCTCCTGGCTGCAAGGACATTTTAAGCATTGGACATATTTTAAGCGCAGCGCATCCTGTTAGACAAGCAAGCCAAGCAAAGCCACTTCAAAGCCAGCTCGGAAAACTGGAAAACTCAACAAAGGAGCACAGGACATTCGGCAGGATCAGGCTGCAAAGCTCAGGAAGTGCAACTGTAGCAAAAGTTTTTGCTCGTGCCGGCTGCTTAATTTTAATTATGCGCCGCTTATAAATTCAATTGCATTTAACAATTACAAACAAGTTCGGCTTGTTTGGGGCCAAGCAGACAATTTTTACAGGATTACATTTCGGCCAGCCAAATGGGAAATTAATCCGCCAAACTTTCGACGCGCCAAAGACAGCGCCTTATGCCAGTTATCCTGGCGAATAGCTTGTTAAACAAGACTCGAGCTGGTGCAGTTTTTGCAAAGTCTTAGTTTTTCAAGGACTCCGAAAATTTGCTGGCCCTGAACCCTTGAGTTTTAATAATGATGACTGGCATTGACATTGGGCGGCAATTGTTCAGCAATTAATTATTCATAATGTGCACTCGAATGAAGTACACTTCACTGTAACACGGTTCTTTGAGCAAATATTCATTTGCATTAGGCCCGAAAAGAAAAAGCCTTTCACTTGCTGTGGGCAGAGCAGGACAAGCCACAAGACCTGGCCGAAATTAAAATTCAAATGCATGTCTGGCAGCCGCAAGGCAATAGCCACAAAAGCAGCTAAGCAAAGAAAATGGCAAACGGCAAATGGAAAATAGAAAAACTTTCACTGGCATACAAATACAGCAGGATTTTGGCCCTGACAGAAATTGAAAATCGTGCGCAAAATTATAAAATATTAATCGTAGACGCATTGTATCTGAATTAACTCCACTTCGGCGGGGTAATTTATCCGACTTCATTTTGTCGCGACGTGCTCAAGTTTTGTGCCAGCCAAGGCAAATGAGATTTTCCGCTTGCGAAAAACCATGGCCAAAAAAAAAAAACAAACTTAACCTAAACCAAATCCAAATGCCAAAGTGGCAAAAGAAAAACTAATTTCATGAAAATGGCTGCAGATGTGAAATAATTTTCCGACAGCCCGAGCATCCCCAAAGGCAACTATTGGCAGCTTGTTATCGGCCGCTCGTTGGGGCTGTGAGTGGGCTGGGGGGTGTGGTGTGGGCGTGGGCGTGGGCGTGGTTCCTGCTGCCCTCGGGCATTATAGTTTTAGTTTTTTTTTGCTCCTTTTTTCACACACTTTTTTTTTTAAATTAGTTGTTTATAAAAATGTGTATGCATTAGCTTGGCTGAAAACTTTCTCAATTGTTGGCAAAGAGAAATGTGAAGGTAAGAAAATTGACAGAGAATTTAGGCGGGTGAGCAGAACACTCCGAACTTTGAAAATGCATTTAAAGGCTTTGATGAAAAAGTCCGGAAATTGGGTGAAACTAATGCAGCAAAAATAATTTATTAATTAGCTGGCATTAGCTCAACTACTATCGATGAGCTAATAATACTTATCGCATATCAGTTTTTTAAGAAAATTAAATTATGAATAAAGACTTTTAGAAATATTTTAGAATTGACATTGATCAAAAACGTTTTTTTTATTTATTCCACATTTATATTATATGCCATAATAATTGTCATTAACATAAATACAATCGATAGTTTAATAAAAATAAATGCACTTCGCACATACTGTACATATTTTTCTTAAGAAAATTAAATTAGGAATAAAGAATTTTAGAAATATTTTCTATTTAATCAGCAAAGTCTTTTATTTATTTTACATTTATATATATATATTGTCTTTTAAGAAAATTAAATTATGAATAAAAACAGATAGGAATTATTTAATTATTTACCGTATTAAATGCGATCAAATAATGAAATCTGTCAACATTGACAACATATATTATTTTATTTTTCATAAAATAAAAGCTATGTGATTACGCTTTAAGATAAGTTAATTGAAAACACAATAGGAAACGCTGGGATTATCTGAACTTTGTAAAATGTTCTTCGCACTTAGTAAATATACCAATATAGCATATGCTCTTAACCCTGAAAACTTTGCTTTTTGGGTTTCATCAAGCGACGTTCTAAGGAGTTTGACCATCCATGCATGACAAAGAGCCTGGTTGCCACAATAGTCCATTCACCCAGACAGGATCGAATCTGTAAAAAAGAATTAGAAATAGACTACTGATACTTATTTTTTGCTCTTAGAATCATGTTTGTGGTCGCCAGGTTTGTATAATAAAAAGTATTAATAATATGAGAAAAAAAGAAGAAAAAAATAAATAAAAACTTAGTTAAAGTCGCATTGAATTACGGCCTTAGGTGACTTCCTGGACGCCTTCTGCGCTGTGGTCTCCCTCGTGGGAGAAGGCTAAAGTGGCGCCTTTTGAGCCGCCGGATAGGTATAGCTGTAGCCAGGGATCTGGCCAAGCCATTGATGTGGACCAACAGTCGATCGTTGTGTCGGCTTGAGTGGAAGGCGATCTGGACCTCGATAACCGCCAGATTCAAGTCTCTATGCAGAGTTGAGTTTCAGACATACCAGGGACAGCCCGTGATTAGACGTAATGCTTTATTTTGCATGACTTGCACTCTCTTACGTTGAGACTTGGCAGCAATTCCCCAAAACGGAATGCCGTACATCCATACGGGGGCAATAATCTGGAGGTACACTGTGCGCTTTAGCTGCTCACCTCGCCGACCGCTTCAAGCCTCATGAAATGGCCTCACTAAACGATGTGAATGGCATTAGGTCTCTGCTTTCTGCTCCACTTCAGTTGGACCTCCTCATCTCACCAACAAGCTTTCTATTCTAAACTATTTAGCAAGTCGAAAGCCTTAGTCTATTGTCTTAGTTTGTATTCTTTTTGTAGTATATGGGGCTGGAGGTGGCTTGGAGTACTTTGCATCGGAATACCAGCGAATAAAATATGCTAGGCAATTTATCTAGAAGTTAAATATTTTGTAACGTAATGTAACCATATACTCAATTATAATTGACTCAAATAAATAATAAGTTTCCGTTGAAATTCCTTCCCAATCAGCTACATGCATATAGTTAAGATCAAAGAGTCGCAGCCAAATTAAATGGAATTTCAAATTCAAAACATTTAGATAATCACAAATGCTTCGTAAACTTAGGCGCATTCTCTTCGCTATGCTAAATGCAAATGCACTTTGATCAGCTGCGCCTTTAACGCGGCTTTTGAATGCCAAGCGGAAAATGCGGAATTTTCAGTTGGTTTTCAATATGAAAACTTGTGAGAAAATTGCATGCATAAGCAGTGCAGACATTTAATTTCTCATTAAACTGCAAGACACGGACGCGAGTGAGTGAGCCTCCGCAAGTCTGACGGCGTCAATTGTAAAATATGAAAATATGCAATTATAATTTACAGTTTCTTTTCTTTTGGTTGTTTGATACAGCTTGCCACATAAATTGCTGAAATTGCTGGGGCAACTTTGTGCCTGAAACGCAGCACGCACATAAAAAAGTGGAAGAAAAAAAACATGGCTTAAACTTTGATGCTTAAGAGGAAGCAGCGCCTGCTAATCCGAACGTAGCTGCTGCAAGCTAGGCGGCAAGCACTTAACAATTAACTTGACGTGCACCTGCCGCGCAACGTTGCATGCCCCGCGAAAACACAAACACAACACACACCCACACACACGGAACACACACGGACACGCACAAGAACTGACACCGACGCGTAATTTATGTTAAGCGTCGCATTTTTATGTTCAAACAAGCGAAGAAGCTGCTTATAATACAAGCAGCCGACACCACCAACACCACTGGCACCGCCAGCACCACCAACTCGACACATTCTCAACTGCATTTTCGTATATGCGTCTTTGGTTCTGGCAAAAAGTTAATTGAAACACACGCAAGAATGAAACCTGACAGAGCTGTCAGCTGCGCAGCGACGTACATGCGGTCACATTTCGTGATACACTTATAAATCATAATTGAAAGGAAGAAACTGTCTGAGGTGCGATAAAACCCAAAACTTCAGAGAATTTCAGTAGAAAATTTAACATTTATTAGCATCAGAATAAGCTATACTTGATTTCAGAGCATAGTTTAGTGCAGTATTTTGAACAACGCGAAAAACTATGCTATATTTTTAGCCTTAGAGAGGAGACTTTATATTTGCTCTTGGGAGCAATTTTTTTTTCGTAAGATCTTTCCTATTTATAAGCAACTAAATGAAAAAACATTTCAAGTATTTATTTATTTGAATATAACGTAATTTACGTCTAACATTTGTCTTCACATATAACTTATCCTTTAGTATTTTCCAGTACTCGCATTTGAATCTGCTATTTTAAATTAGTATTTTATTTATATGTTAATTAAATTTAGCTCATACGTGGGCTAGTATTGAAAAAATTGGTAGAATGTATTGCCCTATTTGTCGGCATTTTATAATTATATTATAATTGATTACAATTATTTAATTATAATTAATATATATACAAAATTGATTATATTTAATTAAAGGTTAGTGCTGCAAAATGTTAAATTAAATAAGCTGATACATGGTCTAGTGTTATAAAATGAGTAATAACTTCCACCCTATTTGTCAGCTGATTATAAGAAGTAAATTATTCAATACATAGATAAGTGCTGCAAAATATTAACTGACTGATACGTTGGATAGTGCTGCATAAGGGTGTGATAACTACCCCATTTGTTAGCTATTTTAATTTATATTTAAGTTAGATTATAATTAGCCAATAAGGGGCTGCAAAATGTTAATTTGAATTAGCTGATACATGGGCTAGTGTTGTAAAATGATTAATAATAACAGCCTATTTGTCAGCTGATATTTATATTATTGTACTTAAATTATTATTAGGCAAAACATAGCCCACGTATTAACTTATTTTTTCAAATATTTATTAAAAATTTATAAATATTATTAATTTTAATTATCAAATACATGTTGTAAAATGTGTAATATTACCTACCAAATAGGTTCAGCTGATTATATTTAGATTATAATTAGATTATAATTGGCCAATACATAGATGAGTGCAACAAAATGTTTATTTTAATTAGCTTATTCGTGGATTAGTGTTGTAAAATAAAAATAATTTTTACCCTTTTTGTTAGCTGATTATATTTATTTTATAAATAGATGACAATTATCCAATGCATAGGAAAGTGCTTTTAAAAGTAAATCAGATTTAGCTGATACATGGTTTAGTGTTGTAAAATGGGTAATTATTATTATCTCATGTGTATATTTGACATTTGACTAATTTTGGCAGTTGTACAATACCATGTCTTTAAAAATTAAGTTATCTTCACATTTATTTATTTATTTTAAAGTACAGTTCGAGTTCTGCAAACTTATTTTCGTACAATATTACGATCATCCTTCAGAATTGCTGCAAATTTCCAAGTACATAAATCGCATACGCATAAACCAACTGATAAAGACTAAGAGTGCAGAGTGAAGGATAAAGGGAGAGTGACTCGAGTCACTGCATTTGCATCCTCTTGCCGTGCATCTTAATCCTTGGCCGCTCGATGATTGCGGCTGTGCATAAAAAGGCAACACCAAGCCACAATTGCTTTTCGCCAATAAAATTTAACAAAACAAAAAAAACGAAAACGTGCAATTTAATTAAGTACGTATATTTCGACGATACACGCACGACAATAATGTAAAAATAATAAATAAATAAATATGAAAAAAGTCAGCGCACTCGGAGCTGCAATCGCTGTATCGCATTTATTAAATTAACGACAATATTATGGCCGCATCGCGCGTTGTTGTCGACCAATTATGTCGACAAAGTGTCTTCATTAAATTATATATTCATGAGCTTAACGTAATTTGCATGCCAATGCACTTTATGAAGTACTTTGTGCCATTTAAAAAATAAAACCAAAAGAAAACTTTATATAAACCACGCAAAATAAAAGCAAAAGAGAATGGCGATCAATGGCAAGACGAGACTTAAATACACTTACGAAAATATATCTTACGGGTCTGAATAAATGTGACAAGAATAGGGAAGTTCATAATTGATAAGTTTGGTCAATTTGATAACTTGAAAAACCGGAAAGTTTTCTACACAAAAAATCTTTTTCAGACAGATATACCATAAAGGATATACCATAGTAGGCCGATATTGATAATTGGTAGAACTCGTGAATGCCAAGTTTGAACAAGAGTTCTTGAAAAACAAAATCTGTCTACTTACAATTTTTTTTATATTTTCTTAAATTTTCATTGAAGGAATAGTTTAAATGAAACTTATATGAACAAATAAAAACACAACTTATTCTTCAGTTAAGATTAACATTATAAAATTAAGAAGAATAGGTTGGTTACGTAAATAGATCTGAGGGATCAATTGGATAAGACCTCTGCAATCTTCTTGGCATTCGGATTTCTCCAATTCAACGTCTTTTTAGCTGATGCCTAGCCAGTCGATTGGGATGATTTTTTTTAATTCATTCCCCGACTTGTGGCAGGACTCGGTCTACTTACAAGAACTTAATGTTCGACCTGTCATTCATAGGGACTTTAAATATGGTAGTACGATCCGGCCGGTTCAAACGTTTCTATTTCCGGCTACAAAAAGTCGGACATAAGAGACTATTAAACAAATAAAAGGCAATACACAATACCCTCTGTAAGAGTATATTAAATAACAAAGAGAAAACAATAATTATGAAACCAAGTAAATCTGCTGCCCATAATTACAAATGGCCAACGGCCCATTGACACTTATGGCATGTAAATTAACAGTTATTTTTATTGTTTGACAAACCAAACAAAAAATTGCAAATGCGAAATAATAATAATACGAAAATAAACAAAAACATAAATTGCCACCGCACATCCAAGGTTTAAAGTGGCAAATTGATAAATTGATCAATCGGTTCGCCTAACTAAGACCTCAATAGCTTCTTTTTTTTATGCCAGCCCATAAATTATTTGCCCGATAAACAAAAACCAATGCGCAACAGATTTGCGGCACATACAAACAAAAAGCATTTATTGTTCGTGCCACAACGCATAACTAATACTAAAAAAATTAAACAAGGCCTTGGATACGATTATTTTATTTATGGCCAACATTTTTGATTTGAATGGTACGCGCGTTGCACGTGCCGCCCACAGAAGAGACTGAATTTATTAATTTGCATGTGTGATTATTTTTATTTAAATAAACACACGCACACACACACAAACGCCGCCTGGCTGAAGAGAATTCATTTTTTAATGCCCAGCGGCGCTGAAAAGTATGCTACGACTTTGACTAGGCGTTCTGTGTGTGCGTTGTGTATGCGTATGTGTGCCTGTGTGTATGTGTGTGTAAATTAAATTTGCATATGCATTGCATATTTCTTTACCATGAGCAATGCAATAAACAAACAGACACATACACACAGCATACAAATCTTTATTTTATACATGCGCTGTTTTAAGTGTTTCCACTGTTCAACATTTGAAGAACATTTCAACATTGAAAACAAATTTTATTTATATATATTAAACTGAAGTATTAAACAAGTATAGAACTGCTTTAAATAAAGATTATAAGAATAACATTTTTATGTTCATAAAATTATTTTTAACATTTTTCTAAAATTTCAAATATTTAATCACATCAATTTTATATATTTTTAATAAAAAGTGTTTTCAAGACAGCAAGAAACTCTCGAATTTATAAAAAACTGTAAAAGAAATTTTAAAACTATTTTATTATTGGCCTAAGTATTGGATAATATATATGCATTATCTATCTTATCTTATCTTATTAAATATTTTTTAAATATGCTTATTATGTAAAAGCCTTATCGTGTTATCCATTATATTTCCAACGTGCTCGTGTCACGACGTTAAACACAAGACGCGCCCATTTCTGCATCACATTCAAATGCGCTTAGATGCTGTCAAGTGGAAACGCTTCACTTTATTCCACTGATATGAAAATTATATTTTCAGCTGTAATAATTCGCATATGAAGCGTGTGCTCTGCTGCATTATTCAATTAATATTTATTTGTTTTTCTGTAAACCAAATGATTGCAGTGTAAATTACCAGCGATTAACCCCAAACTCAATGCCAATGCGGCTGACGGCAGCCTCCGCCGCTAACAACGAGCTAAAGCCACAATTTGCACAAATATATTGGCTACGTGCACTCTATAAGTTATCGCCCAGGCAAATCCCAAACAGCATACAAATGATGCAAAAGTACAGTGGACAATAACAACAGCAACAACAACAACAACAATGAGGAACTCACAACAAATAAACATTTGTCATGTTGCATTGATGCCAAAAATGGCATCGAGGCCATTTTATGGACCGAACTTCGACTCGAGAGATAAAGCCAGGGCGTGCGAGTGCTGTCATACATTTATACCCTCAAGCCATTGAAATGGGAATGATGGTTTTGTGCAAAGGTATGTAACAAGCAGTCGAAGCTTTTTCTTGCCTATTATGTATATATATTCCTAATCAGCAGCAGCTGCTGACTCTATCTAGCCATAGCCATCTGCCTGTCTACATGTCTGTCTTTCGGTCTGTCTTCCTGCCTGTCCGACTGTCTGGCTGTATGGAAAAAGCGTCCTGAAAAGAGAGAGAACGGGAGAGATAGAAAGAGAGAAAGAGAGAGAGGCAGTAGATATTTTAAAAGAAAGTTCTATTGGTGCAAAAACGAGAATTTATCATACTACCGATAACTTGGCTCGTTGCCGCAAAACCGATCAAAAATCTATATCACCATTTTGTTTTTTATCCATATATTAAAAGCTTACAAGCTAAAGATACCAAATTTGGGATGTAAGAGTTTATGTAGATCCCGAATATTTCCATTCTGCTCAAGACCTAAAAAGCAACGCATTTTGAAGGTTGAAGATGTTGGCCTTAGTATTCACTTCTATGCTATATTGCTGCCCTGAAAAGTTCATAATGATACGACTTTAGACACCGAAGGTAATCAAGAATAAATTGTCCAGATTGGGTGTCTAGAAGAAGATCCGTATAGCGACAGCTCTGCACCGCGTGCAGAGTAACTCCAAGTCGGGAACTTCCATCTTGAGCACTTGCCTGTTTTATTTATGATTGCAATTTCTTAGCACGAATTGGCCAACTCAGCGCCTTCTTGCATTTTGGGCAAGTAATAGACCCGTAATGGAGCTACGTGTTAGAAAAATATATCTAGTTTCTGGCTTAGCTCAAATGTTAACAGCTGGTTAAACAAATTTGTTTGCGAATTCTTATTAATATTCAAAATCCAAAGAATATTGTTTAAAAGTAGATAACGTTAACAAATTAAAAAAATAATTTTATCAATTGAAATATTATCATAAAGTACTTGGATTTTAAGAACTGTTGTTTTGACAATGCAAATTGCAGTGTAAATCCTGTACGTACTTTCGACTGTGCGTATTTTGGCAATGCCTTTATTTGGAAATTCAAATATGTGTTGTGTTCATTAATTACAGCAAAGTGGTTAGCCCCAAACCCAAACCCAGTACTCGGCGCTAGACCGAATCCAGCCAAATCGCATAATCGCCGGACCAGGCAACAGGCCCGTCGGGCTGAGCCTGAGTTTGAATCAGAGATGAGCGCGTGTCGTGACTTTTTTTCAGCACGAACAACAAATCACATACAACCACTATTAAAATTGGTTCACAGATGATAAAGCCAATTAATTTTGTTTACATATTTACTTCACAGACATACAATTCAAAAGTTAATATTAAATTTCGTTTTTTTAATAAATAATAATATAAATTATATATAATAATATAAACTCAAGCGTGTAGAAAAATGTGTGCTTTTATATTGTTAATTTAATAATTTAATTTAAGTTATTTTAATGTTAATTTTTGTATGTTTTTGTGTTAGTGACCTGAAGACGGTTGCCGAGGCGAAAACGAAATATATTGCAAGACAAAACAAAATTGTTGTCATTTTCGATTTAAATAAAATAATCTCTGTATCTCGAGCCAGCCAAATAAATATTTGCGGTATATGTTTATTTATATATACCTGTATGTCAGGCAAATTCACATTTTTAATGCCACATTAAGGCTGAATATAAGTTTTAAGTTGGTTCTCGGTTCAAACCAATGCCACGCCTTAAGGTTCAGTTTGTGAACCAGATTTCCACATCTCTTATTATTTTATTATTTTACCATAAATTAACATAATATTATTTCATATTTTATTTGATTGCATTGAGTATTTAAGGTTAAACTATCTTTGGCACAATGTCAAAAGCTTCCAAAAGTTCTGAGACTATCTCGAAATAGAAAAATTAAAATAATCTTCTAAGCCAAACCAGATTTAATTAAATATATAATTCGGTTCAGGGGCAGATGTGGCTATTTTTTATTCAACAATTTTAGGTTCCAGTCACTGGTCGTGTTCAGGTATGTTTTATAGGGTTGAGTCGTGTTAAACATACGTAGTATACAATTATTGAACACAAATTAATCGTATTAAGATCTACGTTTTCGTGTCACGTAGGAATGCACACGACACACGCGCTCATATCCCCGAATTGGGCGCACTCTCTGGTTTATGCCACACACGTCGCCAGTGGAAATGCAATGCAAACTTTTGCGCAAATTAACAAATTTTCAAATCTACTCGCTCAACAAAAATAAGTTCTATTTGCCTATGTCGCAGTTTGTTTATGCTGCTACCTTGATGGGGCGCGGCGAGGGCATGGTCAAATTTTGTGGCCAGGCCACAAATGCTACAAACAATTGTGTGTGTTTTTCTTTAGTAAATAACTCGACACGAGCTCGGACTTTGACACTTTTTTGTTGCATAGAATTGCGGCATGCAAATTTAATTTGCCAACGCCTGCAGGCAAACCGGGTCGTTATCGTGTCGTGCCCCAAACAAGCACACACACACATACACACACAATTTGATTAAATTATATATTTTTATAAAGAATATTCGTTGGTATCTGTTGAATATTAAATCCGAGCGGCAAATGTGCAATTTTTTAAGTAATTTATCAAATATGGAGTTATGCGCTGTCGCAAGAAAGCAAATCTTTGGGCTCAGCTAAAGTAATTACTTTTGCAAATGGAAAATATGCAACAGACGAATGGACCAATTGATGTGTGTTTTCCCTTAGACATGGCTTCTGCTGCCGTACAGATTTATTGGCCGTAACGTGGCTCGTTTTTCCAATTCATACTTCATTTATATGTTGATGACAAAATTTGAATGCAATCTTGGCCAAAGGCCATCTGGGAGCAACGAGACTCATTTATTGCGTTTCAAACTTTCAACTCGGCTTAACTTGGCTTACGTTCTGCTTTTTAACACAATCACTGCATAAACTGGCAACTGGCTTTAAGAACTGACAACCGAGCTCTTAATAAGCCTTGTGCCGCGCACGCACGTAAAACGCGTGCCTGTGAATTGTGTGGGTAGAAAAAAATATAATCAAGCCTTTGCCGAGAGGGTTTCACTGGTAGATGCTCTGTAGCCCAGTTGTTAAATAATCTAAAATATTAAATATTTATAAACATTTATATATGGTGCTAAAAATCGGTAGATTTACTCAGTTATGTTTATACATAAGTATCTATATGTTTCTGTAAGGCCTTTAATTGGGCTACCGGCTTTGAAAGTTTGCATTGCATTAGTGAAAAACTCTTGGGTGAACTTTAGAAGTACAAAGACAGAGTGTTAAAATGTTCATATACCAAACAAAATTAAGACATTGATTTAAAAATACAAATAATAAAATATATATAGCTAAGAATATTGCAAAATCTACGTATAGTATGGTTATTCTATAGTCAACCAAGCAGATGGATGGATTGATTAAGCGGGCCCATGAGAAGTGTGAAGTATGGAGATAATGCCAAGGTTGTTCAACCATATATATATATACAGCTTTCATGAGCTCCTCAAAGAGTCAAGACAACAGAAAGGCACAAAGGAACTACCAAGATTGTTATGTTAATTGGTAAATGCTGCACAAAAATTACTAAAAAAAAGGTGCGAAAAGAGCAAAAAACAATAAAAACCAAGAAAACTAAATATATACTCTACATAGAGATAATGCCTCCGTTGATATACAAAAATATAAAAGCTTCTTAATAAGTAAAGACAACAGAAAGGCACAAAAGAAGCTACAAAATTCTAATATTAATAAGTAAATACTGCAAAATATCAAAAACGAGTCAAAAAGATCACAAAAAAGTAAAAGCAAAGAAAAGGCTGAGAATATCGAGACAAAAAAAAAGTGGAAAAAGGGGAAGATACACGCAGCAGACTCTCGATTTGCCTGCTTAACAAGTCAGACTAATATTAAATACAACAGTTGATATTTATACATATTAATTTTGTAAAGCTAAACATTTGCTGCACAGCGAACCGAACAGAATGACAAATGCTAATACCCTGCATAAAAATGTGGCTGTTGATTGTCCCGAACTCAACAACTCATTTGCGGCGTTTGTTTGCCGTTCTGTTTGTTGCCCTTGCAAATTAGTGGCCGGCATTCTGACAGTGCATAAAAATGCAAAACACATTTTGTCAGGCAAATGCTTTTTCATTACATTTTTCCAGGCTTGTTGCAGTTGGCGAATGGCTAGAGACAGCTCTTTATAGCCAGCCCAAAAGTATGCTATAATTTTTCTTGAATCTGCAATAAAGTTCGCTGTTTTGTGCCGAGACAAACGCAATTGCAATGTACTTCAAATAGATTTTTAATAGTCCAACTGACACACACACACTCACGCACACTCCTACACACACACATTCACACACATACAGTGGTAGCGACTCAGAGTAAGCATCGTTTCATTGGGCTGGCAGTCGCTTTTATGTCGAGCCTTTGTTGACAGTCGAAAACATTTATGCGATTTTGTCGTTAGACGCACAGAGCAAATAAAAATTTATGAAATACACAGACACACACACACAATATGAGAAATGTGCAGATACTAAATACTTCTATAAGCATTTAAAAAGAGATAAACTAGTGTGAGTGTTCTAGACGGAAAGGTCTGACTAGAAGATACCCTCTTATCATCTATATGAACATACTCACAAACAAGCACACGGACACACACACACACATATGCATGGCGCAAGCTTCTTCTCTCCCTAATCTGCACTATGGAATATGGTTTTCTTATTATCTTCTGTAGTCAATAAAAACAATAAATATCTATAAAAATAAATATCTAGGCTCTACCTTAAAAAACTTCAATATACACATGCCACAAGTTTTTTCTTCTCTTACTCCACACTATGGGCAATGCTTTCGTGATTATCTTCGGGGCTTTAATTATTTCCGAGGCATACCTAAAAACCACGTCTTTATGTTGATTGGAATTCGAAAATGGGAAAGGATATGGAAGAGAAAAATTTGTAATCTTATTCTGTGTATGTTATAGAAGAATATGTATATGAAAATTTCAAGTCTTTAGCTTATGCAGTTTCCAAGATCAAAGGGATCACAGACAGATGAAGACATGGATAGATCTTTATCATATACCATGAGATCGGAGAAGCCTCCTGCTGGAATCTGCTGGTATCGCACATGCCGCCTTCAGCCTGTTACATACATGTGCACAAAACTATTATACCCTTTTTAAACATACTGAACAAGTTGAGGGTACAAAAAGAAAGAAAGGGAGGAGAGGAGATTGGGTAACAGCTGAGTAAATTTGCAATTGCCAAAATGAATTAATGTTTAACTGGCAAATTGCTTCTGTTATCTTTGACTATATATGCTGTAGGTCATATTTAAGGCTGCTGCATCTAAAATTACCCAAGTAATTTGCTGGCCAATATTTTGTGGCCTTTGCAGCCATTTAACGGCAGCAGACAACAACTACAGAACGTGGGTAATAAAGTGCCAAATAAATGAAATAAAGCTGTTGAACAAGTCTTATATTTCTTCCGGCTTTTATTACAAAACACACTTAAAACACACAAATAAAAACGCAAATAAATAATACATAAACTGCCAAACAATTGAAAATTGTTCGCACAATGCAGGATCTTAAGTGCTTACTAAAGGCAGCGCCCAAGTGCTGCTTAAGACCAACTGCAAATACACAATTCAATTTCGATGCTTAAAGCGTTCTAGTGGATACCCCTACCCTGTTGTTTGAGGCAGAGCTGCCACCCAACCTCTAGCAGCAGGATTACAGGCAAATTGCAAACGTCTTTGCATGTCTCGCGCACAAGCACACCAACACCCACACACACACACTGCAACACACACAAAGCTAGCCCAGCAAACTAATTTTATTGTACACCACATTCATGAGCACTCTGATCCTAACCCTCCGCTGCAGCTAGCCTCTGTTCCATGTCCTATGGCAATCGTGTGCAAAAATTTTAACAAGAAAATTGTTTAAGTGTTTCGTCTTAAGTGGCCTCATGAAGGCCAGTTTAAGGAAATGCTTAGCCAGCGGCTTTAAGCCAATCAGGTTGCAAGGAAATAAACTAAATTTCTGCATAGCTTGACTTTAAGCTAATTTATCATTTTCATTGGTTTACTTAAATTTAAAATATCACATAAAGGCCCCTTAAAAAAATACTTGCTCAATACTTTTGTTATTTACACTTTGCAGCTCTAGTTAATTAAATGACATATTTCATTATCTTTATTTACTTATTTAATTGTTTTCAACACTAAATTCTATACATTTATTGCTACCTTATTTTTTACTTATTTCGTAATTATTTCGATTGAATTTTTTGACATTTCTTTTAATGGAAATGTGCAACACTGACTGTTTCAAACACTATTTATTGTAAATAAATAAAATACATTTATTGTTATCTTTCCCTTAACTCCTTTATCTTATTTATCACACATTTTATAATTGTGGCAAATATTCAGCTATTCTCAATATTGTAGGAATGGCCTGACGCAAATAAAATGCTACCGTTCTTGTGTGCGTCACTTTCAGAATGTCGTCGCAGATCATTTTATTTCACCATCGTTCTCGTTTTTCGTATGCTCGTGTCAGAGCAAGAGTATGAGCATCGAATGTTTCGCTCTCTGAGCGAAGCCTTCAAAGTGATTACAGTTATATTTACAGTGGGACACTTAATGCTATATATTATCAAAATGCGAATATTGCAAATGCTTTTTATAGAAACTGCAACTGTTTACATTTTGCAGCACTGAAACCACATTCGCTCCACATACTTCCGAAGAATTTTTTTATTCTCATTTTTCTTAATCCATTAAATAAATTTTACATTATGGGTTCAACCTTAAGCCTTCCCGCATCTGTTTGCCCTTAAACAAAAAAAATATTGCAGTACTTAACAATTCATGTTTAGAATTATGCAACACTGCACTTCACACTGGTAAAAATGCAAAGCACTGAACATGTAAAAAAAAAAAATTAAATACTTACAAAAATAATTGTATTATATATATTTATACAGGAAAATATAAATCGCTTAAAGTTATTGAAAAAAAATATATCAAATTGATTCCTTTCCTTTTTGATTTTTGGTATTCGAAGCTAGGTTTCCGTTATATAAAACTAAAATTAAATAAACCAAATTATTGTCCAAATGCTTTTAAATCGAAACATTATAAAGGTTGGCAGCTCCAAAAGCCTTGTCACTTGTCAAAACCACAGCAGTTGACATTAAAAATAAGAGCTCAAGTAAAAAACTTAACAAGTGCCATTTAAAAATATCGAAAACAATAAAATATGCCCAAGCTTTTTCGTAGTTTCTTCTCCGATCGCTATAATAAAAAGCACGAACGCTTCTACGACAAATATGAAGGTAAGAAAACACGAATTTGTGCAGAGCTATCTTTATACGCTATATATTGTAAATTTTTCAGCCATATGTCTAGCTATACCGAATATGGCGCCAATGCCACGCCCTCCCGTATACCAAGGCAAAGGCATCCATGCATCGAAATCTGTGGGTGGAGAGCACAAGCTCGGCGGCAAGAAATTTCACTATGGAAGTGGGGAGCCCAGCAGCGATTGGCGCGCCGGCGATAATGTACCCATTGTGGAGCGCCGGCGCATGGAGGAGGCCGGAGATATACAGCTGATGGACATTGAATTGAATCCGAGCAGCGAGTTCAGTCACACGATATGGAAAGTGGAGCTGCCGGGAGAGGAGCTGAGCATATTTGCAGACAAGAAGCCGGCGAAGAGCGGCGGCACCAATCTGGGCAGAATCAAAATGCTGACCAAGGCCAAAGGTCGACGCAAAAAGACGGATATCCAAAAGCGGGCCGAACAACAACTGCAGGCGACGGCACAGGCCATGTCCACCAGATCGCCGAGAATGTTGCCCAACGAGCAAATCAAACAGGAGCTGGTCAAGAAGCCAACGGATCGACGTCGTCTCAAGCAGCCGGGCGAGCAATTCGTCTGCGGCGATTGCAACAAAAAATTCGATCATTCCTGGATGCTGGTGGCACATAAACGCACCCACACGGGCGAGAAGCCCTTCGTCTGCCCAGAGCAGAACTGCCAGAAGTCATTTGCCGATCGGTGAGCTATCCTCATAATAATTATGTATAATATTATTTTCCATTTGTAGCTCCAATTTGCGCTCTCATCAGCGCACCATGGGCCATCATCGCTGGGAGTTCCAGTGCGGACAGTGTGGCAAGTACTTCAGCCAGGAGTGCTATCTGAAACGACATTCCCTGGATGCCTGTCGCAAGTATCTGCTGTCGGTTAGGCTAAAGAAAACTTGAGCTTAAGTGGTAAATAGAAAGTATATAATAAAATATTGCAGCTATTTCAGCAAATAAATTAATAAATAATTTCTTCTGCTTAAATTTTAAATATTAAAATGCCATCCCATGAAAAGATCACAATTTTTTAAAATCATCAATAGCCAAGAAATCGATAAAAGTCGTTGTGGATCTTCTAGTTTTGCGAAAACATTTCGAAACGTATACGCGCTTTGGACACCAAAAGTATATACCATCATATAACACCAAGAAATCGATATTAATCGATATGCAACTCTTTTTTTTTTAATTTCGAGGGTTATATGAGATATAGACACCAAAAATATATTCCCGTTCACTCAAAAATTATATTAAAAAACACAAAAGTGAAGGTATTATAAAGTTATTATAAAAATCAATTTAGAAGACCAGATTTTTAACATATCTCACAAAAGTAATGGTATTCCATATCATAAATATTTATATAGAAACTTAGTATTTTTTAAAATATATCTCGTAGCTCTTAAGAGCTATACTCTCCAAATTAGGTATGACATATCTTAGAGGCGTATTACTTAAACATCTTCTTCCCCATTATAGTAAATTGTAAATAAGTACTCTGTTAATATCATACAAGTTACATGATAGTAACTATACGTTCTTCCCTTAGTCATTCGCTTGGTAGAGATCAGAAGGCACTGATCGATTCCATCGCAAAATAAAACATATACATATGCACAACCGCTGCACAAAGTGCTTAGCTTGTGGCGTGTGTGCTTGTGTGTGTTTCTTTGTGTAAATTAGAAGTAAGCTAAAATTGCTTACATCATCTGTTCGGCTTTCCATTTAGGGTATATCCGTGTCGGCCACTCTCATTTATAAAACGCTTGCTCTTTATAGCTAGCTAGCTAGCTACTCAGGCCTGCGGCTAAGACAATATTATACCATACACTAGCCTGGGACTCAAAACTGAATACTCTATATTCAGTGAAAGTAGTTTTGTACTTTTTATGCCATTTTGCGCTAATTTCCTAAGTGTGTAAGTTATTTATTAAAGTTGAGCATTTCTTTTAGGATTAGACCAAACACCATTGAAAAGGTGCAAAAGGCGCTCTTTACTTTGACAACATCCCCGAATTCCTCTGTGAGTGCAATGTATACAATATGTGCGCACAATACATTGTGCCTCCACCCCTCTATCATTATGCTGCATGCCCCAACTAGCAGCTGCTATTTGACACCTAGCTGCAACTGCTTAACATTTCAAAGCATTGGCCGGATACATTGGGCAAGTTTTGAAGTGCGTAGACGGGCAGACACAATGCAATTTCGTTCGATGCAACTAAATTGGCTCATTAGCAGACAAAGAACCGAATTTCTTGGGCCTGGCTTGGCTGACTTGGCCATGGCCAAAGTTTCAAGTGTATGAAGGCAATGTTCTGTTCTAAATCAAACAAAATGTGAAGGCAAAGTTTGGCCACACACACAAGCACCCGCACACACACGCACTTCTTTGGGACAATTAATGATCAGAAGGGAGTTTTTCGTGCTTCGATTGTGGTTAACCTCGGCCGCTGTGTAAACCCCACAATGGCCACGAATTTCACGGCAGCAGCTGCATGGCCTAATGCAACGGTCGAAATGCAAACAGTTCGATGCCTGCTTTGGCACAGGGACTCTGACAACAACAACAACAATTGGGTACATTGCAATAAGCTGCAGCCGACTGCACAATCCTCTTCTCACAGCAGGACTGTCTGAGCAGGACAGGCTTCAGGACGACCTTACAATTTTGTATTTACCATTTATGAAATCTTCGATCATATTAGCTGGATAAAGCATTGCCGAAAAAATTTTCAATTTAATCTAATTTATCATAAATTGAATAGTTAGAGCTCAGATATGACAAATCTGGTTCACAGCCATGGAATCATTCGAAATTTATCTCCCTGATAAATTGGATTAAACAGACTTTAAAACTGACTTTTAATTTGTGACTTACAAAGAAACTGTGACTCTTAACGTCCGACATTAAAATGCGAATTTTGAACTTGACTTTCAAACTGCTTTTTATTCTGCGGCTCTGAAACTGACTTTAAAACTGTGGTTTAAGAACTGCAACTTTTAAACTGTGTATTTAAAAGAATGACTTTCAAACGGTGACATTAAAACTGTATTTTACCTTGATTTCAAACTGTTGTTTCATACTGTTACTTTCAAACTGTGACATTAAAACGATGATTTTCAACTTGGCTCATTCTTGAGAGGAGAACTTGTGTAGCTGGGAAAGTTGGTAACTCTCAGTCTAAAACTGTGGGAATATTTATATTCGGGGATTTTTCCGCTCACCAATATAATTGAAAAGATTCCTTGCTCCCGTTTTTTTATTATTATTTTGTTGTTTTATTAAGTATGCGAGGAATCGGTCAGCAATATTGGCCATAACAAGGCAGGTAGAGTAAGTGTTGAGGCCACACCTTGTCAAATGGACAAGGCTTTAAAACCTAACGATTTAACAAAAGCAATATACCCAACTTAACTTTGCGAATAGAGTAATGCAAGATGAGACAGCACTGGTAATGCGTTAATTTATGGTCGCAAGATAAACAACGAACAGACCGAAACGATTGAACGGTCGCCGAGGCAGGGGCCAAAATGATTTAAAGGTTTGGTCAAGTATAAAACGTGTGTCCACTAAAATGCAATTACTTAAAAGCGACTCCAAACTCTGCAGAGCACGAGAAGTGGGCGACAGTCAAGGGCTGTTTATACCCTGAACCTATCGAAGTGGTGAATAAAGATATACTTTGCAAATGCAATAGGAGAGAAGAAGGCTTCTCGGACCCCATAATAATAGAGAATAAATATAATATATATACTAGATGCTTGAAATATGGAATGTAGATCCACTTGTATCATCGATATCGTAAAAATCGATATGGACTTGCTTAAATTTTACCATATCTCAGAGCTTATAAGAGCTGGAGACACCAAATTTGGTATGTGGATATGGATATCTTAGAGTTTTCACCGATGCAGAATATATCACTTTTTGGTTTTCTCCCAAAGGAGAGCTTTAAATACATAATTATAAAAAACGCATATATAAGGAGCATAGTCTTGGGCTTCGGTATTTACACACATTTGGATGTAATTTTTGATATCTGAAATTTTATAAATATCACGCTCTAAATATTAAAGTTCTTCAAGAATACATTTCACATAGTATGTGTACATAAGAGGAAGTAAAAGTGTTTGTAGCGGAAGCTTGCGGCTCAGCTCAGAACATCTTCTAGTCGGGCACAACCGACTGGCAATTTTTCTGGCAATTTGATGCTGCCGAAGAGACGCGCGACAGGCGTCACATAATAAAATTGTAAAACACGAAATTTTATTGGGCTTCGTTGGCGCTCTTAAGTTCTGGCAGCCTTTATTGAACGTGGCAAATGGCCGGCAAAGTGAATTTTTATGCCACCCAAAACGCACGCGGCACGTTGCAGCAACAGCAACAGCAGCAGCAGCAACAACAACAAAGATGATCAGCAGTGGCTGTGCTCCATGTTGTCCTTTGCCAACGTATTTTTAAACTAATTTTCCAACTGGGAGCATTTCGTTGGTGTCGAACATATCAGCCTTCTGGCCAAAATGTCTCTTGGTTGGCCAAGTTTGGTGTGTTTTGGTGTGAAGCTAGTTGAGCCGTAAATTATTTTAGCGTTTCAATTTGGCCAGTAAGGTGGCCAGTTAAGGAGTGGAACAAGTTTGGACCAGCACAAAGTTAGCCAATTCCATTTAATTACAATTTGTATTCAAAATTTGCAAGCGTGGACAATTTATAAAGACTCTGTTGGTATCGTATATTTAATTCATTTAAAACAAAACTAATATTGTTAGCAAACTAATTAATAGCTGAAACTCTGCAGAACTTGTTAACCAGTCTTTCAGGCAGGCAATACTAAGGATCAGAGCTCGCATTTCTGGCTAGCTTATCGGCGGTTCGATTGAAGGTTCAAAGCCAAGCCTCGCTTTAAGGTTCAGCTCGTTAAACAAGTCGTTAAACAAGTTATTTAACCCAGGCTTTGTTTAACGAGCCTTTGTTCGTCAAATTTCTTTTCAGTTTTATTAATTTTAATAATAATAATAGTAATAGTAATAATAATAATAATAATAATAATAATAATAATAATAATAATAATAATAATAATAATAATAATAATAATAATATTAATAATATTAATATTAATAATAATAATAATTATAATAATAATAATAATAATATTAATAATAATAATAATAATAATAATAATAAAAATAATAATAGTTTTAAGCAATATAATAAATACTTTAAAAAAAGAAAAATCTTCAATATATAGTTAAATTGAATAAAAATAACATTTTCTTACATTGCATATACATATATATAAATATATTATTTACTAAATTACCAGTCAAAATGCATATCTTTTGATGCAATTAGTTTTGGGACCTTTGGTTAACTAACGTAATCATTTTAGAGTTTGATCTCAGTAAAAATTGTATTATTAATAAGATTAATATTAACAGTTTTTCTTTGTCTTTATACAAAATGATTTAAAACTTTAATGTACTTTGAAACATTGTGCCAATTTGTGTCAGTGTCAAAAATACGCAATTTTAATCAAGCTTTAAGCTCTAATGTGCTTTAATAGATTCTTTTAAAGATTTGTCTTTGTTAAAGCTCATTAAGCGATAAGAATATTATTGTTACGCTTAAAAAATAAGATATTCTTGTTACGCTTAAAGAATACTTGGTCTAATAGATTTATTATTTTTATTCGCCAAAAGCTCGAAAAAGTGATTTCAGATTATATCTGCTACACAAGCTTGCGTCGAAGTGTAACTGTGCTTTCAGCCTTATCATAAGATCTAACAATATTCTCTAATATTCTCTAAATAAGCCACGAAAGCGAAAAGCTTGCGTCTAATTGTAACAGTGCATTTAACCGAATGGCGCATAAAGCATTACAAATCAAGCTTTAGGTCTTTTAATAGTTTTTGTCACTGACCTCCCTTTCTTAAAGCTAATTAAGTTTTTGGGATAATTACGCAAAGTGTTAAAAAATTGTGTAAAGCTTCGGTTACAGAGCTTTTGAAGTCCACAGTTACCTGATCTAATGTTGTTATTATTTTTGGGATATTTTTAAATGTAGTCTTAAACTGTATTCGACACTGTTAAATTATTTACTTTATGCACAAACTTTTTGGTGCTTTGGCTCTCGCGCGTCTACTAAAATGTCAGCTAAGTTAAAATGTCGAATGCCGTTTATTAGCGCATTTCGTCCTGCACCTGATGGCCATCAAAAAGCGCCGTGCGATGCTAAATTTGCGGTTGATGAAAAGAAAACGTCAGCAACAAGCAGCTGCAGAGCGCAGCCAGCGAGAATTTATGACCCACCGCTCGAAAGGAAACCCAAGGCACGTTCACACTTTAAGCTGCATTTAAGGAACTCGTATATCTTGACAAAAACATTTATTTACTTGGACACCCGATAGTTACGCTTCTTGTACATGGCATTTACTTGGTTCACAACGTTTTCATCCAGCTCGACGCACGTTGCGGACTGCTCCTCACCAGAGGCGTCTACTTCGTTGGCCTCAGCCCTGGAGCCGGTTGCCGTTTGCCTATTGTCCACTCCGGGCCGAATGATATCCGCCGTGTTGCGACGTGCTGGTAAAGTGGGGACAGATCTGGGTATGAAACGCACTTCAGTCTCCTCGCAGCATTGGGTCAGGCAGCAGAAACAGCAGCAGATTAATAAAAGTAGAGTGAGACAAGCCAAGGGAATTACAACATAGAGCAAAGGTATGTGCAAAAAATTATCCGATTCGTTAAGATACGCCCAGAACTTTTCAAACTCTGCTGTGAAATCCATTATGACAAAAGCTATGCGTGTTCGTCGACGAAGGAAACAAAACTGAAACAAACTGCAACAAAATCGTTCAGAAGTCTTAAGGTATTTATTTGTGATCGGAAAGGGTATTTATAAATAATATATGGGACGTGTTTGTGGCTTTTGAGGCTGCGGGCTGTGATTCAGTGCATTCTTTACAAACAAATGAGAAATCACATAAGTTTTCAGTGCAATTATGTTAATGAGCAATCAGCTGCTTATCGGCATTATATATCCTGTTATACCCTATGAATAACTGGCTAAAGGTATCATAATGTTATGCAAACTCTGGCACAAGCAAATATTTAAGCAAGAATATATAATTTGATCAGTAATCAGAATAGAAATAAATAAATGATCTCTGCCAGTAAAAGAAATTCTTGAATTTCTGTGATTTCTGTTTTTGTTGTATACAATAATTATATTTATTAAAAAAATAATGCAAAGCTATTTTTTTATTTATAAAAAACTATATATATATATATATATATTTATATAAATATCTGAGTTTGAGGTTGTAGTAATAATTTAAAGCCTTAAGGTGAATAATTTTGTTTCGGCTTACAGGGTATCTGCAAGGCGAGCTCTCTGAAATTCAAATCATACAGTTTCTTTTTGTGAAATAGAGTGGACCAGGTATTTATATACTTACCTAAATATCAAGGCCCTAAGATAATTTATATCTGTTCGGCTTACAGGGTATCTCCATGGCGAGACCTGCTGAAATTCAGCTACTCGAATGTTGTTTCACAATTACGATTTAGCTTTACACTGAGCTTGGTAAAATTTTGTATAATGAATTATTTTAATTTATTATGTAAAAACTAGGAAGATTTAAATTTTCTTATAAAAATTATTATATCTGATTAAATGTATTATATGTTTATACGAAAACCCATTCTAAACTATGGCACTGAGTAGTTCCTGTACAATGCACATGTTTAAGATATGGAATAATAAAAACAATAAAAATATAATATAAATTTAAATCGCGAATTTTGTTATAATAAGAATAAAGGTATATTGCGCGATGTATGTTAATTATAGCTGACTTTTTAAAGCAGACACTTAATACATAAACAATTTGTTCAACAAATAGTTCATTTTTACACATTCTTTTCTATTATTATATAGCACATTATTATCAAAGTGGAACACTTATATATTGGAGTCTTGGCTTCGAATCTTATATAGGTAGATATATTTATTTATTTAATTTTTATTATTTTTTTTGCCTAAAGTCAAGATGTTTATAAACAAGCACAATTTTTCAATACAAAATATAAAAACACATTTTTCAATTTAATTATTAACAATTGTTGTTTACATTTGTAGCACATGCTCATTAAGTTTTTTAATGCCTATATTATGCAAGTATTTATTTATATTAATTTAGTTTTTAATTCAATTTTTTTATTTCAATAAAAAACAATTTAATTTGTACTTGAATGCTGCACCATCGCGTTGCGCATTATAATCCAATACTTAGATTAAAATATTATGCTTTTTTTTTAAATTTGTTTTTAGTACAACTCGGTTTGTCGGCTTTGATGTACTTTCCGAATGCATTCCACAGTGCTTAGTCGCGAGCGTCTTGGAATTTCGGTTTGGCGGGACGCAGCGGACTTTTCGAGTTGCGCCATGCGGCGATATTCGCGCACACATAGATAACAGTAGTAGGTATAACAGATCAGCAGCAGCACGCATATAGCCACAGATGGTATCAGATACATTAGGCTAATACAATAATGCTCCTCCTCCAGCCAGTTTAAAATTGTTGTCGCGTTCATTGTGCAAAGTCTTGAGCTCGAGAGCTGTACGGAAACTGCGCACGCTGACTCCAGAGCCGTTTGAGCGTGTTCTTCGAGTACATTGAGAAAACAAAACTGCGCGTATATAATAAAGAAACAAGTACGACTTTTTCAGCCGGGTGCGAACGACCAAGTAATACTCGCTTTCAGTTCCATTTATTAGAAAGTAGGGGTATATGACATTTTTATAGTGACTTGGTCATTTTAAGACGAATCTTCAGATGATTTGAATAGATTATATATATACCATATCTCTTAATGTGTCCTGATTGACTGATTGACCGACTGACTGGCTGAATGATTGACTGTCTTACTGATTATCAACGCACAGTTAACCCTAAGAGCTATGAAATTTTCGACTGTAGTTACCCTGTGATGGAGATGCACGCTAAGACGCGGCGAAATTCCACCTGCAAGTTTGAAAAATTGCCAAAAACAGTTGCATGAAACTTTCGTACTTCAAATAGATGTGGGTTTAAGACAGTACGGGCAATACAATACAATTTTTAGCAAAAAACGGACAAGGCCGGGTAATATCCGCTAATATTTATGTAGGTATTTAATACTTACGTGGAAATTTGGCTGACTCCAGCTTAAAAGCTGTGGGTAAGTGGCCGTGGCACTAAAATATTAAACACTAAAATGCGAGCACAAAAAAGTAAAAATTCCAAATAACAAATCGCGAGCTGCATACGCACATACAGAGCCAGACGGATAACCAATATACTCTTTTTTTCCAAATGAAAGCGTATTAACACATTATATATATATAGACATATATAGTTGTGCATATAATCGGAGTGTGTGATTCATTGTGCAGCATTTGGTTTCTGGTTTGGCAAATCTTTCATTATCGTCAAACGGCTGGCGCATATTGCCAGTGGGGGATGCCAAGCAGCAGCAGCGGCAGCAGCGCCAGTGGGAATACCCTGTACATGATAAACAAACAGCCAGACGAAATGAGTGGATACTGGGACAAACCCTGGCAAAGTCCGGAGCTCTGCAGAGCTTCACAGTTCGCGTTGCAGACGAAACTCAATTCAACTTTGAAATTGTTCGACGCGCCGTTGCCTGTCTCTGACTTTTGACGCTTTATGACGAAGTAAAAAGCCAACAACAACAACAACAGCAACAACAACTGACAGCCAGAGCAACGATATGTGTTAAATAACAACAACAACAACATTTATAAATATATGTGCAGCTCATATCTGGGCTGCGAGCTGATGAGCAAAGTTTTGATTAATTTAAATTTAGCCACAGCTTTTTTTTCTTCATTTTTGTTTTTAATATAATTTACTGCGCAGCTTTAACCTTAACATTGGGCCTATCGCAATTTATTTGTATTTTCATTTTATTTATTTTTATTCTGTTTTTTTTTCTCGGCTGCAATTCCAAGCCTTTGTGCGGCAAACATCTTTTTTGGCGCAGAAATTGTTATGCCAACTATTTTCGGATTCGGATATATATTTTGCATTGCAGTTCGTCTTTTTGGTCTATATATATATATATATCTATCTGGTACTCGTAGTAGTGGAAATAAGTTTTGAACGCACAACACACAAAGGAAAATTCGCATTCAATTTCGCAGGTGTTTGACTCGATGTCTGCAAGGTGTGTATGCGTGTGTGTGCGAATGTGTGTGTGTTGTCTGCCTTTGCGATTGAAGCGCACGCGAGTTGCATTAAAGAGAATTTCCGTAAACTGCCAAAAATAACAACATACTACAAATCTGCCTTTCTCTGCGGTCAGACAAGCTTAGAAGGAAACTATTTTCAATGTTAAATTCTTTAAAATAATCGAAACGTTTTTCATAAGTTCAATTAAACAAAAGGCCCACTAATAAGTCGCATATTGTAAAGTCAAATTAGCATACATATTTTGATATTTGGACTTTAAAAGGTCAGGAAAGGTAGAAAATATTTAGTTAATCAGATTAGCCTAAGGTACTGTTAGTCAAAGTCTATGAATAAACAATTTAGTAATGGACTTTCAAGTGAACATTCCAAAAAAAGAACCTTCGGACAATAACTTTATATTTCGATCGTTCCTATGGCTTATTTGGTGTGTACGCTCTTGTATATTACAACAGATCATTCACTTTTTGGCTACCTACTCCAAAACACCTCATTTTTAAAGCTAGAGCCTTGCGATTTTGTATATACACATATTGGGAATTACTATTGCCATCCGTTCTATTGACATTCACATATTGATCTATATTTTATGATTTTAAGAATTCAAAGCGTGAGCCAAAATATTTTATCGTACTACATTCATACCTGTATATACAATATATAATTATGTCATGATATTTGTAATGCATAGATGGAGACAACTCCGACCCCATAAAGTTTATATTTTCAAGATCACCATCAAAAGTCGAGCTAATATAGCCATGTCCATCTATCCGTCTATCTGTTTCTATGGGAACTAGTCTCTCAGTTTTAAAGCTATCGTGTTGAATTTTGAAACAGTACATATGTTTGAACCGGCCGGATCGGACCATTATATAATACATATAAATCGGGTCTTGTAGGGAAAACATTTTTGTTTAACAATCAATGTCTTCCCCAAACTCGGCACTTATTGGTTTCAGTATCATAAACATATCATATAGTTTTCATAGAAACGATCGATCGGTTGAAAAGTTGGTTCTTGTGTGACAAAATATTCTGTTTCCCAAGATATTTATATCAAGCTCAGCATTTACGACCTTCACTATTCTGACATATCTGCAACCCTTAAGGCAGACGTCGTCAAAGGTATTAAATCTTCGGCGTGTCGACGATATCCTCCCGTATCTCGCGCCCTCTTAGCTCACTTGTGTAGGGGTACACAAATGAAATTGTTTAGGGCTAACAACTGCCTTTAAATGCGTGTAATCGAGACCCGCATTTAAAGTTCTACAGCAACGCGGGGAGGGACGGAAGTTGGGCTTGGCTTGCCGCAACTCTTTTCGCGTTTGTTTATTTATTTGTTGCTTCCTCACGTTCAACCCCCTTCTGGCCCTTTTCTTAACTTATACGGCAAAAATATGTTGCATACTTTGCGGCTGCAACAGCTGTCCGTTCGGCTTTTGCAGCCAACGATGATGCTGTTGTCGTCGATAATGATGGCTGCCACACAGACACATTAACGCCAAACACAACCCCCAACCCCTGACCTCCAACCCAATGTCAGCCCCGTTGCCAGACACCTGCTCATGTAATTAGATGCATCAGTTAAGTGGGCTGCGTGTGAAATTAATTGAAAAACTTTCGCTGCTTAAAGTTTTAGTAAAAAAAAAATATTCAAATAATAAATTTGAGCTTTTTATGGAGCGCGAAATTAAAGCGAAAATTGAACTGAAAGCCGAAACCGGCAACAGCAGACGGACACGGGAAACTTTGCCGCAAAGTCAAGTGGCAAGTGGCAAAAGCTTGTTACACTTGCCACATAAATCAGACATAAAGCAGACCGACCTCTACTCCCCTCCACCTCACCCCACCCCTTTCCGGCTGCCTGCCTGCCGTCTGTTTACCGATTGTCTATCATCGAAGGACATCATCCGACGACTGTCCTAAGTTTTTTGTTGTTGTATTTTTCTGCCAACTTTGGACAACAACTGCGGATCCCTTTTGGCATTGTTTTGGCTTCTGAGAATTCTTGAATATGCTTCTGCGTATTTATGGCATGCCACAAACGTTTATCTAAACTACATAAAGCAATAAAAGTTAAAAGTCAAATAACTGTACGGTACTTCAAGTTCCAGTTGTTGTTGTTCTTGTTGTTATTGTTGTTGCTGTTGCTATTGTTTGCCTCTTGTTGCAACTGCTGCCAGCAGCTCCGCTTGTCCCCCTCTGTCCCTGCATATCCTTCAACGATCTGTGAACGGATGGCCTGCCCTTTGGGAAACTGAGGTAGCGTCTCGACAACGTGCAACGGCTTGTTGCAACAGCGTGTGACCCCTACAAAATCGAGCTAATAGAGAACAGCCTGTGGCATGCCACTGTAATACTTAGAAGAAGAGGAAGAAATGACGGGCATGTAAATAATTAAAAGAAATATACAACAAAATATGTTCAGGTTTATCTATACATACTGGGCTTTGTTTATATTTATAATTAAATTTGCATTATTCTTACTTTATTTTTTTTCCAATATCCAAATATACTTCTAAGTATTCCAAGGGAATTTTCGAAAGTATATCAGCATTTTGGCCAAAGCATTAAGAAAGTTTTTGTTTCAGGTGAATGGTTAAATTGAACTCATTAATTTTACAAAAATTTCTTTTAAAATGCATTCTTATAATATGAGCTTAATTATTCAAAATTGACATTTTTTAACCTCTTAAATTCCATACAACTTGTTGAACTTTTTAAACCCATTAAAAATGACGTTATATAATTGAAATAAAATTGTTGATAATTCTATATTTCAAATAACCCCTCTATAATAAATAGGTATAAAGGTACATACTAGTTATTAGTAAAATGTTTTTTTATTTATTAATTATTATTATTAATATAGTGTGATGTATTTCGACCTGTTGAGTCTACCTTGTATTCAACAATACTTAAGATGAGTATATCAAGCTAGCAAGCCACTAATTTTTCCTTTAACGTTTATTTTATACATGCTACATACAAAAACCGACCTTTTCTTTTCATTTAACGTTTAACAATTCCTACCGATTATTATATACATTATATTTTCCGAAGAGTATTTTATGAACAAAGCATTTTTATATCACAACAAAAATGTATTTCTTAGACAGAAATGCTAAAAAATAAGTACTTAACGGTTACAAGCTACCAACCTTGTTTTTTATTCTCGGGCAGTAATTTTACATTATTAAAATATTTTTGTGTCTAGGAAAAATTATATTTTGAATTACAAATGCTCAAACTAACTTTAAAATACAGTTATATACTTTCTATACGTATCTATTGTGCCCGTAGAAAATATTCAACAATATTTGAAATTAGTTGTTATTTTATAGTTACAAATACTTTGCAGTTAATTTTTTTAATGTTCTCGTGGGCCGGTATATCAGATTAACAAAATATTGTTGTATCAAGAAAAATAATGTTTTATAGTTACAAAATCTTATATTATAAATACATAGAAGTATTTATTAACTGTAAGCTATCAAGCTTTTTAAGTATTAACCTAGCTAAAAAAATTTTTTTTTTTTAAATTAAAGTTAAATTTATGATTTATAGGCCAACAAAAAGAATCAAATAGAACTTGCTAAATCAAAACAATAACTTTGGCAGGGGTTTGAATCCCGATCCACTCTCACATTTCCCTTTTTTTACCTCCAAATTAAAAGAAAAATATATATTTAATAATGTAAAGAGAAATCCAAATACAAGCTTTTTGATTAGGCTGGCTCTGATTTAGAATTTTTTGTGCACAATTTATCACTCCTCCTTACATAAATATAAAAAAATACTCAAAAAATTCGCAATTGTTATATATATATAAAAATTTAAATATTTAATAAAAACTGTTAAATAAAATATACCAAGCTGATTTAGTAAAAAAAATATAATAAAAGCTCTTTAAAATACTTTCTTCATAAAACTGAAAACTTTCTTTTAATTTTTGTAGCGCATTTGCCGAGGCCCTCGAACCGAAGCAAGTCGAAACTTTCACCAGTTTATGTATCTGTTTACACTTACAAGCTGTCGATGCGGGCTGCAGAGCTGCCCCACTGTGACCCGCAAACTGCAGGGTGGGGGTTTCGGTTTGGACCAGTGTGCGTGTGTGTGAGGGTGAGTGTGTGTGTGTGGAGCACATACGTAGCGTATGCGCAACGTCATGCTAGTCGCTGTATCCATTTAATCCTTTTGGCATTGCATTGAGTTTGATTTCACACGCGAGCACAGAAACAATAATATTATGCCACAAACACTCGACGCCAGCGAACATGGCCATGTAATCACACTTGAGCCGGCAGCCATGGTCGGCTCCGCTGCCCCCCATCCACCCATCCTCCGCCCTCTGTTCACCTACGCAGCCACTCCCACGGTTAGACGTCACGGGCAGACATGGCATCTGCCCATTCGCACAGTCAACGAGATTGCGAAACTTCATTATGTGTCCGTTTGGCAGGCGGCAGGCGGCAGAGACCGAGACCCAGTTCCAATCCCAATAGCCGGGCGCAGACGAGGCCAGTTCTTTTCCATTTCTATTTCTGTTTGGCTTTGTTCTCGTCTCTGTCTTTGTTATAGGGTGTATAAAGCCAATGCAATTGCCAATTAAAGGGTATGCTGCACAATTAGGTAACCAAATAACATTGAATGTTCTACATATTATTAAATCGAAAATTACGTGTAATTTAAAAATATGTTACTATTCTTTTATTAAGCAAGATTTTCCTGAAATTATTATATTATTTTTATTTTAGTCTAAAAACATTTTTCAAGGCATTTCTTAGAACGGAAACTTTTATTTGCCGCAATTTTTTAAACATATAGAAGGAAACTTTACTTAAATTGATCGATAAATATCGATTTGACAGGCCTGATGCTTAATTCATATTTAAGATTCGATACTTAGATTATTATTCTAAATATTATTTTAAATATTATTATTATTACGTTTATTATTATTATTAGTATTATTATGTTTATTATTATTATTAGTATTGTTATGTTTATTATTATTATTATTGTTATTATTAGTATTATTATGATTATTATTATTATTACTATTATTATTATTTTTGTTAATATTATTATAATTATTATTATTATTATTAGTATTATTATTATTATCATTATTATTATTGTTATTATTATTATTATTATTATTATTATTATTATTATTATTATTATTATTGTTATTATTATTGATAGCTGCTCCTCTTGAAACCGATATTGATATTATCGATAGATCCTTCTAATGAAATCGATAAAAGAGAAAAACTTTAGCTAGCCCCGGTTTTTGAACATATTTGGTTTATTTATGCAACTAGGGGACCAAATACTTTTGGACTCTAGTTTTCAACATCGCTTTCACCATGATTAAACAGTTTTTGTTAAAAAAAATGATAAAGCCTAGGTTCTTGGTATATACCTATGATTCTCATGGCTGCCATATTTATGATCTGAAAATGTTCTTAAGAATCGCTAAATAAACCTAGAAGTTAATCGGGAATGAATCTTCCATAATTTGTGGATGAAGATAGAAGAAGAAATACAGCGGTGCAGCATGCGGTGTGTATGAGATTGTGAGTTTTGTGTGCGTGTGTGTGTGTCAGTTTATGAGTGAGTATGTGTGCGTGCGTGTGTATATGTGTATGTTTGAGTGTATGTGAATTTGAGTGAGTGTGTGTGTGTATGTGCTTTTGCCTCTCTCACTCTCTGTGTGTGTTATGTTTCGTATGCATGTATATATGTAAGATATGTATACGAAGGCATTGCAAATGCTTGTCATGGCAATTTTGAGCTGACTACGGGGTGTCTTCTAGTCGTGCACTCTCGACATTTGACACTTGCGTCTGTTGTTGTTGCTGTTGTGCTTTTCGCCGGCATTGAGCTTGAAAATGTGTTTATTTCCAGCGCCCCCAACGACAGCGGCATCGACTCCAAGTGCTGCCATAAAATCGCTGAAGCCTTCCGACGCAAAACAAGCTGCCATATGAGTGTGTGTGTGTGTGTGTATGGGTGGGTGTGTGTGTGGGTATGTTTGCTGTTCCAGTCTCGACTGCAATTGTTGTGCGTGTTTTTGTTATCTTCCGACTGGCTGTAAGGAATGCTAATGCCATGCCATAAGTGCACCTCAGGTGTTGGCTGACTCCTGCCAGCTGCCAGCAAACCACGCCCACCCCTCCCCCCCTCCCCGGCCGCTGCTCCTTTTTGACGTTGTTTTACTTATGCTGATGACATTTGCTGTGTTATTTCTTAACTAGCTTCGACTTCAATTCGAAACGCAGTTGAGACTGAAGCCAACTTCTTTAGCTACGGAACGTGTGCGGCTGCCAAATGAGCTGCCTAACGGTTCACATGGCTTAGCTGCTCTTTAGACCCAAAATTTCGTCAGTGGGGGGGGAGGAGGTGTTGGAGCAGCCCTCCAGCTCACAACCCGCTCAAATTGCAGCATTCGCTAATATATCAAGGCTCTCAAACTAATTGCATTTAGTCGCTGTCCAGCAAGGGTCCCAGTCCGTCCCGGCCAGGTGACGACTGCATTATGAGTCCAGTTGCAGCGTCACGTTCCATTGACGCAGACGTCGGGCGAATTGCCATAGTAAGTTGGACGCAAGGATAACCTGTCTGTTTGCTCATTTGTTGCCGAGCAGCCGTCGCGCTCGTGTGGCCTTTTAATTGTTTTATGGTCCCCTGGGTCCAACAAGCAGTTGGTAACAGGCGCATAATCCATGACACCCCCCCCCCTCCCCTTTACCCATTTGCTGCAGGGGGGTAATTGGTGGTCAGAAGTGGAACAGCCGCTTAGAGAATTCCATTGGACTTTAGCTAATTGATTTATTGAAATGTAATTGTTGCCAAAATACTTTGCAGAGGACCTAAGCGAGAAAAGTATTATTTGAATTCATGAGAATCGCATAGTAGAGCGATATTTAAAAATTCTTTTTTTAATTTGCAGTTTAACGGTTAAATATCAACCACGTCCAAATAAATTAGGAACAGATCCGAACCCGGCTCCACTTTGTTCACTTAATTTATACCTTAGCTCCAAAAGACATAATACTTTGTGCAACTGCGCAGTTCTTGGCCTAATTCTTTACCAGGATCTGAAACAGAAGATCATTGAGGAGCAGCTACTACAGGAAGAGGCAATCCCACCGAAAGCACCTGGCATCCTGGTTTTCCCCAAGACATTCTTCTCCTGCTAGGTACAAGTATAGTCATTAAATTTTTTAAATTTAAATATATTTAGTATGTTTAAATAATTTCAATTTTACAAAAATTTAAAATAATAATAATTTTCAGCTTCAAAAAATTTTATTCATGTTGTATTAATAAAAGTACAGAATAATTAGGTGAGATGATGGAGAATCGGTTTTATAGATGGGTTATGTGCTCCGAAACTAAATCAATTCCCTTTCGAATGTACTCAAGTGAATAGCGGCACGTAAATTCATTTCAATTCAAGTGATTCATTCAGTTTGATTGAGTTGTGAATTGTTGCAATGAGTTTAGTGGCCATTAGACCATTGGCCATTGGGCAGAGCTCATTGCTGTAATCCGTCGGATTAATTGGGGATAATGTGACGCGCAGATTTCTCAGAGCATGAATGCATCGGGTGTGGACCACAACATGGGGATAAGCCGTGGAATCGCGCATCAGCTGCTGACATTTAATTACAGTGGGTGGTTGAGGCAGTTGGCAATGTAAACTGAATGCGGGGCATGCAATTTGTTGCATGCGCACGTAACTCAAATGCCAAACACCTGCAGTTAACACGTTCGTCGGGCCAAACAAACAGCGAGTTGGCGGGCGGGATGCAAAAAGCGTATCCAGACAGGCGCCTCGGTTAAAACTGCACTTAAGTCAAACTTGCCAGACAAGTGGCAGGTCGTGTGGCACGGTGCGTCGTCGATGGGCAGGGGTAAGGGTAACGACAAGGGTAAGGGTGTGCATGGCTGTAAAACAGAGGCAAATACCGTGCAAATGGACCGCTGACGTGGACGTTTAACGAGCGCCCTTCGGGTGTAAAATTTCATTAGGAACTAAACGGTTTTCATGTCTGCATTTGGACGGCGCTTTCTTATGCTAATTCTTGGACACTGGACACTTAGTTGATTGGTTTTTGTCAGCCGTCATCAGAAGCCGTTGACTGATTGGATTTTGGTCACTTGCGGCAGGCCAAAAGATGCGTAGTTGACGCATTAGTGGCATGCCCCCCTCATCGCCCAGCCACACATATCTAGGGGACATCATTTTGGTGCGTCTTAACTTGCAGTGGCTGCATAAATTACCTAAGTTTATACGCCTATGTCTTCATAATTGAATTTCAAAACACACTTATTTATCCTATTAAAGAAACGACTGTAATTAAAAACAAATTACTCAACAAAAAAATGACTAATGATTTATTTATGCCATCTTTATGCCAGGGCAATGCATACTTTTAAAATTTCATCGCATTTTAAATACACAATGCCCAAGTTTATTTACACTAAAATATTTTGAAATATAATTGCAAATAACTTTGAAATTTGAATTGCGCGCCATTGCAACCAGTGCTTACAGCTTTAGTGCTGTAAGCTGTCGTAGTGTTCAGCCACGTTCTCTCACTCTCTTGCGGGCACTCTCTCTCTCACGTTGCTGGTACAAATGGTAAACAAAGAACGCAACAAAATGAAAACGAAACGCGCAATACAAATTTATTGTATATTTATTTCGTGCCGCTGCTAAACGACGTTTCGTAAAAATTTGCGTTCAAATTTCGTTTGTCAGCAAAAATAGCCAAAGTGCAAACAGTTAATTAATTAAGTAACACAACTTGTGACAATACGAGTGCACTGAGTTATTGAAGTACATCAAAAATAGATAAACGACAACTGAGGATTGCCAGCGCAACACACACGCTGCACTCCGCCAATCCCCCTCTTTCTGGCATAAACCAGCAACGAAAAGACAAAAACGAAAAAACGATTCGTCACGCTGAACTTTCTGCTTGCGGTATATTTGCCATTTGCGGCTGTCTGTGCAATTAAATTTTCACAAGGCTTGCAAAACTATTGTGAAATTTGTTGAAGAGCAAGGGCTTACGCGGTGTCCTCCTGTGCTTCAGTGCGTGGAAAGAGCCTATTGGTTTTAAATCGATTTTGCCGACTGTGCGGCTGCCGAAGCAGCAAAAGGAAAACAGGTTGGTTGTTTTTTTGTTATTTTTCTTTTCACCTCTCGGGTTTTTACTTGCTTATATGATTCTGAGTAACTGGTTCTTGGATGTTTGTCGGTTTTTAGCATATGTAACATACATATTTCATTTGAGTTTGCTTTTTAAGCTTTTCATTCGTTGCGCTAATAACATGAAAACGAAATACCGGCTTGTTGTCATCGAGCGACAGCGAGAGATAGTGAGAGCGCGAGAGCTAGAGAGTGCGACACACACACACACATACGCATAGTCGAATTGTAGAGCGACACTCGCTTGCATGGATGACTCAGTGAATGCGCTCGTAGTTGTGTGAGGTTATGCGTGTCATTTGGAATTGGAACGCGCGTGCAAAGCGAACTACAGTGGCATCCCCACAGCATTGGCACAGTCGCGTGCGCTTGCAAATTGATTGAATTGCAGCATTCACTTAATTGATACGAACTTCAAATGGACGTCGTTACGTTACGACCACAGGCCGACAACTAGTTTCAATTAGTCGCATTTTGCTTTCCTATGCATTTCACCAGCGACTGCGACTTGCTGTGGGTGCCGCAGTAGCAGCAGCAGCAGCAGCTGTGTCTCACAGCTGTTTGCTACCCTTTCCCGCGCAATTGCAATTTGCATTTATTGCGAGCCAGAGAAAGAGAGAGCATGTCGCGTTCATTATGCAATAACAAATTCAGCGTATTATCGTTTTTATTGCTTGTATTGCCGTAGTACGCGTTGTTATTGTTGTTCTTCTTCTTGTTATTGTTTGTTTTGCTTTGTGCCTTAATTCGTCACTAAGGTTAATTTTCTCACACTAATTTTTGAAGGTTAATTGTAAACAATTGTGAACTTGATCACTCACAAACTGACGAATCTCTCCTCTTCCTGCATTTTGCTCTTTCTTTATCTGTTGCAAATTTCGCAAGTTGCCACGCGTCAAAATTGCTGTTGATTTGAGCAATGGCCGCTAATTCAACCGATCAACGCTACTTACACACCACCCCACCCCTCCCCACCCACACTCTGTCTTTCCCACACACACACCTAACTTGTATTGGCGGCCAATTTGCGTTTACAATTAGTCGCATCCGCAGCCGCGATTATGCTTGAGATGCCGCTTGCTCTGCCGAGCGTAATAGTTGTTATTGCTGCTCATGTGACCGTCGCCGCGCTGTCACCACGTGCTCCGCGCTCTCGCTCTCTTCCTCTCAGACGGTCGCCCGTTTGTGTGTTGATTGATTTGTTGCACTTAAAATTTCGACTTGTTATTGTTTAATGCACTCGTCGTGGTCCATTGTACTTTGGTCACGCTCCGAGCATACAAGCTCGGCGCCATTACCGCCATTGATTAAAGGGCGCCAGTAAAAAAAAAATGCAACAATCCGAAAGCTGTTTATATTCATTTAAAAAAAAATGCTGCTGTAGCCCTGCAGGGTTGCATTATGTAACTGATAAGCCAGCCGATTGCAGCGTGATCCCAGACAGCAAACCTAAAAATTCCCCAAATTCTATACGAAACAAATAAAAACACCCGAGTTTTAAAACAAAAATAAAATATCCGACTAGCTAAGACCCTATACAGCTTTTATAATTAACAAAAAATATTTTTAAGAGTTTATACCCCATTCAGAGAGTATGGTATAAACTTCCGAAAAGCAGAAATACTATTTGTTTTTTTAAACAAATATAAATTCACCTAGAATTTTGAGAATAAATAGCTCGAACATTACATTCACTTTGGGGTAAATTATGTTATAAATGGAAGATTAGGCAGATTTTGTAAAGAATTTGAATGCTCGACGTTTCGGTTAACTGCTGTAAAGCGCTTTAGAACTTCTTTGAAATAACATTTACTACTAAATAAAAATGAAAAATCCATAGTTAAAAAGAAATTTATTTTTTGTGCTTTGCGAAATAAATAATAATAATAAATAATGAATAAATATATTAAAATATAAGAGAAAAAATTAAATTTCGAAAACAAATTAAAAATTATTATAAAGACCATACTTTTTATAAAACGAAATTATAATTATCATTTCGATAATTATCGATTGTAATCGGTTCAAATTTAGTTATAAGGGCCTTACCTCTAAAACTATACATAAAAACGCTTCTGCTTTTGACATTCGGGATGAATTTTAACAAAAGAAATGGGACTTCCTCAGAATATCTATTAAGATGCCATTTGCATAATTTCTTCATAGTTTATCTTAAATAAACATAAATAAGGTTAGAATCTAAAAATTATCAAAAAATACTGTATACACTTATTTTTAATTAATATGAATTTAATTATTACATTTATTTTTATTTTATTAAGTAGAGCATAGATACGAGGCGAACCATCTCAATACCCTACAGTATTAGACCCTATAGTCAATTCCCTTCATTGTAAATATCGCATTATGATAAATAGCCCTCAATGTGAATACAACATAGAAGTACACAATATTATAACTGTACATTATTGCACAGTCTTTCGCTTGGTAGAGATAATAATACAAATTAAATCTTAAATAAAATAAAGCAAGTTAACCAGAAGCAAAAAATTGCCTTAGTTTTGAAAAAGTTAAAGTTAAATGTTTAAAGTCGAAGGAACTTTAACTGAATGTTTCTGAACTTTACAAGGTATGGGTATATAAAATCTAGCAGTATATTTTCGTAGGAAGTTTACAAGTTAAATTGTTTTCAAATTTGCAGTGTTGGAAAACTCTTTTGCAATTAGCTCAGCGTCATTTAAACTGCAGTGGGAGGTGAATTGGTAAAGAAAAAAAGTTAAGCTGCCTTCGAAAGCTTCGTAATATATCATGCATATTGCAAATTTATTTATTTGTTGTAGTCCGAGTGTCGGTCATAAATTTATGCGCAATTTGTTTGCCTTGCATGTCATTTTGGCATCCACAAAGATTTAATATTTAATACGCTCTGCTTTCCCTCTATCATCGTCTGGGTTTTTGTTTTTGTTTTTGTGATTGTTTTTGCAGTCACAAAATGCATATTTTAATGGGTTTTACAGCACGTGCCGTCCCATCGTATGGAATGTTTATTTGCTGATTGCTTTTGCCTCTGTTTTATTTGTTATTATTATTTTTCGAGCATTTTTAATATGCAGCGTGTCGAGCATAAAAGTATATAATTTATGACACACGATTAAACCAGCAGCTGTCAAACAAGTGTTCATTACGTGTCCAAAGGCTAGACTCGCAGAAAATAGTAGCTAAATTTCTGCCTTCAGCTGACAGAAAAAGTTAAGTCCACAAAGAATATTCCTATCATATACATATGTCTATGTTCATGTCAATCAATATTTAACTGTCGTGTGTTGCTATATAAAGTAAAGCTACACTTCCGTATCTTAAAAGAATTAAGATCTTTATCTTAGGTAAACTTTTTAAACAGTTAAATCTTTACAAATTGCTGACTTGCAGATATGTCATATAAGTTTTAATTGTTAAATTTATTGAACTAGTTTCTTATTAGCTTAACTGGCGAGCACTCTGTTTTTTTTTGCAATTAGTTTTCCACCTGTAGCAGTGAATCATTTTTTAAGGGGTCAATTTTGGATTAATATTTTTTAATATATGAGAGTTGAAGTTTTCCTTTCGGTGTAACATGAAAATGTTAACAGACTACATTTTATTTCAGCAATCGAGTAGTAATACAAAAATTTGGATGCACTCGGAATCCAGAAGATAAAAACGAAAACGAACTGATATTTATCCGAACTTTCATGTTACACCGAAAGGAAATCTTCAACTCTCATATATTAAAAAATATTAATCCAAAAGTGACCCCTTAAAAAATGATTCACTGCTACAGGTGGAAAACTAATTGCAAAAAAAACAGAGTGCTCGATTCTTGAATGATCATTTTATGAAAAAAGATTACCCAATAAAATGATAGAGGAGTGAAAATCAGTGAAATATGCCAAAGTTTCGTAATATAAGGCATATTAAGATAAATTATTTTATTAGTTGGTTTATTTTGCCAAATTTTTATCATTCCGCCAAACCCAAAACTTTTGTAAATGACAAGATTTGATAGGAATCGAAATATAGAAACCTAAACACATTTAGTTATTGTAGGCTGTATTTAGATCTTTGATTTGGTTTCTATATTTCACAAAGAATTTTTTTAGTCGTTTTTTCGACCTAGCTTGTTCGTTACTTCGTCGATACTTCGAGATTGGAGTTTTAAGCTCGAGTGCCTTTCTTGCCTATCAATAGACTTGAATAAATATAGGTTGTTAACATGATTATTCTTACAACTAATAGCCTGATTCTGCGATTCCATTAGCAAGTGCCAAAGTTTTCCTTCTACAGATCAAATAATACGGCCTCGAATTAGTGGCTCTATTAAATGGACTCTGCGAGATTTGGCCATCTTTAAGAATTACAAACTGGGATAAGCTAACTTTAAAATTTTAATTTAAGGTTATGGCTTACCTTCATAGTTATATCTGCTGTTTCTGCTAATGATACTTTCACAACATCGACTCCAAATTCGATATATTATCGCAAAAACACGAACTACGCGGACCGAATACCAACATTTTATGCAAATGTGAAAAATGTTTTTTCTTATGGGAAAAAGAAATGTTAATAGTGGAATTGGGCTATAATATTGCACGTATTACATACTGCTATAATATTTAGAGAAGTTTAATCGGAACCGAAATCTAGAACAAGCCTGATATACATATACCTTAGCAGTTCAGTTTGAAGCTATGGAAAACTGCTTTGTACAACATTTTTCCAACTATTTTCCACCCTTTTGGGAATTTCTTCCAACCTCAATTTAGTGCACATATTTACTAATTGTTAATCAATAAATAAGATATTTACGTTCTCTGGTCTGGTCTTTTGTGTTCCACATCTAATAATTTGTTTGATTCAGTTACCCAATAGTTTTGTGGCTCTACAATTATTTTCGAATTAGGCCAATGCCATTAGCTCTTGGCCAGTTCCCGGAATGTTTTCCAATCGGCATATTTACAAACCCAACTAACATGTGCGGCTATTTCGTTGATGAGTTGTGCCAATATTTGTGTGAGTGCATATTCAAAAAGGCCCCAAACAACAAAGACGTCAGCACGTTTGGCTTAAAACGTCACTAAAATAAATTTAAAAACAAAATTCTGTTCACTCCGTTTATTGGGCTCCGCCCCAATTGACAGCTGCTAACGCGAGAACAAGTACACATTTGAAAGCAAACATTAAAAAAAAATATATGTATATATTATGTCCGAAAATGTACATTTATTAATTATTGTTTATTAAAGCTGCTCGTCGGCCCATACATTTGTCCTCGAACGCTTGATATATGCTTTATATTATTTTTACTATTGCCGCGCGAAGGGCCCACAAATTTATCGCAACAGGTGCGCTGAACAAGATTTTGGGTAAGATTTGCTGGCCGTTGGCTGCGATTCAAATGCATTTAAAGTGGCGCCTTCTAGACGCAAATTTATGTTAAGGTAAAGTAGAAGTAGAAGCGGGTATATTAGGTAACGTCAGCGTAGCTTGTGCTCGGAAAAACTGACGGATTAAGAACATAGGAAATATAGGATTAAAATATACTAACTCGTTTGGAGAGGGTATATAAAACTCATGAAAATAGCTAATTTTCATTATTGATCCCAAAAACTATACACTTTAGATGGGAGTAATTTGAATATGCTCCGGAATTCACAAAAATTTGGATATACCGAATTGGTTTAACCGAAAGCGCCTTTTTGGGTGTTAAAACAAATTTATGATCCAGATTTAAAACAAAATAGACATCTTCCTGTAATGCTCGAAATTGGAATTAAATATCGATATTTATATATGTACCAATATTTTTAACAGCCTTAGAAGAGCTTTGAGGGATACAACAAAATTAATTGTGTGTAACCAAAATAATTTATTCATCATTTTTAGCAATTAACTTATTTTCGATTGGGGTATTAAAGATGAATTACAGTTTATATATTACTATCAATTACCCGGTCTTGCCCGTTGCCAGTTTTGTGCTTAACATTTTAGATATTACATATTAACCCAGTTACCGCCCGTGGAAAATTTAAACGAACTCGTTTTGTTTCTATGTAGTGAAAATAAATTTGAGGTCGGACGGACAAAAAGACAAAAACACCTTTTCCATAAGTACTTGTGTATAATTTTGAAAACCATCTTTTATCCGCAGTTTTCACCGAATAAGCTTTGATTTACGCAAAACCCGTGAAAGACGTCCCACATAAATTTTATTTTGAATGCGAAACTTCACCCACCAAATTGACTCCCATTTTGAGTAGCAAAGTGAAGCAAAGAAAAGTGTGATAAACCCCTCAAATGAATTTAAACATAGATATTTGAAAATGAGTTTGAGGCCGAACTTATGGTAAACAAACAAGTTTTATAAAATTGTTTATCGCGATTTACACACTTTTCGGGTGGAATTTTCCAAAACCCCGTCTTAGCGTGCACCTTCATTACATAAGGTAAGGGCTGTACGTCGATCACCAGTCAGTCAGTCAGGTAGTCAGTCAATCAGTAAGTCAGTCAGACAATCAGTCAGTAAGTCAGTCAGTCAAGCAATCAGTCAGTCAGTCACTCAGTAAGTCAGTCAGACACTCAGTAAATCAGTCAGTCAGTCAATTAGTCAGTCACTCAGTCAATCAATCAGTCACTCAGTAAATCAATCATTCAGTCAGTCAGTCAATCAGTTAATCAAGCCAAACAGGTTTATATATAAAGAAAAAGATATTTTCGAATGAAAGGTATTTTCTAGTCGAGCATTTTAGACTGGTTTTTGGGTGATTTTTAAATTAGATCCTATAATATATATACTCACATGAACATAAACTTATACATCAAACGTGAGAGCTCTTGAATATGCATATATCAGATAAATAAAATAAACATCATATATTTTTTACTTGCAGATTCCGCAGGACAAGTCGGTAAGTTTTATCTTATTGCTTTTACTTATAGATGTGTTCAGATTTAACATAACATTACGCACAACCATTTATCACACACAACTTGCTCGCTTAATATATATACATATAAGTATATATATAATGAATATAGAAATTGGCATCGTGTTCAGTTTTGGGATTAGTCAGCAGCATTGAAAAGATTTGAGGCAGACGCGCTTTACTCAACAGACGCGTAGACGGAATGCATTAATTAAACTAATTGCAATTTACAAATTGCGAATCTAAATTGTGATCTAAAATCGAGATTAAATTGGAAATCATCCAGCCAGTGTGGGGGTAGGGGGGGGGGGGGGGGGAGTGAGTGGGTCACGTACAGCACAGCACGCCGCTAATCGCCTAATTGGCAGCATGTAAACACGCGGAAATTGTGTATGGCTGGCGGGTAGGCGAACAATTTGAGTACCCACTGTGACAGGAAGACACTTATGTCTAAATATCTATATGCACAGTGAAAGGCCTTTAAAAGCACAGCTCTTTTCGGCTCTGATTTTTTCTTACGAGCACCCAGCTTTATAGTCGTGGTATAAAAAGATTTTATACATTCTTGATCGGTTAATGTAGTCTTTATCTACTTTAATTTGTATAAAAGCTAGTCTCAGCTTTTAGGCTTTTTTCATAAAACATTGCCTAGGTCCTTATTTCTGTTTGCCTGCAGTAAATATGTCGGTCGGATCGTTCCACTATATCATATAGCTGCCATAGGTACGATCGGTCGAAAATGAGGCTTCTTGTGCCAACTTTTTGTTTTTCAAGATATCTTAGCCATATTCGGCATTAACTATTTGCGTGCTTCTTGGTTACAGGCAAAGCATTATGAAAAGGTTGGGTCTGCAAGGGTGCTGAAAATAGCCCTTCTTTCTCGTTTGATAAAACTTTGCATAGATCTTTATTTCTTTTATAGTGATCCGACCCGGAGAGACGAACCTATACACAGTTTCAAGAACCAGAGAGTGTAGTTTGCATAAAAACAGGCAGAAGGACATGGCCATATCAAATCGGCTGTTGATGCTGATCTAGAATATATATACATTATGGGATCGGAGACTTCTCCTTCGATACTTCCTTACTGAGGATATCTTAGCTTCATTCGTCTCACGTATCACATATCGGCAAGAGTATGCTTGCTTCGGCGTGACAAAGTTTGCCGTGCTCTCTGTCCGTTCAAGGGAGCTGTCACTGTATCTATGCATATTCACATATCTATCCGGTACTTATAGTGCGCCACTGTTAATTAAATTTTGCTTGCTTTTGCCTGGGCCTGACGTTGGCCCCCCAAGTTTTAATTCATTCGCATGCTTAGCCAAGCAGAAAAACAACAACAAATTGACATAATGATCGGGCATGGGTATAATGATCAACATTATGCGCAACAACATCATCATTATCATCATCATCATCATCATGAGGCATCCACAACATCATCATCTTCGTACAGACTGTCACTCAATTTGTGGCGCCCCCATTTTTACTGACATTTAGCATTAAGATTTGACTTTGAACTTGTGTGTGTGTACTTGTATTATTATTATTATTCTAGTTGTTGTTGTTATGGTTGTTGTTGTGCCCCTGTAAATTTCCATTTCTGCAGGGTGAATTCCTGAGAGAGAGAGATGTGCACACAGCTCTTTATTGACATGTTTATACCCTTGTGGAGGCTATGACACTTTTGTCATGAAGTATGTAACGCTTAGAAGGAGACACCTCCGACTCCATAAAGTATATATATTCTAGATCAGCGTTAACAGTCGAGTTGATAAAGCAATGTCTGTCTGTTCGTCTGTCTTTTTGTATGAGAACTAGTCTCAGATTTAAAAAATTTTGTGTTGGCAACTATAGTAAGTATAGTATAGTACAGTAAAAGTAAATGCCTTAATTGAAAACTTTTTAAACTATCAGGATATCCTATCTGAACTCGGCATTTATTGGTTTCAGTATAATCCTCATATGTATGCAACATCTTATCAACATCGGATAACTATATCATATATAGGAATGATCGGACGAGGAATAGGTTCTTGTATAGAAAACCTTTTTGTTTTTTTAAGATATCTTGACCAAAGTAGTCATTTACTAGTTACACTATGCTTCTCATATATATACCAAATTTTATTATGATCGGACCCCTATATCTTATAGCTGCCATTGAAAAGATTGGTCGAAAAATTTAGTTCATGTATAAAAACTTCTTTGTTCTAATACAAGAAATAAGAGCCAAATCTTATCAAGATTTAACTACTATATCATATAGATAAATAGGAAGAATCCGTCGAAAAATTAGTTTTTGTATGGCAAAATATTCTCTTTTGCAAGATATTTTTATCGAACTCAGCATTTCCGAGCTTTGCTATACTCACATATCTGTAAGCGAAATATCTACAAGGGTATTAACTGTTCGGCGTGCCGAAGATATCCTTACTTTCTCGTTTTTTAATGGATGCTGCAAGTTTCCTGGTCAGTTGTTACCCGGTTGCCCACTCACTCGCTGCGTTTTAAATTTAGCAACAATAAAACAGAGAAAAGAAAAAACAATAATAATAACAAAAGGCATAAAAAAGTCAGTTGGCTTTATATGGAACGGCATTTCAATTGTGCGCGTCTATTTTTAGTCATTGTCATCAGGCGCGCAAATATTTTACTTGTTGCTTTTATTTTTTTAATCATTATTTGCATATTGAGGAAAATGTCGTGCGCATCTGGAAATCACTAAAACTGTACGTGATTCGTTCTAAGGTTTTTAATAGTATTATTGTTTTTTTTTTTACTTAATATAATATATTCTAGGGATTTGCGACAAGGTCAATCCTCTAAGTGGGAATAATATTATATAAGAGCAAATAGAATAAGTACGAGTACATGCTCCGAACAATGGAGATTTCTAATTGATTTAATTCACCTTTATATAATATACCCTGTATTAAGTAAGGTTCAAGGAGCTTGTTAACAAGCATGTGACAAACAGATTAAATTTTTTTTTTTAAATATGTTGTAAAATGACGTGTTGATTGTTGGTTTTGAGTGTAGATTATATATAAATACTTGAATATATGGTACATATTTGTGTGTATGTTTAAAAACAAGTTTATATAATCTTAGCAAAAGTCAGGTTTGAAATAAGCTAAGCTAGATTTACCCTGACCAATTTTCATTAATGTTTAATCACATTTATCATGTCTAGATTAGACTAGACATGTCTGGAAATTCTTATAATATAAATCATTTTTAAGTGTACAAAGCATTAAAAAAAAGTTTTTATTTTTGGTATAGAAAATTGAGCTCTATGGTTATTTATTTTATTTTTTCTGAAAAAGATTTTCCAATTTTTTAAAATAGTATTTCCAAAAAATCTATTAAAAAAATCTATAAAACCAAGAAAACAATTAAAAAATATACATAGTAACATTCTTTATTTATTTTTGTGATGTTAATTATTAAATTGAACTATAAATATTATTAAATTTAAAGTAAATAAAATTTAAAGTAAGTTGTAAGTATACATAGCATACAAAATAAAAATTTTTTATTTTTTTGTATAGAAAATAGAAGTCTTCAGATATATCATTATTATTTTTATCTATTTTTTCATAACCTAAATGCATAATGCATGTTGCTTTTTATTTTACTGTTTTAAAATGTTTCGAAGATGGAATTTCTTAAAACTCTTTTATATTTATAGTTCAATGTAATATTAATAAAATTAAAAAAAAATTAAATATATAAAAAATAATAATTATTTCGGATACAAGTTAAGATTTTCTTTTGTATCCATCAAAATAAAATTCAACTTTAAATATTGTTAAAGTAAAAGCTAGGTAGTCTTCAGATATGTAATATAATAACAGTTAGGATAGTTAAAATTTTATAAATGTCCAGCTAATGCTTTGAATAGAGGGAAGTAGGACTATGTCTCCACAACTGAGATCTAAGCTTCTTCAGCATGAGCTTCCTTCTTCCTTTCATCAGGCAGGTCGAAGAGTTCTTGTGAAATTGGGAGCCCCGTCTCGCTTACGCTGCCGTTCGTCCCCCTCTCTTTTGTGTGATTCCCTCTACTTTATTATTATTTTTCAACACCTCTGTCAAAGTGTGTTTAGTTTTGCGCTCGAACAGTGTACTTAACTTTCTGCTATAAATAAATGCTAATTATCTATTTGTAAAATACGTTTCTCATGCTTTAGACTCGTATATTCTGAATTAACTAGCACTTAAAGTTTTATGTCTTATGAGTAGTTCCTCCTAATAGCCGCGCAATTATACGTGACTTCCTACTGTTAAAAGTTCATTCAACTAAAAAAACAACCTCGCTATTATTCAACGCAGAGCAGGTGAAGAACATTTATCAAAAAATATATATTTTTAAAAAAGTAAAAACCCAAATTAATGAACAGAAAATATATCAAAATGCTTTTAAGCATATTGCAATATTTTGCACACCTTTCCAGAGAGCAATAGACGCGCGTCCTTGCCTTGGCTAAAACAACGCGCAATTGCCAAACCAAATTGAAACTGAACACATGAGCTATGTTTCACGTACATGAGCTGACACTTGGGCATATTTCGCATTTTTTAGATGAACTAAAGTTTCAGACTGTTTGAAAATAGAAACAAAAGAGAAAGACAAAATGTGAACGAATGGTGATCAATGGCACGCCTAAGATCAAATACTCTTAAAAATCTCGTATTGATTGTTCCTATAAGAATATAATATCGAAAATCAGACGATTTGAATGGGGTATGCTTATGTTAGAAAAGCAAATAAATTCAATATAGAAAGAGCTCATTCCGGACCGATTGTGCCTCTACGATATAGTAAGCCGATTATGGTAAGATTTTGCACACATATAAGAACTTTTGTGAAACTCTTCAATGCCAAATTTCGTTAAGCAAAAACTTGTTCATTCAAGAACTTATCCTAAATACTATGGCAGCATATGATATAGTGGAACGATTCGACCAATTCCCACACATACCAAATCACGGACATATGCAAAGTTGCATGACGATCGAATTAAGAGATAAGACTAATTAAGAGATAGACTAAGCTGTTGATACCGATCAGGAATATATGCATATACTTTATATATATATATATATAGGACTCCTCGTATAATTTACACAACTCGTCTTATAACTATAATACCCTCTGCAAGTGTATAAAACGAGAAATATATTTAATGCCGCGACGTCTATATTTGCGTACACATGTAGTTCCGTTTGTTTTAGTTGTACTCTTGTCGGCTGTACTATATATGTCTATAGATCTGATTCGCATTGAATCGGTTCGGTTTGGATCGGTTCGTTGCGGTCATTCATGCCATTCGTGGCCTGTCTGATGGCATTGTAAACTTGTGTGTTAATGCCCCATTATATGCATAAATAGACAAATTTATAGAAATTTGCCAACCAAACCTTGCAGACAATTTGCAACTCTGCCCCGCCTACACACGTGCTATAAATTGAGGCGTTAATTGTTGAGATATTTTTCGCCCCCTCGCTTTAAGTGCTAAATTTGACGCCAATTTTGATCAGTTGACTCGTGTTACGGGTACGCATAAATAAATCCCTCCTAGATACAGTATCTGTATTACAAATGAGTTGCTTTCAAGCCGTTAAGAAAATTTCGCACATTTCTAGGCATCTTGAGAAAGAAAAAAAAACTCAAAACAAATAACAAGTAATAAATATATATACAACATTTTAAAAATAAATGTTTAAAAGACTGTGTGCAAATTGTTAAAAATAATAACAACTACGCAGCTTAGAAAAAGTACCTCAGCATCGAGCTGCTAAAACGTATGCAAATAAAAGTATAAAACGTATTTGGACCAGGGTTGAAAAACGAAAGAAGGAAACTACCTGTTGCCAAGCTAAAATTTAGAATTAAATAAAATATTAAATTAACTTCTATTATTTGACATTAAACAAAAAGTTTTTAAAAATTCTTTTCTTCAGAATGTTTATTTTTCTGATTTTATCTATTTGCTTTGCTATGAATTTATTTTAATATGTCATCTCCATATATAAAACCGTTTGTTCTGACTGGAAAAATCGCAGAAAACTTTTGTAAGAAACTTTTTTGTTTAGCATCTGATCGGCCCTAAACTTATTTACAGCGATCTCTGTCCGAATTCATTGCAGGGATGTCTTACACTTTTCGGAAAGTGCATTCCTACTTGGTGTAAATGGGGATCACAGATTTGGTGGGTGACGTTTCGTGTTCAAATTAGTTTCCAAAGTTCTTTCTGAAAAATCTTTTAAGACGTGTTTCACACTTTTCGCAGAATCCAAGCTTCGTCGGTGGATTTTTTGGGTGAACTTTTATGTTTTTCCGATCGGCCTACATGAAAAGTTAAGGAACACGTGTTTCTGTCCGTTCGGCTTCAAATATTTTTTCAGAGATCTTTTTATTAAAATGTATATAATATTTTCTCGGTGGGAAACTGAGTAAAAAAATAATTACTAGTAGTGTAATAAAATTCCAGAACCCTGAAAGCAGTTGTTAACCTATGTATATATTGGCGTGAAATTGTATTAATTTATTTTTTACATTTTCAATACTAATTTTGAGTAGTAGATAGTCAACTATTTGATGCTCTATAAATCGTATATTATTAGTAGCTAGTAGTTGTAAGGCAAGGATTGTGCCCGACATTTTGTTGTTTTTTTGTTGTTATTTGCAATCGATCTAAAGAATGCCGATTGAATAAAAGTTGTTTGTCTTCCGTCCTCACGGGTGTGCGATCCCCAAACTTCGTGCTTAGAGTGCCAGAGCGGCGCCTGCAAGCGACTAATATAAAGTTTTCGAAGAACTTTGAAATCCCTGATGAAATACATAATCAAAAGCCCCGCCAAAAAGTAAAGACAAAAAAAAAGGCCGAAAGAACTGGGAGTGTCAATAAATCAGTACTAATTAATTTGAATTTGAATTTTCAATCAATGGCAAAAGTCAAGGAAATTACGTTTAGACAGTTGCCTTAACTGCAAATCCCCCCAGTAAGTCCATCCGCCGACACACAGATACCCCAAGCTGTGGCTGTATTAGTCGTAGGGAATACGAGTAACTAACGCACACACTCACGTATACCCAATGGAGGCGGTAAAAATTTCGCACTTTTTGTTATTTATTTTGTTTTTTATTTATTTTTTTTTTTTTTGTGGGGTTCGTCGCAATCGGCGTTGCCGTCGTGTTCCGCCATTTGTAGCGCTCATTTAATTTTTTATTGTTGTTTATTGCTTAACGAAATGTTCATTTTAAATGTTTGATTACAACGATTTGTGAAGTTCAGTCGAATTTGTGATATTCGCGCTGGAGGAGCGACCGACCGACCGACCGCTAGCAATGCGATTTTAAATTGCACGCGAATCGATTGCGGCTTCAATATCAGTTGCCGCCGATCGAATCAGATCGTTTTCAAAAGCCATCTCAAGTGCCCCGATTCTGTGCCAAGCACTCGGCCCCTGCGCAGTAATACTCAATTCTCGGACCACACAAGTGGCTCAAAGCAAAATTGCAGCCAAAAAAAAAAAAAAAACTGACAATAAAAAAGTGAAACCCAATTTTGAGATCCGTCAAAATGCAGTTCCTAAACATGATTTGCCTCAAGCCAAGTGGGTGTCAAAATTGTTACTTAAACAATATTTTTACTGTGCTAATTTGCATTTTGACTAGCACATAAAATAAAATAAACTACTTTATTTTTTTATCACTAAAAAGATTTGAAAGTGCGCGCATTTATCATTCATAAGCCAAGCAAAAGATTACCAAATGCAAATGCCCAAATTTATGGTCGGAGTTTCATTTTGATTTTTATACCCTCAACTGATCGACAAGGGGTAAAAAGAGTATTTTGTTTCTGTGCATATGTGTGTACCAGTCATAAGGAAACGTCTTCGATCTATAAAGTATATATTGTTGATCAGTTTAACGAGCTGAGTCCGTCGGTCTATGTTAAACGCTTCGGTCTCAGAAATAGCAAAACCTAGAGACTTAAAATTTGGAATATAATATAATCTCGTATCCTTTACACATAATGATATCTCAACAATATCTTCTCCCATATTCATAATTTCTACAAATATCAATTTTAAAACATAGTAAGAATAATCGAGAAATATAAGATATTAATACATTAAATTATCTGTTAAGGTTTTCCCATAGTATATATAGATTTAGCAAACTTAACGTTTTTCTATAGCTTCCCACATTCTGCCAAAAATTGTGTAAAATAAAGTAAAAGTGCTCGCTTCCGGAGTGCCCGACTAGGTGATACCCATAACCTTCTACTTCTACTAAAGGGCTAAACGGTAGCCTTAAAATAAAATATATTTTAGCTGTTGCTCTTCGAACCTAAGAGATTTATTAAAAAAAACAGGATTTCGATATCGATTCTTACCGATTGCTTGCAAACGGTACTGCGTGGGCACTAGGGGGCCTACGTCCAATATTTCAGTCATCAGCTCTTGTAGATTTCGAGATAGGAGCGTTCATACAGACGGATAGACGGACATGGCTAGATCGACTCGGCTATTGATGCTGGTATAGAATATATAGACTTTATGGGGTCGGAGGGTGCTGCCTTCTCCCTGTTACTTACATTTGCACAAAAACATGATACCCTTTCTACTCATTTTTTATGGGTTCAGGGCATACAAATTTCATTGCTTAAGCTAAAGCTCTGCTATTTTATTTAAATTTTGCTTTTTACACACATTTGGTGAACCATTTTTACCCTGAAATGTTTATAAATATTATTTTACTCGAATTCTCCGCTTTCATCTAAAAAAGTTCTACTTGTTCCAATATCCAACAAATTTAAAGAACTCTAACCGTTAAATTAAAATAAGCAATATTGCATATTGTTTATAAATTTTTACCCTGAAATTTTTAAAAATAATATTTTACTCGAATTCTCCGCTTTCATCTTAAAAAGTTCTACTTGTCCCAATATCCAACAAATTTAAAGATCTCTAACCGTTAAATAAAAATAAGCAATATTGCATATTGTTTATAAACTTGTAATTTTTTTATATAATAGCCATAACCCATTGTCAACAAAAAAAAAAAAATAATTTCCTTATTAGTACATACTTGATTCTCAGATCTTCCATGTTGGGTTGTCATATAAGGTGACAACCTCAAATAGAATTTTATAGAAACGAATAATGCATTTAATATATTTTATATACATATTTGTATACACTTATGTACATGTATACTTGTACTTGTCAACGCCTAAGGTCAGTTGACGGCAACATTTTAATTTTGATTCTTAATCTGGTGCTCATAATATTTCTTCTAAATACTGACTGGACTTGGGCGCGTATGTGCATATTTGAAGTCGATGCCAAAGCAAATTGCGATTTATTTGCAAATTATTTTTCAACATTTTGCACCTCACAAACAATTTATCAAAATTCTTAGAAATCAACGCGTTGAAAATGCAACATCTTAAGTCATAGATCAATTTATCTTCCAACTAGAAAGAAAATCTATCTTTGGCTCGCCAAAAATTAAATACCCTTGTAGAAAAAAAGCTTACAGCTTTGTAAAGCTCAATATATTAGATTTTGTAAGGATATTTTGAAAAACAGGTTTTTTTACCTTAACAATTTTCCCACTAATTAATTTTATAGAGGTATATGATATCGTAGTCCGAAATTAGAGGCCTTGGCTAAGATGTATGAATCATCGTAGAACTCGTAAATGCCAACTTTGATAAGGATTTCTTTAAAATCAAAAAGTTTTCGAAACATGAACTTTATTGTTGTCCGAGAGACTAGTTTAAACAGAAACAGACAGACGGACTTTGAAATATCGACTTGGCTGGTCAAAAATATATATTTACGGGATCGGAAATGTCTTCTTCTATGCATTAAATCTCTCGTGACAGAAAAATAATACCCCCTACAAGCACTGTAAAACAGAAATACATGCTTTCTTATGACCAATTATTGCAAATTTCCATTAATATTTATAATATATAAAATCAAATCCCAGCTAAAAATCTTTTTGAAATGCCCCAATTTTCCATTGTTTTTCGCTTCCATTTTGTTTAAAAGTCTTTAAAGTTATTAAGGATCCGTCCCCTGCATATGAAATGTCTTTGATTTTTTGCTCGTTCTTGAGCTATAATTGTTTTGTTAAACCTGCAACTGGGTTTTACTGGAAATAAAAAGGCCAAAAATGCACTCTAAATTCGAGGTAGTCTCCAAATTTCTAAAAACTATATACTCATTAAAAACATATATGTATAAAAGTGAGAGACCAAGCGATCGAATCATAGTTTAGCTAGAATTTTATTTATTTAAAGACTCAATATTTTTTGCTTACATCCAATCCGCAAATATGATTTTTAATAACGTCAACTTTGATCTCTTATAGCTACGATTAATATTTATCTGTAGAAGTAAAATAAAAAAACTCGTAGTAAAATCCCAATAGAGTTCAAGCACATTGCAGCTCGTATCTCATTAATGTGTCAATATTGAAATTATTAAGATCGTACAGAAATCGCCTTGCCTAAAAATAGAAACCTCATAAATACATATTTGCGCATGCAAAGTGCAATAAACGCAAAATATGTTGACGCCGGTGCCCGAGCAGAACACACACACACACACACACACATATCGTTTTTACGCACTCCACACTGTTAATGTAATCGTCGGCTAGCCGATCGCGATCACCTTTTGCGTCCCCCATGTACGGCCAGCACCCCTCGACGCCTTTGCACCGCTCCTTTTCCTAGGCGACGTTGATTGCATTGGAAATGATATGCAAAACCGTGAAGCGAACTCCTCTATAAATAAACGCACGCAGCGAAATGAGAAATGTTTCACGCGAATTTTTATTTTTATATGTAAGTCGATGATGGCGCATAAAAATGCACAGCATTTAATGCCTTGAGACGAAATTGTTGACTCTAAATACGTGTGGATAAAGATAATATACACATATTTATATATAGTGTACATATTTAGCGGACGTCAGAGAAATGCGTCTGTGCCATATGCTATAGACATAGAAACTAAATCATTAGCCAGTCGGCAATGCGATTCACGAATTTTCCATGACGGCTCTTTCTACATACATAGATACAAAACGTATTCACAGATAGCTTTATATTTGATGAGTGTGTCTGTGTATAAAGGGGATGAGGGTTATTGTGGGTTATAGCTTTGTGAATACATTGTCTTGTCAATGCTCCACTTTTTTGAGCTCTGTTGTTGCTAATTGTATTCGTTTGTTATAAACGTTGTTGTTGTTGCGTTGATAAAATCTAGTACAATATAAATAAAACACAAGCCGCAAGCCAGCTGGAACATCTTTATATATGTATGTTCTTATACGAATTACAAATGCGCTACAATATATTTCAATGGGAATTTAAATCATACCCATTCCCATACAAAAAAAAATTGAATCAAATGCTTAACAAATAATAGGGTAAAACCATTATACGAGTAATTTTTAAAATATGTCAAAAGTAACATTAAATATTACGTGTTTATACAAAATTTCTGCTTCAAATCTTCAGATTTGAGACCGGATTTAGCAAGATATATATGTATGTATATGATTATTTATCAAGAGCTAATTAAATAATAATTAAAAACGTTTGTAAACATATCCATAGAATCCATGTCCAAAAAAAATATTTTTCGCTTGATTACTTGAGACACGCGACCCACTGTGCAACTTTATCATAGCGCTCTCTCTCTCTCTCTCTCATTCCTACGTTCTCAGTGCACTCTAAACCACATTCCCCCCTTCCGCAACTGCTGCCTGTTGATATTTGCTCAATACATTTATTTTTGTAGTTCTAATGTATGTACGTTGTTGTTTCTTTTTTACTTGCTTCCACTACCCGTCTCTTCGCACACTTGTTACGCGTTGTGGCCATTGCTGCTGCTGCTGCTGACGTTGGCGCTGACGTTTCACGCTGTGGCTTTGGGGGCTATTCCGCTTTGGGCTGCGCCAACATACGTTCAGTTGTTGCGCGGCGTTGAATACTAACGCGTCGAAATCGCGTCGAGCGAAACGATACCCAAAGCGGAAAGCAAAAGAACCGAAAGAACGAACGAGAAAAAAACGCGCGCGTGCGTTTTGCTGCCAACGTCGATCGTCTGTCGTTTTATAGATTGCGAAAGGGAGAGAGGGGGCACATACTGAAAAATGTAATTACCATAGCAATGAAGAAACCATCATAGTTTTGCGTAAATTGTTTTGATTTCTTTTGCGTGAAATCAATAAAAATGCGAAATGCAGGCCTTAATCAAAACTAATTGAACTCTTGTGATCGCCCATCGAGACAATTTTCTTTGCGGTCGTGTGACAACACACGCTGCTTATCATTTTCACATGATCGTGTGAGCATATACCCCGCTAACCCTCCCACCGCAGTTGCCTAGCTAAAGTGTGATTTTAATATTGCTTCATTGTGAATTTAGTTAGCGGCGCCTGGCAACGTTTGCTGTGGTTTTTTTCTATTTTATTTTGTTTTTGTTTTGTCTAGTTGCTATTTTAAAATGTTTTTTTTTCATTTGTTTTTTGTTCGAGATTTAGCTTAAATTAGCATGCATATAGCGCCATGACCAAGTGTTTTCCCTTTCTTGAGAAAATAAATTATATTTCCTGTGTGACTACTTGAACTCCCCCACACACTCGCACACACACACACTCTCACACACACACACGTACAATGTGTTTGTTGTGTAAACATTTTGTTATTGTTTTCAAGAATTTTATTTGCCTTTCTCATTATTGCGAAATTTGGAAAATGTTTCGCTGTATTCGGTTTCAGTTTGTTCTAATTGGAACACAGTTATTGACATAATCGCAACCCCTAGCCACCTGACGGCGCGCCTTAGATAAAAATTAATTTCATATTTTGATTGATTATTAATTTTCTTTTTGCTTTTGTTAGATATCAGCCTATCAAAACAAACATACATTCATACTTAGAGACAGTAAGAGCACAATTGACTCGACGTTTAACACAATTAATGAGCCGCGCCCTGTAAAAAAAACTGAATTTGGTGTACTGAAGCGCCCTACTCTGACGAACTAACTGTGATTACAGTGCCTTCAATCTAACTTTATTCACCTGCAACAACTCTCTTTCATAAAAACTATAAACGGAATTCCTAATTGCACTTTCTACATGTTGTTATTATTGTTGTTGTTGTTGTTGTGGCGATCTAAAAATAGCTGAATGCGGTCATTGGTCCCTCGCACACCTCCGCACAGCACACAACAAACTGATTGTGGACCGTCAATTTTTATGCTACAACGGATCAGCAAAAGAGAGAGAGAGAGAGAGAGAGTAGCAGTAAACGCTTTGCTTGCCGCTAGTGTTGTACAGTCAGCGTCTAAAATTGCGTGTACACTCATGTTTAAATGCAGTTGATTCATAAAAACGCAAAACACATTGCTTATCAGTTTTATGGAAAAATTTTAGCCTTTACTCTTTTTATCAGTCATTAGCAGGGCAGCAGGTCTCTTGGCTTTATGTGTGTGTGTGTGCGGCATGTGCTGCGGGGCGTAAACATTTTGTTTACTTTACGAACGGGTGCGAGTGCGAGTTTCTAGCCAAAATGAAATAATTTCCCCCCTAAACGCTTAGTGGTACAGTGTGCACTGCATTCAGTTTTGGAGTTGAAATTTGGGCCATTTTTTAACAATTAGTTGTTAACCGTCGTTTTCCACACTTGTGGATAAATTAAAACAAATTGAATTTCTTCCTAAAAGAAAACTATTTTCATATAAACATGCAGTTTACTGTTTAGCCTGTGCTATCAGTCAGTTAATCAATAAACATATAGATATATTGAAGTACTGTTGCATGCAACCAAATCGATCAAGCTCTTGCTTCATTAAATCAGTTAATCAACATATTGATGTATAGAAGTACTGTTGCTTGCAACCAAATCGAACAAATATCACTTCAATCAGTCAATCCATATGCATATTGAGATATTGAGGTACTGTTGCATGCAACCGAATCTTACAAATTCCTACCTTTACTCAAAATCGCTTCGGTTTTGCTTATTTTATTGTGGCAAGGCTCTACCTTATATGTACTCTCTTTTGCTCTATTGCAGAAGTTGCATACTTCGCCAACAACAACAGCAACAACAACAAAAATAACTACAATAACAACAACAACAACAACAGCAGCATCAAAGTATCTGAAGAGTCGGACGCAGAGAAAAGTTGCATCTTTGGCTGCTTTCGCAAGAAGCAGCAGGAACAGCAACAGGAGCAGGAGGCAGAGCAACAGCAGCCCAAGGAGAACGCCAATTCCGGCAGCTACAACGTGCAACAGCGCAACAGAGAGTGCAACAGTAGTCAACAGGCCGGAAGCTACTACAGGCAACACGACACCGAGTTTGGCCAGCAGCAGCAGCAAGAGGAGCAACAGGAGCAGCAGCAGCAAGAGCAGGAGCAGGAGCAGGAGGATCAGCCACGAGAGCTAAACACAGCTGGCATTGGTATCATAACCAGGCAACCGCGACGACAAACCCAACGCTCCCAAAGCCAGCCCGCAATCTTGCAGCAACCGTTGCGCAGCAAACGTCCAGGGACACCACCACCGCACGCGGTCAGAAGCATGACTTCGATACCTGCCACGCTGTCCAGCAATAATGTGGCTGCCAATGCCGCCTCGGCTGGCGCTGCGCTTGTGGCGCCCGAGAAGCAGCCATGGCCCAATTCCAAGGATGATTACGAGCTGAGGGATGTTATCGGTGTGGGCGCCACGGCTGTGGTGCATGGCGCCTATTGCATACCCAAGAATGAGAAATGCGCCATTAAACGCATCAATCTGGAGAAATGGAACACCTCCATGGATGAGCTGCTCAAGGAGATACAGGCCATGTCCTCGTGCAATCACGAGAATGTCGTCACCTATCACACATCGTTTGTGGTGCGCGAGGAGCTGTGGCTGGTGCTGCGCCTCCTCGAGGGCGGATCCCTGCTGGACATTATCAAGCATAAGATGCGCACGGCCAATTGTAAGCAGGGTGTCTTCGATGAGGCAACCATTGCTACGGTCCTGAAGGAGGTGCTCAAGGGTCTCGAGTATTTCCATTCGAATGGCCAGATCCATCGTGACATCAAGGCAGGCAATATACTCATCGGCGATGATGGTACCATACAGATCGCTGATTTTGGTGTTAGCGCCTGGCTGGCAACTGGCCGGGATTTGTCGCGTCAGAAGGTACGTCACACATTCGTGGGCACACCATGCTGGATGGCGCCAGAGGTGATGGAACAGGATCATGGCTATGATTTCAAGGCGGACATCTGGTCGTTTGGCATTACGGCCATTGAGATGGCAACGGGCACAGCACCATATCACAAATATCCACCCATGAAGGTGCTCATGTTGACCCTGCAGAATGAGCCGCCCACCTTGGATACGGGCGCCGAGGATAAGGATCAGTATAAGGCCTATGGCAAGACATTCCGGAAAATGATCGTTGAGTGCCTTCAAAAGGAGCCATCGAAACGTCCAACTGCCAGCGAGCTGCTCAAGCATGCATTCTTCAAGAAGGCCAAGGATCGCAAATATTTAACCCAAACCCTGCTACAATCCGGCCCCAGCATGGAGACGCGCGTCCACAAGGCGGCCAAACGTCAGCCGGGCGCATCGGGTCGTTTGCATCGCACCGTCACCGGCGAATGGGTATGGTCCAGCGAGGAGGAGGACAATGCCAGCGGCAGTGGGGGACGCAAGCATCCCTCATCCGATTCTGAGTCCGAGGATCGTCCCATCAATCGACTCGAACGCGCCGATTCCTCGGACAGTGATCGCGATGAGACAACACCTGAAATTACACGCAGCCTCTCCTCGGCAACGGTGACGCCAGGCGCCGCCACAGCGGGCGCTCCAGCAGCAGCTGCTGCTCCGTCGGCCACGCAGGAGCTTGCGGCTGGACTGGCACAAATGCCGCTGCCAAGTGAATCAGCTGCTGGGGAGGCGCCACCCGTTAATCTGGTGTTGCGCATGCGCAATTTGCGCCGAGAACTGCACGACATCCGTTTCGAATTTGCCGTGGGCAAAGATACCGCCGAGGGCATTGCCACGGAGCTGGTGGATGCGGGTCTAGTGGATGCACTCGACACCCAACCGATGGCCGTGCATTTGGATCAGCTGATCGCCCAGTGCGACACCATGAAGACAATAACGTTCCAGCTTAGCTCGGGCGTACAGCCGGGCGAGACGCCCGATGAGCGTTCACTTGTGGGCTATGCACAGATATCCATTACCGACTAGGACACGGAGTTGGCCTAGTGCCACAGTTCGTTGGGAACCCTACGGTCTACCGTTATATCGCCTGCGCCGCTTTTAGCTATAGACTAGAACTAGTACTATAACTGTAAATGCTAATGCTAGTTATAGATCTGAAGAAAGAAAGAAACACGCAAGCCGTTCGTTTACTATAGAAATTATATACCTAATATTATAATAGCTATATGTAACTATCTCTATCTCTCTCTCTCTCTCACTCTCTTACTATCTATCTATCTCTCGCTCTGCGCATTGTAATTACTTCATACCTCCCCCCACCCCGCGGTCCAACCACCCGAAACCTGCCGTAGTTAGTCGCAGCACCCACGCTAAATCGAAAATCGTGTACTTATTCGTTAATTTTCTGCATATATAGCTCATATATATATAAACGATATATGTATTTTACACTCCCTACAATACCATATATATATGTATGTATATATATATATATATATATATATATATATATATATGTAAACAACATCATCATATATGTAAATTTGTAGCGGCTACTATTTAATCCCCATTTGCGGGCATCTTTAATTTATTCTCTAGCGTTCTAAACTAGTTTAAGTCGTAAGATTTGTCCCCCGCCACGACCCGCCCCCCTAATACCCCCGTAAAACTTTAAGTCGATTGATTTGTTCAAGTGGTACAGTTGTGTCGCCAGCAGCTAAATTAGTTACCAATTATCGTTAGTTATATTTGCCTGCAAAAAAGATTGTATTTAATTGTTCATGAAGTACAGTAAAACCTACATCTAATGAATATTAAACCACATACTTATAGCATATAAAGTAAACAACAACAAAAAAAAAAACGAAGAAAAGAAATGAGAACAACAAATTCATTTTGTGTTTTTTCTATTAAGGGTTTTTAGATTTTGATATTTTAAGTATTTATTAATTTTTTTTAGTTCTTCTGCATGATATAATTTTGTGGTATTTTATAGCTTATAATTTATAAAGATCGATTTTAGATGGGAATCCAATACTTCCAAAAATTAAAATTCGAATGCATTTCTTTAGTTTTCAGTTTCATAATTGGCGGAAAGAAATCTGGAAATATTCCTATTAATATAGTTTCTTATTAATATTGCATTAATAATACATTTTTTGTACATTCAAATATTATTCATTTGATGGTCTTTAAATTCACTAAGCTCAGCTCAGCTCAACGATACCTTGCCTATAAATACAGTAAACCTGAACTATAGAGTCTGTAGCAATCCCGAGATGCCAGTATATGCCTGTAATTTTAGACTAGTTGAAGGAAACTTTTAAACTAATCATAGCTCTAGAACACATTTTAAATGCAAAGACCTCTTACAATATTCCTAGCTACTAAATACACTAAGCCCTAGGCTTTACGCAGATCAGTGTCAACTAAATCTACATATAGTTGGGACCGAGTTCAAACTCTATAACTTATTGTACTTACATATGAGAGAAATTGTATACGATTTAATTTGACTTTGAAATAAAATGGCATTTGGCTCTACAAACCCCTAAAAAAAAATGAGAAATACTAAAAGTTTTTCCTGAGCTTGTCAAAAACTGAACATAAGTATTTCAAAATTTTGATACACCTTTGCAGAGAGCAGCGCATTATGGCCGATTACTTTGAGGAACTGGGCCATACGCCCACAGGTCCGGAGGGCGCCAACGATTTTGACCGGCATTATCGCCGTCTCCAGGTGCTGGCCATCATGAATGGCATTGATATGGAGATCGAGGTGCCGGAGGCATCCAAGCGGGCTATAGAAGCGCTCCCGATCCATGAAATTGCCGCCGACGAGGTCAAAGAGGATTTCGAGTGCGCCGTGTGCAAAGAGCCAGCGCAAGCCGGCGAAAAGTTCAAGATCTTGCCATGCAAGCACGAGTTCCACGAGGAGTGCATTTTGCTGTGGTTGAAGAAGGTAGGCATCTTTTTAATATCTGAATATAGCTTTTTGTATTAATTTCTCTGCCCACTCACCTGTTAAGGCAAACTCCTGTCCCATTTGCCGCTTCATCTTCGTAAGTATAAAATATTATTAAAGTCTTTGGCGACTAGATAACCTCAATATTTGATGCTCGCAGGAAACGGACGATGAGGTTTATGAGGAATTGCGACGTTTCCAGCAGGATGCGGACAATCGACGTCAGCGTCAAGATAACCTAATGGATTCCATGTTTGGTTAAGAACAAAATATTTACATTTCTTTTTTCAATTCGGTGGTGTAATCTTTGGTGTGTGTACAAAGCAATAAAAAATAAAATATTCCATTGCAGCTTTTATTTAAATACGTTTGCCAAACAAATCCAAAGGTAAGTAAGAATGAAACAAATAGCTTTCAAAAACTAACTGTTTCTCTTGATTACATTCCTTTTGCCTAGTACAGTGTACATTTTCATTGAGCTAGTTATTTTTGTTGCTTGTCAAAACAACATAATGATCAATTTACAAAAATAAAGTGCAAAATGAATGACTTAGCAATTTAAAAAAAAAACAACGAATTAACGACTTCACTTGCGATTTTGATTTAATTTTGCACGTTAACAGCATACCAGCTCCTGTGCAGTCGCTCCTTGAGCAACTGACTCACCAAATGAACCAATGATCTTCGCGCGCTTACCCAACACTGTAGTCAATCAGTATTGACGCACACTTTTATTTAGCCGGCCAATTTAGTTTATTAGTTACTCAGGCATCTTGGAAAAATTACATTTGCGGCCGTCTTTTTGTGTTTGTTGAATAAAGAAAAACTGGAAAGGCAGCAAAAATGATCACTGACGACAGTGGTGTTAAGTTTTTCGATCGCAAATTTGTGGCAGCCAATTTGCGCAGTCAATTGCGCTGCCCAAAATGTACGCGCGAATATTCGCACAAGCATACCAAAGGAGTGGCAGCAGGTAAAGACATTATCGTTAACTCGATTAGCTTAAGCAAATGGCTGGCAATTAAAATTATTAATGAAACCTTGAGACTCCTGTGGGCTAAATGTATGTGTGTGCTTGCGTCCATTCAAGTAGATGTGTGTACATAACCTGTTAAACTGTTATTTTGTCCGTTTAAATGTGTGCGAAGCTCGCTCAATTTTACTTTTGCGCTGCTTCTAAACAAGGAGAATTTTCTGTACCCTGGCAGAAGATAGATTAATTTAGTGGTTAAATGTGTACCACCTTGAATTGGAAAATTTAGTTTAACATTGTTTTTGAGTAAACGACAGGCAATTGGAATTGTTAATGAAAACTTGAGACTTCTGCGGACAAAGTATTTAGGAGTTTGTGTGTGTGCATTCAAATTGGCCTGTGTGCGTACCCAACAAACCGTTATTTTGTGTATGTATGTATGTATGAATGTGTGAGATGCTCGCTCAATTTTGCGTCTTTTATTGTTGCGCTGCTTCTAAACACAAGTTTCTATAGCCTGGGCCAGTGTTGCCAGAACAGCTGTTTCCCAGCTATATTTGGCTATATGCTATTACTGTTTATTGAAAAGTACTACCTGTAATTGCTTATTGCCAATTGGCCTTTATATTTTTTATACCCTTGCAGAGGGTGTTATAATTTTGTCGTGAAATGTGTAACGCATAGAAGGACACATCTCCGACCCCATAAAATGTATATATTCTTGATCAGTATCAACAGCCGAGTTGATATAGCCATGTCCGTCTGTCTGTTCTATGCGAACTAGTCTCTCAGTTTTAAAGCTATCTTTATGAAACTTTGCAGAATTTCCTCTTTCTGTTGCACGCAGTTCATATGTCAAAACCAGCTGGATCGGACTACTATATCATATAGCTGCCAAAGGAACGATCGGTCGAAAAGTAGGTTCTTGTATGAAAAACATTTTTGTTTATAAAGATATCTTGACTAAACTCGGCATTTATTAGCTTAACTACGCTCATATATATATATATATATATATATATATATATATATATTTATGCAAAATCCTATTAAGATCGGACAACTATATCATATAGCTGCCATAGGAACGATCGATCGAAAATTAAGTTTTTGTATGGAAAATTTTTATGTTCTTCAAGATATCTTGACCAAACTCGGTATTTATTAGTTTTACTACGCTTCTCATATATGTATATGCAAAATCCTATCAAGATCGGACAACTATATCATGTAGCTGCCATAGGAACGATCGGTCGAAAATTAAGTTTTTGTATGGAAAGTTGTTTGTTTTTCACGATATCTTGACCAAACTCGACATTGATTGGTTTTACTAGGCTCCTCATATATATGCAAAATCTTATTAAGATCTGACCACTATATCATATAGCTACCATAGGAACGATCGGTCGAAAATTAAGTTATTGTATGGAAAACTTTTTGTTTTTCAAGACATCTTAACGATACTCTGTTAATTAACTGTCATTAACAAACTTCCCTGTGCTTCTTAGATACGGACAAAGCACTATGAGCATTATGAAAAGGTGGGGTCTGCAAGGGTATTAAATCTTCGGCGTGCCCAAGGTAGCCCTTCCTTCTCGTTTTTTTATATCAATATATCGGTTGGCAACACTGAAGAAGGTATATTAATTAGGTGCGAAAATATGTAACAAAGCATACATAAGTCATTTACTATAAGTATAAAAACGCGGATTTTGACTTAATAATGCAGAATTACTCGTTATATTGTGTAAATATTTCTCGTTTACTGTTTACCTAAGAGGATATAAACTTTGTCTTTTTCCTGCTAAGTCTATAAAATTCACGTTTTTTTTTGGATACAAAAGTCTTCGAACAAATGATCGATATGTATTCTTGCTTATAATGAGAAGCTGAAATGGCGGCACTTAGCTGGAAACTCAGTTTTGCGGCCAAAAATATATTTGTCCAAGCGTATTTTAACTTTGACCCTTAAAACTGTTCTTTCATGCTTTCAACAGAAAATCATCGACCCTTTTTGCTGCCTTGCGGTCATAATATGTGCGAATTTTGCATTTCGAAGCATCGCCAGCAAATGGACTTTAAGTGCGCCGTCTGCTTCAGCTCGGCGCAGCCGACAATGTCCGCCAAGGATCCGAATGGCAAATATGTGGGCAACATACGCGACTATTACGAGCTCAACTATCATGTGCTTGGCGAGACAAACAGCCTCGAGTACTATCGCCGCTACTCCGTGGATGCGGTCAACAACTCGCTGGTTTGCCCGTCCAATATGAGCGACATTGTGCTGGAGATCAAGTGCAGCGAGTGCGGGCACTGTGCGGCGGGCGGCGAGTGCAAGCAGTGCAATGCTTTCTATTGCAAGCGCTGCTTCGAAACGGTGCATCATCATAGTCGCGTCCTTAAGACGCACGTCTTTCAGCGACTCGTCGATAAGAAGCGCGCCTCCAGGGGCATTCGTGTCGGCAACGATATCTTTCGCATGCCCGTCCAGCTGTTGTGCAGCGCCCACAATGCCCCGGCACATATCTACTGTACCACATGCAAACGCAACAGCTGCGACTTGTGCCTAACCAGACACCATGGCAATCATATCACGTGCACAGTGGGCGAAATGGTGAGTACAGCTACAGGATACCCTTCTTTAGTTAGCTGACGGTAATATTCCTTTTTTAAAACTCAATGCAACGATAACTCTCTTAACGGACAGTGTTATTGGTCTGATACCCCTCTGCGGCGGACATTTTCTCTCAAATCTTGAATCAGGCCATACCCATTCCCTCTCTATTAGGTGGAGTCTCTTCTTGATTGATTGAGATTTCCACATTTCTAGAAACTTGGATATTTTTGCAAGTCAGGGAAACAAATCTTGTAGAGAATTCTTATTTAGAATTTTATGATTATATTCCCTCAAGTTAATTGATTGTTACTTTAAAACTAATGACCCACTTCCTAATAACTTGGAGTAATTGCACGGCAATTACAAATCTTAGTCATTAATTTATCAATTTTTTATGTGGAATATAAAAACAGCTCTGGAACGGAAGCGTTTTATTTTTACTTCGACCTATAATTAACAATTGGCTATAAATTAGCATACTGACTTTTAGAAAGCACTGTGCTACATAAACCTTTGTCTAAGATAATTCTCCTCCAAATATACATGACAGGCTTTTCAGTCCCCATACTATTTACTAGGTTAAAAAATATTTCACCCACAAATGTGAAAAATGGGTGAAAAATTCAAATCCACCACAACGGACGAAATGTAGATGAACATGTAATAGTTAAGTTATGTAGCGTATGAAATGTCTTTAATTCCGCATCATTAGAACCAACACTAAATTTGATCTATTTGTAGAATCATCGTTATGTCACCGAGATTCCAACTACAATAAACTCCATAGACGCGGCTCTTTTGCAAATCAACAATGCGCGGCTGGTGAGTAAATGTTAATACCATAATGTTTACTTAATACTTGGGTCTTTATTATAATTACATGCTATATCTAATTGTTTTTCTATAGGTATAGTATATAGATAGTTATTGTTTCATTTACAGTTTAGCTATTTACAGTAATCGCTCGCTAAGAATAATTTAAAGGCGTCCAAAAATCAACAAACGAACAAGTACAAGAACTCTCTCATTACAAATATGGCAAGCATTCCCAACCAGGCTTATTGCTCTCTTATTGTTGCTCCCCCTGTCACTTTCTCGCCTGTTCACTGCTCTCCGCCATGCCACTGACAATGGGCATTAGGTGTCCGGTTGTCCCGTCCGTTTTAATCTCAATCACCTCCAGCTTCTCGACGCTTACTTTTGTCGTTTCGAGCTGTTGTTGGCCGGCGGCCGTATTTGTGTCCCGCAAACTTTGCAGCCTGTTCTCCTCCTCGCTGCTCTCTGGTGTATCGCCATCCAGCTCAGTGTCCGCCTCCAGCTCGGGATCGGCACCGGGCAGTGGCTCCGGCTCCAGCTCAGGCTCTGGCTCCGGTGTGGAAGATACCACAATGGGCCTCAGGCCCAGCGTTTGCGTGTCCTCGCCCGTTGGTGTTGTTATGGGCGCTATTATAGTGGTTGGCGCCTGGCCGTATGTGTCGTAGGTGCCGCGCTCCGAGATGTCATCAATCTCATCATCGATGAGCAGATTGCGCTCCGAGCTCTGCTCATAGACCTGAGCATTGATGCCGCTGCCATGCTTCGGCGACGGCTTGTGGTTCTTGGGCAACGCGGGCGTGGATGCCTCGTCGCGAGCTGCCGGCTTTTCCGCCTGCTGATTGGCCTTGCGCTGCTTATCCAGGCGCATTTTCTCCTCCATTTCCTGGAACTTCATGGCCAGATATCTGAAATGCCAGTTTGAGTGTTTGTTAATGTGTGGGCTTATAGCTTTGATTTTGGTTAGCATTTACTTATCCACAATGGGTCCATTGTAATCCTCGGGGAATTTAGGATTAAAGGGCAGTATATACTTGTACAGTCGCTCATTTAGCACATATAATTGGGAAGTGGTTGAGCACTTCACGTTGAACCACCAATCGCAGGTCAGCGCAATCTAAAAAATGGGGAGTGTGATTAGGTTTCGAGCATTGCTTTCAAGATTTTGGTTCGTTACCTGACTAAAGATGGTGCCATTGGGGCATAGGAATGAGGCTTTGCCTCCATTGAGATCACAATAGTGCCACACCTGACAATTGGTCTCCGGATCGCCAAAGAAACCCTTGTAACGCTGCTGCGTGCACTCGAAGCTTGTCTTTGGAATCTCCGCATAGTTGGGATAATCAATGCCGGCACGTCCAGTGCTAGGACCCGGATGTTTATCTGTAGGATAAAAGATTAATAACATAATTGTCAAAATGCAATGAAATAAGTAATGGAAAAAATTAGAACAGGACTAAATTCCCTCTTAAATGTGGGAGAAGGGTTAATTTCTAAGTATCGATTAATTTCCGGAAAGTTCACGTTCATGTGTGAAAAATGGCTGAAAATACAATATTCAATCGATAAAATTATATGTAAGAAGTTACGCTTAAAAGAGTGAAAAAAGGGTGTAAACCTTCAATTTTTTTTATTGAATATCAATTTCAAAAATTGTAATACATCGATTGAAATTTAATGGAAAATGGGTCTGAAACTATTGTTTTTGCGCAGTCTAGAACATCTTTTTAAATATTTTAAGACATTTTCTTCAAATTTTAGGAAATCCGTGACCTTTTGTGGAAATTTGGTTAAAAAATGGGTGTACAACTTTTTGGTTATACCTATTTATCGGCTCAGTTTAAAAATTTTTGACATTTTCTTGAGATTTCTGGCAATTCGACAAAAAAATGTGGAAAATGGGCGAATTTGCAAATTTGCGAAAGGCTTTAAATCTACACAAGCATTGACATTACCCAAAGGTCAGCCAACAGATGGGTTGCATTTTAAAAGAAACAGTTGATCCTTTATACTAGTCTCCTTTAAAACTCCTAGATAGTGGAAAGTAACTCACTTGGCCCGCTCAGCTGCAGCAGATCCGCATCGACATTGCCCGCAACCTTTGCCGGCGTGTGCTGCTGCTCCTCTTCGCTGCCCGTGTTGTAATCATAGTCGGGACTGTTGCTGTTGCTGCTGCTGTGTTTGGTCTCATGATGCTGGGGAGGATTGGGTACAATTGTTTGGGTCTGCTTCAGATTTTGCAGGATGCGTATCAGCGTCTTGATGGAGTTGTCTATGTTATCGGGTGTGAGGGTTTGCGGCAGGTGGTTGCTCGCCTGCAGCTTATGCAGAATCTCTGCCAGCGAGGAGGTGCGTATATCGGGCAGCTGATCCGCATCATCCGGGGTGGCGAACACCTGACTTGGTCGTGCCGAAGCAGGCGGGCGCTCAGGCGTGTATTTGTGGATGGGTTTGAGCTTAACAGGCGGCGCTTGGGGCGACTCGCTGTGGACAGATGGTGGCGACGGCGACGGCCGCGGCTTACTGGTCACATAGACATACTTGGGCGTAATCTTGACCGTCTCGCTGGGCGTGGGTGGACTGATATAGACGGGCCGCCGAGTGGCCTGGTAGTTGTGCACAGGCGTCACCGGTTGCAGTCGCAACGTGGGCTGATGTTTGTATAGCACAGGTGCACGGGTGGGTTGTAAATCAGGCAGTCGGGGTGGCTGCGAATGCTCCGTGTAGGGCGCTGAGGTGGTTACCAAAATATAGGCGTGCTGTGGCGGATGCGAGGGTGCGGCTTGAGAGTGTTCCTGATGCGACAGCTGTTGCTGCTGCTGCTGCTGTTGTTGGTGCTGCTCCTCGTCCAGAGACTGACGCGGTCCATCGATGAGGTAATCGATGAAGTGGGGCGGCGCGGGTGAGCTGTGTTACAAAGAGAGAGGAAATAATTGAGAGAAGGCTAACAAAAGTCGGACTGAGAAAAAGCAAACCCAAGCATATGTTCTGGCATTCGAATGGCTTCTTGAGTGTGGACTTACCCGAGCAGCGAGTCCTTTGGCTGCTCATTCAGTTGACCCATGAGGGCGCGCAATGGAATATGCAGCACCTGTTGCTGCTGCGCTGTCTGTGCCGCCTCCGGGCGCACGAAAAGCCCATTGTAATTGTGTAACTGACTGTGGTGGGACGGTGATAATGGTGGTGCAGGTGGTGCTGCAGTTGGCGTATGTGGGTGACTGTGTGGATGTTTGCCAGCTTTCGTATTGCTTTGCGCCAGCTGTTGTTGTTGTTGATGATGATGATGATGATGATGGTGTAGCAAGCGCTCCTGCTGTTGCTGCTGCCGTTGCTGCTTCATGCGCTGCTGCAAATAGAGCACGTACTTCTCCTGCGGCGTCAGCTGCTGCTGCGGCTGCTGCTGCTGATCCGGCGACATGTTGAAATAACTCTCGTATTTGCTCACGTGTCCATATGCCGGCGACTTTTGGTGTACTATCAATGCGGTTTTTGTGGATTTCGATGAAGTGGCTGATGTGGTGGCAGTGGCTGATGACACAACGGCTGGCTCATTGTACACGCTATAGCCAACGCTGCGGGGCACATGCAAAAGCGAATGTGTTGTGTGTACAGTAAAAGCTCTACTAAGGGACAGCTCCCTTGGGCGGATAACTACTTCAGCGGGCCAATATTTATTAAACTTGATCATCTCTATATATATAACTGTTTGTCCTGACTGACTGACTGGCTGACTGACTGACTGACTGATTGGTGATCAACGCACAGCCCAAACCGTAAGAGCTAGGAAGCTGAAATTTTCACTGTAGCTACCTTATGTGATGTAGGTGCACGTTAGGACGGGGTTTCGGGAAATTCCACCCGCAAGTGTGGAAAAATCGCGAAAAACGTTGGTATGTAACTTTTTTGTTTACCATCCGATCAGCCTCAAACTTATTTTCAAAGATCTTTGTTCAAATTTATTTGTGGGGTGTTTCGCACTTTTCGAAAAATCCGTTCCTCCTTGGTGGAAATGGAGGTCAAAGATTTGGTGGGTGACGTTTCGCGCTCAAATTCGTTTCCAAAGATCTATAAGAAAAATCATTTGAAACGTGTTTCACACTTTTCGCAGAATCCAAACTTTTTCGGGTGGAATGCGGCTCAAAGATTTTTTGTACGAAGTTTTAAATTGTGTCCGATTTGCTTCAAACTTATTTTCAAAGCTCTACATAAGAATGTAATAAATACGTGTTTCAGCGATTTGGGAAATTCCACTCGCAACAGTGGTAAATTGGCGGAAAACGTTTGTATGAAAGTTGTTTGTTTACCGTCCGATCAGTTTCAAAATCATTTCAAATTTGTTTGAGAACATTGATTTTATAACATACGTGCCACGGGCAAGGCCGGGTTATACCCGCTAGTAATATAATATAGTAATATAATATAATAATATTGTTTTCTGTTCGCACATCCTTAAAACATCACAGTAGGCTTTAAGCGCTAAGTGTCCGCTCCCAAGCAGCTTTTACTGTATTCATGTTGGGTTGCAGGGAGCGTTTGAGGGGTTGTAAAAACAGCTGCTGACCTGTAGCATGCATATATACATACATACATATTTTGTATTGACCAGCTTGCCTGTGGTTGTTTATGACATGATTTTGCAATTTGTGAAAATTACGAGATGTACAGGAGGCGCTCATCAATGCACGGCCAGAGCATTGAGTGCATTCAGAGCACACGCCCACTATATGCCCCTTTGGCGGCGCCTCGTGGGGTACAGCAAACAGCTTCTTACGTCACCAGACCGAATGTCGTCAGAGACATTGAAAGAGATGGTGGAGGCACAGTGAGTGAGACAGAAGCAGAAGCAGAGGTTGAGGCAATGCATTTAATGCAATTGAATTCTTTGCCCAAGGGCATTGCATGCAACCTGTGCAACGTGTGCTGTGCCGTGTTTGTGTCGCTGCGGCGACAACGGCAGCTCGGTGCTGCACAAACGTTCTCTATACCACCTTTAATTTTCTATTTTACTTATTTAAAATGTCACAACTATTTCATGTATTTCAATTTTTGTAAACAATGGCATTTTAGAATAACCAACGACAGACTCGACAATATAGATTTGCATTTGATTTTAATTACTTATATGGAAAATGAACATATTTCCGAATCCCTAAAAAAACGACATAATTAAAGACAACTCTTGTCTTACATTCTTCAAAATATCTTTACGATAGTTATCATAAAACACACTCTAGCTTTACATTCGTAAAAATAAATATCTTAACGATAGATATCCCTAATTATAATTCATGAGAAATAGAATATTGCAAACCGTTTTGAGAGCGAACTGTTTTAGGTTCTAAAACAAACGTTTTCTCGATACTGAAATATTCAAGATTTGAAAAAATGAGAATCTATTTACAATTAAAACTTTTTTTAAGCTTTGTATTTGGAATTATAATCTTATAACCACGTTTTATCGCGTAGAAAGCAAACATCTCCGACCCGACCAGGTAAATTATTTACTCAAGCTATATTGATGAAACTTAAGAAAGATGTGTATTTTTGTTGTACATAGTACAACACTATCGGAACACTATCAACTTATTTTATATATACCAGAGAATCAATCTCGATCTTGTTTAATACAGACGCTCAAAGAAATAAAGAAAGTGTTTCAAGTTATAGAAATAACGAAAAGCAAAAAATAAGAGAATATAGAAATATTCCGTATAGGACAATTTTAATTTCAGTCTGAAGGCGTATTTAAAATCATGTTCTTTCTTTATTTATTTATTTATACCTTTTGTACCCTTGCAAAGAGGATTAAAATTTTGTCTCGAAATGTGTAACATATAGAAGGAGTCATATCCGACCTCATAAAGTATATATAGTCTTGATCACTTTCAACAGCCGAGTCGATATAGCTATGTGCGTCTCTCTGTTTCTATCCGAGCTGATCTCTCAGTTTTAAAGCTATCGTCATGACACTTTACATAGGTCCGTCTCTCTGTTGCAGACAGTTCATATGGTATGTCGGAACCGGCCGGATCGCATCACTCACATCATATAGCTGCTATAAGAACGATCGATCGAAAATTAAGTTCTTGTATAACAACATATTCTATTTTCCAAAATATTTTTTATCAAACTCAGCATTTACAATCTTCACTATGGCGACATATCTGCAAAACCGTAAGCTAAATATTCGCAGGGGTATTAAATCTTTTTTTCTCGTTTAATACTAAAACATTTAATATTTTTATAGTCCATCAAAATGTATATATATAACCGTTTAAATATTGATTATTGAAACAATTGAAAAAGGTATCAAATTGTGAATTTAGTTGAGAGTTTAAATATAGGGTATACAAGATTCGACCTGTTTAGTCTAAATACATAAATTTGCTTTCGAATGGTTGACGAAATGTGGCTGCAACATTTTTAATTTGTTTGCAACATGCAATTGCACATGCAACAACAAGCACTATATGATGTCAATGGGTGGCGATGAGCGGCAGTAGCTAAGCGTGTATGTGTGAGTGTGTGGCAGAAACAATTCTATCGGCAGAGCGCTGCTAATAATTGTAAAAGTCTATGCTAGATATGTATCTGACAGATGCAGAGATACAAATACCAGCAAGTATCTGACAGATACACGCAAAGAATGTGTCTGCATTTTGTAGGGCTTTAGCAGCGTATTCGTATGTCATACACAAAAATCTTACCTCGGCGTCGCATGCACCGCCTCCTCCGGCTGCGCCTCCTCCCCCGATGACTGCGAATCCGGCGAGGCGGCAACTCCGGCTGCTGAGGGCACATCTCCTGCATAATCCGTAACAATTTGTGTTTGATGCGAATGTTTATGGTAGACAATTTCCGATGGCGACTGCTTTTTGTTGTAATTGATTGTATTGCCATTATGCAGCTCATTGTTGTCGTTGTTGTTGTTGTTGCTGTTGCTGTTCGGCTTGCTCAGCGGCGTATAAATAATGGGTATAAAGTGTCCCGGCAGCGTATTCTGCGCTGTAAACGGCGTTAAATTGACTTTTGATTGTTTGCCACGCTGCCGCGGAAACTGCATCTGCAGCTGCGGAGGCGGTGGCAGCAACTCGTACTGCTGCTGCAGTGGCTCCGGCTGCTGCTGCTGTTGTAGTTGTTGCTTGTGATGGTGGTGGTGGGGGTGCTCTTGCTGCTCCTGCTGTGGCAGCGGCGGAAAATGCTGCACCGTCTTGTGCTGTTTATATATATTATGATTTTCACGATTATATTTGACTTTATTTATGCGCTGCAATTTTTTCGTTATACCCTGAACCCATGGAAAATGTGTAAAAAGGGTAGAATGATTGTGTGCAAATATAGGTAACTGGCAATATTTGGCTTAAATTGAACATAAAGTGATTCAAGTTGATCGAAATACTATCTTTTTATAATTTTTTCGCGAAATGTGTAACGCATAGGCATCTCCGACCCCATTTTGTGTGTATATCCTTGTTCAGCAAGAATAGCCAAACTGATCTAGAGATCTGTTCATAAGCCTATCTGACTGATCTAGTATGAGGATTTAATAGGAGGAGAATTCCCCGCATAGATCAAGTTACTTTCAGTTTATCGATAATTTGGTTGTTTTCATGAACTTGATATAAGTCGTTGCTGGAATTCTATTTTAATTAGCCGATGTCGGAGGGTATATACCAAATTTGGTGGGAAAACTCTCCTACAGTATACACAAACCCAGAACATTTCAGTTTTTGGAAAACTCTCTCCATCGCTAGCAAATTTGCAAGAAACCTATTTTAAACGATAGTTCCTTGTGATCTGACAATTTCATAAAGATCGCACAATAGGTTCAGTACGTATTTCCTATAGTTCTGGAGAAAATGAAAAAAGTATGCATTGTAGGAAGCGAGAATGAATTGTAAAGGCAGCTGGGTTCCAGGGTGTCTGCTAGTCGGGCCTTTTCCGACTGGTGCTAACTAACTTGCTTTTTGTACTTGCCTTGTGCGTTGGACTCAATGGCTTGTAGGCAATAAATGTGGCGCCCGGCGATGGCGTCTCCTTGCCGTGCACAGGTGCCAGCGGTGGCAACGGGCCATGCTGCACCGCCAGCGTATGATACACGTCCGCTGCGCCCGACTGATAATGCGGCGTCTGATGATGCGGCTGCTGTGGATGCGTCTGTGGCATGTAGGCAACGGGCACCGGAATGCGACTGGGTACTGCGGCAGCTGCGGCGGGCGGCAGCAGCTGTGAGCCACCGGCGGCTGAGGCATGCTTGACAGCATATTGCTGATTGATGGGCAGCTCGGGTGCGGGCAAATAGAAGGCCATATAGGGTATCAAGCGACGATTACGCTCCGAGGCGCTTAGCTCGGCGTCTGCAATGACACCGCTGTGGTTGTGCTTACCACCGGCCGTGGCATGAGGCAGCGGCAACAGGCAGGCAACTGTAAAAAGATTTGACATTTTATTAGCCTTACATAAATTGAATTGGCAAATTCATCTAATGAAAGTGACAAATACGACTGATAAATGCTCTATAATCAGAATATCGTAGTCGTGACTGAAAATCTTCTTGTGCAGCATTCAACCGATTCTTTCTATAAAGCTATATAATATAGTTGTGAGATCTAGATAAGATTTGGCTGGTATATAAACAGCATCATTTAACTAGTAATTGCTAGGGTTGGGGGTCAAGATATCTTGATAATCAAATTGTTTATGTCAGAATTTAATTTTCGACTGTATGGCAGCTATATGATATAGGAGACCGATCCGTTGTTTCGGAGAGACCAATTCGCCAAGAAATAGACAGACGAACGGATAGACTTGACCATACCAGCTTCTTAATCTATATCAATACATTATCCATCAAAAAATAATTTATACACATACAATCTTTAAATAAATATATAGCTTCGTTTTTTTATTTTTTAAATTGTTCGATTCTTCTGTAATTATTTTGGGTTCAATGCAGTTTCCGGACATTAAACTTTGCTATTAAAACCTATTAATTTTTTGGAGTGGGGTGTCAATATACAAATTCCGGCAATTATTGTTATACACATTAACGTCGACAGCTGCTGCTGTTATTGTATTTGCTGCTGTTGCTGTTGTATTTGATGTTGTTGTTGTTGTTGTTGTTGTTGAATTTGCTGTTGTGATTGCTCCTTCTCCAGCAGCAGCCAGCTGCACTTGAGAATCTCGCGCAGATTCCAGCGTGTCGTTGCGTTCGGATCGAGCAGCACAGCAACTGTGGCCTTGGCATGTGGCGTGATGAGGTCATGCAACTTGCGGCGAAACGCGTACTTTCTGGAGCGCTGATCCTCCAGCAATTTGGACAGATTTGCATCATCGAAAGGCATCTTTCCATTCAACATAATAAACAAAATAACGCCCAGCGACCAGGCATCGGCCAGTTTCGGATCATAGGGCACTCCGTAGACAACTTCTGGTGCGGCATATGCAGCCGAGCCGCAATACGTCTCCGACAACGACTGTCCGCTGTTGTCGTTGGGACAGAAGCAGGCGAAACCAAAATCGGCTAGCTTTATATTAAAATGTTCGGAGAGTAAAATGTTCTCGCACTTGAGATCCCGATGGGCAATATCAAAGCTGTGTAAATACTTTAAGGCGGTGGCCATTTGATAGAACCAGATCTTAGCCTGCTTCTCCTCAATGAAGCCCACTTTCTTGATATGGGTCAATAGATCACCTCGCTCGGCATAGCGCATAAATATGAAGATTTTCGGTCCACGCTGCAAGATGCTGTGAATCTGTATAATATTGGGATGATCCAGTTTCGCCAATATATCCATCTCACGCGGAAAGAACTTTTCCACAAAGTCAAGGGGCGCCTTCTCCTTGTCGATCACCTTGCAGGCCAAATTGATATTGCGACCATTCTCCTCCGTATAGTTGGCATTTATCACAGTCGCATAGGAGCCCTCGCCGATTTTGCTGCCGATTTTATAGCCTTGCTGGGCCAATGCGTGAATATCAGAGCTGCGCGTGCCCTGAATCTGGGCACTTTCTCCATTGTTGCACATGATTTAATGGTGCCTCTCAATTTACCAACTATATATGGGGATGAGGGTGGGGATGTTGTTTTATGAGGGTATTGGCTATTCGTTGTAAGCGTCATATTTACCGTTGCATTGGTTAACTTGACTAAACTAGAATTTGATGGTATATTATATAAAATGAACTAAAATTCCTATTCGAATCCAGAAATTTTGAAAAAATAAAAACGTGACAGAACAAAAGCACATAACGAGCACAAGTTAAATAATATAAGGGTATTTTTGAGCAACTAAGCACTGTTTACTTTGGTAACACGACTTTAATAGAAATTATAGAAAAAACAGTTGCAAAGATTTAAAACACTTGCAGATATATGACAAATATACAATATTCAAATTCTTGTTTGAGTCACAGAAAACTGAATTTTCGACACATTATTGTAAGCTTTATGATATAGTAGTCCGATGTCAATAAAATATAATAAAACTTTTAGTTGCTTAAAGATAGACGGTTTACTCTTGACAGAAAATGTTTATTTGAGAATTAGATTCTCTACCGATACTAACATAGTATGTTAGTATATATACGTATAATGGAAGCCAATTTCAATTATCGCAAGCTCACCTTAGCTTAAACTGCAAATATTGTAAACACAAGCTCTCATTCGTGATCGATTGGTGATGCTTCTATAGAGTGAGTCCAACTTTAAAGTGGATCTATATATCTATGTACTCATATAATAAAAAGAACTGTGTTGAAGTTGGGCACATACATATGTCCTGCCTGTTGCAAGATAAGGCTCTATATCATATGTTATCGAAATATGTTATCTATGTCATATGTTATCGATAAGTGCATAGAGACAAAATATCTTTCTTTCTATCGATAACATATGGCATAGATAACATATTTCGATAACATATGGTATAGAGCCTTACATACATATATATATATATATATATATATATATATATATATATATATAAATCGAAGGTGCCTATCTTAATGATGTCACACATTTTAAGCAAATTTAAATATACCTGTATTACCTTGAATTCTTAATCTGAAAATACATTTTACATAAATATTTGAAAATGAGTTTGTAGTCGATTGCACATTTTACTCCCGTATATATATATATATATATATATATATATATATATATATATATATATATATATATATATATAAATCGAAGGTGCCTATCTTAATGATGTCACACATTTTAAGCAAATTTAAATATACCTGTATTACCTTGAATTCTTAATCTCAAAATACATTTTACATAAATATTTGAAAATGAGTTTGTAGTCGATTGCACATTTTACTCCCGTGGGCTGGGTTTTAAAAATGGTTTTTTCAAGTTGAGCTTTTATACGTAAAATCGACTATAATAGTTTGGCATTTCCTTAAATACATTTCGCTAAAGCTTTTAGATCGTACACAAAACAGTTTCATGCAACCGTTTTCGACCACTTTTCCGCAGTTGCAGGTGGAATTTTCTAATATCCCGTCCTAAGGTAATCAGAGTAAAAAGTAGCTGGCGCTCGTATGTATACGCCTATGTATACGAACAGAAGTACATATATACATATATATATATAATTACATGCACGCATACAAGATCGTATCTATCCATACCTGCGGTAACACCAAGCCTTGGCTACAGGGTACATCCTATTCTATATTTTAGCATATTCAATTTAATGCTCGAAAAAATGTATATAAAGTATTTTAAAGATTAAGAGGAGTTTTCATTGAAATTTACTTAGTTTGCTCTAGTTTATCTAATTATTTTGTTTATTTTTAATACTTCAAATTGAAGATATATATATTTTATTATATGGAAAAAAGTAAAGCATAGTAGACATGGCCAGTTAAAACAAAATTGAATGTAATTGCAGTTTCAGTTTCAGTTATTTTATTATTTGTCTCTGCTCTTTCACAACGTTTGTAATTTCGTCAAAATTTCTGAATTGGAATAGGCAATTTTGTCAACTTTATATTATAGTACCATCAAATTCATAAGTTTAGTGAGGGAAATCCAACATAACGGTAAATATACATATATATGCAAATGACAACAAGAACTCATCATCTAACGCCTTATCTAACTATGCCCTCCATCCCACAAAAATAATGCAGTTGGTACACGTAAAGATCATAGGCAGCATATCGATCGATTTAGCTCACTTTTCATAAACCATGACCAATTATGGAGGCAGCCGTCAGCTGAGCACACGCAGCTCCGACATTGACGCCCTGGCCCAGCGTGGCTATAATATTGGCCACAAGATCGGCGAAGGGTCCTATGCGACTGTGATCACCGCCGGCTATGCGGACGAGAGCGGTCATGGTGTCAATCTGGCCTGCAAGATCATCGATAAAGCCAAGGCCCCCACCGACTTTGTGCACAAGTTTTTTCCACGGGAACTGGAGATCTTAACGAAACTGGATCATCCCAATATAATACAGATACACAGCATCTTACAGCGTGGTCCGAAAATCTTCATATTTATGCGTTACGCCGAAAAGGGCGATCTATTGACGCACATCAAGAAGTCGGGTCCCATTGATGAAAAGCAATCGAAGGTCTGGTTCTTTCAGATGGCGAAAGCCCTAAAGTATCTGCACACACATGACATTGCGCATCGTGATCTTAAGTGCGAGAATATTTTGCTTTCCAAGCGCCTCAATGTCAAATTAGCCGACTTTGGGTTCGCGCGCTATTGCCGAGACGAGGCCGGAAATCAATTGAAATCGGAGACATATTGCGGCTCGGCCGCATATGCCGCACCGGAGGTTGTCTGTGGAGTGCCATACGATCCAAAGTTGGCCGATGCCTGGTCCCTGGGTGTCATATTGTTTATAATGATGAATGCCAAGATGCCATTCGATGATAGCAACCTGACCAAACTGTTGGAAGATCAACGCGGCAAGAAGTTTGCGTTTCGCCGGAAGCTACAAGATGTCATTTCGCCGCACGCCAAAGCTACAGTGTCTGTCCTGTTGGAGCCAGATGCAGCGACGCGCTGGGATCTGCGGGAAATACTCAATTGCAGCTGGCTGGTTTCTGTGGAGGATCCGCGACCGTCGGCGTCCACTTAAATGAAAGTATGGTCATTATATTTTGAATTGGAAACAGAGCTTCATAAGTATTCATCAGATAGTCAGGTGTGAGCTATTCCATTTCCAACTATGTGTACATATGTGTATATATATGTGTATGTATTAAATATATATATATATATATGTATATGTATCTATATATATTCATAGTTAGTTGAATTGTAAGGTATACCCTACACTACTTACACTAAATGAGGAATAAATTAAAAATTGTCAAGCGTCTTGGTGCCTTTTGCTGCTGCCCCCTGTTTTGTTCAACTTCGATGAACAATTAAAAATACTTCTGCGAAAACCCAACGAAGCCTGACCACCACAGACGCTGTCATAATCGTTCAAGAAAAACTATTATAAAATAGCATTAGGTGAATTTTCAAAATTTTTCTTTATATTGTTTATCGTGCAACATGCGCTTAGTGAGCCGAGACCAGACCTGGGCAAAATCTAGAGATGGTCAAAGCTTTTGGCCTTTCAAAATCAATGTATTATGTTTAGTTCATTTGTTGACTTCCTTTTAGTTAAACTTTCAAAGTGAAATATATATATGTGTTGCAATGATTCTTGTGAACCGGTTCGTATGTTTGTAATGGCTTCTGTATCGTTAAAATAAAATTTCATTCGTTCGCTAACTTGTATCAATTGCAATAATTATGAGAAAATAAGTTCCATGAAAATCTGAATTGACCACTGATTCTTTAAATAATTAACTGAGCTACTCAACTGTAAATATAAGTCTAAAGCGAACCGGTTCGAATTTCTTCTGTTTTTATTGTCAAAATAAAAATAACAGTCAACTCAGCTCAACTCAGCTGGCTTAAAAGCAAAAATTCACGATTCGAATGAACCAGTGAGTTTTTATTGCTTTTTTTTGGATATAAGCTAGTAGCTTGGACTAATTTAAGTACTGTATATCTTCGTGGCAACCGGCGCATGCTTATTTAATTTTGTTCTCTTGAGCAAAACTTAAAGATTCAAACAGGCTGCTAACCTGTTTATTTTTTAGTGAACCGGTCCGAATCTAATATTAAACTTTATTTTAAATGATGAGCCGAACCATAAACCTAATTAGTTACCCAAACCAGGACCATAATTTTTTTTAATTTGGTTTAAAATATAAAAATATACCACAAAACAAGGTTTTTATCAAAACATCTTTTCATGGACATAAAAACCCAGGTGACGAAATAAACCTCAAACCAGCGAGATGGTTCGAATCGTGAACCGAACCAACCTTTTTCTTGTTTTTGGGATTGTAGCCTTTTATTTAAACACAAGTTTCTGCATTTTATCATAACAACATATCACCTCTAGTGTGTGTGTTGTGTCTTGTTGGCAACCGTGTCCTGGGCGGCATGTGTTGCAAACTAGCAAACTTGCAATTGGCAGCCATGACAACGCCAACGACGACAATCTCTAGACGACAGTCGCACAATAAGTGTCCGAAAATACGAGCCAAATCGGAGCTCCGGGGTAGATAATTTGCATTGCGGCGCGGGCAGCTTAAGTGGCCAAACAGTCTTTAACTGGCACGGACCAGGCCTGGCCTGAGCTAGCCTAGTCTGGCCTGGCCTGGTCCGTGCACCAAGACAAAGACAGCGGCACAGTGTGTGACATGTGTGGTGTACAGTGTGTACACCCACTGGGGTACTGCCAGGTAACAACTACCAGAGTTTGGCCATATTCAGACTTAATTTCTAACAAAATGTTTGGAGCTGAGTCTTTAGAGCCTTTTCTTCTAGCTGTTGTTTTTGTTGGTTCGTTAGCTTTGGTTTTTGTTGCTTTTGTTTATGGCCCGACGGATGCTGTGTTTTTATTTTACGAGTCTTTTGTCCAAGTGTTTGCAGCTGCAATGTGTGTGGCAGCAACTCGGCTTTTAGTTTTAGTTTAAGCGTCGCCTGTGTACACCTGTGCGTATGCGTAATTCAATTTTGAATTAATTAATATGTGCATGTATGAGTGCCAGTGTGTGAGTGTATTCGCCTGTGGCACTAAAATGTTTTGCATTGGCTCATCTATCTCGTATGTGCTCAGCTTCTCCACCTACCTTCCCCCCTCGCTCAAGTTGGCTGCTTTCAAATTAATTTCCAGGCAACGTGTCAGTTCCATGGATGCATCAACTATGAAAACGCATCTCTGTTGTTATTGCAACGGCTTATTAAACTAACCCCCCTCTCGATCCACCTCCGGTTCATTGTTTTGTTGGAGCTGTGTGTCGAAAGTTGCCCGGCAACTTCCGTTCACTTTTGTCTATCGCATCTTTTTTGCTTGACAAATCTTTTTTATCGTCTCTTATTGCACTTTTTATCAATTGAATGAAATTTGGTTTTTCGATTTGTTTAGCTCAACCAGCTGCCCGGCTAAAATTGAATGGCCAAAGCGCCTAATTACAGCACAATCGAGTCGAGTGTCAAGACTTGAGTTGCAATATACCAAGCTACACAACATGCCATATCTAGAAAACATTTTAATATGAATTATAGATACCCTCACAAGCAATGTTTGAATAACATTTGTTGAATTTACGAGCTTATGAATATGTTTTTAGTTTTTAAAAGAAAAATATCATAATTTCTAGAAGAATAAAGCTATTATTATTAAAAATGTTTAAAGTATTTATGGAACTTTGTTAACAAAATTTTAAAAATGTTAATGGTGGATCTATTTTGTTTCCTAGACTATATAGTATATCTTCTAACCTTGCGTCAAGATATGTATTTATTTGTCATAATGGCTTTTTTAAACATTCCACACCTTTGATTATTTACTACTCTACTTTATACTTTATACAACTAAATAAACTTTCAACTTTATTCTTTTTTCCAACGAGCCCTTGATGTAAAGTGAGGAACATGTATATTATCCTCCTATCGTATATTACTCTGCATCTGTCTTTTTAAACTTGAGTACTTTCTGGGAATTAAAATATATACATTGAGTATTTGGTTAATATTAATATTAAAAACTTGATAAAACTTTTCTATTGTGAAAGGCTCAACAGCCGAAGGCAATGAAATGCTGTATTTCAGTATTTAGCCATGACTTTAAATTGATGTTCTTTTCTTCAGCATCGTGTCATAACTTGATCTTCGGTTTGGCAGACCTAAACATATCAGAGCATTAAGGGTAGATCATTTTTTTTTTTTTTTTCCATTTTTTTATTAGCTAATTTATTGATACTATTCTTGAGCATCTTAACCTAGCTTTACAATAATTGGATCAACTAACTTAACATTACCTTTTAAGTTTTAAATTATTTGCTTTATAGTTTTCCTTATCTAAGTACCCGGTTTGGGAGGTCGATGGGGTGGATCCGGCGAAGTCTCCGTCGCTTTCTTCTGCAGAGCCTTCTTGCCAATATGTTGGGGTGGGCAGAAAGACGGGCCATGTAGCTGGAGGACTGCTGTCTTAAAAGGTCACCCACTAAGGGAACCTTTAAGTCTCTTGCTAAAGCCCGGTTGCGGATGTACCAGGGGGCCCCAGTACTTAGTCTCAGCACCTTGGCTTGGAAGACACCAATTTTCCTCCAATGGGATTTTGCTGCAGTGCCAAAGATTTGACTTGCATAGCGCCAAACTGGAGCCAGTAGGGTTTTATACAGCAGCACCTTGTTGCTCAGGGAAAGCTTGCTGTTTTCCTTTAAGAGCCATGCCATACTTTTTAATTTTTGACGTAAACTATGACATGATGCTGTTATGTGTTTACTCCAAGTGAGCCTGCGATCAAGGTAGACTCCAAGGTAGCGGTGGCCGTCTTTATGCTGAAGGAGTTCGCCTTGGAGGAATACTCCTGGCGACGTGTCTCTGCGGATCGCGAATGTGCAGCATACCGACTTTTGCCTGTTGATGGCAATTCGCCACTTAGATGCCCACGTCTCGAATACGTGCAGGTATTCTTGAAGTTGGTCGGTGGCTTGGTATACACAGCTGGCTTTAGAGAGGATTGCTGTGTCGTCAGCGAACGTGGCGAGGTTGAAGTTACCGGGGTGCTCCAATGTCATCGGGTCCACCGTCGGCATGTCGGCTGTGTAGATGGTGTAGAGCCACGGAGCAAGGACGCTGCCCTGGGGGACTCCAGCTTGCATTTCCTTGACTCCAGAAAACGTGCCGTCGACTACCACAACAAATCTTCTGTTTTTGAGGAAGCTGTGGAATATATAAAACAGAGAGGGGGGAAGCAAAGCTTTTAGTTTGAACAGGAGACCTTTGTGCCACACTCGGTCAAACGCCTGTTTGATGTCAACAAATGCTGCGACGCAATACTCAAAGTTTTCGAAGCTGTCGAGGATAAAATCGACCACTCGGTGAAGCTGCTCTGGGGTCCCATGCCGTCTTCGAAATCCGAACTGATGCCTTGGTATGATGTGCTTAACGCAGTCCAGCTCCGAAACTCTAGCCATTAATATTCTTTCGAATATTTTGGAGAGGGTCGGGAGCAGGCTAATTGGTCGATAAGATTCGACTTGCGTGAGCGATTTTTTTGGTTTTGGTATCATGGCGATCAGAGCGCTTTTCCATTGCCTTGGGAAGTGTCCGATTCGAAGCATCGTATTATATATGAGCACAATGAAGAGTAAGCCTTTGGTGGGGAGCAGCTTTATCGTTCTGGTGTCCAGTTCGTCAGATCCAGGGGCTTTTCTTGTCTTAAGCGCTTGGATTTGTGTTTTGACCTCTTTGAGGGTCACATGGACCGTGGACAGGCCGGGTTGATGTGGTGATTCAAGGGTCCTGTCTATGTATTCTTCCAGGGGTGAGTGTGGGGAATCAAAAGGTTTAAATCGCTCCTCTAGGTGTGTGGCGAAAGTTTCAGCGCGTTCTAAGCTCGATCTGGCCCAGGAACCATCCTCTCTTTTTATGGGGCTCTTGCGGACGGGCTGTCTTTTTAGGTTTTTTGTTAGCTGCCAGAGGTTGTATCCCGAACTTGCATCTGGGCTTGCGTCCGCAAGTTTTTTGTTAAACTGCTGGTTACTTATGGCCGCAAGGACTTTTTGGAGCCTGTTGGATATCCTTTTGTAAATCCTGTTCACCCTTTGGTCACCAGTGCGCACGTACTCTTTGCGTAGCCGCCTTTTTAATGCCAGTAGAGGGGCTGCCGCCGGATGGATTTGGTCTCGACGGGTCGATGGGCTGGTCGGTTCTATTTCATGTGTAGCAAGTTGGGCTGCTTGTCGGATCTTCGACAAGAAATAATCGATAGCATCCTCAATATCCTCAGGGGAGGACAGAGTCATGTTGAGGTTGATTGAATTATTCAGTTCAGCCTGGAATCTTTCAATATCCCCATTTGTTGGCATTAGCCTTTTTCTTTTTGGCTGCTGTAGAGGGTTGGTGTGGACAATAGCCAGAAGAGGAAGATGGTCCGAAGAGAGGTCGAATTTGGCTTCAATTGCGAGTGAGTTCTGCCTGAGGCCACCGTATATAAAGAAGTCTAATGCGCTAGGAGTGCGTTGCGAGTTGTACGCGTAATATGTTGCATCTCCGGTTGCCAAGACATCGCATCTGCAGTCGATAATGGCTTCTTGCAAACTCTGCCCCCTCGTACAGGCTCTGATGTTTCCCCATAGCCTGTGTTTCGCATTCCAGTCCCCTCCCGCAATGAACTTTTGTCCCAGGTTCATTATAAGGAATTCAAAATTGGCTTTGGTCCATGGCACAGTCGGCGGGAGGTAAAGAGAAGCAATTGTGAAATCTCCTCTGCTAGTGTTTATCTTGACTGCGGCCATTTGCAGATGTGGTTGAGATATGTGCTCCATGGGGTGGTGGCTCAGGCTACTGCGGATTAAAATGCCGGCACCTCCTCTACGGTAGTTGCAGGGGTGTTGAGTCAGATATACAGTGTATCCGGGGACATATATTTTTGTGCACATGTGCATGTGTGTTTCCGTAAGGAGCATTATGTCAATATTGTGGGTGGCGAGGAAGGTCCTTAGTTCATTGATTTTCTTGTTAAGGCCATCCGCGTTCCATAATCCGATCCTCAATTGGCTCATTTTGAAGGGATAAGGCGTGAGATCAGCGACATCAGGATGTGCTGAGTTTCAGAGTTTTTTTGGATAGTATTGAGGATCTGGTCCATTCTTATGGTAAGCTTTTGCATGGCATCTTCAAGAGCCGCTATTCTCGAGTTGGTATTTACGCTCGGGTGATTTCCGGGATTGTTGTTGAGCTGCCTTTCGCACTCTTTTTTTGCAGTGTTGCCCGATCTGAGCATCTCCGCAAATGACATAGATTTGCCAGCTACCATAGGTGGAGGAATAAATTGGTTTGTATCCCTTAGTTGCCGAGCGTACTTATTATGGGCCTTGCGAGAAGGAGCCGAGATATTAGGAGCCGGCTTGCGTACCTTGATACGGTCTATGTACCATTTACAGCCTTTGTAGTTGGCAGAGTGGTTTCCGCCGCAGTTGGCGCAGAAGAAGTCGGCTTCCTGGACTGCTTTGCAGAGAGGGGATCCTGTTGGGTGCTCTTCCGCACATCTTCCACAGATAAATTGCTTCATGCAGTAATTTTTTGTATGTCCGTAATCCTGGCAGCGGTGGCATTGTACAATGTCAGCAGATCGGCGGGGGCGTTCTACTATGACTCCTTGGCGGCATAGAAGGTTTATTTTAAGTGCTTCCTTATTGTTGGGGGCCGGTTTGAGGTCCAAGAAAAACATATGTAGCCTGTCTTGCTCCGTGCCATTTGAGGCCTTGCCTTTAGGATTGAAGATATTAACTACCTTGTGTCCTTTGTCTTGCATCTCCTTGATAATATAGCCTTGGGCAGTAGAGGACGCCATCTGTTTGATGACAATGCGGAAAGGCTTATCTTCTTGGAGTTGGTAGTGGTAGTTTTGGCATTTCGTTTGTTCCATGAAAGCAACTACTTTGCGGAAGGTTGGAACGTCGCTGGTGTACAGTCTAGTTAGGCCTGAGCCAGACGTGCGAGTCGAGTAGCTGCTTGATGGTATAACTTTGTCCAAGGCAGCCTGGAATTTGTGGATGTCTGTTATGCCCGGAACCATGATGGGACCGGGTTTTCTAGACTTAGGGGGCGGTGGAGAAGGTGCAGGCAGTGGGAGGTCCTCCAGCATGCTGGCTTCTGTCTCCATAGCGTCTATTTCCGAATATACCTGGTTTTCGTCGGCATCGTTATCGGCAGTATCTAGAGCTGCAAATCTATTGTGTCTTAGACGAGCATCTTTTGACGTTGAGGGGATGTCGTCGCTTGACCGGCTGGCTTGGGGTACCCTTGATGCTTGCTGGTTAGATAATCTTTTGCTCTTTCCAGTTTTGTGGGCATGGTCAGGCGAAAGGGGAGCGTTGGGGCGCTTGCGTTTGGCAGTGCCGTTTGTTTGCCATTCCGAGCTCGGGGGTTTGTTAAAGGGCACATTACCGGCTTGTGAGCTGGTGTTAATTACTGCTGCAGCTGGAGTTGTAATGGGCATATCAGCGGCGCATGGGGTGGTTGAAGGGTGGCATGGTGGCTTCCTGCTGCTGCCTTGTGCATTGTTGGGGCCTGCTGTGTTGCGAGCCGTCGAAGAGGTAGCTGAAGCCACTGCGTATGTGACTGCGGTAATAGCGGAGGCGTTGGCTATGGTCGTGATGTAGACCGAACTCGAGGAGGTAGCGGGAATCTGGCTCTCGCAAAGCACATTTTTATACCGCTCGTCTAGTCGCCTCGCTTGGGCGTCTATAGCTCTCATTTTGGCGATATACGATGGTGACAAGTTGTATATTTCTGAGTCATTTGAGTCGCTATGCGTGTCCATACTGAGAAGTATTATTACTTGCAGAATTTACCGCAACGGTCCACAGAAGTCTCAAAAACTTTGCTGAAAGGTAACACCTGCACTCCAAAAACGTAAACAAATGCACGCACAATCACACGCACACGCACTAGGGTGCGCGCGCGCAATAGATAAGAAATGTTTTTTTTTCTTTTTTTTTTTCGCTTCTATGCAGCTGCAGCTGCCTGCGCTGCGTTTTATTGCCCTTGGGCAAGTTAATTTCTGTTTGCTTATTATAATTGTTTTAGTTTTTTATGAATTATCGTTGCCGGCAATGCCGTAACAGCATTGCCCAAAACTTAAATAATGACGCTTAGCGTCAGAAAGTTTATTGCACGCCGATATTGTTTCGTAAATCACTTTGATTTTGTTACGCACTTCCGTGTCGTTTAACTGTCGGAGAGAGACTTTTGGGGGTAGATCAGATAGTTCAAGGGTTCCGGGTTCATATCATAGAAAATCATACACAAAAATAAGCTCATGCTCACAGCAAAGGAAGAACTGGCTTCTCTTCCTATCGCCTCTCTGAGAATATACTCTGCACTTCCAATGCAATCATTTTGCAATTTTAAATATATGTTGAAGATATGCAAACATTTATTTACAAACAGCTCTCATGAGCTGTTTTTACACTTTGCAGCCAATCCTTTTTTTAATAATACCAAAAATGTTGTAAGTGACATTTACGCGTTTTTGTGGCGATTTAAAACGCGACCGTTAACAATTGTCTAAAGGTGCGGCAGGAACATGCACAATTTAGCATATAGTTGGCCAAATGAACTGCTCACATGTCCAACACTTGTTGGCCAGCGCCCACACATTGCAATTTCAATTACACACACACACAACTTTTAATAGAGTGTGTGCAAATGCAATTAGGCGCACAAAACAAATAAACGAAGCCAGCTAAAAGCGAGTATGAGAGCTTTTGCCGAAAGTGCTCAACTAGGAGATACTCTAAACCCAGCGCCGTGCTGCATTCATATTTATAGCTTCCTTCTATACCTACGCACCCGGCTTGCTGCGCTTTGACTCCTTAATACCATCCTATGGGAAATGTGTTCCTGACTAACTTTGGTATTTCTTGTCCAATCATTACTATATTATCGAGGCAATAATATGACATGCAATTGTCTGTAAGTACCAAAGCTCAAAAAGCTCAATTTTTTTTCTTTTTTTTTAGAATTCAAATGGTACGGGGTGAAAATATCCAAGAGGTGATATGCTTCGAATCTGTGAATATTAAAGAGCTTTAAAATAGATTATTTATCCAGCTCCATTGAGCTCCTAGATATGCATTAACAAAATATCTGAAAATGTATCGAATTTTATCGTTTTTCTGAAAACAGACTTAGTTATCGTGGATTTTAAATAATTTTGATCAGGGGCAATAGGTGAACCTGTATAGTAGGCTCGGAGATCGAAGCGATTATACAGACAGACGTGGAGTATAGATTCGGCTATTGATCTCTCCGCCTGCCTGTTATACCCGAAGATATTATTCCCATTTTCAATGGGAGCAGGGAACACAAAAATTAAGAATAGGAATGGCGGAGGCTGCTCCCTCAACCTAAATTAATGTTAAATTTGATTTAACATTGTTTCATTTTGCCATGGTCCAGTGTTCATTGTTGGTATTGCATTTTTCGCCGTTGATGTGCGTTGCGTTGAGTTGGTTTATGGCTAAAACACATTAAGCGAACCGCATAAAAACATTTTAGCCGCACAGCGAAATGCCCAACTCCTGTTTCGTTTGGCTCCGTTGAAGCGTTCCAATAATGCGAGCACACTCTACCCATCATCGGGCTTAAATACAGCTTTCGATAGAAATACATATTTGCAGATACAGATACAGATGCAGATGCAGATACACACTCGCTATTTGCCAAACACTTTTGCGCACATTTTGCATAACATTTGCCAATGCATTGTGCATCACTTCTTATTTGGTGCAATTTTGACGCAATTTTTGGAAACGTCGGGTGTGCACCCAGTACCCCGTATCCATAATACCCTCTAGCCCGCACCCCCCAATGTAGCGGACTCAGCTGGGACCTGGTCAGGGTTAATAGGCAAGCACTCTGGCCCGCCGGCAAAACATTTCACGCTTTTTCGACATTTCTGACGCATAATTTGATTAGATTTCGATACGTCGCACAAATTGTTTTCGTCGATTTGACATCAAGCGGGTTTGGGTATTGGCTGCCGGCTGCCAGAGTATTGTTTAGTGGGTTTGGGTAAGAGATTGGGCCTGATATTGGCATGCCGACTGCAGTTGCTGCCTGTTATTATACCCTTTCAGAGGATATTAAAATTATGACACGAAATGTGTAACGTATGGAGAAGACATCTCTGAGCTAGGAATTGAGCAGATAGCTGTGACGGTTTTCAATATATCTTTATCTGAGCAATATGATTTAATGTTAACTTATTTTGACACTATTCCGATGAAACTTGACGTACATCCACCTTTTACTGCTATCTTTATATATAAAACTGTTTGTCACTGTAGTTACCTTATGTGATGTAGGTGCACTTTAAGACGGGGTTTCGGGAAATTCCACCTGCATGTGTGGAAAAGTCGCGAAAAACGTTTGTATGCAACTTTTTTGTTTATCATTGTTCAAATTCATTTGAGGGGTGTTTCGCACCTTTTGGAAAATTCATCCCTCCTTGGTGGGAATGGGGGTCAAAAATTTGGGGTGTGGCATTTCGCGCTCAAATTCATTTCCAAAGATCTACGTGAATATTCATTTGAGACGTGTTTTTTACTTTTCGCAGAATCCTAACTCCTTCGGTAGAAATGCGATTCATAGATTTTTTGGCTGAAGTTTAAAGTTTTGTCCGATTTGCTTCAAACTTATTTTCAAAGCTCCACATAAGAACTTAATGTATGCGTGTTTCAGCGATTTGGGAAATTCCACCCGCAACGGTGGTAAATTGGCGGAAAACGGGTGTATGAAAGATTTTTGCTGCACATCCGATCAATTTTAAAATCATTTGCAAAGCTTTTTGAGAACGTTTACTTTACACCCGCTAGTCACATATATATTGTATACTATATACATATGTCAGAGTTGGATGTATCGAAATACTATATCATATTGCTGCAATAGAAACAAAATATTAAGTTAAGTTTTCCAAGATAATGTGCTACCGTTTGGAATAAACATTTCAGCAGAGCCATCAATTAAATATCGATTACTTTTACCAAAATATCAAGTTCTATTATGCGTATCACATTTTAACTCGCTTATCACAGTTTTAGGTGAGATGTACGCATATTGCACATGTGCCATTTATCTGCAGAGGGTATTTCATCTGCGGCATGTCACTTTCGCCACCTCATTTCAATTTGATTTGATTTTGGCCAATGTTTTGTGGCGTTTTTCGCATGCCTATCGCGTGCGCGATCTCTTTTCACAAATGCAATTAAATGCAAATTTATTGCGTAAATATTTACTTGAGCGTAAATGAATTTTAATTTTGTCATCGTGGAACGCGATTTGTGTTTTTGGACATTTTTGTGAACCGCAAATCGCCAAGTGCCTGAGGTCAGTGCACGAAACGACGGTCTGATTCGTCCATTGGATCCACTCAAACTGGCTAACAATTTACCTCTGAAAATTATAACAGCCAGACACCGCAGATATGCCGACTGCGTTGTGTATATACATATATATTTTTTTTGGCCATTTATGGCGCAAATTGTCTACAACTACAACAGTTTCTTCCATTACCGAGCAACTCCTGGTACCCCTCCAAAATCCCCGCTAATCTAAAACTCAAATTGCAGCCTGTCGCCCGCTTCGAAGGTGGTCGACGGTTGCGCATGCGCCGAGCCACCAGGCACTTGGCTTGGCTACAGGCTAATTATAGTGTCCGTCTTTAAATGCATTAGGCCCGGCTCGCAAAATATTAGCCAGCTTTAAAGTGCGAAAAATTGCGAGTTCAGTTCACGGAGATTAGTCTTTAAACGACTCTTGGGTTCAGCGCAGTTCGCTGCCAAAAATTATAAATCATCATTTGCTGCATTTGCATAAGAGCCTGGCCAAGATTTTAGCAAATATAAAAATAGTAGAGTAGTTAAATCTGTTTTTAAAATGGGCTTGGGGCTTATCATAGATTGAAAGTCACTAAAAAAATTTAGGCTTAAGCTTTAAGGAAATTTTTAAAATGAACAAAAGAAAGTTGTGCATTTAAGAGAAAGTTTGTGCCAAAAAATATACACCCAATGACTTACTCAACCTTTTTTCTCCTAATCCTTAGATACAAGTAGTGAGCTTGGAAATATGGTTAGTTTAGTAAATATAATTACTCAGAATGTGTTCAATTTGGAAAGTTAACAATAAGAATAATTTCAGATTTATTTATGTGCAATATTTGGGTAAAAGGCATTGCAAAAGGAGAATGTTCTAACCCACCTCAATTATATTATAAATAGACTAATAAAAATAACATCTACACATATAAAAAACAATAATTTGTTAAAAATATCACAATAATTAAATTAATTGCTTTTCCAGCTGCATTTTCGCCTATAAATTTTAGGTTGAGCTACTGCTTGCATATAAGAATATATCATTTAAATAAAATTGTAAGAAATGTGCCTAAAATTTCTTTTAATCTACCAGACTGCCTCACTCAGTAGCTTTTTGGCATATCAAATATCTTTAATTATATTGCGGTTTTTACTTAAATTGTGTATTTATTTAAAAGAACCTGCTTGTCTACATTTGGGTTATTCCCTTATCAATTGGTAATCAGAAATATTTAAATACCAAAAAGTACCCATCTAAATAATAAATAATCGACATCTGCAGTTTCTAAACACATTTTTTTGTTCCATTGTGTCCTTGAGAACTTGTCTGACAAAAAAACAAACACAAAGCTATAAATAATTATTACATTTTAATTTCGATGCGACAAACATTTGTCTCTGTCTGCAGCTTCACATATACGAGTTTGCACTTGGAAAGCGACTGCTCACATTGTGACCGCTGTTATTACAATTTGAGTTAAGTAATGGGGGAAAAAAAACACAAAAATGTGTTCAATTGTTGTTGATTTCCACGTTTTTCTCTGCGCTCGTTCAGGCCAGAAAAGTGAATGGGTTTGATTTAATTTTTTTGTTTCTTATTTTCATTTTCGAATTGTAACGTTTAGTTTTGTTTTGCCTATGTCGCAATGGGTTGCCGTTTGCTGACTCTCCAGGCCTGCCAACCCCTCTTGAAATACATTTTAAGCTGACAACTGCCCATTAAAGAAACGCAGCTAATCAAATTGCGTCCATCAAAGTCGCAAGCGACGGTTGGGCATTGATGTGGGCTGAGGAGAGGCTGAGGCTGAGGGTGAGGCATTCACGTTGTCAACTTTAGAATTGTACGATTTGTTGTCAATAGCGCTAAAAAGTGAATGAGCTTAATTTGTTAGGAGTTTCGCCCGACAACCAGTCAGTCAGTCAGTCTGCCATTTGCCGGTTGGCTTGCCTGTTACCATTACTAGCTGCGCCTGCTACCAATTGCTGTCCAACCCGTGCATTCCCTGCACATAGTTTTAATGGGGAGAAGAACCTAACAGACACATATGTATATCATCGACGTCCTCATATGCCGTAAATCGATAAATATCTCAATCAGAATTGTTGAGGGAAATCTTAATGATTCTTAGATTTGGACAAACATTTTATATGCTTGTTCTTTCATGCCGTACGCAGATCAGTTTCAAGTGCGTGATATCGATAATTCTTTCATTTGCCTTTAATTGATATTTATTTATATATTTCTCGTCCATTTTGACATTCCTTCCATCATAATTCTTCAATTTTCCAAAATCGATCTTTATCAATTTTTGTATTCTAAGAATATCTTGTAGATAAAAGAGATAAAATCACAAAATGTAGGTTATTGATTCTCGTATATTTTATGCAGCTAACATTTATTTCGTTCAAATATTAAATTTTCCAAAATCGATATTTATCGATTTTAAGATATTAAGAGCTTAGATCTTTTATTAATAAATATTTATATTTTTAATACCTTTGCTCACTTTACGTATAAGTATGTCTGGGTGTCCGTGTAGCGGCTTTTTAGAGCTGAGTAGATGCTAACTTCCAGTCGAGCGCTATTGTTTTCATCTTATTACCGCTCGCTAATTGCATGCAAATGAAATGCGTCTTCGTGCATTGACTTTTGGCCCTTTGTTACACTTTCTGCCCGCCGCGGCAAAGTGTTTAAAAATTTGAATTTTATTTAAATGCTGTCTTCATTTGGGCAGGTGCATCTCATTATGATAGAGTTTTGCATTTCATGGCCAGCTGATCTGAGAGATTTATATCCAAATATTTACATAAATGCTTCCTGCATATGTGTTAACAAAATGATTTCCTCGACTACTGTTGCTTGTCATGACTCATGACCAGTTGCTGCATACAATTTGTCTCACATTCGCTTTTTGTTTTGTTTTTTTTTTTTCAAATATATTTTTGGGTGGGTTGACCCAAACGCTTGACCCGCTGCCAGCGCCCACGGGACGTATGAGCCATGGCCGGGCACGATTTGTGTGGCCCCGCTGACAGTTGCTGTAAATGCGCTTAATTTATAGACTAATCCCAACTGTTAATCTAGGCATACAATTACTGCTGCTGTAATATCGATTTGCTGCCACATTCATATAGTTTGGCCTCTGCCCTCACTGCAAGCCAGAATTACACAATCGACATTTTCCATTGCCATTGAAAACTGATTGCGCAAATTAAATGTAATTTATTTATTTCATTATTTATATTTTTGTTATTTTGTGGCAAAGTAAAAGCCAAACACAACTGTAAATCCAAATGTGATATTTATCAGTCGAAGCGCAGCCAAGCCAAACAAATTTGAATATAATTCACTTACACAGCCCAAAAGCTCAATGGAAAACATTGCATAAATTTGGACGACGAACTGCGAAAACTTTGCTTCATGGCGGCTCTGATCGATTTGCAGCGCGCCACATCGAAATCGATCGTAGCGAGAGATCGTCTAGATATTTGTTCAAATGGCTACATCAAGGTCGACCAGCTGCCAGCTGCCGGCCGTCCGTGTTTCGTGGCAGCTCCGGCTGCTGCTGTTGCCGCTGCTGCTAAATGTAGTTCACGATTGACCACAAGCTGATACGACAGCTATTTCATACCCTCTGTTGATTTATTGATTCGTATTCAGATCATCCGTATTTGACTATTCAGGTTCTTTGGAATTCTCAAAGATATCGTCGATTTTTGGTACACGTGTTTATAAGCATGTCATTTATGTATACAAAAAATTGCATACTGAACGGATAAGAAATCAAGAAGTTTTTGAAGAATCTTTAGAATAGTTAGGAGCAAGCAAGATCACCAACATTTTAACTGCTTGAATTTGCACAGCCTGACTTGCACTGCTTGAAGCGTATAATATACAGGGAGTTACCTAGGTACAAGGGTATAAGATGTATTCAGACTAATTTGCTTGTCGGGTACAAATAGTACCATACGCTAACTTTACGTATAGCATAGGGTAACTGCCAGTCGATCACACTCGTTTAGCTTGATTGCACTTTGAGTAATCGAAGTGAATTCTCAGCAAACTGTCGACTTATGATTTGTGCCCGTTGTTGTTGCTGTTTAGAGGAACGTGTATTAATTGAAGGCGGAAATTGCTGGGGTCATTTGCTTAATGTTGAGGTTAATTTTGTTCTCATTGGACTACTGCATGGGCGCATGTCGAGGTCAGTTGGTTGTCATTTCGTTCACTAAATGGCAATTAATCCCAGTCTTTTGTTTATTCGTTGCCTGTCGACAAAAGCTTAGAATTAATCGTCGATTGTTTAGAATTAGTAGTCACTGTTGGGGCTTGTCTCTTTGATATACTACTTACTAAATAAGGCACAAAATGTAGCTAATTAGAACGTCATAGTCACGTTTTTAAGGGGCTGGCTCTGATCAATGAAAACCATAACTAATAACAGCTCTTCAAGCATTGCAAATGTCTTAATCTATCGCACGAAATTTGCTAATCAAAACGTGCCGACTCTAGCTAAAGCTAAAGTCAAATAACTATTGTTATTGTTTAAGTAAACGCAGGTCTAACCTTTTATTTTTGGGCGTTACAAACATCTCCAATTAACCCAATTTACGTTTATTTCGGGTTAGCTGTAAACTAAAGAAATAAAGGCGGAAATCAGAAATACATATTTGTTATAAAATTGTTATAGCATCTGCAGCCAATCTTTCTCTTTTCGTTGAGGCTTATGCTCTCGTAAAATTAATTGTAACCAATGCTTATTGGGGCTAGACGCCAGTTACGAAATCTTATTCCAATCCACCTTATTATATATATATTCCTTCCTAGTTCAAATTGTCATAAAACTTATTTTTGAGCCATAGACTCAAAAGCCTTATGTCAGGTTCCAAGGAAGCTGTACTTATTCACATAATAATATATGTAGTAAAAAAATAATATAATCATTATAATATTTTTTACTTCATCAATCGTTATTTTTTCAATTAAAAAGCAAGCAAAAATCATGATTACACATAATTTTAAAATCATCTATATCGAATCAGATTATAATTTCCTCAGTCTGTGAAATGCTACAGATGCTGCTTAAGCAGCTACCGAGGTTAACGGACTTTTCTTATTTACATAAAATTAGTGAATGCTGCGACAGGAAACAGTTAGCCATGAAATTAAACTTAAACTTGGTCGCTTTGCAGCTCTCAGATGCATTTAATTATGAATTATGAACGCTGCTTACTTAATGGATAAGTGCGTGTTGTGGAAAATTACAAGTTTTGGGGCACCACTTAAGTCGCGGTCTTTAATCGTGGCTCGGACAAGGTCTGGTCAGACAACTAACTGACCCGCACAACAAATTGACCCTGTGCACTTTTGAGAAATGTTTAATATATAATGGTGAGAATATACACTTCTAAACGGTATTGTTATTTTGTCACGCAATGTGTCTCGCATAGAAAAATACATCTCCGAGCCCATAAAGTGTATTCATATGTACTTGATCAGCATCATAATTGGAGTTGATATAACCATGTCCATCTGCCCATTAATATGAAAATTAATCTTAGTATTAAATCTATCGTCACAAAACAATACAACAAGACAATACATATGTCGAAATTAGCCAATTCGTAGCACTATATCATATAGCTGTATATGAGAAACGATTTAATTTCCTAAAATATGTGGATTCATATATTATTCATATTCATTAGTTTCACAATGTTTCTTTCACAAGAATAAAGTCTTATAAACAACTGACTATAAAATATTTTTCTATAGGAAGAATCGGTCGACAATTAAGTTGCTGCTATAGAAAACTTTCAGCTTGGGATATTGTTTTATTTGAGGAAAAACGAGGTTTACTATTCTTCTAACATATCTGAAAACTCACGACTTTGAGACGTAAAATCAGATACATATGCCATATGGCTTCTCTAGGAACAATCTATTTATTGTTTCGAGTGCTGAACAAAGCCGTTCTGTTGAGGTTTGTAGACAAAGGAGTTGAGTAGACAAAGGATTAAAATTGAAAACAAACAAAAACAATTCTTAACTCTTTCCTTTTTTGTTGACACAAATCGCACGCTAGAAAAAAAGCATTTGCAGCATTTTAATTTAACTTGCATTTAAAAGTCGCTATTAAATTTAATTTGTATGGCTTTAAGCCGCGTTTTTTGGCTTTTGCCAAGTTGGCATGTGTCAGGCGGTCGGTCGCCTACGCCACCGCGATTGGCAAAAATGCCGCCCCTTAGTTTATGGTCTAGTAAGCGCTATTGTGGCTTAGAATCCGAGCTGCTTAATTGTTTGGTCGAGATCATTGGCTTTAGATTGTGGTTTGGCCTCATGCCAAAATAAAAACAAAAAAAGATAACGCCGTCTTTACGAGCTAATTAATTGCTTAACTGTCTGTCGCTCGCATAGACCCATAAACTCAAGGTGTTGAGCATCTTGTTGGCATGTTGGCAACTTGGTCGCCAATTTTTTACTACCGAATGCGATTTATTGTGTTTGATTAAGAACCAATACCACTTGCTGGGGCTACCCAAATAAGTAAAAGTTACGTAATCTTTGGTGAATAATTTCTGACCAAAAACCCAGACTTGTGGATATAATTAGCATAATCGACCCGACCTTCAGCTGCAGCGTTTAGCGGGCATAACATAATTGTGCCTAATTTATGTAAATGTTTACAAACAATTATCTGAGTTCCCTTATAACCTCCTCCTGGTACCGTTACAGGCCTGCCTTAGGCTGCTACCTCAGGGGTCGGACATGACACAAGCTTTAAATAGCAAATAAATATTGAGCATAAATTAATTAGCGAAACAGCAGCCGCCGTCTCGTTGATAAAGAGCCCAAAACTCTAAATCAACCTTAACAACAATAACTATGAATTAGTTTATGCAATCGATCAGCAATCACCCAAACACAATATATGTGAAACAATATTCGATTGCAGCCGTTGTTAAGCATAGCTTTTTGTTCAATTTTAAGATACAATTGTGTTGTTTTGAAAACATAACATTAACACAATCTCCGAGTTAATTATGGAGCTTTTGATAAATCATGATCGGTAGTTCTGTTAACTAGAATTTTTGAATCAAATCAATGTCAAGTTTAATGAACTTCCAAATTTTATGATAATCTTAGAATGTGGGACTTTTTCTCCTTCTGTCTCTCTCACTACCTCCATCCTTTTCCCTGTAAGTCTCTTTCACTGTCCATATCTCTTTATAATTTTAAATTGCTCGACCTCTCTTTTTCTGCCATTTTACAGCGAAATTTTTTAATATTTTCATCAATTAATATATAACTTGTCACAAACTAATTACTTTTTAAAATTGGAAATAATATTTTACTTAAAGTGGAATTATTTAAAAGTTGTTAAAAATCTATAAGGAAATGTATTTCCTGTACATTTATGATTAACACAATCAATCATTCGCATTTTCTGCCAATATTCTAGTTAACTACACAAAGAAAATGGTAATTGTTACGGGGAATAACTTTTAAAGTTTACCATTTTATTGAATAAAGTTATCAAAACGAAATTCCAGTAAAAATCAAATAATAATAACTATACCCATTGGGCTATCGTCAGTGATTCGCATCACTGATAGACTCGTGATTATTGCATTAGCTGAACAATTTCAATTATGCCTTTTGTGCAATCAATGGACGAGTGGCACGAGTGAGTGAATGAGTCGTTGAGTAGCTGCCGTTTGGCGACCATGCAGTAAACCCGCTATCGCATTCATGGCTATATACATATATATGTATATATATATATATATATACACACGTATATAACTCGCATATAAGCTGATCTACAACTTGACCACAATCCAACAAGTCCAGCGTCTCTTAAACTTTCCCTTTGATTTAAGATATTATGTCACCGTGTATTATGACTTTCTTGTTAATAAGATCATTAATTAAAATCACTTCTAGGCCTTGTCAGTTCAGGTGTAATTTTCACAGCAACAACAAAGACAATAACAATGATCAATTATGTCATGTTGTCATCTACTTTTTAGACCTCTCTGAGGCCCCTCTTCATAAGGCCTAAAAATAGTTACGCACGAGCCAAACGCGTCAGCGTTGAGTGCAATGCCATATGAGAGCGCAGCGCTTAAGGCTAAGCAGTAGCAGCAACAACAATAATAGCAATAATAATTATTATAATAATAATAATAATGACAACAACACAAACGATGGAATGCCTTGCCAAATGCAGCGTTTTGTTTGGGTTACCATTACACATTGTCTGCCCACTTAACAAAGCAACTCTCTGCACTGTTTAATAAGCCAAGTTAACACAGCAAAAAAAAAAACTAGAAGAAACCCTAGTGGCTCGAGTTGACAGTGCCTGACTTACAGATACCCTGTACACAGGCTTCATACAGATTCATTATTATCTCCACACATACGCACCCACTGTAAAAAGCAGCTGTGCTTCTTCTACCCTTAGCCCTATAATTTGAAAAAATCATTCCTAAATACCTACTGTGCCTATTTTACGATCTCTATAACATTTACAGGTCTTAAAGATAGCCTAAAAATGTGGGTTGATACCAAAAAAAAAAAAAGCCTATTCAAAAAACGTTTTTCAATTTTGGGAATTTGAAATATTCTTGATCCTAGGTATGTTTCAGGCTCCTAAAATTTCGTAAATATGCACAAAAAGGCAACACTATAAATCAACATTAAACAATTTTGGAACAATTGGAACCCTAGGGAGTAGTTGGAATAAAAAAAACCTGAAGTCTGTCTACACTCAAAATATGAATCTAAGAAAATCTTCACAAAAAGCGGAATATTCAGAATTTAAAAAAATATTTTCTAAAATATTTTTTTTTGGGGTTTTTTCAATATGCGGGCAACTTAAAAAAAAATAACGAAAGTTCAATAAATAATTTGTTAGAAAATATTTTCTGAAATATAAACTTTTTTAAATTAAGGCACATTTTTTTTTTTTTTGATTGCATGATCCCAAATTTAAAGTTCCTCGTATAGTATGCAAAATCGTTCTGGATAGATTTTTTCACGCTGTTGATGCCGACCAAGAACATGTATGCAAAATGGGTTCAGAGATGACTGCCTCCTGCCAATATACCCCTTTGTACGTGCTTTCAATAGCTACTAGGTATTTAAAACAACAACAAAAAAGAAACAGTATCATGTGTTGACATTTTTTTCGGCTTTATTTGGCCAACGGCGCCATGTGGTTGTTATTGCCAAAATAAAAATACGCCGTGTAATGACTGTAAAAATATTCACACACCTCAGCGGACGCACAGACATCATCTGCTCATGCAATTGTTGTTAGCCCAGTTTTCAATTGTTGTTGTTGTTGCTGTTATTATTGTTGTTGGCATGCTTAGCGGCGCATGAAATATATATTTGAGTTTGTATACCCTTGTGAAGGTGAGTCCATTAAATATGCATGTGACGTATGCCAACATAAATATATATGTATGTATGTATGTGAACCAATTCATATTCATATTCTTTATTAGCGTGGCGGCGCCTAATTGAATATTTCGAGCTATCAGCTTTTGCATAATTATTTGCACATATAATTAGGCTGCTTTCCTGAGAATTTTGATGCTATACGAAATCTAAATTATTGGCACGCAACGCCCAGAAATGCCTAACTGAATTCAAATGAAAAACACATAAATATTAAATAGTTTATCAACTAAAGGCTGAAACGCTTGACATTGGATACATTGGGCTTTCACCGTTAAGAGCCAGCTCACTAAACCCGTTAAGCCAAACTGGTTTTAATCTTTCAGATATCTTACAAGTTCTTTAAACTGTAAATTAATTTATATCGTTTTGTTTAGTTCCTTGTTAAATAATTTAGATAATTTGCTATCTATTGTTTAGCTAATGCCAAATGCTAATTATGCGACACTGTATAATTAGTCACAAAATATTCGATAACGGCAGCCTAAGTGCGCGATAACGTTCTATATTATCGATGTTTCATTTACTCTGTGAAAAAATAGGATACCGGGTGAAATAATAGATGATGATAGCCAGTATCATCTTTATAATCAGTATGTTTTCCTTGCATTAGATAGATTTTAATCTAAATAAAGTTCCTATGGCATCGAGCTTATGATCGATAATAAAAAACACTTAACTATCGATATTTGTCAAACACGGTTTTTCTATCGCTTAGTTACAAGAGTATTTAGTCTTCGGTTAAGCTTGTTGTAGCTTTTATTTGAATTTTGATTGAAGAAAAGTCATGTATAAGGTGCTTTTCTCCAGCTCTTTTGTTTTTATATAATTGCTTGTGTGGTGTTGTTGCCTTTGATTGCGATTATGACACATTTCGTTTGATTTCTTAATAATGCAGCCGACAAAAGTGGGTTTTTGGTAAGACAACATTACCTCATTCTTAACATTTAAATATGGCAAGCATTTCAAAAATTAATTTATATACATTAAATGTCAGAACGAAAGCTTTTTTAAAGGAATACTCGCGACAAGTTGTATGTGAATAGAACCTCTAAGGCTTATTTTTATTGGCACCGGTTTTGCCCAAATACTTCCACCTGTTATGCAGTCATTGTTGAGGACGTTTGTCGCCGCAAAGTCTTTAAAGCAGGTTTAACGCTTAAGTTTTGTCTTCCGCCTACTTAAGTAAAGCACTTGATATGCCAAACGGGCCAGCCAATTGTGTTGCCAAGTTATTAACTGCTTTTGGATGAAAATTGTGCAAATTTGGCCAGAGGCCATAAAGCAATCAAAGCCCCAATGCAAATGAAAAGCCCAATTCAAATGAAAGCAACTTGAAAAAAAAAAATTAGAGTGCTCTAGTTGGGCATGTCCGCCTAGGAGATACCTTAAACCCTGCGTTATGGTGCATTTAGAAAAATACCAGCTTCCTTCTTGACATACATTCTTCTTAATTCTTCACTTAGCCCCACACTATGTATGGGGAAACGCATTGATTTACCTTGGGTGTTTGGACTCCGATCTTTAATAAAATTTTGAGGGCTTAAATCTGTCATAAAAAAGTGTGTTTATACCAAGGCGTAAAGATCTACCTTTTATATTGAGATTTTTACCAGTTTTAAGGAGAATGGAGAAGATATCCAAACTGTGTAAGCAGCATGCTCTTATATTTAGCGATGCTTAAAAAACTATTCTTCAAATCGATATATATGGGTAATATGAAAATGAAAGAAAACATTCTTAGAAAATGATGAATTAGTTCTACGTATGGGACTCTTAAATACGCATTCCAAATTCGAAGTCTCCATCACTTGTAGTTTCCAAGTTAACTAGATCAACTTAGCTCGTGGAATATGCCTTCTTCTGCCTGTAACATACAGTTGCACAGTATCATAATACCCTTTTTACCCATTTGCAATGGGTTGAGGGTATATTAAAATTGTTGCAATGCGCCGCGTGAAATTGTGAAATTTGCCTGTAGGACTCAAGTTTGACCAACCGGTTGGCGTAGCCAAAAACGAAATTACAAACAGATTTGCATATGTGAATCGAAATGAAAAATGCATAATCTGGACAGGAAGTTTGCGGCCTGATTGGAAAAGCCAAGCAGCAGCAGCATTGAACTTGAAAAGTCGCAACAGCCTGAAAGCAAAAGTTGCGCAACTTGTTTTAAGACAAATCTGTCCGGTAATAAGCTATTTGCTTAACAGCCGCTGCCGCTAAATGGGTTAAAAAGTGCGCGTCATATCCGTTTAAATCTGGCTAACTGCCAGACTCTGCGCAGCTGTCGGCTCTGATCAGGATTTCCATTTGGTAGTCCGAGCCACAGTTTGGCTGCAAGTTGAAAGTGTAACGTCACGTATTCGGCACTATTTCGCTTTCGATCAGCTTAAGACCGCATTATATCAATTATCCAATTGCTAATCAAATTCACGTACGATGCTGACCCGCAGTCAGTGAAATTCGAATTGAGAAACTCGCGAGCGCGCTGAAATCTTTTCAAAGTCATTGACACAGCCTGCAACTAGCCGCGGCGGTGTTTCCGTTAACTGCCTCAGCAGATACATTTTTCTTCTCAACGTCTTTTTTTTGGTTTTTCGGCAAACATTTTACTTTTTCTTTTCACCAGCGCGCGATGTTTGTCCACGCGGCAAGTGAAAAATCTTGTTTTAACTGGCGTCCAAGCTCAGACTTACAGCATTTTCCATGCAGCTGCCCCTGCCCCTGTCGCTGCCTCAGCTCTTGCCTACACTTTTTCAGGTGGGCGTTGTTGCCACTTGGAATACATTGGTAGTTGGCTGTTGGGCGCCACCTGAAAACCATTACTTAAGTTTGGTCTGCATGACTTGGACAAAAAGTGTATATATGCACAAAATTCGTTAATTTAGCCAAAGCCAAAAAGTTGACAAACTCAAATTATGATGTAAAACTTTAAAACATGTTTACAAATTTGCACAGTTCGGAGGTAATTAGTGAACGTGAACGTGAATTTGTTTGTTTTCTTTTTTGGCTAAAATATATTTAGGAAGCTATTAACATAATGTTGAGGGAAAGTGCTGTCAGTTTTATTTATTTTGCCAACAATTGGGAATTGTATTAAAGCTTGTTGTCAACTAAAATTTAATGCAAACCTGCAGCTTTTGCAACATATGATTAAATACAGTTATTTCAAGTAATCTATCTTTAAGTTAACTGCACACATAAAGCTGAAAAGAGCAAAGCGCAGCTCAGATATAGTTTGAGTGCACTTGGTAAAGTGATTGTAAATATTGATATGAAGATTGACTTACTGATTTACATGATGATTATTTACATTAAATATATACGCATTTTTTGCACTCCAAAGCAGATACTTGAACTGCTTCGTATAAGTAGGTAAGCAAAGGAGTGAATATTGAAAGATAATGTGGGAAAATGGAAAAGGAGGAATTTTGAATATAGTCCTATTAATTGATTTACTAAAATAATCTGTTTAATGCTTTTCCTTTCATTAATAGTCATAGGCGAGCAATAGAATCAATTAACATTCCGATTTGCAATCACACGTATAAGGTACACATACGCAGACGCCTCGTAAGTTCAAAAAGAGCGCAAAGCAGCGTGCACTAATACACGTGCATACATTAACCCATGCAACTGCATTTGGCAGCACTGCTTGAGACATTTCGTAACTGCCTGAAAGCTGTATTTTGCATTGGATTCCTTACGTACTGTACTACGGATGTCTAAAATAGCAGGTGCCTAAAAATCCACCCCCGCTATACAAGTATATAAAAGCAATGCATCAAAGGCAGCTACCCAAATATCCCACGAAAGCACATTCCACGAGCTGACGAGCTGCATAAATTAGCTACATATTTCGCAGTTGCAAATGCTGCGCACACAAAATGTTGCACGTTTGCAACCAGACAAACGAACCCTCCCGCTCCCACACACACACACCTAGGCAGGTCAACATGCTGTTAGACAGTTATCCGACATTGTAATTCGCTGGCTGTCAATGAATATGACGAACTTCTTCTTTCGGGTACGACCTCATGGGTAGCAGTTCCATTGACCGCTGCAGCTTATCCGCAGACACAGACCCAGCGGCAACAATGTGCAGCGCATTGCTCAATCGTGCAACGTTAAACGAATCAAATACCGTTGTACGCACGTATTTTGGATTTTTATCAATTCGGCCAGATGCGGTATTAGCCGGGGCTTACACATAATTTTCATAATTCATGACCAGCTCCTGACGATTATTGGTCATTTGCGCTGCGCTCTTGTTGATGTTTCGTAATGTCCTGGGTAATCCTTTGGGGGCAGCAAATACCGACCGACCAGGCTCCAATCGTTGTCAGCTTTGCCCCCCTAGGGGATTGCATAATTTCAAGCCAATATTTACCCGCATGTGTAGCGACATTTGCGACCTTGCTCTCGTTGAAGCACCTCAGCTGCGTCCCCAGCTTCCCCGTGGCAAGATAAACGAGTTTATCAACTAGCGGTATAAACGGATAAAAATGCTCGTTCGCAAAGCGAAAAAGAGTTTATTAGTTTCCTGCTGGGGTGCTACCAACCCCAAAAAAATCTTTGGCGTCTGATTTGAGCTTTGGTTTGTGAACCTGATTTTTAACATCCTGAAGCAAGGTTTGATTTCTTATCTGCTTTTCTGATATACTTTTAAATTTTTAATGAAAGAACAACATTTAAAAATTTTTAATTGCCCATTCAATAGATTATAATGCATTATTATATGTAATATTCGCGATATAAATAGCACCCGAAGTTATTTATGGTTTAGGCCTTAGTCTTGTCCTGGGCAACAGGTTAAGTTTAAGGTTCGATTCCAAGTAAAAAATATACCTTAATTTTGGATTCGGGCTATTTCAAGACCTGCTTGTAGTCGTGGTTATTTGTAAACGAAAGTAAAATTAAAATCCAAAAACTTTGATACTTTTGTATACAAGATTTAGATAAAGTGTTCAGATGTTATGGCTATGTCCGTTGGGGGCGTGCCAAGTAGCGAATATCTATGTCTTCAACATTTTTAGAACGAGAACGAATTCGAACTGAAGATGATTGATGAACGTTTCTCAAAATGAATCCAAAATTATATTTAAAAATAAAACGTAGCCTGTTGTTAGCTGTTATTAGTACTACGATAAAGTATACTGCAGTCGGTTGCACCCGATTGCAAAATTCCTACTTGTTTTCGGTTTTGATTTGTACTTACCAAATGCCAATGGCAACAACCAGCAGCCACTGTTACGGCTCTGACTGCGCATTTTTTGTGCGGTGGATTCCTCTTTTGACGGAGATACTGCGATTGCGTTTTATAAATCAACTGCTCGATTTGGGTTCTAGCTTTAAATCAACAGCTTATAGAACCATATTAAATCTTTAGTATGCACGTTAACAAATAGCTATCGTTAGTTTATGGTCTGATAAATTGAAACAAAAATGTCAACTTTTAATTAATGCACTTTATTTGCATAGAAAGCTCCAAAAAGAAATAAGATTCTATTTGTAGGCGTTGCCTACGCATAAATTATTTCCCCCCAAAAAATAATAAGAAAAAGAGAATGTCTAAATCGGTATTGTCTTTTTTATTTAGGTGTGGGCTTTTGAAATATATCTGTGGAGCGTTAAAAGTAACAGTTGTTCGATGCAATAGAATCAGAAGAGGAGAGTTGACAACAGCTTTAAGTGTCTCGAAAAACTGTTTGGAAAGTTAACAGGAAGTTTAAATTGCAGGTGAAATTTCAATTTATGATTTAGGCATGACCCAAAAAAATATTATAAAATCAAAAATACTAATCACGTCTTTAAATCAGAAAACAAAACAAAAACTATGCCTTTATTGACAAAAGATTTATATTTTTTGCAATACTCTTTCTTCATATTTATGGCCTTTTGACACCTCGAAATTACCAAAGCATTTACACTAATTTGCCGCTCTCTCTGCCCAAATCAAACAACAAAAATTCGGGCTATCAAAGCAAATTGGTGTATAAATCTGTCTTTTTTATGACGTGTCTAGAAAGATTATTCAGAAGGGTCATTCGAATTAGGGTTCATTATCAAACATCTTGGCGTTTCGGCATATTTTCACTTTTTTTGTTCGCTCTTTTACACAAACAACATAATTTTATAAGAATTTTTGGTCGACGTACAACTTTCACTGCGCGCGTTCGCTGACATATATTTTTATAAATTGTCTAGAATTTGTGGATGAAATATTTCTATGTATTTATTTATAGATATTTGGAAACTGATTAATTGACAAACATCTCGCACAAACCAAAATCAAACAATTTGCTTATCGATGCGCAGTTAACGGAATAGCGCGCGCGTAAAATTCGTGCACGGCGCATGCGCAACGTTCCAATTGAAACTGAGGCGACGCCGCGGCGCGTTTCGTTTATTTGAATTGCTGCAGCTTGAAGCAAGCAGTGTGCACTGCTTGCCTGCCGACTGCGGGAGAGCGTGCGCGCTCTCTCTCTCTCTCTCTCTTGCTTTCTGCATTTTCGGCTGCTATTCGTGCGGTCAGCAAACGCGTGCTACGATCTGCCGACGCCGACTGATGATAGTGCTGCCAGCCAACCGCCCGTCCGCCCGCTGCCCACACTGTCTGTTTGCGTCTTAGCTTGTTTTTATTTTTTTGCCTTTGAATTGCCCTAGGTCAGGTCTTTGTTTTGTTTAACTACCGTTTCGTTGTTTTTGCTTTTCTTGCTGTCTCTTTCGGATTGTAATGAAGCCATTAACGGGCAATTATATGGGCTGAGCTTCTCATTAAACTGATTGATTTTCCAGTTTAAAGAGGCCCGCGCCAGGGGCTGATTCTTTTTATTAACATTATGCATTGCCGCCTTTCACTGTGCATAATTCGCTTTTCGTGCAAATATAAATAACTTATTATCAGCTCCTCTCCACGTGGTAAATTTCAACATGGCTCATGGCTTAACAGAAAGATCTCAATTTTTTAATTATGCTGATAGCGTTGTGGCTTATATTTTATACGTACGTACCCAAAATACATATATTTATTTATATTTAATCACAATAATCTTTCAAATCGAGATTGGGATAATGTTCTCTAGGCTCTGACGATATTAATTTTCAACAGTTTTCATTTTCAATCTAGAAATTCTTGACATTAGAGTAATCTCAAAATAAGCAACAGCATTTTAATGAATTTATTTATTTTCTTAAATAAAATTTGCATATAACCTATGAAACCAATTGAAATTCTCTTAAGAAAGCCATTGACTGGGATAGAGTATTGTACATATAGAATGGTATATTGATAATTTACTAAGAAATACCATTAAAGTAATATTCAAATTTGATATATTATATAATTTAAAAAGAAACAGCATTTAAATACATTTATCAAAAAAATGCTCTAATAAAACCAATTTAAACTGACTGACATATTTATTTATATTTATTAATAGCTTCTTATTTTTTTGCGTGCCTCTTTTTTATGTCTAAGGAAATCATTATTATTTTACATAAATTCTTTTTAAAATTAAATTAATTACACTATATGTAAATTTGATTTATTTTTTATACACTGTATAGAGCTTTTATACAATTTGTAATTACGTATATTATATATCATTTAAAACTTACTATTATGTATTTTAACTGGTAATATTAATTTTATTACTTTCAACACAGTCAAAACAGTGTTTGACTTTGCGCAGCTTCATTATATTAAATACTTCATTAAATAAATTAATTTATTCGAGAATAATTTTGATATTTTTTTAATGATATGTACAGTCATTATTATAATTACTATCACGTATATTATGATTATAATTATCTGATACCTATTATGTATTTTAATTGGTATTATTACTTTTATTATTCAACACAGTCAGCAGAGAATTTGCCTTGAGCGCAGCTCTAATATATATAAATACTTCATTTAGTAATTTAATAATTTTATAAATAATTTTTATTTATATTTGTTTAATTCTATTTGCAGTTATTATTGTAGTTGTCATTATTATATAACTATCATTATTTTATAGCTAATTTTATGTTTTTATACCCTTGCAGAGGGTATTATAATTTTGTCGTGAAATGTGTAACGCATAGAAGGAGACATCTCCGACCCCATAAAGTATATATGTATATTCATGATCAGTATCAACAGCCGAGTCGATATAGCCATGTCCGTCTGTCCGGCTGTCCATCTGTCTGTTTCTATTAAAGCTATCCTTATGAAACTTTGTAGAAGTCCCTCTTTCTGCTGCACGCAGTTCATATGTCAAAACCAGCTAGATCGGACCACTATATCATATAGCTGCCATAGGAACGATCTGTCGAAAAGTAGGTTCTTGTATGAAAAACATTTTTGTTTATAAAGATGTCTTGATCAATCTCGGCATTTATTAGTGTTACTATGCTCCTAATATATATGCAAAATCCTATTAAAATCGCACCACAATATCATATAGCTGCCAAAGGAACGATCGGTCGAAACTAAGTTGTTGTATGGAAAACTTTTTTATTTTTCAAGACATCTTAACCATACTCGGTTAATTAACTGTCATTAACTATTTTCCCTGTGCTTCTTAGATACGGACAAAGCACTATGAGAATTATGAAAAGGTTGGGTCTGCAAGGGTATTAAATCTTCGGCGTGCCGAAGATAGCCCTTCCTTCTCGTTTTTACTGGTAATATTACTTTTATTTTTGTCCACACATCCAAGAAAGCATTTGCCTAGAGCGTATCTTTGTTATATATAAATACTTAACTATATTAACTATTTACTTTATAAGTAGATTTTATTTATTTACGCAGTACAAAGCGTACAGTTATTTTTATGTCATAACATAACATTATTATTATCATTGTTTAAGACCTATTATATTATTTTACCTGGTATAATTACTTTTATTAATTTCAACACATTCAAGAGTGTATTTGCCTAGCGCGCAGCTCTTTCCATTTATTTACCAAATATGTTTTGGCCATCACGCAAGCGTTGCACTTTCTATAAGTTTGACTTATTGATAAGTCGTAAGATTAATTTATGGCCACGATCAGACGCAAACGTGTATATATGTATCTTACACGTATTAGATATCATATACAATGACCTGAAATTATGTTATATTGTTTTCGCTTTTCACACTGATGTTGATTAATGAATGTCGTTAATTTTTTCAACATTTACATTTACGTTTTAATTCGCTAGTTTTCAGGTTCAATTAGTTAGTTTCCAGTTTAATTGCATGAATAAAATGTGGTGGAAATATAAGTTTTCCCATAAATGAATGCGAAACAATTAAAAACTGAGGCAACTGGAGTTCGCGTCGCGTGTTGTACACAGATAAAGCTTCATGCCGCAATTTTTATAACTCTTTTTCCAATTCAATTTTTATGACCTTTAAATTAGGGAAAACCCCTGAACACAAAGTCGTCTCTAAAATGAACTAGTGCCAGCCGCAGGTGCTGAAAAATCCATTGATTAGGTTGTTACTTTTCATTAGGTTTATTTTGTCCTCTTTTTTTTTGTAGTTTGAAAAAACCTGTTAGGTTGTTGTTTAGTATCTAAACCGATGGCAGAAAAAATGAAATAGTAAAGAACCGATTACTAAATTCAATTTAGTCACAAAGCACACAGACGACACCTTTGTGGGATTTTCAATTATAATGCCCAACCAAAGAAATATAACATGCTCTTTCCTCTGGAACTCGTTTTATTTTCCTACTCTTCTTTTTTTCACTTACCAACTGCCCGCAAAAGAGGCAAATGCAAAGCGCCAATGGCGTCAAAATAACCCATAAAAAAAGGAGAGAAAAAAAGACGCCATAAAAAAAGGGAGCACAAAAAAGCTCAAGCAGAAACCCGACCTAGGCAAAGCGCTTAAATGGTTTTGAATGCTGGACATGGAAATGGAAATGGACACGGATGCGGATCCGAATGGGTCGCTGTTGTCAACATTGTAGCTGCGGTGGCTGCTGGCAAAATGTTGCGGGTGCTGCGGCCGCCTGTTGGTCTCTCGGTCTGTCTGTCTGTCTGTTCGCCTGCAAAAATAGTACAAGGCAAATCCAGCTCACAAGTTGCAAAATCACGCGCCTCGAATGCCAAACGCAATTGAATGGAACTGCGAACTGGGCGTCACTGAGGCTCCACTTAGCCCAGACTCTCGGCCTCTATGCTAGTCTGACTTTCTGATTTTCTTGGGAAATGGGGCCGCGTTTTAAATACCCTCTGGGCTGGCACTGTAAACATTACTAGAAACATTTAATTTGTGTGACTTTCAATTGTTTCAAAAGAGTACGTATTTTTGAACTAAGACGACAAATTAAATACAAATTGTTTAATTATTTAAAAAAAAATATCGTTAGTTGTGATAGAAAATCCCTAAAAAAAATCTCTATTGGTGTTTGTGCCCTTAAGACGATTGCCGACGTGCAGCCAAAATATATCGGAAATACATATATTAAAACAAAATTGTTTTAATTCGTACATTTTTGATCTCAAGCTAGATAGTTGAATTTTTTTCTAGTTTGCTCACAAGCATAGTTTAAGTCTTAAAATATTTCTATGTACGTTATTGCATGCGCGAAAGAAGCGACTTTGATTTATTTTTTGTGTATCGTTTATAATCAATGTATCTATATATTTTTACATTCATCATACAATTGAAATCAAGCAAAAAAAAAAACAAAATGTTAATAGATAACGGTTTATTACACCTTAATTTATTAAGCTATTAAGCAAATGGAAACTAGTCTGAAATTTATTTTATTCAACTTGGTTAGTTATTCTGGGCGGTAGCTCTAACGTTGGTGAAGTTAAGTATGAAGGCTGACGATATCAAGTTCTTAACGTACGATCAAAAAAAAATTAGACCTAAATTTTAGAAATTCATCATAAATTATTTTTTTCTTTTTCTTTAATAACCGAAAATGGTTGTTTTAATTTAAATAAAATTTAAATTTTTTAATACCAAGAAAATAAGATTTTTGAAATTTTCTACAAAAGTTGGGGCAAACATATTTTTCTAATTACAGGAAATTTTCCTTTAATTTGAAATAAAATTGATTCTTTTTAAAAGCGAGCAAATTGAATGAATGCGATTTTCTAAACCATTTGGAACAAACCCTTCTCTACTCAGTGTATACTAAGAACTTCTTATCGTCTTAGTTAAAAATATTTTTTATATTTTATTTTATTTTTATTCGATTTAGAGATTTATGTAAACTTATAGTAACTGCTAGTCGATCACCTTTTTCTAAATCCGTGTTTTCCGCTAGTTATGTTATACCAATTGCCGCATTTGTTTGCCTGCCCGCACAAAAACACTGCAACTAACAAGTCGCCAACCAACGCTGTCGGAAATGGTTTGATTTTTATTTTTTGCTGACTGAGAATGAGCGGGTGGTGTTCGGGGGCGGGCAACTCAGTCAGTGCTGCAAAATCAATTGGCATTTGAAAATTGCACGCCTTTGAGTTCGTTTGAGTTCTTTATAATTGAAATATGGTCAGCAGGGGGCACGGGTTAGAGAGCCCGCAGCAGGGGAGCAAATTTAATGGCCAAGCTACTTACTAGATTTAAGTTGTGCTGCCTCAGCATTAAGCCAAAATTGAGCCATACAATTAATGCAACTGTCATCGTTGGTCTTCAAAATGCACACGGCGGGGATTTACCTTTGCTCTTCCCTTTGGCTCTGGCTCAGGTGTGTCTCTAGTCAAGGCAAAAGCTACGCCCAAACAGTGGCCACATTCAGTTACACCCCAGAGCTCCATTGATGAGGTGGTAGCCAAGCTGGCCAGCATCTGCACAACTGGCTTAATTCAGGTGTTGCCAATTCAGCTATTTTCCAGCTCTATTTGGCTATTTTCGAAGGTCGCCAACTAGAAATTGTTGAAATTCCGTTTATTCTTATACTAAAGCAATTTTGTTTATATATATCACAAAACATACTTGGTACATAATGCAATTCAACTTTTGTAGGATTTATATAATTTCATGTAAGTTTTCTTCAAGTAAATATCTCGGATTTTCCCTATTGAAAAATTCTTTGCTGATGTTTTTTAAAGGCGAAGCAGAATTTAAGTCTATGTTTGGTATCAACAGTTTTATTGTATGTATAGTAGGTGGGGAAATAATGTTGTTTAAATACATAAACAGTAGCATAGCAGTAGGACTAGTCGTAGAAGATTTAAATAAGACAGATAATCTAAATTCAAGTACTGCATTGAAAAAGGTGGGACTAACCCTATAAAGGCACATTGCACCTAATCTAAGTCTAGATAAACTCAATAAAAGCAAAATTTTATGACTCAAAAAGACAAACAAGCAAATGAACCTTTCCAACTCTTCAAGAGAAGGCAGCTCTTTGCCTTTTGTGTCCTCCCAACATTGTACACTTAATGGGCAATGGGCAACATTGTCAACTTAATTTAACTATTTTTAGCTAGTTTAGCTAGTTTTAGCTATTTTATTGCAGCAACAGTTGACAGCACTGCTTAAACCTAGTTCGAGTCTATCTCAACCATTGTCTGTGCCTTGCAGGCGGCTCGTTTGGTTTAGCCGCCTGTGTTTGCTGCATAAATAATTTGAGAGAGTAAATTAATTTATTCGTTGACATGTGTCCTGCGTTTATTTCAAACTGCATTGTCATTATGCAAATGCACTCTGCTCTCGACCTGTCAAAACTCCTCTGACCCGTACCCCAACCTGTTGTCAAGCTGACAAGCACTTTGCTGCAGCTGCTGCCATCATGCCTTTTTCCAGCTCGCCTGATGATCTATTTGTTTTTTATTCAAACGTGTTATTTACACTTAATTTGCCAATGCCTGTAATGGTTAGAAACATTGTTGTGAGTTTTGGGGATTTGATTTGTTTTCATTGCCAACTTAATGGGTTAGCTGTGAGTGTGTGTGATATACATAATACGAATATATATACATATGTACTCATGTATGGATACTAAGCGACCTCGTTAAATGAGTTGCCCAAGTGTTCTAAAATACCTAAAGAATGGGGTTACAATCACTTTGCTGTGTCATGTATGATAAGATCATATTATAGCTAATGATATATATAAGTTACATCAAGAATTTGTTACTCTAAAGATGTTATAAAATTGTTAATAACTACAAATTTGATTCTTGTAATAATATCAGTTCTTGATAGATAATATATTTAGTCGACCCACTCATTCAGCATTCAACACAATAGGAATCCGAACTCCCATCCTTGGCTAGTCTCGGAATATATAAGCCAAATGTCATAGTCGCCAGTGCTATATAAAAGTTATGTTTATTGTCTATAACAATACCTTTTTCAAATTATTTTGATTATACATACTTGTATGCGTATAATTCTCTTATATCTTTATAATTTGTTTGATATTATTTTTTTGTTTTTTTTTTTTATCAAATAATATATTGTGATCTTGCAATATGATTAAATTTGAGCTTTTATTTAGTTTGGTTTATTGGATTGGGTTAAATGTAGGAAGTTAAACCCTTTGTCATCTTGCGATTATTTGGTGATGATGAATTTAAGCCAGATTTGTTTTTACTATAAACATAAACCCATTGAGTTCTTTGGAGAAATTTAGGTATATTGTCCCTTTTTACAAAATTGGTAATGGTACAAAAATTAGGGGGCTTAAAGCTTGTCACTTATTCAATATTCAAACTTTAAAATAAATAAAAAATGAATATATATTGCTAACATAATGTTAGTAATGTACTAACGGAAAAGTTTCTAAACTTTGAAGTAGTTAAAAGAGTTGTAATATTTAAAATTCGGTTTTATGCGCATATGCAAATAGTTTTTAATAATTTCCAATAAGGAATTCAGTAAAATGAAAGGATGGACTCGAATGCGGAATAGTTCGGAATCGTTTTTCAACTGTTAAAGTGCAATCAGCTTTTCTTATTTTTTTAAAGCATTCTTCACAATATCTAAAACATAATTAAGACATAACTCTGTTAATAATGATGCAACACTTGCTTGCATTATGGACAGCTGCGTGACGGAAGATGCCTGTGGTTGTATTATATGTTTTGTTGTGGGTGCTTTTGCCTGCAGCTGACCAAGTAACCGAGTTTTTGCGCCAGCTAATGTTACATCTGCGTGGCTCGAGCTGAGCTGCTGGCCACGTAACATGCAGCCAGGTTGCTTCATGGAAAAGGGAAAATGCATAAGTGAAAATGTGCACGCTTCTCTTTGACGTCTTACCATTATTATTATTATTTTTCTCTTGTTATTTCTTAATGAAAAATATAAGTTTACACTCAATTGCGTGACTTGTGGTGGCTCTCATATTTCCACAGCGAGCGGCGAGCTTGGGCACACTTTACCAATTCTTTAACTCTTAAGCTAGTATACTCTGACGCAATCATTTGCTCTAATTGAAACGCGTTGATAGTCAAATTAGCTGGCTCTGCTCGCTTGTGCAATCAAATAATACACTTTTGTGCAGTGTATAGGCCGCATGGGGATGCTCTGGCTGCTCTCTAGGCCAACATTAAGGCGCACCTTGAACGAATCCTTTCACTGTTCACATTCACTTTTTCTGTTTCAAAGCAAATGGCATTCACTTGATGTTTGACCAGCTCTAAAAATATGTATGAGTGGTCTGGTCAGAAGTGCCTGACTAGGGGATACCCTGTACAAAGCGCAATATACACAAAAACTAACATACACACACACGAATCCGCGTAGACTCCACTACGGATGTGCTTCTGCTATTTCCCTTTGCTTTTCTCCTTTATTATTAGAATTATGCCCACAAAACAGATACACCGATGTTATGAAGATGTGAAAAGATATCGAAGAGAATATTATCTAGTTTCGCGTATGGTATATGAGCTTATACATTTCAAATTTTAAGTCGGATATGTCCAGGTCGTCTCAGCTGTTGATGCGGATTACGAATATATATATCTAATGCGGATTCTTCCATTTGCCAGCTACAAAAAACATCATACCCTGTTAATCATTTTCAATGGCTACAGGGTATAAAAATACAAGCATAACAGTTCATTGATCATGGCAGCTGATCGGTTGTTTGAACTACCTGCTGCTTGCTTGCCGATGCCTCATTAAAATGGGGTTTTTTCTGGCCGCTAGCAGAAGTCATTAACAGTTAAACCACACCTGAGACTCCGTCTCCAGCTAGACGCTAATTTGTTGGCCAAGCCAACAAGTGCATGCAGCAAAAGCTCGTGATTTGTTGGGTGCAATTGCAATTGATTCGATTTCATGTTTTTCTTGCTGCTGCTGCTGGTGCCTTTTACAAAACATTAACCCAAAATATTACACATACGCCATGTGTGCGCCAGCTAAAAAGAACATGTGAAACACTTTTTGCAGCTTGTTGTTCCGTTGTCAGTTGGTCGTCATACAGTGAACACTTATCGTTTGTAGGCAGCAAACGACCAACAACCAGCAACAACTTTAATCACAGTGTCATAACTTTAAAATTTAACAAATACAGGCAAAAGTCTGCAATAGAGAATGTACATTAGAGATGGGCAAACATAAAAATATATTATCGTGCTATGGCATTTACTCTAGAAACTTCATACTTTTCATTAAGGTCTGATAACAATTTTATCAATATGTAATTTCTGTAAATTAGCCCTGAACTGAAATATTTTTCTATATGTTAACTGTTTGATTGGACTTTAAAATTCTTTCGCTAATGTTAGTGTTAAAGTCAACTCCTATATTAAAATCCTGGCAACGCCTTGCCCGTCGTTAGAAAAGCAGCATAATTGAAGTCCACTTTCCGCATAAATATGTCGGAATCAGCCAAATTATCATATATATATATACTATTGTTGGATATGTTGGATTGAAAATTAAGTTATACAAAACGATTTTTTCAAGATATCTTGGCATTGACGGCAATTACAATGCTCATTTATGAGCAAAATCTTATCAATATCGGACCACTTTATCATATAGGAAAAAAACAGTCGTAAAACGTGATGTGAATGGAAGGCATTTTTTTACTTTTCTTTGGTATCCCGATCTAACTTGGCAATTACGAACTTTAGTGTTCTCGTTACGTATCTGTAGAACCTAAAGCTACGTATATACAAAGGAGTTTATTTGTTCGTCGTGCTAAAGATAGCCATATCCATTCTTTCATTAGTCATGGTAGACTTTTATCTGGAAATTCTCTTAAATCAACATTGCTTGATTCCAGAAGCATCATTTGACAACAGAGACTATAATCACTTTGTCCACAACTCTCTCATTAAGTTCTTACACTTTCCGCCTAAATCAAGACAGCTTGGTCCACACTAAAGCATATTAAGTTGGCTGCGCCTGAGCATTTAAATTAAGAACACGTGTGCGTTCATTTGTGAAAGCATTTCAGGCATGCTGACAATCAGTTTCATTTGAGTGTCAACTTTACTAGGATTATTTGTCACGGTTCCATCGCTAAGGCAACATTTTTGAATTCATGATTTGACACAGGCAGCTGCTGTGGGCTGTCATGGATTGAGCAAATGCTAGGCTAAAGAGTGAGCTGTTTTTGGTTTGACTGATGATGTTGTTGATATTTCGGTACGGCTGGATAACTGGCTGGCCGGTTTGTGTCTCGGCCAAAGCAGCTGCGCTTAAGCTTTATATTTTCTTATTATTATACACTTGATTTTTGGTGGCCTGCAGCTTGGGTCCAGCTTTGGCGAATGATGCTAAGGCCACAAAATCAAAAATAATATAACAAAAAAATTGCATATCACTAGCTGTGATTTGATTTGTGCTGCGCGCCGCCAGGTGAAAGTGGTTTGTGATTTGAATTTATATTTGGTAATACGTGCTTAAATAAGCCTAAAATGATGTCTCCATTCTTTGGCTCAATTATTTATGGCTATAGATTACGGCCTTTTCATCGGTTTCCACACACACTCACACAAAGAAAGAGAAATTACTCACGCTTGCATCATGATCTCTTGGTTTTCGGGCAATAGGATCTTTTCTTTTTAATCTATTGACACCAGCTGCGCCAACTGGCCAAAAGCGAATGCAAGCGCCGGCAAAACAAATTCATTGTTCACAATTTTCCAATTGTCAACACACACACACGCACACTCATTCATTCGCTCGCACACACGCATACACAATGCTTTATCGCCTCGTCAATCGTTGCCGCTGCAAAACAAGTTGCATGAAAATATTTTAGCCATGGCCCGTACGCGGGACCCCACCGTTCATTATCGTCTAAGCCGGTGGCTCCCGCTCAAATCAACCGGCAGCCATCTCTCAAATGTTGCAGCAGCAGCTGTTAGCCAAAATGCCTTTGCTCATATCTGCACTTGCCAATCGCTCGGCCTGTTTGTTTAATTAACTTACCATAAAAACCGACCGGCCGTAAAATGTCTGAAATGTTGGCTAAAATAAAATTTATTGCCGGGCTCAACCGGGATTTGAACCCGGGACCTCTCGCACCCAAAGCGAGAATCATACCCCTAGACCATTGAGCCGCTTGCCCAAACAGCTTCTAAAGCAAAATTTTCACGACGGCCAATGTGATGTTGTTTTGGCCACGTTTAGATTATTTTTAGTTGCCACATGCAGCTGCCAAAAGTGTGCAACAGTTGTGGCGGCATCTACACATATTTTGCGTGTGCCTAGAAGTAGGCAACATAAAGGTGTGGAAATTCTTGAATACCAATAATTCTGGAGATATGCGATAACAATTACCAGTTCAGCCAGTTGAGCTGTTATGTTTGGTTGGGTTGGGAAGGTCTTGGTTAATAACGGCCATACTTTACCATAGTTTATGTAAATTTTTTAATGTATTTTCCTTAGAGAAGTTTTTGAAAGGGAGATGCCTTTAAAACAGCCACCAAAAAAGACCTGTGTCACCGGGGACTGGCATTGGGTAGGAATTTGGTTGGAAGATATTATTGTTTCTCGCACGATAGTTGTTCTGTTAAGTTTTGGGATCAACCTGCAGAGCTGTAAGCAAACAAATTAATTGATTGCACTCTGAACACTTTTTATTTTTTTAATGTTCGATAAAGGACTTTAAGACTTCATTTATCCACCCACACACAAAGAAGCACAATGTAAACCAAATTTTTCTTAACTTAAGAATAGTTTTTATTTCAATTTAAACTAATTATGTACACAAAACTTTACATTTAAAGTGAATCTTAAATATAGATACATGAAAACATATCTAAACATGAAAATGCATGCACATTAAATTAGCACAAGCTGAAAATGCAGTTATCTATAATTTCTCAAAATATTTAATCTATTTCAAGTTCCTAAGACGACGAAAGGAATTTAGCTTTGAGAATCTTACGTAATGAATTATTTTTTCGATTATTTAGTGTAACCTTTTTTTTCATCGCATAGGCTTTTGGGTAGTGCGAATTTTATGCTTGATAAAAAGCGTCAAATGCCAAACTTTGTATATGTACTTATTGGTTTCTAGGAATATCTAAGCAGTTTTATTTTTTTGAGCCGCGGTATTAATTCTTGGAATTTTTTAGTGCAATTTCGAAGACGGTTTCTATTCACATATATTTTATAGTTCTTTATTCTGCTCAGTTTTTAATACAGGTATCGCTGGCAATTATAACCTCACTTCCAGGTTCCGCAAGGTTAAAGCTTACTTTGACACTTAAAAATAAATCTTGTAGCCGAAAGCTGTCCAAAACTTAATCAGAAACATCTAAAACACATGATGGATAAGTATGCCCGTGGCAAAAGAAACCAAATCTAACCACTAATAGTTGTCGACAAAACTATGTTAAATAAAGTCTATAAATAAGGTATGCAGCTCAAGTAAATATATCTTCGACCAGCTGCTTGGTAATGATGCGATGTGGTCGCGTTGGATTCACCTTGGGGCGCTGATAGAGACGCGCATTGATCGCATACAGCCGGGGGGAGAGATCGCAGCGTACATTGAACCACCAGTCGCAGACGAAGACCGCCTGAGAGAACTGGGTGCCATTGGGGCAAAGAAACGAGGCCTGACGTCCATCAATGTCGCAATAGTGCCAGCCTGTCAATATATAATGTAAAACATCTGTATAAGTACATTAATAAACATGCATGTAACTCTGGCTTACGACTCACCCTGGCATCTAGTTTCCATGTCCGCAAAGAAGCCCGGATAGGACTGCTCGTCACAGTAGAAGTTCGTATAGGGTACGGCAGAGAGTATCGGGTAGTCCACGCCGGGTCGACCTGCAAGATTATTTGGTTATTGCAATTAGCGCTGGCAAATAAACAACGTGTCTTGTTTGTTTCCAATCAATTTCACTTCATGTGTCGGTTTTTTACTTAAAAGAAAGTGCAGTTGCAGCCCAAAATAAAACCGGGCTATAAAAAATGGATGCCACAGCAACTGCCCAACCCCCCTCTCTCCTACGACTGCTGGCCCGTTCGCAAAATGTCAAATGCACGCACAACAACGCCGCCAGCGGGCCGCATAAAAAACTGTTGTATGTTGGCATAAACAAATCTGACATGCCGCTGGATCCACCGACCCCTCGCTTGACCCCTCGACTCGCTAATAAATGAATTTACGAGTAGCTGCACTTCTGTGCCAAATTTTCCATTCGAAAAATAATTTAAAAAGCGTTTTTTTATTTTTGCGCTCTGGACAAAAATGCATTTTGCAGCTGCAAATGAAAACAAATAGGTCTGCTCTAGTGCGACCAGCAGATACCCTGTACTAAGCTGCGCAACATAAAAGTAAATCTAAACTAAAAGGTCTTTCCTTTTTCCTTTTGCTTCTCCTCTCATGGATTATTCATTCTTAAATACCTTCTCTGTTTATTGTCTGATCTGTTTGTATTGTTTATTGTCTGATCTGTTTGTAATTTTCTTTTGGTCTTTGGTTGTATGCTCTAATTCTTAACTTCATTGAAAAATGGGGAAATTAATCAATATTTTTAAGATCTAAATTTAAGTCTACCTTCTAAAATCGAGTCATAAGTAAATAGTTTTTATGCATTTGCCCAAGTGCATTATAGACTATTTCAACCATTTTCAATGGGTATTACAGGCATATACAGGGTATCTGCAATTGTTCTGACAGTGAATACGCTCCCGCTCCCTCAGCCTGATTTAGGCCGTGCCAGTGGCATGAATTTAATGCAGAGCAGTCACGCATATTGATTGACTTGTTAGCAGTAATGCGCTCACCCGGTATGGATTTGCCCAGCTCCAGATACTCGCGCACTGAGGGACTTAAAAAGTTATCGGGTATTTCGGGCAGATCCTTCTCCTGGCTGCCGCTCTCCTCATTCTCCAGATCCTGCTGCGGCTCCGGCTCGAAGTTGACCGGTTCCGGTGCGCGTGGGCGTTTGGTGCGCTTCGAGCGTTCCGTTTCACGGCAATCTACAGGAAACGACAACAAAACAAAAAATATAATTAGCTTAAAATAACCAAGCCTCAAAAACTGAAAAACTAAAAACTTAAAGTTCAAGGCTGTAGCAACAATTGCTGGCGTTGCAAATCGCATTAATGTCAAGATTATAATTTGGTTTTTGACCACACCCGGTTCCGGTTTAGGCAATTAACTCTGGAAGCGCAGCTGTCAACTGTAGATCAGCTCTGACCTCTAGTTTTGACCCGCTTCGGCTGCTGTCCATTGTGCAACATGTTCTCATGTTGTAGCACATGTTGCGCAACATTTTGTGGCCATGTTGACAAGTTTTTGTCTTTTTTTGGCTATTGACCTTGCAGCTTCTTTGGGAAAATACTTTATCTCCGACTAAATGACAAGCACTTTGCCGCGTAATTGCTTAATAATAATTTGTTTTTCATACACTCATAGAGAGTATTATAATTTTTTTGTGAAATGTGTAAAGCAAAAAAGGAGACATTTCCAAACCCATAAAGTATATATATGGTCGATCAGCTGCAGCGATCCACTATATCATATCAATTGTTATGAATAACTTTTTTTTTTTTCGAGATATCTTGCACAAAAATGGCATTGACCAAGCTTATTGTATATAATTAATGTCTTATCCCCAACGGATCTTAATATCAGATAGCTTTTCGAGATGTCTTGACCATACTTAGCAATTACGACCTTAACCAAATGATATATACATGAGTAATCATCATCAATCATCAAGAATCTTATCAACATCAAATTACTACATCATAAGTCGCTCGAAAGAAAATTACTTACATGTAAAATCTTTTTGTTTTGAACATATATTGACCAAACGGGCCTCACTATTCTCCTCACATATCATTTATAGTTCTAAGCTAAAGGGTATCTAGTCTTCATAGTTAATTTGTTTTTTTTTTTCGCTCATTAGCTTAATTTGCAGCTGCAGCAGCAGCCCCGTTCGCTTCCTTCATTTGCAACCCACTCACAAGTATTTTGCATGCTTTGCCTTCACGCGGATCCGTCCGTTGGCCCGGTCGAAGCTGAAAACTTGTTCTCAATTTCATTCTACAATTCGCGCAATTTATTCACGATGCTGGCAGTTGTCGTTTGTTGTAATTGTAATTGACCTTAACCTTGTTCCACAGTGCTTTATTTATTTTTTGTCTTATTCTCGATTCGTGTTGTTATTGTGGTTGTAGCTGTCGCTTGTTTTGTACGCCGTCATTCAAGTCAAGGGTCTGTTGTGCAACTACCTACATGCAGTAGGCATATGAACTTTCGTTGAAGGGCAGCTGCCTCTTGAAAAAGGCCGACGTTAACATATCTTGTCTGATAGCGCGAACAAGATTCAACTTGTAATAAATTTTCTTTCTAGACTAAACAACAGAAATCTCTAGATTTTTTTGACAATTTAGATTTATTGATTTTGGATAAAAAATGTAAATTCGAAAGCTTTTGTGTTTTTATATCCCAGACTACAATTTTTTCCTTAATCTTTTTTTTTTAATAAACAGTTAAAAAACTTAGTTTAAATGCATCTGAAAGCAGTTTTTAAGGGGTCAAGAATTATGCCATAAATTACATCATAATTCACGAAAAATTTGGATTGCTGAAGTTCCCAAATAAATACCAAATGATCTCAATAAAGTTTGGCAAAACTGAAGAGGTTTTCATATTCGAGGGCTTTTTAGTCATGGGTTTTCCTCCAAATTGATTTCCATTTAAGTTTTATGCATTTTGGAAAAATCGTTGTAGTTTTATCTAAAGGTCCGGCCTTATTTATACCCATAATCTTAGAATCCTAAAGTATTATTTTGAATCAATTATTAGTTTGAAATGCTTACTGAAAGCAGTTTTTGCGATGTCCAAATTGGATAAGAATTTCAACTCTTATCTCTCAAATTTAAATCCAACATAACTTTGGCAAAACATGGTTTGTTATCCACATCTTTGGCATTTACAATTTATGCATTTTGGAAAAAATGATTAACTGCATACCTTCCACTGCTCCCCCCACACTAAACCAGACACAAGGATACACAAATATAATACAAAAATACTAAACTGCCAACGTACACAAAAAAATTTTATTATGGCCCAAAAGCGGGCAGATCTTAATTTAAAATAATTATTATGTTTTTTTCTTTGTATAATTATTAGTATAAAATTTTAACTTAAAGCAGTTTTTAAAGAGTAAACATAAAAACCTCATAACTGAAGCGATTTGTAGGTTTTGCGAGCTTTTCTTATTAAGGGTTTGACCTCCTGATATTCCATATACATTTTTATTATTTGTATAAAGAAATAATTTTAACGAATATTGAGTGAAAGTATACCTTGCATCACCTCACCTATTTTTTTCCTTAATCGTATTCCATCATTTTCTGCCTACTATATGCTTTGACTAATTTTGAAAATCCACGCTTAAACAAACGCGGAAATTAAAATTCACATTTTGCAGATTTTTTGAAAATATTAAAAAAGGGGAAAATGTCGCAGAGCAAAACCAATTAACATAATCCAAACACCCATCGACTGCAACGAGCACACGCACACACACAAACACACACACTGTGGTTATGAGAAGCAATTGAAAAAGTTTTTATTAGCCACACTCTGCAAACACACGCCGCCTGCGACAAATTGCAACATTAAATTTTCGTAAAAATAACAACAAAATTTATTACAATTGAAATAATTACTTCGAAAAACAATCAAATTGCAATTAGAGGCAAGTCGCGAGGCAAACAAAAAAGCCACAAATACCATGACGACAAATTGTAAAGCCTGCAAAAAAGAAACCCGCAACTGCAAATATCTATATACACATATATCTATATTTATAGCTATATCTGTATCTGCTACGCACAGCGCGCCTAATGTCAAGAGTTTGTGCGTAACCAATGGCAAAATAAAAAAAACATTGTGTCTTATGAAATATTTCGCGGCGTAGATTGGACAGAGAACTCTGGGCGGGGCAGCTGTCCCAGTGGATGCAGTGCATCGTGTCTGGCTGTGGGGCACACCCCGTTTGCCACGTCTGGCAATGGATTAGGTAACCCGAACGGCCGTCTCCCATATGTATGTGTTGCAAATGCTGGCCGGTCACCACATCGAACCACATTTTGTTGGTGGCTTGTCGTCGCCAATGTGTATTGGGTTTTTTGGTTTAGCAGTCGCATAATTAAAGTAATTGCCATACGCTGCAGCCTGCAACGAGTTGTGGCAGCTGCCGCAGCAGCAACTGCTACGCATTTCACAATTGTAATTGGTTTTGCGCACTAACTTTGCGAGTGATAAAAACTTGACTACTGAAATCCCAGTCACACCCAGCCCAGCTTATTATCCAAAGGATCTTCTCCGCTTACCTATTGTGGCATCCAACACATGCTATAAATCCAACCTGTCATTTTTATCAGCCGAATAATATAAAGTGTGGCATTATTTATGTTTTGTTTAGCGCTAAGGACAATGCCACCACAGCTTAAATCGAATGCCGCCACAATGGCAATTAGGCAGAGACTGATAATTGTTGCTGGAGCTTGGCCTTTTAGACAAATCGTTTTCTAAATTTACAACATTTATTCTTCTTGTCTGACTCTTTCGCCCTTAAATGTGAATGCAATTTTCATAAGCCACAGAATAAACTTGAATTTTATTTTGATTTTACGAAAAGTAAGAATTTAATATGTTTGGTTTATTACAATATGTTATATAAATTGTGTTTTTTCAGTTCGATTAAGCGCCTAAGCCATAGTTCTTTATCTCCATATATTTTAAGTTATTTTCTTCATAAATAGACATAACTTTTTCATACTTTTCTCGAATATAAAAATTAAATTTAAAAATATTTTTTGATCATAATTGAGTTGTTATCCACTTTATCACATTTCCATTATCCATTTTTATCCCACCTGGCTATAATTTCAGAAATGGACCGAATATTTATTTCTTTAATCATTTTTTACACAGTTCCTGGCAATTGCACTTAAAGCGGATCGTATGGTAACCATATAGCCTGTTCGCTTTTACATTCCCCCCCGCCCCCCTCTCTTTTTTCTTAACTCAATTGACCCAAGCAATGCTGCAACTAGTTACAACCAACTTGCTTAGTTCAAAAGTGCGACTTTTGCCGCCTTCAAACTGTTGTTAGCCTCTAGACGACTGGCGGCCCAGTTTGTTAGTGGTGGGCGTAGTCGGGGGCGTTATTTGATAGCCTCGATAAGAATCAAAAGTCTAAAGCCGTTTTAACGGTTTTATTTTCGGCCCAATTGTATTTGGCAATTTGCATTTTGTTTGCGACTAAAGGTAAAAACTTGCTCATGAAACGAACTAACCCAGTGGCTGGACCCATATCGAATGTATATTGACTGCGTTCATAATTTTTGACATGGCCGTAAAATACGTTTCGCGAGAGGTGTGGGTGGGTAATGGGAAGGGGTTGGGCAGGGGTATGGGTGTATAGCCTGCTTCTCAAGACAAAGCGCCTGCGAGCTATTTGCAGTCGTCACACGAATCAAAATAATAATGGATACAAGAACGACACGCCAAATATGAAATACTCTTGTAGATATATGTATGTCTTATGGGTTAGCAGATATGCTGAGTTTGGTCAAGATCTTTTGAAGAACACAAAAAAATTTCGAAATAAAAAAACTGATTTTTCGTTCAATTCTTACTTTTCCGGCTATATTATATAGTAATTCGACATGTTCTTACTCATTTATATACAAGAAATTACTTTTTGACCCATTATTTCTATGGCAGCTATATGATACGGAGTTTCGATCCCGCCAATGCCGACTATAATTCTAAACTGAGAGACTCGTTTGCATAGAAAAACACAAACGGACAGATGGACATGACTTTAGCGAGTCAACTGTCTGTACTGCTCAACATATATATATACTTTAATTGGGGATATATTCTTCAATGTGTTACACAGTCCACGACACAGCTATAATACCCTCTACAAGGGTATAATACAAATGAAAATGAAAAACAGCAGCGAACTCGTTTGTTGCATTGTTTTGGTTTAAATCGTCGCCGCTGAGGTTTGGCCGCGAGTTTATGCAATGCATTTAGTCAATAGATTAAGGAGCCGGCTATACACCCAATATCTAACCAAATATATGTATGTGTATATATATCTATATATGTATGTATGTGTGTATGTGTAACAAATCGTGACTGCATGAAGTTGCCGTTAAAATCTATGACGACGCGGCAATGCTTCGATCCAAGGACACATTTTTAAGGTGGAGCTCGTTGTGATTTCTTTTTTTTTTTGGGGATCGACAATATATTTACGTATACCCTGTAAACACCAAATCGAAAAATGAGGATTAACGTTTTTTAAAGCTTGTATAGACAACAGACAACAGCACAACTTTACGATCTTGATAAACTAGAGCTTCATCCTTTAAAAATCAGAAAACTAAGTTGAAAACTTCAAGCTAGTACAGCCTATTTAAAGTTAAAGTCTTGAATTTTGGAGCGGGTATATATATTTTTACTTATATTTTTTGTATTCCAGAAATTTTAAAAGTCGAAAAGAGAATCTGGTTATAGTACAGTTCGTTTGGATATTACCATATATAAAAGAATATTATTATTAAAAGATTATTAATATAAAATTCTGATCTTATAGATTACATATAAGTAGATATACAAACTACTTTTTTAAATTTATGTACGCAAAACTAGGATCTCCAGAAATTATATTTTTTTTCGATAAGTTTAAAATTTCTCTCAAAAACAATAGTTAAGCTTGGGAGTAATCCTGTAATTTAAGTACAAGTGCGTATAGGATGGCCTTAGACCGGATACCTCCGCTTAAATTACAGGGTATGCCCCCGACAAGCACACTCAACTATATTTGAGCTGCTTGTTTTATATATATTGTTTTTTTTTTGCTGTTCGCAGCGATTTAAAGCCAGCCATTTTGGGTATATAGACTAGCGTAATCTTTATTAAAGACAGGCTATATGCCATTGCCCACCTGGCAGCGGATATTTATGTGTGTGGGGTAGAGAGCGAGCGGAGCGAGAGAGCGTGAGGCGCAACAGGAAATTCATTTACATAATTTTTGTGCTGTCCATTGGCATCCTTTGCGCTTGACTGGGCATTATCCTTTTAATAAGCATCACACACACACACACACACACATGGCTAGCCGTGTGGATAATATGCCTATCAAGGATTCAATTATATAATGAGCTTAATTTATTTTGCGCCGCTTTCAACCATTCGACTCGCCGATGGATCAACGCGGAACTGAATTATGTTTGCGGCGACAGTTGTTGTTCTTGTTGTTGTTTGCGGTCTCATTGTGCAAGGATGTTCCGTGTCGTCTTTTGGTACATTTTTTTTAATGATTTATTTTCTCATAATTGTCAATAAAATGCTGCACAATTTGCATTTGCTGGCTTTTAACCCTTAACGGATGGCGTGCAGAGCAGCATGTAGATCATCTCAGTCAAGTCCAGCACGTACTCTTCAATTAAACGTTGCATACAACTTGTTTTATACTTTTCATGTATTTTGGGAGTCGGAGGCCAGAAAAGCGTTGAAAGCCATACAAATCAGTCAGGAGCTATGTTATTATACTTTTGTTAACTTTGTTCGTTTTTTGTTATTACTAACAATACTTCCTATTTATAATATTGGCAACTCTTTAAAAATCTACATCATGTAAAACGTTGGCTAAAACATCACAAAGCACTTGGCACTTGAGTTCCCGTATCCTGAAAGCAACGATTTTATTAGGGCAAAAGAGAGTTCTATGGAGAACCCGTGGTACAATCTATTATAATTATTGTTCTTATTGTTCCTTGACAGGTTTAAAGACTAGGGACTTATAAATTTAGGATCTTAAAGTACTTGTACATATTCAAATGAACTTTTAACCAGCACGGCGATATCTTTATCTCCAATCTATGTCTACTTTATTTGATATATTGCAAGGTAATAATGAAAAAAGAAAGAATAATAAATAAATAATAATAATTAAAAATATAATAATTAATATGCTTAGCTAAAGATAAATTAACAACAACTTTTTATTAGTTATATGTAAATGATTCTAATTAATGTTCATATGTAGCTGCTTATATGCTTGGTCTTCTCACATTTCTTCCTTTATCCATTCATTTCATCTTTAAAGTGCTCAATTCTACTATTCAAGAAACACACTATACCTTGTAAATTCTTCCACTCATTTACAAAATTGATTGATTATTAAATTAATAAAACTTAACAAAATATTTAAATATGGCTCTGAAGGTAATTCTGTTTCCAATATTTTACTATATTATTATTTATTATCCAATTAAAGCTTATGCTTCAGGGGCCCGCATTCAATTGTGCCCAAATTTATGAGCCCAGCCACAAAAATTGCGTAAATATTAATTTCACATCTACGCTTACGCATAATTTCGGCCAGGTAAATCATATTGTCTGTTGTCAAAAACTGTTTAATACTCTTTCTGTACTGCACATACATGTGCATATGTATGTAATTATAAACTTTTATTTCATATTAATTGCATTGAAAGCCGCCTCGGCCACAGGCAGTTTATCAACGGGCAGCTCATAAATATAAATGAGCACAATTTTTATTATATATTTTTCGAATTTTTTTTTTATTTTTTTCCTTTGCAATTTGTCGCGCACAAAGCAAATTTTATTTTAATTGAAAATTATCCCATGGCATTAACATTAATCGCAAATTAATGGCAAAACCCAAACCGAAGCGAACCGAAACGATCCTCGGCATAAAATTTAAGGAAATACCCCAGAGCTATTGAAGGCGTTTTATTTAATTGTTGTATATACTCTATTGCCAACTTGTTGGCCGTCAGATTTTAGCCTCAATCAAATTGCGAGCCGGCATTATAATTTTTTTTATATTTGGCTTATCGCTTTTGTGCCATTTGCATATGTCAGCTGGGCGGCTATTTGTTGGCTCTTTGCTTGGCCAACAGCAGCGCATAAATTGTTTTCTCATGTGTGCCAAATGTTTGACTTACGCTCCCAAAAAGTAAAAATAAAATATCCAGTCGTTACGCAGACTACACAATACTCTGTTCCCAGCTGAAAACAAGTTAAATGTTATAGTTATCTTTAAGAGTTTACTTTGATTTCGGGAGTAATTTCAATTATGATTCAATTCTGGACATTTTATTTATTAAATGAATATAATTAGAATAATTACTGGAATAATTAAATATTAATTTATTTAAGACACACTTTAACTTTATTTTAAAATAAAAACAAGGTATCGTTGCCTGACGCTTAGAATTTTCAACAAGTTAAAGCTCCAAAAATGAAACAAGGCTTTTTCAATCCTAGAGTCGAATGAAATGTCTGCTGATGGAGCTGATGGAGTTCCTTGAAAAATCTATAAAGACAACCTGCTCATTTTTATACAGTTTAGTTAGGTTTACTCTATGAAAACCTATTAAATTGTGAATATAACAGAGCCCGATTACCATAGAAAGCAACTTAAAGCTGGGGACACATATAACGAACTTGAGGGTTAAAGCTGGTAAAGATAAAAATTTGGCTAAGTTCATACCAATTAACCCCCTTTACACTGCACTAACAGAGTATAAAACAAAATTGTACGCACAGGTAAATCTCCCTGCACGCGTGCGTGTGGACGGGGCCCACTTTTTGTTATCCGCCCATAAATCAATTAATTTTGCGAACATGCAAATGCAATTGTGCAGCGCCACCTGGCGACAGTGGTAGAAACCTACAACGCTGCAAACAAGTGACAACTGGAGGCAAAGTTTTATCTGCTTGTCAAATGTGTACGACAAATAAACGAGCATCTAGCCTCAATTTATAGGCTCAACTATGCAGTTATTGCAGTCATATATCAGCCAGGCTTTATCTCAGACATTTTGTTTCATAAAAGTTTCCGTTTCGCATTAACCAGATATTGCTGCATGCATGTATATATTGAACGACTTTTGCCAGAGACTCATAAATTTGTTTTTCCTACCAACGCTGCATAAATGAAAATCATTTACATACTTATAAGTAGATGGCAAATGTTTTGACATGTTGTTGTTGCTGCTGTTGAGTCTCTGGTTGTGGCGGATGTGCGCTCGAAGATCAAACAAAAGACCGTTAGTTACTGCAAGTCGTTGCATCAAGTATACGCGCCGTTGCCCGCCGCAATTTGTGAATGGTTAATGCGATTGGGTTAGCTGTACATCAGTTAAGAGTTTTGCCATTTGCATGGATGGTCCATAGGATGAGACATCAACTTTATCAATTGTCGTGACTGCTTGCATATAATTAATTATAAGCCAGCAATTAATAATCTATCAGAAGAGATAAAAATAGATTTCTGTTTTCCACTTAGGAAATTAAGTTGGCTTTAAGCATCTTTTGACCCAGTTCTGTTTACAGAACCAACAGACTAACTGTTTTATAGTAAAATTATCTGTCTTGATTGTTAAAGTATAAATATTTAAAAACATATTCTAACTGTTAGAGACCTATACAATATAGTTTTACTTAGTAACGCAAACTATTCCCTTCGTTAGATAAATTAACTTACACCCTTTAGCAGCTAAATATCAACATTTTTGCATTAACATAAATTCCAGCAGTTAAATATTAGTATTTTTTCAACATTTGTAAAACACTTTTACATCCATTCTAACGAATCACAGTTAAAAGTTATGTCTGCCCTAGCATTTTATGCTAATACATACAAATGAAATCTAACAATTTTTTCAAAAGCTTACCGATTTTTATTACCATTAAATTCGCGTCTTGGGACAACTGCTTGTTTGTTTTTATTTTTTTATTTATCTGTTATTCTGCAATTAGCATTAAATTTTATAACGTGATGTCACTACAAATTTATGTCTAGACTTCACAACAAGATTGTTGTTTAATGCAGCCCTCACAGCATTGGCAATAGTTTTGTATCCAGTTGCCCCCACTGAAAAGTATCATAAAACATCACAATTGTAATATATCTGACTTGCAAATACAAAAAGTATACTTATTTAAGAGATGACTGCACGACTTGCAGTTATCCTTTTGGTATTATAAATTATTTTCCCTCATATTTCCCCAGTTCAACACTTGGCTTAAGAAAATTGAAATTGGAAATAGAAAAGAAATTTGATATGCTGTTAAAAAGATAGATAGATAGATCCCATATGAATCAAAGGGATTCAGAACTTCAGAATTGTTTCGTTTATACTGTCGACAATTCCTATTTAGAGACAGTCTCTGTAAATTATTCCACTAAAAGAGACCGTGAACTTATACTGGAACATTTCTGCGAGCATTTACTATCATATTGTTAGTGATTCGGAGTTTTTACTGAGAACTCGTAACTCCGGGTTATTTCCTTAGCAAAATAAACACACATAAATATTCATACATATGTACATATATTATTCAGTTTATCGCACACTTGAACATAAACATGTACAAGATCTGAAACATTATGGATTATGCCTGATAGTTATTTATTTTAAAGCTGTAAAAGATGAATGTTTCTATTCTTCTAAAAACAAAGCATATTCATATGGTATGCTCATAAATCTTACAAATAAAATGAAGATAATTTTGTAATTTGTTATATTTTTCAATCTTTATAGAGCAATACTGGGTAAAAAAATGTCTCCTGTTTTGAACAAGATATATGTATATATAGTCGTACCTTACTCTTGATTAGGTAAACTTTATGCATAGGGTATGAAATAAAAAACAATTGTCAACTGTTTGACATTTTGCCTCTCACTACTCTCAGCTATTGTTGTTGTTGTTGTTGTATACTGCATGTGGGCAATAACTATGCAATAATATTAAATGCAATGCTAATGCGGCTGTTAATTAGACGCAAACCGAACTCTCGCACCTAATCTAAATGGCAAACGCAAAGCTTACTTGAGACTGCCGACTGCCCCACTTCCCCTCCCTCACCACAACGTTCGCCAACGTCCCTTGCCACATGGAATGTCGTGCAGCTCTGTGTGGAGTCGATTGTAATGGGTGCGGACTGTGGCAACCTTCAAATTTCGTGAGCTACAAAGATTGTTGCTGTTCAAATGTCAAAGGTGAAAAAGAACTTCCCTGACAAATTATGAATTGGATTTGAATTTGGTTTTGGAGTTGATTTTGGTTTTGGTGGCAGGAATTGGTGTTGACTGATGCGAAAGTCTCGCATGTGATGGCAGCAGTTGCACAACCGACTTGACAGAGATTTGCGTGGCACTCATAAAAGGCAGGTCGCCGATGTTGCAAGTCGTCTGCTCTGCCCCGTTGGCCTCTTGCCGTTAACTAAATAAATCTCAACATGACGACGCGTTGACTGCTTGACCATAAATGTCAAATACGCAGGCCGCGCGCGTTTCGCACGTTGTTTTTTTTGAATGCAGTTTTTTTGGCGCTTATACTCTTTGCCGTGGGTATATTACTTTTGTCATAGCGAGACAAACATAAGTTATGTGATGCATCTGTATTTAAAGTCAATCGTTATGTGAATGTCGGGCTGTTCTCCCATTTTGTTAGATATGTATTATATATTGGCGAGCATACGACTTTTTGCAGAAGGTAATATAGATTATATGTCAAAGTCGACCAAATTGGGTAACTATATTATAGAGCTGACATGGGAGCCAACAACTGACCATGATTCCTTACAAAACCTTTTTTGTTTTATTTGTAAAAATCTTGATGTAAACTCACAAATAATGAGTATTATTTTGCGCCTTGCCTATCGTATAAGAATCGGAATACTAAACACACAGCTCTCAAACTATAGGTCGAAAATTATGAATATGATTTTATACTGAAATAAATATTTGTTCAGACTTTTTATCAGTGTCTTAAATTAAAAATATTATTAACTTCTTAACACCAAATCACCGAAGACCAGACTAAGTTTTTGTGTTTAAAAAAAATCACATTGGCTTGGCTAAGTTAAGAAACAATATTGTGCACTTGTCATCTGTCTGCAAGTGTATTTATTATTCGACCTAACAAAATTAACTTTCCTATATTTTTTAACGCCTGACACATCAAGGCGGCAGTTACCGCGTACCCGCCCTGCGTCTGTGTGCGTCATGTAATCTGCTTGAATTTATTGCGTTTAGCTTGCGTTTTGCTGTAATTCGATTTGGTTGCAACAACAACAAAATCTGCTAGCTTTAATTTATGTTCTGCCTGTTGTTGTTGCATAAACATTTATGATTTATAAGCAACTTGGCGACTTACCCGTAAACAGTAAATATCCACAAAAGACGATGAGCACAGCGAATGTGAGTCTTGGCAACATGTTGCTAAACGCGAATGTTGCCAGTTAAATTATGTTGCTAAGCTGCCTGTTGCTTGATTTGTTGCCGTTGTTAATGTGTTTCTTTTGACCTTTTGACAAAGCAAACACAGTCCAACCAGCCAGGCGACAGACAACAAACCCACTTTCCAATCAGCAGCAAGGCAAAAACCGCGCCTAAGTAAACGCGCGCGCAACTAAAAAACGCGTGCAATATTTTTAGCTAGTTAAATTAAAAAGCGTTTAAATGTTATTTTGTTTGTATTTTGAATTAGCTGCAGCTGCAACATAAATTTTGGTGGCAATTACACGGCTTGAGTTAGCTTGCCACACCAAGAAAAAAGTAAAGCGTTTTTGTGTGTTAAATTTGCATTGAGTTGGCCCATAAAAAAATCAACTAGTCGCTGTTGTTGCAATTGCCTAATATGTGGCACAAAGTAGCGGGCGGGCGATTGTTGTTTGCAGTTGCAGTTGCCGCAACAGCAGCAGCAAACAATAGAACACGAGTATTGCACTACACACGTAAACACACACACACACAAACACAAGCACATGCACACACTCTTAAACACACATCACAAATTTGATATTTGTTGTTATTGTTATTATGCTGTTGCACATGTATACTTTGTCACCAGCTGCCAGACAAGAGTTGTTGCATGCAACACTGCTTAATTTAGTGGCAAATAATATTGTTTAGCTATTATATACTCTTCAGCCAATTGCAGTTGTCGCGCTCAACGACCGTTCGCTTAGCGTTTTCAGCTTCAACTGATTTTGTGTTTTTCAATTTTTCAATTGTCTTGGCTGTATTTTTCGCAACGAGCATCCACAGCAAACAAGCTTCACTCAAAACTTGAGTCGAAACTTGAGTCGCTTTTGCTTTGAGCCTGGCCCCCAACTCGTTTGTCGTGCCTCCAAAATAAAAAAAATTAAACAACAAATCTTGTCGCTCAGCTGTGCTCGCTTTTAATTGTGCTAACTAGACTTGGCCTTACGCAATTGCAAATCAAATTAAATCAAAGCGCCTGATGAGTCACACACACACACACAGCTGGCGAGATCGGAGAGACCCTAGTCTCAACCTTCGCCTCGAGTCGTTAGGAACCTAACAAAATAAAAATGCCTTACCAAAATATATGAATCCAAGTTGCGGCTCTGCATCATGTAATTAAGAAGTTTTTTTCCGTTTTGGCTAGAACGGAAAAACCTTAACTTCGTTGCTTAGAAGGCCTCCTTTCATTTTGTACTTCTCTATAGTATACATACATAAATATATTTATAATATTGGTTTTGGCTGCTGCTAATCGACGAAGTGGAGCGTAGAGCATCTTGTATGCAACTCGTGTTGCCGCTGACCTTGTGGCCAATTTTGTCATTGTTCTTGTTCTTGTTGGCTGCTGCTGCCACAGAACCAGGCGTAAAATGTCTCTAGATGCTCCATAAAAAAACCGGCACCCGAAAGCAGTTGTTTCTTTTTGCCTGGGCAGAAATAAATGTGAGCCGAGAGCGTTTTATATTTATCACTAAATGGAGGCTTAAAGAAGACCTCTACAATTGCTAAAAGTAAAAGCTGCTTTTTTAAAGTCAGGCGCAGATGCATGCAACTGTTTGTTGCAAGCGCGTAATTTGTTGGACAAAAACTTTAATATTCTCAAACTTTAGTATTTTATTTTTAAGCAAATCGCAAATTATATAATATATAAAATATTAGGTAGTTAGTTGTTATTGTTGTTATTCAAACTCACAAGTTACATTCTCTTCAAAATTGACCCCCATATTGATGGTTTGTGTTTAATCAGTTTAATCGCTTTTGCGGTTTGGTACACACCTGCCAGCCTCTGCCTGCCCAAGGGTATTAAATCTTCGACATTTCAAACTCTCTGCTCTTTTCAATCCCGACTGCATCTTTTTTTTGTTGCACTTTCAGTCTGGAGCGCATTTTAATGTGTATTTAGCCTGATTTATTTTAGGCGCCTGCCACGCTGACCAGCATGCCTAATTAGCCTGGTTTATTTTCGATTTTAGACAGGAACAGCTTTCAAGGCCTCTCAAAATACGCATAAATCATAATCACATTAGGCAGGGGCTGGGCTGAGGCGTGCACAAAACACAACTTTTGCTTCCACGAGTCGCCCACATCAGATCATTAAAGTTAAATAGCAACATAAAAAAAAATGCAAACTACACGAATTATCTATTATATAAACAAATAAAAATTACAAATAGCAAAAGTTGATTTCTCATTACAACTCTGAGACACGCACCGCAAAGAAAAGGTGCTCTAGTTGGGAGTGCCTGACTAGGAGATGCTCTAAGCGCTCGTTCTAGCTTTATTCTAGACACGTAAACAAAAAGAAACACTGCGGCTGTGCTTCTTTCCTTAGGGAAATATGTTCTTGACTAACGTGGGTATTTATTGTGCTATCTTTATGAAATTATTAGGGCATAAATATATCATCCGAATATGATTAAATGCCCAGGCTCAAGATTATTTTCATACCTAGTATGAGGTATACAGCTCTCAAAAAATATATTTTCAATATCGATTTTTATCGATTTTACGGCAACAGAACAAGTTATCGATGATCTCTGCGAGCAATAGAGGGAGCTGCGTTCAAGGTCTGAAGTCTCCCATATAGTCTCTGAGATCCACTTACCATTGATATTTTTTATACTCTTCACGTAAGTATATATTAATTTGTATTTTTCCTGCAATGTATAACTTAGATTTCTGTCTCTGAGTTAGTTAAGCAGTTATCAAGATATACAATATACTTGTGATCAGAGAGGCCTCCCTCTGTATGTTACAAACAATTGCACAAATCCATTATACCCTTCTTGAAAATTTTTAATGGGCAGAATGCGCAATGCGGCGGCTAACGAGGCGGCTCAAAGCGCCAGTAAATTGTCCGTCCGTAATTGATAAACTGGCCAAATGAAGTGGCTTTGCGATTGACTGAGTTACTTAGTTACACACACACACACACACACACACACACACACTTACACAAACATAAGCAAAAAAACACACTCTTCAATATTATGTGCAGTCGAAATTGCGCGCAATCATCTTTTACTTATTTAATTTTTATTTTATTTTTTAATTTTTACTATTTCAATTGCTTGCTAATTATTTTAATGGGCGCTAAATGCAGCTGCTTCAAATTAAGCGCGAATTATTGGCAACTAAAATGATTAAAGCCCCCAACTTTTTAGTATGCGCTTCCTCAGCGGTTTTATACCAAACGTTTTGCTGCAAGGTTGCTTTTCGTGTGCCCCAAACGTTTTAATGGTAGTTTTTATAGAGCTTCCGACTGTGACGACAGCTGTAAAATACTCCATAAGAAACGCAGCTGCCTTTTTTTTATTAGATCTAACACGTTTCCTAATTTTTAAATCAAACAAAAGTTTATCAGAAAACATTGCCCATACTAACAAGAATTTTAAGTTATAATTGGTTTAAGAGTATGTTTCTTATCTATAAACAAACAAAAATCTAGTACAAAATATTCCGCAGCCTAACAACAATCTTAAGGTTTAATCTTTTGAGCTTTAAATGTGATCATTTCGCAGTAATTTTCTGTTAGGACATGTTTCTTTTATATAAAAGAAAATCTAATTAAAATCTTTAGTTATAAAAACTTTTCGAAATAGAAGTTTGAACTTTTCGAAGCAATTTTCTTTTAAGAACTTTTTTAGAGCTACAAAAATGTTCATTCCAACTATTTTATTTTATTTTGGAGGAACTCTATTAATTATTTTTATTGGTACAAGCAAGGAATGTGCAATTGTTTGATTAATATGTGTACTCTTTTTAAAGCTGACACATTTATTTTATTTTTTGCGTTTGTGTAAAATACAAATAAATATGTTCTACGAACAATTTTGGCCAGCGCGTTTTGAAAAACGATTTTTAGGTCAATATAAAAATAAAAAGCACTTTTATAAGTATTTCTTAAATTTTTTTTATTATGACAAACAGGTTTGCTTTAAGGAATTTCCAATACCTTTGTTGAAAATCTTTAAATGTTGTTTATGTGTGCAAAATAATGTTTAAAATACACAACATTTCATTCATTTATAAAAATGGTCTTGAAATAAAATAAATTGCTAGATGATTGTATGATAGGGTATTTGTATTTCGTATATAGCGGAACAGTAACTTTATTTTGACAATAACCAAGAATTCTTATAGCCAAGAGCGCATTGACTTCAATTGTTGCGTGCTTGCTGGTCAGCCGAAAGCATTAAAGCATAGGCTCAAGTCTCGAGATTTGAGTGCCTAGTTATTATTATTGTTACGCTTTAAAAGCCACACTCGACAAGTTCTGAAAAGCGTGACAGACTGGCTGACTGCCTGACTGGCTGACTGACTGACTGACTCGCGGCTGCCGTAGGAAGTGTGTGTGCCTGTGTGTTGCGATTACTTTGAAGTGCGCACCGAAATTGCAGATTATTGAGAAAAATATTTTCGATGCTGGCCATTAAAACTAATTGGCAAACAGCTGAGAACGCTTAAAGCTTATACATATGTATTTATGGCCAGCAATTAGGTCGTGCCTATTAAAAATTGTATGCTATGAACCCAAAGCCATAGAGCATATCTCAATGCGTGTATGCCCCTCCGGCGACTCTGGTCCAGGACAAGGTCAAGTGTAAATTGATTTGATCTCGACTCGCGTGTCGCGTCGCGCACTTCAAATGCATGTGTAAACAATTTATACATTTTGGCTGCCCTGCCCCAAAAAAAAAAGAAAAAAAAACAACAGTTTCGTTTTAATGATGTGCCAACGTTCCAATATGGCACTCATTTACACATTCGCCCCGATCTCAGATCTCCGATATCAAAGCCCGCTGCCATTTATGGTAGAACCGAGCGATTGGTGCGAACTTACCTGTCATCTGCAACAAATCAGCTGTCATAAGCCCAAAGCAGCGAAGGCATTTTCATTTTTGTATATATGTATACATTTTTTTTGGTGGATTTTACAATCACTTTCAAAAGTCCCACAATAACAATAACAATAAAAGCAACAACAATAAGACTGATCTGGCGAGCTGATGCTTGACTGGCAGATACCCTATAACCACCTACGACTTACTTTAACCAAATACAAGCTATGGAAAGTTCTCCTGCGATAGAAAAATAAAGTCTATTTTGGAAACGTAAACATATATAAGAAGTAAAAGTTTCAATAAAATATTTATTAATTCTTGTACAATAAAGAACTTCATGAAACTTGAAGCTTGAAACCCCCTGAAAAGCGTGAAACACATCTCGAATGAATTTTCTTAAATGACTTTGTTTTAAACACCAAACTTCGCACATACAACATTTGAGCCGCATTTTTTATCTAAGATAGGTAAATTTTACAAAAACTGCGGAACGCTTCCCAAATTAAATTGAGTTTGACTCCAATCGTATGATAAACAAACGTCACATGAGCTTTCTTCTGAGATATACTACAAATTTCTAGTTTTACCCTATCAAAGAGGAGACTTCAGGCAATTGAGAGAAATAAACTAGTGATGCATACGATAAACAAGATCCCAAATTTATGGATGCTAGCTCATAGAGCTATCGAGCTGGACGCACTCAAACAGGCAATTAGGCAGACAGAAATGACTATATCAGTTTGTGTTCTTGATCAAGAATATATATGTACAGTTTATAAATGTCTGATAAACCAGCACACGCAATAGAAGGGTATATTCAAATCTCTCATTTACATATATGGTATAATATATATTATACAATAATATGCTATTGATGTAAATTTTCAATTTGAATATACCCTTCTCATATGCAACTTCAATGGGTATACCCTGTATACATGAAGACAAGTGTATCTAACCGACTTGCTGATAATGATCATTCGCCGAAGAAGCATTGAGAAATGCACAATTAAAAGTGGCAACTCGAGTGGTGCTCGCCATTCACCTGCAGCAGGCAGGCAGCCAGGCAGGCGGCTGACTCTTGTATTCGGGTCGTATCATTAGAATGTCTTTTAATGGTGATGCCCCCAACTCAGCTCTTCCAATTCCATTGCAGGTGGTGAAGAGCACGAAAGACAAACTTGGTAACTTTGCCGCCGAAACGCTGGACAACATCACGGAGCGTTTCCGGCTGCTGCATGGCCAGCTGCAGAATGCCCAACTGCAGGCCATTGAGATGCTGCGCGAATCCAGCCTGTCGCCGCAGGTGCAACTAAATATGGCAATGAGCCAACTGAATGGCTATGAGTCGGTTCTAAAGGTGAGCAAAGCGCCGTCCCTCCCAGACTACAATCTACTTAAATATAATTTACATCTATCTATTTAATTTAAATTATATACATTTCGCTAGAACCTACGCCAAATCCTGCACAGCGGTATCGATGCTCGTTTTGAAGTGCCGCAGGATATTTGGCTCAAGGATGTTATTGTGATCATCAACGAGCACCTGGAGAAAATACCCACCTATGTCAAGGTCACCAAGGTCAACAACAATCCCTATCAGTAAGTATAAAGCAACAACATTCTTTTTCATATTTATTTATTTATCTATTAACCAATGCCAACTAATTTTTAAGTTATTTTAAATTTTAAAAAACTATATTATCACATAATAATTATAATTGAAAAGAATGCATCAAGCTTAGCAGTATTCGTCCATTCCTTACAGTACACATATCTATTTTGTATCTATAACTATGCTCTGTTCCAGAGGTGCAGAAGGTTATATTAGTGCAAAGTATAGCTATCTATTGAACCGATAAATGATTACCGATTTGATATACGTAAATATAAGTTCGCATAGAATCAGTATTTACGATGCAGACAACAATTATACAAAATATTTATTGAAATACGTTTCGGTGCAGGTTGAACTGTTGTTTAGGCAATAGATTTGATTCTAGGTTTAATTCAAGGAAAGAAACATTTAATTTCGGTTCGATTTCGAATAAACTTAATATACATATTGAACACTGAGACTAAGCATATATTTGCCGTGGCCAGTTCCGTCCTCACTTTTAGGAACAAATCAGTCACCGCCCACAAACGTAAAGCTGATCTTTTTAAATTTTAAAAATTCCAATAAATGATAATCTTTTCATGTATTCGACTTAAGTCCTAACATTCCAACGAGCTCTTCTCCGGCTTGCTTTAACTTATGAGGTTGCGAGCAGCCGAAAAAGTGTATACCTTATTTGTTCCAAATTTTCTGAAATGTTTTGTCCTCTGACAGCCTAAACGCCACCAATAATCTTTCGGAGCTAATTGAGCAACATTTTGAGTGCCACTTTGTGGACCCCCAAATTGAGGTGCACTTCAATAACGAGTACGATCATCAGAGCACCATCTCGGAGAGTAGCCAGCGCAACTCGCACGACTCGAGCGTGAGCAATTCCTGGCCGGATCAGAAAGCAGCTCACCCGACTCCTGCCACGGGCTCAGCACACAGCAAAAAGCAAAAGCGTCGCCCCAAAAAGACCAAAAGCAGCTCCAGCTCAATGAATAGCAACGTTGGCGAGCACCAGGACCAACAGCACAACTTTGTGCACACATTCTCCGCCATGGATATCAGCAAGTCGAATTCGATCCAATCCGCATCCAATAAAATTTTGAATCGTATGGGCGACTGGTTCCACACCGATGCCATGGTGCGTGTCCGTTCGATTCATTCACCGGAGGATTTCTACGTGCAGTGCATCCAAGCGGCCCAACGCATACGCGAGCAATTGGAGACATTTGCCGAAACGCCTGCCTGCAAGCCTCCAGAGGTCATTGTGGTGGGTCAGCAGTACATTACGTGCCACAGTCAAACCGAAATGGATCGCTGGCATCGCGCACTGGTCAGCCAGAAGGCGGAAATGCGTGACATCTATAATGTCTTCTTGCCGGACATCGGTCTCTCCCATATGGTGCACAGCAACAAGTAAGCTAATCTTTGCTGTAAAAACAAATTAATCTCAATTAATCTCAAATTAATCTCAAATCATGTGCAGCTTCCGTCGGCTGCCCGACCATCTGGCAACGCTGCCGTTTGCCGCCGTCCACTGCACCCTGAAGCAGCTGATGCCCAGCAAGGGCGGAACAGAATGGGAACCACAGGCGGGCGCCTTTCTTAAACAGATGGTGCAAAAGTACGTTTAACAGTTACCAATTTATCGTTTGGCTAGAAATTTGTGGAATGACTGATTGGGTGACTGACTGATTGAATAAGGAACTGACTGAGTGATTGATTAATTTATGAACTGACTTATTGATGGATAGGCTGATTGATGACTTATTCAGACTGATTAGTGATTGATGGATTGACTGAGTAATAAATTGACTGATTGATTGATTGATAAACTGATTGATTCATATATGAACTGACATCAATAAGTTCTTCTAATAGTCTGATTGGTTGATGAGTCAATTAAACTGACTAGTTAATGGATTGACTAACGGGTAATTTGATTGATGGATTGATTATGATGGTTTATTGATTAATTGATAAGCAGACTTATTGATGGATAGACTCATTGATTAATATGCCAATCAATCTTATTATTTATTAATTAACTACCTGGTAAACTGACTTATTTGCGTACTAACTGATTATGTGATAGACTCGTTGATTGAGTATGGATTGACTGACTGATCAATTGCTTGATTAACTGACCAATATATGGATAAATTGACTGCTTGTTTTGTTGACTGTATATCTATCTATAGACTGATCCATTGATAGAATAACTTATTATTTGACGATGAATTGTCTGACTAATGAATAAATTGACTGATTCCCTTTCTGATGATTTGACTGATATTCTGATTGATTAAAAGACTGGTCTATAATTTGGGTATAAAGAATAAAAAGGGGTGAAATCCCGATTGCCTTCCATGTGCAGAATTATAAAATTCGGTGTGTTTTTTATCCGCTAGCAATCCAGTGCACATTACCGTTCTGCGCCACTTGGGACAACAGCTCTACGAGGTGGATCTAATCACAAACAACTACGGGTCAAACATTTCGGTGCGTGAATCTTTTTTATACACAGGCATGGCACGTGCACGTGGACTTGCCGCAGCGCAGGTACCGCAACTGCAACAATTGGTGGCGTTGCAATCGCAGAGATTGTCGAAATTTGTGCCCCACGTGGGGGATGTGCTAATAATCCAGATGCTCCATGTTGAGCATCCGCAAGAGTTCTATGTAATGCCACACGAACTGGAGCTGAAACGCTGCACTCTGCAGCGCGAGCTACAATGCTTCATGGATCACATGAGCCTCAGCCAGCTGGAGCCCATCTATTTGGGTCGCCTGCAGTTGGGCTGCGTGCTACATTCGGAGGGTCAATGGCAACGCGCCTGCATTGAGCACATACTGCCCGAGGGTGAGTTGTGATCGGCAGCCCAATTGCCCAGCTCCGCAACTGACGTTTACTTTTCATTCGCAGGCTATGTGTTAGTGCGTCTGGTGGACAGCGGCATCTCACAGAAACTCTACTGGGATCAGCTGTTTATGCTGCCACACAAGTTCTGGACACAAGAGCTGGCCATCAAGTGTTGCCTAGCCGATGTGGAGACACTGCAGGAGCACAACTATGCTTGGACACCAGCTGCAATTGACGCGTTCAAGCAGCTAACATCGAATCCCAAACTCCAAATGGAGGTAGTCTGCATGCGCGACAAGGTAGCCCACGTGGCGGTCCATTTCACGCGCAGCGGCAATGAGCAAAAAAATGTGGGCGCCATGCTGGTGGCCCAGGGTCATTGCCAGTCCAGTGGCGAGAGCAGCAAGGTAATCAAGCCGCAGCCTGGACGACACTCGCATCTAGATGCGGATACGCGCAAATTGATTGAAGAGGCCAAGTTGCAATTGGAGCCATCGATGCCTGCCAAGACATCAGATAGACAGAATCGCTCACAAATCGAGGTGCTCCACGTTGAGCATCCGGGTGAATTCTATGTGACGCTCACGCATTTCGTCTCGGCCCATGCGCAGCTAAGGAAGACCGTACAGGTAAACGCCGACAAAATGTACCAGACCAATGCGCCCAAGCTTAATTGGCAGCCGGGTGATATGTGCTATGTGCGTGTCATGGCCAAGGGGGATCTGGAACTGCTCTGGCATCGCGGCCAGATTGTTGGCTCCACCAAAGGCGCCAACTCCAAATACAATGTGCGTCTGCGCGACATTGGCGAACTGGCCCTGGGAGTACCTATCAACAGCATGGCCATCATGGATGAGGATCTGGGGCGCGTCAGCAACAGCGCCTTGTGTTGTCGTCTGTCCGACATCATTCCAAATGGCGCTGAGTGGTCCCCGGAGGACATTGAGTTCTTCAAGACACAGCTACAGGCTTACAGTACGCTGCATGTCACCGGGCATGGGAAAGATGGTGGTTGCGCACGTGTCATTCTGTGGGGCGCACACACCGAAATCAGTGGCCCCTTCTCACCGGCACGCATCAAGTATACGAACATCAATGAGCTATTCTTGCAAACAGATCGGGCTTTAAGGGATCCACAGATGTTGCTGCAACAGGATCTGCAATTGTTACCCAGCAGCAGTAGCCGCAGTAGCTCCCAGGAGGAAGATGATGAAGATGATCCCGAATTGCTTGCCTGCCTCGAAAAGGTGGGCAGAACAACAGGTATGCATTCATATTGACAAGTTATTGGAAATTTGCATCAACAATAATTCTCGATGGTTCGGTCTAAAGCTTAGGAGATCATTTGTAGAGTGGTTTTCCCTTAGGAAATTACTTCCCAATTTTCAATGAAATAATTTAATTTGCATATAATCTACAAATGTATTATTTTAGATCCAATTCGGACATAAGCAACAGAAAGTCGAATCTATGCAAAGTATCATGACGATAGCTTTAAAACTGAGAGTCTGGTGTACGTTGTAATAGATGGCCGGGAGAGCATGGCTATATACATATATATATATATATATATATATATATATATATATATATATATATATATGTATGTACTCCTATGCATAACACACTTCCTGCCAAAATTACAACACGGTTTACACGCCTTTAAAGTTCACTTTTACTTGTTGCTTCTTTTATTTTAGGATCCGTGCCCTTGCCGCAGGATTCATATTTCAAACAGGATTTCGAGCATAACGATGAAATGCCGCCACTGGAGCTGCTCAAGGATTTAAATATCAACGCACCCACAACTGGCTGCACTGAGCCACCGCTGGCCTGGCTGCAGCCGCGTCAATGCAAGAAAAGTATTTTTACCGCGCTACCCACCTATGTGAATCACCAGTGTGAGGTATATCTGAGCCTGGCCAGCGATGAGTCGTTTATACATCATATGCGCAATTTGCTGGTGAAGCATTTTAAGCCCCTGCTGGAGAAACAGGAGCCCAGCACCTATGTAGTGGGTCAGCCCGTTGTGGTCATCTACCACTTGGACAATCTCTTCTATCGCGGCATTGTCCAGAGCAAGCTGAGTCCTAAGGGGGAGCACAAGGTGTACTATGTGGACTATGGTAACGAGGAGAAGGTAAAGCCGGCCCAGATGCTACCCTATGCGCCGTTCCCGCAGCTAAGTTCCCTGTGCTGGCGCGTGGCAATCCACGGTGTGCAGTCCAAGCAGAAAAATTACACATCGACGACAATGGACACTGTGCATCAGACTGTGGTCATGAAGCTGAGCAGCGTTCGCGTGGTGGAGACTCAAGGGGACAACGGGCTGCCGCAATGCCAACTCAAGGTGGGCGACATGGATATAGCCACCTTGATGTTGAACAACGAAATGGCGGTACGCGTGCCACCCCGAAGTGATCATGAATCTAAGCAGAATCGCGCAGAGCTCCTAAAGCTCTTCAAGGTGTTCGATGAGCTGAAACAATTGGGCGAGTACCAGCCGCCGATGATGGGCAAACAAGCCAACACGACGGCCCAGCCGCCGCCGACTAAGAAAAAGTACATGGTGGACAGCAGAGAGATGCAGCAGGTGCAGCGTTTGGATTGCCAAAACGATTTCGATTGTAAGGAGGCGGCCAAACAAAAGCTCCAAACGAGCGTCGATTTTGAGAAAGGGGACAGCGATGCAGATGATTCGGATGACAAAAATTCAACCGAGGGCTTTTCGGATGACTACGTCATCGAGGAGATCGATGAAGGTATTTCCAATGATGATGATGACCACACAGATAGTCCCGAAACAGAGCAGGCTGGCTTTATACCACCGCAGGGCATATCTGTCATGGATCAAATGCGTCGTCGCATTCAGCTGCGCTATAAGGTATTTTTGATGTTGATTCCATATGCCGTAATCTGATGGTAAGACACGTTTTGTTTGTTTAGCAGGACAGGTTGGAGAGGGCACATTTCTCGCCAATAGACACTTCCACGGAGCGTTCCTATCACGACGGCGACGGCTGCTTTAAGCCACAATGTCTGCCCACGGGCGTCAAACAATTTACGTGCAGCATTGACAGAGTGCTGTCTGCCACGGAGCTGCAGATATCGCCAAAACTGACCGAATTTGCCAAGCAGGAAATTGCTTTGGCCCAGGAGACGAGCGCATTGATCAGGGAAGCTGCCCAGCTTAATCCGGTGCAGCTAAACGCTAAGTGCTTGGCCCGCTATAGTCGCGATAGTCAATGGCATCGCGCCGTTATCATAGAGCTGCATCAAGCTGCCAATCAGGCGACTGTTTACTATATCGATTCCCATGACACCGAAATGTTGCCCTTTAACGATCTAAAGGTAATGCCCAACCAGCTGCTAATGTTCTCGCAGCAATCAGTCCGTGTCAAGCTCTATGGCATCAAATTGAACAGAAACTTTGCGGACACATCAGTGCGTCAGGCACTCCAAGCATGTCTATGCAAATATCCCTCGGTGTTTGCACGGGTTCACTATCCGAATAATTACCATGACAACAGTGATGATTCGGATCCGGGCGCATCCAGTGATTTCATCAGACACGGCTTTAAGCTGATGGAGGTCGATATCTATGAGAATAAATACAAAACCGATCTGCTATATAAACCCTTAATTGACAGTCGAATGTTCTTATTGAAATAGTTACAAAATTGCATGGTAATTAAATGTTCGCAATCAGAATTAGCCAAAAAAGAGGCAATTGCCAATTATTTGAAAACTTCATCTAATTACATATTCGAATATGTACTTTAATTTTAATTTTTGCTTACATATTTCAATATGTATTTTCATATTAATAATGGATTTTTCGTTTTCAATAAATTTCTCAACCATTAAAGAAAAGATGGTTTGCTATGCATTTTTTATTTGAAGATGGTGAATAAATAAAAAAACATTTAATTTTAAAAGTTATTGTTTGCAGTTTTCAAAAATGATTAATAATTGGAATATTTCAAACACAAAAAATTATATTATGGAAAAACATACCTATTTTTCGTTTCGAATCAGCCCTATCGATTAGCATTCAAAAATCCCCACTTTGAAATCCAAACATTTGCTTTGAATACAATCTTTTCTATGGAGCTTCACAAGTTCATATTACGGCCGTTTAAGGTTAATAATAACGCATATAGTATTTAAAATATCTGATATACGATTGATATACCCAACCAAAACATGTATTTACGATGTTTATAATTATCCATAAATTGCATTTATTTCTTCCACAAAACGATTTTTATTTTGTATTTGTTTATGTTTTGTTGTTTTCATTGATTCTCGTTGAAATTTGTATGTAAGTTGTAAATATTTGAAAATTGTTTTGTTTTTCGTTTGTTTTTTGTTGTTTTTTTTTGTTTTCCATATTATAAGGTAATGTATTTATTTAATTCTCATAATGCTTATGCTGTGTTGTGTGTTCACTTATAAACTAGAAATTTTAACTAATCGCTTCATAATCGAAACCATCGCAAACAATTATTAAAAATAGCCTAGAGAAGTTGAAACTACTACAAAATCAAATATATATATAAATATATATATATATATATATTCTAGAAACATCGAGATGGTAATTACGTTTAGGTATATTCATTCAATATGACAGTTGTGTTCGTTTACTTTCGATCTCTGGTAGACAGTTTTGTCTGTTTGGTTTAAAATATACGAAAAAATTATATAACATTTTCGAAAACGGTCTCTTGCAAATTTGTTGTGTACTATATATGTGTTTAGGTGTTGGTGTGCAGGTGTGGGTATTTGTGTGGCTTAGAATGTGCTCAAGTTTCGAAAACTCAAAAGAATAATGTTATTCATATAGAATTAAACCAATTGCAGCTAACTTAAATTAACTAGATTTGTTTGTTACCTTTTACAAACGAGTTAAACATAAAAATATATATGTATTAGATAAGATAAGTAAATACAAATGATTAAAATTAATTGTGTTATTAAACTAAAATTGAGATGTTTTAAAATTAGGGCGTAAAGTTAAATAATGATAATAATGAATATTGCACTGAACTAGGCATGTCATTTCACTAATTGTAATTATGTTTATAACTAAACAAAAATTAAAGCAATTTCTTTTAAAATATTTGTGTTTAAAGTGTGTGTGTGAGTGTATATGTGCGTGTGGGTGTGTGGTGGAAAGGAGCAGAGGGTGGGATCAAAGGGAGTGTTAACACTTTCACATTTAGCTAAGTCTCTTAAACCACATTCAAATGTACGATTAGTAAAATGTTATTAATATTATTATGATAAATTGATTTCATGTTTGTTGTTGTTTATCAAGAATTGGCATTCGCATATGTATACAATACGTATATGTATGTATATATAGTTTCAATAGGTAATACTAGTTTGTTTTTGTTAACACACACGTACAACATACACACACCCACATACATACACAGAGAAGAGCCATAAACAGCTAGCTAATTAATGAATTTAACTTTAGATAAGTCGATTAGTTGTTAGTAAATTGATTTAAACCTCGACGGTAAAAGGATCCCGCGAATGATGTATCTTCAGATGCTTATTGTGATTGGTCTTTGTCGTCGAACTCTTGCCGCAGATGGTGCAGTGGAAGGGACGCTCGCCGGTGTGGATGCGCCGATGCTCGATCAGATAATAATGACGATGAAAAGACTTGTCGCACTGGTCGCAGGTGAACTTCTTGTTGCCATGATGCTCCCGTCGATGCCGCATATAATTGTATTTACGTATAAACTTGCAGCCGCAATACTCGCAGGTGTAGGGCTTGATCTGCTTATGGGCATTCATATGGTTCTTGAAGTCCAGCTCGCGAACGAACGCCTTGGGGCAATATTCGCACTTGAACGGTTTGGCCGTGCGATTCGCATGCACCCACGAATGTATCTTCAGATTCCATTTGGTAGAGAAGCTCTTGTTGCATATGGCGCAATCGTATTGCGGATCTGTCGAATGTGTAGCCATGTGCGCTTTGATGGAGGTCTTGGCAAATATCTGCTTGCACATGGGACACTCCATCGGCTCGGCATAGTCAAACTTATCCGAATGGGCCAGTCGAATGTGCCTCCGCAGCGAATTGGCATGCACGAAACGATCGCAGCAATACGGACAGCACTTGGGCTTCAAGTCGTGGGTCTCTTTGTGCCACAGGAAGCGCGCCTTGGAGGGCAGCACCTCGCCACAATGGCACACGTACTCCTTCTTGCGCACCATCATTTTGGTGTGACGCTTGCGATGCTGTGTCAAGTTCGAATAACGTTTGAACTTTTTGCCTAAAAACAAGAAGCATAGATGCTTAACTAATTATCCCAGAATCTCTACTTTCAATAACTTACCGCATATCTTGCACTTGAGAGGCGTCTGGCCCGTGTGCATGCGCATATGCTCCACTAGCGCGCTGCGCACCACAAACTTCTTGTCGCAGACATAACAGCCGAACTCCTTCCAGCCTAGATGCCTTTTCAAATGAAGCGAAAAGTTCTTCCAACGATAGAATTTCTTGCCACAGGTGAAACACTCAGCGGGATGCTCTGTCAAATGTGCATCGTACAGCTTTACGGAGGGGAAATCGGTGCGGCACACATAACAGAGGAATATGGATTTCTCCATGGCCTTTTGCTCCAGCTCGCTGAGATTGTTGCGTTCCTGACCCAGCTTGGACTCATTGTAGGCAATGAGCATGCGATATAGAGCAGCCAGCTTGGCAGCTGGTGTCGTCATGGCTAACGGCGCTATGGCTGGCTTCTCGTCCAGCTCTGAGACATCGGCTGGTGGCTTCATGTCCGCATCGCGACCATTATCAGCGCTGGCATCTAGCAGGCCAGCATCCTTGACATCGGGTATATCCATTTGGCCAAGTAGCTGCTCCGATGAATCCTGTTTATCCTGGCAGTGTTCCTGCTTGATTTTTACAATACCGTCCTTGGAATCCTCATGCACAACATCGCCATTGCTTTGCCCTACAGACTGCTGCAGGACTTGCTGCTGGCGTTGCTCCTGAGCCGGCGGCTGTACCAGCATTGTGGCATTGACCTGCGGCTGCGTGCAGATGAGTCGTCGATTCTGGCGCACATAGTTGTGTTCGCCAATCATGTGCGCATTGCGCTCCTTCAGCTTATCAAAGATGACCACACAGTGCGGACACTTGTAGATCTTGCGACGCGGTGGCTTTCGCTGCGCCAACGCTGCAGCGACAGCCTCCGCTTCGGCAGCAGCACGTGACGTCGAGGCTATTGGTGGACCAGCCAGCAAAGCCGATGACGACGAGGAAGTAGTGGGCTGTGCATCTAACAAATGATTGTGTCTATTTGAGCTGGGGGAGGCGTCCAGCTCGCCCGACTGCGCGTACTCCGAGGCGACAGCGTTGAAATCAAAGCTGGAAAGTGGACAGAAGAGATTTTTAACAAATATAAAACTGTCCTGGCGTAGTCAAATACCCACCGCTTTGGCTCACGCTGGGGCTGCTGCTGCTGCTGTTGGCCACTGAGGTCATGCGGCGGATAGGAATCGTGACGCCAATCGGCCAGCTGCTGATGATACCCATCCGTAAACTGATTTCTAAAATAGCGCTGTGATATGTCACCATACATCTGCAAAAGATACGGGAAGTTAGTTATTGATAAGTGCAAATGACTTAGCTTGGATGCGGTGTGTCTACCGATTGACTCCAGGAGTTCTCAATGTCGCAGTTGCTTTCCTGCTCGGAGATTTCACCCTTGGCAGGCATTTTCTCATCGGTGCGTATGTTTAGGCCCAAGCCACTAACCAGACTGCTCTCCGTGGCGGCGGCCGCAAATGATGAGGATGTAGTCGATGCGGATGCGGATACAGAAGGCAAATGGCTGCTGCTGTTGCTTAACTGTTCCCGCTTGCAGGTATCCAGATCCAAATACTTGACATCGCTATCAACGCCCGCCACACTGTTGCAGCAGTCAACGGCTGCGAGTGCGGCAATAAAATGGCTCGACTGTTCCACATGGGAGCTGTGCGAGGTGCTTGCCTGTGGCTGCTGCTGCTGCGGCTGATACCAGCCAGCCAATGTAGATTGTTGCTTGCCCAAGCGAAACGTGGCATTCATGGAGCAATCCTGATCCAAAACCGATGAATTGCTAGAGGAGGAGGCCAGCGTGGCGGCATTGGTGGCCTCGCTAGAGCCATGCTGTGGATGATGCTGCAATAGCTGGTCCTGCTGCTCCTGCTGCTCTTGCTCTTGATGTATGCCAAATTCTGCAAAGTGGGAGGCTGCCGCCGCAGTTGCCGCTGCTGCAGCCGCTGCTGCTGCCGCTGTTGTTGCTGTTGCATTTTGATACAGAAAATTGAAATCTGTAAAGGCGGACGGCTGCTGCGACTGCTGCATGCTTTGCTGGGCTGGTTGCGACTGCGACTGCCGCTGCAACTGCTGCAATTGTTGCTGCTGCGAATTAGAGGCATAGGATGACGAGGAGGATATCACAATTTCATCCACCTCCAGATTGTTATCATCAGGCAGAATGTACTCGTCGCCCGGCTTGCTTGACTTCTTCGCGCTGCCGCTGCTGCCGCTGGCAAATACGGAGCCCGCCGAGGCAAAGCTGGCCGCATTTACCACAAACGTAGTCTGGTTGCTGTTCCCCGCTAGCGGCAGTTGCTTCGAGTTGGCAAACTCGAGCAGCACGCGCGCATCATCATCGTTGACTGCAGAGTGCTTGCGCGCCTGCTGCTGTGCCGCATAGCTGGTAGTCAGATGCTTCTCTAGTATGCTGCCGCTTGTTGTTACGGCTGCCTCCACATTCTCGCTCTTCACCTGCACCAGCTCTGTGGACGCCTTTGATATGCTGGCTGTTTCGGCAGCGTTGTTCTCAGTCTTTTTTGTCGTTGCCGTCGCTGTGGCCTTTGGCTTGATGACTAATTTCTTGGGTCCACGCTGCTGCGCCGGAGCTGAAAAGCGTTGCGGCAGCAGCATCGTTGGCTCCACTTCCACTTTCATTGGCGGCGGCTGTGTGAGATCCTCGTTAGCAACGTTTGTGCCGCTGCTGGTGCTTGTGCTGGCTGCCATGCGTATGACGCTTGTGGTGCCGTGGCCACTGCTGCTGCTGTTGCTGCTGCTGCCACTGGCATGTTCAACGCTGGGCTTTTGCTCCACTGCCTGCTCCATTTCAGCGTGTACGGTGTCGTAGTCGTCCATTGGCTCCTCCTTTTCCACCTTGACCAACGGTATGGGCGCCACTGCAGCGAACGGACGAGCTGCACCAATGCGACCTGAAGCCACAATGTTGCCCACCAGATCCAAATACTCGTTCATGTTGAGCGGCACATCGCTGAGTACCGTCACGCGATTCTTTTTGGACTTTGTGGAGCCGCTGGGCGTCGAGTTGGCACTGCCAGAAGAGGTGGGGGAGGGGGACGCAGTGGTAGCAGCACCAGCAGCTGCTCCACTGCTCGTCGAAGGCGCCGTGCTAAGTTGAACTGGCGAAGAGGACGCAAGCGACAGCTGCACCTGAGTCTGCTGCTGCTGCTGCTCGGCCTGGTGTTCACTTTCGGCACAGCTGCTGCCAAGACTCATAAAGTCGTCCTCATCTTCCGGCTGATGCTTGCTGGCGCGTTTGTGCTTTCTGCCATTTGCTTTTGTCTTGCGTGATTTTTTCGTTGTGGTTTTGGGTGCAACTCTGCTTCGGCTATCCTCGTGCTCGTCATCGCCATCCTCTACATGATCTTCCACCTTCATGTGATCCTCATCATCGCTGTTCCAGCTGGAAAACAGAAATTCACACTTTAATAGGAGCTTTAAAGGTATCCCGCATAGACCCAGAGCCAGTAGTAGAGTAAATAACATACTTTCTTGCGCCAAAAGTGATGACATTTTAAAATGGATTGCTTCAAACGTTTTCTTTTTTGTTTGTTTGCTATTGAAAATATTATTGGATAAGTTTTAAGCTAATCTCAACTAGTTTTCTAAATACGACAAATTTAATTGTTTCAATAAATAACAACAGTTTAACACGAATTAATTATTTTTGATTAACGTTAAATAGTTCTTTTGGAAATTAAATGAAATTGAAAGAGCCAAAGCTCGATGTTAAAACCTGTTTCCCGAACTGAACCTTAATTTGAACCGTTAACCGACGCGTAAACTGTCATCAGCTTAAAATTAATGCAACTAAGCAAGAGTAAGAAGTAGAGTCAATGCCTTACCCCTTGTCATCTTCATCCTCCTCTTCGTCGTCGTCATCGTCGTGTATGTGCAGCACGCTGGGTGGCGACTGATAGATGCGCTCAATCACAGAGAACTCGCCGTCATCCTTCTCGACGCACTCCACAATGTGCTTGGGCGTCTCCTGGACTATAAAATCGCCGTTCTCTCGCTCTAGATAGTGGGCCACTGGTGACTCGGCATAGCGCAGCACAGACGCACTGGAGGTAACGGGCGAGGCGCAGGCGGCCTGCGCTGCGGCATTTAAGAGCGCACCAAAAGGCGAATTGCTCGTTTGGCGACAGCTGCTGGCTCGTCCGACGGAGCTGGATGACATCATAGTCGCAGAGGAGCTGGGGCAGTTGGCAGCTGCATAGCTGCCGGCTGCAAGAGATTGTTGGTGCTGTTGTGCATGTTGCAGTCTTGACAATGACGACGACGACGACGACGACGTTGACGGAATCGTGAGCTGTGGCGTTGGTGGAGGCGGTGGATTCAAGAAGATATCCGTATGGACTTTGCCGTGTTTGCCACTCGGTGGTGCAAGGTTAACAGTGTGTTGTACGCTCATGTGTTGTTGTTGTTGTTGTGTCTGTTGCTGTTGTTTGTTTTGGTTGTGCTGAGATCGAATTTGACTGATGGCGGCGCCATAGGCGGGTGGTGGCTTCTGATGCGACTGCGTTGACGTCGCCTGCTGTGCAAAGAGCTGCATGAGACGAATCAAAGTATTAAACTACGTTTTTTGGCATCTAAATCTCATGGTGGATCACTTACCTGCAGTGGCGGCGGCGGCGGTGGAAGCGCTGCTGCATAGGTGTACTTCATGGCCGTCTGTTGCTGCTGTTGCTGATGGTGGGCAAAGTGCTGCTGGCTGGCCAGATACTGATGCTGCTGTTGTGGCGCTTGCGGTATTAACAGCGTGGCGGTACCACGTGAAAAGCCGTGCAGCGTCGCCTGCTGGTGCTGCGGCTGCTGCTCATAGCGATAGTCGGAATAGATGGCGCTCATGCTGCTAGTGGTGGGTGTATTGGATGTGTTGGCTGGCGCCTCAGTCGTGGGTGGCGCGCTTTTAACTGCCTTAATCGGTGGATTGCTCAATTTGTTGCTATTGTTGTTGCTGCTGCTAGGCAATGCAGCTTTGGGTGCTGTTGATTTGGATGCTGTTGATGCTGTTGATGTTGTTGGTGCAGGTGCTGCGTCTAGCACAACTGGTTTCACATCAGCCGCCGTCGTTGATGATGATGATGATGATGATGAGGATGAGCTGGATGCAGGGCAACCATCTATTGCCGCGGCGCTGCCGGAGAGCACAGCTGCAGCCAGGGCGCTGCCCATGCCATTGTTGCCAGCTATGGTCATTTGCACCAGAGCCTTGATGACCTGCTCCTTGGGATGTGTCTCCAAATGATCGGAGAGATTCATGCCCGCATGCAGATACAATGTGCACACGGGGCACTGCACACAGTCCACCATTATGGCGATTTTCTGCTAACTCGCCCACTGATTAATCAAGCTACGTACGGCTGCTGCAGCTGCTGCTGCACACTCTGACGCTCTCTCTCTCTCTCGCTCTCTCGATATCAGTTTAGAGTCATAAAACGGTGACTTGTGCTGCTGTTTTTCGTGTGGCGGCCATTTTGCTCAATCCTTGAGCGGCGCTGCAAGTGAACAGAAAAATATTTGTAAGTGATTACCAGATACATATATAAATATACATATTTATGTGCTGAAAAACGAAACTCGATAATAATTCCCGTAAGCTGATACCGATATCCAACTGATATGCCAACGCAAAGAATGCGCTGCACCGCTCAAACCCCGGATCGTTGCGACCTAATCTGCGGAAACGTGCAATATATTATTGCACTGGCAAGCAAGAGCGAAAGCTTTCGCAATGGTTGAGAGAGATAAAGAGCAGCACAAAAAAGTCAATGCCAAGTGAGAAAAACGGCTAAACAAAGGACGTATGCGGCAGGCAGTGAAATCAAAAACAACAAATAAACTGAAATATGCACATGTATTTTAGTACCCATTATGCAGCTGAGCATGTATGCGTCTGCATGGGAACGGGGAACGGAAGGCAACAACAGCATCGGTTAAAGCTTCATCCGCCTTTGAACTGCTTGCTGCAGAAGAGGAAAGGAGCGCAAAGTGCAAATGGAATGGAATGGAATGCCCAGTTGGGCCAACAACAACTTTTGGAACAGCTTTTTCTGTGCATTCAACTTGTGTGTTATACGCAACACTACGAGGACGATGAGCACACGGCAACATCGCGATAATGATGAGTTATTTGCTGGGCATGAGCAATAATTGCAATGAATCAGCGAATACTGTGACTTTAGTGTGAACAAAATATCAGTGAATGTGATTTTCAAAAGGTTTATGCTTACAATTGAGAATCATGAATTCGCAAACAATAAGTCATGAAATAGGAATGCCAACATATAATCAATCCATTTTTGCATAAATAGAATTTGTTGCCATTATATAGACGGAGATTTTGACATATCAACAGGATTATTCATTGAAGTGATAAAAACCAGTTCAAAAATGTTTATACAATGTTTATAAACAAATTCTCTAAGCGAGTTATGTGGCTGGTATTCACTTATCAATATTATTGTTATAAATCGATATATATATATATATATATATATATATATATATATATATATATATATATATATATATATGTATATATATATATATAAATGCATATATAAACATATGCATTGCTTAGTTGCAGTCTAACAAAATGAAGAAAAATTGCATTTCACATTTTTTAAGCCATGTACACATAAATCCCATTTGTGCAAAAATTCCAGCTGTTACAATAAACAGCTGCTCAGTATAAACAAATCTAATTTTCTGGCATGCTTTGCAAAACACAAATGATTTTTCATTGTGTATAAGCTCGTTATCGATCAATTTGAGTTAATCAACTATTTTTAATGCAGGGACATTTATTGTGAATGTAAAAATTACCTACTCTGATCTAAATTCCCACTGAGAATATCGATATTCGTCACAAGTTCTCAATTCTACATATACAGGCATGTGTGTATATACAAGTGTGCTCTAGCGCTGCATTGTTGTAGAGCACTGGTAATGCTGCTAGAAATGGTCAGCTTTTTTTGCGTAGTTTTTTTAGGCACATCCACACAGACTAATTTTTGTTTTATTTTTGCTAAATATGTTTGTTGTAGCTGCTATATTGATACAAAGCGTATAAGGGTTGTGTTGTACTGGGGCCCCACAAAAATAAAAGCAGCAGCAAATGTCTACGTCTGTTGCTATTGATTTTTCCTTCAAGAGAAGCTTACAATGCAAAACGATGAACAAGTCGCATAAAAATCAAAAGTGCGTGAGTGAGCACATACATACAAACACATAACATCGATACTTCTGATGAGTACATACATTCATTGTAAGAAACTCTTGAACAATAATTGCCACCTTCTTTCTACCTACCTTCGCTGCTGCTGGAGCTGCTTTTGCAGATGTGTGTGTCAGTATGATCTTGACTAGGATTCCGAACTGCGGGTTGCGGGCAGCTATGCCAGCGTTGTCTTCTGTTGTGTTGATTTTCCACACACGCACAACGCACTATCTTTGGCTACACTTGCACACACACATGCACGAAAGGTAGACACAATTTCAGAGTATTTCCGCTTTGTGTTTCTTTAATTTTCTCGATTCTCTCTCGAATTCATTCAAGGAGAGACGTTAGACAGACACACACACACCCGCACTTGGCGACACTTTTGTACACATCGAGAACAATGTTTAATGAGCACTAATTGTAAATGAATTGCAATTGCATTTGTATGATATATTCGTTCAATAAAAATTTTTATAAACAGGCGGCGTCAATATCGATCGTTACGTGTGTATGTGTGTGTGTTCGTTGAGGGCAAGGGCAAGTTTTCTTCGATGAACATAAGGGAATGGGGCAGTAGTATCCTTGAAGAGTTGGTCACCTGCAGCTGTTATTATATATGTATTATTGTATTTAATTGCTAAGTTGCGGTTAGTGGCTCCTTGGTCTTGGTCTGGTCGTCGCCTCTTCGCCTCGTTCAATGACACAGAAATCTTTCTTCTCGTCTTTTGCTTTGTGCGCTCCTTCTTCAATATACAACTGAGCTTTTATATATATGCTGCGAATGCGAGTGCGAGGCCATTGCTGCGTTTATCTCCATGTGTGTGCGTGTGTGTGCTACACACAAAGTAAATTTTCAATCACGTATTTCATGCACTTTGTATAGATTTTCTTAGGGGCATTTATGCAAAACTGATGCACGCCTTTATAAGCTACAATTAGGTGATATTTTTAGTGATTTAAATTCACTTTGCACTATTTAATAGCCGTCATTTCGATTTCACCTTGCGACAAAACGAAAAATTACAACACCAGGCGTTAGAGTGTTGTAAAACTTATGATGGCATCGTTTCAACATTTGCCAACACTTTGACTCACGGAGCAACTCTGTGTGGCTGCATCATAGGGAAATTTTGTTGCCGACTGTGGCGACTCGCATTTGGAATAGATTTAACTATTTAATTGTTTTAACCAGCAAAAGGCAAATAAGTAATAACAAAATGGCAGATAAAGCACAAGAGCAGAGTATTATGGACAAATCCATGAGGTCCGTGTTTGTTGGAAACATACCCTACGAAGCCACTGAGGAGAAGCTTAAGGAAATTTTCAGTGAAGTCGGCCCGGTTCTATCGCTAAAGTAAGTCCAACGGCACTTGTGTGCCATGTGGATAATGTGTTATGTCTCAATACGTGCCTTTTATAGACTTGTGTTTGATCGAGAGAGCGGCAAACCCAAGGGCTTTGGATTCTGCGAATACAAGGATCAGGAGACTGCGCTGAGTGCTATGCGCAATCTCAATGGCTATGAAATTGGCGGGCGAACTCTGCGTGTCGACAATGCATGTACAGAGAAATCGCGCATGGAGATGCAACAGCTGCTCCAGGGGCCACAGGTGGAGAATCCGTATGGCGAACCCTGCGACCCGGATGATGCGCCCGAGCTAATTACCAAAACAGTTGCGTCCCTGCCGCCGGAGCAGATGTACGAGCTTATGAAGCAAATGAAACTTTGCATTGTGAGCAATCCGTCAGAGGCTCGACAAATGCTCATGCTGAACCCGCAATTGGCCTATGCGTTGCTGCAAGCCATGGTGGTGATGCGAATCGTCGATCCGCAGCAGGCGCTAGGCATGCTCTTTAAGGCCAACCAAATGCCGCCTGTTTTGGGTGGTAATCCGCATGCCAATTCAGGTGCCATGCCCATGGGGTCAGCGCCGCAGCAGCAGCAGCAACCCCCGCCTCAACAGCAGCCTCCCACACAGTCGGCTGTTGGCGGCGCTGGACCGATGCAGCCCATGCCCGTGCCCGGGCCGAACTTTAATAATATGCATTCGAATGACATTGATTTGCGCATGGTGCCCGGTGGGCCGGTCAACATGGATCCGCGTATGATTGCGCGCAATATGGACCAGGACATGCGACAGGTGCCTGGTCCTCTGCCCAATCCAGTGCCACCGCCACTTATGGATCCACGCACTCGCGCCCAAATGCAACCACAGCCGCAGCAGGGACCGCCTGCCGCACCCATTCCATACCCAAGCGATCCGCGACAACGTCCAATGGATCCCCGTCTCCGTGGCGCTATGCCGCCCGTTCCAGTACAGCAGCAGCCGCCTCCGCAGGTGCAGCCTGTGACGCAGCAGCAGCAGTCGGCGGCACTGCAGCTACAAAGTCGGCTGGGCGCACACGGCGTTTTACCGTCGGATGCGTCTGACCAGGAGAAGGCCGCATTGATTATGCAGGTGCTGCAATTATCTGACGATCAAATTGCCCAGCTGCCACCTGAGCAACGTGCCAGCATTCTGGTGCTCAAGGAGCAGATAGCAAAGACCAGAACTGCACGCTAAATAAATAAATCTCGAGTTTTAATTTACAATATTTGAATTGAAAACTTATAATTAACGATTAATAAAGAGAATTCACATGCAGCTTGAAATTGGGTTGGGTTCACAACATCAATAAGCAGACACCAGTGTTTGGTGTAGCTTCTGCACGGTGGTGTTTAGCATTTGCCTCAGCACCTCATCCTCGGCACATTGCACAGTCTGTAATAGGTGAGAGTGTGAGATAGTATGAATAGCAGCAGATTCCCACCTCCAAAAAATTCTTACCAATGTATCTAGATTAATTTCAGCATGCTTGCCGCTGACTATAACCGGCAGCAGATCACCCTTGAACATCTTGGGCACACAGCTGTCGCCGAAGGTGTCCTGCAGCGTCTCAATGAGGCATTCGCGGAAACGAGATTCCTCTGATTTGGTTTGCTTGGTGGCACCCTTGATATTTGTGCCGCCCAGCTCGGACTGCATGAGGCAGGCCAGCACTGCATCCGCGTAGACATCGTTCACATGCGTCGCATGCCATTCCATGACAATGATCTTCTGCTCCACAGTCAGTTCGACGCAATTGAAAACGCGCAGCTTGCGCTCCGGCTCGACAACCTCTACACAACCAGCTCCAATGCGATCCAGCAGGAGTTGTAGTGTGGCCAGGGAACTAGTCCAGGGAATCGATTGACGCTGCGTGACCACAGACATGCTCATGTCCGTGTACTCTGAATAAAGCGGAAATAGAGGAAGATAAGCACAGAGCAACTACACGATTAATAGATAATACTTACTGCCAAGATCGGAGGGTGCCAGCAGATGGTACTTGAAATCGCGCTTGACCAGCACGCCGGAGAGTTTGCTGCCCACCTCCGGTTTCTTAGCCGCCAGATGGCCCATCACCTTGGCCGTTTTCTCACCACGGAAATAGAGATCGACGGCGTGCGTATTGCGGGGATTATAGAATTTGATGTCCGTGCTGGCATCTGCTTCATATTCACGCTGCAGCGCCAACTTTAGGCGAGACATTTCATTTTGTTCGCCATGGACGAGCACCACGTGATTGGGTCGCAACATGCGTATAAATTCGCTAGTCTGTTGGTAATCTGTGTGTGCCGAGAAGGATATGTAGTCAACGGACATGTTTAGTGGCAGTTTTTGGCCAGAAAGCGTTGTAATCTCCTCCGGCTCGGACAATATGGTCTTGGCCAGTGTGCCCTCCACACAGTAACCGGCTATAATGACGCCATTCTTGGGATCTGTGCACCAGCTCTCGAAGAGCTCACGCGATAGGCCCGACTGCATCATACCCGGCGAGGCCATGATCACACAAGGACCAATATCATCAAAGTGATCGATGCCCTTCAGGTTGGAAATGTGACGAAAGACAAATGGATTGTTCACGGCAATCTGGCGACGTATACGATCGTTCATGGCATTGATATAAGTCTGGTAGACGGCCATGCACTTCTTGGCCAGCGAGGAAGCATAGTAGATGGGTATCTCGTGCAAATCGGGATTCTGTGACCAGAACTCATCCAATATCAACAACAGCTCTTGAGCTCGACCCAAGGCAAATACCGGAATGAGGCAGCGGCCGCCCTGCATCACAATCTTCTGCACCAGCGTTGTGAAGCGACTCTCACGATCTTCGCGCTTTTCGTGTATGTGTGTGCCGTAGGTAGACTCGGTAATCAGTACATCGGGTTTCTTAGGCGGCACCTCGGCGGCCATCAAATGACGATCCTCCTGTCGCGAAAAGTCGCCCGTATACAGAATTTTGATGCCTGCGATTTCAATCATAAACATAGCTGCGCCGAGCACATGACCAGCGTTATACGCGCAAAAGCGTACACCCATGACATCGCGCTCTTCGTGAAAATTGATTGTCTCGATTTTCTCCATGGAAGCCTCCAGATCTGCTTCCGTATAGAGCATTTGCTCTGTGGATATATTGCTGATTTTAATGTAATCTGAGAGCATCCAGCGGTAAATGGCTTTGGTGGCGTGTGTCATAAAGCAACGTCCACGAAAGCTGGTCTTCATGAGGAACCAGGGCAAAGCGCCGCAGTGATCCAAGTGAAAACTAAAACAACAAGAGTCCAAATATATCCAAATGTTGGCCAAAACAAACAAAAGTCATTACGCACTGTGATATAAACAGTAAATCAATTTCGTCAGCTTCTATCAAGTCCACATAGGGCAGCGCATCCATGCCGGACAGACCTGGATGTATGCCACAGTCCAGCATTATCTTTTTGCCCTTAAACTCCAGCATGATGCAGGAGCGCCCCACTTCCTGACCAGCTCCACTGCAAGAGAAAATGGTATGTCCTCGGTCACTTGAAACAGTTGTTAGCTACTTACAGCGGCTTAATTTGCAGCAGATCGCTCTCCTCATCAGGCACACGTGTGTCACTATTAGTTTGGGCCTGCGACATTGTGTTTTTAGTTATCAAAATTAGGAGCTCATAAATTCGACGTTTTGCCGGCAAAAAAACGCGTTCAATTAGCGAACATATGATGTCAATAATAATCGATATTGAACTATCGATATCAATTTTAAAAACACTTAAAATACTGCAATAATTTGTGCTTCTAATGCTTTCTTTATTTTTTGTTTTCTTTCTTATAAACAAAAGTATATTGTTTAATAAAACCACTTTTTAGACTTTAAAACAAACATTTAATGCAGCTTAAGGTATGCATTCTTTTAATTCGTGAATGAAAAATACCAAATGACTTTTTCATGCAGCCCTGACATCAGCTCTAGCTGTGTTTTATTGTTGTGCCTACAAGTAAAAATAATATTCTAATCAAATGCAAATGGTTGGCTCCAGCTATGACGGTAAATATTTGTATTAATATGTTTACATGCTTGTATCTGCTGATACTATTTATCGATATGCTATATGCCCAGTGCTACGCAAGCAGGCGCGCACCCTGGAAAATGAAATTGACCTCAAACTTGTGGCGTTCAGCAAAATTGGAGCTGGCAGCAGTGGCCTAAGCAGCAACAGTAGCGCTGCTGACACATCACCTCTGCTGGGCGAACATGTATTCGACTCGCTGTCTGCCGAAATAGAGCAAATGCTCGAAAAGGTAAGTCGAAAAGGTATTGTCGAAAGTTTGCCTTTAACCCGAATTGGGTGCACCTGCAGTTGTCGGCGCTCAATGAGTCCATGTCGGAGCTGCCCGCAACGGGAAGTGCGGCCATGCACACGTTGCAGCGGCACAGGGAAATACTTCAGGGCTACAGACAGGAGTTCAACAAGATCTGCGCCAACCACACCATGCGCATCGAGCGAGAGGAGCTGCTACGCGGCTCTGGCCTAGCTACTAGTGGGAGTCCATCAATTTCTGGACTCAGTCGTCGTGAGATGTATATGAAGGAGAGCGGTCACTTGAGCAGCTCCAGTAACATGGTCAACGATCAGATAAACATTGCCATCGAGACGCGAGACAACCTGCATGCACAGCGACAGGCCTTTAAGCGGCTACAGACGCGGTTCAACGACATTTCCAATCGTTTTCCATTGATATCAAGGTAAGGAAATAAATATGATTAATTTGTGTATGGAACTAACTAAAGATTTTGCATATTCTCTTGCAGTCTTATACAGCGCATTAATATCAAAAAACGACGAGATTCGCTTATTCTGGGCGCGGTAATAGGCTTCTGTGTCATCCTTCTGCTGATCTACGCTTTTAATTAGGTCTCGACACATTTCTGACAATTTCAATTATTTCTCTGTATTTTCCCTTTTGGTATATGTATGTGTATAATCAACTTGTGATAGCAATAAAATTTAATATTTAAGTAGGTTCAACTCCATTAATAAACCAAATACTGTAAAACTTAGTTGAGGGAAAATTATTAAAGGGAACAAGACTACTTGTTACATTTTAAATTAAAATTGACGAATCGTTGAATTGAGTACAATCGATAAATGTGTTATCGAAACAGTTTGCTGACTCTGACAACTCTGACGCAACAGCTGCTGCCTGCGATGTGATAACAATTCAGATTTCATTCACACGTCTTTCAAATTACTATTTTTTAATTAAATACTGTATAAACAACTAATTATAAACTATAAGGCAAACCATGTCGGTGATGTCCAACGTTGATCCCAAAACCGGCGAGGCCGCCAAGCCGCGCGTCTTGGACCCCGCCGAGCTAGACAGAATGGCCATGCATTTTGTGGGCAACCTGAACAGGTATCGTGAGAATATTGTAATACCCAAAAGTAATGGGCCGGTCCAAATTAAAACAAACGAGGAGAAGCTCATTGAGACAGCTGTGGAAAGTTGCGGCTTCAAAAGCGCCATGGCCTGCGTTATGGGTAAGTCTTGACAGCATTTTGCAGCACAAACAATTTACATGTGTTCATACTTGCAGGCTATGGATTGGGCGCGGCTTTGGGCCTGTTCAGCGCCTCCGTTAATCCGAATATGGCCGATCCATTCGCAAATGAAAAGAAACAGACGGCGCGCGAAGTATTCCGCGAGATGCGCTCCACAACCCATTCGTATGCTAAGAATTTTGCACTTATTGGCGCTGTATTCTCCATTGTCGAATGCACCATAGAAAGTGTAAGTGATTGTGCATATCAATTGTCCAATTGTTTATCTAACTGGCGTCTCTTTTGGCTAGAAACGCGGCGTTACCGACTGGCGAAACGGCACCTATGCGGGCGGCATTACAGGCGGCCTGATTGGCCTGCGAGCGGGCATTAAGGCTGGCATCATTGGCGGCTTGGGCTTTGCGGCGTTCTCCTCGGCGATTGATTACTATATGCATATGAGATAGGTGCACTAAAAGTGTGTGTGTAGCTCGTATAAATGTTTGTTCTTAATTACAAATCTATTCGTTTTTATGCACGCTTCAAAGTTGCCGCAAAGCCAGGCACACGCACCGGAAACGCTTGCAAAAGATCGTTTAACGAGCTAATCACGACTAGCATTTCCGCTGGCCATAACTGCATTTGGAGGCAGAAACAGAGACAGCTGCCACACATAAATATTAAAGCAATGGCATAAACAATGTGCCACAGTCTCAAATTCGGCCAACGACCGGTTTTGGGTGCTCGTCGATTGTAGCGAAAAGGGAGGGCAGGGACAGGGGCAGGGGCAGTGGCAGTCGTATCCAGCTTGTGGGAACGGCCAGCGATATCCAGCTTAAGGCAGCATGGACAGAGAATGCCCGATCTGCTACTGCTGCTGTTGCTGCTGCTGCTGCTGCCTCAACGATTTCCAGTTTCAGTTGAATCTGAGCAACAGGCAGGTAACGATCGCAGTCGCTGCTTTTTCGCTTTCAGTTTCTGTACGTGCGCGAGTTTGATTTAAGACCAGAACGAGGATGAACCTCGGCGGCAGCTGCAAAAGTGCAACAACAAAAGAAAAGAAACGAGTTTCAAGTTGCAAGTTGAAAGGCGACGCGTGGAACGTTGTCTGCGGGTTCTAAGCGTGTGCACAACTAATATAGTATGAAATAATTGAAATTAAAGAAAACACAAATATCGATGACTCAGCAGAGGGGTCTGTTGTGTTCTGTTTATGCAACCAATTGCCACTCAGCAGCGTCCACAAACATTTATTTGTTTTTCTTATTTACTCTGGAGCTCACATTGCGACCGCCGCCGCAGCCGTCGCCATTTGGTATTTGTTGTTGGCATCAATTTGCATGTTCTTCGAACAGCTCAATTTGCCTCATTGTATCACACACATACATATGTATGTATGTATTATACACACTGTAACATATGTATGTATATGTATATATTTATACGCATACAAAGATGATGGCGCAAAGTTCAATGAAACGTAGTGACACATGCTTGTTGCCATTGCAATTGGCCCCTCAAATCTAATTGGAACGGCCTGGCGGCAGTCGGCATTTCTTTAATATTTCCTGCCATTCTTTTTTCAAACAGCAGAGATCGCAGCTGAGTCAACTGTGTTGAGACGCATATTTGTTGGCTCTTTGTTGCTGCTTGGCACAATTTGTTATCTTATCATTGTCGCTACATACATATATAGGACTCTGTATTTCAAATTGGACAAAAGCAAAACAAAAACACGTAGTTGCTGTTTTAGTCAGTGTGCAGCTGGCATTGGGCGCATCATCATAAACGACCTTGCAACAGAAGAAAACAGTCTGCTCGTGACTCAATGCAAATTCACTTTTACTTAAGACACACTGTACTTACAACTTACATTTAACGCGGCTTAGTCGAGAGCGAAAGTATGTGTTTGTTTGTGAGAGAGAGAGAGGTGGAGAGACAGAGAGTGCTGCTCTCAGCTGATATCTAATCAAAACAAATAATGCCTCAACCCACGGACCGCGGCTTGAATCATTCACGTTAGTTCCAATTCGACATCGAAAAGTGCTCGTGGGTAACTGTTCATTTCGCAGCGCCGCCGAATTCGAATAAGAAACAATTCGCAGCAGTGCATGTAATTAAATACTTAAAGTGTTTTGTGCATTTGATTGCAATTGATCAAAGAAAAATCAACACAGACATAAAAAATATTAATTTCAATAAATAACTACGTGTACAGCATGAAGTGCAAGCTTTTGCTGCTGGTGAGTGGAAAAAAATATAATCTATCTAGCTACAAATTTCGAACTGTTTTCTTATCTTATCTGAAATTGTTTTCGCTGGGGTCAGCTATGAAGCACCTAAATATACAGTTAACAATGTGTGCATTATAGAGATATATAACATACATATATATTATTCTGTGTATATAGATTTTACTGTTTGGGGAAACCTTTTTATGGCAGAACTATTTCAAAAAGAAAATTTAATATAAAAATTTGTTGGAAAGTTCTTGGGAAAAAGGCTCTTATGAAAGTCAAGAAAGCTTTAGTTTAGTTTAATTTACTTAGCTTAACATAATAACGAATAATATACATATGAATATTTTATTATTTTATTATTATTTTATATGAAGATGTATATATGAAAATCCAAAAATATGATAGTAGAGCACTGATAGCTTCTATCTATATTGATATTGCCTAATATTCTTTATAATAGATAAGCAATTACGTATTTATAAAAAAGACGTGGACTTTCTAATTTTGAATACAAATGTACATCAAATTAACCTTTTATGAATATAAAATATAAACATATATAAATAAAATATAAATATATATACGAATAAATATTTAACAAAAAATTAAAATTTCTAAAAGCCACTTTCAAAAGATATTTAAAAGTATTATGTTCACATTTTTCGTTAGAAACTAAAACACGATAAAGAAATTCTTTGGAAACCAGAATACGATATGGAATTTCATTAACATACGATAAAGTATACGAATACGAATAATGTAAGAATTTCTCAAAATTTTAATTTAACGGAAATCAAAACACGATATAGAATTTCTAAAACATACGATAAAGAGTACGAATGCCAATACGATAAAGAATTTCTTTAAAATTAAAATTAGATAATTCGAATTTCTAAAAGCTTTCAAATGCATGCATAAAAATCTATTTATAGGTTTTATTCCAAAATAAAAAAGCAGAGTATCTTTAACGCGATTACTCCCAGTGTCAAAGGGTACAGAAATTATATAAGAGCCGAATTGAGTCAACTACTAAATAAATAGGTTTATATTAAAGATTCTCATTGTTAGCTTTGTAGTATTGCTTTTTAGACAAAGTAGTCAAAGAATGGATAAAAAGCTAAGAGGGGAATATTGCCTTGTTTAAAAATATGCCTATCTTTATATAACTGCTATTAAAAATAGAATGCTTCATTATTTATAATAAATAAAATCACTAATCTATCCAATCCCTCTTGCTTTATTGCAGCTTCTCAGCATGGCAGCTCTGCTGCTGAGCCTGGGTGTTGCCCAGCACGAGGATATACCCTACCAGCCTGTGGCTAACATCTGCGAGACATGCACCTGCCTGAGTGCCCAAGACAACAACCATCGCCTGCACCAGACACTCAATTGTGCGATGAAGAACTTTGGCCACATTCTGGCGCGCTGGCCGCCGGAGTTTGGCACCCAGCATGCGGGCATGGAGATTGTCGCTTCGTATTCAGGCAACAATATTCGGCTGCTGCAGCAGCTGCCGGCGACGAATGCAACGCTAACCTTTTCGTGCCGCCACTGTGGCATGCAGCAGCTGCAGGAGCCGCTCTTCATGGACGTGCCCAACGTGGAGGGTCTGTACCTCAGCTGGAACGAGATCGCAGATGACGCTCTAAAGCCGGAACTGTTTCGCGGACCCTTCAATGCCACCAGATATGAGCCCATTGCACTGAAGGATCTTGATCTCAGCCACAATCGCATTACCCGCCTGGATCGCAAGCTCTTCGAGCACACGCCACAGCTGCGCAAGCTGGCGCTGGCCTATAATCGTCTCAGTGTGCTGGATGCGGCCACCACAGCCTCGCTGGCGTCGATCACAAATCTGGAGCGCTTGGATCTGTCGCACAACGGTCTGTTAGCGCTGCCCGCCGAGCTCTTTCCACACCTCAACAATCTCCATCAGCTGGACGTTTCTGGCAATGAGTTTGCTGTGATGCCAGCCAGCATACAGCAGCTGGGCAAGAGTTTGCTGCACTTGAATCTGGCGGGCAATCCTCTGGCCAAAATTGGGGCACACAGCTTTCAGCAGCTGGACGCACTGCGTCGCCTGAACATCAGTGAAATGTTCATGCTGCGCACCATTGAGCCGAACGCCTTGCAGCTGCCTGCCTTGGAGCAGCTGGACTGCGCACGCAATCCCAAACTGGAGCGCCTGGAGCTGTCGGATCTGCTGCATAGCCGCAACCTGACACAGCTGGACATCTCGCAGAATGCCCTGACCACACTCACGCTGAACGTGAGCGGTCAGGCCAACGCAACCAATGCGAGTTGGCCGCGCCTGCGCAGCTTGGCCATTGCCGGCAATCCCTGGTACTGCAGCTGCGATCTGCTGCAGGCGCTGGAGCATGCCGGTGCACCGCAGGTGCTGCTCCAGCCGGCCAGTGCTGTGGCCCGCTGCGATACGCCCTATCTGCTGGCCGGTCTGCCGCTGACTAATTTGACGGCGGAGCAAATCTGCAATATGGTCATACCCAAGAAGTATCGCGCCGTCGAGGATGATCCCCCACGATTTCTGCGTCGTCGCTACATAATCCTCACTGTCATCATTGCCAGCGTTGTGGTTGTCGCCGGCCTGATCATTGGCTTCATTGTGGTCTGCGTGCGACGCCGTCTCAAGGGCAACGACTACGGCGTCCAGCCCATACGCTACACCAGCGTGCGCGGCAGCAATCTGTCCGCCTTCTCGCAGCTGCAGCCGGCTTCAGTTACCAGCAAATTCAATAATGCCGCCGCCAATGCAGGCACAACAACGGGTGCACCCAATGCCTGAGCGGGCTCCTTGTTTTTTCTTCACTTTTTTTTTGCCCCTGCTGCACGTACCATGAGCCAAAGATGTCCACGAAAGTGTTGCAGCCACTACAAAAACAAAGACTTTGCGTGCATGTTTATACTGTATATATACATAGATACATATATATATATATATATGTATATATACATACATATGTATATTTAAATCAAAACTCCCCTGGAGGAGTCCTGCCACCATATCCCTAGTGTCTAGTGTTGCCATCGCTGTTTGTATTGTACTTAAGTTTCGATAGGTTTTAATAACTGTGAAATAAAATGCATTTTTATAAACATTTCAGAGATATTTTTATTAAACAATACAGTGGTCGTTCGCTAATAAGAACTCCAAAAAAACAGGCTAACTAAAATATTCATTTTTGAGTAATTTTTTTACTTGTCTTACAAACATCTTTGAAGATATTTGTATTCATATTGTTTAATGGTTTTCAACAATTTTGAATATATATATTTTTTTTAACCCAATTTTGGGTCTATAGAAATCATTAGAACGAAAATATAGTACAGTGGCTGCTCGCAAATTAAAACGCTTTCGTTCGATGGCGAATTCCAACAAAAAGTCTAATATCTGAGAAATTTATTTCTCCATATAAAAAAATAAATACAATTTAATATAATACTGTGATCAATTTCTAGAAGTTGGCGTTTTTTTGAGAATTACATATTCACATCTTTTAAAAAATATATTTGAAAAACTTCTCAAGAAAAGGAATTTTAGATTGCCGAAGTCTAATGCAGATTCCAATTCAAATTTCTGAATGTTCAAATTTCCCATTACTATATATTTCAATTATCTTTTAATCTTAAGCATAGAAAAATATAGCTTCCAGAAATTAGAATTGTTGAATTTGAATTATCTCTAAAACTAGAGCGAGCGATCTCTATATCATCAAAGCCTCTAGAAAAAACTTAAAAGATCACAGTTTACAAAATGATTTGTTTTGTATTAGCTTAATCCCAAATATTTTGAGATTCTAGGATTATTTTCTGCAGGATTTGAACATACTAGAACTTAGTACTAATATTCCATACAATTGTCTGTAAACTGGTTTATTGATTTGCATGACTTTAAATGTAAAGGGGGAGAGAAAAAAAATAATAGAAATGGGAACAATCAGAGCCGCTTATCATTTCATACATTTCATAGCTGAAATGATAAGCAAAGAGATAATGTGACTAACACTAGCTAATTGGGTCTAGCACTCGCTTTCTAACAGCTCCTCCTCCATAGCTGCCGTTGGCCGTGCCAGCTGATCGTCTGATTTTTGGAGCAGCAACTGTTGCATCTGTGGATTCAGCTGGAACAGGTTGACGGCTGCTTTCTGGGCGAGAAATTGTCGCATTTCGGCAAAATTATCGCGCTCTTTAATTTGCTTGCTGCGCACATCTGCTGCCTCATCCGCTGAGTCAGATTCGGAGTCGCTGGCATCGTCATCGCTGTGCCTGGTGGCGTTTTCAAGGCGATTGTCCTGTGGCTGTTCTGGCTGCTCCACTTTGCCAAACAGCTCATCCACATTGATCCCCTTGGCGGTGAGCACTTCGCGTTCCTTTTCCAGCATTACACGACGTATGGGATCTATGCGATCCTTGAGCTGCCTGAGCACAGGCTTGAATTTGCTCTTGGTGATGCGCTTCTCGAAATTGAGCAGCTCCTTTTCGGGTGTGGAATATGGTACTTTATGGTCGTTCTCGTACTGTTGCGCTTCCAGCTCATCGTACATATATGCATAGAAGTCGTCGCACTTTTGCGGCTCGCCAGGATTCTGCGAGTACTCCACACGCAAAATGCTTTCCGGAAACTCTTGCTCCTTATTTGGCGATTTATTTTTACCGGGCTCATCAATGCCCAACCCTAATTTGCTATTCAGAAACTTGTTGTAGACCAGCATCAGGCGCTGGAAATCATCGCAACAAACGGCCAAAGCATTCTCAATGCCACGCATATTGTGTGCCACGGCCACCAACTGGTCCGCATTGTTTCTGTTGGCTGCCTCGGCTGCAGTCAGCTGTTGTAGCGTGACATCCAGTGCCTGGCACTCGCCGGCCACGGCCACCATGCAGGCGCTGAGCTTCAAAGATGAATGCTGCAGTACAACGATGGGACCACTTGGTTGTTGTTGGATTTTGGCCGCGTGTAGTTGGGCGAGCTCCAGTTTCTTCTTGTTTTGCATGGCCAGCGACAGATTCTTGAAATGCTGCTCCTCCTCCTGGACTAGCTGTCGCATCAGTTTGTCTATTTTCACCAGATCTTCGCTAAGCTGCGAAATTGATGGACGCGTCATAATGGTGAGCGCCAGACGCAGCAAATACTGAGACTGCACATAGGCGAAAATGTTGTGAAAGTCCTGCAGCATGCAAGAGATTAGTAGGATATATTTGTATATTATTATATTAGGGCATATATATGGTAATACACAAACGTACCTTAATGTGCTTCGGACTGTAGTCCGTGACATTGTTCTTAAAGTATTCACATTCGCGCAGCTCCTCCATGGGCGCATAGTAGGGTCCATATTTGGCTGGTAGGGGATAATCAACTTCCAGTTTTCGTGTGGCATCGTAGAGTATTTCGGTTACCTCCTTAGCTGCTGTTATGCAGTCCCAGGCGCGCTCTATTTGTCGTGATCTGCGGGAATAGCAAAGTTAAGGACATTCGTCTTTTATTATTGTATCCCCGGTGCACTTACTCAATTAACTCTGCCTGTTTCATAATGATAATTTCTTGAAAGTAGGTCATGTTGCGTCTTATGCAATTGCCAAATTCATCAATGGTCTTCACCAGCTCCTCCAGTTTGCGCTCAACAATTTTGTTGCGGCACACAAAGACGCTCTTGACGGCATATAGGGCGCCAAAGGTGCTCGTCAGCAGGACAGAGGGCATCAGCGACAGTCGCAGTCCACGCGGCGTTACCAGGTGCTGTAGGACGGTGCCGCTCAACAGTATGCAGACATTCCGCGTGGTCAGCAACTGCCGGCCGGGCGCCGCTGCCGGGTGCTGTTGCATGCACTGCTCAAGCGCCTCGACGTGATCAACCAGCAGACGTTTTGAATAGAGTATCCGCTGTAGCAGACGATCTGTTATGGCCTATAAGAGTAGTGCGTATTGTTAGACGTGTTTCTCTATATTTATTTTTGAGACGGCGCTCACCTGTTTCTGCTTCAGCTCATTGACCAGTTGAGGTCGCTCGAAACTTGCCTGTGCGCGGATAGAGTGGGTACATTTATTAGTCATATAACATTGGGTTTTCTCTGCTAGTGTCTTACCGTTAACCTTTCCATTATATTTTTTTCTAACAATTATTTTACACTGCAATTTAATGTTTTATTGCATTGACTGTTGACAAATTTTTACGTTGCGAAGAGAGCTGAGCTGATATCTCGCTCTAACATATAGCATTTTCCATGCGCGAACCAAAACAAACGTAAACGCCAGATGAGTACGTAAGCGCGATACTGCGTAACGTAAGCGCAAGACTGAGGGGCTTATCGACACATTAAAACGTTAAATAGGATTTAAATGCAAAAACCGGTAAATTTTGAACTTAACATTCCAGACTGAAATGAGTTAATTTTGGATATATTTGAATCATTAAATAAGTTTCGAATCTGTCAAACAGAAAATCAAACAAAAATTTCTACTTGCAAAAATGTTGTATGCAACTGGTGTTACTTTGATTGATTAGTATTTATTGCATCAACAAAAGATAGTAATTAATAATAATAATTTAATATTCGCAAGCTTAATTAGCCACCTACTACTTGTACATAGTATTAAGTACCACCTTATAACTAACAATTAAACAATCAAAGTCCTGATTGATGCAACCTGCAGACAATTATAGCTGCTGATAGCCAATAATTATCCAATTTATGGCTGGTGTTAGATTTGCATATATAGACGCATCGAACAGCACGGCCTCACAGTGTTTTATACGATTTCGAAATGGATGCAGTAAATGAACCCATCAAAATTGAGCAGTTCTTGCAATTCCACAAATATCAGCAAGTTTTTCATTTTCTGCACTTTCAATTCGTGCGAAATGAGGATGGACGCTTGATTAACAAGTCGGAAATGGTTTTCCGTGCGGGTTTCCTGTTGGATGTCTGGTTCTTTGGCATCAATTTGTTCGACGTCCTAAGATCGATCCATCTGGGCGAGACCTCCCATCAAAATCTGCCCGTGCTGAGCATATCGGTCTATTTCACGATTCGGGGCATAATGATGTTTATCAAGCGACACGATATTGTGGATTTTCTCAATGTGCTGGACCGGGAATTTCCCAAGGATTTGGTCTCGCAAAGAGTGCTTAATGTGCCGCAGGTATTCGAGCGCTATCAAAAGCGACACGGATACGTGGGACTCTATGCGAATTATGCACTACCGGGCTTTTGTTTCACACCGGTCGTCACATACATTCTCACCTATGAGGATGGGAATGCGCCCATATTGCTGGATCATCAGCTGCTTGGCGGCTGGCTGCCCTATGACCTTCGGCAGAATCATTTGGTCTATCCATTGGTGTGGCTCTACGATGTCTATTCCATGCTGGTGGGCGTCACCTTCTTCACCAGCTTCGACACCTTGTTCAACACGATGCAGGCCCAGGTCATCATGCATCTGGATTGCTTTTGCAGGCAGCTGGAGGCACTCAATGCAGCCGATAGCCACCATGCCATGGATGAAAGGCAGTTCTATGAGCACATCTGTGGCCTGATTCGCCGTCACCAGCAGCTCAATTTGATATGCGATAAATTCAATGACATATTTAAACTTGCGATTCTGATAACCGATCTTGTGGGCGCCACATCCATATGTTTCCATTTGTATTTGATAACCGAAACCCAGGATCCATTGATGATTGTCAAGTACATTTTGCCCACATTGGCCCTGGTAGTGTTCACCTTCGAGATTTGTCTGCGTGGCTCACAGCTCGAGGAGGCCGTGAGTTAACCGAGATATTTATTGCCTATACAATTTATATATACGAATTCCTTAGTCGTCCCGTTTGAATGAGGCTCTGTACAATCAAAACTGGTATATGGGCAGCAAAATGTACCGCAAGTTGACTCTAATTTGGATCAAATATGCACAGTGTACCAGAAAGCTTACAGCTTATGGTTTGGTCGAGGTCAATATGAAGCACTTTTCTGATGTAAGTGGCAGATACTCTTTGAATTTTATGCGTTTATCAATATTTTATTTTTCAGATTATGCAGCTGGCCTACAGACTATTCACTTTTCTCAAGTCCCGACAATAGGTCTAAGGCTTGACTTGAGCATTCTTCGTTTTCACATTTAAGCTCAAACCTATATAAAAGTTAATCAATTTAGCCTGGTCACACTTTTAGTGCTTAACATTAATGTTACAATTTTACGTTACATAACTCAGAGCCAGTTAGTTTCCTAATTGTTGTAGTGCATAGATTCCCTTAACCTGCTTATTCTCTATATATGTTTGGCTATCTAAGCCTGGTCACACTTTTAGGTTTTAACATAAATGTTAAATCTATTATTTCTGCGAGCTCCGATGCGCTTTAAATCCATACATATACAATCAATATTTATTTATTTTAGATTAATCACCCTATTTACATTTAACATTAATGTTAAATTCTTTCCACTTGTTTTTGTAGTTTACTGATTCGTTTTAACCGCACATTTGGTCTGTATTTAATCATTGAAGCCTGCCGTAATATTATTTCATTTGCGTTTCGTAAGCCTTTTAGCTTTAATTGTAGCTTTCGTAGAGCTTCAAGCCTTTTTTTACATTGCACATTTTTAAAGTGTTTCACCAAGTAAGCCTTGTCACACTGTAAGGATTTAACACAATGAAATATGTTTTTTCAATATTGTTTTATTTATTTTATTTTTATATATACTTATGTACTTAGCATAGTTTGTGTTCACGTTAACATCGAATTTTTATACACAAAGATATCTATCATATTAATATCCCATTTACATACATATCAGCATCATAAAATGATTATCTTCTGTTAGTATACTTTTTTTTTATATATCAATGTGGTGTGTTCTCTCGGTTTCAACTTGGGCCAGCAAACAATCTGAATATACCTTTTTCGTAGGATTATTATATCTGTTAAAGGATGCTAATAAAAAGGATGTGTGCGACACTATAAAATAAATAACATGCATGTTGCTGTTGGTTTTGATGCCCGCGGCAAAATTCGTACGGCAACTCATAGAAGCAAGTGGAATGGAAAGTATGCTGCAATGCCAAACTGAACGCGACGACGAAAACGTGAAGGATGGGAATATCCTGTGAACGACGAGTTGAGCAGCTGAATTTGCCGTAGTTGACTCTTTCAAGGGTTCCCCTTACAAGGGATAGGTGGCTGGCAAGGCACGTGGATACTCGAGATCGTACATTTGAGCTTTGATGAAGGCCAGCTTGCTCTCGGGCTCGGGCTGCACGGTGGCCAGGCCATTCTGATAGGCATAGCACACAATTCTCTCGGCAATTGCCAACGAGCATTGGACAATCGAATTAAGTGGCGGATACAGGCTGCCCTTGATCAGATCCTCCTTGTTGACCAGTTCGGCCAGACATTGGGCAGAGATGAGGAACACCTCCTCGGGTATGGTCAGCATGCCGGCGCACAAGACGCCCAGAGCCACGCCCGGGAAGATGTACGAGTTGTTGCCCTGGCCCGGATAAAATTTGCGTCCATTGTATGTAACCGGTGCGAACGGTGAGCCGGAGGCAAAAATACATCTACCATTTGTATAGGTGTAGGCCTCCTGGGCGGTGCACTCAGCCTTGCTGGTCGGATTCGACAGTGCAAATATGATGGGCGTCTCATTGATCTCGGCCATTTTCTCGAGAATATCCTTAGTGAAAGCACCGCCCTGGGCGGAGGCACCAATCAGGACATTGGGGCGCACCTTTGTCACCGCCTCCATCAAGGTGTCAATGGGCGGGCTGACCTGGGCAAAGTGCAGCTTATGCTCGGTGAGGCCGCCCTTTGGCCGATCGCGCACAATCACGCCACGGCTGTCAAGAAAATAGTGGGTTAGCTGGATTCCCAGTAGAGAGATTTATACAAGTTCTCACCTGTCGACCATCCAGATGCGTGCCTTGGCTTCCTCGTCGCTCAGGCCCTCCTCCTTCATGGCCATGGTGCACAGGGTGGCAATTCCAAGCGCAGCCTCGCCGGCGCCCAGGAACAGCAACACATTGTCCTTCAGCAGTGTCTTCTTAATCTTCAGCGAGGCCAACAGGCCGGCGACAGCAACAGACGCAGTGCCCTGAATATCATCATTGAAGGTGCAGTATTTGTCGCGGTACAGGGACAACAAGCGGAAGGCATTGGCATTGCCAAAGTCCTCGAATTGAATAAGACAGTTCTGGCCAAAGCGGCGCACACAGGCGCGCATGAACTCATCGACAAACTCATCATACAGATCGCCTGTGGCGCGAGCCTGACGCAGACCCACATAGAGCGGATCTTCCAGTATGGTCTGTGTGTTGGTGCCCACGTCCAAGGTGATGGGCAGGCACTGATGCGGCTTAATGCCAGCCAGAGCCGTATAGAGCGACAGCTTGCCCACGGGTATGCCCATGCCGTTGGCGCCCAGATCACCCAGGCCCAAGATGCGTTCACCGTCGGTCACCACAATGGCGCGCACATCCATCTCTGGCCAATTCTTGAGCACATCATAGACATGTCCCTTGTCCTTGATGGAGATGAACATGCCCTTGGGCTTGTGGAACACCAGGCTGTATTTCTCGCAAGCCAAGCCCACCGTAGGCGTATACACCAGCGGCATCATGTGAGCAATGTCCGAGCTGAGCAGCTTGTAGAAGAGACGCTCGTTGCGCTCAGAGAGTCCAATCAGATACACATACTTGTCCAGATCGTTATCCAGACGATTCAGCAGAATGCGGCAATGCTCCACCTGCTGATCCTCGCTGCGCACCACATAGGGCAAAAGGCCATGAATGCCCAACACCTGGCGCTCCTCATGTGTAAAGGCGAGACCCTAAAATAAAGGAAAATAAGAATAATAATTATAATAGTTGTAATAGTTATATTATTATTATTTAATGAATTCGGCTTCAATTGAAATAGGAAAGAATGTGACAAAGTATTCGAAGCAAAGCAAAAGCCAATTGTTTGACCCGAGAATTGAACCAGCGACCTTTTTTGCTGATTAGCTTAATCAACGGCCGACTGTCAACATATGTCATTATCTGGCTGAACCACTTATCAATCAAAGACCTTTGCGTAACGCGTGACCAAGCGCCACGCGCCACAGACAACCTGTCTGTGCCCGTTCCCGTGCTCGTGCCCTTGGGCTGGCAAACGCCTCTTAACTGACCTTCGCCGGATGCACTGCCAAATCCGATAGGCAATCAGATTTGCATGCGAAATATGTTTGAAGTTCAAAGTCAATCTCTGGACAGCATCTGTCGCCGTCTCGGACCATATATGCGCGATTACGAACTGGTATTCAAATGCAGTGGGGCTGAACGGGGCTTCAATTTGAAAGTCGAACCGTTTGCTGACTCAACCCGCGACCTCGATACGCTGCCGAATGCTCAGAGCATGATTTGCAAAATTTGAAAGCGCTGAATTGTTTGTACTTAAAGTTGTTTTTTGTTTATGCTATTGTGTAATTAACTGATATGAACTTTATGGAACTTAATATGTGTTTTAACGTTTTTCCCAACTTTTATCACCATTTTTTTTTTTTTTTGGTTGTGCAACTTCCTTGTGCCTGACGCTACTTGACAAATCGCACATGAAAGCAGAAGCGCATTCTTTGAAGGCTTTGAATAATGTGAAATCGTGACAATACAAAGAATAACTGGAAGTTAACGTTTGTGCATTTGACATGTGCATAAATATACCTTAAGGTCAAGGCTAAGCGTTTAGTTTGAGTTGTCATCTTATAATGATAATATTTAAAAGCTCTTCGCTTGAATTAAATATTGTATATTATTTTAATACATTTTTGTTATTAAATATTTATTTTGAAGAGCTTAAAGCCCGAATCCTCCAAGAATAATTTTTAATGTTGCATATTCAAGATAAAATTCATTAATGCATTATTGATATTTTTATAATAGAATATTCTCTATGATGTATTTTCTAAAGATTTTCACCTGTTGTTAAAATTTAATCATGATTGTAATTTCATAACTTGATTATTATAAAAACCTAATCGAAATGTCTATACAACAAAATAATAATAATAATAATAATAATAATAATAAGCATAGTAAAGCTGAAATACTTGCAAATTAAAGAAAAATCTATTAATACTTAGTATTAGACTAAGTTGCTGAATTAAATTGGCAGTTCTCGTAATTGTTAATTTGTGTAATTGTGTTTTGCATATATAACTATATACATTAGATCAGACATGCATGTTTTGGGCACATCAAATGTACATTTCGCGTGCTTTTAAATGTTGAAATAACAAATTGAATAAATTATTTTTATTTCTATTTAAGATCTGATGACTTAACGAAGTTTCAATATGACAAGACAAAACCTATAAGAGTCTTTAGATCACACAAAAAATAACTCAGGAACAAAAGTGCGTCATAAATTGGGTAAATTTCTTGCCAACTCATCTTGAGTTGAAATAAATATGTGAATGGCCAAAATTTTTCAATTAAGGCGTGCATACTTGTGAAAATTATCATCAGATGCGCCGCCCCGAGCAGTGAAAATCGTTCACAGAACACGGCAAATTAGTTTTAATCTAATCAAAATTTGCAGCAATTTAAAACCAGGCCCGAAAAAATCATTACTCCATGTGGTGGGAGCGTGTGTGGATGAGTAGCTAAAAATGTGTTAAGTGGCTGAAATCGATTAACTACGTACGTCGTAGTCGTAGTAATTAACTAACCGACTCGATTAACAGCGATAGGAAAACCAAACATTCTGGAATAGCTCATAATATCGTTTGTTTGCGATACGTCATCAATGGGTCTGATGAAATAGTGAGTGCTAGACCGTTGAAAACGACACCGTTGACATTGAAATGTTGAGCTCTACGATCTACGATAAGCGGGCGGTGCGCGAGATCGTTTTGCCTGGCAACACGTTAGCTACCGTTCCAGCAGACATACACACAGACTCACACACAGCTATAGGTGTATACACCTAACACACATAGCTATATAGGTGTATACATCTCACACACACACACACAGCAAGCAAATCCATGCGCTTGCCTCACAGCGCGTCACACGGCGTATACGCAATAATCAAAAGTTGGATTACGCATATAAATTTGCAACAAAATTGCAAAAAAAAAAATAAATAAATAAAAATAAAATAAAAGAAATACAAATATAACTTGGTTGGCGCTCAGCTGATGTTTGCGGTGTCTGGCACGGCGGGATGTCGATCATCATATTCATTATCAGGGGGCAGCCGCCGTTGGCGATAAGCGTGCAGCGGGAAGCGTGACTTCAAAGCGCTGCGATGACGAAACCAGCGGAATTTACAACAAAAGATGACACCGTAACGGACACCGTAACAGACACAGCCACAGACAATTTCATACAAATTGTTTCCCCTGTTAAAAAGGTGAAAGGTCTTCACGGTGTGTGTGCTAACTGTCGGTTATGCATTGCGAACTGTGGGCCAGCGGTGCGAAGGGTGGGCTGTGGTTTCGCAAGCTACAGATGCATAAATTGCCTAAGCTTAACAAATCTGTCAACAAATGTAGTTTAAGCACAATCTAGGGCTTTCTTCTATGCAAAATTGCGCTCAACTAAATTTAACCGTTTGGGCTGAGCACGAAGTACAGTACAATTCAAAGAAACAGAAATGACTCAAAAGGCAACAACTATTGAAGTAACTAAGTTCACAGTTTCGCTTCATGGAGCAGATTGACCGTATTAATTATTTAAATTTGCCTACACTAACAGTGAGCATATCAGCTACGCCCATCTCTAAATATCTATATGCGAGTCTTAGATAGGAACGCCAGACAAGTACTTTTACCTTCCCTATTTCTTTTGACAATAATTAATGTTAAATTATTTACTTAAGTGCTGTAAGCGTATTTGAACGTCGACTTGCTCTCAATAATGCTTACCCATGCTCTTTAATTTCCTATAAACAACAACGTGCGGATAAGTTAGGCAAACATGCAAATGATTTGTCTGGCTCATTTTTTTTTCGCTATCTAAACAAATATTTTGTGCCATGCACATATGTACATACATATGTATATATGAAAGCATATTGTATAAAGGTTTGTCATTAGTCAAGTTTATACGTTAAACTGTATTAAACGCTTGACGTAGGTCAGTTTTTGTGGGTTAGGCAGTTGATAGTATTTAGTATATATGTACATATGCATTGCGATAAGAATTGGAAAAAATTTCCATTATGCAATGATACCAAATGGACAAAGTCTTGGGCATGAGCTATAACAATATTTATATTGTATGTACATACATATGTATGTATGTATATGTTTTTGATGCATATATAAACAGTCAGCTGTTTGCTTTAAAAAGCAAAACAGTTCAAATCAAATACATACTATGAACAGACTATAAAGTATATAAGATATGAAAGCACTTGAAAACTTTGATAAGAGCCCTTGAGAACATTTGTGGGTCACCTTTAGATACTTTTTGTGATTATTTTTATTGTTATTAAAATCATTTTGATTATCATAATCAATGTAATACGAAATATCGTCATGTTTATATTGTCATTATTATATTTATTATTTTGCGTATGCTCTAAAAAACCCCATTTTTAGTTTGATGACACCCGATATTAAGTTTTAATATAATATGAACTACTAACTTGCTTTTCTTAAGACGTTAAATTGCTTGCATAAACATGTTCATTGTATGAAACATAAAACACACACCCCACCCCATCCTAACCCTCCTTTAAAGCTCATGCGCATTGTTTGCTCCCGCATGCATAATTGCCCTCTCTGTCTCTCTCTCTGCCCGGTCTCTCTATTTGCATGAAAATTTAATGCTCAACTGTGTGATAAATGCGGATAGGCGAATTGCAAAAGAGAGAGAGAGAAAAAAACAACTGCATCTGCAAGTTGACAATGAACTTGATAATGCAAACTGCACGGTAAAATGCGTGCAACCAAATTGGCTGAGTTAACATTTTCGATAGCTGCGTGTAGTTAAACACATAGTTAATTGGCTGGCCAGTTTATCGGGCACTCAATTACGTGCTCACACACTTGTTCATTACTTTCTATTGATTTTCTATCCCCTAATGCTGTCATCAACTATATGAAGAAGAACAAAAACTACAAAAAATAAAAGACGAAAAAAATTCCACACGAGCTTTGGTCTTCCAGTGCGGCGCGTGGACGGACGTTTTGCTTTGGCTATGTCATCTAAAGGTCATGCAAACCGGCAGCAGCAATTTTTTTTTTGAGAAAATTGTAGCGGACATTTATATTTAATAGCAATTTCTTTTTATTATTTATGAGTTTTGGTTTTGTTCTTTGCAGCTGTGGCATAAAAATATCATTCAAAACTTGAGCAACGTCATTTGCTTTTTTGTCGTCAGCTTTTTTTCAATGAAGGGCTACGTCGCCAGCACTGAGTAAAAATAACTGTCATAGTTTAACAACTAATATACATATAAGCAAAACTTTCAATTGGGTAAAACAGCTTATAATGAAAAATTATTTTGTCCTCAACTGTTTTTTACAGTGTATCGGTTTAACATGTTGCTAATGCGGCGTTTGGAGTGTATGTGTGTGTGAGCGTATGTTCATTCATTTTAAGTACATATCTACAAATACATACATATGTATTTATATCCGAAACAACCCCGTTCTGTCTTTTCTGTGCTCTATGCTGGTACTTTTCCACTATTACTACGTATGGGAAGCATGCGGCTTTCTTCTTCTAACTTACCTTGCTGAAGCGTTTGTTTTGCAGGCGCTCGAGTCCAGAGACGTTGCCCACAATCTCGTTGTCGCCGGTGCCCCAAAGACCGAGGCGATCACGATGCAGATCGTTGCTTTTGCTCATGTCGCTGCTGTAGCTTCGTATTTGTTGTAGATTGTTGCTAGGGTTGCCAATAAGTTGTTGCGTTTGGTGTTGGTGTAGTTCGTGCAGGCTCTGTTGTAGCTGTTGCAAGTGGCTCGAGGATAATATCGGTGGTGGTGTTGGCAAAGCTTCAGATTCGGCTGCTCTTGCTGTTGCTTCGTCAACGTCGCGTTGTGTACTGATTTGTGTTGTGAGTTTTGCAAAATTGGAAAGTTCGTATTCGAGCGTTGTTATCGTTGTAGTCGTATGATTTTTACACACACGACTACTGCGCCATTTCGCAGTAGCAGCGGCAGCGCAGTCACCATCACAGCTGCTTGTGCTTTCGTGTGTGTGTGTTGTGTGGGTGTGTATGCGTGTTGGCTGTGCCGCGTTTATTTTGTTATTATTGTTGTTGTTGCCGATACTCTCTTGCACGAGTGCGCGTGAGCACAAATCAGCTGTTTGACAGTGAGAGCAGCGTTTGCTGCTACTGTTGTTGACGGCGCTGCCAGTGCCAGCGCCAACGGGTATTGTGGTCTTGTAATAACCGTGCTCATTTAGTTGTTGTTGCTGCTGTAGCTGCTGATGATGATATGGTGTTATTTGGCCATTGGAAGGGCTGTGGGAATTATTGGCCGTTGGATAAATCGGCGTGCTGTGAATGAGACAGAGAGACGGAAGAGAGTGAATGTGAGGAGAGAGTGCGCTGTGTGTGCTTGTGTGTGTAAGTTAGTAGGGTAGACAAAACAAATGCCCAGTTCTCGGCATAATTAAATTATTCGAAAAATACTTGGTGTGATGTTATGTGCTTAGTCTTGTTGTAACTCCATAACGGCACATCAATAGCAAGAAGAGGAAGGGCCTGATATAAAAACCATACGCTTTTAAATAAATTTCATGCAAGTTTTGCACTCTGCGAACTACACAAAATGAATTGATCATTGTGATCTAGTGATATTCACTTTAGGTGTATTATGTGGTATTACTAAAGAGCATTTAGAAATTATGAGAAAAAATTTTAAAATTTATATTAATTTTACAAACAGTTCCCAAATGTCAAAGAGTGAGAAATGAAGTATTATAATCAAAATGTTTCTCAATATGTTATATCATACAAATTTGCAGTGATTAAGATTGTTTTTGGGATTATACATTTTCGCATAACATTCAGAAACAGGTGATGCTCGAACAACAGACCAGACAAATCTCAAATAGCGATAAGACTAGTGCTGCGCCCTCTTCGGATTGATGATAATGAAGCATATAAATGTAGGTAAGTACAGGAAGGTAAGCTTATGTAAAATGCTTATATGTATATATGTATGTATATTTTTGCTGTACATATGCATATACTTCTTGAACCGTCCAAAGGTTTTAAGTGAGGAAAAGCGATGCAGAGTCGCGTACATGCTAAGCACTTGTGATTCTCTCTATATTATAAATAAGTAGATATGTATATAGGTATATTCAGTAATCGCTTTTTCTATGGTCAGAGTCGAGCACTTTTCACTTTTGACCGAAACGTTGCAGCACTAAAATTGAACTGAGAATCACGATTTCAGGAGATTTTTCGTTGGGGCTTCTCGTTTTTCCAATACGTTTTGTGCTTCTCATCGTTGTTTGCTTTGCTCAACTTGGAATATTGATGGGGGAGAGGGACATAAGGGACAATAGTAGACTATGCACATAGCGCTGATAAGGCCAGAACGACTTTATGACAATCAATCAGGGCATAAAAACATTTCGCTTGAGCGTGTAAACAATTCGCATACTAATCAGAGGCGTCGTATGAGTGCGATTGAAGAGGGGCAGATGATATGAATTTCAAATAACTATTAAGTGGCATCTAATAAATTTAATTTTAAATAATATGGAGTTATTTCATGTTTAGATTGAAATTGGATTGTTTCTTAGTGCAGAGGTATGTTATTTTTAGCAAGCCGAAGTTTTTATACTCTAGCAGAAAAAGATTATGCATATATACACGTATATCATATCCTTATCATACTAGATCATTTTTTGAATAATTGTTTCTGTGGGAACTACTTGAGATACTGTGTAAACTGTCTTAAGCGAAGAGCTACGTTTGCAGGCCACTGAGAGATTCCAAAATATAACAGGCGCAAAGGAAAAAAAATATTAATTCATAATTTGAAAAATGTTGAATTAGGCAAAGGATATTATGATATTTTATTTTATTTTTTAAATTATTTCAAAAATGTCAAAAAGTCGGTAAAGTTGTTCCTCTCATTTTCTAAATTATTCAACTTTATACCACATAATGGCGCCTTAAGCTGATTTTAGTAGATTACAATGATCAGTTCATTTTGCCTAGACAACAAGATTTAACTTTTAATGTCTTCGTAAATGTTGAGCTCCAGAAGTAGTTTTTTATTAGACAGTTTTTAATTATATGAAGTCTTTGTTGAAGCTTAAGCACTTGAGCTAAACATGTGTTTGCTAAGTGAAGCTGTCCCTTAGTAAAAATTTGATTGAAGTATTCGAACATTGATCAATTTTGGCTCAAATGTTAGCGGCATTACTAAGCGAATAATTGCCAAATTATATCAAATTAAGTTAAAAAATGAAAGAACATCATATAAGAAGGATAGCTAGGCATAGGCAGGGGACAAGCCGATCTATTCCAAATTTTATCTAGATAGGTCTAAAATCAAAAACTCCGCTGTCGTGCTAATATTGACCTCGCATATCCTCTATCGATGCGTAACAAATTTCGTGACAAAATACTATCTTCTAGGCAAGGGTACATTTGGACCTGAGTCTCGCATAGTAGTTAACCAATGCCAAAAGCTGGTCCACAAAATTGAAAGTAAAACAGCGGCCGGACAATTACTGGCAACATTTTACACATGCGACTAACCTTGATAAATATTAATAGGTTAATTATTGTTGAGTTTTTTTTTGTTTTTTGAATTTATTATTGGGGATTTTACGAGTTGGCGACGTCAGATTGTTGTGATTGTTTTCTGTAACAACCTTAGTATATTTCGTGCTTCAATATATTTGTAACGCAGCGACATTAATTATCTCAATGCCTGGCCACGCCTACAGCCCCTGTCAAATTACATATGGGGTCGACTCGTGTGTGTGTGTGTGTGTGTGTGTGTGCAGGTGTATTTGTAGGGTCAGTGAAACGCGCGTAAATCGCTAATAAAACGCTGGTAAATCGCATCGTTAAACGTTAATTACATGTTGTGTCGACAGGACCGCCAACCAGAATGGGCGTGGTCTTGCCCATGACATTGCCTCTGTGCGGCGTGTTTGTGTTTTGTGGCAGGCTAAGTGCCAGGGGAAGGGTCTACTATCTATAATTGTAGTATATGTGACCATTAAGTGGCAGGATTTATATTTTTGATATCTATGCACATCGTAAGATATCAATACAATGTGCTAAGTATGTGTGAATACTATTTGCAGCTAGTGTGCACTGAGTCTTAATTTGTAGCAGTGTATTCTAGTGCTAACTAAATCATAAGGAATCTTAAGTAACTTTTTGGATGATTTCATGCTTTTATGTATAATTCTCAACAGGTTATTGCAGTGAACAAGTGGCGAGGTTTGAGAATTGAACCAGCAGGTTCATAAACGAACTGTACATACTACCCGCTCACTTTTTGGTTATAGTATATTATTTTGTAAATAAGCTAGTTAAGTTTAATTAAATTACTTCTTGAAGCGACTATTTGCTATACATATGTGAATATTAATTATTAATTAGCCCGAGTACGCGTATCCTCTTTGTGTAATGCCTGAATGACTAGGTCTTGTCGACAGCTCGTCTATCGAGGCTTGCATGGCTTTGTATCTACCTATCTTTCTTTCTATATAATATATAACTTTAATTACACACGCTTACTTTCCACAATAACTAAAATAATTTTGTTAGACATCAGCTAATGGATAAATATACAGCTACGAAGTGCTGTGTGATAAATTCGAGAACATTCCACAGCATAACTAAGCACCTCAAATACCAATAAAAAAGTGCTACTTTTTGTTAAACAAAACTTTCAAAAAAAAATATTTGCTTCAAACATACATATTTAAACTGCCTTTTAATTTTAAACATTGGATAAGTTTTTTTTAAAATTATTTGGCATCCATTAAATATAATTTGATATTGCTGCAAATACAGATATATTTTATATGCCTTCTGTCCTCTTTTATAAAACATTAAAATTAACCGAATTACTTTTTTTTTTTTTTTGGTATTCGTACATTATTCATATGTTTTGCACGTTGAAAAAGTCTTGGTAAATTAAATCTTTTAAAGCTTTTGTTTCTTGCACTTTTTTCAACTGCTCTCATTATGTATTTGTTTTTGCTTTTTTTTTGCTGCATTCTATTTCTTACCCATTTTCATCGAAATTCCTTATGGCATTGCGATCGGCACAAATGGAACTGGAGTTACCCATTTTAACAAAAATTTTAAGGCTACACGCTTATTTCTAATTACAACAAACGGCACTTGAATAAATTATAGTTGTAAATCGAACACCAAATTATAACAATTACAGTAAACATAAAAACAAGACGATAGTTCTTCAATTAATTGAATCGTTGCTAAGCACGAATATTAAAAATGTTTCTGTTTTGTCGACCGCTAATGAACTCCGATCCGACTGAAACTGAATCAAAAACTAAAACTAAAACTAAACCCGCGCCGGCCACTTGTTACAATCAAAAAATGTTGTCGCATGGCCAAAGGAGAAGGCGACTGCAGGCCAGCGGCGCAAGGGAGATGGCATTAGTTAATCTGTTAACTCGCTCTCACACGCAGCCGGTAGCAGCACGCGATGCCTTTGTCCGCAACAGTGTTGCCAACTCAGCGACTTTCCCGCTAAATTTTGACATTTTCAGAGTTTGTCAGTTGGCAGAAGTTAAAATCTTGCAGGTCTGATTGTTTCCAAATTGATAAAGCTTTTATTTTTATGTTTAGCTATTATAAATTACTAAGTTGCCCAATAGATTTAATATAGTTATAAGGTTATCACGTTTACTCATATTCAACTTTTTTTTTTGTAATTTATATTCATTATTGTTCAACGAACACAAATCAAATAAAAAATAATTCAAATCTAGTATTAACGCAAATCTGTTTGACTTAAACGCATACGGGGCTGCAAAATAAAAAAAAAACAAGGTAAACGTTGGCAGCGTTGCCCCAACAACAATCAAGTAAGCCTTTAAAAATGCCGCAAAAGAAACTGCGCAAAATAAGGTAGTTTCTTGCCAAAAATTGTGCACAGAAAGCGAATTGAGCTATTTAAAGCTATTTTTAGCAGTTTATAACATTCGACTCAGCTACAGCTGACAGCACTGTGTCCGCGATGACAGCTTAGCTGTGTGCGTGAGGGAGAGGGAGGGGCTATGTGTGAGTCACCTAGCTTGGAGCCCCACACAGCTGTTTAATTGGACGGCACAGCCTTATAGACAAAGTGTGTATGTGTGTGTGTGTCAGTGTGTGTACCTCGCCTGTGAGTACATGGCTCTGACTGCGTGGCTGTTTGGCCCACAAGTTGGCCAGTTGGTTAATCGTAGTGACCTTAGCCGCTGCCAATTGCACAAAGTAGCTGCTTGCTGTTTGTTGTACCTGCCCGTGGCTAATTAAAAAATAATAATAATTTATAATTTCACAGTAAGTATAACAAAAAAACACACTGACTGACCATCGTCGCACTTGGGCGGACGCGTTAGGGTAGGAGTTAGGCAAAGCCTTTTTGATATAAGCCTGGAAAAACCTTAGCTGAACATAATTTTAACATCTTACGCTTAGGCTTAGAAAAGGACAGAGCCAAAAAATAGTGAGGGAAATTAAAAAATATTAGTAGTTGGTGTTACAATTGTGTTTTTAAGTATATGCTCTAGTTTTCGAGAAATTTTTAAGGAAATAAATAAAAGTTCATATATATATTTCTTTTACATGATTATAGCGCCACCTAGTGGCAACAATTTTAAATCCAAACTATTTAGAGACGGTAAGTCCTATTTTTGTCTTTTATTTTCTTAGCTTTAACTCCTTTGTAACTTAAATGTATACTTAATTTAATGAATGAGTAGGAAGGTAAACATTTAATCTAGCCAACCTAATCTTCATGCTATGATAGAACCGAAAACTAATCTAGAAAGTAAACTTACTTTTGCTTAATATAAGATTAAGGCCTCTTAGATTCAAGACTCAAAAAGTTAACAACAGATTTTATACCCAGCTATACCTAATATAACATCTATTAACATTAATTTTTGAACTTATCATGAAAATATGCAGCGCATATCTAAGTCGACTTGGCCGCTTCATCTAACTACATCGGATGTCAATCTCTGATTTCGTCATTTTAATGATCTGCTGCGCATTTAGTTGTCGTTTAAGTTGCACAAAACTTTTAATTAACTCAACAACTTTTGGCTAGGCTCACGTTTAACTCTAATTCGCAGTTATTTGGGTGAAACAATAGAAACTAACAAAAGAGAAGGCGTATTATGCGTACACTAAACTTCATAATTCGTGCATTTAATTTGGGAATGATAACTAAAATTTTGTAAAATAATCATGTTTACAGCGCTTAACCCAATTATATCTAAGTGCGCAATCTGATCTTTTCATGCAAATTCCTTTTGTGTGATACTCAAGGAGAGTTCAAATGTCGCCGACTTGACTTTTGGCAAATTAGGTAATTTAAGGCTAAACATATTTATTTTATTTATTTTACTGGATTTGTGTTTATTTTCTTCTTTCATCTATATTAATTTCATTCATTTATATATTTTTTTTTATTTTTAATATTTTATTTATTTACATGTCTTTTGCTAAGTGATATTTGCTCTGGACGTAGTATTTCTAGAAAGTTTCGCTTTAATAAGTCATGCTTTGAGACTATTACTAAGATTTGGACCAACATCAAGTGAAGTAAATGAATGTTTTCAAACTAATTTTTAAATTATTTCAAGAAATTTAAACAATCCTTATTTTTTTTAAATTTTTAAATTACTTAGCTAATTTATTAAAACACTTCAAATTAAATGATTTTCTTTGGCATAGCAGGCAATACAAATAGCTTACAACAGATGGCGCTGGTTTTGGTTCGTACCTTTGCTAGACTGTTGCTTATGGCTGAGGCTAGATGGCGTATGCTTTTTGCAAAGCTGACTTGATTAAAGTTTATTTTTATTTAATAATTAAAATGTAAACTCAGATAAATTTTATAAGGCAAGGATACAAAGTTATACAAATATTTGTAATTATAACTAGGGTACTACAAAAACGATTTGAATCTGAAAAGTCAGATAGAATAGTAATGAATAAAGTTTATAAGTTAATACAAACTTGAATAACATGTCATATTAAAAGTTTTAATAATTAATAATTAAAATGTAAAAACAGATAAATACATAAATTAAGACAAGGATACAAAGATGTACAGATATTATTAATTATGACTAGGGTATTAAAAAAACAATTTGAATCTGAAGAGTCAGATAGTAGAGTAATAAATAAAGTTTATAAGTTAATACAAAATTGAATAACATGTCATATTAAAAGTTTTAATAATTAATAACTAATAATTTAAATGTAAAATCAGATAAATTGTATTAATTATGACTAGGGTACGACAAAAGCAATTTGAAGCTGAAGAGTCGGACAGTATGGTAATTAATAAAGATTATAAGTTAATAGAAACTTGACTAACATGCCATATTAAAACTTTTAAGTGAAGTAAGAAAACTTGATGCTATCCGCTCCGCTTTAAAAGTAGTTGCTATTTTTCGTATAATTTAAATAAATAATTATAATAACTTTTTACCCAACTTTAATTCAAGTTATAAAAATTTGTTTTAAATGAACACAACAAATCAATAATTTTTGTAAATATTTAATGATTTTAAAAATTAATTAAAACTTCCACAAATATTTTTAATACTGGTTAAATTACTTATTTAGCCAGCTCTGATTGAACTTAGAAAAAAGTATTTTTAATATAAGGTATTAAGTAAATATGGCACCTTAATAGATATTTTGTCTTTTAAAAATTTGTTTAAGACATGCAAATATATTATTTAATGCTGGAAACTTATTTAGCTAGTCATAATACATAGCTAGCTTTAATTAAGGTTTGAACATTTTTTACAATTTTTTTTGTGTTTTTTAAAATTGATTAAGACTTGTAAATAGTTGTTTAATACAAATTGTTATTTAAAAGTTTTTAAAAAATACCTTTAATTGCTGATTATCTTGAAAAATAATTATACATAAATTGTTTAGTCTCTTTAGATCTATAATGCAACCAATCATATTCCCTTGTAAAATAATGCATACAATGCGGTTAAATTTAAGAATCTTTTAATAAACTAGAGCTCTAATGGATTATTATTGCTGCTGTTGCTGCTGCTGCATCTGTGTGGCAGCTGCCAACAATTTGCTGCCACTTGCCCCAGTCGCAGTCTGCCGGGGCTTGGCCTTAAATTTAATAAAAGCCGCGCTGGCAATGCCAACGAGCAAAGCAACAAGCCAGCAGCAAAGCAATTGAGGGGCCACTTTTATCATCAAATGATTTTCTTCAGCTAAGCTGGGCACAATTTTCACGGTGACGTCAGCGCTGCAGTTGCTCCAGACGCCGAGTCACGTCAGCTGCATGTGCAGAGCGAGTGTGTGTGGAAGAGTGTGTGCTGCTGTGTGTGCGGCGGTAATCTATCATAATTTTTATATCCTAAAATCCCATTTTCGTATTAGAGCAAAAATGTCTGCGAGCAAATATAATAAAATGGCCAACACATCGACGTGGACAACAGGCGGGCGGGCACACGGGTTGGCGGTGTGGGGCGCGGTTCAGGCGCAGGCCAAGCTGCACACTTATGCTGCTTGTCAAAGGATAACACACACACACTCGCGCACACATACACACACACTCGCACACACATAGACGAACGGACATGCCATGCCAACAGTATGAAATTCCAGCCAAGCGCTTGATTTCGTTCACATTTTCGTAAGCATTTTTTTTGCACCCTTTCTAAAACTTGTAGTGTGTGTGTGTGTGTGTAAAGTGTGTAGTATTCGGCCTTTGTGTTGGTCTCAGTGTGTGTGTGTGTGTGTGTTTGGCTTAGCTTCACTTGCCGCGTTTTATTTCTCAATGCCCTGGCTTTGGATAGCACAAAAACGTTCAAATAGCCAACAATTTTATGAGTCTCGCACACACAGGATCTCACTTGCTGCGGAAATGGCAGTAAGGACTTTCGATATTGTTGTTGCTTGGGCACATCTACTGCATTGTCCTTGCTTCATAGCGGGCATAGCAACAATATACGGAACACACACATACACACACAAGTACAATATGGTTAGTTCTTGATAATTGAAAAGCTTTGTGCACATGTTTGCGCCTATCTATTATAAATTAAATTCTGAGTAGTGTTTTATTTTATTAAATAAAGCACACAAATTGCTGCGGATTCAGCAAGTCAATATTTTATATTTAAATTAAATTCAGAAAACCCAACCAGGCAGCAGAACGACTTGAGTATACTCCGTAAATAGTTGAAAGAATAATTTTTTAAATAAGTTTAATATAATCAGCTTTCGACTCGAAATAGCTTTGAGCTTTAATTTCTGCCTATGTCATAGAGTCTTTAAATAAAAGCACGCCTAAAACTTTCAAGAGCTTTGGAAACATTTTGTAGAGTTTCGCATTTAAATCAGTTTTCCTAATACCGCCATAGTGAAGTAGACTAGACTAGAATAATAATATTTGGAAATAATTTTAGAATTGATCTTAAGAGCTTTAAGTGCTGCCTATTTTTTAGAGTACTTACATAAAAGTACGCTTAAAACCTACAAGAGCTTTGCAAAAAGTTTTTAGAGCCTTAGAATTAGTTCAGTGTATATTTGTTACAGCATAGTAGAGTAAATAATAAGCTGGAAATTATTCAAAAGTTGTTATTCATCTAGTCTTTAAATAAAAGCACACTAAAAACCTTACAAGAGCTTTGAAAACTGTTTGTAGAGCTTTGATACAGAATATAAGAATAAAGTAAAGATTAGCTGGGAATAATATGAAAGTGTATCATAATAGCATTAAGAGCTTTAAGTGCTGCCTTTTTCGTTGAATTTAAGCACACATATAGCTTTTAAGGTCTTTGAAAGCTGTTTTAGAGCTTTGAATTGAATTAAGTTTATATGACAGCTGTTCTGATTGATAGTTAAGCAAGATAAGTTGAAGCTTTAAGTTCGCTTTAACAATTTCAATTAATGCGAGGTAACTGTCTTATATACCCCACTCAAAGGTAGGTAAGCCGCAAAAGCTTCACTCTGGCATGTAATTAATTTTTAAATAATAATAATATAAAATGCAGTCAATAAATAAAAAATGCAGCATGTTGCCCAACAAGAAAAACAGCTACAGTCACGGCGTTTACCTTAAATTCGGGCTTTCAATACAAAAAAAAAAAATCAATTTTCCCTGTTTAAACCGCTTAAAAATCGAGCCGAAATATCGCTGGACGGTAATTTTAACCAGCTGTCTGCAGCGATTGTGTCATTGGCCCCACAATATATGCACACATAATAGTCTGAGATCCTTGCTTGAGCTGTTGCGTAATGCGTTAATAATTTAACGAGTGCAGTCCCTTAAGTGTAGTCGGGTTAAAAGTGTATGTGTGTGTGCAGCTGAAAGGTGTATCACATGATTACGAATATATGTGCTATGGGCAGAGGAAAAACTTTTTGTGGAAATTAAAAGATATATATGTTACATATAGTCCTATCAATGCTGCAAATCGTTTTTGACGCAAACAGGCTCCAACTTTGAGTTCCTATTTATTTTTTAAAACGAGACGAGCCTTAATCCAAAAAAGTTGCTGTAGCTGATGCCCACTTTATCCCTCAACAATTATTTTGTTTTAAATGTTACATTTTTGAGGAAGAGCCTTGGGATCTAGGGTTCCTAGCTTGCCTAATAGAGACACTGTATGTAATAAATATATAATCAATTTAATAATATAATAAATATAATTGCGATATGTAGTGGCGCTTGTTAACAAAAATTAGTTGAATATTTTTTTTAGTGTGCCCAAAAGTAGGCAATGGAATTTTCGTTAATGCAGTTGTGACTAATTGGTTTGACACTTAGTAGTAGATTTCTTTTACTTTTAGTAGTATTTTTATTAATTATTGTAGTTTGCCTACCTACGCAGAAAATGACAACAAAAATAAAATATAAATATAAAATAATATAATATATATAATAATATATATATATATTTATATTTATTTAAAATGTTAGCTGAAATATAAAATTACTCGATTGCACCTGGAAATTGCACACTTGTGTTCGATCTACAAGAAAAATGCGTGTCTGCGAATTTTCGACACGGTGAGGTTAGATGACACTTCCGCAAGCCAGACTCGACCTTTCTACCAGTGATTGTCAACCAGAGCAGTCGCATTTAATAATTTTGCGTAAAGCTTAGCCTAACCTGCAAGCACGTTTTTGTATTTTTTTCTTTTGTGCTAAATTTAAAAGTACAAGGCTGCTTAATGGCATTGGTCCACAGAACTCCCATTGGCTTGAGTCCATGCAGGCAGCTATCAAATGGTGCATAGCTGACCGTAGTTTGAAAAAGCAAAGCCCACAGTCGGACGGAACAACCTTTCCAAGTTTTAATCTGGTGCCAATCCAAAAAGGGTAAATATTTCTCTTCTCTTGCGGACCAGCCGCTCATTGCATTTGCGCTGTGTACTTTTTTTTTTCTAATTAACATTTTCTGGTGTACACATATTGGCACTTATACAGAAACCCCTAAGCTCAGCTTCTCACTCTCTGAAATAAACGAGCAGAATCGGAATTACAGGCACAGGGAGCATTGCAGATCATCGCCACCTGACACAGTAGTGTTCGGCATGTGCTAAACGAGCACGGATCGACGCACACAAAAAAAGAAAAAAAAATGTTATAAGTTAGCAATAGAAAGTGTCGCCGTTGGTAATATTCCGAGCCACAACCCGCAGTGAAAAATATTTTTGATTTAACAAGTTTGCTATGCTCGAATAATTTAATTGAATAAGTTATAATAGTTAATTACCGAGCGGCCAACCTGGCGACGAAGAAATTGCACTTTTTTCTTTGTGTTTTGGGTTTGGATAATATTGTCTTTATTTTTTTTAAAGGTTTTTTTTTTTGGCGTTGGGTATAATGTGCTAAAGCGAAAAGTTGCCGATTTAACAATAAGTGAAAAGCATAGTGATTTTTGTCGGCAAATGAAAATTTTAAAACTTTAACTCATCTAAAACAATGCGTCAGAAAAATAAACCCTGCCTTTAAACATATTTATAAATACCACTCGTATGGACACCGCCGAAAGTACTTTCGTCGCTGGATCTGCTAAATGGTAAGCTGGAGCACCCCATTATAATTTACAATTGTTCTGTTTACCCAGGGTATTACTTGACAGGTTCACGAACCAAAATAAGTTTTTTTCTCAGCAGCCAAATGAGCATGCGCACGACAATTTTAAACAGTTGTTGTTGTTTTATCGTCTTGTTGTGCCAAAGCGTGAACCGAGCTTATGTGAAACCTGAGTAAACAACGTACAGTAGTGTCACTGAATATTACGCACACCTCCGGTAAATTTATTAAACAGCTAAAATGGCCTTTAGCCGCATAATATAATCTGCATGGCTTAATCCTACTTTTATTATAACGATACATATTTTCGTCTTTGCCATATTTGCATACATAAAATATCTATATTAACCCTTACTGTTTTCAGTAACTTTTCGCTTATAGTAATAAAATAAATCAACTAGTTTTTGCCTAGAGTAAGCAAAAGATATGTAAAATGTGGCTAATGGTAGGGAAGCAACTATAATATAATAAATGATCATTGCTTCTAACTTAAAGTAAAATTAACTCATTTATATGTTGTAATAGTTTTTTGGAATGTTAAGGAATAACCACAACGTAAATGAAAGATCTAATTGGCATAACTAAAGAAGTTACCATGAATTCTAACTAAGACCCTTTCCCATTCCGGGATTTATGAAAAGCGGACTTGAGTCAATGTAAACAATAACAAGGGTGTCCAAGGGATCGTCTCAAACATGTCTTGGCCCTTGGACGATCATGGTAGGGTGGGAATACGCTGCTCCCAATTTCCATCTCTGGGGTAGCTATCGTACACTATACATTCATAAATAAGTGCAGAGCGCGTGCTCCGTAAGGTGTCTATACTTCTATCAGCTCGACTCTGCAACTATCCTACGTTGTATGTTACAGATATTATCTAAACAACGGGCAGCTATAAATATATTTGAAGAAGAAAATCTAGATCCAAAGCCTGCTTTCAAGAATGCGCACGAATCGATCCTTAACGCACACAGTTTATCGAGCCGCAAACCGAACCACATACATTTTTTGTGTGGATTTGCAGTTTTCTTATAGTATTCCTCTTATGTATCGTTCCAGAAGTTAAATATCAGATAATAAACGGCAAGAGTTAAGACTTTTGTCTGGGCCATGGGTATCGGTATCGCTTGAGAGATACATTAACGGGTAGTTGTATTTAAAAAATATGAGCTGTTAGTTGTTAGGCTATAACAATATATTTTACAGATTTATATCGGAAAAACTACACGTAGAAAAAATGTAAGAGCTACTTTTTGCTTCTTTATAATTTTAGAAAATAAAGAACATTTTCTGAATTAACATTTTTTCTAATTATGAAAAAAAAATTTCAAGAAAAATGTATGAAATTTAAATGTTTCGAAATATGAGGAGAAAATATAGAAAAAAAATGGTCTGATATTGAACTACACTGAGAAAAAACATAGTACTTATACTTTTTTTGTAAGCTTAGAAAATAACTTACCATATTATAATATCATATTTTAGGTGATGCAACATTTTCCATGCTATGCTAACAAATCGCCATACTATCTTCCTGGCGATAGGTTTAAGGTTTAAGGTTAAGAATTTAATGGGCTGCTCTTAATGAAATCTCGTGTTGTATTGAGTGTTTGCTTCAATAAATAATTTGTAAATCCGCTACAATGATGGCAACAACAGCAACAGCAACAACAACAGCAGCAGCAACAGCAACAACAACAGCCGCAGCAACAACAACAACAACAACAACAAAAGCATCTGAAACAAAAGGCGTTTAAGGCAACAACAATAAATTTAATTAAAAGTTTTAACAAGCTTTGGTTGATTTCACTTTTGTCAGCTTCACAGCTGGGGACAGCTTTAATTTCGGAACCGTTCGGAATTCTGCTATTCGTCGAACTTCATATCTACCTCTTATGCCGCCCACCTACCCCAACCCACGGCCCTCGGCCCAGCCCACACCCCCGCAGCGTCTACCACTCATGTTTATGGCAGCGCTTCATATTTGATATTAATTAAAAAGTTTCCACTGTCGCGTGGGGCGCTTTAAACAAATTGTCAGAGCTGACGAACCAGCAAGAAAATCGCAATTTTTCCTCTCACACACTCCCTCTCTCTCTCTGTCTCTCTCTCTCTCTCTCTCTCTTTAAAACTCGTCTTCAGCCAACCTGATGAAAAATCAAATACAATGTCAGGCTCATGCTGACCATTTCTACATGTGTGTAATTGTGTGTGTGTCTGTATATATGTGTGTGTGTGTGACTTTGTGTGCTGCCATGTTGGTCTGCCGTCAAACCAACGGCAACGCCGGCGACATCTGCTAATGTCACGACGGTGCCAGGCATCAAAAAATTCATACTTTCTATACCCTGTTCAGAAATTGATAAGGGGTATATAGGCAGTGGTGGCCAGTGCATATAAGGAATATCTCGCTTAAGTTTCTAAGTGAGTGAATTTAAAATAAAATACTTATTTAAATACAGGATAAGTCGTGTATATACTTTTTGGCCACGCCCACTAGGGGCCAGAAGATATATATATATATTTCCATATATTTCGCACAGTTCTATAGATTGGCACATCAAATGCAGCAGGCCGTTTACATATTGCCCTACAATAGCGAGCTTTAAATGAAATTTCTACTACGCCCATTCACGCCCACACAAATCGAATTTTCCACCCAATAAATTGTTGCTTAAGTCACAGTTTAAAGCTCACTGATGCGAGGCTAAAGTTTGGGAGCCACTGTTTCTATATCTTGACCGAGTATTAGCTGTTCTTAGACAGAATATTTGGCAGTCGTTCACACCCGATGGCAATATATGTTTTTTATTTTTGGATGTTGGAAACACCATAAACAAGTATCAACAACTCTTTGACAGGTTGGTTCAATTTTGATGAACAAAATCAAAGTATTGACCCTAAAAAACGGTAAACGCTATGAATCGTTTAAAATTGCCAAAAGAAAATTCAAAATAAAACTTATTTACTGGTTAACTTGTCCATTTTCCTGTTGTTAAATTTTTTGGCGTTTTTTTTGACCTAGCTGCAAAATTAATATATTCGGTTCTGATTATAAAATTATTTAAAAGCAAATATCCCAAAAAGTACTTGATTGATTTGCCTCTATATATAAATATATATGTATCTATATATATATATATATATATATATATATATATATATATATATATATATATATATATATATATATATATATATATATATATATCTGTTTGTCTAGCCTGACTTCTATAATTTTAGCTCATACAATGCATTTCCATCAAAGAAACGTGGATTTGGCGGAAAGCGTGAAACGCGATTCAAATTAATTTTCCCAATGAATGCACAAAACTTATTTTGAGCACATTTTTCTATCAGGAAGGTGAAATTTCAAGAACTGTGAAAAACATCTCCCAATGATTTTCCTAAAGATTCTTGAATACAAAAACTTTACCCACCTAATCTTCGGCCTACTTTATTTACCGCGAAGAGTGAAAGGTGTGAAACATGAGACGAATGCATTTTCACAAAGATCTTTGAAAATGAGTTTGACATCGATCGTTTGGTAAAGAAAAAGCATTCGACTTTTCCATACTTGTGGGTTGAAGGCATGAATGGATGTATGTAAGTTACATCAATCAATCAGTTAGAACAAACAGTTTGAGATATTTCGACCAATTTTTTGTTTCCTGTTAAGATCAAATATTATTTCGACTTGTCGACTCGAACCGATGCCTAGTTTACAGCGACTTATGGAAAAAAGATGACGCAAACATTTAGCTGTTGTACATCTGCGATAAGTGTGTCTATCTGCTTGGGTATTTAATCTCCGGCAACCCCCCAAGGATAATCGTACTAGCTTGTTTTACTTTTTAAACAAATTCACATAAATTAACATTTTCGTTTCCACAGAAAGTCTGCTATATTTTTGCCAGCTAATGTAAAACCTGTCGCACAACTCATAATAATTCCGTGGAGAGGGCTCTAGACAAATCCCAAATGCTTGCAGCTAGATGCGTGTCTCTGGCATTTTCAAATCAACGCACGGCGACACGCCTTTCACTTTTTCATTTGCCGCGTGCCACGCGGTTGACAGGGTTCGAGCTCCAGGCGGGAATCCCAGCAATATCTGCAACTTGAACTGAGAACTCAACTTTGTGCACAATAAACGGGCGCACTTGACTGAAAATGTTAGCGATAATCCTTCGGGGGCTCGTAACATATACGTAGCTAAAAAGCTCGGGTAATTGTAGGCGGCGCGGAAAGGCAAGTGTGGGGCGAATGGTGGCAGCATATGCAGGATATGTGGCAAAGTGAGACTTGCCGCATATTTATGTCAAAGTTGCGAACGCGCGCTCAAATGGCCGCAGCTCGAGCTTTTGCTCTAGCCGTCGTCATCTTTGAGCCAAGGCAATATCCTTCCTGTCTTTAATAAACTCCGCGACGAGTCGAGACGATGCTGCCTGCCACAAAAAAGTTAAGGTGGTCTAGGCGGGAGTACTCGACGGCGAGATGCCCTGCACCGGCGCACAGCTGCTGCCGCAAACATTTGAAGCTGCGCATTTTATGCGGCGGCTGTGCTTCTTTGTTCGTCTGCCCCACATTATGGCAAATGCTTTCTCGAATTACTTCGGTCTTTGTTATCCGATCTATTTGCAATAAATATAGCCTGAAAAAGCATGTAAATACCTCAGCCCAAGGCTACGCCTTAAAAAATGACTTGCTTTTAATCGGCTTGTTGAGGTTTCTATAAAAATTGAAATATTCTATTTCTGTTTATACAAAACGAGCACCTATATATATCACATTTTGTATCTATAGTTCAAATAATAGTTGAGAGTTGCTTTAATAAATTTGATTGAAATATTGATCGATCTTTGTCGATAAATATGTTTACTAAAGTTATAAATATGCTCTCTAAAAGTGTGTAGGTACCTTTCCTCCAATTTTTTTTACTAAACGAGAATCGAAATACCAAATTTGGTGTCTTATGATCTCTTAGATTTGTCTTAAAAAGCATGTTTATATTGATCGATATTTTGAGGTCAGAGATGTGGCCAAAAAGCATGTGTAAAATTATTAAAATTATTTTTTAATTTTATTGGGAATTGGGAGCTTTATGAGTTATCTAAATAATTGATATATTCTTGATCTTTTTATACTAAACGAGCTTCTACATAACAAAATCTGTGTCTACAGATTATATGATCTTCAAGATTAGCTTTCAAACGCTTGTTTATTGAAATATTGATGGATATTTATCGATATTTTAGAAATGGGGCAGAAAGGATGGTCAAAAGTAGAACGCTTCAGGTCGTTGTCCAGATCAATTAAATATAAATATTATAATCCTTCTGCCTGCTACATACTTATGCTAAAAACGAATATACCCTTTCATTTGGGAATTTTCAATGGGTATAAAAAGGCGGCCAAAACTTTGTCGATATTTATCGAATTCCATAGCCTCCGGTTAAATGTTTGTTGGTTTGGCTTGCGCGTGTGTTGGCATTTGCATTTGGCGGGTGTGGAGGTGTGCCTGAGCGTGTGTGTGTGTGTGTGTGTGTTGCTTTGGCAAGCCCTTAAGCAGAGGGGAACTCAAATGTTTCCAGGGTTGAGTTTATGGCATGTACTGAGGCATGTTTTAAGTGGTTTTACAGGACGCGCCTCATTGCGTCTTGCAATCAATTTGATTGCGCTCGTTACGTTACGTATACGCAACGTTTGGCAAATTGTTGCCACTCACACACACACACACACGCATACACACTCACATATACTAGCTGCACAGGTGGGTGATTCGTTTGGCGCTCTCATAAAAATTTATTCATATTTTAACTAATATTTATCAATATATGAAGCAGAAAGGAGTTAGCATTGGGGCGTTCTGCATATTTAGTGCTTATTATGGTAAAATGATTGTTTTCCCTTATACGGCACTCATGTACGGCACTCATATATATATTTATCAAAATATATGTTAAGCTGCAGTCAACACAGAACCCATAAATTATTTTCAATGGCCTTTACTTGTATTTACCTTCAAAAGGGTAGCGAAAATTTAAGTTAAATAATTTATTATGCGTATACCTTAATAATTATTTACATCCACATTAAATGTGAATATTTCTTTATTTGCGTACACGAATAACTGCCAGAAATTGGCAAATGAAATCTTTTTAATCAAAAAATCCAATTTATTCGTCTTCATTGAATATTTAATATTTAATAAAAAACGTGTAAAAAGTGTAACAGACTTTTTAAATATTGTTATTTATGAACAAAACTCAACACGAATGTTGATGTATTTGAATGGTATCTTGTTTATTAGTGTTATCAGCAATTCGTATTTAAATATGTGTAAAATGGTTGTGCATGAAAATATTTGTTTATTATTTATTATTTGTACACGGTTTCTATAAGTTTATTAAACTCAATGCAAGAAATTCTATTGTCAATCTATAAATGGCTTTTAAATTAATGAATTGAAGAAGACTTTAAAGGGTTAAGGAAAAGATTTCTGGTTGATGTTGTCATCTTGATGATACTATCGTTTCTTAAACCCTTTATAAATCATGAACCACGTGGATTGTACTATAGTAGATATATTTTCCTGGATAGCTTGACAGAAGAAATTTTATTAGTTGTTTCTGTGGTTTTTATGGCATTGGCACTAAATCTCAAGACTTCTGAGCTTATCAAATAACAATTTCAATAATTTTTAAAAATGTTAGATTTTTATTATTTTTTAAGTGATTTTTTAAAGTTTGTAGTCCTTCCTGTACAAGGCTTTAAACTGGCTCAGAACAGAGCCATATTATAACAATATTAATTATTAAGTAATACGTTTTAAGCATGAACTAAAACGTTGACCAAATTTGCTGGATAAAGAAGAGCCAAGCCTTAGGCTAAATTAAATAAAATTTTTATGAAAACTAATTTGCTATAAAAACATGTTTTCTTATGATATTTAAAGCTATTGCAACATTTTGTTGTTTTTGATATAAAGTTTAAGGCTATTTTCATATGATAAATTAAACAATTTCTATAATGTATTAGTTTGAGTTTTAAGTTTTGCTTATAATATTATTCTCTAGGCATAATAACTAAATTTTATGTACTTCTTTTTAGAGATGTGATAAACCTTAAACTTAACGCATTGGCTAGATCCATGAAACGTACAACCAAAAATGATTGTTGATTTTGCAGTTAAATTCATTATTTCTTAATTAATTTTATTTAATACAACAATTTCTGTTAATATATCGGTTTATCTATTGTTGCGTTACCAGAGCAGTTGAAATCTATAAGTTGTTAAATTCCTAAATTAAATTATAAGTCTAGACCTCTAAATCTAGTCCTCGAACAGGCTAATCCGTCAACTAAAAATTGAAAAAGTTTTTATTTCGATTTTGGACATTCCCATGCGCATAATTTTCTCTGTTCCTTTTTTTCAGAGTTCGGAAATAGCAGTCAACACTTTCGGGTTGTCTAATGGAATGTAAAATGTCAAATTGCAGACCAGATTTTCTCGCTCCAATTGGAATAAAAAGAACACATAATGTTGCACAGTATCATTATTGAAGAGCATGCGCTGATGAACACAACAGATCTGCCTGCGGGATATCCGTGCGTATCATGTTAAATTGGGTTTAATTTTCGCTAATAAATGCTTAATACTAAACTCAAACTCTTGTTCTGTTTAACGCACTTTAACAAACTTCGCTAAGCAACTTTTAAAACTCTTTCAATTTGCGAACTCCTTTGCCCAATTTAATGTAATGCATCGGTGCCTTAGGCCTTGTTAAGAACAGACTTTTGCATAAGCAGACGAATGCTGGCAGGCATCTGGCAGACGCATTCGCATTATAATTTGCCACTCGCACACACACACACACACACATGTACACGCACATATATACACGCACCCAACGCCACACTCACCCACACACACACACGTACCTTTTGTGCGCCTGTCTTCCGCCTGTCAATGACAATAGCCGAAAGTGTGCCAAAAAACCAGCCAAAGACTTTGTTAACTTCTTCCACTTTCTGCCCCTTCTGCTCCTCCCACACTCAGCCATGGAATTCCTTCGTGCCGCCCGTGGTTGGGTTGGGGAAAATTGTGTGAAAAATTCAAATCGCTTTGGCGCTGGCAGCTCTTTGGCTCAGTTGCCGTTTATGTCAGGCATAATTTAAGCCCGGTTAGGCTTCTGGACAACAATGCCGGCCACTGCTTGGGCCCGATTGGGGCCAGAAGCTAAGCTCTGGCCTGCCCCTTGACCCTGACGCCCAATCGATTTGCAGACCCAAGTGCCACACTTGACTTGGCCGCCGCACGGCCATTTCCAAATTTTCACACTGTGCACAGTGTGACAAGCTACATAAATTGAGGGCTCGATCGGGTGTGAACTTATCAAGGTTAATTGCAAGCAACCAAAATTGGTAGCTGTCGTGCAAATACCTTGCTAATTCCATGAAGAATGTGAATGACACATTCAGTGCAATGGGCGGATATTCAACCATTTCAATAAAGAAGCAACAATGATTTGGTTTAAAATAAAAATATATTTTAAGGTAGTCCCAGCTCTAAAGCATGCCTAAGTTGGATCTAATCATATGTTTTTACAAGAGTTTGCATGTAGCTTGACCCAAAACCTGAGTTCATGTATGTGAAAAAACCTCATTTACAAACCGAACCTTAAGCCAGTTAGTTGATTTGAACCATCAACCTAACCGGCAACAGTTTTTTGCAGTCCTGGTAACAATATTTCATAGCTGAGCTGCGCCTAAATGCCGTAAGATCATTTATTGGGGCTTCAAGGTAATTATTGTGCAACTTAATAAAGTAACAAATACATAAATGAGAAAGGTCTCATTAAATACGCTGACGTGAGCACGTGATTCCTTTAAGATCCAGTAGTTCGACTTGTTATCAGGAATGGATAAAAAATTCCTAGTAAATGCGTTAAAGCAAATATGGAATTGTTAAAATAAAGATAAGACTAAATTATGTCAATATGTAAGAGGTCTTTTAATTTTCTGATCAAGTGTGTATCATTTATATGTATAAACTAGCGGGTACAACTCGGCCTTGCCCGTGGCATGAATGTTATAAAATAAATGTTCTCAAAAATCTTTGAAAATGATTTTGAAATTGATCGGACGGTTAACAAACAACTTTTTCCGCCAATTTACCACTGTTACGGGTGGAATTTCCCAAATCGTTGAAACCCGTATTCATTATATTCTTATGTACATAGAGCTTTGAAAATAAGTTTCAAGCAAATCGGGGGAAAAAAAACATAAACCAAAATCGCATTTCTACCGAATAAGTTTGAATTCTGCGAAAAGTGTGATACACGTCTCAAATGATTTTTCTTATAGATCTCTGGAATCGAATTTGAGTGCGAAACGCCAGCCACCAAATCTTTGACCTCCATTTCCACCAAGGAGGAATGGATTTTCCTAAAAGTGTGAAACACCCCTCAAATGAATTTCAACAAAGATCTTTGAAAATAATATTGAGGCCGATCGGATAGTAAACAAAAAAGTTACAAACAAACGTTTTTCGCGATTTTTCCACACTTGCGGGTGGAATTTCCCGAAACTCCGTCTTAACGTGCACCTACATCACATAAGGTAGCTACAGTGAAAATTTTAGCTTCCTAGCTCTTACGGTTTAAGCTGTGCGTTGATCACCAATCAGTCAGTCAAGAAGTCAATCAGTACAAACATTTTTATATATAGAGATACTATAACAGAGCCCAACAAATTTTTTTTTCTTGTATTAATTTTTTATTGTATTATTAATTACTTTCGGGTTAAGTGAAAAATTCTGAAAAATTCATTTGAGGAACAGAATTTGAGGAATAATAATAGCTTCTGGCTATATATGGCCTCCATAGGAAAAATAATTCTTAACTTGAGTTATTATATATATTATTCTCAAGGTTTACGATTAGATTTCCATGGTATATTTATATATTCAAGTTGTGAAGGTAGGCTTTAATAGCATGCTGGTAGGTTTAATTGCATGTGGTTTGCGTAAAAGCGTAAAAACGTGTTTATACAACGCGTTTATAAAAATGGGAAATTTGATGCTAAAAATAGATTGTTACTTAACTATATGTATATGCGAAGTCGCCTTCAATTTTCTGATCAAATGTGTAACATGTACAGACCATATGAAAGACCCTATGAAAGGCCCTACGACAGACCCTATAAGAACAGAAAATAAGCAATTGCAGATTTGATTACAAATGTCCAGTGAGCTATTATAAAACGCACATTTTAATTTTAATATCTAATTTGTGCATTTAAAGATTTGTTTACAATAAGATTTCTATAAAACATTTAGATACTGAAATTGTGAGGGTATTTAAGTCTTCCACGCATTGTTGTTCACGCAAAATTCCTATAAATACCCTGTAGCTGAGTTCTGTTCTCAGTAGTTCGCAAATAGAGACGTTGCGAGATGAGGCAAGCTGTCATCCTTTTGGCATTCGTCTGTGCCCTGGCCTATGTGAGCACCGCTCAGGCCGAGTGCTGCCGGGCATCGTTGACCCTGTCATATGGCGTGCAAGGAGGCACCTGTGCTGATGCTGGTGGACACAGTGGCACACGGGGCTGCACGATAACCATTTGTGCCGATGGTAAGGCTCAAATTGGCACCTTTTGTGGTCGTGGATCCTGTAATTTCCTTGGCTGCGCCTGCAAAAATGGCTGCATTAGAGGCAATTGGAAGGAAAGTTTCCGTGACATTAACAAACATCTGAAGCTCTCGGTTACGGATGCCAGTTGGAATACATAAGTTGCGGAAATCTTTTATCAAATTGTATTATATTCAAACGCTTTTTTAAATTATTAACATATATGCTGGAATAATCCATAAATAAATCAGATAGTTTTTATTTTTTTCGCCACGACGAACCCTAGATTAATAGGTTAACTTATTAAATTTCAATTTTAATCGGCTAACTCGTTAACTAGGTTAAATAAATATTCTCTCTTCAACAAAGTGAAATGTTCATTATAATAAACAATTATATTATTCAGCATGAGGCTTATAATTAGCGTGAGCTTTCATATGAAATTAAATGAAAACATTTTCTTGAACGCTATTCAGATTTCTTGCAGCTGCTTTTCATGCTGCATGCAACCAGGTGGCAAGCTTCTAAGTGCAGCACCATTTATTTCTCAATGCTTATAGAAACTAAAACAATTTGTTGTAGCTGCAATTCAAGGCAATTTGATTGCACTTTTTCCGGCAATTCATAAGCATAAAGAGCATAATGTTTGAGCGTGTTGTGTGTGTGCGGGTGAGTGTGTGTGTGTGTGTGTGTGTCTGGGTGTGCGGGTGAGTGTGTGTGTGTGTGTCTGGGTGTGCGGGTGTGTATAGTCGTTGCACTTATCCTTTCACTTTGTTGCGCTATTGAGCTTTTTCAATAGCTTTCACAAATAGAAATAATTAACTATTTATTTTTTGTGTTCAAAATTGTTTTTATATTTCTTAAAGTTACGAGAAGCAGGCAGACCCGAATTGGTCTGTGCTTATTATTTAAGAACAATAGTTTATATATAGGCAAGCGAACCCGAATTAGTACGTGCCAATTTTAGCGAAGCGACAATTATTAGTTATAATTTTGAGTAATGCAAGTGGCCGATGCGTACCAAATGCATGAAGCGAACTAACTTAACTAACTCGATGCGCAGCATCGAGGCCTTCGCATAAGTAAAGCTAGGGCAACAAAACGATCGTTACAGCGAAGAGCGGCAGCTCTATGTAAATGAATTCTTAAGAGCGAAATTTAGGCAATTGCTTTGCAGAGCGAGTATTATAAGATAAAATTAAGATGCTGCTCTTATCAGTTGCGAGGTCGCTCCAGTTGTTTTGGCTGCGTAAACAGACATTCTCCCCCCGTTGAAAGGCATGGGCTTTCAACAGATTCCTTGATGGGCAATAGGCATAACTTGTTTGCAGCTCTTCTCGTTTCTCCTGTTGCGGTGCGCAAAATGGCTCCTCGAGCGACTCCTGGCCTGGTTTCGGAGTACGCCATTTGGAGCGCTGCTGAAGCAGTGTTAAGTTTTCTTCACGCCAGCGAGACGAAAACAGTTGTTGGAGGTATGTTGCGTTGCGTTGCCAACCATCCATACGATTGAATTGAAGGTGCGTCACATCAGGTTCAACGAACGATGAGATGGGTCCACCAATCAAGAAATGAGCTGGAGTGAGCACATCTAGATCTGCTGGATCTTCCGAAAGAGGAAACAATAGCCTGGAATTAATTATCGATGCTATGTGGCAGACTAGGGTGCGAAACTCTTCGAAGTTGAGAACACAAGATCCAACAGAACGATAAAAATGATGTTTCGCTGTCTTCACTGCTGCTTCCCAAAGGCCGCCAAAATGCGGTGAACGAGGAGGTATAAATTTCCAATCAATGGAATCAGCCATGCAAAATTTATGCACTGACTCAATATGATTGCGACTTATGAATAGACGCTTGAGATCCAGAAGCTCGTTTTTGGCGCCGACAAAGTTGGTAGCGTTATCCGACCATATCTGAGATGGCCTGCCTCGAGTCGATATAAACCTCTTAAGCGCATTCAAGAATGAAGCTGTCAACAGATCCTTGACTAGTTCCAGGTGAACCGCTTTAGTCGCTAAGCAGACGAAGACAGCCATGTAACATTTGACTGGAGCTTTATTTCGTACGTCTGGCTTATAGAAAAATGGTCCACAATAGTCAACACCAGAGACTTCAAAGGCTCGACAAGCAGTCAAACGTTCTTTGGGCAGATCAGCCATTATATGCTCTATTAATTGAGGCTTGGCACGAAAGCATCTCACACATTTTCCAACCACCTTGGATACGGTCTTCCTTCCACCAATCGGCCAATACTGCAACCGAATATGAGCAAGAAGTGCCCGTGGACCAGCGTGTAAGTCCCGATTGTGAAACCGTGTGATGACTGAGTCTGTGATGGGATGGTGACACGGGAGAATTATTGGATGGCGAGCGTCGAAATCCAGCGAAGAGTTTTTCAAGCGCCCATCAACTCTAAGAATGCCGAAGTCATCCAAAAAAGGGTTAAGTGATGCGATACAACTGGACGGTTTAACAACTCTTCTCGTTTGCAATGATTTGATCTCTTCCCACAGGTGTGCTCTCTGGACGAGCCTTAGTAAGAGTTGGGTCCCATGTTGTATATCAGACACTGTTAGTCCAGGATGCCTGCTTCTGTGTATGAATTTATAAATATATCCGAATATACGCTGCATTGTATCAAATGAGTTGACGTATTTACAAGTGGCAGTTATATCAACGAAGGGAGATGACGCAATAAGGACCCTTTTTTTAAGTTCGAGTTCTGTCCTTTCTAAAAAGCAAGAAGCAGGCCAGTCCAATTTGTTTTTAACTAGAAATTCTGGGCCGTTGAACCACAGTGACGATTGATCTAATTCACTGGGCGTAGATCCTCTCGGGAGTATATCTGCCGGGTTGAGTGAAGTAGGCACGTAACGCCATTCCATGCCATTAGTTAGCTCTTGAACTGCTGTGACGCGATTAGCCACAAACACATTGAGCTTGCAGGGCTCGGTCCTTATCCAGGAAAGGCATACAGAAGAATCCGACCAACAGTAGAATTTTCCATCGAACAGATTCATTTTAGATATCTCACGCATGAGATTAGAAAATAAGACGGCGCCACAGAGCTCTAGCTTTGGAACTGTGATTGTTTTCAGAGGAGCTACACGCGATTTGGAACACAACAACTGACAACTAGCTGATGTTCGTCGAGAAAGGACGTAGGCACAGGCCCCATATGCTTCGATGCTGGCGTCACAGAAACCGTGAACTTCTAACTCTGCTGCCTTCTCAAAACTGCAGCAAAGATCATGCCAAGCTGTTGCTAGTGATGATGGCAAGCTCTCGTCCCACTCAAGCTTCTCCTTCCAGATCTGCTGCAAAAAGATTTAAGCCTTGGCAATTACCGGCCCTATGAGTCCAAGCGGGTCGTACAAGCGAGCTATGGTCGATAGTATTGATCTTTTGGATGGTTTAGATATCTGCTGAATGGACGAAAAAGAAAACAACAACCGATCCGACGCTGAGTCCCAAGCGAGTCCAAGAGTTTTGGTGATGTCGCTACCATCATCAAACTTTAGAGAAGATTCTCTGTCCTCTACGGGTATCCCTTTCAGTACAGCAGCATTGTTTGACCACCACTTTCGCAACTTGAAGCCCCCACTTGCCAAGATTCCAGCCGTCTGATTAAGAATTTCCTTTGCTTCCTGAATTGAATCACCCCCTGAAATGAGGTCATCAACGTAGAAGTCACGCTGCAAAATCCGAGATCCAGTTGGAAAATTAGTTTCCTCATCCATAGACAGCTGATGCATAGCACGGATAGAGAGGAATGAAGCTGGCTTTGTTCCGTATGTAACTGTATCCAGCTTAAAAATCTTTATATCCTGTTCTGGCGAGTCTCGCCACAGAATGCATTGGAGAAAATCATCCGGTGCTGAAACGCGTACGCAGCGATACATTTTTCCAATATCTCCTGTTAGGGCGATCGGAAAATTACGAAAGCGAAGAAGGATATGAAACAGCGAGCTTTGAATAACAGGTCCAGTCATCAATAGTTCATTTAATGAATAACTTGACGAGGTAGCTGCTGAGCCGTCGAAAACGACTCGCAATTTTGTCGTTGAACTGTCTTCTTTAAAGACACAGTGATGAGGAAGAAAGTATTGACAAAGTCCTATAGACTCTGGAGCAACAGGCGACATATGACCAAGATCCAAATATTCCTTTAGAAAGTTTGAATATTGAATCTTTAGATCTGGACGATTTTGTAGTTTGCGTTCCAGGGTCAGGAGCCGACGAAAGGCTTGTTGGTATGACGTCCCCAGACATTCCAAACTTCGCTTGAAGGGTAAACGAACTGAATATTGGCCACTAGGCAATCTGATATGAATCTTTACGAAATGTTCTTCACAGATGTTTTCTTCCTTTGAAGTGGTAGGTGTACTTTCCAAGCAGGATTCTATCTCCCAAAATCTTCGAACCAATTCATCAGCACGTTCTTCAGAACTTGACTCAAGTTTGCCCGCAGTATGCTTTGCCATTAACATAGAACCACTCAAGCGCGGTCCGCCTCCAGAAACTACCCAACCAAGCCGTGTTTTTTGAAGACACGGTAGTCCTGGGAGAAGCCTTATCTGGCCGACGCTGAGAAGGTCGTAAAACAGGCTAGCTCCAAGTAGCAAGTCCACGCGTTGAGGTTTAAAGAAAGACGGATCTGCAAGTTTTATGTTATCGGAAATGTTCCAATTCGTCGTGTTGATAGTAAAACTCGGTTGACTATCAGTTATGTTAGGCGCTACCAGAGCTGTAAGGCATGTTGAGTATTCAGAGACTTGAGACTGTATTGTGATAGTGACCGTGTTTCCTTCTGTTTCAAAACGAGAATCTCCTAGGCCAGAGACAATGGCTGAGGACTTGTGCTTCTCTAGCTGAAGCTGTTGAGCAAGGCGCGACGTTATAATGTGAAGCTGAGAACCAGAATCCAAAAGGGCACGACAAGGTATCAAAGTGCCGGAGCGATTTTTAACAAAGATCATAGCCGTAGCCAAGACGACAACATCACTACTGAAATACTGGGCAACAAGAGATGTGGAGGTAGATGGCGATGACTTAGCGAAAGAGGCATGGGCTATCGGCGATGAATTTGCAGGCTCAGTCAGCTGACCAGACGGAAATACCGAATTATTTAAATGCAGCAGCGAATGATGTTTCGCCCCGCAGGTCCGACAGCATCCAGAGCTGCATGATCGCAGTTGATGACCTTTCTTTAGGCAATTCAAGCACAATGCAACTCGTTTTGCCTCCCTAAGCCGTAATGCAGGGGTCAAATTTCCAAATCGAGAACAATTATATATATTACAAGCGGGTATAACCCGACTTTGCCCGTGGCACGTATGATATAAAATCAATGTTCTCAACAAAATTTGATATGATTTTGAAACTGATCGGATGGTAAACACATAACTTTCATACAAACATTTTCCGCCAATTTACCACTGTTGCGAGTGGAATTTCCCAAATCGCTGAAACACGCATTCATTACATTCTTATGTAGAGCTTTGAAAATAAGTTTGAAGCAAATCAGACACAATTTAAAACTTCGCACAAAAAATCTCTGAGTCGCATTCCACCCGAAAAAGTTTGGATTCTGTGAAAAGTGTGAAACACGTCTCAAATGATTTTTCGTATAGATCTTTGGAATCGAATTTGAGCGCGAAACGCCACCCACCAAATTTGTAACCCCCATTTCCACCAAGGAGGAATGGGTTTTTCGAAAAGTGTGAAACACCCCTTAAATTAATTTGAACAAAGATCTTTGAAAATAAGTTTGAGGCCGATAGGATGGTAAGCAAAAAACTTCCATACAAACGTTTTCCGGCAATTTACCACTGTTTCGGGTGGAATTTTCCAAATCGCTGAAATACGTATTTATTAAGTTCTTATGTAGAGCTTTGAAAATAGGTTTGAAGCAAATCGGACACAACTTAAAACTTCGCCCAACAAATCTTTAAATCGCATTCCCCCCGAAGAAGTTTGAATTCTGCGAAAAGTGTGAAACACGTATCAAATGATTTTTCTTATAGATCTCTGGAAATGAATTTGAGCGCGAAATGTCACCCACCAAATCTTTGACCTCCATTTCCACCAAGGAGGAACGGATTTTCCTAAAAGTGTGAAACACCCCTCAAATGAATTTGAACAAAGATCTTTGAAAATAATATTGAGGCCGATCGGATAGTAAACAAAAAAGTTACATACAAACGTTTTTCGCGATTTTTCCACACTTGCGGGTGGAATTTCCCGAAACCCCGTCTTAACGTGCACCTACATCACATAAGGTAGCTACAGTGAAAATTTCAGCTTCCTAGCTCTTACGGTTTAAGCTGTGCGTTGATCACCAATCAGTCAGTCAAGAAGTCAATCAGTACAAACATTTTTATATATAGAGATACTATAACAGAGCCCAATACATTTTTTTTTCTTGTATTAATTTTTTATTGTATTATTAATTACTTTCGGGTTAAGTGAAAAATTCTGAAAAATGCATTTGAGGAATAATAATAGCTTCTGGCTATATACATATGGCCTCCATAGGAAAAATAATTCTTAACTTGAGTTATTATATATTTTATTCTCAAGGTTTACGATTAGATTTCCATGGTATATTTATATATTCAAGTTGTGAAGGTAGGCTTTAATAGCATGCTGGTAGGTTTAATTGCATGTGGTTTGCGTAAAAGCAGGTCGATTTATTATCTGAAACGTGTTTATACAAAGCGTTTATAAAAATGGGAAATTTGATGCTAAAAATAGATTGTTACTTAACTATATGTATATGCGAAGTCACCTTCAATTTTCTGATCAAATGTGTAACATGTACAGACCATATGAAAGACCCTATGAAAGACCCTACGACAGACCCTATAAGAACAGAAAATAAGCAATTGCAGATTTGATTACAAATGTCCAGTGAGCTATTATAAAACGCACATTTTAATTTTAATATCTAATTTGTGCATTTAAAGATTTGTTTACAATAAGATTTCTATAAAACATTTAGATACTGAAATTGTGAGGGTATTTAAGTCTTCCACGCATTGTTGTTCACGCAAAATTCCTATAAATACCCTGCAGCTGAGTTCTGTTCTCAGTAGTTCGCAAATAGAGACGTTGCGAGATGAGGCAAGCTGTCATCCTTCTGGCATTCGTCTGTGCCCTGGCCTATGTGAGCACCGCTCAGGCCGAGTGCTGCCGGGCATCGTTGACCCTGTCATATGGCGTGCAAGGAGGCACCTGTGCTGATGCTGGTGGACACAGTGGCACACGGGGCTGCACGATAACCATTTGTGCCGATGGTAAGGCTCAAATTGGCACCTTTTGTGGTCGTGGATCCTGTAATTTCCTTGGCTGCGCCTGCAAAAATGGCTGCATTAGAGGCAATTGGCAGGAAAGTTTCCGTGACATTAACAAACATCTGAAGCTCTCGGTTACGGATGCCAGTTGGAATACATAAGTTGCGGAAATCTTTTATCAAATTGTATTATATTCAAACGCTTTTTTAAATTATTAACATATATGCTGGAATAATCCATAAATAAATCAGATAGTTTTTATTTTTTTCGCCACGACGAACCCTAGATTAATAGGTTAACTTATTAAATTTCAATTTTAATCGGCTAACTCGTTAACTAGGTTAAATAAATATTCTCTCTTCAACAAAGTGAAATGTTCATTATAATAAACAATTATATTATTCAGCATGAGGCTTATAATTAGCGTGAGCTTTCATATGAAATGAAATGAAAACATTTTCTTAAACGCTATTCAGATTTCTTGCAGCTGCTTTTCATGCTGCATGCAACCAGGTGGCAAGCTTCTAAGTGCAGCACCATTTATTTCTCAATGCTTATAGAAACTAAAACAATTTGTTGTAGCTGCAATTCAAGGCAATTTTATTGCACTTTTTCCGGCAATTCATAAGCATAAAGAGCATAATGTTTGAGCGTGTTGTGTGTGTGCGGGTGAGTGTGTGTGTGTGTGTGTGTCTGGGTGTGCGGGTGTGTATAGTCGTTGCACTTATCCTTTCACTTCATGCGCATAATGAAGAGCACTTTACGCTTATGAAAGCGATGGCTAAAAAACGGGCAGCAAAATAAACAAATAAACAAACAAATAGAAAAAAAAGGAAAAACACATAATCAGAAGAAGGAAGAGTTCTTGCGAGGAAACCGAAGACTTAATACCCTAGCCAGAAGCTAGCAGGTGTGATCCATATTTGTGGAATACTTAGTTATAGAATGGTCTTTGCCAAAACGCCGCAGATTGAATACCCTTGCCGAAAACTACCAGATGTGCTCCATATTTGTAGATATACAATTGTAGTTGCTAAGGAACCGAATACTGAACACCCTCGAATACGTAGCTATACAAATGTTACCTACAAAAATAAAATTTTCAAACGAATCTCCCCAACTGTGCCAAATGATAAGTTATTGCTCTTATATACATATATAAAAATCAAAAAACAAATTGTTTCTCAACTAAAGGTTTATTGTTCGTCCGATTGTTCCTATAAAAGTTATTTCCTTGTACTGGCAGCAAGCGAGTGTGGTTTTTAATCAAGAGAATGATTTGCAATGCCCGTGTTCTTCGCATTCTATATTCTTCTCTGTCTTTTAATACTGTTAGTTAACACTGAACACTGAACTGAACGTTATACAACACACTCGGGCCATGCTCGGGCTGCTTTCAGCAGCAACCCTTATACAAAAACGGACAGCAATATTGAAAACCAGTGGCTTTTATCAAACTCTCAGTTTATTACCAAGATTTAATCGTTAAAATTCAAGTATAATAATAATAATGACAATAATTAATAGGATTTTCGACATATATTACTATATTAAAGCTTATGAATGTCAGTTTGATCAAGATATTTGGATCGTTTGATCGTGCCTTTGCCAGCTATATAATTTAGCATGCCTTAATTTGGACTATATTGTAGGTAAAAGCTAAAAGCCTTTAAATACCCTGTACCTTAGCTGATTTCTTAGTTGTTCTCAACTAGGAACGTTGCGAGATGAACCGGCCCTGGCCTACGTGGGCAGCGGGGCTTTTAACAGCTATAGGGCAAGAAGGTTTTTGTTTTTTTAATAAAAAAAACTCAGCTATTAACAAAAGGTTCCCATGAAAGCATTATTATATAGTGATCTAATACGTGTTTATATGTTGATAGCAAAGCACTTGATTTGTGAGTTTGGTTAGTATATTTTATTTAAAATTTAAATATATATATCAGACTTGAATTAGTTGTAGTTGCTGTTAAGATTTTGTCTACATGTTAGGACACTATAGAAAAGTACTTATAAATAACAAGTTTGATCAAGATACCGAAAAATCGTAGCTTTATAATATAGTTGTTCGATTCGACCAACTGCGATGGGCTGCAGAAAACTAACGAATCACTGTGAACTTTAATCAAGATATCTGCAAAATAAAAACCGAGGGATCAAGACAAGAATATTATACATCATAAGCTCGGCCATAAATTGTGTTTAAATCATAGTACCCTGTGCATAGGGTATAAAAACAAACGTCAACGAGCAAACGACGATTCGCATTAAGGTGGCAGGATCTCGTGTGGGCTTAAGCAGCGCCACATTTTCCACTCTTAAGACTATATACACACAAACGCACATACACACGCACACGCACACAACTCTGTTTGAAATGACGCGTCGTGCGTGCAAAGGACATAAGCAGTGACTGCAAAAACTGAAGGACCGCCCACAATTCAACAGCCTTGGCTACTATTTGCACATTGAGGCTGCGGCTCCAAATGAAACGCAAACAGGCAAGAACGCTGCGGCTGGCGGCTCGAGGCTGTGCCTTTGCTTGGCGCCTTTCAATTGACGGCCACGCCTCTTCACTGAAAATAAGTTTTAATTTCACTTTCGACGCCGCCGACCATTTGCTCATTTAATGCAAACGTGCTTTGGCCACAAGGCCACACGGCATTTGGCTTGCAGGCTCTCGTTTTTTTATTTTTTTTTATTTTGATGTGTTTATGTATTTACAACAACACATAAATCATATGGCTGTGTGTGTATGTGTGCGGGTGTGAGCATAAGTGGCTTTAGCCAAGCGTGATGCCTGCCCCCCACCCCCTCGCCTGCGCTGTTTGGCTCCAAGTGAAACAGTAAACAGCTGCGAGATAAATTGCTCATCTGCTCGACCTCGACGCACGTTCCCCTCACCTCCTTCCCACTTCCATGGTGGCTTGGTTTCTTGCCCAACTGCGGCTCTGTGTCAACGCCGAGTTGAAGTGTTAAGTACATAAAACCCACCCATACATTGCGCTTATCCATAATGATGACCTTACTTATGACTTGAATTCGTGCGCTGGCCAGCGCTGCGTATACGTAATGGGCATAAAAATTCAACTGCTTGCACACACGCTTTGCTCAGATACAAATATATATATATATATGTATACATATATGATGTGTATATAAAATTGGATTTGCTGTTGCGCCAACTTTAATTTGTCAGCACAAATGTTGACTGTTGCTCAGAATTGAATGAAGTTTGGTTAATAACTCGATAGGGTTTGAGTTTTGTGTGGAAAAGTTTATGAGTATCGGGCAAATAAAAGTTTCGTAAGCTTCACAGTGCATGAAACGGTTGCTCGTTCCTGATGACGGCTTTCAAGTAGCATTGCATATATTGGAGATAAAAGACGTAATTAAAACATATAGGTATAAGCCAGGAACTAACATCGGCCAAAACTCAAAATTATTCGATATAATAGTTATATCTTTCTATTTATATCAATACATATTTATCTGATATTTTTATTTCTTTATTTTTATAAAACTAATTCAATTTATACTTTAGTTAGTTAATGTCGCAAATTAAAAGCGCTCCCCACGAATGCTATCCTTTTCCTGGTATTAATATTCAACGCCATAATGAGGTTGAAGTATTTTCCGGAAGCGTGGAAAATTTCCATCGTGACCATGATCCACAAGCCTGGCAAGCCGGAGGACGACCCCGGCTCATATCGACCGATTAGTCTCCTGCCTGCACAATCCAAGGTCTGGGAAAGACTTGTGGCAGCAAGACTTACGGCCTTTGCAGAGTCACGGCATCTAATTCCTGGCCACCAGTTTGGCTTTCGCGCTGGACACGGAACCACGCAGCAGCTACATAGGGTCATCAACCACGTTCTGGAGGCATTTGATAAAAAATTGTACTGTGTGGCGACTTTTGTCGATGTCAGCTAGGCATTCGACCGTATCTGGCACCTAGGGCTACTGGCAAAACTGAAAAGTGGACTGCCCTCGCCCTACTTCACCCTGATCCGATTCTACTTGGAGGGTCGTTCTTTCAGGGTGAAAGTTAGGGCGGAGCGGTCCCCCACACATTACATCCAAGCTGGCGTCCCGCAAAGTAGTGTACTAGGGCCACTTCTATTTTCGTTCTTCTCCGCAGATATGCTTCAGACGCCCATGCCCTCGGCCTGCCTTCGCGCTCACTTCTAATGGCCTCATATGCCGACGACGTCTGCGCAATGGTCAGCGTCAGGTCCCCAGTTGTTGCTGCAGATGCTGTGCAGGACTTTCGCCAGCCACATTAAAGGAGCTGTGCAACGCTGTCGAAATAAGCTGACCAAGTTAAACTGGCTCCTCAACCCCCGCAGCAAACTTTCCCTTGGAAGTAAACGGCTTGTTTATTTACAAACTGTGGCACCCGATATGCCATTCAGATATGGGGCTTGGCTGCTCCATCCAACAGAAAAAGAGTTCAATCTCTCCAAAACAAAACTCTGCGCAGGATGGCAGGAGCCCCATTTTACGTGCGCAACAGCGTTCTACACAGAGACCTGAGGATCCCCTGGGTTGAAGAGCTAGCCACGTACGCTAATAGGCTCGCCAGCAACCTTCAAGGTGCCCATCCTATCAGGAGGTTAAGGAGGAGAACATTTGCCCACATGCAACCCACCCAACTCCACCAACAACGCCCACCTATCCGCAGGGCTACGCGGCAATAATATAGACAGAAAATAGAATAACGAAACAAGTTTTTAAATTGTAAAAACATGGCGACTTAACAAAAGACATCAAATGGTGCATAAGGCAAAAGAGTCCTTAAAACCCACTTATTAAATAAATAAAAAAAAAAAGTTAGTTAATGTAATGTAAGTGCTCCTGTTGTTAGCAAATTTCACCCAAAACTGAGAAAAATTGGTGGAAAAAAGTTACTTTTTGTTAAGCATACGATCGGCTTTAAACACTTTCTACACTTTTTGGGAAATATCCACCTGTCCTGAGCAGAAAATGAAGGATGAAGGTTAAATGAGTGCAGGTTCAAGTTTCGTTACGCTGACTTTTCGCCTATTTTTGTTATATGAATCGATTGAGGAAAATTGCTTAAATTGGTACGTTCTACATCCTACTAACCCACACAATAACCCGAAACTCCTTTGCCTGTTGCCCAACTTGGACAATATATATATTAAATGCTGGAAAGATTTTTCATTTCATATGAGGGCTTAAATTGTGAAACCTTAAGCCTTACAGTACAGGCCTTTGGCTAGAACATCACAATTTATAATCTGTACAAGAGATTCCAGCGCGTAACCTCATTGTTTCATGCTAATGTAAAATGATTTGCAATTGATTATTTAACAAATTGTTTGCCATTTGCTGCTTTGATAAACTGCTTTTAATGATTATTGAGCTAAATATTCTGTGGTTTGCCTGGCCGAATGATTCGTTGGCCACAGTGAGGCCGAAAACAATTAACATAAATGATGGATGGCTCACTAATGAAATTGTTAATGCTGTGAGACAAACACATCAAGGCCAACTAAACATTATAATTATTATAAATATAATAAATCGATTATAATTACTTCAGACTATTATCAAATTGGACATGGAGAGAGTGATTCGAATTTCTCGCTTACTTTGGTAACTAATCAGCAAATTTGATATGAAAATTCAAAGAAATTTGCAAAAACTCTGCAAACGGCATATGAGAAATGACCAATCAATTAAGCTTGACTTCATTGAATTCATTTGTTTGCTACGTAATGGAATTGCAACATGAATAATAACTATGTGTATGCAGACAATACTTCGGCAATTTGCCATAATCTATCCGCAACTTGTTAACTGACTCCGGACGTGGTCTTTTGACCAGACAGTGCAGGCAGCTACAAGTATATTTTTATTAGCATTCCATGAGGCTACATCAGCTCACTCCAGCGTATACCCTGTTCGGGTTAAATCAGGTATACTACATTGTCCGGTTAATGCTTGTTAAAAATGAACAGAGTTTTTTTCCGAATTATTCAAAATATAAATTACTCGCATCAATATGTCGTCAAAGTCTGATTTTAAATTGTGAAAACTGTTGCAATAATACCAATTTCTTTGAATACAATTTTAATTATAATCCCAATTTATTAATTCTGGAGGATATATTTGTGACTTTTAACAGGGAAAATATAAAAAGGCCAATTTTCTGAATTAATTCTTGGGGTATATCCCAAAGATGTAGAAATTATTATCTACCTATTACAGGGTATCTTAATATAATAATATAAATAATTCTTTACTATTCACGGGGTTTTTGCCTTTTATCTACTTTACTTTACTTTACAGGATATCTCGATAAATGTATTGAAACAACTTTTGACTATTTACTGGTTATTTTCAAATGCTCATTGAATTAATTATCTACTCTTTACAGGGTATCTATTTATGAAATATATAATTTCTTGACTATTTACGGGGTTTTTGTCTATTATCTAATTTCCTTTACTTAACAGGATATCTATATACAAGCATTGAAGCAACTGCTGACTACTTACGGGATTTTACCCTATTTTCGTAGAATTATTTATCTACTTTTTAGAGAGTATCTATCCCTACGGGTTATTTTCTGATGTACGTAGAATTGTAAATCGTCAATCTTATCAATTGTTGACCACTTATGCCCAATCATAGAATTAATGTTATTCTTTCGATACGACATTCCGCACAGGATATCTATCTACATTTCTTAATTTCTAGCAAGGGTATCTGCTAGCTTATAAATCTGTTATTTAACCCGGAACTGTTTTAGCATTGCAGCTGCAATTTCTCATGCCCTTTGCCGGCTGGCTGCTCAATCATGACCAGACATTGGCTGCCACCAGGGAGCACTTTGCCGCTCAAGTGCCAAACAATTTCAAAAATCAACACGAAATGGGAGCAAGGGGCAACGAATGCCACCCGCCACATCCACATCCAGAACGAGTTCCGCTTTCCCAGTTGAAGGTAGCTGCTGCAGCAAGGACCCAATCCATTTTGGGACCAACTGTCAGTGCTGGGTGCTCGGCAATGGCATTGGCAGTCAGCTTTGGTTCAATTAATTAACTTGGCCAAAAAGAAGAAGGTCGAGAGCAGCTCTAATGAATACCAAATGAGCTGCATATCAGCCGGGCATATGTAAAATATCCGCACGGAGACTTGCGATTTATTTGGCGTAATAAATTCGCAGAAAAGTGTCACAAATTTATGGAGCGCCGACAGCCAGCACAGATGACAGATTGCTCTGACTGAGGATGAGGATGCGTTTGGAGCGTTTGGCTAGACAGCGTGGGATTTATGCGCTCAGCTCTGCTCAAGTGGCTAGCCAAGCTTGGTCTCCCACTCGCGCGTTCTCTCTCTCTCTCTCTCTCTCTCTCTCTCTTCCTTTTGGTAAATTTTAATGTGAGCTTTGTAAGATGTGGCCAGGTAACGCTGGCTCCGCCATCTTATTCGTTTCAATTTACATATAATGCTGCGCATTCCATATCCTTAGGCCCTGTTACCTTTTTACCCCGCCCCCTCACTACCACCATTCCATATAAATGATGTGTCAGTTTGCGTTGCTTGCTGCGTTTTTATTTCCGACTCGCTTTTACTCATTTTATGCTTCAGCGATGCTGCTCACTTGACACCGACGTCGCCGTCGCTTTGCCGGCTTTTGGTTTTGTGGTAGAAAAAAAGCCAGTAAGAGTACTCAAGCTGAGGGTGTCCGACTAACAGATACCCTGTACCCAGCTGAGTCATCGTTACGTACATTTGAGCTCCTTTTTAAAAATGCCAAATTTGGTTGTTATCGATTTCGGCAAGACGATGGGTGTTATCGATAATTTGTCATTGGAGAAACTTCATTCAAAATTCGAAGTCCTTAAATCTATGAGATAGACCTAAATAAGAGAAGTCTGCTATCGGTTTTGGGAAAATGTTGAGTTATCGATCATTTAAAATAAATCAGCTCTGTACATATCACAGGAAAAAATTCAACAATAATTTGATGTCTATAGCCTTGGCGTCTTTCAATCTGAGAGACATGCTTAGCCACAAAAGGTTCTTATCGACTTTTACCGATTTAGGCAAGATGATGGATTTTATCGATAATTTGCCATGGGACTAACTACATTAAATATTCAACGTCTTTTTATCTACGAGAAAGACTTAAGTAGTAGAAGACAGTTATTGACTTTTGGGAGAATGAAGAAAGTTATCGATAATTTAAATTAAACCTGCTCTGCTGTACCAAATAGCCTTGACATATGCAGCTCTTTAGGTCTAGAAGACATTTTAAACAAAGGACTCTTATCGATTTTTGACTAAGATAACAAGTTATCGATCATTTGAGAAACCACATTCAAAACGAGCTGTTTAGCATTGATAGACTCAAGAAGTCAGAGATGCCTTCTTTCACCTGTTACATACATTAACACAACTTGATATATACCCTTATTACCCATTAGATGGGTACAGGGTAGAGACTCCCCAGCTGCCCCTCCTACTCCACCAATTTCCGAACAAATGGCAGGTAAGCCCAGGCGCCGCCCAGAACTGGCGTGCGCGCGAGCGCAAAAACAGATTACAGTTCAAGAACATGTTTTGATAAGCAGCAATTTAAAACGTGATGCTATTTTTGGTTTACACGAAACCGAAAAACTCGGGACGAAAGACGTCACTCGACAAAGGAGCAGTCGTTGGAGGCAGCGGTGTGGCAGCGAGGAGCTGAGTTAATGGCGGCTGCTGGGGAGCTTAACAAAAGGCTGCCGTTCAAGCAGGTGAGCAGGGTGCCCGCCCAGGTGCGTTGGGGTGAGCGGTGAGCTGCTTCTAATTTCATTTGCTTGCATATTTAGTGGGTGAGCGTTTGTGATGCCGTAACGCCTGATGAGCTATTCAGCACAAGCTTTAATGCAATTTACCTATAAAGATGAAGAACATTTTAATACAGTCTCGATAAGAGTCACTGGAATGTGAGCTAAAACAAACGAATAACTTGAGTGTTGTACAACAACAGCATATTGGCATTGTTAGCATAATTTTGAATACTAATTCAAATTTTGATAAAAGTTATGCAGCACTCACGGTTAAAACTAGCAAATAGCTTAACCATATTTGATAGAAGGAATAATACAATAATAGGGAAATCTCGATTTCCAAAAACAATAAAACTGAAATATCAAATCGATTTTGGAGCTCGAATCATATCCGAAATGGCTACAAGCATTAAAATCAGTTAGGTCTTGGCAATGATAAACAAATTGAGAAGTTCATTTTATAAGGAAATTAAAATTTGGAAATTTTTGGCATAATATTCTAGACTTGCTAATCATAGGCGGAACCTATCTAATTTATTATTACAGACTCTTAACAAAAAGTTTTCTGTTAAAGAACTTAAAAATGTACTCTGATTGCGGCCCATTCAAACATTGATAACAGATGTTTCGGCCTCTATTCAAGGCACTCGCATGTGGGCTTCTAAGTCTATGATGGCGAATCTTTTGTGCTTAAAATTATCAATTGTGAGTGTTAATAATTGAATTGAATTGGAAATGAAAGCAGGGCATTGAGTAGATTTCGTAATAGCTATACAATGTGACAATAAATAACAATAATAATAAATGAAGAGCGAACAGATAGAAAATATCTACGTTTCCAATGAACACGAACGTTGAAAATGTTGAGCGGAGCCGAAAAGAAAGCAGACGATAAAAATAAAATGAATGCCAATTTTTGAAAAATTAATTTACTGTCTCAGAGCTTGGCTCTATATCGATATTCAATGAAAATTGCAACAGAGCCAACGAAGCGGCGCGGAAAAATAAAAAATATGAAAGAAGACACAAAAATGAGGCAAACGATGAACTATCATTGCCATAGCGACGATTAAATACCCTTTCAGGCATATTGTAGATATACATTTAACAAATTTAATTCCCGATTCCCGGTTCCAGTTCATCTAACAGCTAATTGATTTAGTAGTGCGAAGCTGATAATAATTAATATATTCAACCAAGAAAGATTTTATAATATGTTAGCTTAATGTAGATGTTTTGGGATTTTGGCCGATTTTTCCTAACGAACTGTGGGATATAGCCGTGCAAAATGAAACTTGTAACAATTGTAAATTATGAAGAAATAATTAATTTTAATGTAATTAAAATAGATTTAAAACTTTATTTCCTTCCTCGACACAAATTCAAACAACATAATATGACAATACATAAACTCTGCTGTTGAAATTCACCAAGAATATATATATATATCTATACATGCTTATATCAGTTGGCATTATAAGTGTGTATATTCTTGAGTAGTTACCCATTTATAATACTCTCTGCAAGGGTATAAAAATACATGAAAATATACTTAGCAGGGCAAACAGACAGTCAGAGGGCTAGACAGTCAGACAGATGGAGGGCAACAAGATGCCAGCATAAGTCAACGTCGATGTTCTGTTCTGCACTAATGTGCTTTTGCTTCTATACTCGTTCACAATCTGAAAAGAGTATATTGGTTATGTGCACTGTTCGTCCAGTTATCGTTTTTTTTTTGCTTGAGAGTTTTGAATACAATCGCATGTGCGTTTAACAATAAGTACATTTGATAAGGAAAAAACCTTATCATTATGGTTTCCAATGATATGGAGGATCCATCCCTATTAATGCAATTTCGTTCTCTATCGAAGCTAGAGTCTTGAAATATAGAATATATACTCGTGTAAACTATTCTCTGATAAAGGGTTAAGATCATAAGGCTACGCTCACTGGCATATAGGGAAAAATCTAGATCCCATACAGCTTTCAAAAGGGCATACAGATCACTTCTTATGACACCGCCTAAGATCGACAAGATAAAGGCCCAAACGAGTATACGGAAACTATCGATACATCAAAAAAAATTTGGCAAGTAGCCTGTCTTAAGCTGTTCTTGGACAGAGAACGTGTATTGTGCAGTCGTGCAATGTACTAGTTGTTGTTTCCTTTAGTGCCGTTGTTGTTGTTGTTTTCTTTACAGCGACAATCGATTCTCAAGGCATCAATAAGAATGGCAGCGTTAAGGGATCTAAAAATTCCCAACAATAACTTTTCATTTGAAGGATAAGCGCAAAGTGGCAGCATTTCTACTGTCCTTGATGCCTCTCGTCCTCCCACACCAGCCCTGCTGCTGCGGCTGGATGCTGCTCATTTTGCAGACAAGAAGCATTTGTAATAACTGTCATAAGCGAAATTGGTGTTATCCTGTGCAAGGACAGCGCCAACGGACCCCTCTTCCCCTTTGCGGCGTGCGGCAAAATGAACGAAATTAAATGACATTTTTTGTTGTTGTTTTCCTTGTTGTGTGTAAGCTGGTAGGGGGTGTGGATGCGGTGGGGATGGGCTGAGGGAGGGGTGCGTGAGCGCATTGAATTTAGCACCCAATATAAAAATCAACAATGTGCGAGTATGTTGTGCGGCGTGTGTGTGTCCGTGTGCGTGTGTGTGTGCGTGTGTGTGTGTGTGTGTGTGTGTGTGTGTGTGTGTGTGTGTCTAAGTATGCGATAAGGATAAGCTTTAAGCATGAGCATGTGGCAAAAATTCTTAACGCTGAGATTTCATCTGGCAACAAGCTGCGAGCTGCGCAAATGAACAGACAGCAGGACGCGACGCATGCTACAAAAAAAGGACAACAGCCAACGCGCCACAAAAATGGTGGCATGAACAAAATGAAAAGCAAAATGTCAAGTAACGCCCCATTTTGACTGCCATAGAAATGAAAAGTAATTTTGATTTATTAAACGTTAACAAACGCAGCAGCAGACACGCACACACACACTCACTCACCCACACACCCGCACACAAACACGCTTACGCACTCGGGGTTAGGGACTTGTCGGTACAGACAATTTTTACCCACCCCCTCGCAATTTCACAAAAACTTATCCCATACATTCGCATAAATGTTGTGTTTGCGTTTGCGACATTTCGAAAAGGTTTTTTTACACCCTAATTCAAATGGCAAAAGAGGTATAATGCTTTTGTGTACAAGTATGTAACAGGCAGAAGGAAGCATCTTCACCGAGAATTAGTGTATACGTATATTCTTGAACAGGATCTAGCAGGTCTAGCCAGGTTCTCTGTCTGTCTGTGTATTAGAAACTGGTATTTAAGGCATTGTTCAAAAAATTATAAGACGTATGCGGGCTTGCATATTAATATACAACGATTAAGAATGCCCTTTCGTTGATGCATAACATCTATAATTATCGATTTTAGGAAATGGTTTTTTATAGGCATAGCACGAACAAAATGAATTTGCTTGCTCTCGTATATTAAATATAGGTTAAGAATCTCCTTTCGTAGATTCATAGTATCAATAATTATCGATTTTAAAAATGGGTATTTTAGGCATAGCTCAAAAGTTATAAATCTTATATACCCAAATTTAACATGCAGGCTTTCGTATGATATTTAGAAATTTTCATCTTTAGATTCCATTTTCCATTCCGCCAAGAAAAAATATTATAAAACTGTTTTTAAGGTAAAATCTTGCGCTTTGGTTCCATATATGTGTGTTTATGTATGGTCTGTGTGTGCATGTGTAGAAGGAATCTAGAATATTTTTATCGGCAGCTTGGCGCTGCTTTTAGGGCATCTGCTAGTCTCTTATTATATATTGTTTTTTGTTAGGTTTTTGCATGGCGCTTAGCCTTAGCCCTTTCCCTGAGCCCCACAAATACCCTACTCCCACCAGAAACCCCTCAAATACATATGTACATACATATAAGCCAAGCCTAGCCTAGCGGCACGTTCCCAGTTTTTGCTGTCGCTTCATTTTGTTTTCACTTCCGCCTCGTTGTTGTTATTGTAGCCGCCCTTTTTTGTTGTTATAAGAAACTCATTCGCATTGTCAACTTCGTTTTCATCAGCAGACAGAAGGACCGGCAGGACAGCCAGGACGAGCGAGACACTCGAGACAGCCTGGTAAAACTGACAGTCGCTTTAAGATACAACAAATTTTTATAACTACACGTCGACATCTTTCAGTTCTTTCAGCCTAAAATTTTGCACGCCCGTTTCTTGGGCCATTTATATGCTTTCTTCTTTTTTCGAATGTGGGCGTGAGCTCCTTGTCGTGAGTTGTCATAAAAATAACAGAAACGAAAGGAGCCAAGTTAAGCATCTTGGCGGCCTTATGACATATTGCTTAAATGGGACCCATGTGGGAGATTGTATAGTGAATTTGGAGGGGAGAAAGTGGCTGGAGACATTTTCGTTTTTTGTAGCTGCATTAAAATATAATTGGTTAGTGATTTAGAAGGGGCTAGTCTATGGGATAGTGTGCTAAACCAACCCTTAAGATAATCGATAGATCTGATAAGTTTGAAATTGGGCTCAGATTTTCGGATATGGCAAGTGGATTTATTTACGATGCCTGTAAATAATTGTGGCAAAAAACATGATAAATAACACACGTTACTTAACTATCGATTTAACTAAAAGTGATTCTATCGGCCAAATTTTGTCAATGAATGTTCAAAAAATATTAATTTTTTTCTTCAATATTGTCGAAGTCTTTGTTTGCTTTACTTGAAACGATCGATAAGGCATGATTAAAACTTTGATGCGTTGTCTTTTTGTAATCTAAAGTTAAGATTTAAAGACGCTTCCTTTTCATATATTTCAATATTAATATTAAAAACGATCGATATTATCGATAGAAACGCTTAACGGTTATCACAATTTTCGATCATTTTACAGCAATTGCTTGTATTCTTCATAAATCAGTCAATTTAAGCATGCACTCTACTTATGTCAAATTAAAGCTGAAAACAGTTTACTATCGAAATCAACGCAGCACTTATCAGTGTTGGTTAATGTACTTGCATGAGCAACAGCAGAAGCAGAGCATATGTCAGCACAACGCAATTGGCCGAGAGGAATTTCGACTTTTGATTCGTTGCCATTCGCAAACGACGATAAACACATCCGATTAAATGGGCAAAGCGTTTAATTATAAGTTCACTTAATGTCAAGCATAAAGCCAACGGCTTTACGGCCAACAACTCTCGTTAAAACTGATAGGAGAGAGAGAGGAGGCATGAGGCGGGTAGACGAGATAGCAACATGGACATAGGCACGCGTCGGATTGCCTTTGGCCCTGGCAACGTGGCGTTGTGGCATCGTGACGTGGCATTTTGACAGTCACAAGGCAGAAAGCCGATAGCAACAATATGTCAATGCAATTGCCAATGCCCATGATATGGCCAAAAGTAGAGAAAGAGAGAGTGAGAGATAAAAAGAGAGCGAGATAGATAGAGAGGGAGCATGAGAGAGAGAGGGAGCGAGAGCCTTAGCTGCATCAGTCGAAATTCATTGGACTTGACTCATGTTCGCAGCGTTTCTTTGACGACTCCGTTTTTAATTACAACAAAGCGCAGCGCAGAGCCTAAATCTCTGGCCAATTAGTTGCTGAACCGACTGACACGGCTGCCAAATGCAATCAATGGGAGTCTGATAAAAACACGGATGGAAGATACCCCTTACACAGCTAAATGTGGACCTAACACACATTTTTTGTCGCTAATTTAAATACATAAGGCTAGCTCTTTATATATTCTTGACCCAATTGGATTTCATGTTTTTCATAGTTCCGTCTTTCTGTTGCTGGATCGGCTGGACCTTATTAATATTCCATATTCCTGCTATAGGGATTAAGTTAATTTTTAGAAAAAATATATTTTATAAAAAATAATAACCAAACTCAGAAAATATGAGCCTTACGATTCTCCCAACATATCTACAACTGGCCTTTTATCCCATACAAAGGAATTTTTTAAAAATAGCCTTTCATTCTTGTTTATAAATTTGTTACAGGGTATCAAAACAACAAACGGAAATGTTGCGCTTGTTTAAATTGCCATCATCGCGGGGAACGCATGTCATCCACAGTTGGGAGTGCGTGCCGAGTCCGTGTTTGTGTTGCCTATCTGGCACGCGACACTTTGACTGACAGCCGCGGCTCAAAATGGAAAATCAATGCGTCGTTCCATTAACTGGCGTGACTTGACTCATTTGCCAAAGAGCTACGACAGGCGCTGCTCTCGTTTTAGCCGGCTATTTGGAAATCCTGTGGCAAACAAATCTGAATCCGTTAGTCTGATAAGCATGCATACAAAACTTTCCAATTATCAGGAAAATTGATGTTCACCTCACTGAACTGCAGCAAATTCTTGTTAATATATATTGTATTAACTAAAAAAGAAGGTGCGTGTTTGTAAGGTTATATATTTAGTTTTAATACTTCCTTACACATATCTTAATCGAAGATAACATAACCTTACTTAACATATGTTAAGCTAACATAACCTAACCTAACCTGACAGCTGTCGTTCTGTCAGATTATATATTATGTTAAATTCGCATACATAAATACTAAGTTAAGTCATGGGAGCTGCTAATAAAAAACTTACTACCTAACCTAAATTTAAATGAACTCCACTTAACATAGCCCAAGCTAGCCAAACCTATCCTTACATTACTTTCAGCAGCTGCTGTTTTATATCCTATATGTAATGTTAAATTCGCAACATAAATACTGAATGTTAAATCAAACAGCTGCTAATGAAAAACAAACAAGCTAACTTTGTTTGTAAGGTTGTATATTCAGTTTTAATACTTCCGTTACACATAACATTATCGAATATAACATAACTCTGCTTAACTTATGTTAAGCTAACATAACCTAACCTAACCTGACAGCTATTGTTCTGTCAGATTATATGTTATGTTAAATTCACAACATAAATACTAAGTTAAGTCATGGGAGCTGTTAATAAAAAACACACAAGATAATTTAGCTTTAAATTATTTTTGGCAGTTGCTGCTTCTCAGCACTAATTACGGCTGTCATGGTATGACAGAGCTATGTTAAGATCTTTTTAACAGTAATCTAACATAATATTTATTAATAACATACAAATGTTATTTAAAGAGTGACTAGGCCTTTGTGACAAATTGTGCAAAGCAAAAAATACAAATATAAATATATTAAAAATAGTTGATATATTTCGCGAATAAACTAGGCATAGGAAAGGTAGGTCATCTGTTATGCCACAACTGTTGACATTACAAGTTTTTTTTTGTTTTTTTGTCGCATCGCGTGGCTAAATAACCGTTGAGTTTTAAGTGGATTTAACTTTGATATTTTCACAACAAGCGGCAAATATGTTGAATGAATTTCATGTTTGTTTGCAACTCATGTTGACAGAATGACATGGCGACCGTTAGGCCAAATATTTAATTTAAATCAGTGTCACCGGCCATTAAACAATTTGTGTTGGTCAACTGGGTATCAAAGTGTTAGCCCTGGATTTTGAGCATAGTTTGGTGTGGCAATTGTCACATTGCTTTTGAACTGGCCATGAGTGATGGGCGTGTGCCGCATTTGTGCGCTCTTAAGACACGACACGAATATGATTTTGTGTGAATTAGGCAGATTTACAAGTCAATTGTGATTTATAGTTTGTGATACACGAGAGATATAATTTATATTTAAATAAAAGAGAATACTTTTAATACTACTCGCAAAATGCACTCCTTCGGTGTTGAAACTGGGGCTCCATGTGCTTTCCATTTCGTGCAGTTTTGTCGTGACACGCTTCCATCTCTGACCGAGTCCATTTAAACTACATGAGCTTGTCACAAACATGCCAGTATACGGTGCAAATGCAAGTAAACTACAAATTATAAATTAAATTCAGCGCTGCTAGCTATTTGAAATGGCTTCAAGTTTTGCCTCTGCCAGGGGCTCTATGTGGGCTTGGGCTGCGGCATGTGGCGGATTGGGGGATTTAATCTATGGAGCTTGCAACCAGCTGCCTGCGGTTCAGGTAATGCTCGCTTTGCTTATGTTTCATTTGCCAAAAACTACATGTCGGTGCCGGGGCCAAGTACCTGTGCATGTTTTCATTTAATTTGAAACATTTTCTTTGCTTAAATTACAGAATCACATAACTCGTGGACCGTGGGTGGTGCTTCGTTGGGTGGCAGCTCTGTCCGCTGCTTATATAAGACGCATAGCTCGTGTCACTCGCTCGGCTTATCTTTTATCGGGGCAAATGTCTTTGTTGCCTTCACTTTTCGAGCTGTTGCCGACGGCCAAAATTGTGTGCAAAAACGTTTTATACCTGGCCCAAAAAAAAAAAATATTAAACAGGAGCGAACGCATACCAAAGACTAAATACCCTGGTAAACATATGGGTTCTGACCCATAGGCTTTTATAGTCAAGATTTTCTTTTAGTAAGCTGATATGATTTTGCAGATATTTTAGGAATTTGTTTGGACAAGGTTAAAGATGGGCACGAAGAAGAAACTTGGATTCTGTCACTAACGTCAGGAAACAGAGAATTATTATACTCTTCCGGCTCGTGTTTGATACAAGGACCTTATTTCTGTCTTTCATTTTCGTGTGGGAGCTATATGACATAGTGTATCAATCTGTTCGACTCCGACATATTTACGACCTGTGACATAAAGAAGAACCTATGTAAGCCTTCAAATACAACAAAGCAATAAGCAAATGGATTAGCAGTATGATAAACCTCATCAAGAATAGATATCTCTTTTATGCGTTACATATTTCATGACAAAACTATAATATCCTTATAAAGGGTATACAATATTTAACAAAAACAAAGCCAGACACACGGAGCGACAGTTTATTTCACACGGAAGCTCCCGGCTAGCACTCGGTGGCGGAACTCGGACCAAGACCCGGCGCCAGAGCCGCACCCGGAACAGGAGCAGGCAATTTACAGCTACGCGGCCATGTGACTTACTAAATCAACTTGGGTTGTCGCTCGCCGGCCGTTTGAAGCTGAAGTTCGTTTGTGGCAACAAAAACAAACGCTTCTAATGCGCGGGCAAAGTCGACGTCGACGCCGACGTCACAAATGTCAGCTTGACAAATCGCGTGGAAAAATCTGCGAAATCTTTATACCCTGAACCCATTGCAAACAGGTAATGGGAGTAAATTGGCTATGTGCAAATGAATGTAACAGGCACAAGGAAGTTTCTCTGACCCCATTAAGTGTGCATATATTCTTAAATAGCCTCAACAGCCGAGTTGACCTAACATTATTCATTGTCTGTTATTTAAAACGCCTTAATAATATACTACTAATGCACTAAAATATCTTATTATCGATAACTTACCTCAAAGGAGACACAAAATATTGTATGGGGACTCGTATAAAATATACACAGATTCAAATCATTATATTATTCAAATACTCGCCTCTGTTTCCTAGCCATTAAACAAAATGTTGCAGCTAATGCTTAGGGCTTTGGTAAATATGAATGTAAATTTGTGCTTTTATGTGTGTTTTTGTATATGCTTTTTGTATAAAAACAATTAACAATAGCAGCTTTGTCCTGGGTTCAGGGTATCTTCTAGTCGAGCAGCCCTGACTAGCGCATTGTGACTTCCTTTTTTTGCTTTTGCTGCTCATTTTTGAATGTTTCTGAGAGTGTTGGATTTGACGTCTCCAAAGCTGCCGCCACAAGCCGCAGCTAACAATCGGATGGGGGATGTAGCTGACGTGCCTCATGTGTCGTTGCTGTGTGGGTGTGTGTGTGTGTGTGTGTGTGTTGGCGCCTCTGCCGCAAATGCCACACGGCATGCCGACGGCGCCTCTTTGGGTAATTTGTTGTGTTTGTCTTGCCGCCGCCTTTTTCACTTCGCTGCCCCTTCCAAAACGTGGCTGTGGCAAATTTTTTGATTAATCAAAGGACATTTTCGTTTATTTTTTTTGTTTGGGTACTTTCTTTTTTTGTTGATGCGTTAAAGAAGCCCGAATTAATGCAAAAATGATAAGTGGAAATTTGTCAAGCTTATTTACTTCCGTCATTTAATGGCCCGGCGGCACATTGACAGCAGCGACTGGACCCCAGCACAGACAGCTGAATTTATCTTTGTTTGCTTTTTGGTTGGTCTTATTTTTTGTCCTACCCGAAGCCATTTTATGCATAATTTTTGGGCCAACTCCCTGCATGACGTCCATCGGAGCTGGCTGGCTTTCATTGTCCGCCATTTTTACCTGCGGCCATTGGCCCTTGCATATTTTAGCCGGATTTGTCATAATGCGTTGAATATTTTTCTCGGAAAGGCTCCAAGAATTGCTTGCCGGCAAAGTGTTTGGGTGTTTTTTTTCTTGACGATCTAATCGAATTTTCGGCTGGCGTTTTTATTTATTATGGTCCCTTTTTATCAATCATAAGCAGGGTAAACGAATTAGTTGGGTAGTTCGGAAATCTATGGCATAGGCTGTTTGGTTGGTTCTTATTGGGGGTTAGCTGCGTGTTTGTAAAGAAGAACATATATTTTTTTTGATCGCCTTAAAATGTGTACACAATTATTATACGCTATTCGGAGTTTATATTATATATTTTTATGCCCTGAAACCATTGAGAATGGGTAAAAGCGGTAGGCAGTAGGAATCATCTCAGACCCCATTCCGTATATATATTCTTGATCAGCATCAAAGGCCGAGTCGATCTAGCCATTTCCGTCTGCCTGTCCATCCGTAGGTATGAACGCAAGAACCTCAGATCTTATAAGAGCTAGGCTCGCTCTACGAGCTCGTTTGCTTTAGCAGTAGTAAAAATAAATTAACAACAAAAAGAAAATAGTATCGTCGAATCGCAATTGCAACGCTGTTGATAGAATTCAATAAAGACAATTAAGAATTTGTGTGTGTACATGTATAGAGAAAGTCTTGCAATTTGCGCTAGATGTCCCAAACACATGGGCAGCCAAAACACATATTCCTTAATAACTTCTGTCTTCCTCAGCCGATCTTGATCAAATTTTCAACAGTAGATCTTATTGTGCTATAGAATATTTTTATATTCTCAAAAAGTCAATTGCATTATAATTGTGGCTTAAGTTGATGGGCAATACAAATTGGTTTATTTACTTTATTTATGGCTATGGAAGGGTGGCGATAGCTATAAAATTAAAGTTACTTGATATATTAGTATATGCTATTCTATAAGCCACATGTCAAGTTTTGTGACTCAAGCTATTATAACTTATTTAGATTTGCTCAAAAACAGGATTTCAATATTGATTTTTATTGATTACTTGGAAACGGGACAAGTTATCGATTATCGGAAACAAACTCGTACTGCGCGGGCACCTGGAGGACCTACGTTCCATATTTAAAGATCCTAGCTCTTATAGGTTCTGAGATCCATGCGTTCATACATTCGGGCGGACGGACAGCCAGACGGCTATTGATGCTGATTAAAATTATACTATATGGGGTCGTAGATGCTTTCTTCTGCCTGTTACACACATTTGCATAAGATCATTATACCATTTTTACCATTTTGAATAGGTACATTGTATACAAATGGGACTTAGAAAGGTTATAAGAAATATATGGCCTTACAGCTAGAGAAGACAGGAACACGAGCTAAAGCTTAGCACTTGAGACGAGATAGAAAAAATTTGCTTTTGGCTGCATGGCAAATATAAATATAAGAAAAAATATAAATTTAAATCAAAATGTCGCATGTACATTTGTCACCAAAATCAAATCAACTGAACTCTTATTTATTATGCTGTCAATGTGCATAGTTAATCGGATATGGCATATTTAATCGGATATGGCAAATTAAATCGGATTATTACCAGTATATTTTTATTTAAAATATAGTTATTTGATTTTAAAAAATCAGCGTTTGGGCCTGTTATGTTTGTTTACATTAAAAAAAAAAAGAAACCAAAATAAATGATAAATATTGATGCCCGGCATAGACAAACATTGGCTCAATATATGCAATTCCGTATTGGCACCTATACAAAATAATGTGGAAAAAAAATAAAAGTTCTGCTTTGAAATTTATTTTTATATTTCACGTACATCGTTTAATACAAATACATTAACACTTCACATTTATTAATTATGTTTACTTTTATTTGCCATTGATTGTGTTTCATTTGATTCTGTGTGTTTGTTTTTGTTTTTATTTTTTCGTGCAAATACATATACATATATATTTATTTATGCTGTACGTATGTGCAAATTGTTATTCATTAGTTATTATAATTTGTATTTTTGTAATAAATGTACATATGTGATTCACGACTCGTGCATGCTTCTTCTTCCTCAACTATATCAAATTTTATTTGTTATCTTTTTCTTTTTTTAAATATATATATTTTTTGTGCTTACACACATTTTGGTATTACATCAAGAAAAATCGCTAGAGCCGGGTCGAAGAACTGTTTAAGCTTATTCGATTGGGACTCTGCAATTACTATATAGTTAATATATATATATATTTATATATGTGTATATGTAAATATATATACAAATTCAACAGTTGCCTTGTTAACTTTTCATTTTTCTTTCTTTTGGCGTAGTTGGGCGCTAAAAAACATCCCATCGATTTGTCGCCTTGACTGGACTTAAAATGCTTATGTAAAATTAGGCTAAAAGAAGGGCCGCCAAAAGGGACAGCTACTAACTCAGAGTGCAGTGCCAGCGCATCAAGGACGTCAGGCACAGCAGCCAGGCGGCAAATGTGGCTGCAAATGAAAAAATAAATTTATTTATTTATTTGACATAAAAATACTCGACTTAAAGAGTGGCAATGGAAGTAAATAATATATTAAATACGAACGAATAAATAAAAGAATTCGTGTATGGATTCAGGTAAGCCCGTTTTGAAAGTTTGACTAGACTGGTCGCAGTTTACTTTTTTGTACTTTTTTCAGAGTATTTAGAATTTATCTGAAATTACTTGATTCTTGACTCGCGCCCAATATCTTACGAAAAATGTTTGATATTTTTCTCTTCGTTCAATTCAACAATGAAAAGCTAAAAGCATGAGGAAACCAACATTTCGATAATAATGTAATAATAAATATGTATGTATACACTAAAAAAAAGAATAATTTAATAAAATAAAATATATTAAAAAAAAATAATAATAATAATAATATATAAGTATAATATGTATTATAATATTACAATAAATAAAACTAATTATTTTGTTTTTTAATTTTGATTCTATTATTTTATATATTTATTTATTATATGGTTTTAATTAAAATTATAAACATATAATAATTATAATTCAAACTGAAAATAAAAGGCTTAAAGAGGAAGCTATTAGTTTTCTTCTTTTAGCTTTTTAGAATTTGATTCTATTATTTGATATATTTATTTATTATATGGTTTTAATTAAAATTATAAACATATAATAATTATAATTGAATCGGAAAATAAAAGGCTTAAAGAGGAGGCTATTAGTTTTCTTCTTTTAGTTTAGGTTTGATTATTGTATGGGCAGAAAAATCAAATTGCATTTCAATTGGAAGATTATTATAGATTTTTAAAGATCGCAGGCTTATATCACGCCTGTGAGTTCCCTCAGTGAAAGCAAAATTAAATTGAATGGATCCATTTTGCACACGAAAATTAACGAGTGCAAGAAGGGGCGGAAAGTCAATAATACCCACAATTATATGTTTTAATTATATTAGGGAAAAAAGGAGAAGCAAATAGCATAACTACATAAAAAATAAATAAGAGTTAAAGACAGAAAAGCTAGAAAGAAACAACGAATAATTAATGTAATTATAATCATGTGTATAGATGAAAAATAACTTTTTAAAAATGAGAGGACATCAGCCTGGCCGACTCACCTGCTCGAGCACTGGCACAGGTGCCATTCTCAATCAGCCGCTGATTGTAGCCGCTGTCCTTGAGCGCCAGTATGGTGGTGCGTATTGTGCTCTCACGGCGCACGGCGGGCAGGCCCATGATATCCGCCACGCAGCGCAGCTCCAGCATTTCGCTCTTGCCAATGAAGCGCTTGTCGTCGAGGTGCAGGCGCAGTTGCAGATTGCTGGCATATAGCGCAAAGCCCTCGACGTTGCGTGTGACTTCATTGATTTGCGGTTGCAGTTGCATCTGTGGTGCCTGCCACAAAAGAAAACCGACACATTAACTGTCTTTAAAAGCAAACCTCGCGCAATCAGTGTCGATGCGCGCATTGGAATTGGCGGGCCACATACCGCAAGTAATTTGCGATTTGCATTGCACATGCAATCAGTTAAGACCACGGCCACAGTTATCTAATGTGGCGAGCGTGCAACGGTGCGTATGTGCAACGTGCCCCAAATCTACTTACAGTTTTGTTGTTGATGTACCACGTAAGCCTCGCCGCTGGATTTGACCATTCCGAGCTGCAGTTGGCCAACAGCGTATCGCGGTATTTATAGGCATGCCGCATCCCAGAGATGAATGGATCGAATTTTGGCAGCACTGTGAAGCAGAGAGAAGCCGGTTATTACAGTTTCTAAAATCGGTTTTTGCCAAAATCATGGCGAGTTTTCCATTACGATGAGTCGCTGAGCTTGAAAACTTTTTTGGGATGCACAGAAATGCACATAACTATAAGCCAGTGCAACTGTTAGAAAGGGGCATGCATGAAAGTTGCATTAGAATAAGTCTTCAGTTTTAAAATAGCGTTGCTGACTGTCAGAAAATGGTTTGCATAGTCCCCAGTTTATAATTAGCGTTGATGGTACCTGGCTTGACTTGGGACTAAAGAATACCTGTTACCTACATTTCACTTTTGTTTAAGAGCTTGAAAATATATTTAAATAAATATAAAATTAAAAGAAAAACTATCAGGAACAAACTGGCTCTCGTCATCTTCTTTTTATACATTTGCAGAAGGTATTATAATTTTGTCATAAAATGTGAAACGCATAGAAGGAGACATCTCCGATCCTATAAAGTATATATACTCTATATCAGCTGATATGGCTATGTCCGTCTGAAACGTTGCATATCTCCGTCTTTCTGTTGTCTTTCTGTCTTGCTGTGTGACAACTATATCATACAGCTGCAATATGAATGATATGTCAAAAAGTAGGCTCTGATATATATTAAAATAACTAAGATATGATCCTCATATATGTATGTATATGTAAAATCTTATCAATATCGGACCACTATATCATATAATTTCTATAGGGCAGACTGGTGGAATAGTAGTAACTTATATGGCAAAGCAACAAACTCAGCATTTTCATATATATCTGCATACATATCTGCTAAAGGGGTATGTCTACAAGGGTATTAAATCTTCGGCGTGCCAAAGACATTCTTTCTTTCTCGTTTTGATTTCTGAATATTATAGAGCACTTATTGATAATCCTAAATAGAACATAAATTGGCTTACATTAAACATAAGCATAGACTAAATAATAAATAAATATTTACGAACCGGCCAGGTGAAGATCATTTTAAAAAAGCCATTAATACCAAATTCGAAGAACATTATAATATGCGCAATATTATCGATATCGCCGACTACCGGCTATCAAAAAAACCAATTGCAGTTAACTGTCGACCGTTTTGCAACACTGCTGCAATCCGATTCCATGGTTTTGGTATCTAAAACGCTAATAAATGTTTATTTTTAGCTCTAATTAAATTTTTTTAATGATTCCTATTTGTTCCACTTGCTGCTAAGGCTTTTGGGTTATTGTTAGTTCCGGGGCTAATTGGAATCCAAAACAAATGCTGCAACTGAAACGTGAAAATGATTTGGCTGTTGGTTCAGCAGGTGTTGTTTGCAGCACACCGAACCAGTTAGGTAATTATCAGGCCGCCAGCAATCTAAATATTTGTTCAAAGTGTTAATTAATCTTTACAAATAATTGCCCAGGACAAACTTTTTTGATGAAAGCAAGAATAATTTGGTTTATTGCGTCGACACACACAGACACAAACACACACACATACAGGAAGAAAACAAAGTATCCGTCACCAGCAACCAGAAACAACAACAACGACCAACTCGAGAACGACCACGAAACACTGGGCACAACAACAAAAGCTAGCAACAAAATTTAGCTTGAGCCACAGTCAACTGAATGCCGACTGCCGCAGTTGTTGCTGTTGAAAATTTGTGAAATATGCTAAGGAGCCGCAGGCGGAGGCGTGGCTATGTTTTGGGAATACGGGCGGGTGAGCGCATGGGGCCATCAAAAGTCAGGCAGTCAGCAGTACTATAAACTTTTTAATTGACTTAATACAAACCACTTTGGTGAAAAGTTTTCTGACCTGTTTTCGCCAAGTAAAATTTGCCATGGCGTTGCCAGACTGTTTGCCAGTGCTGATGATTGCGGCCATGTTGTGCCCCTTTTGGTGGCGGCCGCATCAGATGGACAGGTCAATGTTGCAGGTGTGCGGGACGGAGTATGTTCAAGGTGTACCCGTTGTAATGACGTACCGGTGGGCCTTGTGGCAAACAGAGCTGTGACTGTGCAACAACACGCAGCATGCGGCAAATACGAAAATTGTACGAAAACAAAGCAATCAACTCGGATAAATAAACCAAAAATACCAAAGTACCAGTAAAACACAAAACAACAGCAGCAGAAAGGAACTCAAAATAAACAGAAAAACAAAAAGAAAACAAATAGCAAGAGTTATCGTTGTGTTGTCGACCATTAAATACTCTTACTTATGTAAACAGAATGTCTGATTCTTATCTGTACAAGGTACAAGGTGTACAATCAAAATTCTCAAAAGACAGCAATGTTCGACGGGTTGTGGGTTGAAGTACTGGGATTTGTTTGAATAATATTATATAAAATATATAATGCTAAAACTGGCGACCTTTATTTATTTATTATTCTGACTTTGGCGACCTTTCGATTTTTTAAATATTTAAAATAGTGTGCACCGAAAATAAATCGGAGAAAAAATATGAAAATAAAATTATTTTCAACTTTTTATTTTAATAAAATTATAAAATTATAAATTATAAAATAAAATATATAAAATTAAATATATGTTGGATTTGGCGACCTTTCCATTTTATAATTATTTGACCTCGAGCCAGTCAAACAAATAATTAAATATACATATATTATTTATAATACTATCAGAGGTAAATATACAAGAGGCGATAATAAATATAAAAATATAATAAGAAAATATTTATAATATTAATAAAAATAGTTCTGATGATCACAGTAAAATAATTAATTTAGTAATAAGTATAACAAAAATAATAAGAATAATAATCATTGGAATGGTAACTTAATATTAACAAATTAACATTCTGTTGATTTAACAGCGCGAATTTATTTATCATATTTTAAATTCTTAAAATATTTATTTTAAGGAAAATATATTGAACTTCGACGATTTTAAATTAGGTTAATATGTAATGCTGATTTTGGCAACCTTTTTTTGTTATTGGCTGGCTCGAGGTTATTTAGTAGTTTTTAGTTAATAAGTTAATATTTAAAGTATAGACAGAGCAAACTTTAGTGGCATAGTTAAATGCATTATCTAAAACGCAAAACATTTATGTCGTGTGATTGTTCACATTTCAGTCAATTGAGCATAATGACTATCGTTTATAATAAGTTTGGCTGATATATCTTTAAAAAAATAAAAGTGGGGTTTTTAAATATAAACTCAATATCAGTTTTTTAGATCTAATGACAAATATAAATGAAAGTGGGTGGTCAGATTATTTACATAGAATCGGTTATTTATCTATGAAAGTTATACGCAATTCTGAACGGAGAATTTAAATAAGAAAAAAAAAAAACACCTTTGCAATTTATTTTGAAATAACTTTTTAATCGAATGACTAATTATATAGAAATAGACAATGTATTTTATTTTGAGCCAATACAATAAATGTAAAAAAAGAGAGACAGACTACAATAATTCGATTAACCGAGATATTTAATGAGTTCGGAAAAGACTTGCTCTATGCGTTACAATTTTCTTGTGAAAATTATGATACCTCCTCTGCAAGTGTACTGAAAAGAAATAAGAAAGCCAAAGTAAAGAAAGGAAATAAACGACACTATAGGCAGTTGGGGAAATTGCTTGCTGCCAGCTTGAATGCTAAACGAGACCAAAACCGACAGCAACAACAACAACAACAAAAACAATGAGAAGAAGAAGCAGAAGCAGTGGCAGCATACCAAACAGGTGTAGCACTTTGGGGGCAATCCTGTGTCCGGTCCAAAACACCGCAAATGATGACCCCATATTAAAAACTCAAAAGTCAAAAGTGCTTGATGGAGTAGCACGAGTAGCAGGAAGGGACACGGGCTTGACCTTTAAAAACAGATATATATATATATATATATATATATATATATATATATATATATATATATTATTTTTTTTTTTTTTTTTTTGGGGAATCTCTGAAGTAATTAGGTGTGCGTGTGTTGGGTTGGCCCTTTGTGGACACAGATCACATCCTGTGCAAACTTTCCAAAACTTAATCAGTGCCAGGCAGCGACACATGGCACGCAACTAAGCGGAAAAATATTTGCAGTGCAAACTTTTGTGCCCACAACGAGTCGCATCATCAAAGAGCACAAGGTGATTGCCGTTGGAAAATCGAGACATGGTCCGGCAAACCACTTTTGCCTGTTTTGTCAAAGTTTTTCAGGTGGATTCGATGCGCTGGGCGATGGCACTTCGGTGACAAAAATTCCCAAGTTGATTGTTGGTCTGTCAGCAGCTTTGCAGCCATTGAAACAAAAAACTGGCTACAAGCCACTGCGCAACACCACACAACACACTACACTACACGGCACAACAGGGCTGGGGCATTAAGTCGAAACTACGTGCTGCATTGGACATGAGACACATTGTTTTATGCAGTTGGAGCAGTAGCAGGGTTAAGGTTAGAGAGGGATAGTGAGAGAGAGGGACAGAGAGTGGGGGAGAGGTAGGTGCCCTTAAACTTTGTCACCAGCTCGTTGATGAAGTTTGATGGCAGCGTTGCTTGGTTGGCTTTTATATTCGGTAATGTTGGCTCCTCATTTTATATATAGCCTGGATTGTCCTCTTTATGGCTTATATTTTACACACACACACATAAATATTTGAATGGCGAATCGTAGGTGGCATATGCCAAAAATGGCTTACAACATGCTGCAAATTCAGTCATTTCTTTTATATGGCGGTCAGTTTATGAGTCTCTGGTTGGTTATTTAAAAATTTTCATGTTTGTGAGGTAAACATGACAATCTTCAAAAAATATTATTAAAAAAAACTGTTTGGCGATAAATTCAGTAGTAGTCAACTCACAGAAGTTAGCTTGGGGTTTAGGAAAAGGACTCCCGCAAATATATGTATAATTTTTTGCTGCATTTATCTTATTGGATTGATTAATTAAAAATATATATATATATAAATATAAATATATCCAATGGGGTATATGCAGCAAAAAAATTATACATATTTATAAATATATTCTCAAGTTTCTTCAATTCAAAAATTAATTGCATATGTGTTTCATACTTCTAGGAAAATCCACCATCAAAGTGTTTGGCAAAATGTGGTTTAAGATTGGATGTGCAAAAATAAAATTGACCATCAATTGTCAAGCAAAAAATACTGAATACGTACTTCAGAGATTTTCCATAATTCAACGACAAGTTCGGAAAAAATATTTTTATGTATTTTATTAACTTTATTCCGCGAATTGCTTACAATTTATTTTCAGGATCTAAGTCAATTAATTTCTGCAAGGCCGAAATCCATAAGGCAACACAATTGGACTTTGGGCCTAACCTGCCTATCCTAACCTCACCTAAGGCCGAGTAACACCTGATCGTAGTAAATGTATGTGCAATTATTAATTATATATATATAAGTCTTAGCTAAGTTATTTGTTCTTTTAATATCTAATGCTGAATTTTTGGATATACAACTTTTATTGAAAACCTGTTGTATGAATAAACAAAGAGGTTCAACTTTTTATTCATAGTAGTTATAGGTGCGCTAGACAAGAAGAGTAAACCTGCTAAATGTGAAATACAAAAATATATTCATATAGCACTTAAGCCCCACTACTTGTGCCAGTAGTTAAGCGTATAATTTAAGCGTACTCATCAGGTAAAAACCCTGCAATCGTTATGGCATAATAAAGTTAGAATGGCATTGGATCTAATCTAGTCATTGTTATTTGCATGTTGAACAAGTTAAGCGTGGCATACTGGCATACCTAAGTACAATAGATAAAATTCAAATTGACATGCAAATAGCACCAGACAACAAACAGGAGAAAGCAAGGCGTGGCCCAGGGGAGTAAGGCGAGTGAGGCAAGGAAAAGTATTCGCAAACATCTACAAAACATCCAATTAAAGGCGAAATTCAAGTACGAAAATGCGAATTCAAATTTGATTGTTACGCGTAAACAAATGCTTAAGTGCGCATTATGCAAATCAATACTCTTAAAGCAGCATCAATAAATAAAAGCCAAGCACCGCCTCATCTCTCTGCCGACACGAGTTGAAGTAGCAACAAATCGCTGAGCAGGAAAATTGCGACAAATAAATCATTTTGAGCCGCAATCGCGTACGCGTGCAACAAAAGACATAAGCAGGCTATTTTCATTTGCGTCAAATGACATTGGGCCAGAATCAATTGATTTGAATTTCAAAGCGGAGCAGCATACTCCGCGTACAGGCCAGGATAAACCAGGCCAGGCCACAACCGCAGCGGCAGCGGCTGACGCTGCGTCATGAACGTTGCCAATCAAAGCGAGTGCGAGTTCAAAATGGCGGCCATCATTGCCCGCGGCGCTGACATTAACAAACCCCAACAACAGCTACCCAGACCCCAAAAACAGAGTTGCTGTGTTTGTTGTACCCTTTATTAGTAAGGGATACGAGGGCCTCTTCAAATTATGCATATAGTATGTATCTGGCGGAAGGTATTATTTCCATGAGGAAACGTCGATCTAATTTAAATTCTCGTCTTTCATGCTCAGCCTAAGATTTCTTTCGATAACTTCTTCTATCTATTAAATTGATAAATATCAATCAATTCCTTGAAGTACATATCTGTATCTCTGATTTTGAGCAAGAGAGGAAGACATGTAGATCTAATTTAGGTTCTTATTTATTATGCTCGAAAAATGATTTCGCTCGATAGCTTCTTCCATCCCTGGCTCAATCGATATATACATATATAGGAATTTTCGCATCTCTTAAATAAATGTGTATATATTCAACAAAGAGCACGATTGGAGAATGTCTGTTTAGGTAAGCATGTAGTAGAAAACCTACGAGCTAGTCAAAGCTGGTTACAGGGTATCAGCCAGTCGGGCACACTCAGTTGGGCTCACATTTTCATGTTGTCGTTGTTGTTGTTTGAGTTATTCCCGTTGTCTAGTGCTGGGCTGCACGTGACAACGACGCTGCCGCCTTTTCGGGGGCAGATTATAAATTGATTCGTACAAAACTCACAATTGAGCTGAATTTGGGCGTTGGCGGGCGGTCGGGCGGTCGGGCGTTTGGGCGGTCAGGCAGGCAGGTGGGCGCCAGCGGGGTGTGTGGGGATTGTGGCATAGACTGCTGGGCGCTGGGCCAGTCGTTCTAGATTTATTAACAATCATTACTCATACAAATGGCTGAAGCGTGTCACAATTTTGCAGCATTTATGCGGCGTCCTTTGAACTGTGTACGCGCCTACTGTGACTGCCGCTCGGCGATGATAAATGAAAAGGAGTTGAGCTGCCAGCCCCGCGATTCCCCGCGACTCCCCGTCGCAGCACCGCTGGCGGCGAACCGTGCAGAGACCATTTATAATTTTATTAAGTGTTTGCAAAATTGCACATAATTTGTTGTCTTTGTATGTGACGCACCCACACACACACACACACACACGCACATAAATCAAACAAGTAAACAGCAAAAATTACAAGGGCGTACACTCAGAGAAACACGCCGCTTTAAAGTCTGGTATGATGCAGATCAAATTTTTGCTGACTGCTTAAATTTTGAGTACATATTTTTTGTTGTTCGTAAATAAATTCATTTGGACTTAAGGAAATAAGTATTTTATCTTTTATATTTATTTGTTTATTAAATTGAATTGTGTATTTGAGTACGGTATTCAGAAATTTACTTTAGTGAATAAGTTCTTGATATAATACTTTTATTTTAAGCTGAAAAAATGTACTCTTAAATTTGTTCAATCTTGGAATAAGAAAATTTTCCTTTAAAATTGATTTTTTTTTTGAAAAAATAGTTTAAGTTTAAGCTTAGGAAATTTCGCATTAAAGATGTGAAATAAGAAATTTCATTATCTGCTTAAGTAATTTCGGACCAATAAATTTCCTTGAAAAAAACGTCTTGATAGAAAAATATATACATTTCTTAGATTAAGAAATTTTATCAGAAGTACCAGAAATTTCGATTAAGAAATGTTTTAAAGAAGCTTTCGACCTCAGGTTAAGAAATGTCGGCTTATAAATGTTCTTGGGAAAAAGATTATAAATATTCTTCAAAAGAATTTAATGACCATCTTATGAAGTTTCGAATTTAAAAAAATATTCTTGTAATGATCTTAAGAAATAAATATTGGCCTCAAGTTTAGAAGTATCGATCAAAAAATGTTCCTAACAAAGAATTTCGAGCTCAGTTTAAGAAATTTCGACATGAAAAGTGTGGTCGACATCATTTGTACTTAAACTGGGTGAGCAAAATACTTCGTTTTTTTTTCTGAGTGTAGGGAACGTCCTGTGACAGGACACACTGCAACGGGCAGTTGGCAGTTGGACTGTGGTGTGTTTGTTTTGCTACCTACCGCCAACGGTCATATTGGCCGCTTTATCGATCAGCTTGAACTCGGGCGCATCGCCGGACACCTCGCAGCGGTACTGGCCCGACGAGTGCACATTCAGCTTCTCCAGCTCCACGTTGCAGATGAATTGATTGCAATGCGACGAGCCGTCGGCAATGGTGACACCTTTGACGGGAAACCAATTTGTTGTCGGCGGCGTTAGCGGCGAGTATCTGCAAAAACATAGAAAACGAGTGAGTGAGAGCGAGTCAGTGTGCGAGCGGGAGAGCGCTAGCACCTTGGAGTTCGAGTGCTGCGCAAAAATCGAATCCATGAAATATTTATGAGGCGTATGCAAAAAGGTTTTCTTTTCGGTTCCCCTGCATCTGTGCTAACGTTGCGGAATATAAATCCATCGATTTGTAGCCGCATTCTGCGTAGCTCTCACGATTTGCTCGACTTTTTTTTTTAAATTTTTTTTTGGTATTTTTTTTATTATGAATAACGCGGGTATTATGCCGCTTTCAATGGATGCAGCAACTGCGGCTGTGCTTCAGGCTTAGTACTTTTGAATAGCTCCAATTTAAAAAATATATAAATGGAATTACAATTAAATTCAAATTGGGAAGCAAAAGTGTATACATTTGTTTACCAGGGCTGCACAAATTGTGCATAACTTAGCCAAATGCTATTCGGACTGCGCTCTTTGATCTCTAGAATATTGCATAGTTAAATTGCAAACAAATAAATACAAAATTTAAGATTAAAAGAATGCCATTTCTCTTGATGCATATTTTTTGTTTTATTTTGTACATAACATATATATTTATATCTGAAATGCCATTCGAAATTTAGTTAAAATAATCTGGCTTCTTGGGTCAGCTATTTATTTTATTTATTATTTGATTTTCGAACATAGTTTTGTATATATTTAAAAAATCTAAAAGAAAAAGATAATTATTAACTAAATTAAACAAAATAAAGCCTTATCAACTAGGTCTAAAGGCAGAGCTTAATATTAATTGTTGATCAATAAGGCAATCTATTTTAAAATCTCAAATATCTCTCAGCCCTGGTTAGTAATACAAATGCATTGCATACAGAGCACTGGGCTTATTGCAATTAGAGTGAATATGCCTGATCCCAGTAGGGTAGGCTTTTTGACACATTATAAATTTACAGTTACATTTAGTTTTATTTTCAAGCTACCAGACATAAACGGGAAAAACGAATTTAAAAATAATATAATTTTTAAATTAAATTTAATGAAATTATTTCGCAACTGCGTTCCATTTCGCATAGTCTATTGTTTTTTGAATTGAGTTTTGTGCATATGGAAATACGCTTTCCCTGAGAAATTTTGTATGTTGGCAACATTTGTTATTGAATAGATTTTTGGAATACCACAGGGAATTAAGCATTGTATTTACTTTTATTCTTCATTATTTTTATTTTTAAATTGTTTTATAATATACCAGCGGGTATTCACGGGTCTTTCTTGGGACAAGTTTTTTGCTATAAGTTTTTAAATTAAAATAAATAAATAAATTAAATGTACCCATACTGTTGCGTGTCAGAATTTAAATTTAACATAGCTATTTTGAAAAATCAATTTAAAGTCCATAGAATTAAGAGCCAAAAAGTTGAATACAGTTTTTCCGTCCATTTCAGTATTGTGGTGCGAGCCATGAAGCCGAAAATTCAACTTTCGCACGACCTTTTCCATTCAGGAGGGGTGAAGAGAAGTATAAAATACTATTCAAATAAATTTGCACAAATATCTTTGTATATTCAAAGCTGGATGTCAGTCGGATGGTAAAAAAAAGGTTTCATACAATCATTTTCCGATATTTTTCCAAACTGTCGGGTGGAACATCCCAAAAACCACTTCTTGGCGGGCATCATCATCATAAGCTAATTACAGTATAATGCTTCCCACCTTCTATGCTTGCGGCTGGGCGTTGACCACTAATCAGGAATACATATAGATGCCATTCGATTTGGATGCATATAGCTGTGGTTCCAACATGCGAATTCCTTGATGTAACCCCAATGACAATTGCATAGCATTAATTCAGTTATTCGCTAACGAGCGCCAGTCGCATTAAATTCCATAATAATACCACGGCTAATGCGCCCAAAGGTAGCAGAAATGCAACCACGGCCCCCAAAATGTGTTTCAAATTTGATAGCTTGACATGTGGTTAACTGATATTTGGCGCATTATTTTGGGCGTCGCATGCTGCGTCGCCAATTATGAAATGTAAGCGAAACATAAACCGTACAGCACATGGCTTTAAAATCAATTACAAAAATCTGAGCCTAAAAAAGGCAGTGTACAGTGCGAGAATTTTGTGCTCGATTAAGCCTGACCAATGGCCAACAATTAAGTCAGTTAAATAAAAAGTGCGCTTCACACATATTTGAACGTGAGCTGGCAGTGGGGGGTGTGCGAGGCTGAGGGGTTACTACACTGTCGAAATGGCAACGTCACCTGAGTGCAATTGCTGGCGCCCATAAAAATCCATTTCAATTAAGCATTTAAATTAGTCGCGACACTTTCAAGCGATCGAGTGTGCAACCCCAATGTATACCCCAACCAGCCCGCACTTCCCCTGCCTCGCATTGTTGCGGACAGTGTTGCAATTTCATGACGTTTTCAATTTGCACCATAAAATCTGCATGAATGCGCCGGCACACTCGCTGGCCATTTTATTATTTCCAGCCAGAACCGAAAAATATTTTTATGACTGTTTTTCTTTTTGTTTTTGTTTTATTTGTTTTACAGCCGCAGCAGCAGTTGCCAGTTGCCAGTTGGCAGTTAGCAGTGGGCAGTGGCAGTGGGTACTGTGCTTACCTGAAAAACTCCTGGCCATCCTTATACCATTTGACCGAGTTGAGAGTCCGATTGCCCATCTCATAGCTGCAGAACAGTTTGGCCTTTTGGGCGACATCGATAATGCGCGGGACGGAAAGGTTCGATAGATGCAGCGCCTCAATGGGCTGTACGGCTGCAATGGAAAATGCACACAGTTATTGCGGTTATTTATCAATAGGGCTGTTGATAACAGCAGTTATTTTTAAATGTCTTAAATGCATATTAATGCTGTTAACAGCCCAGTTAAATGTGAGCAAAAAACTACGAATAATGTCCACCTCCTGTGCTGTATACTGCGTCAAGTGCGTATTATAGCAAGTATTCTGATCCTTCAAAGATATTTACAAAATTTTAAAAGTAAATTTAAAATCAGTATTCCTTGCATTAATCGGTCATAAGTGAGCTTTTCCAAAAGCACGCATCTATAACTTTGATCATAATGGAGAATCGGTCGGAGAAAAATTCAACCTTTTTACATGCATACAACTTTGTGACTTTAGTTTTCACCCAGGGACCGGGAATTTTCCCTATTATTTCTAATACATTTTTACAAAATTGTTTCACATTGTCTATGAAGGAAAAATTGAAAAACTTTTTTCATCAATATGTAGGGATTATCAATTAATCAGTCTGTCAATCATGACAAGCAGCTATAGTTTTGAAATATTTCTGTGAACACTAAACATCTCTCCAATACATTTTTACAAAGTTATTTAGAATTGAGTCCTCAATCAGTTAGTCAATCAAGCCAAAAGGTTTTATTTGAGTAGATATCATTCAGGTATAAGCCTTAGCTTACACGCCGAAAGTTCACTATTGTCATTTAGTCCATCCTAGCTCTAAAGGCGTGGCTTGTACAGTAATTATCAATCAGTCCGTCAGTAAATCAGGAAAAACTGTTTAAACCCATTTATTTATCTAGTGATATAATCTTGCTTACGTTTCTGCCTGTGCAATGATCATCAATCAGGAAGTCAGTCAATCAAGCCAAACGGATTTTTTATGTATAGATATTACAGAGAAATTATCTTTTTTATCCGGAGAGGTAAATATTGTGATTGGCTGCATCGTAGCCCTAGTAGCTTGGCCTGTGCAGTGATGATCAATCGGTCGGTCAGTCAATCAAGACAAAGAGTTAAAACAATTTATTATCCTAGCGTTATGAATGTATGAACGGCTGTGATAAAGTCTTGCTTACTACCCATACGGTTCTGCCTGTGCAACGCTCGACAATCAGTCAGTTAGTCAATCAAGCCAAAAACTTTTACTAATATGGATATCATACAGCATACAAATGTTAACTTAACATAGATCAGGAAAGGTATGTACTGTGATTGACTGCATGGTTGTTATAACGGTTTGGCCTGTGCAGTGATGATCAATCATTCAGTCAGTCAATCAGGACAAGGAGTTAAATATACATTTATGCATGCAAACCTAAATTTATGCTACAATTGTTTTGGGCTACTTCTGTGAACTCAATGCAGCTTTTCATGGCTTTGACCCTGCTCAAGGGTCAAACCTTTTATTTCTCGCAAATGAGGACATTTTATTTTTTTCGCATATTTATTATTGCATTTAAGGCAGTTGCGCAAATGCAGGCCATGAATCAAAGGACGGCCGGCGTGTTGAGCGTGGCTTTTAATTAAGTTTATTTTACTTTTGGCCTGATCATAAAAATTACTGAAATGGGCGCGGACAAGGGCAGAGGCGACTGAATGTGCTTGTGGTATTGTAATTATTAATGTAGCCGGTTGTACTTGTTCTTGTTGTAGCATGTTTTTATATCTGAACTATGAACTTTTGTACAACCGACAAAATAATTAGCCAGCTGCTTTCTCCGCTCCCACAACTCGTTTCTCGCTTTCCCTTTGTGTGTTTGACTCTTACGCAGCGGGCGGAAGCAACAGTTTTTTATTTGTTTATGCGTCCGAGTTCCGAGTTCCGTGGCAGCACCGGATTTAATGACCCTGTATAGTGCTGTCCAACGGCTTGAACGTCCACTAATTACAACAATGAACAGACAAAACAAAAATTAACTTATGTGCTCCATAAATTAGCACCATTATATAACTTATTCCGGTTGCTTTAACGACATTTACTCAGGCAGAACTTTCGGATAATTTGCCCATAAAGTTTGCGGCTATTATATAATATAATTGAATAATTCGAGGAGCAATAAACATTATGAATATGATTTTAGATAAAATAACATAAAATATAAAATACATTATATGTATGTTTGGAAACATGAGTTTATTATATTGTTCTTCGTATTATTTGAATTAAAAGCTGCATATAGAACTTAACAATTTTCTTAATAATTCACAGTTCCTTAAAGGTCTACATATGTATTTGTATATTCTGTTCTCAAATTCTAATTTCTGACTTCATCTATGTGTAGTTTTTGCTTAGTTCTTGAAGCTATCATGGTATTAATTATAAGGGAATATACTTATAATAGTATTAATATAGTCGCATATAGAACTGACACTAGGTATAGCTCTTAATAATTCACAGTTCTCTAAAGATGTGTATAAGTATTTGTGTTTAATATTCACAAATTCTTATTTCCGACTTTTTCTATGTGAAGTTATTTGTTAGTTTTTGAAGCTGTCATGGTATTAGTTATAAGGTAATTCATCTTTAATAGTTGCGTATAAAGCTTACTCTTGTATAATTCACAGTTCTCTTAAGGTATATATATCAATTTGTGTGCTCTGTTTCTGACTTCATCAATGTGTAGTTATTTCCTAGTTCTTACCGGTCTCATGGTATTGATTATATTATTACATCGACGGTTTATCTTTTAATTTATTATATGCAGATAACAATTTTGTATTTAGCTGCAGATAAATATAAATAAACTCAAGCGTATTCATCGTTTTATGGATCGTTTATAGGATCGTAGACGCGTTGGTCTGCCTGTTAAATACCCTTGCACAAAGTCAAAATACCCGTTTTAACCAGTGGGTACAGGGTATATGAAAATTGATTTATTAATCATCTCCTTTATGATTTTTTTAAATTTTATTTAGTATTGCTTTACATTATTCATATATTTTAAATTTCCATGCAATAAACTTACGATGTTTTATTGCTTTGGAATTTTCTATTATAACTTTTTATGCGCTTGTGGAGGGTATTATAATTTTTTCATGAAATGTGCAAAGAATCGAAGGAGTTATCTACGACCCTATTAAGTATATATATTCTAGATTAGCATCAATAGCTAAGTCGATATAACCATGGCCGTCTATCCGTCTGTATATTTCTATGCGAAATAGTCTCTCAGTTTGAAGGTTATCTTTTTGAAACTGTGCATAGGTCCGTTTTTCTGTTGTAGGTATAGGGCCATCATATATGTAGCTGCCATAGGAACGATAAGATCTTAACCCAACTCTATATGCATACATATGCAAAATCTTATCAACAACGGACCACTATATCATTTAGGAAAGATCAGTTGAACAGAAGGATCTTATACGGGAAAACATTCTGTTTTTACAGATGTTTACAACGAACTTAGCATTTTCGAGATTCACTATTCTCACATATCCTCAAAAGGGAAATGTCTACAAGAGTATTAAATTTTTGGCGTGCCGAAGATATCCTTCCTTCTCGTTGTTACTTTAAACTGCCTTCACGAAAAAAAGCCCTTAAAATCAATACTAAAATTAAAATATATATTATGTAAATTAAGCATACATTTGGTAAATATAACAAAAAATTTAAAATGTGAATGCATTTTATATTTTTTTATATTTTCTTTTTTTTCCATTTATTTATCTTTATGTTTTTTCAATGAGTTTTATTTGTTTACAATATTGTTTTGTTTGCATGTAAAATTAAGTATGTCTGACATGTGCGAGTAAGTACTTATATTGTTGTTGTTGTTATTGTTGCGGCTGACAAAACATTAACATGGCTTTAATATTAATGCTTTCATAAATAGCTGAAATCCTGGCTGGCTTAAAGCAATTTGCCATTTGGAAAGTTACTCGACAAATTGCTTTAGGCCAGGCCAAAACCGAGGCGCATTACTCATAATGACGAGCAAAAAATTCGATTAGCTTAGAAAGCAATTAACATGCTAAGCACACACACACACACATAGACACACACACACACTCACAGATAGCCATGCATACAACGAAATTAAAAAGGATTTGTGGAGCAAATGACGAGGGCATTTTGAGCGCTTGGCCGCAACTATGTAACATGGCTCGGCCTAAATCTGGCTCAAGTCTTTGCCGGCCACGTCGTGCGTTTGTTATACCCTGAAACCATTGAAATTGGATGAAAAGGAGCTTATTGTTTTTATGTTAATGTATGCAACAGGCAAAAGGAAACATGTTCGTCTCCATGCGGCATATGTATTATTGATCAGGATGACAAACTGAGTCGTAAACGACTTGAAAATTGATATATAAGTATATACTCGTATACTATATACGGCACGACCTACTGCACGATATACTGCTCACCTAACATCGATAAATATCGATTTTGTACTATGGTTTTTTAAGCACATGGAAATAATATGAGTTATAGACTTTAACTTTGGTATCGTACATACAGATGATGAATATTTCATTTTTTGGATAACTTTCTAGTTCTTATCAAAGTAAATAAAGAATTGATGCCATAATAAAGTACTGACAACAAACACCGAAGTTATTCAAGAATGTTTTTTTTAGTGTGCCTGTGGTAATATGTATGTCAGGCCTCTCGAATGTTTGTACCGACAGCTTGTCGCTGTGTTTAGGGTATCAGCAGGTCGCGTACTCCCGCGTAGGGCGCTCTAACTTGTTTTAGCTTTTTCTTTTGGCTCACTGACGGATTGTCGGGTCAGTTAATATCACTCAGGCATGAGCCTTTGTTGCCTTTGGCGACGGCCACACACTGACAGACAGATAGCTGACCATGTGTGGCGCCTGGCGATGAGCTGGCCAAAAGACCAGTTGGCCCATAAGATAATGAATGCGTTGACGTTCAAGCATTTAATGTGCCGAAACAATGATGAATTAGTGACGAGACAGAAATTTCTCAAGCGCAAAATAATGAGGCGTTTGCTTGCCACCCCCCCCGCACCCCTTGCAGACACTATACAAATTCACTGCCAATGGCCCGCCTACTGTCTCGTAGTTACAGTAACAATCATGGCCCAAAATTCACTGTGCGGGCAATTTGCTTTGAATTTAGTTGATTGCCGGACGGAATTTGGCGCCATTTGAGCTCCCTCTTTCTGTGTGTGTGTGTGTGTGTGTGAGAGTGTGTTTGTATTGCATTAAATTCACAGCAGCAGCTTGCTTGGAATTTTCGATTAAAGAATGTCGCCCCAGCGAAAACGTTTTGTATTTAAATTCGAACGGCAAGTGCTTCAAGCGTTTGCTTATATCAACTTCAATATACTATATCTATATATCCATATATATATATATATATATACCTAGGTATCTTTGTCTAATGTTAGTTCAGAGGATCCCACATGCTGTCGCCGAGGTAAATTTGTCTTTGTCATCGCCTTTGACATTGACATGTGGTTCACTTCTTGCCCGCCCATCGACTGGCCCAGCCACAGCCATCAGGAGACTGGGGGCGTTATGTTCATTGCTTTAACTTTGTTGATAGTTGAAGTTGTAAGTTCCTGTCTATTGATAGGTCCTTGAGTCTCTAAGCACCTGTTGCTACCCTATTCAAACTTGTGCATATTCAAATGTACTTTTTAATAAACATTAAAATAATTTGGTATGCATTTAAAGACTTTTTGCAGTTAGAATGAAATATTACGAGCCTCAAGCATCATTTCGTAAACTCCGAGTATATTTCGTTAGCAATAATTTATGCAAATTTATCTATTATTATGATTCTTTAGTTATTAAATTAAAATATTTTTGTGATGATTTTTTTTTGTGGTTTCTTTTTTGTTCTTTTTGCTTATATTAATCTTTATTATCACACATTGTATTGGGATTGGGAAATTTATAGTGAAAAATATTTACTATCATACCGTATACTTATCAGATATTCCATTCAAGCGTTCTGAAAGATGCTTTTTAGGTTAAAGCTCTTTTGTTCTGAGATTACAATTCTTTGTTCTCATCGAACTAAAATCGTGGAGTGCAAGGTAATCATATTAAAATCAAATTTTAATAAACAAAAAACTTGTGGTTAATCCAATCAAATTCCGATTAAATAAATTTATTCAGCATGGCGGCAAGTGTATTCAAGATTCGTTCTTGTTAATATTCTGATGATTTATGCTTGCTATACATGCCCATATTCCTGATACTAGTTCCCAAACTTAAGTCCTGCAAGTTATTGTAAGAAAAATGAGGCGTATTTCATCATACGAACGTTTGTATACATATATGTATATCTACCCACTTTTACTTTTCTTTCGGCCCTTTGTGGGCGAATTCATCACTGTTTTTGGGATTCGTTGCCAGCATTTTCCCCGAAACTTAAAGAACAACTTTAAGGATAACACGAAAGTTGTTTAGGATATGTGCGTGTGAGATTTTCGCTCTCATCACAAGTTTTTGACAGTTTTATGCTACGGGAATTGAGAGTAAGTTACGTAGCATGTGCTGATGGATTGTTGTGGGCCACAGGGTACCAAAGTGTCTTTCACTGAATGCCGCATTTGCTGTTGCAATTTAATAGGAAAACTGAAAGGCGCTTAAAGTATTTTGTGGCACGTCTGAAATGAACTGCAGCACTGCAAAATTATGTATAAATTGTAGATAAATATGTAATCAGATGAGCAACTAGCTGCAGATGCTCAACAAAATATAATACCTTAACAGATTTGCAAGGAAAAGTTGTAACGAGTCGACAGTTGATTGCATAAGGACTCTCTGCATCCGCATCCGTATCCGCATCTGGCTATGGCGATGGCTATATAATACAGCCAAGCAGACACAGCGAATGGTCGACAGGCAAAGGGACGGACGAACTGAGCAGGCAAGTGGGTAATAGTTTCAGGTAAAAGCCTGTAAACGAGCAAACTGGCACAAACGAGCAGCTAGCTCAATGCGGGCTATGCGAAAGGGTGCTTGGAGGAGGGGGAGCGGATACAGGTAATAGCAAGGGCAACGGTGCGGATGCTCGATATCCAAGGCATCTGTGGCAAATGTAGCTCGAGTCGTAGATATGAAGTCATTGAGTTGGAAACTGTTTGCCAGTGCCAAGCCAGAAAAAGACTCAAGTAGCATCAGCAGTAGCAGTAACAGCAGCAGCAGTAGCAGTAGCAGTCGCAGTAACAGCAGCAGCGGCCGTTTTCTCTGGATCGCTCATCGCTTGTTTTATTTATTACATGGCGTATACGCAATATTTGCACATGGCGCAGCCCCAGCGCAAATATGCAGCAATGCATTGTTTATTTTATATGTTTTGTTCTTTTTATTTCGGTGTCTGACAATTTCGTTTTTATACCCTGGCACAAGGTATTTAAATTTTGTCACCAAAAGTGACAAGCAGCAGACGACATCGAACCCATTAAGCATATATATTCTTGATAGGCATCAACAGCAGAGTCAAAAAATATCCGTAGTGATATATCTTTATATTTCTGGTCTTATCGAACCAATTTATCATGTAGCTGCATTAGAAACAATTGATCGATAGATGCATTTTAGTCTCTTGAGATATCTTACTAAGTCTTGGAATTTCCTCTTTCTTTATACTTCTAAGATATGCGCTTACTCTTATCCACATGGGACTATTATGTTTATTGCTTAGCTGCCAAAGAAACTATTTGTTAAGTTAGTGAAGATAAGATATTTGAAGATATTTTTATTGAACTGAGCAATTCGAAGCATCGATTTGATGAATATCTTATTAACATCGCGGATGACTCGGTATATCTAGCAGCAACTGCTCAAAAATTTGTATATTGCCGGATGATTAGGTCAGCATTTAAAAGCTTCGCAGGCTAAAATATAATTTTGTTGAAAGGTATTTTAATTTAGTTGCATTTACATATTTTGTAACTATTATAATTATTTATATATGATATGCTGTTCGTCTGACAGAGTATTTAAAGCTCGGTTTGCCTCAGTTAGCTGTTCTGTCTTGATTCTAGTTTAGTTTTTGTTTTATTTATTTGTTTTGGTGTTTTTTTTGACAATTTTGTAATTGTTTCTATTGTTGAAGCGCTGGCAACTTTTTTAATCATTTTCATATATATTTTCGCAGTTGCAAAAAGTCGTGGCGAAATTTTTTTTTAGATTTTTTTTTGTTTTTTGTGAATAGGCAACGCCCTGTAACCTTTTCTAACGCGGCGTTAGCTCTTGCTTTTCCTTTTTCTTTTAATTAAAACGAACTTTCAATACAATATGCCCGTCCGACTGGGGCTGGAGGCGTGGACTCAAGCAGGGCAGCCAGCTCCGTTCGCCTCTTTGTTTGCTGTTAATTTTTGCCAGCTTCAGTTTTTTAATATTATTTTTCGTACTGTTTTTTAGCGTTTGCATTGGCGTGTCCTTTGTTAGATTTCCCATGTCTCGTCGGGACACGTTTTCGTTTTCATTGTTGTTGTTTTTCAGCTTCTTGCGCTTCTTGTAGTTTCCACAGTCTCTGCAGACGCTTGCGTTTATTTATTGTGGAAAAAGTTGCAAACTAAAATTAGCAAAGTGGGGTATGCATGGTGCATGTGGCCTATAAAGAACAGGAAAAAACAGAAGGAAAACAAACGTCTAAAGTGTGCCAATTGCAGAAGTTATTAGCTCCAGGGAGTCCTGCACTTTAAAAGGGCCAAAAAGCAGCGGGCTTAAAGGCACGAAAATAAATCATTTTTATGGAAATATCATTTGGTCGAATGGCAAAGAGTGAGAGATCAAGGGAAAGAGGGACTAACAGGAGTATGCAATAAATGTGCATATTGAGCAATCAATTAAAATCGATTTCCCACTAAGGCAATGGAGTTTTTATTGATGAGCTGATAAGTCATTATATGAGAGAGAGAGAGTAAGTAAGAGAGAAAGAAAGAAAGAGAGAGAGAGAGAAAGGGACCGCAACAGAGTAAGAGAAAGAGGCAACAGATTGCAAAATATGCAAATTGATTCATTGACCTTCCCTTCCCCCTTGGCACCTTCTTGTTGACTTCAACTTAAGTGTTCCGAGTAGATATTCTTGCGATTTCATTTGCCTTTTTCCGTAAAAATATGGAACTGCATATGCCGACAATGAGACTCTGAGCTTTATAGAAAACTCTTTAATTATCTTCCAATCGGAATGCAATTTGATTTTTCTGCCAATAATTCAATGATTATAATCATTGATTATGAGGTTATTTAAGTTCAAATTTATGTAACTTGAAATATGGCTACAAATTAAATATAAAAATGTATTATTTGAGAATTACAGTAATAATTATATGGGACGAACAGCGACCATTAGGCAGGCATTAGGAGAGTTCTCACCGTGTAAACATTTTTGTCTACATACATATGTATCAATTCATTTGTTGTAATAAGGTCTTTATGTATGTATAAAAAATATTCTTTAAAGGAACAAAGTTACAATCTTTTTAGCCAAACTTTTCGTTTTAGCTGTGCAGCTAAAAATATATTGAAACTCATTCGCTTTAAATGGCAGACTAAACGCTTGATAAACCAAAGTTAAACAGCTAACCAAAAGATCATTAACAGCATGGCCAAACAAAAAACCTGGTCTACTTATCAGAAGAGTTCACCTGCGGGCGGAAAAGAGCTATAGAGAGAGAGCGAGAGAGCATGAGAGACAGAGCGAGAGTGAGAAGGAGATAGTGTTAGTGGGAAGTGCCTGCAACACCAAACGAAAAGTGCAACAAGCACTTGAGAAAGTTTTCTCATTTAACGTTGGGGCACAAACTAAAAAGCTACTCAAAATCTATTTGATTTTGGAAGGTGCGAGCAGGAGAGTTGGACAAAAAAAAAGAAGAAAAATTGAAGTAGAAAACATAAGAAAAACATTGGACACTTGCGGGACAAGTAATAACAAAATATTAAGTTTAAACGAATTTAAAAGAAAAGTTTTTCGACTCGACTGCAATTGACGGCTATTAAAGTTGTACATTTTGACCGTGGGGCCTGTATTTGGCCAAGGCAAATATCAATTTAAATTTTCAATTGCCGGCAACATCAATTGCAGCCGGAAATGTCGGTGTTTAGGCCAAGTTTGCTGCAATTTGCAGCAGCCAGCAAAATCAACAAACTCAACATCAGTAAACTGTTGCCTGTTGCAACATATTTACTTATTTTAATGCCCTTGCCTAGGGTATTCTAATTCGCACACAAAATGTGCCACTTGCATATATTTCAGCTAAAATATCTTCAAAAATGTTGGCAAAGTGTTTCTATTGCAGGGAGAAACTAGTTTCAAATAGTACTGTTTTTCAAGATATTTTTAACCAATTCACGCCTTGGCCATACTTCACATAACTGCATCGAATCGATCTAAAATATAATATGATTTCTATAGGAGCAATCGTTTGGAATTAAGGCTTTTAAAACCATTTTTGGCCAAGTGTCTGCAAGAGTATTTGAACTGTGGCCTGCCTGGAATAGTGGTTTTTCCTGTTTTTTTTTAAATTTATTTATTTCTTTTGCCACACCATAAAAATTGAATTGGTCTAGGGTTCGGCTGGCTGACATGCCTTTGCCACATCCTAATGCTCTTAAAGCAGCTTCTCTGCACATGTTTGCGTTTGCAAGGAATTTTCTATATATATATTTCTTTTTGCCACATCAACGCAAATGTCACGCATAATGTTTAAGGAAAAAAAAGAGAAAATAATAATAAAAAATACGTGAAGAAAAATAAAATAAAATTGAAAATATAAAAGTCTATATATGTATTTTCATTCGATGCTATGTTGCAGCGTTGTTTTTCCACATCGTCTACTTATTTTGCAAAAGTCAAATATTAGCTGAAAAGTTGAGAAAGTTTTCTCAAGCAATTTTTCGCTTACATTTTACCAGTACCGACAGCCTTGAAGCTGGGTCCTGGTATTGTTCCTGGTCCCGATGCTGCTGCTGCTGCTCCTGGTCTATCTGTCAGCAGACGGAATGCTGTTGGCATTTTCCTCATGCTGGCCGCACTTCAGCCCGCTTCGATTCTTATCTGCTTAGTTCTCAGAGCTGCTGCCACAGTCGCTTTTCTTTTCTTTGGTTTTTTTCTTTGCTTCTTGGCCCAGCGTCTCTTGCCACGCGTTTCAGTTTCCCCCAAAGTGCATTAAAAAATATTGTTGCTGCATGGTCGGATACGAACAGCGCGTATCATTTTTGATAAAATTCATGGTAATTGTTTCAACTGTGAATTTATCGAAGTTTTTCATGTTACGCACAAAACTTTGCCCTGCTCTCGGCAGCCAGGCATTGCTTTTTATGGGACCAAAATGCTGGCTGAATGTGCACAGTGTATGCCAACTGGGATTGGCGCTTGTGGATTGCAAAGCAAACGAATAAAACTAAGTCTTTAAAATACATTAAATTAGTGGTCTCAGTGCATACAAGCTTTTAACAACAACAGCAGAAGTTTCTACTTCGTTTCTGTCTTTTTTTTTTGTGTAATTACTAAATAGTTAAAAATGGAAAATGATTGCGTTGATTAGCAGTAGCAACAACAGCTTTTTGAGCAAATCAAAAATACATAAAATGTTGACAAGACAAGCAAGAAAGAAAGATTATTAAATACTCTTCTAGACAAGTGAGTCGGAAAAGTTTTCCACGAAAGCTTTATTTTCTACCTATTGTAATATGGTAGTCAGATGTGAGTAAGTACATAAAATATTAACAAGACACAAAAGAACGATTTTCTGCCGCATGCCGAATATGAATTTCCCTTGAAGACCTCTAGCTTAGACATGTTTATCTACGCGAGCTTTTTTCCAACTTATTGTTAATATGGGAACCATAAAATATATGGTAGTCCGATTTGATAGAGTACATAAAATACTAACAAGACATATAACAGGGGTTTTCTGCAACACGCCGAAGAATAAATACCCTTGTAGACTTGTGACTTGTGGACACGTTTTTCTACGTAATTCCGTATTTCCGACCTATTGTTTCTATATAAGACATTATTATATGCCGTAGTCCGTTTAAAAGAGTTTAAATTAAACTAGTAATTGCAGCGCTTTGTGTATATATCTTGAAAAGCAAATATTTTTTCGTACTAAAACTCAGCTTTCAACCGATTCTTCTTAGAACAATATGATGTGGTTGTTCGATGTTTATAAAATTTTGCTTAAATGGGAGCTTAGTGAAACTATTAACTGCCGAGTCAAGATAGTTTTTCATTCAAGCATTCTGGTATGCTCAATTTGTTCTTTTCAACAAGTTCAAGCTTCGAAGGGGGGAGAAGGCGTTTGTAATCCTACAGCCGATTGCAAAGTTTGATGAGGATAGAAGGCGAAGGTTCCTGAAAGACCTATAAAGACAACCTACTCAATAATATGTGTTCAATTTAGACGAAACTGCATGTACACACATTCACATGGATATCTACAAGTACTTATATTTAGAGTAAAAAAAAAATAATGTGAAACAATTGCCCTAGCAACATGTTACATTAATTATGTATGCATGGTAAGTCCTCCCGTGAAGCTACTTGCATGCGCATCGTACTTTATCAAACGTTGTTGTTTTATCGAGCCAAGAAGTTGCAACTTTTAATTTAAAAACCTCCTGCAAACTGTCTCAATTTTGGCCAGCCACAACATTTATATTAAACTTTTGACCTTATCACAACAAAGCCAATAGAATCAATTTTGGGCCACCAATGCGCTGCCGCTCAACAAAGGCAGCACTGTGGGCTGTGGTCCCCAGATGAGCCAAGGCTCGGAGCATGGAGCATGGAGCACGCACTCATCTGGACAGCAGACATACTGCTTGGGCATGCTAAATAAGTGAGGATATGGGGTTGGGTTGTTTTAGGGGTTGGTCCAAGCTTGAGTTATCTAACTGTACATGGCAGGGCTCACATTCGCATTTGCAGTCACAGTTCGAGCAGAGAGTATATTATTGCCAATAATACAAATGCCAAGGGTTAAAGTTTCCAGAACAAAAGCCAGATAAATGTCTGTTGTTTTAACTGGGCAACTGTTTTGCACTTGCAGATACATTTATATCGCACATTGCACTTTGCTTATATAACTTGGACTATTATTATCAGTTTGCAATGCAGTAAACTTCCAAATGGCATACAGTTTAAGATTTGTGGCCTTGCACACACTGTTTAATAAAGTAAAGGAGTGAACGATTGGAACTTCTTAAATTTCCTCAAATGTTATGGCATGAAGTGTGGTAGAATTTGCTTTAAACATTATTAGATATAAGTTATTTATATAATTTCTGTTATATAGGCTAGCGTATCGATAGTGGCATTTCTCGAATGATATGATTGTTTTTAAAATTTCATGTAAATATATGCAAAAAAATGGTTTAAATATTGATAGGATTGATAAGTATCGCGTTAAGTTCTTTAACGATAGCGTTGTAGTGTTATGAAAAGGTTCATCAAATTAATTATTTAATTTGTTTTATTATTATTAGTAATATTACAGTTATTATTAGTAAATATTATTGATTAATTAAAATTCACAGTCAACATTTCAAGCTTAAATTCGATTTGTATCAGCAGCTAATGATATCAAGTGCTCCTTCCATATAGGACCCATTGATTTCACTATCCTGTTAAGCGCCCAGCTTTTAGACTCAATTTCAAGGTATTTGGAATGGTTTTATAATGATTTGCAAGGTGTGCGGCGTCTCCATGAAGGCATATTTCATGTTAATTTATTGCAAAACTACGTGTGAGACGCTGCCCCACAAATTTATAAGTAATAACAACAGTTGCGAAACTTGGGCAAATTTAAACATATTTCGTGTAGGAGTGTGTCAGGGCGTGCGGGCAGGATATGGAGTCAGAGGCAGAGGCTGATTCCAACTTATGGCCGCTGCTCAAGACGCAGTCACAGAATGTAAAATTTATTGTTGTATCTGGGTGAAAAAGTGGCGACTGTACTACTGGGGGTTTACTACTACTACGTGGGCCAAGAGCTGCCTGGGGCAATACGAGATTATGATTAATTGTTGTGATATGCGCGGGCACACTGTGGGCGTGGCACGTGTGACAAAGCGCAGCAGTCAGAGACATGAGCGTGCAGAGGCACAGAGAGAGAGAGAGAGAGAGTCACAAGAGAGAGGGACAGAGCTAGTAGCAGCTGCAGGCATGCCACGCTTGCCACATAAATATGAGGCAGCGTGACATTGTGAAGGCATTAAAAATTAATTTACTTGCAACATGACTAACTGCCCCGAGCCCGAGCCCGAGCCGGAGCCTGAGCTGTGGCTGTAGCTGTAGCTGACTTTGGCTTATGCCGCAAAGTATGCGCTACTTGCTGCTAATATTTCACGCTCATTTTTGCGTAATTTAAAAACATCAAATATCCAATTAAACTTGCCACAAGCATTCATCCTCAATTTATAATAATTACAAACTAATTAACTGTGATACCCAGCGCCAAGGCAACGCGGCACAGCCAACCGCAAGCAATGCCGAAAATGTGAAAATAATTATTAACTGAAATTAAACCAAATTACAGTAGGCCAAAATAACAGCAAGAACAACAACTACAACAACAACAGTCGAAGAAAGTCAAGAAAAACCAAGCTAAAAACTCACCATAGCAATCAAATGTCTTTGGCGGAGGCGGGCAAAAGCAAAAAAAAAAAGAAGAAATAATTGAACGACTTACTACGACAAGCCGAAGATGAAATGCCCTTTAATAGCCTACAGCTTTGCAGATAAGCTAGGAGCATAGTGAAGAGAGATGGATCCAGTTTGATAAGAAACAAACAGACCGACAAATCGACATACATGGCTATATCAACTCGGCTATTGATAACAGATTAAAAATATATACTCTATAGAATCTGAGACATCTTCTCTTATACGTTACTTATATCGTAACAAAATTATAATACCCTCTACCAAAGTCTAATGATATAAAATTTAAATTTCATTTCATCAACAATTTAAGGAGGAGGCGTAGCAGTAGACGTTGGTTCGAGCGTGAAACTGGTGTGCGGATGACGAGCACTGGCAAATCTCTGCAGAACTACAGCTCATTAAGGCTGGCCAAGACGCCAGCGCTCAACGCTCCAGATATTTATTTAAAAGTGCAAAATTTGTGGGAGCAGAGAGGAGCTTTAAAAAGCCTGCGCCAGTCAATTTGAGAAGCCAGCAGCTTGTTGGCGAGCGGGATGGGCGGGCTGGGCGGTCTGGGCGGCTTTTGGCCAATGCATTGTGGCCGAAAACTTGGTGAAGCTACACAGAAAAACGTGGCAGCAGCCAACAAAAAAGACCTTCAGCAGAATTTCCACACGCATGTGCGTTTCGTTAATGGAATTAGAAAAGTTTTTAAGCAAAAAAGCCAGGCCAGATATACATACTTACTAACAATATATACTAATATGCTCATACATATGGGGTATATACATATGTATGTACATGTGTGTATATGAGTATGGTTTTGTTAAAAAATATGCGCGTGCGATGTGTGTGTGTGAGTTAGTGTGTGCTCCAGAACTATGAGCATGACATAAGCAAAACGCCAAAAATTGCGTAATGAAAAAGTTTTGCGTCCTGCCCGACGCATTGAATAAGGCAAATGCCACACAGTCGCACATCCTGGATGTATCCTTGAGGCGCACTTTGGCTGTTGTAAAAGTTTTATTATTCTTGACAAGCGCAAATCATGGTCAACGTTAGTGTTAACCTTAATGCCAGCATTAAATTATAAATTAACAGCTATTGGCATTTACATCAAGGTTACATGGCAACTGTCCCAATTTGAGGACCTTTTCTATAGGGTAAGTTTAAGAAGCTTTTGCGAAAGATTTCGGTTGCATTTAGCGTATGCTAAAACATTTGCATTTACAGGCTACTAGCATTAACATACTAAAATTAGCTAAAAGGTCGGAATAAGATAAATGTCCATTTAATTTTTAATAATGTATTTATTATTTGGTCCTAGCAAATTTTAACTAAAATTTAAGCTTTTAAGCGAAATTTAATGTTTTGCTGCAGTTTTAGCTATTCTGTACATTTATCTATTTAACTTTTTTGTACACTTTTTTAGCATTTGGCATTAACAATGCAAATAAACTATAAATCTCATATTTGGTTTTAATAAAATTAAACATAATTGCGTGTAAAAATAAGTTGAGGCAATGTACCTATTGTTTTGACCCTGCAGTGTATGAGAAAAATGAGTAGAAGTTGACGAAATTTTTTGCTCAAATATAGGTTGAAATTTGTAGGCATTAACGTCTTATATTAAAAAAAGAATTTTTATAAAAATATTTCATTTATTTTCTGTTGTTAATTTTAATTTCATTTATAAAGAATTTTTTTGAAAAGCCCCAATAAAATCGAAATAACAAGCTCTTAACTGTTTTCTTCGTATCAATATTTCCGTATATTTCAGATCTAGAATTTGATTATGATCCCATTTATTTTAAAGTATTCTAATTCACGACCTTTCTATTTATATACAAAATGACTTTGAATATGTGAAATTTCATAAACATGTTTGTTATAATTAATTTAATGTTATTCTGTATCAAAGAAAAAGCTGCAAAGCGAGGGAAACTAAAGTACATTTGCTGTGCGGGAAGTGCTTATGTTATAGGGCAGATAAAGGGGAGGTGAGGTTTAGTGTGAGTGACTATTTTGCAATCGACAGAAACAGAGACTTAATGGAAACTATATTACTAGTATCAGGAATTAAAACACTGTTAGCAGTTAATATTTAATACAAGCCATTAGCAATTATATAAATTAATAGAATGAAACTGATATAAATACCCCCAGCTCAAAGTTAGTTTTCCATCAAGCATATCCTTATTTTACAAATGCAAATCATATTCACATAAAGAATTAATGCTGTCAGCCAAGCATTTAAATATTTTACAGTCAAAGTTATCAAATGCTTGATTGAATAGCGAAATCCAAAATTCATCTCATATTATATGGCTTTTGGTTTTTCCATTGTATAAATAACGGATACGGGAAAAGTTTTCCCAGTTTTTATGTGGAAAATGCGAATGTTGTTAAAGTGTTTGGCGCACATATCAAAAGCCAATATAAAAATCAAATTTAAATTTATGGCCAAAAGAGGGCCAGCGCCAACTGAGCCATGGCAGAAGGCAAAGGCCAACGAAACTTTGCCGATTTGTCGACTGGCATTATAATTTCAAATGCCTGGACTGCTAATAAGAAAACGATTCCATTCGGAAACCAAGTCCAGACCAAGTCCAGAGCAACAACAGCTACATCTGTGCCTTTGTGCCTGCTGTCCATCCGCTTGTCTGCGTGTAAAATTATGCGAATTGTCTGTCCGGGGGCTATTAAGGCGGCATTCGATTTCGTTTAGACGCGAGTAAATCACCCTGGCAACACTTACAAGTTTCGACAGTTTTAGCAGCCAGATAGACGCGGCAGCAGTGGAACTGACACCAGAGGGGTCAACCAAAGGGGGGCCAGGACCAGTCATCGGTTGTGCTGCCGGCCACATAAATCATATTCCAAATGGCGCGTGGGTGAGCTGCTGTTTATTATCGATATGTATAAAATGGATAAACGGCAGCTATGACTTTAATTCCAAGGAAAGCAATCAATAAATAAAAGTGAATAGGGAATTTCAACAGATTTTATATGAATAAAAAATAAATGGATTTCATTTATGACAAAAAAACTATCGATTATCCCAAAAGCTGATAACTATTATCGATAATAATTGTTATATATATTAAAATTTTGATATATTTCAAAAAAATTAAATTACAAAGCAAAGTAGGCTGAAAAACTATCGATATACTATTTTAGTATATTACAAACAATGTTATTATATAATTTAGAAATAGTTAAATGTAACTTGTAACTAAGTAAAACAGTAAACATATTATTCAACTATCGATAGTGTCAAAATATATAAATAGGGACGAGCAAACACATGAGTTCGATACTAACGATAAATGAATCAAAAGTTTGCCGGATTTGTGAGGTTTTTTAACGGTTTGAGTATTTTTCTTTAGAATTTGTTTTTCCCATTAATGTAGTTACAAAACATTTCCACAAACACGTTTGTTTTCTTTGCATCGCTTGTCAAATGAATATCCCTAATTATCCCTTTAAATACACATTCAAGCCAGGGCATTCATTTTAATTTCTGTTGACACTGCTCACCCTATTTAATTTAATATTTGATGTCCTGCAACAATTTGGACAATTTCGATGCTCAACTAATTGTTTATGAATCAATTTGCGGCAGTTGGCTCGTTAAATTTCGGGTTATATATTTTACGGCTCTGCCGGCCATTAACATTTGGCCATTGTGCACTTTATGGGGCCCCCCAAACAACAAAATATTAATACTTTTTTTTCACTCGCCGTTTTTGCTGTTGTCTCTATGCATTTGACGATACAATATTATGAAAATGGCGGCATTAACAGCTGGGTTTTTATGTAGCCCGTTTAAACTATTGTCAAATGATATTCTTGATATTATTATGATGATTATTATTGCGATAACCGTTGCTTTTATGCACAAAGTTTCTGTTTAAGTGCCCCGTCAATGGCTGCTTATAACTGAATATAATTATGCCGCACCCGATGCCAATCAGCCGGAATATGCCCAATTGCTTGTCTCATGTGTTGTGGCGGCAACAGCTGCCGGGCATATATATTTATGTAAATAAATATATGCATATACATCTTCATATTTGTGTGTGCCTGTATACTTACGGGAGGCTTCAGTCGGGCTGCAAATTGGGCTGAGAAAAAATAATTACGTGCGCTGTTTAGCTGGGCAACGGGTCGTATGAGTAACAGGTGCATGTGAATTACTTGTAAGTGGCTCTCGGCCACAAAGTCAGCAATGGAATGCCTACAGCCAGGCGCCACCTTGGCATTGTTGACAGCCACAGCCACTCTCGCAACAACAACAACAGCAGCAACAACAACAAACAGTTGTTGACTTTTATGCCGGCAAATGTCACTTGCCAGCCAGCCGCAAGGCATAGCGTTGGCGTATGTATGTATGTGTGTTTTGGGGTGTGTTTTGTGTGTGTGCGTGTTTCTGTGAATAAAAGTGCTGGCACAAAGCTTAACATAATTCAAAGGCTTACAGCACTGACGTACACATCCGGCATAAAAATAAAATTGCAGCCTCATCCAGAGAAAGTGCAGCAATGTACAGACATACACACATACAAACACATACACACACATACACACACATACACACACATACACACACACACACACACACACACAAATACATACAGTTAAGTAAGAGTTTTCTGAGTGGCACATAAATAAGAACATTTCTTTATTATGCAAGATATGTCAACAGCGGAAGTCATGTGCTGCAAAATATGGTCTGGGGAAATTACAAAATCGAAAGCAACAAAAGGTTAGCTTCTAAAATTCGATATTTATAAATATGTTCCTTAAATTAAATTAAATTAATTAAAAAGTGTATCCCTCGGGCGTATGCGTAATATATTATTATTTATGCATGCTTCATTATTTCGTTAACTCTTTAAATATTTGTAATTAATGTCTTAATTGAAATATGCATTAAATGCCATTAAATGCCGCGCACTTATGAACAGATTTATTTCTGGCTACTGTTTGATGTGAATTTATGAGGCCCACTTTGCTGGAATTTTTCATATTTCCGGTCCGGGCATGCGAAAATATTTTAATTAAGTAGGACTATAAAAAATTTGAGACAGATATTAAAGTGTGAACGGAATGCAAGCACAGGGAATACAAAAATATTTAATTTAATATTTAAATACTTATATTATTAAATTTATTGATATACGAATTTTAAAATTTATTTATTTTTATTATATAAAGACAATTAAGAATTTGAGACAGATAAGGGAATGCATGAATATATAATATAATTATTTCATTTTTTTTATCATGAACCCATTAAAAATGGGTAAAAAGTGTATATTTTATTTGTGCAAATGTATTTAACAGGCAGAAGGAAGGTTCATCGACCCCATAAAGTATATGTATCTAGCCATGTCCGTCTGTCTGTCCGCCCGGCCGTCCGTATTTATGAACGCAAGTATCTCAGGAGGATTTGGAAAAAGCTGGTGCTCTTTAGGGTTATGGAGACATAAAGAGAAGTCCACTTAATTGCGTAGCTCCAAGGCTGTAGAGCTTCTAATGAAATTTAATAATATATTTAATGACATATTTTCCAATTTTCCGACATTAACCTTACAGTCATCAAAAGGCATTGATAGAGTCGAATCTACGTAAACGAGTAGTTTCTACATAAAATGTTTTGTTGGGACATAGAGTGTAGAGAAATACATGACATATTTACTATAAAAATTATACATTCTGCATTATACATATAACAAGCAACAATATAATATTTAATGGAGATTTACCAGACACTTAACATCTCATTTATTTAAATGAAAAAGGGCTTCAGCTCCAATTAAATTGAATAGAAGAACTAACTGCCCTCAGGCTAATCGTATATTAGACCTATGTCAAGCATCTGCCAATTGATTGTTGGCAGTTAAATGATCCGGTAATTAACTAAAAGCATGTGGTTACATTTCAACAACAAAAGAGCCAACAAAATATAAGCGACAAGTTGCAGCTGCAACACTTGCAACAGCACCAATAGCCAGCTCTGGCTGCAATTTGTACGGTCATTATTTATGGTACATATTGAGGCATTTGGCTGGGCAGAGCCAAATGACCAGCAAAAGTGGCAAATCTTTGTTCACACCTACGAACAGCACAAGGGAAGGGAAGGGTAGGGATGGAAAGGGGACGGCGACTCAAAGCTGGTCCAGACTAAACCAGCTACTGGTCGCATGTGTTTGTGAGCGATTTTTATGGTCTCGGATTGCTGCGTATGGTCGTTCGGTGAACCTAAGAAGTGTTTTTCCTCTACATAAATTTGCTATAAAAACCATTTAAACGGAAACGTTGAAACATTCAAAAGGCAAAGACCCAGTCTCGGTCATTGCCAAAACTAGTCAGCAAACCGAATCTCAAACCCCAGCCCCAGTCCCATCGCAAGCCCAAACTCAAACTGTTATCCAAACAAGAGAATGACCTAGAAGGGCTTGCTCGTCGTGCGTATACCCTACATCCGGCTCTGAGCTGTCTTAATATGCACACTTGCCACCTCTTTAGACTTTACTTTATGAATAGTGAATCCTTAACTTGTCTTTCACCTTTCTGAAATATAATATCTTACAAAATGACAGCTATTAAGTTAAATATACCTATGCACATGAGAAAAACAAAATGTATCGAAACTCTTTTATTTTTATTTCAGTTTTGGGGAAACATGGGGAGATATTTATATAAAAAAAAATATATTCTTTATTTTTAAATGTCTGAGCTCAACTAGTTCTTAAAGATATATCTGCGTAGATCTGATCGTGATAAAGGATATATATACTATATAGGGTTGAGGATGACGCCATCTGTTTATCGCATACCTTCGAAATAATATGCCCTTTTGTAATCATTTTCAAAGGGTACGGGGTATTAACAGACAGGCACACACACAGCTCGCTCTAGTTGTCGTTTGACTTGTGGTCCGAGCTTCTGGCCGGTCCGCTGCCCAAATCTAAACTGCTCCAATAAAGCAAATTATCGTTAAAATGCTGCTGCACATAAGAAGATTTACGATTGCTCAGCTCAGTGCTTGGCCCTCGGTTTTTGGCAGCTTGGCAACCTTGGCCAATGATTCCGTTGGCGTGTTCGTTGTTGTTATACTCCTGCGGTTCCCCGTGCTAAGGCTAGCCCCTCCGCAAACACCTATTTGCTGCTGCTCTTTGTTTGTTTGTTGTGCTGCGCTGGGGCTGGCGCTTGATTTTTGCGTACTTTTCGATTCCGATTCCGATTCGTCCTGTCCAAGGATACGTTTGGAAAACCTTTTGAGTTTGCCTTTTCTATTTTTTTTCCTCTTTTTTTTGGTTTATTTTCCCATTGCTGGTCCCGCATGCGATTTGCCTGGGAAAAGCCAAATGAGCGTATGACCAAAACAAATAGCCCACAAAGTGAGTTGTTCTATGGGTATACCACATGCATACTGTTCTTTGCGTGTGTGTGTGTGTGTGTGCGTGTGTGGAATGTGGCGTCCTGCTATGCGTGTGTGAGCTTGTGTGTGTGTGTTGATTTGCAACGCCATGAACGCTTCAACGCTTTGGCTCTTGCCGGGCACAGCTGGTGCACAAATCTCACACAGTTGGTTATTTGACAATTGATGATAGCATCAAGTTGGGTCGCCAAAATGGTTTACACACATGCACACGGGCACACGAGCACACACACTGGCCCACGTTGACCTATGCTGTGTAAGCTAGAGATGGACATGTGCCTGCACAAAGAGAGAGCGGGAAAGACGGAACATGGCATGATGAGCTCACGTTTTGTCAATTAGCTTTTCAGTTTTTACGTGATATTTTGTTCGGCTTATCATATTTAAAATATTGTTTAAATTTAATTTTTTTTTTCATTATCTAGTTTTAAAGCGCAATGTCTAAATTGGCTCACACTTAAACAGTGCAGCATATATATATATATATATATATATATATATATATATATATATATATATATATATATATATTTGTATAAGTGTGAGCATATTTAGGTATTTCACTTTAAAACTAGATATATACGATGTATATTTAAATATACATTCACATAGCTTATGTCAATTGCTGACACTCTCAGAATATTGAATTTTTCTCAAAATATGTATTTCTAAAATTAAAGACTTGTTTGGTCCTTCTTTTGCTTCCGCTAGTTTGGACAACAATTTACATGGTTTGGAAATGGATTCTCCAAATCGGATTATAAGATTAGATTTATAATCGTTTAGCTTTATGTCTTTCATAATTAGTTGAATGTAGATAGGCAAAATAATTATAAATATGTATCAAAAAAGCCTGGGTAGCTAGCTTAGTTGTCTGAGCGTCGCATTAAAAGGCGCGAGGTCGACGGATCAAACTCAGCAGAGATTGCTGGCAAATTGAAAGGATTTTTGTGTGTGCCTGAACCTGTTGGTAATTAAACAAATTATTTAGGTACCACTTGCATTTCCAACATTATTCATTTTTTATATTATTTGTTATATTAAGCTGCTCTTTAGTATTTTTATTTAAAAAATACTAATATACAGGTAGTTGCGTACAATTTGCCTGTGTAACTAAGCGGATTATCATAATGTGGCCATCTCTAATGGACTCGATGGCCTTCGATTCCCTCAATGTGCGGCCCTCGCATTAACCTTTGTCATTTGGCTTTACTTATTTCAGCATGGGACAGGACTTAAAAGCTTTTGTGGCGCAATATCCTTAATTTGAAGCAGCATTTGATTGCACTTTAATTTTGATGCTGTTGTCTCTTCTATACGCTGGACTCCATTTGCGCTTGGTGAATTATTAATGAGTCGGCCGGAGCGAAGCGTTTCGTGTCCATGCTGCCATGTGACATGGAAATCAGCTGCGACTTCCGTCTTGCTTGCAGGCGGAATGTGGCACAGTCGTTTAGCTGCACCTTCTGCTCGGGCAGCTTGCCTATCTGCGTGGTCATTTGGGCCACGAATGCTTCCGTTTCCGATCAGCGCTAATGAACATTTAGTTGACGATTGTCCGAGCCGCTTTTTTTTATTTTTATTTGTTGCTGTCATCCTTTGGTTCTTATCAATGTTAATGCATGGGTTTTCTTTTCTCTTTTATCGCTGTTTCCTGTCATTACTTCAGCTATCGCCGCATTACGTTCGCCAGGCCCAAGTCCAGTTCAGTTCCTGTGCCTGTCCCAGCTCTGAGATTATAGCCTCCCTGCCATGCCCCTCACCTCCCCCCTGTCATTGCTTAATTTCGTTGGCAATTATTTATTTAAAATGGGAATTCATTGGGAACAGGGCGCTGAGCAGCGCTTAATTGTTTGACTTGGCATCTGAAACTATGCCCCGGTGCCGGAACTCTGACAACTCGTTGACCGTAAATTTTCAAGTTTCTCATTAGGCTGCTGCCAATGGCAGATTCCCGCTTCAGTCCCCGCTCATTCCCTCATTTCCACTTCCCCACTTTCAGTCCCTGGCGACAATGTGCGGCCGCTTTCTAATCAACTTGGACCGCAGTTTGTCGCGCTCCGTAAAAACTTTTGTCCAAGCCTTGGCCAGGTTTTAAATGGAAGCGTTTTCACTGCGATTTCATTTCATTTAGGCATCCGTTTTGTCACTCGGCCTGCTTCATTCATTATGCGCTGTTCAGATTTGTAATTTACACCTCGGGCGACAAACAGGTGAACAACGTGGCCCAATTAAACCTAGACGCGAGGCCGCCATAACGGGCAAGGATCTGCGATAAGGGATTACGAAACATGGATTTGACATTAATATGTTAGCAAAGGCTTACATAGAGCTGGGTATTGATTAAACCCAACAATACAAAAATATTTTCTTTGACAGTGAAGAATTGGTGGAATTATGAATTTTTGCTTCACTATTTTCCCAACATATCTGCGAAGCTATATCAAAGCACCTCTACTATATCATATAACTTCCATTCGAAAGAAGTCCTTTGTAGTAAAAGCCATTCAACCAGGGCTGCCGCAAGCAGGCTAGATAAAAGGCTAGCCGATTGTTTGGACCAGGTGTACAGGGTCAGAGAAAGGTGTTCATCCCATTCTCTAGGTTATATAATTTTAATATTTTAGCTAACAAAAAAATACGAACGCTTTAAGTGAGAATGCGATAAAAGTTTGTTTTACGCAGGAGCATTTTGACAATGCCGTAAAGGCGCACAGTAGCCCACCTAGCCCGCTGGCCGCTCGCCCCTTGCCCCACAATTTAGCTAGTTGGCTTTCTAGCTGGCTAAACTGGAAAATGGCTGGCTGGCAATTACGGGTCTGGCGCAGTTTCCTGCAACAACTGCAAGCTGTAAAATGTTTATGAAGCTTTTATGGTAGCCGCTGATGGGCGGAAAAGAGAAGGGTGTGCGGCTGTGCCTGGTTGGGGGGTTGAAGGGTGCCTGCTTGGCAGGCGGCAAGGAATTAACAGTATAAATTATATAAAAGGCAGCGGCGAACAAAACTGAGTGCTAAATGGCTTATTACGACGAATATTTTCATTTATAATTGTGCTTTGTGTTTTGTTTCCTGTTACTACTTGCCTCATTGTGTGGCAAGGACTTGCGACATGACGCACATTGCTAGCTAACACGACTCTAAGCAAAGGTTTGCCTGTCAAGATTAAACTACTAACCGGCAGTGTATTTTGTTTTATTCAACTTTATTTTACTCTCCTGTGACGTTGCAAAGTAGTCATATTTATCATACGCCACGTGGCCCGCACATTAAAATTTCAAAAGCCATGCTTGTTTTGGACCGTTGCTTTGGTTTTTTTTTCATTTGTGCATAATCTTTAATTTAAACAAATGCCCAAAGGCAAAAATAAAGCCGAAGATGACGCAAAGGCAAGAGACCACCCGAAAATCTACACCGAGCTGAACTGAACTAAAAATGAAACGTGCCGTGCGAGCAAATCAGCTTAAAAATAATCAGAAAAGCGACAGAAAAAATTTTCTGTAACATATACTATATAAAATAAAGTAAAATGCCCGCAAAAATATCAGAGCAATGCAGGAGACCAAACAAGAGCTGTCATAGATAAAAATAGCATTTGCCATGATTCCCTATACCCTACATCAATTGCACTTGAAAGTTGGGTTCGGTTATGTTTGTTTGCAAAAAGTATTTTCCCTCAAGAGTATGGCATGTCCTTATCACCAGGGACTTTTGAATATTCAAAAGACGTTTATAATAAACATTCTCTTCGAAAGAGATGTATTTCTAAGGGTAGATGCATTTGTAAAAGATATTACTTAAAATTTTAAAAGTAAATGTAGTAATAAGAAGACTAGGAGTAATAATAATTATTGTTATAATAGCAATAAAGATAATAACAATAATGTTAAAATTAAGAATAATAACAAAAGCAATAATAATTATTAAATTAATATTATTATTAAAATAAAATAATAATTATAAAGAGTATAACAAAAATCAATTAGAATAGTAACATTATCTAAACAAACACATTATGTTAATTTTGCAGAGCGAAGTTTCTGTTAACTATATTTATCATAATTTTAATGTTTAAGATATATATTTTAACTAATATTATACTACGTAAATGTATAGACAGTTCCTTTTTATTTTAAAATCAGTTAACTCTTCTGCGATTGTAGAGTATATTTTTAGTCGTTTACAATTTATGCTTAGCTTTTTCTCTTACAATTTTGCTGTTTTACTTTTATAAATGCCATCAAAGCCGCTGCGGCTTGGACATAGATGCCGGGTCGGCAGCCGGCAGCCACGACTTTAACAGTGGATTTTTGTTGTTGCAGCAGTGGCATGCCGCAGTTGACATTGTGTGTGTGCGTTGGTGAAATAGCTGCTGTTGCTACGACACTCTGGGACATATCTCAAATACGCGTGACCAGGAAATTTGCGGCACGCGTTCAAATCGCCTGGGACTTAACCAGAATGTCTTAAAGCGGGCAAAATTCTTGGACCTTAAATTCAGCTTTAAATAAGAGTGAGAGAAAGAGAGAGAGAGAGAGAGAGTGGTGGAAAAAGAGAGTGAGTAAAGTAAGTGCGTTTGGTTCGCCTAAGATGAGTTCTTGACCTAGACTAGACTCAAGCTTATGCATTATTTGGCCCTCGGCTATATTTTGTTTTTGCTTATTGTTATTTTTTTACAGCTGCGGCTTTTGACTTTAGGCGCAGTCAAACTGTGGCCTTATGCCATGTGCCTGGCACATTTTGTGCGGGCTGTTTTTTTGTTGTTGTTTATTTATATCATAATTTTCTTTTTTTTTTTTTTAGAAATTTATTTATCAACGCTTTTTGTATTTCCGTTGCCGTTGCTGTTGTTCCGCGGGTCGTTTGTTTTTGTTAAATTTCATATACTTCCTCATTTTTAATTTATGACAATGGCCTGGCTATTGTTGTCGGCCGGCCACGCCCACCATCGCGCGCAGTGTTATTGTAACTGATGCTCTTATAAATGGCCCCGCCAAAACGCCACGCCACGCCCCGCCCCAGCCACCGCCGACCAACCGCCGCCCAGCCGTCCCACAACATTTCGTTTCGGCGCTTTTATCGCAGCGGTGCGACAGACAGCTACCGGGTGGGGGGTGTCGGGGGGTGGGGCAGTGAGGTCATCGGGCCTGCACGGAACACGTACACTTTGTATTTCCGCTGGCCGCCATTGTCCTTGACTGTTTCATTATGACAGCTGTGCGCTGCTGGCGCTGTCTGCTTGCCCTCTTCCCGTTCCCGGTCCCGTTCCCGTACCAGTTCCCCTTCCCATTCCCGTTCCCATTTTCGTTGATTTTGGTTTTGTTTAGTGGCGCATTTATGCTATTTAAGTGTCATATTTTTGTTGTTGCTCTCTCTCTCTCTCTTTCCCTCTCTCTCTCTCTCTCTCAGTTTCTCCCATTGTTGTTGGTCTGCGGTGACTAAAACAAAAGCCAAGTGTTGGCATTATTATTATCAACGCGCTTCCTTTTCCGCAGCCGGAGAACAAAAGCAAACGCGACGAGATAAAACGCTGCCATTCATGCTCTTGAGTGATTTTAACTGAAATTTCATTTGATTCCTTTCCAACATTCTCTGTATCTCTACCATCTCACTGTCTGCCACGCTTTAACATGCACATATATTGGTTTCACACACAAAACTTTAATTCTCTTTGTTCCTGGCGAAAGGATTTGCGATGGGAATGAGGCCCAATCGATTGAGTGCCCGAAAGCAGATGTCAATCAATCCACACAATTGACGGTAATTAAGTTGCTTTGAACAAAGCACAAAATTAAGCAACATAGTTAAGTTTCCGCAAAGCCAAAGCATACCAAAAATAACTATGTGAACTCAAAACTGGCTGATTATTAATTCTTGATATTCATTTATCGTTTATTATTAATATAGCTTGTTTGATGGCAATGCAAGCCATATATTTATTCTGGTTAGATTTACAAGTATTTATTTCGACTTTAAACTTTAGATCGAGCCGAGGGCTAGCTGTTGAAAGATGTCAAGATACAAATAATTTCAATTAGAGCAGAAAGGACTAAATCGCAAGCCAGTGCGGGTATTCATTGACTGCTCTCTCACTTCAAGGTTTCTTATATATATATAAATATATATTTAAAACCTAAAATTTAGTCACTTTGAATATATAACATATTTAACTATACATAAGATATATAAGGTTTTCATTATTTTTCGTATCAAAGTAAATTAAAACTCGCTAAGCTTGATTTGAAACAATAACGTTTCAAAGTCTTATTCGCACTGTTTAACGGGTTCTGTTATATAAGATAATTGCGAATATGCCAAATTGGTTTAAAATAGCTGACTAATATTAGAGTATGAATGAAAATGAATGAATTATGTAAAGACCTGTCAGCTTAATCAATAGTTTCAAAAAAAAAATCGCATAAGCTAATACCATTGAGAAATGCTCGACATGCATAACGAATTAATTGAAATTAATTTTTATTGGCATGCAATGCTGACACTGCGCAATACACATTTATTTGCCGCAAATCTTTACCAAAATGTTTGCACATTTGTTGCGATTATTAAAAGTCGCATCAATGCAGATTTATATTTACGACATTGCGGCAACAACAGCAGCTCGAACTGTGGGCAAGCAGCCGTCTGGGCGGAGCTTCTACGATTGCCCATATAAATGTGCAATTATTTTGCATTTGCCAGCTTCTTGGTCTGCGCCGCGCTCTGGGCCCTTTATTTACTTGGCACTCATACGCCATGTGGGCCATGTTTATGACACTCGCGACTTTTGGGCGACAGCAAAGTGTAAATTGACTTTAACGCACACGAAGATGCGCTTTGGCATGTGGCAGCCGGGTCGAGGGTGCAACCGCATATCGTTTCATGCGACACATATTTATTTGCTGACACACACGCATTTACACATTTATTTATATTTATGCGAATAATTTGCATTTGACATATTTTTATGCTGCCCACAAAGCAAACACATAGAAATCAAAATGTTCCCTTCACATGTGCAAGCCCCAATAATGAAAATAAAACTTGAATATATATCAACAAATGAATTTGCTTTTACAAAAATTGATGCAAAGTGCGTATGGAATGCAACAAGAGGTTTAGTTGAATAGTTCTTAGAAACGCTTTTACAAGATTTGCTAACATTTAGATGAATATTTTCGATTTGGATTATTTGCTGTTTGTGCAATATCTGTTTCATTTTATTGCTTTAAGCTGGCTTTCTTTCCATTTCTTTAATTAACTAAATAATAGATATTGCCTTTCTATGCGATTTTTATAGCATATAGAAACAATTTTAGTGATATGTCTGATTAAAAACGATTTAAAAAGCCTTTTATTGTTGCTCTGAATAATTATAGTAATAATTGTGGTAAATTGACTATTCATATTTGCGAAACTGGAAACTGATATGAAACAATGGTGCGATTATTATGAGCATACGAACGTGTATTTTACATACCCTATTGAGCGAAATATTGATTGTAAATGTGATTTTGTATACAAAGCATTACTCGACGTCTGTAATTGTGTGTGTGTGTGAGTGTTCGTGTGTGTGTATAGCAGTAAGTATTTATTATGCATTCTGATTCTGTATTCAGTTTGTCTTTAATGTATTACAAATTGAAATGCATTGTCAAATTTGAACCACGTTCTCACCAACTACAAGCATTTATTGTTATTGGTGATATATTTGTTGTTGCCGCCTTTTGTGGCAACGATAAGCTTTTTGCATAACCATATCGCATTTTATTTGCTTGGCTAGCAGGCAGCAGCATCAGCAGCAAGAAAATATTTGTTCATTTAAGATAAATTTATGACTGTTGTCGATGCAAATTGTTGCATTTATTGAATTGTTGCTGCTGCTGATGTTGCTGTTGCTGCTGCTGCTGCTGTTGCCATTGGCAACGCTCGTAAATAGTTGTGCAAATAAATTGCTAGCGAAAATAAATCGCGGCTCATATGATAGGTGTGTGTATCTGACATATATAAAGCGCTCCTCCATACAAATTTTACGCTTAATCATGTGCATAAATATTTGAAAATTGAACTTTAACCCCCTCCCCACAGCCCTCATAACTGACTCCCCGCTCTACTTACCATTCAGTATGCTGAGGATCAGCAGCTGCGCGCCGAGCAGACGCAGCAGCAGCTGCGGCGTTGGCGTCGGCAGCGCCGCTGACTGGGTCTCTGGTGGGTGGCTCATTTCCAAATCCTTGCCAAATTCGTATGTAATCCTGTCTGTTACTGCTACTGCACTGCTACTGCTGCTGTTACTGCTGACGTTGTCCTTTGCGCGCATTAAGCGGAAACGCTTTTACATTGCCGCGATAACAAACGGAAATGCGCGCCTGCCACAAAAGGAGGCGCAGGATGCGCAGCAGTTGGCTGCCAGTTTGCCTGCTGCTAAATGCGCCGGTTGCGCTGCTGCTGCTGCTGCCTCTTCTTTTTCTTCTTCTTCTTTTAATGTTTTTCAATGATTTTTTTTATGATTTTCTTCTGTTTGAAGCGCCTTGGGTTGTCAACTTTCCGCTGCTGATAATATTTATGTCTCGTTTCGGCTTGGCTTATGCGCAGTTGCTGTGTTTGATAAAATTTCTTTAAGAATTTTGCTTACAGGAATTCGACCAAAGTACTAGCTAATTGTATTAAAGGTCTATCAAATTAAATTTCTGACCCAAAAGGTGGCTTTTTGCCAGCTTACTGTCAAAATCCATGTTAAAGATTTATCGCTGTCTGCTGCTGTTGCTCCTGCTGCTGTTTTTATCTCTTTGGGAATTTATATCCGTCTCGTCGACTTACAGACATTGGCAAAGACCCGCTTTAGCATTGGCTTAAAGTTCAGACAGACACGCACGATCTGGCGAGCGCGGAAAGGGGGAGGGGGGGGGGGGTGATGGGGTTGGCAGCTATAAGCGCCGGAAAGCACGCAGCTGATTGTTGCACTCGCGGCCCCCGGGGCGTATACGTCATGTGGCTTGTCGGCATGTTATGTAGTTTACTCTGCCCCTGACAGTAAGACAGAAGACACAAAACATTGTAAAATTCTACCTAATGCACTCGCAGATAAACCAAAGTACATCACTCTGAGCTCTTAGTCGAGTACGAAAGAGATTGAAAGCTATACATATATTGTATGCATCTACACATATGGGAGTATTTATCCAATAATGTTAAGCAATTTTTTTTTAAATAAAATTAAAGTTAATAATTTTGTGCACACATAGTATAAATAAATTAATATAATGTTTAACAATATTATCTTCGTTGATTTCTGATATTATTTATGAATTATGCCATCTACAAGTTTAACAAGTTTCCAGATTATGCAGTTTGCATTATGCAACCATCTTAAACTTGGAATTCCAAATTGGTTTTAGTTAATTGGGCCCTAAACCTTAAATTAAAACAAAATATACAGAAAACTTGAAACATTTTATTCTGATTTTAAGAAAGGATGATAAGCCAAAGTCTGAACCCTGGCCTGCGTTCGAATTTGCAGCGCTGGCGAATTTACTTATTAAAAACGAAAAGAATAATTTAATAAAATATAAAAAAACGGCAAACTACAAGTGAGGAAAAGGTGGCAGCGCCTTGGATACACAGGTATTCAGTAAAATAACTTTCAATTTTCAAATAAATGTTTGCAAATCAAAAAATACGTTTTATATACATATTTGAAATACGCAATGCATAAATGTTGAAATTTTTAAAGAAAAGTGAGATATTAGTTATACTATGAGTTTTTTCTGTCCTGTATTTGCCATTGGAATCTCTCTCACATGTACAGCATACAGCTTACAAAACTCATAGTAAAATCCTAGCTAAGAATCTTTTAAACCCATCCGCACCGTCACATGCCTCTTTTGAGCACAAAAACACATCAGCTCAAACTGATATTCAATCTTTGCATAGTCTCAGTTCTTGAGCTGGTTGCCGAGTGTTGGTGCGCACTCGCATTTATCTGTCTGAATGCCAGTGCGATTGCTTGTCTCGTAACATTGCCGGAGAAAAGCGAAAAGCGAAAAGCCATTCGATGCTCAAAACCCTAGCCCAGTATCAGGGTGTGAGCCATCCAAAATCGACGGTTGGACAAGGCACAGTGCCTACAGGCAGGCAGTGTACACCGATTGACTGCTGGGTGCCCTGACACGCGTCCGCTTGAGCTTGTGAATGCGGCACAAATCAAATTGGCCGCCAAATGCTGGCTGGCTTGCGTCAAAAGCCATCCATCAAGGACGACAGCTTTAGGCGGACGCAACTTTCCATGAAATTGGCTGTAAGCACAGCGAAGCGGGCCAACTACACGAGACTGGGACTCGCCACTTGAGACTTAATAAACTGCACACAAAAACAAAAAAAAATGGAAGAGAGAGAAAAAAAGTGACAGCAGGATAAACAGCAAAAATGTGCATGTAAATAAGTAAATGCTTAACTCTTTCAAAGCCAAGTTCGTCGGGCCAAAAAAAAAAAAGAAAAAACTCAAAGGCGAGGACTATGCCACATATAACGAGTATTTGCCACAAAGCCCCAGCGGCATTAACATCAATTCATCATCACAGTGTGGCGCAGCAGTATTCGCTCAGTCCCAGTTTGTTTAATTTTTGGCAACACAAAAAGTGCGGCATATAAAAGGCCCGCAAGCAAAACATATAACAAGTAAGAGTGCACGACTGGCAGATGCCTTGTAACCAGATCTGCCCAAGCTGCCCTCCTCTAGGCCCGTACAAAATGAAATACATTCTAGAACAACTTCGCTGATTGTAGTCCGATCTTTTTGAAATTCAAGGGGCATACAAATAACATACAAAAGTCTTTTTATAGCAAAGCGCAATTATATACCTCCAAAAACCTTTTTGTCACATTTAGTGGGCTTCTTTGGACGTGGTACTCCTTAAAAATGTAGATGTAATAAATGGAAGTCCATTTACCAAATTTGTTGGCTCCAGCTCTTATCTACTTCAAGATAAGCCAAAAAAAAAATGGAATCCTAAAATTGAATACTGTCGATTTCGTGTAAACAGAGTGCGCTATCGATAATTTGAAATAAACTTGATCTGCGCGAGCAATGGAAAGCTTTTAGTTAATAATTTCAAGTCTCTTGCTCCTTAAATCTCTGATTTTCCAAGTTTGGGTGGACGGATAAATGGAAACGATTTTTGCTTATCAAGTATATATACTCTTAATATTCGGCACAAAAGCCTCGATACTCTTCTATTAACAGTTTTTAATGGGTATACAAATTGTTATGTGCTGCCCGCCGCCCGTTGATGTACGCGTCGTGTACATCAAGTCCACCAGTTGGGCTTAAGCCCACATCCACTGTCGCTGCTGCAGCCTTAACCCTTGCCCTGTCCACGTCATCAACATGACCACAGCGCATGTTGCTGTTGTTTTTGTTGCTGTTGCGGGCACAAGCCGCGCTCTGTGTTTGCTTTAAATAATGTTTGTGTATTTTTTTTGTGGGCTGTATATGTGTACTGTGTATTTTTGTGTATGTGTGTGTGTGCACTGCTGGCCTCAGGCAGTTTGCTGTTGTTGCTGCTGCGGCTGGCGCTTTCTAAACAACCCGGCAAAACGCCATGAGTCAAATAAATTACCCCAGCATTGTTGTTGGCAAATTTTTGATGGTTTAATTTTGTGGAAAATAAGTTGAGCCGCTGCGTGGCTGCTGCTGTGGCCATATACAACACACACACGCACGCACACATCAGCATACACATATGAGCAAAAAAGTCACATGGCGCGGGGCATTTCTGGTGCCTACTTTTTGGGGCTGTATCAGAACGCGTATACGCAATAAAATAAACGCGCCGCAGTTACATTTTTGCGCGTCGTCCTCGCCGCTTCCCGGCACATTTTATGCCGCATTGCCATTTTTATTTATTTATTTTTATTTACCAGCGCCCTGCGCCCTTTATTCCTGCATTTATAAATTATTGTTGCGTCGTACCCATGCAGCAGCATGGGCACCGCCAGCCCCCTCCTAGCTCCACTAAGCACATATTTATGTATTTATATTTGTATTTTGTCCTTGTGTGTGCGTGTGTGTGTGTGTCACTTGAAGTGCTTTGCATTTTCAATTTCCTGCCACGACTCCAAAAAAAAAACAAAAAAAAAACACACACACATAGCATATTTGTTTTAAAAATTTATGATTTAATGAGGTTTTGCCCTCAAACTGCTTGTCAAATAAATTAACCGGCTGCTTAGAAATTGACAAGCAGCTTTTGAATGTATTTAGTCGCAAGTCAAGTACTTGCCTGCCTTAGTAATGTACTTAAATGAAGTATTGTACTCGAGTTGTCATTACCCTCCATTAAAGACTGCTTGAACTCAAAGCAACTGCCGACTTCGCCCGTTCCCCGATTTTCTCCATTTACTTTATGCTTGAGTTCATCTCGCTGCTATTTTGAGACTAGTCATTTATTTTCTTCTGCTACTTTTCTTTTACTTTTCCAATAATGTTATGCCTTTAAAAAATATTTACTGCTTTCTAACTTACACATATATGATAGCTGCTTTGAATTTAGCCACATCATCATCATCATCATAATAATCGTCATGATGATCACGCGTAACCATCAGCACCATCAACTTGATGCTCCCCCTGTGACATTGTCAAAAGGGTTTAAGTGCCTGCTCTTGAACCAGAAGCGGCAGCAGAAGCTGAAGCAGAAGCAGGAGGAGCAGGAGTTGCAGCAGCAGCTGACAGCCATCCCCTTATTGCTAGACAAATATTCAGGCAGGGAGTCTGCTGCGAGCGATGTGAAAACGTGACAAGCAACTTATACGTCTAACCGTATAATCTTTAAGTAATGATACGCCCAGCTTAAAGAACTGCTGCAATTTAACATATGGTAATTTTCTATTGATTTGTGAACCCATAGAAAATTAAACTAGCAAAATAAAGCTGACAATAAAATGATAATAACAATTTGTTAAAGATAGCCAGTTATAATAAGTACAAATAAGTAAAAGCAAAAAGAAGTTTATACCTCATGTACTTCCGTATCAAGATAGATAAAAGATTTATATAAGATATTTGTTTACATATTGGCAATATATGTTCAATAATGCTGAAGAATTTAAACTGAAAATTAGGCATTTTTTCATTAAACATTTAGATGTTTTCACACTAATTACTGCGCCCCGGGCTATTATTATTCTATGACAACCGCGACAATTGACACTTCACGGTTAATTATGGTTCCCTTCGTCTGTGATGCGAATGGGCGTTAGCCACGCCCAGTCTGAACACCTTTTGTCGACTTTAATGGCGCAATAAGCATTGAAAATGCCTTCACGTTCAACACGGCTTAAAATCGCTTACAATAAACAATTAATTACGGGGCCAGTCGAACCCTTCGACACATCAAGGGTCTAATTAAAAACTTGTTAATGCTGCTCAAATCAAGGAAGAAAAAAAATTGAACAGTAACAACAACAACAACAACATATTATTTGGCAGCTTTTTAATTCTGTTGTTGCAGGAGTTGTTTAGCTGGGGGCAGGGGCAACCCTTAAAAAACACGCAATTCACCTTCGTCATTGTCATGTTAATTAATTTGGTAGCACTCGAGAAGTCAAGCTAAACACGCTGTTTGGCAATTTCGGCTGCTTAACCTTTGACCTCTTGCCAAAATGCCAGCTGCAAATGTCAAAAACATGCGTCGCAACAATAACAAAGACTTCGGACTTGGGGCCAGTCCAGAGCCTTTCGCACTTGTTAAGACTTTTCAATGGCCATCAATTTTTAATAGCCCCCACAATAACTGAGGTCGCAACAGCAGCAGCAAAAGATCCCTGCTAGGTCTCTGTCCAAGTCCAGGTCCATGTCCAGTCATGTTGTGCCACAGTTCAATGCCTTCGGCATGGTTCGTTGGGCAGCAGGCAGCTGCCTGGCAGCACCTGAGCGCAGCAAGGATTAACACGCCGGCCAGAGGCAGGCACGGATTCAGAGACGCAGACACATTCGTTCAGCACTCACTTCACGTGGCCTTCTTGTACGTCTTTTTTCGTTTCGTTTCTGTCGGCGCACGTTGCGTATACGACGTGTGTGGCACGCGTTAACCTCTGCACGCACAGAAGACTTTTCGAGACTGATGCTGCGGCCAAGTGCTCAGCGCTCACAGCGTGTGGCCAATGCGGGCAGCGACGCCAACGCCGGCAGAGCTAGCTTTTTCGTCGCCCTAGTCAGCGTCGTCCTTTCTAAGTTCTTTTTTTCGACAGCTCTTCGTTCAAATCATGAGACGAAGACAGAGCAGTAGTACTCCTGCTGCGGCTGCTGGTTCTGCTGCTGCTGTTGTCTTTGGCTGCTGTCGCTGGACCATCAAGCCGCCATCCAACCAGGACATTAGCAGCAGCGCTCAGTGCTAACATATTGTCGTATCAAGGACGAAGTTAAACACTTCGTCACCTGCCTCAACAGTGAACCACGCTCGGCTTTTCTTTTGGACCCCCCCCCCCTCAATTGAATTTTGTCTCTTTTGTCGCTTTGTCGCCACGCTCACACTCGCACTCTCTTAGACTCTTAAATTCGCTCGTTTCTGGGTCAGTTATTTGGGCTGCCGGCCTGCAAATGTTATAGCTGTTAACTAACAAATAAATAACAGCTGAGCTATAAAATCAAAATTATTAGAAAATATAAATCTGCTAACAATAAACTACATTTGGCTCAACACTAAATATTTTGCAAATTTGATTAGCTTTTGTACTGCCTAACATTGTTTATTTAATGTACAGCCTGTTAAGCTAACATTATGTTATTTCACAGCTAAAAAGTCTCCACAATGTAAGCGCGCCGTTAACCCACTGCTGCTAGCGCTGTTAACGCTTATAACAGCGCAGCTCTGTTAACATAAAATGTTGCAGCCAAAGGATTTTGATTACAAGCGCCAAATTGCTTTGCCATGCTTCTAAGTACTGAATTTCAGAACGAATTTCAGACATCCAGCAATTACATTGCCCCAGACAACGGGCATGGAAATCGTGCTCTTAACATTTTTTTGATGGGCCGCAATAAAAGCGCCCAGCTCCATGTACCCGGCGACTAGGCGGAACTAGCGGCCTAGACGAGCCAGCTTTTTGGCCACTTCACGTAGCCAAGGAAATGTCGCCCCATGTAGATTCGTTTGGATATTTAATGGCATTTGCGCTCGTAAAATTTTGAGTGTATATCTCTATTTTTTTTTTTGTTTTCAGGCGGCGGCAAAGAACGACAATGTAGTCCGGCAGCAATTATCTTTGACTTGCTTTTGCTATTAGCTGACTGACCAAGTCCTTTCCCCCTCCGCTTATCTCAACTATTTGCGCGTATATTTTACGCATATTTTATGTGCCAAAATGTTGGCCGGACTTTTATGGGCTCAAAGTTAAGCGGAACAAGTAAGAGTAACAGACTAGAACATAGACCCGAATCGAGTTCAATGTAATTTATACATGTACATATACAATTTCTTGTCTTTAGATCTAACTAGTCTCTAACTCGGTTGTTAATGTCCTTCTATGTACTTGTGGATTCCTGATAATATAGCATATACATACATACATACATAGTTAAATTCGTTTTATAATATGTTAATTTGATTTTTGATTGAAAGTTTTTGTGAAAGCTTTTCTTGGAATTATTTTGATTACTACTTGCAAAAATTTAAATGTCAAATCAATCTAGCGGAAAATCCACAAAACAAATTGTCATAAAACTTTAAAAACTGTTCGATTCTGTCAAAGTTGGAGTCTAGGAAACTTTATAAGCCACCTTTTTTTTATTAATTTTACAGGTTTTTCTTTTTACAGCAGAATTGAAACCCACAAAATTTGTTTATGGATGATATTTTATGCTTAGTTCATTCCAAACATAAAAGCAAAACTTTCGACTTGAGTAAGTTTAATTTTTCAAAATTAAGAAAATTTAAGGCCAAATCAATTTTAGAGGTCAAATCATGAATTATTATTCAGCATGAAAATCGGTTTAGTTTTGTCAAAGTTATATGGGATTGTAGTTTGGGAGGATTATTTACTGGGAAAATGACACTCCAAATTTGTATTGAATTCTGGATAGAGTATTTAGTATGGATTTGGTAGGCTTGCAAGTTATAATAGAGCTACATGTTGGGTTCGTCAGACACGTGTCTGTTGTGTTAGCTTAACTTAAATATGCATTAAGTAAGTTTCATTGGCAAACAAAAGTGAGTGGCCACAACAATCAGCTACCGTTACAACAACAACAGCAATGTCAACAACAATTTGAAAATTTATCATGAAACCGGGCAAAAACTTTAAGCATTCCATGTGTTTTTGTCCTCGGAGCGCGCTAATTTCCGTGGATAATAGTTTCATCAGACACATCCTTAAGTGCGAAAGCCCCCAGTCCTTGGCGCATCCTTCTCTTGTGTCACGGGCTGACATGTTGAATTTGTCGTCGTTCGTCTTTATCGTGTTGGTTTTTCTATGTTGCGTGTGAAAAACTCGACACAAGTCCGCAGCTCGAAGCGGCTTAAAGTTGCCAGCAAACAGGCAAATTGATATACTCATCGAATCCTTGGCTTTGGCCGACTCGCGTAAAATTGTTTGCTTCCATCCCTTGGGCATGTTTTATGGCCAGCTCATGTCATAGTCAAATTGACCAGAGCCCGGCACAGACACAAGCAAAAAAATGTCACAGCCACTGACCCAGAGACATCATCAGCAGCAACAACTGAGAGCAGAAGAGCAAAAAGCAAACTGAGCTCGTCGAGACAATTGCAGCTACGAATTCGGCGTATCCTTGCCGGGTGCCAAATCCTTGGGGATGGGTTGCATTGTTTGGATTGTTTATGGCTTGTTGATTCGTGCATGCGATAAAGCATTTATTTTTGTCGTACAACTGGCGAGAAAAACTAGAAATGAGCCAAACAAACTACTAGACAGGAAAATAGAGTTATCCTTGGTTAGCTGTGGCTGCAAATATTCTTGCAGAAATAGTTTTCCTTACATCTACCATTTAATAGAGTAGTTCAATGCTGGGGAGATAACATAAGGAGCATGGCTGCAGGCTCAACAAAAACCTTTGCTGGTTCGGTTTTTGGTGCGAACTAATGCCTCGCCTGAATGTTCGATCCTTAAACCTGGTTGTAATATAATAAGTATACAACACATACAACATGAAATCGTTGATAGTTCATTTCACATATTAAACTAAAATTCTGTCTTTAGTTTCGGATCGTGAACCAAGATTTTTTTTATACATTTTCGGTATTTCAGTAAGTTTTATAACTTTTGTGCAGCAATTAAATTTTTTATTTGTATTTCTCATAGTGCTAATTAGATTCTGATGGGCCAAAAAGGTCAGTTAATACCAATCAAGAATATAATATAGGGCCTTAAAGCTATCTACCTGAAATACACGTTTCGCGACAAAACTATAATATCTCATGCTTGGATTGAAAAAAAAAAGTTTAGGTAGCATGAAATCTCAATTTATATTGCGACCTGTAACAAAATATAAATAAAATATAAGAAATTGGGTTTGGCGCATGGTGTTTTGAGAATTTCATTAGGCCAGCACATGCCATGTATATATACATACATATATATATTTATATATATAAAGGCTTAGGCTCATTTGAAAAATGATATATAACAAATGATCAACACTCGAAACTGTTGCGTTTAATCTTGGACCTGAGCCAATGCCCAAGGGCTATTAATCATTTTGGCCATCAAGCATGAAAGCGATTACTCATACATAGATGACGCGTAGCTCCCCGCCACCCCACTAACTCCGCAAATTTCAATCCTTATGGCAAACATTGCCTAATAGCTAGCCAAATGGACAAAACGAAGGCCAGCGCCTCCGCAGGCTTGTTGTGAAACAAGGCTCTTTTGGAATATTTGCTTAAGTGTTATTTCTGTCAGCTTAGTTGGGCCCCAAAAATTATGCTACAATATATCGTTATTATTTATCGCATTTGATTGCGCGTATTAACCGAGAAATTAATAAGATAACTTTTCGATAGAGTCAGGCAGAGAGAGAGAGAGAGAGAGAGAGAGAGAGAGAGATGGGGAGAGAAGAGAGGGGAATCGACTAGCCCTGAGACAGCGGCTTAGGGCTGTCGACATGGCCAGCAAAAGTTGTTTGCCTAACAGTTTGGCCTAATTTTTTTTTATGGCTGAACCCATATGAGGCTTTATTTCTCTGTAAATCAGCAGATTTATAGATTTTCGGCTTGCTGGCTGCTAATTTGATTTTGAGCAGAGGCCACACACACATTAATATATATATAGCATTTAAATAGAGTCAAAGTTGGGGCACTTAATTACCCGACAGCAACAGCATGAGGCGACGGCGAACTGCGGAGTGCGGAGTGCGGGGCTTGGGCCTGTGTAAAAGAATAACAAATTGTTTCAAGGCCTCGGCACAAATTCAATTGCTTAGAGAAATGCCATTTGCCAATTGTTTATTTTAAGTGGGCACAACGAACGTGACCCATGTCCGTGTGTCTCTCTATGTGTGTGTGTGTGTGTGTGTGTGTGTGAGCGTTTATTGCGGCTAATTAAAAACAAACAATGACTGTATAAAGTAGGTTGCCACAACAATGGCTGCAACAACAGAACGACAGCCAATCAAGTCAAAGCTATACAACACATTACATTACGTGTATTCCTGAACCACCCACATGGGAGCCACACGGCAACCACAGTGGCAGCCACTGCAGATGCAGCTGCTCCTCGCCTCCTGGCATTTCCTTCGTTCTTTCGACAATTTCTTTTGCCGCTCCACTTGATGTGACCCGGGCTTTTGTTAATGCGGCGACATAATGAAACAATTAGAGGCACAAAATTAGGTTACAGTCGCTGTTGCAGCTGCAACAGTGGCGGGGTTGCATGCAAATGCTGCAAGTGCGAGTAAACAAGCGCTGAATGCATTGGGCATAACAGTTGCAAATAAAGAACGATGGCAAAGGAGAAGATGACAGGAAGGCAGGCGCTGCCAAAGCCACAAAGACGACACAGACACAGACACAGACGATGCAGCGGTGCGGCTGCCACAGCATGTGGCAGGCGGGCAGCAGCCTTTGTCCATTTAATGCGCCAGACGATGTGTTATCAGTGTCAAGTGCTGCGCTGCAAAGTATGCTATAGAAATTGTATTGTTGCCATGTGGCAGGTACACAACTAACTGGGCTAAGAAGCGATTTCGGGGGGCTTTGCTAAGCATTGCGTAAGAATGAAATGGAGCTTGCCCCACTTACGAGTCTTTATGCTCCCGTTCGGCTCAACGCAGGGGCGCATTGTTAAAAGATACAGCTCGAATTGCTTTTACTTTTCAATAATCAATTTGACAGCTTGAATTCATTTTGATTAATTGAAAATTGAAGAAATGGTTGTTATTAGCCCTGCAAGAATAACAGAAATACCTGAAAAATACACATAATTTTATTTGCTATTTATTAAATTTAAATGATTACAACAAAGTCTGAAATAATTAACAAGATGTTGAATGTAATACAGCTTATTCTACAGATAAGTCTAACAATAAAGGATAAACCAAAATATGATATATGAAATATGGATGAGAGGTCCGCAATCTGCTTCTCACTCGGATTCCTCTAATTGCACGTTCATTAAAAAGAAGACTGGCAGGTCGATTGAGGTGATTTCCTAGCCGAATGAGTAGCAAAAAGTAATTTAAAGTCAATAATATAAGCTATGTGATTTCCGAAATTAATTAAATAAATAATAAGTTAATCTGTGTAATAGTTTTTTATCGTAAAAAACCTTTTCGTTTTGAATCTTCCTTTTTAATTGATTGTTTTATAACATTGTAATATTGTCAATTAAAATCGAACTATTTTATTGTGATGTTCAATATTTTATAAGAAGCAAATGATTGAAATACGCTCTCAATTACCATGCGAAATAAACTTTAATATATTTCGAGATAATATTTTAGAGCAAATTTTCAATTGAATAGCATGTGCGAGGCTCGCTTCTGTTGATTGTTTTTGATGACCCTTGTGAAACAGAAATAATTTCAGTACAGAAATTTTTGTTTATTTATCTATTTTGCGACTCGGCTGTTTGTGTTCAGTTTGGTCGGTTGTTGCATGCAGCAGAGCGAATGTTTTCATTAGACGTTTTGTCAACACAAGAGACCAGTTGCCATGATACTCTCTGCCATGGCTCATATTCGCCTATATTCATATGGTAAGCGCTGTAACTGTGGCATTGTGCACACATTGGCCAGCTAACTAACTGGCTAGCTGGGCTAACACCTACCGGCTAGCTGGTTTGTTGACGTTAATTGTAATGCTTTCTGCTGGTGTTGGTGTTGGTGTTGATTTTGCATTTTATGCGGTCATGTATCATCGGGCGTGCAAGCTAAACCAAATCGTGAAAAGGCAACCAAAAACAAAACAAAACGTCATAAAATTACGGCAAACGCCACGCACGGCTGGACAGCACTTGGTGCAGGCTTAACGGTTTTCAATTAAAGGAAAAGCTTTTTTCCATTTTTATGCCAAGTGGTCGCATATTTTATTATATTTTGTTACATTTAATTAAGCAAATGTATTCAATGTTAATACAGCAACTTAACTGATTTATTTGCCATTCTGATAGCCCACTCTCCCTCTCTCTTTCTATCTCTCTCACTTTCGCCATTTTAACATTCGCAATTTGGCCAAATTAATTTGGTAAGAAATCACGTAGATACGCAATTAACATTGCGTTGACGCCCCAGTTGGAACTCCACTAGGGACTCGGCTGTGTCATTATACCCTGAACCCATTGAAAATGGTTGAGAATGGGTATGATGACCTTGTGCAAATGTATGCAAGAGGCAAAAGGAAAAATCTGCAGTCCCATTAGTTATATTTGTGTAGCCAATCTGTGTATTAGCTAGAGACTTGACGCAGAATGTGATTATCGATATCATCTCCCATTTTCGTTAAAAAACAATTTTGAGATATGACTTTTTAAGGATAATATGGAAACGAGTAGGTGGTGTACTCGGATTGATACAGATATTAAGAATATTTTAATTTTTGAAGACCTCCTACCACTCCCACAAAGTTGCAATAAGCCACTTTCAAAAGTTGAGCCTTATCATTTGGTATAACATACTATATATAGTTTCGGACTCTAAGCACAGAAGTAAATAGAATAAAAAGGAATGGTAACTGCAATTCGGCTCTGAGTACAGGGAATCTCCTAGTCGGGCACACCCAACTAGACTACTCTTAGTTGTTTTATGTATCATTTCAGTTGCAGGCCACGTACGTGGTGTCCATCTATTGTTAAAGAGCATTAAATACGCTGACAGCTTTCAAATGCAAACGCAACCATTACAGATATCTTCTTCATGGATACATTTGTATGTACGGACACACGCACACACACTCGTACACATTCACAACTAGTTACATATTGTTATGAGTGTCCAACATGGCGTATGATATGCGTGTCTTCTTTGATTTGAGCTGAAACCGGAGAGATAAGTAATGTCGGAAACATGTTTTTATGTTAGTTTTTGCTACTTTATATAGATATACTAATTATGTACTATATATTATAAAATATAATATATATTTTTATAATATTACTATATATTGATTCCGTTCGGGCTGAACCAAGGTCTCGCTTCAAAGTTCGGCTCGTGAACCATCTTTATATTTAGATTCGTATTTTAAAAAAGTTTCAGATATATACTTCATTTTTCTATTACTATTTTGGGCTTATGAAGTTTAATGGCTTACAAATTGTTAGCTGCTCTATTAATTATAAATAAATAAATAAAATAGCTAAAAATATCATAAATTCACATTAGCATATTTTAAATGTTATCCATGCTGAAAGTCAACAATGGCCACTGCCGAGCATTGCAATTTATTATTCATGATGCATTTAATAAAAGCCAAATAAAATCTATAATCAGGCTCCCAGTCTAATTGTGTATTACCACACCTATACACCCTCTACAAACGAATATAATTTGGTAGGGTATCATAAATTTTAACAGCTGTATGTAACCGTTGTTACGGACAGCTGTTGAGGAGCTACATAAAATTGTTTACATTAATTTCGAACTCTAAAACAGGGTATCTGTTAATCGCACACTCTGTTTACAAGGCCTAAGCGGAATTCATGTGATTTTATTTTAAGCCCTCATAATTATTGTTTATTAAAATTAATTTTCAACATTTCTGGCAGCTAGTTTGCAGCTCAGTTTTTGTAATTCGTTTATTGTTTTTAGTTTTCAGTTTTTAGTGCGGCAATGCGAGAAATCAAATTAAATTACACGAACTTTGCTCTGCAGTATTATTTCAGTTTTTTTTAATAGTATTATATGTATGTGTATATGTTGCGTTTGGAAATTTTCACTAGTACGATTTGATATTTGAAAAATTTTGTTATATTTAAGCAGCTGTAAATACACAACTAAATCCGATAATAATTTATTGTTTACAAAATATTTGGCAAAATGCTTTGCTACAAAAATATTATATTACCAAATTTTAGGTGTTTATTTTATGAATCGAAATTGATAAGTTGGTATTCAATTAACATTTGTAATTGTCCGTTTTCATCTGCTAAATAGATAACGTTTTAAGCAAAATCAATTAGGATATGTCTTGGATTGGAAACTTAAAATTTGTAAGCTAAGCGCGTTCTATAATTGTGCCATGAAATGTGTAACGTTTACAAGATGAAGTCCATATACCACATACCACATTATATATTATAGTCTTGATCAAAACCCACAACTAAGTCAATATTGCCTTGTGCATCTGTATGTCCACTCCATGTAAGCTACACTTTTAGTGTTAAACCCATCGTCACAAGACTTTGCACAAGTTCTTCTTTCTATTACAGGTAAACATACATAAATCGAAATACCGCTGGATCGGACCGCTTTAACATATCACCAAATTTTACCAAATTTAGTTGTTTTACTAACCTCGAATGTGAGACAAATCCTATTCACAACGGACTACTTTATCAAAAAGCCGTCAAAGATGCGATCAGTCAAAAAAATATGATTTTGTACAAAAATCATTTATGTTTTGAAAGATCTTATAACCAAACTTGGCATTCACGATTTTTAGCATGCTTCTTAGTAATGCGCCAAATTTGTTAAATATCGACCCAATATATTATATGGCTCTGTTGATGAAATCGATCGAATTATTTATTTGAGAAACTCTTCATTTTTCGAGATCTTTTCCCGTTTCAGCAATTACCTGTGACACACTTCTTTTAACATATCTGCAAAACCCTATCAAATCGATTTTTTTATATTATCAGGCTTCTATAAGGACAATCGGACGAAAATAAAGCTTATGACTAAAAGTACTTCTCCACCATATGTCTACAAGGGCATTTAAGCTTTATATAGCTGTTTGCTCTTGATTTAGTTCGCAGTAGAGAGAGGGAGAGAGAGAGAGAGAGAGAAAACAAGAGGCAGAGAGGGAGCGCTATTTGAGAAGTTTAAGGTATTGGGTCCTGGTCAGCCCGGTCATCATACACATAAACTAGTATAGCTCGACAAGAGTGTGTAACTTTTACAATCTGTGTGTTTTTTTTTTCGTTTGACTTGCGACATATTTCGAAATTATTTGCCTGGTCACGTTTTATTGTTAATTTTAACAAATTTTGCGAACTGATATCAAATTTAACGATGCCCCATGACGTTGCAGGCAGCACTGGAACTGGTCCTGTGGCAACACTCCTGGGCCCTGCCTGACAATGACAAAAAAGCAAACACAGACGAGGAGAGAGACACGTTTTAAATATTTGGCTGGATGGCACATATTTTGTTATAGGCCGGTATGGGCTTTGTGCCCTTTGCATCGTATATATCTCTGGGTGAATGTGTGTGGACACACAACACACAACACACTCACAGCCACACACTCTCCACAAAGCTGGGGCTTGTTGAATATTTAACGGTTTTAAAACATTTGTTACATTTCTTTTTCTTTCTTATTTTGTGACGGAGTCTGCGGAGTTGGGTTTTTATTGTTTTGGTTATCAACGCTCAGCGCTTTTAAAAAATTCAATTGCGGTCGGAAGTCGTCGCACACACATAAACTGTGAGCCCCCATCCCTTACCCACTCGCCAACCCCTCCTTCCACAGCCGTTGGTCGACTTGCCCAGCAACAACAATTTACATTTAAATGGCGATAAAAAAGCGATACAAATTTGAAATTCTAGACTGCCCCCAAAAAGCTGGACTCTAGTGGACCGCTGCACCTCGCCTTAATGATGCTCTGCCATCGACTTGTTCCTATAGATATATAAACATATATATATATATATAAATATATATATAAATGTATATACATATATATCTGCATATATTTCCCACAGGGTTGGACAGAGGTCTCACTCTTGCCATTTGCGGAAAATGTAAATTTAAATTCTTTTCAATTGTTACTGTTGTTGTTCTATTTGCACTTTGGCACAAATACTCGGCGCCTTGGCCACACACCACACAACAACAACAACTACAACAACAGCAATAAGAAAAACAGCACTGGTTAACATACGTTACACCTCATGTCCTTTTGGGAATCCTCTGTCTATGGCAGCAGCATTGTCATTGTCCTTGCCTTTTGCGGCTTGGCTTACTTTGCTTGATTTTTATTTTTATTGCTACAAGTCCTTTAAATATTTAATGCATGCCCTGACATCAGCATATTCTGCACCAGACTTATGCAGCATAATGGACAAACTATTATTTGACAAATTTTCAGTTATTGGAATTGTAATTAATTTTGGGCAATGTCTTTTAAAGGATTGTCTCCAATAAACGAGGGCCTGCTGAAAATAAATCTGCCTGGACAAGTAGCAATGTTGGTAACTAGGTTATAGATTGTGCACCTTTATACTCCGCACCAATTGAAAAGAGGTAAAGTGGGGTAAAATGGTTTTGTGCAAAGGTATTCAACAGGTAGTAGGAGTCTGTAATCCATTTAGCCTCTAGTCTCAGAGTCTGCAAAAGTTGGCTCGATATTTGAAATGAATATTCTTGTATACCATAGCAGAATGGGGTTATCTTTCGCCATCTTCTCCCATTTCTATAATATCTATAATTATCGATTTTAAGACCTGCTTTTTTAAATAGAATGCGAATAACATAGAATCTATATCTATTAAGACTGGGCATACTTCACTTTTGGCTACCTGGAACGTATTCATCTTTAAAGGTGCGGTCTCTATGTACGCTTTGTTATATACACACCTAATCTAGCCATATTTAAGCTCAGGATTTTAAACAGCCAGTTTATCAATAATACATCTCCCACACGATGTATATGTCATATGTTTGCTCAAAGAGTCTATATAGACAAAAGGAAATGAAATTTTTCCAAAAATAAACGTTCTTCTTTGGGAGGCCAATTACTTTTTGGCCTGCCTTTAAATGTATGCCCGACTGACAAGTGCAAATTATTTTTGCCTAAAAATCCGGCTAAGTAAATTATCGTTGGGCCCTTCCTTGGGGACATTTTGCCAATTTCCGTAGTGACAAAATCAGATAATTTACAACGCCGTCAATCTGTATCACTGCCATTGCAGTCGGCTGGACGCACACCAACAGCAGTGGGCGTGGCCAGGGGCCCATATTTTCACATGACGCCCCGATAAGCAAGTGCAAATCAGTTGCCAATGCAACGGGGCAAGAAAGAGGGAAATGCGAAAAGCTTGAAATCATTTGATTTTCTGCTGCATTTACTTGGCGAGTTTCGCCTATTTTCTATTTTCTATTTGCCATTCGGCCATCTTTTTGTACGTATTTTATTTGTCGATTAACTGCTTTTAGCCGACTTCGTTGGCGCATTTGAAGCCGTGCCAAGTGGGCAGTGCCAAATGTGTTATCGGCCCTCAAAAGGTTGCCCCCAAAATTCCAGTTGACTGCAAATGAACTCTCGACCGCATGCGACAACGTTGCGCCTGCACTATTGAAAAACTTACCTTGCCTTGATTTATGTGCAATGATCGAAAACGTATTCTATAGAATTGAACAAAGAGGATCTGTATTCGAATACTTATCTAGTAATATGTTAGCGAAGTAGCCTGTGCTATTAAAATAAAAACACAAAAGAACGGCTAGCTTTGCCGAAGATTAAATACACTTGAAGCCTTGGCTTACGATCAAGCAAACTTGCGGGGAATATTGCTGCGTTTGGCAAATATATCTCGAAAAACAAAAAAGTATTCCATTCAAAAGCTCAGTTGCTCACCGACTTTTCCTATAGAGATATATGATATGACGATCCGCTTTTAATAAGATTTTAATCATGCGTCAAGAGCATGTTAGAACTCAAATATGCCAGGTTTGGTAAAACAAGCACTTAATTTTAGACCGATCAATCCTACGACAGCTATATGATATAGTCGTTCGGTCCGGCCGGTTCCGCAATATGCTCACAACAGTAATAATAATAGAGATAAAGATAATATTAATAATAATAAAAATTAATAATAATAGTAAATATAAAAATTAAAATAATATTAACATAATATATTATGTGAATTAATATAAATAGTAATGAAATATTAATTATTCAGTATGTATCTTAATGGACCCTTTTTCTTCATAGAGGACAAAAATCGTAGCAATTAAGTTTGCTTGACTACAAATCAAATGCCATCGATTCATTTTTCATGCTCCAATTGGCAGCCTCTTCCTCCCACTCCCACTCCGCGCCCCACGGCCCACACACCTTGACCCACTTGATGCTAGGGCTGTAATTGCCGGGCACGCATTTTAATCAAATCACAAATTTACGACACATTTCTCGATTGAAGCAGAAAAATTCTGCGATTCTGCAGCACCCTGCTCTGCCTCCCTTCGAGCATCACTGCGCCAATCCCTGCTCGTTTTTTTTTTTTATCAAAAATCTGTTTTGCGTTTAGAATTTTGCAGCTGCTGCAAATATGGCGGATGAGCAGCGTGCCCGCGCCCACCCACAGCAGCTTCTCATATATGCAAATGTCGCAATGAAACAATAAAATTGTGCATTGAGATGCAGTCGGAGTTGGAGGATGCCCTGGCGAAGGGGGTGGCACTACGTAATGCTTCGTGTAATTTATGCAGCGAAGCAAAGCAACTAAAATGCAAAATGCGTGAAGATTTTGCAACCGAACTGACGAGCCATGCAAATTGATGTGCTGCTTGAATGTTGCCGCTGTTGCACAGAGAAATTATGCTACAACATTTTTAAGCTGCTTAAACCACTGTGCTGGAATTTGGTACATTTGTTATTATTTTACTAAATATCATTAACAACTGTGGCCCTAGGTGTAGGGAATACTACATCAGCCCAGGGTTCAAGCTCGGCTTCGCACTGTTTAGTTGAGCAGCTCAGATACCGATAAATACCTATTAGAACAGTTCCATGAATCTATTTTTACCATCCGGTCGGCCTTAAATTCATTTCCACGAATGTTTCGCAATTTTCACAAAATCCACCCATTCTGTAGGAAAAATGGGAGTCAAAGTTTTGAATTTGTTTTGATTGGCGTCAAACAAATGTCTACATTACAACTAAATGAAGAAGAGTTTCTGAGATTTTGGAAATTCAACCTGTAACTGTGTAAAAAAGGAGATAAACAGTTAAGTTAAATATTTTGATAATTATTGGGTCAGCTTTAAAATCATTTTCGAATATCTTTGTAAAATATAAAATTAATATAAGATAATTTTGAGCATGGGTTTCAAGTAAGTGTAGTTAGACGCAAACTCTCCACATATACAGCCCTACCTCAAATCGTTCATATTGAGCCTATAAATTGTCACACAAAATGTGCTGATAAAATGTTGACTTTAAATTCACTTTACATTGTGCCGAGTTAATGACACAATGCAAATGACACTTAGACTTAACCACAAGGCATCTAGAGTCTGGGGTCAGGGTATTCGGTGTCAGTTACATTTTTGTGGTTTGTGGCTTTTATTATGATATTTCCCGACAACTTATTGTAAGCAAATGCTTGTTGTTTGTTGTGCGAGTGTGTGCGTGTGAGTGGGAGCGGGCAGCAGAGTGCGGTATTAGGTCTGGAATGAAGGCACATAACCAAACTGACAAGCACTCAAAATGAAAGCCATAATGCTCAGCTCTGGATGTCAGTGTCAGGCCCGGTTGCAGGCTGAGGCCAGCTCCATTTCTGACTGCGACTTGGGCCAGGCTCCTGCTGCTGCTCCTGTTCACAGTTAACTCGATGGCGTCGAGGGAACGCGAATGCTGCTAACTACGTTTCCCCAATTCTCGAAACGCCCTCAAGTCCTCAGACAACAGCCCCAAAACTGGCGTCCATCAAATGCGAGCGAGCGCCAATTTTGACTGCCATCTAGCGGTATCCGAGCTGGAGCATCTTCTGTGAGGGAAGTGTTGCCACTTTTGTTGCTGCCGCTGCAGCTTTTGTTGACATGGCTTTTGCGGCATTGTCGCACGGGATGTCACATGTTGTACGCTGCACATGTGTGCCGCCATGTGTGGCAGCTGTGTGTGCGCGCATGTGTGCCTGCCTGTGTGTGTGGGAGGCTGTCATTTAGAGTTTCGTTTGGCTCTTCTTTTGCATGATACTTTTTGGCATTTGGCTTCAGCTTCGCACTTGCAGCTTGTCGCTTAATTATGTGAGCCTTGAGGTGGCAAAAAGTAGTTGACACTTTGACATGAGCCTCACTAAGTTGACAATGGCTGCGAGAGTGTGTGTGTGATTGAGAGACTGTGTAGGGCTTAGGTTGGCGAAAAATGCTAAGCATAGACAAGCCATTAGACAAACATTCCAAATGGGCACTCAGCCGGAAGTGCATCAGAATATTTCATCAAATAATTAAATTTAGTTGCCCACTCTTTTATGACTAAGACAGCAGATTTGATGGTATCTTGTGGTTGGGCTTGTTTAAATTAGTTACTTAATTTAAATATGATTTAATGCCGTACAGGGTAAGTGAGCTATCCATGTTATCCGAACTTGGAGGTTCGAATCCCCGATTCGGGCTTAGTTATACTGATTGTGTAAGGTCTATTAAGGAATTAGCTAAAAATTAGAGACATTTAAGCTAAATGAATTGTCTATGTAATACAGTTATTTAAGGAATTGAACAACTGAGTCCGAGGTTCAAGTCCTCAACTTTGGGTATGAGGCATAAGTTAGTTTGATAGTTGTGGTGTTTACTAGAGAATACCAGTAACAAATATTCAAAAAAAATGGGTATAAATATCATTTAATCTAAATGAGTTGTCATGCAATTGAACAGTAAAGTTGAAGGTTCGAGTCTCCGACTTTATTAAGCGAAAGTCTAGGGTAGAATTCACTGCTATTAGCTAGGACAATTTAATTTAATAATAATAATAAAATTAACAACAATAATAATAATAATACTAATAGTAATAATAATACAAATAATAATAATAATAATAATAATAATAATAATAATATAATATAATCATATTAATAATACTGAAAGGAATATTACATTTTTCCTCTAACAGTGCTCTGTTGCGTTTCTCAGTTGTTCTTTGAATAAACAAATCCTTCAAGCCAGGACATAATTTTGATTTCCTCAAGTGCATTCATTCAGTTATTATTGTGAATCGTAGAATAATCATTATTTGCATTGGCCCGCTTGTACTACTTTCTAAACTTCAATCATCAGTTCCAATTTGTTTGGCAGTTTCTGTTATATTTCTTTTTTTTTCTTTAGCCAACAAGTGCTGCTGACAATTGTCAAGCTCTGAAATTCATCCAAAGTGTAATGGAATAAAATATTAATAATCAAGAGAACTTTTGCCAAGTGACTATCATCAAGCTAAAGGCAGCTTGAAACTTGGACTGGGCCAGCGCAGGACAACAGGCATCAGCGGCAGGACATCAGGCATCAGGCATCTATAATTCCTTGCGCTCAAACAAACTTGGTCACAACTGTACTGGCCATCCGGCAGAGCTGAGCTGAGCTGAACTGAACTGATCTGAGCTGACAGTTTGTCGGACTTTTGCCTTTCAGTTGTCCAGCTGTCCCGCGTGCGTTTTACAATTTGTTAATTACTGCAAATGAACTTTCCCACTGATGAGCCGAGAGTCGAGATGCTGCAGTGCTTTGACTTCAGCAAACAGCAGCAGCAGCTGCTGCAGCTTCCTGCGCATCCGAGGGGCGTCCATATCGGGGAGGAGTTCGAGGCTGTTGAACGTCTGCTGACAATGTTTTCAGCGCTGCGCTTCCCGCGCTATGCTTGTCATCATTGTTGCGTTCCGTCAATCCACCACCCATTGCGCTGTCACGCCCCCGAACCGCTGCTCACTAATGCGGTTTGTTTTCGCAATTTTTTTTTTGGTTTTTGTTGTGAGCTTCGTTATTTCATGTTTTGTTTTACATTCTGTCGCTTTTTATGCAATCTGCAGCGTTCCACTCCGTCCGCCGCTTGCCACATCGAAGCGAAGCGGAGCGGCGCAGAGCAAACAATGTTGCAACGCGGCCTGGCTGCCAAACCCAAACAAGCTTGAGACCGCGACCACGACGTTTCACGTCCACATAGCAATTTTTCATTTTTAGCCAGGCTCGGTCCAGACAGGCCAGAGTCGGGCCAAGCAGAGACTCGCCATAGGGCCAGCTCATTCATTACCAAAGAAAGAGAGAGAGAGATAGAGGCCCCTTGTCCTTGTGGGTACACAGTGTACACCAAGTCCTGCTCGCAGCGGCTGCAATCGCCGCCTGTACATCATCCAGGCGCACGCTTTGCCTCCGTCCGACCGTCCTTCCGTCCGCCCGCCCATCCGTCCGTTTGGCGTGCCTTCCTTCCGTTTCATTGCCAGTTGCAGTCGCAGCCACAGCCCAGTATCCTTCCGCATGATGACACTGTTTTTGGCGGCCGCAGCTACCCAGTCTTCGCATCCAGAACGTTGCCAACGTTGGCCGCGCTGCTGGCCTCATTTAACTTGTAATTACGCTTGAGCAAAAATCAAAGTGGCTCAAGTTGCCAGACAGCCAGCCGGACTAGCTAGACAGCCAGACCCGGCCAGAGCCAGCCAGAACCCGCCTGGTCACTGCTGTTGCCCTCTCGCAGCTCCTGGGCGTGGGTGAGTCCTGAGTTTCCCGTTGGCAGCCATGACAACCGCAGCCATCAACCAACCCCCCGCCGCTCCCAGCCCGCGCAATTTCTTTGTTGTATTTTTCGGTTTTCTTTTGGCCGCCAATTTGAGCAGCATAAAATATTTAAAGTCTCGCTTGCCGCTGATTATTACCGCATACCCTTTACGCCAAGCCACGCCCTCCGCCCAACCAGCCGTCTCCCTGGGTGACAACGGTGTTCCCCGAGCGTTACAGCGTCAACTTGGGGACACATCTCGGGCACAGCTACCAGCCGCCTCAAGCCCTCAACATGCACAACTTTAGCTAAAGTTAAATTTTTGCCGAATCTGTGGCAGCTCGTGCGCCTAACCCTTTTTTTATATACCTTGCACCCATTTAAAATGGGAAAAGGGGGTAGAATGGTTATGAGCAAATTTATGTCAGAGGCAAAATAAAACCTTTTCCAGAAAGTATATTTATTTTCTGGATCAGCATCAAGAGCGGAGTAGATTGAACTCCGTAGAACTTTCTATTTTAGAAAAAAATTAGATTTATTTCAAGTTAACGATAACTTTCCCTATCTCCACGGAATCGATTTCTTTATTTCTATCTTATTCAAGACTGGGTCACCAAAATTATGATGTACAACTTTAGACACTTCTCCCTGCTCACCCAAATAAGTCTCAATTGGTAAAAGTAAGTTATATAGACCTGGAAGCATCACAGGGTATTTCCCATTCGCGCACTGCCGACTTTAGCTGGGTGTTTTTTAGAGTTTTCGTTTTTTGGTTTATTTTGTGTACTGTTTTCCTGAGCGACTTCTACGCACTTCCGCTTGGGTTGGGGTTCGGGTTTGGGTCTTAAGTCTTGTTTGAGTGTGTCCAAAACGATGTGCTGAATTGTTGGCTGGGCTTTTAGTACATAATTTATAGCAAAACCTGTGCATAAACAGCTTAAATTATGTGCCAGCCTCTAGGAGCTCAGGTCTCAGGTGATAAGAACCAACTCGGATTAATTTCAATGCTCGTGTTTCTCAGAATCAAAATTATAGCCAATTCCAAAGTACCGAACTTTTTATACTCTAAAGACAGTGAACAGCTTATACAAGTGAGGAAGCTTATTAGGTGAGTTTTACCGAGATATTTGTAGAGGCTATAAGGTACACTTTAATAAAACACTTGTTCTCATTGATTGTTTCTTTGTTCGCGCTAGGGACATGATTAATTTTAAGACCGAGAAAACTGCTTTGCATTAAAGTAAGCAAACGGACAGGCATTCAATGTATTATCTTATCAACATATATCAAGTAAACTTTAAGAGTTAATGCTATGTGGAAAGTCTCATCAATGTGTATACATTTATAAAATAGTATTAAGAGAAAGAAAAATGAACGAAATCTGAAAAGAGCACGAAGCAGTTGAATTAATAAGAAGAATTGCATGGAAACCCAAACAGAACTGATAGGAAAAAGCAGCATATGCCAAAAGAAAAACTAAGCTGAAATGAAGATATAAAACAGCATGTTGAAGAGCTGCATTATGTTCACTACAAGGATAAATAGCTCGGCGTCGCTCGGCTCGAATGGTAAATGTTGATCAAGCAAGTGGTCCCGAAATTATTTGTTCAATTCGCACCAACTTGAGACATTCCGAAAGATTTCTAAATATTTTTTTTTAACTATTGTCCTTTTTTAAATTTATCTAATAACAAATTTAAATTTGTAGTATGTTTTGAATCGGCGGCATCCAATGTGTTCGGCGTCCTCCCATGTATCCGATGCTCAATCATCTAAGCCTCGTAGATTCATTCGAAACGGAACCTTCTGTGAAAATATTTCCTAGTCCTTGCATCTTCAGGTAAAAGTATTATATTGACTTCATGGATAAACAGAAGTGGAATAGTTAGACGTTAGACGAAATTGAAAAACTGAAATTAAACTCTGTCTCGGGCTGCACCGAACACCCGAAGAACCCAAGTCTGGGCAACATTTCAAAAGCAACCAGCTTGCATTAATCTATAAGGCTTTCGAATCGTTTGGCTGTGTCTCTCAGTAAATATGGCTTAAGCCGCAAATAATCAGCAAGTGCTCCCATTTGTGGGTACATATATGCAATGCGAAAGCCATTGAAAGCCACTCATTTAGGGGGAACGGCGGCCACTTCAGCCGCAATATCAACACATTTGGGTTTTAGCCATAATGAAGTTGTTAACTTTCGGAATGCTTTGGCCATGGCAACGGAGGAGTCTGCAAATTGGGGAGCGGCATCTAAGACCAAAACATAATCAAAACCGAATTATGTGCTTTAAATGCGTCCTTTTGCTCGTCCTTATCGTGCTGTTCCTTTTGTCGACAAACGATGTCTGAAGAGCATTCAAACTATCATTTTCCTACTTAGCCAAATGTGTGTCGCCAGTCGCCAGCAGTCCGGCTAACACACACAACACACGCACACACATACTAATAGACATGCATAAAGTAATTAGAAAAGAAAAAGAGTTGGTTGGAAAGAAAAGCAATTAGTGTCTCTCTCAATTTCTCTGCTCATAGTTGGGAGTATCTAAAGTCCACACAAACAAATATGCAACTGGCTCCAGCTCAGACTCTCTCTCTCTCTCTCTCTGTCTGTCTGGGTGTGTGTTAGGGTATTCTTAGTCTGGTTTCCTAGAAGTGATTAAGTCCATTTGCGCGTCGCACAAAAGCAAAGTTGGCTTAGAGCACACTGCTGGCTGCTAGCTTCAGGCCGCCCTGGGAAAGGAAGTTCATCTTCAGTATATTGATGGCGCCACGCGGCGCTTGGGGCGTATGGCTGTTCGACAGACTAGTCGATGCTGTCCATTAATGCCCGTTTTTCGATATGTGTGTGTTGCGATGCAAACGAAAACAATTAACACCCAATGCCAAAATGAGCCATGGCCCGAACGCTGGACAGAAATATGTAGATGGTTGGTTAAATGGTGGCAAAATGTCTACGACCAGAAAAACTAACACAAAAGTTGAGAAGTGTTGAAGGCAGACAAAGTTTTTTCATCAACGAAAACATTTGGAGTAGACGGTCAAGCGTCGACTGCGGAGATGAGCCACAAGTTTTGATAGACGCGAGGCGGAAGTGTGCTGAGAAAAACTTTCGGGTGGCCATTGGCCAGCGTTTTCCGGTTCGATATTGGGCATAGTGCGGCATAAAGATATATACGTATATATATGTATATATATATATTGGTAAACAGCGCGCTGGAGCAACAAAGTAAATATCAAGTTAACGCCTGCGGCCTACAGTTGCCTGCCGCCTGCTTGCCACGAGCAGCGGACATGAAAACTAAAAGCGGAAACGGAAGTTTGCCAACGTGCAGCAGCAGAACCAACATCAGCAGCAGCAGCAGCAGCAGCAGCGGCAGGAGCAGCGCTCATTGTGAGTGTGTTGCGTAGCTTCTATTTGTGTTTGTCCCTGTGTTTGTGCCTGATTGCTTTCATCAATCTAAGGGTCCAGATCCGAGTCACTTGCCAAGCAAACAAGCCTGGCGACTCAGTTCCGCATAAGGGTTTTATTATTGAAATGCCCGCATATCCGCCCAAGAGTCAGGCATTCCTTTGCTGCAGCTACTTGCTGAGTGCCGGCATATCCCTGCATCCTTGCATCACTCGCCTGTCACACTGTGCGCTGCCTTGTCAGTTTGCTACCTCAACGCTTTTTCCCATTTCCCATTTATTTTTCCAGTTGATTTAGCGCGCCTGTCGCTCCACTATTCTCTACTTCGGTATACGTGCATTATGCATACTTCTTTTTGTTTTCGAGAGCATTTTTCTAATTGAAAAAAAAAATACGCTGAAACTTTGTTTGACATTTATTGCCGTAGGCCAAACATTTTTAGTTTCTTCTTCTGGGCCGCGACTTCGTTCAGCAAAAATTAAAGAAGTTTTGCGCTTTCAATTTGCCTCTGGCCGTTGGCTCGTTGTAGGCATGACAGCAGCGACAATGCACAACAAAAGAAAACAAAAATTTATAAGCAGAAAAATGTATTTATGGTTAGTGAAGCGTAATAAAAGCAAATAAGAAAGCTCTAATTGGGTGCAGCCGACTGTGTGATACTCTTCCACAGTCCAATAGCATCTTGAAACGGGCTACTCGCTAAATTTATTAAGAGCTATTGATCTTTAGTTAAGCTCAATCTGTGGTCTTCAATCGAGAAATGTAAAAGATATAGATTTTCCCCAGTGGGCAGGTCACGTTCTTAATTTTAGTTCAGCCAGATGGACGTACCCAAATACCATTTTCATTTTTTGGAGGAGAATAAAACCTAAAAAAAGAATACCCAAAAAAATGCACCAAAATTCTTTGTACATGAAGTGGATATTTATGCGGGCATATGCAAACACACTTTTCTAAAAATATATATTTTGAGCTCTTTTACTCTTAATAGGAGAAATGTTTTTATAAAAATTTTTTCCCAAAAATTTTTTTTAAAAAAATAAATGTGTTTGCCCTTATATAATAGGAGAATTTGTTTTTTCTCCTAACAATTCTGAAAATTTACTCATTAGGCTCATTTCTTGTAATTCTGAATCTTCTTTTTAACAAAAAAATTCCTGAATATAAGTGAATTGTTTGTCGCGTTTAATTTATTTTATTAGTGTTTCCTGTGCCCTCTTATTCCATTGCTCTTAAAAGTCTCAAAAACATAGTTGTTGTTAGGCCTAAGATGTATTAAAAAATATATTCAATAAATGTAGTAGGACGCACATCTGTGCAGTTTGAACAACGTAAGGAGTAGAGGATATAATACTAAATCACGTTGATATTCCAATCAAAACATGCCACAGCCACAATAAGTGTGCCTTCTGCTGGCTACATTAAATATTCGCCAAGAAATCAAAATTAAAGCAAATGATTCTATGATTTCAAAATTTTCAAAAATAAATTAGTTTTCTAAAGATTACTCAAAACCTTTTTAAACTTAGACGAAACGAAATTCTTCTATTTAGCTCGTATAAAGCTATAAATAAATCCATCTGATGGGAAAGTCATTAGGGTTATCCCGCCTCAGACTGCAGCACCGTGAAGCTTCAGTATATATTGTTCTTGCGTTCCTGTGTAAGCATTTGTTATACTTAAAATTAATTAATTAATTTTATATATTAAAATTAGTAAACTTTTTATATATTAAAATTAGTTAACTTTTTATATTTAGAAGAAGCTTAAAAGTTTGGTTCAGGTAGAGGTTCGGTTATTCTTTATTAAACAAATCTTGTATTTAAATCGGCTCTGTTAAAAACAGGTTTGCAGATTTGTTTATAAGTTCTGGAAAGCTGTTTAATCTCTGCCAGCAAACATTATCGAAGGACCTTTAGAAACCCGTTTTACTAAAAGTGAAAGCTAAAAACACAGCTCGATTTTGAAAGCAGAGATTTTGACAAGCCATCATGGAAAACTGCATGTGAAAAAGCCTGTGTATTGTAAGCACATATTTTTATTTAATTTATAAATGTATGCATATATTTAATATTTTTTTGCAAATCTTGGTAAGTGCTTGTCTGCCGCATAGTCCGGTAATATAAGACATAACAGAGCCCCCACCTCCTTTCTGGCGATGTCCTCAGCATGCGAACACCGTGGCGGCTCTTCAGATGGCGCCACGTCCGCTGCGCCTCTAAGTATGCAACAATAACAATATTTAAAGGTATCTGCCAATTTATTTTAATGGCCGCAATTAAAGTTAATTACTCGCGTAGACAAAACGTGCAACGCGGCGCAGCAAAGACGCCGAGAGGAGCTGGCAATGGCTATGGCGACAGCTACGGCTACGGCTACGGCTACAGCTACGCTACAGCTGGGTGCCCGGTGAGAGCTGCGGCAGGGTCTGAGGCAGCTGGCACTTGCCTGATGCTGGCAGCGCCCAATTAGGCATAATACGCTCGACTTGCCTGCGATGGCTGCGATGGGTCGACGAGGGGAGAAGGTGACTAAAACTTTGAGGGCCGCCGTTTGGTCGTGTTTAATTTTGCTAATGATATTATTGCAATTGACCCTATTAGAATTCGACTGTGGCAAATGAGTCAAAATGAATATTTAGTTTTGGCCGGCACTGTAAAATATACAGAGAGCGTTCTGTGTAATTGCTTGAAATGGGATATGGTTATATGACGGCTAGGCTTTGCTCTAGCTGGCAGCTCGATCAATTAACTCGAATGCCTAAGCCTTTAAGTCAGCCCCTTGGCTTAGCGCAGTTAATTGCAGGGCGCACTTAAAGGACAAAAGTCCTTAAGAAATCACAGCCCCGCCGTGTGGGCCGAGCGTGCTGGGAGTGTGGCGCATGCTCCATCATTTGCTTTGACGTTGTCACCGCTCTGCCATTTCCACATTTCAAAAAGTGTTTACTTGAAAAGCAAATATCTGAAATGAAAATTGTTTTCTTGTTTTCTAGTTTTCTTGCTGCTGCTGCTCCTGCTGCTGCTGCGCTGCCTGCGGCTGTCTCGGCCATCAGCAATATAATTTTACTTGGCCACAGTCGAGGACAACAAACACTTGAGAACAATTCGTAGATGTTGCTGGAGGGAGAAAAGTGAAGCTATAGCCGAGACTGCAACCACAACAATAATGACTTTATGAAAAAATGATTATCCTGCCGGGCTGCCTGTAGTGCCAGAGCTGAGCTGAGCAGAGCTACAGTTGAGCTTAGTCCTGGACTAGTCTATTTAAAGAAACAAGTTTAGCTGACAAATTATGGATTAACCAGGACCCAAGATGTAAGCAACAACTGCAGAGACTATTTATATATGTGACTTATGCAGATTATATTATTATTATTCAAAAATAGGTTTTTCACTTCTTAAGCTTTTATATATATATTTCAGTATATACACAAAATTTTTTTATTAAATTATAGACGTCATTTAAAGTTAAAATACAAGTAAATTTAAATATCTATCGTGTCTTATTTTAAAAATAAACATCCATTTATAATCCTTGAAACCACGGGCAGTTTGTAGCCATACCTTTGCTTTAGAATAATAATAATAATATCTAAGCTGGCATATTTAGCTTATTTTAAAGTAACTTACCGAATTTGGGAGCTTACATGATTTATGCTTCACAATTTATCTCTTTTACACTCATTTTCTATTGGTAAACTTAAATCTACCCAAACTAACCTAAAGATAGATATTTGAAAATCATTTTGAAATTGATCGAACGCAGAATTAAAAGTTGCAATCAAAGTATTTCGCCCAATCTACTTAAGTGAGGTGAAGTTTTCGAAATGTATGGAATACGTCTAAAGCAATTTTCACAAATATATTTGAGAATGAAAAACAAAAAAGTTGCATACAGCAGAATTACTCTACAGAATGTAAATAAAGCAAAAATTTCAGTTCCTTTGCTCACCATCAATCAGTCAGATAGTCATTCAGTCAGTCAATACACACATTTTTATAAATAGAAATAATTTGTTGTATATCTCTTGCTTTTTTTTGGGCGTATGCTAAAAATATTGATTACAAATAATTTTTATTAATTTTTTATTTTAACAAAAAAATGTTATCTCATACGTGTTAGGTTAGCAACATTTCGATTTATTATTCAAATTAATTTATAACGAATTGAGAATTCGTGCAGCCGAATGAACAAGCCACAAACAGAACATAATAAATTATGTCACTTATTAGCATATTTCACAGCTTTATTTGTGACTGTGATTTTTGTTTAATTCAGTGATCTGTGCATCTCTGTTGTCGCGTCGTTTTCTTTTGTGGCAAATAAGCAGAAAATCTCTTGCCAAAAATTTGTCAAGCTCGGAAATGGAAATGACCAGGCCGAGCCATGTTAGCACTAAAACAGAGTGGGGCATGTGGAGCAGCTGGATGGTGGGGGCCCTCCTCCATTCCCAAGGTACTCCTTGCTGTTTACGTAAGATGACAAAAGAGCGCGACAAGCTATGAGTTGTCCTGCTTAAAGCGAGTTCCACTTCGGTAAACCATTAGATCTATGGTAATGGCCATAGAAAATCGCTTTCCTTGTGTAACTTGCTTGGCCATTCGCTCTGCAGCCGATATCTCTGGGTTGTCATCAGGCAAAGGCAATGACTTCCAGACAGATACATGGAGGGGCGGCGGGGCGGTGGGGCGCAGGGGACAAACGAAGCAGTGAGGCGGGGCAACGGCAAAGGTTTTGGTTTTCAGCCAAATTATTAGAGCAGCTGCTTGGGATGAATCTAGCGGGGTGGTAGGGGAGCTGGAGACATGTTGGTACTTAGTTTATGGCGGTTGGAAGGGGGGTGGGGTGGCAAAACTGATTTGGAATTGAAATGAATGAAAATAACATTTTGGCTTTTCGGTTTTAACTTTTGCCTTGCTTGCAAAATTTTAATAAACTCCGTGGCAAAAGTTAACTGCGAACAGCAGCCAAGATTGAGGGCGGGAAAAGGAGATCTCAACTCAAATCCACCAATGCTGAGACTGAGTGAATGACTGATGAGCAAATTTACATATTCGCAATTTAATTGTGTCGCATTGAAGCTCGTCTCTAGACAAACTTGCAATCGAGTTGGCCTTCAGATTCAACTTTAGGCACCCGCTTAATTAGTAGAGAGGGGGCAGCTATAGGAAATTTCATATACTTTGTCCAACTTAAACTGGAAGCCCTGGCCTAATGCAGGCCCAAATGAGGACTTATGGTAGCTGGACAATGAAATGCATTTGCGGCTGGCCCAGTCAAAGGCATTCTGCAATGTGGCAAATAATATAAATAAACTGAAATTGCAAAGCAAAGAGTTTTTAGTTAGCAGAAAATCAGTCGAGCAACGGGCAGGCGAACAAGAGACATTTCTACAAACTGAACAAAAATATAATTTCAAAATAGGATATGCCACACTGGCCGACTGAGTAACGATGGGCGAAGGGCGAGGGGGGGGGGTTGAAGGGGGCATGGAACTGGCGCTGGGCATCGTAAACGAAGCGATGACTTACATAAACATTGGGACAAGGACAACAGCAAACAGCAGCAGGAGTAAACAGAAATGACACAAGCCATAAAAATCTAAACATACGAGCATTGGCCAGAGCGAGATAGCGACAGACTGGGGCCATTGGCGGTGGGTGGTTAGCGGCGTGGTGAAAGAGGGGGTGGACATGGTGCAACTTAAACGAGCATCCGAAAGGATTTTGTGTACAATTTCCGTTTTATGACTCTCCAGAGTGGTAATAAATCTCACACAAAACTATTTCCGTTGCATTGGAGCTGCTTAGCTCGCACGCTGCCCCAACGCCACGCCCCTCCTAGTCCCTTGCAACACCACAGACGCCGATTCCGACTCCGACTGCGACTCCGACTGCGACTGCGACTCAGAGGACAGCACAGCACATTATCTTGTGCGCAAATCCAAAATCCAAATCCAAATCCATTCAGTATAAATGATGCCCCAAACCTCGGTCCCAGACCGAGCGACCGCCGTCTGGCTGCGGTTTTTCGTGCCGCCCCCCTGTTCCCCCTGTCGGCCATTTCTTGCCGCACACTTGGGTCATTGTCGGCCATTGCTGCTTATGATTCGTCTGGGCCGCCATTTTGTTGGCTCATGGCACGTACTGCACGGCTTTGTTGCACTTTTTATACCCATCATTTTATTTATTTTTCTTTTATTTTGACTATTTCCGTTAGTTGTCTTTGAGCTGAGTGCGCTTTTAGTGTGGCATCCGCTCACACACACGAACACATACGCACACACACACGCACAATATTGTTAAACTGTTGACAAATCAGCAAATGCCCCAAATTGTCCATTTGATGCCTGAATTTATGAAGTACAAGTAATTACAATAAATTTGATGACAATCTGCGAAACATGCTAAATGCCAAAGTGATTTGCAAGTCAATTTGTCAATGAATAAAAACACTTAAATGCCGCTTCTTCTTTTATGTAGTACCTTACGTAATGGTTGGGCGTGGCCATATTCTATGCTTTTAGGTTATGTTCATCATTAGCAGCAAAGTCACGATTTGACTTTATAGAAAGCACTTGAATTTAATGTGCCTGGATTTCGCCTTCTACCATTTTTGCATAATTTTGCATAATCCTTTTGTATGTGGCAGGGGCGGCGGCGGCTCCAACGATGCGGCTGCTGTTTCTGCTGCGGCTGCTGCAACATGCGGCGTATACGTAACTTGTAATTTCATTACATTTGCATATTTTATGCATGTTTTCCTTTCTTTTTTTTATTTATTTTTCTTGTACTCACCTTCTCCGCCTCTCTTTCGTTTTGTTGCAAGTAATCTATGCTGTTTTCATTTTGCCCCAGCTCAAGTAAAGTTTTATTGACAGTAAACGTGGCCGATGAAAAACTAAAAGTTTTCCAGCGCTTTGGGGATATTCTTCTGTCCGTCCCACACTATTTGGCTATGCATGTAAGGACTTTGGCTGTGATTCATAAAACAAAAGCGTAAAACGTTTTCAAATCGAAACAAATATTTCGTGTACAAGTGTTTAAAAACTGAACTTTTGTGTGTGTGTGTGTGCGTTCAATTGCAGCTATGACTTGTCATGGGGGGCAGCAAGCGTGGTCAATATAACCAATAATAAAATACTTTGTTATAAAACTATCAAAATACGTGTGTAACGTTATACCCAGTTCAGGCTTAAGCAAAGGGTTTATTGACTTTGCCCAATTATAAATCAAACACAGATGGAGATTTTGTTGACTTAATTAAGAACTTATTAGCATTTAAATACGACTCATTCTAAGCATATCCCTATTTTTCTTAAAAATATATACAATATGTTTAGATACCCAGCTTGGATTTAATTAACGCTTTACAAAAAATTTACCTAGTCAGTTAAATTTCCCCGTCTCCGGATCAATTGATAAAATGATATGAGCTCAACTCTCTTACAGGGTACCTCATAATCAAGCATTTTCAGTTAGAGCGTTCTGACTTTTTGCTGGTGTTGAAATAACTTTCGCATTGTAAATGTGCGCAAGTTTCGGGCACGTTTGTGGTTTTTAAATTTGTGCTCGTTTATTCTTATTGTAATTGCCTGCGAATAGCCACAATCCAATACATATCTCGATTATTATTCAAAAACATATTTTTATTAATTTATTTTAATTGCTCAAAGCTGAACTGATTCTTAAAGCTATAGTTGAGGCTGGCAAAGAAGCAAAGAATTTTTTCATTTAATTGTATTTAAATTTGGTGTCGCAAATCACAGATAAAACTCTTAAAACACTTGGTGGAAGAATCGACTTTGTAGTGGCGCTTATAGCAAGACAAATTTGTGTAAATTTAGATAAACAGCCGAAAAAAGACAATATAAATCTAGTTAAGGTCTCGTACTCTGCTAAGAAAAATATCATAATATTGTTTAAATAAACATCAATTTTTATATATATATTTTATTTTATATATTCTGTTCAACCGCAAAAAAACCCGAAGATTGCCGAGAGAGCATGTTTTTTTTTAATATCGTTATATAGATCTCGCCATCTTTGGCTCAACCTGGGTGTTAAATCGTTTGTAACAAGTGAAACGGAAATATTAGTAGATAAATGTTAATCTCATAATTAGAATTGGCGTCTGACCTGTTTTCGCTGCAAATAGCTTTCCCTACGGCGACCGCAGCTCAGACTTTTTTTTACATTCTGTCCGCCGTGGTAAAAGGTTGACTCAAGGAAAGTTCGAAGTGCGCCAATTTACAATCTGTAGAAAAGTATTTTGTGATCTGAAGTTAATTTTAATAACAGTGATTACAAAAAAAGGCCTAAGTGCTCGAAGCGCTGAGTGCATTTGCAAGCCGCCAGTTGGCCGCAATAATTAATTGGAAAACAAAACTGAGAAAGTGCCAGACCCAATTAAGCTAAATTTTTGCTAGACTAAGTCAGCCGAGTCCAGTTTTATTATATTTCGTCGTATTTCGTACATTCTCTCTCGCCTGCTCGAAAGTGGGAGTTCGAAGGTGGAATTAGAAAGAGACGATCGCCGAAACTTTATGTTTCGTGAATGTGAATGTGAAACATTTATCTTTATCGCACAATAATTTTCGGCACATAAAAGCGAACCGGAATTTTTTCTTTCTATTATTTTTATTAAGAGTTTTTGTTTTTTTCTGAAGAAATGAATAATTAGCTTAGCTAACCACAAAAAAATAACTGAAAAAATTGTATAAGATTTATTGTCCCTTTTTTTTCTTTAACTCTGTTTATTTTTTTTTTTGCCTTGCTCTCCTTCCTTACTCTCCTTCTTTCCTTGCATGCTCCGAACAGCATGTGACAGCCAAATTTCTAAGTAGTTCAAAAAGCAACAAAGAAAAGAAAGAGAGAGAATGCAAGTCACACGAAGTTCAAAAAATGTCTTTATCCATTGCCTTCTTTATTTTCTTCTTTTTTTTTTATTTGGGCAATTCGTAGTGAATTTCTTTTTTGGTTACAGCAGATCACCACTTATAACATCGATGGAAGCGCTTTGGGAGATTGAGTAAATGCATATGAGTGAAGTATGACTTAAATTTGTTTGCACTTGAAATTTATAATATAAAGCGAACGGCTTAATACAAATAAATAATCTAAAGTTCCATTAAAGAGAAAAGTGATAGTGTTAAAGAGTAAATTTTAAGAGACCAATCTAGCTCAATCAAGCTGTAATGCTCTTGCTTTTGTTTTTACACATAATGCAAAAAGCATTTTTTAGCAGATTAAATAAATTTCTGCCGATCAAGAAAAAATTTTTTTTATAATGACATTTTGTCAAAGACAACTTTAGAATAACAACTATTTAAAATTTCGTTTTTCCTTATATATTATAATTTTTATATTTATTATTTTTTCAATTCTTCAATTCCTCAAGAAATTCGTGATTATAATTATATGCTAATTTGCCTTGTTTGTGTTGGAGCCATGCGTCGTCGAAATGTTGGAATAGCTTAATTTGTGTTGTTTTAGGGATCACCGACCAAATGCCTGGTCCAGGGTCTCCGGTGATCATGGTAGGATGGGCAACAGCTGTCGCATTGACAGAAGCGCAGCAGCAACAGCTACTGTCCCATTTCTTTTCCTCTGTCGATCTTTTCTATCCCCTACGCGAATTATTATATAAATATAAATGCCTGCGTGTATGTAGCACAGCGAAATCCTGATAACCCGCCCCAGCCGACGTCGCAGAGCCGTGCTCCGCTAAACGCTCCACAGACATCAGATCGCTTGCATACGTTGTATGTAACAACTTGCAGATAGAATTAGCCGAAAATTTACTTTAAAGTCTGTTATGTCTCTTGAACCCTCTACAAAGAATATACATATATATATTCCCCCTTTTCGCCTACTTTCGATGGGTACAGGGTATAAAATGCCAATAAGCCAAAACAAAAAAAAACCTATAAGATTTTACTGCTCTTTATATTTTCTATCGATATTAATTGTCGTATAACTTTTGTTAATAAATTAAAATGTTTTTCAGTAGCTATATATTATTATTATAATTAATTAAAATAGATTAACAAATTGCATATACTCTGCTTAAATGCAGCGAATGCAAGTACACAAAAAGTTGGTGATTTAATATTGAAAATGCACAAAAAAGTTTATTTTCAACTGTGCATATAATTATATTGTTTTAGAGTTGACTCTGCTCAACAGTTAACTCCATTTAGACACCTAGAAGGATGCTAACTGAGCTGTAATCAGTCAGAATTTGAGCCACATATTCAGTTGATAAATGTTGCCTAGTAAATAATAGGAAAAGCCACTAACGAGCTCAATTTTACTACGCTCAGCTGTCAAAATATCAAACAGCTAATTAAGTGAAGGCACTGACAAGTTGCACATCCGCAAAAAAGATAGAGCCATGTGGTTGAGGCTGGTGGGCGTGGAGTCTGATATGGATATGGTTATAAGCATGGAGATGGATATGGATGGGTGACATGGGGCCAGTGGCAGCCCGCAATGGGAGTTCATTAGGCGCAGCTGCGTCAGTTAAAAAATATACTTTTTAGCTAAGGCTTTTTGTTTCAGTTGCCGCCAGTTGGCTATGCTGCGTATGCGTAATTTATGCCACACACACAGGAGAGAGAGAGAGAGAGAAAGAGAGAGAGAGAGGGAGACCGAGCGTGAGAGAGTTGTGGGTATGGCGTAAGCAAACATTCCTTGGGGATGCCTGTGCTGCCCGTGCCCAGACAGCGCCAAGGTGTTTGTACAACTGCTAAACGAAATACTAATGCGGTAAACTGTATGCAAAAACCGTTTTAATTAGCACGAAAATCATTGTAACTCGTTAGGTTGCTCTGCTGCAGCTGCCCCTGCCCCAGTCCCTGCTATATACGTAACTGGTATCTATGCAAGACTCATTCTTGGCCAACTTGGGCAACAGCAGCAATTGCGACTTCGGGTAGAAAGGCTCTAGCGTTGCCAGGGTGGCCAACAGGCATATGAATATCTCTTTCTCATTCCCTCTCTCTCTCTCTCTCTTTCTCTCTGTGAGTGCGGAGCAAATGCCAGCATGTCCTGCTGTGGGGCATAGCAGATGAAGAGATAATATTGTGATCACGTTCGGCAACCTGCTGAAATGCAAATAGAGAACATGGCACAAGTTAAAGCCGGTTGGGCAGCAGGGCCGAGCGGTAGTTGCCACACACAAATTGTAATGCGAGTTGCGCTAATGAAACGTTCATTAATCATACGACGCTCGACAGCAGCAATTACAAGAGCAACAACAATAGAGGCGGTGGCAGTAGCAGCAGCAGCAAATTGCTCATACGCACCGTTGTGTGCCTTAGAGTCAAGGCATCTTTATGACGAAGATCTCGCGCAGGGTCTACCTTGGACTCTGTCTCGTTTCTCGCTCTTTTCACACTCTCTCGCGCCCCTCTCAGAGTGCTGACAAAGGCAAGTGGCAACTGCCAACATTGCAGAGGAAAGGGCACGACACGGTTGCACTCTCCATGATGTCTATATGCTATGTTATGCTATGTGTGTGTGTATATGATGTCAGTTAATTAATATTCCCGGCTGCCGCACGTTTCATGTTTGCATTAATTTGGCAGGTAACTTGTCAACGTTCTTGTTGTTGCCCTCTTGTTGTTCTGATGAGGATGTTGCTGCCGCTGCCAGGATATATCTAACGAGCCGCACACACACACACACATTCCAACACACCAACACTTACACACACACACTTAGCCCTTAGCCAACATGTTGTTAGCTGTATGTTCGCCGCTTGTAATTAGCCAAGATCGAAGTGATTTAATTACTTGCGCAAACTTTTAACATTGTCTACTTGGCATACTAAAACTTTGCTGCATAATCAATGGCCCCCAGTGCGAAAGTCACTCGGATATAGCTCGCATCCGTATATGCTATACACCACAGGATAGGCCACTCTAGCAACAAATTTGTTGGCCATGTTTGTCTAACTAACACGAGGCTCGGCTCAGCGATTGCCTGGCACACATCAACAGCTGGGAACGGCGCATTGTTATCATTGATGCGAAATGAATGTAATTAGAGTTTTGCCAATTGCCGCTCTTCTAATAAGCTTCCAATTAGCGGTGTCTAAAGAAAGGCCACAGCCACGGGGCGGACAGTATGCCGAAGGGCAGAGGTGTCGATGATATCATTATACGTTGTCAGCTTAATAACCACGCCCTTCCCTCGAAAAAACAAATGTTGAATTTTAGCAGCTGAGCGTACTGCACTTGAAAATACTCTGTATGTAACGAGTTCATTTAATGATTGCTCAGTTAAAGCTGATGCAAGACACAACTCTCTTGGTTCGGAGTATATATATAATATAAACACACACATATATGTCAGCAAGGCTTAGCTCAAACTTAAATATAATATTTTCAAATAGGTTTCATGTCAACCAGACGAGAGCCCAATTGTTGCAATTAAAGTTTTAATTCTGTGGGCTGAGCTTAAAGCCGAAAACGAATCTTTCGCTCAACAAACTTTGAACCATTTGCCACCCAGGAGGGTTCGAAAGTTCGTAAAGTGTGAAACATGTCTCAAATAAATATTAAAAACAAAAAAGTTTTTTGTTTTTTCCAAAAATTATATACGATTTTCAGTCAATCAGTCACTCAGTTAATCAGTCAATTTGGCAACCCGGAAAAACAGTTATATTATTAAAATATTCGTCAAGAAGGTATACATTTTCCTTCTGTGTGTCTGCCTTGCTGCACAGCTTTATCGTACCCACTTTTACCCCGCCGAACTCTGGTAACAGGATATAAAAACATCAGCTAATCAGGCTTATTTGTTTTCACGTCTGTGGTATGTGTTTGTGTGTGAGTGTGTGTGTGTGTGTGAGTATGTGTGTAAGTGTGGGTCGTTTGACTTTTTGGCAAACATGAATTTTATGAAAGGCGACAACAGCAAACGATTGCGCATACGCCACAAATGTTTAAACCTATAGCCCTGCCCCTGCCCCTACCAACTATTTTATCACACACTCTCTCTTCCGCTCTCTCTCTCGCTATCTCCCTCTGTCTCTCCCCTCTCTCGCCCTGTGCATCTCTCGCTTTGTGGCTGCACATGTACAAGTAATCTAATTAGTTTTATGCTAATTAGCACGCGGATTTAATTTAATAATTTATAATAGCGCATTATATTCGTAAAACTACGTGGAACTAGGGAATCAACTACGCAACTGACATGCAAATACGACTACGTTGCCAATTTGAGCCAGTTGTACGAATTGTTGGCCAAAAACAAGCAGATTAGAGATAAGCCCTCTCCACCAGTCCACCATGTTGCTTAGGAATGCCAAGACAATCGTACTTGTCTTTAGAAAATACGTATAGAGCATATGCAATGAGTATAAATAAAATGTACATAGTATCAGAAGTATCCTTTAATATATGTAGATTGCACCGTTGAGATACTATATATCATAAATAGAAATTATATATATGTATAGTGCACAGAGTTGAAAGCTCCAAGAGCTTGCTTCCAAGCTTCCACTTCTTTTAAGCCGGCTTAACAAATTTTGTCATAGAAACAAAATTTTTTAAATTTTTTATCTGCATTCTGTAAATATTTCTGTGAATAGTTTGTATAACTTAAACCCATTATGAAATCTATAACTTGGTATATGTATACTAGCATACATATACATAAATATATATTTGATATATAAAAAAAATTAAAAATAAAGAATCCATTTAAAATGTCAGGTTGTTTAACGAACGAGCTTGAGTATTTTATTTCTGTATATATATATATATATATTCCTTTAATTTATGCATATTTGTTATTTTGCGAGTAAAATAGCCAATGTTTAATATTTATCCGGAAATACAAGCAATTAAGTATTAGCTTATGGGTTAACCAAAAGGGAAAGCAAATAGTTTAAGTTGTGCATATAGCCATTTTACTAGACAACAGGAATTTCTTGATTTTTAGTAAACATTGTGCATAACTTGGCAAAATTTGATTTATAAGGAAAATGAAATGCGCCTATTAGCATATATGGTCGGATTCGCAAAAAATAAGTCGCATTTCAATATTTCCGACAAATTAAAAGGAAACGAAATTAAAGCTTATATGCACGTCGCAGTACCAAATCGAAGTAGGCATCATTGTCAATCGAGGCGCTGATTGAGGCGTAATAGTTGATGAAATCATCTTTGGTCACAATCCCATCTGGATTGGGTGCACCTGCCTCGAAGTTCTTCACAAAGTTCTTCAAAATGTCAGCCTCGGTCATTTCGCCACTCTGATACATGGGGTGATCGCGCACCGAGTAAACATGCCTCAAATCGGCAATGGTAAAATGGCCATCGTGATTGGAATCCAATTTTTGGAAGGCTTTTTCAATGATGCTCAGCCGAGATGCGCTCATAGGCGGCTGTTAAATTTTCATGGATTATTTATCGAATTAAATATTGTTATGGGGAGCGCAAGCTTATCAGTTGTGCATTGTGGAATACTTACGCGCAACTTCATGAGAAATTCTGTCATGTTAATGTGGCCATTATCATCGGTATCGAAACTGTAAGCGTAACTATCATAAACTATAAAAGCTTTTATATATTAAAATGCATTTTGAATACCGTCTGAACAAGTCCTCAATATCAGACTCATTCGAATCGAGCCCCAAATCGTTGATGCCCTTTTTGAATTCTTTCAGATTAAGAGTCTTACTGCCATCATCATCCATCACGCGAAAAACTCTGAAACAAAAAAAAAATTTCCAACAATAGCCGTAAACAAAAATATCGAAATGGTTAAATTTGTAAAACAAATGTTCTTAGATATACCCTATAAATAGCTGCAACAGAAAGCAGTAAGAGGACAAATATTATCGATATATGCGATATATAATCTTTGGAGTCCAAAATATATCTTTCCTTTTGCTTCCACTAAAGCCACAAAAAAAATAAAATTAAATTTACATAAAAATTATATATAATATTTTAAAGATTCTTTTCCTAATAATTACAGAATTTTTATTGCTTTGGATGGGATAATAATGTTGCCCATTTCTGAGAGCTTTTATAAAAAATAGTTTCGATTAATAAGCCAAAAAAGCAATATGTTAAAGGTACAGCCAGAAAGAGAGGGCGAGAGTATTGAATAGGATGGGCAATGGTCGAAATTTGCTAGAAAATGCATTGAATTTTCCAGCTGACAAACAAATTGCATAAATATGAACAAATAAAAATGTACACCCATTCACTCTCGTGCAGATGGTCCATGCGCAGATACACAATCATCCAGCTAATGCACACACACACACTGCAACATGTGGATATATTGAAGTTGCGATTTTGTTAAAAATGTCTATATGTTCAAAACGGAAAATTGTTAACAGACCTGCCGCCCAGTCGGACATTCGAGTTGAAATTGAAATAAAAAGCTAAGAGCAGATGGAGGTGGGCTCTTTGTGCCCGGCTCGGTTGCGGGTGTGCGGCGGGGGTGTTGAATGGTACTGAAACCAGAGAAATCCAATTATGTTTGTTTGCATTCAGTCAGCGATTTTTGCCATCATCCAGTCCCTGCCCCAAACTGCCCGCCCCATACGCGGGCCAACGTCAGCGGCAGCCTCACATGCATAGTTTTTTTGCCGCTTGGCACACCCTTGGAAGAGCTTTCGAAATGTTAGTTCAACATGCACTCGACATATTTGCCAGTGCCTAGCTCGAACCTAACGCATCACCAGCACAATCCTCATCAGCATCGTCATCATCATCACCATCATCATCATCGTCTTTAACATGCTTCTGCAGCGGTAGGCCGAATTTATGAAAAACGTACTTCACTTTAGGCCTCTCCCTCAGGACAGCCCCTATTCTACATTTTTTACTTGCCTCACACTCAAAATTTCATCATTTTAATACACCCAGGCTGTCCAGCAATCTGGCCCCTCGCACTTCACAATACCCAAGTGTGTGTATCTTCAGGCCTTACATTTGTTAATAAATATGCCCGACGTGTATGTAAGAGTATGTTAACAACAGAGCATATGGAAAAAACAAAAAGCCAAGACTTTCTCAGATAGGTCGAAAATTAAATACCCTTGACGTATTGCAGATAAAGTTTGGTAAATATATATTTAAAATTTAAACTCTGTCCGATTCTACTTATCTACAGAGCTTTATGTCTTAATAGTGATCAAGAATGTATATATGTATATATTTCATGGGGTATTTCATATATATTTCAAGTGTCTTCCTTTGTATGTTGTACATATTAAGTAACAAAACTATTATGTCCTTATTTTTAGACCGATTCTTCTAATGGACTTATATAAATATATGGATTTAATACTTATATATAATACTGGTCCGATGTTTTTGTATTGATGAGGTTTTTCATACTAGAACTAGCCAACCGATCATTTCCATGACAGTATATATGAACTGTCTGCCACAGAAAAAACCGAACTAGCTTTAAATCTGAATTATAAGTTTTCACAGAGACAGACAGACATGGATATTAATATATCGATTCGGCTGCGCATGCTTATCAAAAATTAATATTCTTAATGGGCTCTCCTATGCGTTACACATTTTGTGGCACATCTTTAATACCCTGTGAGGGCATCTTTTGCAACCACATCGCGCAGACGCCAAGGTTACGCAAACATGCCACTTCTGGTTGCACAGCCAACCAAATTCACGAGCGCGGCTTTGCGCTTCGGAGATTTGTCTGTTGCATTGTCGACACTCACCTGGCAAGTCCCAAGATGCCGGTGGCACCACGACTGAAGCACTGCAAGCGCAACTTGTGCATCGAATCCTTCTCCTGCCCATTGGCCAGCTCGCGCTTTGCCAGGTTCTTCAGCGCATTTTCCTTCGAGAATAAGTCTTCGCGATGCATCTGCCAGACGGCGAAAAAATACAAGATTTGTTAAATAATAGTAACAATATGTTCATACCTTTTTTACCATGTTTCTTATAAGAATTGGTTTTAGGTTAATTCAATTAAAATCTGTATTGTTATAAATTTGGAATATTTGAACGTTTTTACAAATTACGAACATAACAAAACTGAATATGCTCAATCTTTGAATCTGACTAACCTCTTTATATCTGCCCGTAGAGCAAACATTCCAGGCCAACTGATTTTCATAAAAAGCGGAATCCATTTCCATTGCTTGCTTGTTTTTGTGACTTTTGTAAACTCGAATGTTGTTTGAAACCAAACTTTCTGGTCTGCAAATAATAGAAAGATGTTCCAGGGAAACCATTTAATTATAAATTTAATATATATTTCTTCCATTTCGCTAAGCTGTAAGTTAAAATTGTTTTTATTTGCTAACTGGGAAAATTAATTAAATTGCGTTATTTTTTCTTTTTGTTATTGATTTTTTTTTTGGTGTATATATCTAAGCCGAAATTTTGCTTGCAGGCTCTCAAACTTCGTCTAATACTTTGCTTATTTACCTCGCATAATTATTTCTATTATGACAGCCATAGCCGGCGGATATTATGGTTAAGAATTGAGCTTAGTTACAGCAAGAGTTAGAGGCAGCTGTATCAGCAGTTGTGTGCGCGTTTGTATACCCTGTACCAATTGAAACTGGTAGAGACGAGGGTAAACTAGTTTGAGCAAATGTAAAAAACACGCAATAGGAAACTTTTCTAACACCATAAGGCATTTATTCCTGTCTGTTTGAACCCGTCGGCTATATAAGATAACAAGAGCCATTGACTTCAAATTTGAAAATGTGTTCTTCCTTTGAAACAAACAATTTATTGATAACTCAATATTTTCGATCATATATTCAAGTCTTATAGTTTTTTCCCCCATTCTCATTCCAATGCCGTATTTATGCCCTGAGAATTTCATTAAGATCGGACTATTAACACCGAAGTTATTCAATAACGCATTTTCTATAGAAGGGCTAACAGAAAAAACAAAGCCGCCGTATGTGCATGTGTATGTGTCTATGTGTGTGTGAGTAGTTTGTAGAAAATAGTTTGAATGTTTGTGACAGTAGGGTATTTTCTAGTCCGGCATTTCCGACAAGAGCACGTTTCCTTGTTTGTTTACGTTTTCAGTATAGATGTCCAAATATGAATTTAGCGTATTTAATGTCGCTTTATTTTACGCCACATTGCGCACAGTCGACTTATTTTGATCTAGCTTATAAGGTTGTGAGACCATTATCTTAATTACACATAGATATATAAGTAAACAATCAATAGCTTTAGGTGGGTTCGTTTTTAATGTCATCTATATAACTGACAGCCGATGCCGTATCAGTTAACTTAGAAATGTTGTTATGATTCAATGTGTTCCTAACTATATATGCATTTCATTAATAAATCGGAATTTCCAACTCTTACCAGCTGTTCGCCTTGTTTTATGTATATTTTTAATAATATTTGCTGCAAGCGCCCACCTATCAATAGAACTGCAACTGTGCTCAATGAACCGGAACCACTTGAACTTTAACTGGTTGATTAATGTTGCAGTCGTACGGGTAAGTGTGCCCGTTCACCTCAATACTTCATGCATGACATCCCAACTACAATTGCGACAGACGGGTGTGCTGCATCTGGAAGTGTGGCAGCCCTAAAATAGCAATTGTCTGGCAGCTCTATAGGTATTTTATTAGTACAATTCAATAATATTCTAACCCCTTAGTCGGGAAAGTGCTTTACGTAAATAAATTCTATATCTAAACTCGAACTTATTATAAGAAAAATATATGGTCTTGTAATTTATATTTATGCTTCGTTTGTATAACATATTGTTAGAGATTTAACCAGAACAGCACGCAACTGAGAGTGTAGGAGAGAGAGAGAGATAGAGGGAGAGAGAGGGAGAGAAAAGAGTAACAGAACTTTGCTTTGTTTATTGATTGGATTGCAATCATATAAAAACCAAAGACAGATACGCAACCGTAAATACTGTGTCAATTTACTACCTAGCCCGATCATACTATTACCACTCAAATAAAAATAGGTCCGATGGGGTCTACCATATTTTATTTAAGTACCAGGAGTTAACAGTTCGGTTCCGTTACGACAATATTTGTACTTAAAATAACTGTTCGTTTCCTATATTTAATGCTATTTGACTATATTTTGTTTGTTGCAAGGAACTTAACATGCATGTTGAATTTTTGTTGGAAATATTTGTGTATTTACAGCTGTGACCTTATACGACTTAAATAATCAATGACAAGTCCAATAAATTAAAAAGAGGAAAAATCGATATGCTAACTATTTTGTCATCTATTAAATCAATAAACTGATGAGCTCATTTGCTGTGTCCGTTGCTAACATGCTGATTACCCGTTGATGACCCAGTTAGATGGTCAGTGCTGTCACGAAATTGCTCCTAATTAAAATACCCATGCAAAACTTTACATCATGGCGATGCGTCATACCTCTAAAGTTAGGTTAGGTTAGTTAAGGGCAACAGCTTTTCGTGGCTGCAAAATTATAAAGCTCAGCTGTATATAGCAAATGTGGCTGACGACAAATGCAGTTTGCGGCATCTGAGAAAAGTGCAAAGCTCTTGTTGAATGTCAAGGCCAGCCACATATCGATTTCCTCAGAAATACTACATATATCGTGCCTAGAAAGTTGGGTTAGGTTAGTTAAGGGAAACAGCTTGTAGAGACTGCAAAACTGTTAAGCTTTTCGCTTGTAGGCAACATATGTTGCTGGCATTAAATGCAGTTTGCGGCATCTGAGAAAAGAGGTAAAGCTCTAGTTGAAAGTCAAGGCCGCCCACACATGGATTCCTCAGATATACTCGATATACCATACCTCGAAAGTTGGGTTAGGTTAGTTGAAGGCCACAGCTTGTATGGAATGAAAACTATAAAGCTTTCCGCTTATAGAAAACAAACATGGCTGACAACAAATGCAGTTGCAGCATACGGGAAAAGTGGCAAAGCTCTGACTGAATCAAGAGGCAAGCCACATATCGATTTCCTCAGATATACTCGATATATCCAGCAAATAGTTGGGTTAGGTTAGTTTTACGCCACGACTTATAGGGACTGAAAACTATAAAGCTTTTCGCTTATAGACAATAAATATGGCCGACAAGAGATGCAGTTCCAGCATATGAGAAAAGTGGCAAAGCTTTGACTGAATCGCGAGGCAAGCCACATATCGATTTCCTTAGATATAGTAGATTTACCATACCTCAAAAGTTGGGTTAGGTTAGTTAAGGCTAACAGCTTGTATGGACTAAAACCAAATGCAGTTGCGGCATCTGAGAAAATTGCAAAGCTCTGGTTGAAAGTCAAGGCCAGCCACATATGGATTTCTCAGCTATACTAGATATATCATACCTAGAAAGTTGGGTTAGGTTAGTGAGAGGCAACGGCATGCAAAACTGTAAAGCTTTACGGCTGTGGACAACAAATATGGCCGACAACAAACGCAGTTGCAGCATCTGAGAAAACCGGCAAAGCTCTGGTTGAATGTCAAGGCCAGCCACATATCGATTCTGGTTAAGTTGCTCAGATATACTAGAAAATATATATATATACACGGCCAAGGCCATATGCAATGCCGTTATGCAAACGTTAACGGAGGGTAGAAGCAGGGGGTGGGCGTGGGTGGGGTTATAGAAGACGTACAGTAGAGCATGAAAAAATAAATTATTGCTTTATTGAGGGTAAACAAAAAGACAATTTAACACGTCAGCAGGACTCTGAGTGCGTGTGAGAGTCGGAGGTTTGCGGGGTGTGGAGGAGCTGAGAAGCCAGATATAATGGTGACATGGACATGGACATGGCGACAAAGGATACAGCGCGACAAAATAAAGCAAATAGGTCACGTTCAAAGACAACATCGATTAACCATAAATTGCGAGTTAAGCAAAAAGCAACCAGCGCCAGGACGCAGGACACAAGTAATAGAACACAGCGCGAAGCAGGCGAAGCCTGGCCCAGTTTAAGCATGATTTGTGCGTGTCTTTATGACATGGAACACACTCCCCAAACGCGCGAATAACACAGGACACAGTTACACATATATAGATACAGATTGAGATACAGATACAGCTATATATACATATTCTGGTACAGTTTCAGATACATATACGACAGCTGCAGCTGCTTCACTTACAACCCAAACAATTGAGGGGGTTGTGTGCCTGTCACTAACACCACCAGCTGTCAACTGAAATAGAAACGCCAACGCAGCAGCTGGAGGAAAAGCAGCAGGAGCAGGTACAGTCCCCCTTAGGAACAACACAAGGGCTGACAATTTGTAGCCGCGTGTGTGTCACAAAACTTTCACAATAATTAACAGACATGTCGATTATTTCTTTGCTCACATTTTACCTTTTTTGTCACAAGTGTGTGATGTATGTGTGCCTTTGGCAGCTGGTTGTGTTTTATTTTATTGTTCTAGAAATGTTTCAACTTTTGCGCTGACAATTTAACTTTGTAGGCACCTCGCACGTGTCGCGTGTTCTGAGCTTTGGATACGAATGCGGCAACGATTGCGCCAGCTCACAACGCCACCCGGCCAGTCAGCCAGTCAGCCGTTGCAGCGACAACTACACACAATATTGCTATCTGTTTGTTGTTGTTGTTGTAGTTGTTGCTGTTGTAGTAGTTGTTGTTGCCCCGGCGAGCGCCAAAGGCGGCGTCCTTGGAAACTAAGGCCAGCCAAAGCTATAATGGAAGCACCAAAAACAGCTGAGCATAACAAATAAGAAAGCTCTAGGCAAAATTGCTAGCCGGTTAGATACCCTGTAACGGGGATCAAACTACTTTAAATATCTTTGGAACCTTTTAAGAAAGCATTATTTTTATTAATTTCGCAAGGCTTGTACTTTACAAGGGACTTAACATGCATGTTGAATTTATAATTATTTATTTTAATAAAAAAAAAAAAATTGATGTATGTCTTAATATTTTATTAAATAAATTAAAAATTAATTTAAAGTAAATATAACAGCGGAAATATTTCATGCATCTACAAGCGTATCATACCTTCCTGAGTTCTCTTTACTGATTACAGGGTATAAAAGCTTAGTTGCACCATTTGGCTGCCAATTGTAAAAATGCATAGCTACATTCTGCGGCAAAAGCTTTTGAGCCTTTCTCAAAATTTTTGTTTAGCTACATTTGCTGCGCACCTTTTCACCACCTTCTTGCCGACAGGAGGGGATTCTTGCTGCCGTTATGGAGGATTTGTTTTTTATGGCGCGACACGGCATTATCATTACCGTTTTGCGGTGTCGAAGTGCATAAAATTTATATGCCCGTATCATATCATGGCCCCGCTTTGCCAAATTGATGTGCGCTTTATGAGTTGTGTTCTTTGACATTATATTGCGGCAGATAATTTGATTGCTCACAATGTCCGGAGTCGAGGTTTATTATATAACAGCTCTGTCTGCCTTAATTTAAACAAAGTTTTTACAGAAAATAAATCTGGATTGTTGCTTAGCTTTTTGTCTGTCAATAGATTGAAAACTATTTTAAAGAGTGGCCGAAGACTAATTATTATACCCTGAACCCATTGAAAATGGGTAAAAAGGGTATAATGTATTTGCGCAAATGTATGAAACAGGCAGAAGAAAGCATCTCCGACCCCATAAAATATATATATTCTTGATCAGCATCAACAGCCGAATCGTTCTAACCATGTCCGTCTGTCTGTCCGTCCGTCCGTCCGTATGAAGGAAGGCAAGGATCTCAGAACCTATAAGAGCTAGAGACTTGAAATTTTAGCCGTTTCCAAGTAATTGATAAAAATCGATATCGAAATCCAGTTTTTTGGGCAATTTCGATAAATAATAAGAGCTGGAGTCACCAAACTTGATATGTTGCTTCTAGAATAGTATATACATACATAGGTATATATCAAGTATCTTTCATTTTATACCTATCGCCACCTCACCGCTACTACCTTATAGCTAAAAATCAAGTAAATTATCCAATTTATGCTGCCCACAATATAAGCCACAATTTAAATTAAATTGATCTTTTGATAATACACGAATATTCTCTAGTACAATATGATGTACTGTAGAAAATTTCATCAAGACCGGTTAAGAAACACGAAAGAAAATGTGTTTTGCCAGCCCACGTGTTTGCGGCAGCAAGCGTAAATTGCTAGAATTTCAGTATACATGGACACACACATTCATGAGCGCCTTCTTTGAATTCTATCAACAGCATTGCAATTGCGATTGTATTGCTTTCTGTGCTGCTATTTTAATTAGTTTTTTTCTCATTGAAACTTAAGTATTGGTGTGGCTGTTGGGTAGAGGCGGCGGCGAGTAGTGTGGACTGTAGCAGGCTCGAACCCTACGAAGGGTACTATTTTTTATTTTTGGCTGGTGTGGCTGTTGGGTAGAGACGGCAGCAAGTAATGCGGTTAGTTGCGAGTTCGAACCCTGCCAAGGGAACATTTTTTTTATACCCTGATCCCATAGAAAATGGGTTAAAGGGGTATTATGTATTTGTGCAAATGTATGTAACAGGCAGAAGGAAGCATCTTTGACCCCATAAAGTATATATCTTCTTGATCAGCATCAATAGCTGAGTCGATCTAGTCCGTCCGTCCGTCTGTCCGTCTGTCCGTATGTATGAACTCAAGGATCTTAGAACCTATAAGAGCTAGAGACTTGAAATTTTAGCTGTAGGTCTTCCTAGTCCCCGCTCAGATCGAGTTTGTTTCCGATATTCGACGACTTGCCCCTTTTCTAAGTAATCGATAAAAATCGATATCGAAATCCTGTTTTTTTGGGCAATTACGGTAAATAATATGAGCTAAAGTCACCAAACTTGACATGTAGCTTCTAGAATAGTATTTATATATCAAGTATCTTGCATTTTATACCTATCGCCACCTCCCCGCTACCACCTCAAAGCTATTAATCAAGTTAATTATCCAACTTGTATTTAGGCCACAATTTATATGCAGTTGACTTTTTGAGAATACACAAATATTCATTATTCTATTCTACAATAAGATGTACTCTCGAAAATTTCATTAAGATCGGTTAAGAAACACAAAAGTTATGTGCGCACGTGTTAGCATCAGCTAGCGCAAATTCCAAGAATTTCTGTATGCATGTACACACACACGTTCATGCGCGTCTGTTTTGAATTCTATCAACAGCATTACAATTGCGATTGTAGTGTTTTTACAATTATATGGCAATCATATTGCAGTAGTTTTGACATTAAATCTTAGACTTCTAAATAAAAAGAAAGAAAATAAAAACCCTTAAATATGCTAGATGGGTGGTACTGTCGGTCTTTGGCTAATCAAAAGACCACATCTAATAAGACAGAGGGGGAGCAACTTGAAAGTGATGAAGAGGCACATACAAAACAATCAGCAGCAGCTTCTGAAGCAGCGCCACCGACAGCTGCAACAAGCTCGGCATCAACTGGCACATCCAATGGAAATGTAGACTATAAGGAGCGCTACAGAAATTTAAAGCGCAAATTAAAATTTCTCATCTATGAAAACGAGTATTTTCAGGATCTGTTACATACTAATCAACGACGCCTGCTGAAAGTGTCTCGAGACCGGTCGTTCCTGATTGATCGACTGTTGTTATACGAGAAGCCTGCCAAGGACTCTAGTGACAGTGATGCGACTGACAGCTCCAATTCGGACGTGGAACCTATGACTTCATCAGTAGCACAAGCGCAACCTGCCTTCGATTCGACGAAGGAACCTGTGACTATGCGGCGAAAGCATAAAGAAAAGGGAGGTGCAAATGTGACCGTTCCTACAACGCATGCAGGTGCCGTTGGCGGGGCAACACGTGGACGCAGGCGCAAGGTACCGACTGGCGGCTCTATTCAACATCAGCCGGCTAAGAAGCAGCTGACGGCCACAGCAACGGTGTCGCCCTCAGTGCAACATCAGCTGGCTGCAAAGGGTGCCTCTGGCACCTTGAGCACAGCAGAAATAACGCGCCAACTACAAGAACGTAGACCGACTCCCATAGAACTCATGAGTCCGGAATGTGCGTCCGCTACTGTTCCAGTTACAATGCTAAGTGATGAGAGCCCCTCTAAAATCTATCCAAAGGAGAGCTTGCAACACCTAATGGAGGACGACTCACCCTCGCATGTAGCGGCCGAGGAATGTGTGCCGATGGTATACACAAGTTGATGTATTTAAATGACGACTCGCTAATGACAAAAATGCAACTTTTACTCTTTCGAATTATTAATAAATGTATTATTTTCTGTGCTGCTATTTTAGTTGGTTTTTTTCTCACTAACACTCAATTATTGGTGTGTCTCTTGAGTGGTAAGTTTGCGGGTCTGCCAAGGGAACAATTTTTTTTTATTTTAGTTTTTCTTATTACTACTAAAGCAAACGAATGCGTAGCGCGAGTTGCATTTGGTGTTGGAAGCAGTGGGTTCAGGGTATCCCCTAGTCGGGAGCTCCCGACTACAGCCTTTGTTTTTTATTGCTGCATTAGCTTGTGGGCACGGCGATATTTATTTTGTCTTATTTACATTTACAATATGGTTTAAGTCTAATGAGCTTTTCAAGTAGTTTTGTTTTTTCTTTTCTCTATTTGGCTTTTGGTCATACTCTTGCACTTAACAACACCCAAGAGTTGGATTTACAATTGCACAGCCATTTAGGAATTTAGTTTTTAAGGTGAATCAATATTAAGCACTTAAACATAATTTTATTAACAATATTACAATATTACTTGCCTCCCGCACATTTCTATTAATATTTTTCAAGAGTTCTTCATACATTTTTCTAGTTTCAATAGTTCTTCATAAGCTTTTCTGGTATCTGCTTTTCGTTGATTTTCTTTAACGTATTTTATATAAATAAATTTCTAAAGTTTAAATTTTCTTGAAAAAAGCTCCTGATTTATGATTATATTATATGATTATTATAAATATTTTAAGGGAGCTCTAGCTTAAAATTAGGGTTTATTTTTTAACATCTTTACATAAACATTTTTGTAACATTCAAACTCTAAATGTAAGATCTTGAAAATATTATTACAAATACTTTTGGGGGGCTCTACATTCTGTTTACTAAGCTCTACTCTAAAATTAGGGTTCATTTGTTTTAATCTTGATATAAATATTTTTGTAAAGTTCAAGCTTTAAATTAATGATTTCAATGTATTATTACAAATAGTTTTCAAGAGATTTTCTTCAGGTATACTGAGATATAATTGAAAACACGTGTTCTTTTTTTTCACCAATTTATATAAATATTTTTGCAAAGCTCTCTATAAGGTTCCCTTATATCCATATATTTGTGTTTCAAAATAATTTAAAGCCAAACCGTTTCTTGGCGCAGTTTTGTGCAGACTTTCAACCGTGATGTGTTATGAAAATTTGTTGTTTTTTAGGAAGAAGAATGCATTTTTGCCATTTAGTAATATGTTATTTGTAACTTTAAGTAGTGGTAGGACACTCACGCTACGATATCCCTGCTCATTGTAGGTCTGTGTTTGGGCCTAAGTAAGAGAAATTGCTCCATCATAGAACATTTTTCTAGCTTCATGCATCTACTTTATGTTCGCCTGCCTTTGTCCCTATATCATTTTGTCGCTTTTATTTTCATGTGTTTGTGAGTGGGTGTGTGTGTGCGCGAGTGTTGTGTGTGCGATTCGCCAGTACTTTTGAGCGTCCTTTACTGTCAACTACATTTTGTCAAATTACTTATGCAAATCTTTCAACTTTTACAAGCGCGTCCTTGCCACGCAAAAATCTCGTTTAGTGTCGCGGCTGCTGCTGCTGCTGCTGTTGCTGCAAGTTTTTCTACTTTTTGTTGTTGTTTCTTTTCTTTTTTGAGAAAAATTACGCTCAAAGCCTGACATGAAGTGGCAGCCAGGACACTGATATCACACACAGTCAGAGCCGCGGCTTTGGCCAGCTCTCATTCATAACGGGCGCTGTCAAGGAGGTCTACTAAAAACCTATTTGAGTGGTAGCAAAAGAGTGTTGGTTGTTGGCCCGGGCAGAATGGCAGCCCGTCATCCCTGGCATCCTGGGCATCCTGGCCATTAGACAACAATGTTGCCCGCCATCAAACTGACTTGCTTGTCGCCTCGCTGATTCCACACAGCGGGGCCAGTCGGAGCTCGCAATCTGAATACCTCTTTGCCAGAGCCACGTCAAGTGCTCGCAGCGCTTATAAAATAAATAAAATTTATGCTGCGACGCATTATTGCCTTGTCTTTTGTTGCTGTAGTTATCGTTGTTGCTGTTCTATTTAAAATATGACAAATCGTCGCCAGGTAGAGGGCCAGCCCAACTACAGCGCGGGAAACTCATTTTGTGGCACTGATAAATTTGTCACTTCAACAAATTTCAGATACCCTGCAAAACGAATGCTTCGGCTTGTCTTTTATCAATGTTACGTGAGCCTCAAATATTCTATTTATATATTGAGTAGAAAAAAACCAAATTCAAGGAAAATTGTAAACAAATTTTAATATAAAAAATATTTTGAAAAAATGCAAAACAATTTTAAACTTATTATTTTGGCCTTTAAGTACAAAAATAATAAAAAATCAACTCGGTATAATTTTTGAATTTACAAATTTAAATAAACATTCTTTAATTGAAACTCCATTTTTAAAATATTTTTAACACAACAAAAGTCATGATTTTTTTTTTTTAATAACTCATGAGCTCTTATTATTATATTGACATGAATTTGCTTTTTACTTTAATATAGTTGACATAGAAATTTCAGTTAAAAACATATGTCAATTTATAACTACATATTTTTTTTAAATTTATCAGACAAAGAATGCACAATTTTCAATATTCTTAAACAATGATATCCTTATTATTTCAAAAAAATATACCTTAATAATAGTTTGCATTTAATTGAGAGCATCTGCGACTCGGCTTTAAAATGCCGTGCTGAATATTGTTATTGTAAATGATAAATACTTTGCTGGCTTTGCTCTTTGTCTGTACCTGAGTCCTTTAATGTATGTGTAAGGATGGCTAGGACAAAGGCATTGCCGTCCAGTTCATTATTTATGAGTGTGTTGGCATGGAATTATTCTTAGTCTTTATTATGGCAACACTGTGAAAGAATGGGACTTAGGCGGGACTTTGGGGGGCTTAGGACACTGCTCGAAATGCTGCGGCGTCTAGTGTGCAAAATTTCAGATAACTTGCGACCACAACTAGTGCCAGGGGCACGCGCTCGATGGGGGTGGCGAAGCACCTAGTAAATATTTGCTTAATTAGTGAAATGACGGACCGCAGCAGGCGCCCGCGTCACCATTGTCGCCGCATGCAAACACGAACAAGGACATCCAGCGCGCCAGAAACAGTTTAAATGCTGGGCAAGACGCCGCTGGCTGTGCCTGTTTTGGGGTAAGGTTCGCGGAGCAAGCGGCGCGGGCGCGGGAGTGGAATTTGGCTGTGTTGATTGTTTGCTTGGCGCTTATATTAATTGAGTTTGTTACGATTTTTGACCCTGCCACGTAAGTAATTCAACTTGCCTCACAGACCCCGTCCCCTGCTTCGAGCTACAATCAGCTCGTTCATCATTAATCATGACCGGAGCCAACCGGATCCATACATCATATGGGTCTGGGCACATTTGATATGCATGAAATGCTCAACTTTGGCAAATTGCAACACTGTCAATAAAGATACAAGAGCCAATAATTTGTACAAAATCTGCATGTTGCCCAAGGGTTGGATGGCAAAATGGAAACAACAACAACAGGAAGACCAACAACAATGGCAACGGCAAAACAATTTACTGGTAATATATCAAAAAAGCATCAAAGCTGTCTTTGACAATTACGAGCAAACCAGAGTTATTTTATTTAATGAATGCCACAGATTGCAGAATATTCTGTAAAATGGAGAAAAATTGGTTGTCATGTAGTCGCATGTACACGTGTGTGTGTGTGCGCCTTAAAATAACTACCGAGTGTAATAAATTATGTGCACGGACAGCTGCAGTGCTGCTAAACAATACACAGTATCCTGGCAGAGCGCCATTTAGAGCACATTTCATTTTAAATACCTGATTCCGTAGCTGAAATTGTCCTTTCAGCTGGCTGCAGGATCACATCAAAGTTGCCTGGCGCTAAGGGGCGTATGTAGGGGGTGGGGGAAGGGTTATGGGTATGGGGCACTTTAGTAATTTGCAAATATTTCAATAGAAGAATCGGTACGTCCTCCTAACAAGTGGGAGCCAGGACAACGACGACGAGTACGCGTACAACAATAAATTATGGGGCGAGTCGGAAAATTGAATGGCACTCGCGTGCACATCCGCACAGTGGCAGGCGAGCTGTGAGTTTTAGATACGAATAAAAGTGCCCACATACACACACTTCTATTCACACACACACACACACACAGCCATTCACAACTGATGTCTATGCAGATGCCTGTTTGAGGTTTTATTAATCATAGCACTGGGGCAACCCACAACGCGTCCATTTAGCCATATCTGCAGCCGTATCTTTGTATCTGTAGCTGTATCTGTATTTGTATCTGTATCTGCAGATGTAGCTGTAGCTGTGCTGTCATGCGATGTGTTAGTTCGTTAATATGCCAAGGGCTGCCATTGCTAAATCTCTATGGGGTCTGACAAAGGCAACTGCCATGTGTTAGCTCCGCTGTGCGCAAGGAGTAAACCAGCTTCGTCCCTGGCCGGAATGAGCACCAGCCCAATACACGTTCCTCGCTGGATGCCTCCGCTTCTTTTGGCTTGTTTTTCCTGCTGCTGCTGCGACTGCTGCTGCTGTTAGCCAGCCATTGGGATATTAAAGACAGTGCTCGTCAAAGGCCAGCAGTCTCTCAGTTACAAAATACTTACACAGTTGCTGCAGTTGCCACTGTGGCTTAAATACTTCATTTGGTTGGCTTAGTTGCTGTATTTTTACTGCAGCAGTTGAACTTAGACTAATGCCGGTATTTGAAAAAATGAGTGCGCATTTTTGTTTTATTGTAATCACATTTTGTTAATGTTTCAAGAAATGATTTATATATTTTTGCAACTTGCAATTTGGTAATAATTAATATTTCCCCATGAAAGTAACTTATTACTTGGGATGACCAAAGATTTTGAAGTTAACTTGAAAAAAAAATAAATTATTTACTTAATTAAAAAAAAGTCTTGCTCAGTGAAATATTAAATGAATTTAAAGAGGATTGCTTAAATCAAAAAGTTCCTATGAAAGGTATATGCTAGTTTGGCTCAAATGTTGGGAACTTTATGAGACCTGCATATAGAGATCAGCTGACCCTGAAAATAAAAAAAATTGTATTTTTCACTACAGTTTGTGTTTTCTTCTTCGAATTCAAACATCTCATTTATTTATAGTAAATACGGCTAGGCTTTGTTATCGGGCTGTAGGCTAAACATCAGTCACTCAATCAATCAATAAGTTATACAAAATGTTATGTATACATATATATATATATATATATAAAGGTTGTAGAATTAAAAAATGATTAAAATTTCCTGTGGGTCAGTTTTTACACAGTGCCCCACTGTGCCTGTGGCAATATTTAGGTGCATACTTTTGGAAGTGAGTGTATTTCAGCTCAGCGGCCATTGTTGTTATCACATGGCGTGCACTGGACTGGGGCGTACAGTGGCTCCTGCAGCTGGTTATCTTGACTCTGGTCTGCTGCTGAAGGCTTTATTAAAGCAGCCACATATTCTGTCCAGGTGATATTCTGCATGTATTAGTATATTACAGAATATGTCTCGGACAGAACGGAGCTGAACTGAAAAGAAACGAATATAAGGGAACAGCATGTTTTCAAATGCAACACAACAGCTGCTGGTAGTGTGTTGTTAGTGGGCGTGGCCAGTAGCGTGTGCAGGAAATTTGACTTGTAACCAAAGTGATTGCACACACACACGCGCACACACACACACGCACATTGCCGTTGAAATCTTCTTGGACAGTTTTGAGTTTGTGACCGAGCATAGTTGGCTTTTGTAGGCATATTCACATACTGCCGACATTGTGGCAAGAATTTGTGCCTTAGAATCGAAAAAATCAAATTTCCTTTTTTGCAGCGTGAGAACATATTTCAAGGGAACAGCATTTCGAAATTGCAATATGCAATTGAAATGCAAGCAGACAACATGCCACAAATTATAACCAGCAATCAGGCAGAGACGAAGCAAAAATGTTTAAAATTCAACTTCACGTCTAGTCGAATTTCATTTAATCAACAGCAAAATATTTGATGAAGCGCAAATGCCTGATGCCATAATCGCTGCTGCGGCTGCTCATTCACCGATCATTGGCCCAGTCCCGATTGCATCTAATCTGAAATCATTTTGTGGATAACAAATATGCCTAGGTGCCTGTTAAAAAGAGGAACCAGCAATTGAAGGCTGCCGTACGACCGGGCGTATGCGCAATTTGACGGCTGCCCAAAAATGCATTGAGCCCTCGACGAGCCAAATTGAACGCAATTTGCATAAATAGCTGCCTATCAGCAGGTGCAGCCGCATGAGCTTCATTTGGGCAATGGGCAGCTTCAATGGATGCATTTGCGGCATTCTCACCAGCTGCTCGCATGGCTTGGCCCAGTGCCTGAACGTGTTCAGCTTGGGTTTTGTTAGGATTTGTTTTTAGATAGATCTCAATGTTTATGTATTCTCAGTGAACCTGGCAGCTGCACCCCTCACACGCCTCACAGCCCATACTCTCTAAACAATTCCCTGCTGTTTTGGTCTGTCATCAGGTAGCGACAAATGCCACAATTGCATATTTGATTATGAATAATTAATAATGTTTGGCTTTCATTGAATTAATTAACGTCCCACTCGTCCAGCTTCGTGCCCACTCGACCAGATTCTTGCCCGCCGCCGTCCCTCCAGTCCCTGTCCCATTGTTACAACGGCCTTTAAATTTGCACATTGTAAATTAATTAGAACGCTATTTGCATTAACGCATTGCTCTAAATTTTGGCCATGTCAACTGTTCCGCGCAAATTATAAGCAATTAGTCAATTGTTATAAAAACAATGCTTAATAATTAGTTCTGCATGGCCTCCATAAAACAAGTAGCAACATTTTTATTTTCTAATTAATTTAAATGATATTAGAAAATAAATGTCATATTTGTGCAGTACCCAGTTATATTTTAAGATTTTCCAAAGATAACTCACATATGCTCAGAGATTTATTGGGTATTTATATAAATATATTAAAGTTAATCTCGATTTCCGGTTGGTATATGCCAACTATTGGTTCTGAGCTGGTTCGAGTGGTTGTTTTCGAAAGTGTTGCATATTTTGTTAATAAATATTTTCTGCATTTTTATATCCAGGATCCATTCAAAATGGATGATAAGGTGTAGTTCTAGTAGAGCCCGTATGATGCCAAGAATTACATATAAATTCTAGATTGGGACGAAAAGCTGAGTAGATCTTGCCAAGTCCGTCTGTATGAACGAGTCGATTTCGGAAATAATAATCTTTTTACCGACTTAAAAATTTTGGAATTCTTCTCCCATTTTCATAATATTGAGAAGAGTCGATTTTAAGACATCGTCTTTTAAGCATAACACGAAATTTTGAAGAGCGGGATACACCGATTAAAAATATTTCACCTTTTCCATAATTACAAAAAAAACTCAGGTATGAAAGTGGAACGAACCTTAAGCATTGGTTTATATCCACTTTTATGTTCAAACTCTACAACTTCATAATGATCGGACTATAAGCACCGAAATTATTTTCAAATTTGCCAAGGGCAGAAGCAGCTTAAACTGCGCAGGATATTTGCTAGTCGAGCACATTCAACTCGAACGCACTTGTTTTTTATTGCTGGATTAAGTTGTTCTTTGCTCAAATATCGTATTCAGCACAGGATATAATTGATATATATGTTGCACATTTAAGAGGCGAAGTCTACAGACGTCTGCCAAATACGTCGTGGAATTAAATTTTAATTATGCGCTTCAATTCATCAGCAAAAAAGAAATAAAAGAAATAACCGTCAGGCTTATGCGATCCAGGGATGCTCTGCCAGAAGCTGAATTTAAAGTAAGAGTCTGCTCCTCATAAATAAGCTTACAAAACATAAGATCAAAAAAATACATTTTTACGAGCTAGTTCATGCCACTAACCAATTTTTTTTGGAAGGGTAAGTTCAGAGTTTATACGACCAAATAAGCAAAGGAAATTGCCCTAAAAAGAAAAGCTTGTTTTTTGGATTCGAAGGGTAAAGTTTGGTTGTGCCGTTGAGCGAGCTATCGATGCGCGCCCGAGTGCTGCAGCAGCATAATTGTTGCAGCATTTCATCAATTCCTTTGGCTAAGTAATACATGCTGCATGCTACACCCTCATATCCTCTTGGCATTGCCCTTGTATGGCTCGCTCTGCAGCCCAGCTAAAGGCAACAAAATTGAAACATTTGCAGATTGCATTACGTCAACAACCGCAACATGAACTAAAGCCAAGCAGACGTGGCATGTGGCACAGTGAAGCCACGCTAAGGTGAATATTTAGCGACAGACTGCAGCTCTGCTTGGCTTAAGCTTCATTAAAAGCAGGAATATATCTGAAGCGGGTATTCATTTAAAACCCAACTCACTTTAAGATTTTAAGCCAGTCTCTCACAGTTATTTCGCCTGGCTCAGCTTTTTGTAAATCCTCTTCGATTGTCCAATCGAACGACTGTGGCTTTTAGTGGCATAACTTTCACAAAGTTCGCCCAGAGATCTCCCGATAGTAATGATACTCACATACGCTTCGGCCTGGAGATAAGTTTTCCTTTATCCTTCCCTTCGCTCCTTAATATGCTATCAGAAATCCACTGCAAATCCCCCTCCATGCCGAATAGCCAAAGCTCTTTCAATATCCTTCATTACCCCAAACTGGCAGATGCACGAAAATAAAATCATTGAAAGAGCCTCCTCAACGCTTTGTACGTAATGCGTTTGATTCCTCAGCTAAATTCAGCAGGTTTTAAAAAAAAATAAGAGAGAAAGAAAAAATATAAAAGAAAGGTATTTCAAAGAAAAAAGTCCACAGTGTGCTTGGCTTGGAGTTGCCCTCTCTTTCTGAATTGGGAAAATTCGGTTGATCTGTAGTTTCTCCTTACTGCACTATTGCACTATCGAAAATATTGTCTGGATTATATTAAGTCCACCCATTTGTAATAATTGGTTGCTAACTTGTAAGCCAAAATTAATTGCCTTGTCTTGTGTTGCATTAAGCCTCAGCTCGGACTGGATATTCCCGCGTTAAATAATTTGTTTGCTATAAGTTAAGCTCATTTTAATTACATATTTCTAGCCGAATTTAGATATTTTAATTGAGTAATAAACATTATATACTTATTTTTATTTAAGTAATTTTAACCCCATGTCCCATTTTCAAAATGCCTCTTTGTTGAGCTCTGTTCTGCAGGGTATACAGAAAAACGGCTTAACTTTGTGCACCTGCGAAAATAGATAAAAAAAAGAGTTGCATATAGAAGTTATCGAAAAGTGGTGCACGACGGTCCGCAGCCACCGCTCGTTGCCAGAGGCTGCATCCAAATCAATGGAATTGCTTTCAATGTTGCAGGTTCCGCCAGCCACTTCACGCTCCACCTCTCGCACCCCGCTGTCTGTCTGGCTGTCTGTTTGCTGTCTCGTTTCAGTCAAGGCCTGGCAGTAAGATTTTGGCAATATACAACAACAGCAGCAGCAGCAGGATGTGCAAAAGGATGACGGCTTATGGGCGCAAGCATATTTGACGTATTAGACGCACGTGGCAAGGACTTGAGAGGTGATGTGCGCTGGGGAGTAAGGTGGTCTGACCTGTTAGCCAATGAAGCGCAGTCAATCAATGCATCAATGCATGTTGCAACAACTCTGCAGTAATCCTTTATATCTGTGTGCGACTGCTAAGTGAATTACGATTGCCCAGCACCGCATATATATGCACATGCATTTCAATCCTGGCCAGAACTGGAGTTCATTTAAATGTTATAATGATTCACAGCTAATGAACTGGCCGTCTAATGCACTGCGCCAATGGGTTAACGTGTGCATAAATGTGTCTCGGTGTGTGTGTGTGTGTGGCTTTTGGTCGACGACTTTTGCGGTCAACGCCAGAGGTCGGACGCACTTACTCCCTCCTGGCCCAGGCTCATGTCCTGCTGATGATGATGCTGCCCATTTACACTGATAGTGCGCGCTAATGAAGTCATCAGCAATGGCGACATCAAAGCCAGCTGGCGGGAGTGTGTGTGTCCGTGTGTGTGTGAGTGTATGGGGCATGTTTTTATTTGCAACATTCGGCGCTGGCCAGCTGGAACGGCTGCCACCAGCTGCCACACTTTTGCTAGCCGGGCAACAATTTTCAGTTCACACACGCAGCGGCTGTTGCTGATGGCGTAATGATGTCTACGTGATGTGCCGCTGCAGGTCTAACGAGTGTGTGTGTGTGTGTGTGTGTGTGTGTGTGGGTTGGCGGGTGTGTGTCTGCTCGAGGGTGAAAGTTTGCCGGCTAGCGAAAGTAACCAAGGGCGACACGCACTGCATACTTTTAGGCGCCTAGCTCAAAACGGAAGGACATCTTTATCAGCAGGGCTGCCTCATTGGCTTCATTGTTCGCAGCCGCAGCATAATCAGAGCCAGCGACGGAAGCGCCAGCGTCGACGTCGGCGTTAGCTGTCAACGGAGCCAGAAATGTCACACATGCTCAGGCAGGCACACACACACACACACACACATAAACACACAGACACACGCACGCACATACAATCTCAACCGCTTGCATGCATTCTCCGCCGCATAACTTAGCATACTTTGCGGCATGGCAAACTTTGCCGTGGCCCCCAGAGCTGGACTCTCGCATACACGCAGCTGGAAAATGTCACACCTCAGCCTTCATAGTTGGAGATGAAACTTTGAGACCCCCACGATTACCACTCCCTCCCAGCCCCGCTGACCATGCAAAGTGTCTCAGCTGTCGCTCGACGCTGCGTTGAACCTTGATGATGTTTAGCTAGTCCAGTGTCTCCACACTGATTATTCCTGAGCCACAACTCGGAGCTGATTCGCTTAGAGCTCACAGCAGCTCTTTGCCTTGTCAGCAGTATGCAAATTTTGCGCTTAATTAGGCAGCTGGGTATTGAGTCGCATTCGAAAGTGAAAGTGAAATCGAAAGCGAAAGTGACGTGAAGCTCAGCTCCACATTTGCTGTGGCAAGTAAATTAATTTAAATTGTGGCGCAGTCTTTTAATGTGCCACACATGCATTTGATTGCTATGCGTAAGATCCTTCCGCTTGACTTGCTCAAGTGGCTGCATTATTTATTTAAATGCTTCAGCAGCTACATCAACAGCAGCCAGTAAGCGTGCTGTAGGCGGATGTGACCGACGAGAGGATACTCTGACTGAAGAGCAGAGCCGGTCATGCGTTACAATCATTTTAAAAATGCCTTGTATATATGAGCGCAAAGGGTTGTCCTAACCAGAGTGTATATCATTTATGAGGCCAAGAAAGATTTCTTTTGCCTGTTACATGCACGTGCACAAAACCATTATACCATTTGAACCCATTCTCAGGGTATAACGCAAATAAACATGCCTGCTTCCTGCATAACCCATATACATAAGTATTAGAGCCTGCGGGCCATTAAGGGCAACTCTTCTCGGCCAACGGTTACGTCAAATGTATTTACGCACTTTTACGTTTTGTCATGAAATGTGCGTTGATTGTTGTTGGCCAGTTCTATGGGTTCTTGTTACCATGTGCTGCCTGTCTCGCTCTCTCTCTCCCTCTCTCTCTCTCTCTCTCTTCCGGTACACATGTGTTTCATTTGCTTGCTCGCCTGGCTATATAAACATAACAAACTCATCGTTAACTTTTTATTTGTTGCTCTTTCTCTTTTTTCCTCTTTTTTGTTGCTAGTCGCATTATTGCCCCGCGGCCAGGCACCCCCGCCCCCACGTACATGCCACGCCCACGACGCGTTACAAATAAGCGTATTATGGAGCCGCTTGTCCTATGGTATGGACAAAAGCAAATCCTTGACACGCTGTGATAAGGATTTCTTCATTTTTTATCTGCCCCCAGGGAAATAAAGTGAAAAGGTTATAAAACAGCCAGCCAGTGCCCAGGCAGAGGACCAGCTTCAGATTCAGCTTCAGCCTTGGCTTCGGCATCGACTTCGACTTCGACATGGGGCATCTAGCGGTGTCCCCCAGCTAAACGCAAAGAAATCAACTCCAGCTCAGTCGACACGATGACTCGGATCTTGGTCTGCTTAACTAAAACACACAGTTCGTTTGCGTGTGTGTGTGCCCAAGTGTGTTTGTCCAGGCTCACCCACTTTCTTCACGCCCGACACCTCTGCTCCCATCTACAATTCTGCCATTCCGGCCCAGCCCACTCATTTTGGTCCTCGGCACTTTGTTGTTACTGCTGCTGCTGCTACTGCTACCGCTACTGCTGCTTCTTTTTCTATTTTTTTTTTTATTTGTAAAGTCGTTATTACATTTAGGACACACGTCCTTTGTTTTTGGGCTGCAACAAACAACTTTGAACTGTGATGCGACTGCGACTGCGACTCCTTGACCCCCGAACTGTGACCTGCAGTGATTTCATGATTTGATTCAAGCTACTTAATGTGACTATTTTTTTATGACGACTTTAGCTTGTTTAATTACCCAGCCGCTTATCTTAATCCTAAGTGGAAGATTTCGTTTAATTTAAAATGTTGTTTAAAAAAAGATTACATAAAGCTAAAATAATACATTTTTTTAAATAACCCTCTACTGAAAACAAGCATAAAGTGATCAAGCTAAGGACCAGCAAATGCACAGAACTTTACTTTGATTGTTTTTAAACAAATCAAAATAAATTGAACAAAATATAATACTTGCAATTTGCTACATATTGTATCCAATGCTTTTTAACTTACAAAAGGACACTTTTCAATTATTTTTCTTAATATTTCTTTTTGTAATTTTTTTACAAACTCTAGATGCATTTTTTTAAAGGAATTTTAGGGGAATAGTAATATTGTTTTAATTTTCCACAAATATAAATATTATCAGTAAATATCAGTAAAGCAAAGTACATTTAATTAAGTTCGTAGTTAGGCTATATTTGCTTAAATATGTCTAGCCTAAAATCTCTGGCCTTTCGTTCCAGTCAATAGGGTATATACTCTTAGACCAGAGCGGCTTAGAGAGCACTAACTGACGCCGCTCGACTTATCAGCGAATCACAGTGAATCCTCAGTTTGTGTGCTCACAACATTGTTGAGCAGATGAGGGACTGACAGCTCCAGTGGTCATGCGAAACCCTTCCTGTAAAGCCACTGCCAACTAGATGTAGACAACAATAGGACATGTTGTTGTTCTTGTTGCTGTTGGCGTCGTTGTTGTAGCTGCTGCTGTTGTTAACTGTTGTAGGAATATCTGCAGCTAAGCCCGAGCCCAGCCCCGCTGCTCCTTGTAATAATACGTATAAAATGTAACTGTGTGTGTGTGTGTGTGCGGGTGTGAGGCGCTTGTTGTGGTCCCATAAGTCCAATTCAAATGTCCTTTTTTATACATTTTTATTTCAACAGTGATTCTGTTTTGTGCCCTCGTCCTGCGTGTGTTTTATTTGCGAATGTAAACCAAAGGCGAGTGCATGCACCGAGTTAATGGCTAATGTCATGTTCCGGACTTAACAACAACATTTCAAACGACCCAGCGACCGGCGGGCAAACAACGACAGTCGGTAACTGCTAACTGAAGCTGAAGCATCGGCAGTGGCAGCAGCAGCAGCAGCAGTAGCAGTAACATCAGCAGTAGATGCTGCTTCAGTCAACAGAGACATCAATTGTCCATAAGAAAAGGTTGCGTATACGCACCATTGTCCGTTTTCTGCCAGAATCAAGCAGTTGGTGCTAGGGAGGGGGCAGCAGGTTTTAGGGCGGGCTGAAAGGCAAGATAGAATGAGATCGGCTCATAATGTCCATGCCCATTCAGTGCACAATATACACACACACAACTGAGTGCGTGGTCAGCCACAGTGCGTCCTTATTGTCCTTCGGCTGCCTTTATGCTGCTGTTGTGATTTGCAGTCATAAAGTGAAATTACAGTTATTGTTGTGGCCAAGCAGGACGAGCGGCGTGGCGAGGCAAGTCGAGGCCCAGTGAAACGAGGACGTTACTTGCTTCAGCGTAAAGGTTAATAAATATAAAATGTAAGGTTACGTCTGTCCATATGCTGACCATTGCCCGCTTTAACGACCGCACACTCTCCTTCTCTTCCCTCTCTTTCTCTTAATCTCTCTCTAATTTCATTTTATTTTGAAGCTAATTAAACTGCACTCGGTTGTCGTTAACTCGGCTAACTGTCACTGCCTGTTTCACCTGTTTGGCATCTGGCCGTAACGAGCATGTCTGAATGGCAAATAATATTATGTCGCTGCAAGGAATCACTTAATTCAAGACCTGTTCGGATTCTACGCACTGAGCACGGAAATAATAATCGCTGCCTACAAAATTATATAAGTCTTATCCTGTTTGCAGTCCTTGATAGATGAACTGAATAACAAGGTAAAAGGATACGGGCTCGAATTCCAGAATAAAGTTTAGATGTGATATTGTCTTAGCCGAAGGCAGGTGCTATTTAAAAAGAAAGGTAAGTTAATAATTTTAATAATAATAATAATCTAAATATATAAACAAAAATAATAATAATATTAATAATAATCGATATAATAATTGAAATAGTTTAGGCACCTAAACAAGTAAGAGGCTCTAGTCGGGAGCTCCCGACTAGGGAATACCCTGAACCCTCTTCTATCAACACCAAAATCAGCTCGCGCTACGCGCTCGTTTGTCGTATCAGACCACACTATTTGCAAACGCCTCTACTCAACAGCTGCACCAAGAATTGAATCACTGCGAGAAAAAAACGGATTAAAATAACAGCACAGAAAACGAGACAATCGCAATTGCAATGCTGCTTATAGAATTTAATAAAGACGCGAATGAATGTGTCGGTGTTCATGTATACAGAAATTCTTACTATGTTTCTTAGCCGATGAAATTTTCTACAGTAGATCTTATTGTGCTTTTCTACAGTAGATCTTATTGTGCTTTTGAATATTTGTGTATTCTCAAAAAGTCTTTTGCATTTAAATTGTGTCTTATATTGGTGGGCAATGCAAATTGGAGTTTTTACTTGATTTATAGCTATGTGGTGGTAGCTTTAAAATTAAAGATGCTTGATATATATTTACTATTCTAGAAGCTACATATCAAGTTTGGTGACTCTAGCACTTACAACCTAGAGACCTGCTCAAAAATCAAAATTTTGATATCGATTTTGATCGATTACTTGGAAACGGGGCAAGTTATCGAGCATCGCAAACAAACTCGTACTGCGCGGGTACAAGGAAGACCTACGGTCCAAATTTCAATACATACGGACGGACGGTCGGACGGAAGGACGGACAGACAATAAACAATATTGTTTGCCTGCTAAAGTCAGATCATTCTTAATATCTGCCTGTCAACATTTAATTGGCAGCTTGTCTATTTTTTATTGCGAGCATTTGATTAAGCTAACTTTTATCATTACACTATTATTGTGATGTAAACTATCTAATGTACTTAAATTCTAAATAGCACTGGCTTTGACCTTGCGCTTAGATCTTACTATATCCATGCATTAGATTGGGTTTCAAGGCCGTTCTTTTCGTTCTTATCTGAGTTACTTAGGCAACGCAACTGTCAATTGAAGTATATACAAATTTTTATTTTCTCGGCGTTGCCCGTTTGCCATTTACTTAAATACACCTTGATCATCACGTCTTAAATAACGTTTGATATAGATATTGAAAATTAATTTGAAAAATGATGTGAGAGCAATTTCCAGCTACAAAAATGTTGGCTTCCCAGCTCTTATGATTTCAATAAATCAGCTATTGATGCTATACTTCTTTATATATTGGCTTGTGACATTATTTTAGTGAAAGAACAAAATATGAAGGCCTTAAAATACTTCCACCTCATATGAAATATACGAATTTTAAAAGGGAAGGGAACTAGAGGCAATGTTATGTTTAACCCTTTACTTTCAATAAATAGGGTATGTGACTATATGGCTTATTATAGTAGTATATTTTGCATAAGCAATCCTTACATTGGTAATTTAAGTTTGAATATCCCACAATGTAGTAAGCTATCACTTCAAACTTAATTACAGTTAAACGTCTTGTAATTAATATGAAATCAAGAAGTTGAAAGCAATACTCATAACTATGAAGAATTCAAGCTCTGTGGACAGAGCTGTCAGCTGCCGCTGGTAAACAGAAATGGGCGACATTCATAGCTGAATGTCTTGTCGTTAGAATGACAATCAACTGATAGCAATATCTCTAATTAGGAGTGTAACCAATCCTCTTGTGGCCGGTGACTAACTAAATGTTAGAGTTGTAAGATTGAATGTCTTGGACAGCAAACGGAGTGATAAACATTTCATGAATGGACTAAAAACCACACACACATACACGCACACACACAGGCACACCCAAACCACGATGGCTGCAATTGACAAACCGCAAAAGGTTGTCAAGCTAATGTTAACTTTAACGTTCACGTAAACGTTAAACTTAAGCATAAGTTGTTTACATAACACCCACGATAGCCACCGCAGATGCCAACTAATTTTGTGGTTCTGTCTGCAACAGTTGAATGTGGACCCGGCGTTGACCTTTTGTGCGTGTATGTGCGTGTGTGTGCTTACTATGATATAATAATGCGTTGTTTTGTGGCATGCGTTTGATTCGCCCCCGCAAATCAAAATCAAATCAACAGCTGTTGCCCCTTGTCAGCTGTAATTTGTCCACTTCTCCAGTTGCCCGGCTCTTTAGTTGCCCAGTTGTCAGCTGCTTAATGAAGTTCAAAGAGCATTTGCATTTTGTTGTTGGCTCAGCTGTTGCAACTGCGGCTGCCGCGTCAGTGGCAACGACAACAGTTGCTGTCTCAAACAGCAGCAAGTCAATCGCTGGGCGAACAAACTACACTGGTTTTCATTGCAATTTTTCAACCCAAAATTAAACTCAATAAACAACGCAGAAAAAAAGATTTATATTTGACGGATTTGAGTAATCCAATTTCAATATAGAATTGCTAAAAATGACAATATCGATAGTTTACTTAATCGTTAGCATCGATAGGTTGTCGAATAATGTCTTATCGATAACTGTCGTTTGTACTGCAATAACAGCCTATTGTAATAAATGAACAGTATATATCTATGTATATATAAGTATAAAAGCTTAAAGCAATATTTAGCAATGTTATCGAAAGAAAAAGCGAGCAATTCAGATAATTATCGGAAGGGAAAGTGGCGTCCCAATGGCATTGTCTTTAAATTATTCAGTGAATATCTTAGGGATACTGTAAACATTATTTTTAACAGCCTAAATCTGTTTTTCTCGATATATATAGATTCGAGCGAATGCATAATCCATTTTTTTTACAGCACTAGCATGAATTGTAGTAAATTATAATTTTTCCCCATAATTGTAACGCACAGAAGTCGCCATCTTCAACCTAATAAAATATAATAAAGTATACATTCTTGATCAGTATCAAAGGACGAGTCGATAAAGCCATGTCTATCTGTCTGTTTCTATGCAAACAAGTATTCAGTCCGATCGGATCAGACTATTCTATCACAATTCTATCGATACCAAACTAAATTCTTTTTGGAAAATTCTGCATACATCGAACTACCTTATCATAAAGCTCTAATTTTAATTTTCACTTAATTAACTAATGTTGACCACTGTGCGTAGGCCTTTCCGGTTATTGGCATTGCAGAGCGCTGTGTGACATGGCAGAGGTGTTCATTCCGGCCAATGTTGGCTCAGCCAACGATGCCTGTCGGGGTCAGTCTGGGTCTCTGCGATGCATGCGGGCGACTAAGGATAGGTGAGGAGTGGCGAACGGAAGGCATGGGTGTGGGAGGGATGGAGCGGTTGCCCTGACATTGCGCCAGCGCCATGGATGTTGTGGTTGCTCGGTTGGATTCAGTTCTGTGTTATCTATGCCTCATATGTCTGCCTTGGCATTAGGTTTAGCACCAATGCAGCTGAAGCAGGGCCCCGGAAAATTGCAATAACATTGTGACACGTCGACGCTGATGCTGTAATGGTCGTGCAGCTGACTCGATTGTCTGCCGCATCCATTCGGACAAAGTTCAATGTTAATTTTCAACATTTACCTGTGCTAATATTGCCCGCACACACGCACGCACACCCTTGCACAACCATATGAGCTGTTAATTCTTTAGGATGGGCAGGAAGGGAGGGCTGTCGGTCGGGTCAGTCTACAAATGTTATTCTACAGTTACCGCAGTTGTTGGTTTTCTTGCAACAGGGAGACCCGATGCCAGGCAGAGAACAAGGTAGCGGTAGAGGGGGCTGGCATGCAATATTGTTCTTTCTGATGTCGTTTATTTTTGTTCGAAATTGCGCCATCAGGAATATGCACAGGTGCATTTTAGCACAATAAAAACGTAATTGCTGGCAATTTAATACAGTTGTTATAGTTGCCATAGAAGGGGCGCTCTGCAACACAATAGGCAGGGCGAGAGTGTGCGAGCGGGCGAGCGGGAAGCGGAAAATTCACACACATATATGCATATGCATATGTCAAAGTCAAGCGTCACCATTCATGTGCCACATTACATCAGCTGCGATTTTATTAACGCAAATTGTTCGACTCACGTGAGCCCACATGACGTATGAGTAATGCGCTTTGTAGCCCCAATAATCGGTCGGAAGCTACTTGGGTAGCTGTTCGAAATTAGCTGAACGTTTGATTAATGTGCGCTTTATGCAATTTTTCCTCTTTGTTTTTGGAGACTGCCAGCAAAAGTCGACAGCAAACCCTTTTCAAGGCGCGGACCCAAAATCATTTGACCGCTCTTGGCAGCATTTCAAGTCAGAGTCGAGCGCTCGTTTGTCTTGTGTTCAACCAAACTCAAACTCGACGCTCTTTGCGCCTAATTAAATTTGGCATAAAGTCCCTTTTTTGTTTTTTAATGCGCCAGCTAAAAAAAAAAATAAATAAAAGGAAAAGAAAATTAGAGCTACATGTAAAAAGTTGGCCCAGACAAATGTAACAGATACAGCCAGCTACATTTGGCAGAACCTTATTTTTCTTTTCTTTTTTTTTTGGGCATGGTATAGAAATAATTTCCAAAATTGAAGGGCAATTAATCACAAATGAGATACAAATTTGTAAGCGCGCCGCCCATGGCGCACTAAATGACTTTCAGAGAAGAAAAGGTCCTCAAAAACAAAACAAAAAAGTAAAAAATTGGAGTTAGGAATTCGCATGCGGCAAAAGTTAAATATAAATCGAAATGAACATTGAAAAGGCGCACTTCAAATGAACATTTACTTATTTAAATAACTTTCATTAGTCATTCAACTGTAAAGGGCGAGGGGTGCGAAGTTGGGGCTCAGCTAAAAGCTTGACCAGAAGCTATACAAGGCGAATTTAATATTCGGACTGGCCATAAAGCGAAAAACAATTAAGAAGCCCTGGAACCCTAACTTAACACCAATAAAAAGTAGTTGCAAAGGCAGCAAAAGTTGGGTCCGGGCAACGGCAGCGGCAACGGGCAGGGCCAGCGGGCAGGGCAAACGGCGCCGGTGAAGTTTCGCTTGCCGGAGTTTTTAGCAATGTAAATCCAATCCGGCGTGCAGCCATCATGCGGTTAACACTTCGTATGACATAAATTACGAAAGTTTGCGCATACTTTTTCACACACAGAGACCAATGCACACCCCTCCCACCTAGACCCACCCCTACCCAACAAATGCAATGTGGCCATATTCTTTACCAAATAATGCTCGCCAGCCGTGCTGGCAAAATGGCTTTCAACAGCAGCCCCAGCCTCCCCCTCAGACCGATCTCCAACCATGGGCATGGGGTTTTTCTATTCTAAAACAAAAAGCCTCTGAAGTTCGCCTGATTTTCTTTCATTTTAGCCTTGCCTTGCCGATTTTAAAAAGTTTAAAAGTTTGCCAAAGATAAAAGATATGTATATATATATAAATGTGTGTGTGTGTGTTAGTGAGTGTATTCGCATATATATTACGTACTTACATACTCATAAGTATTTCACTGCTGCGGCTGCTGCGAAGCAGCGTGCCTCAAGCGCCGCCTTTATGTGGCAGGGTGCCGAGGCAGCCAAACAGCAGCAAATGTTGCCCTCCTGTATGTGTGTGTGTGTGTTTCTACGCACTTAACACTTTGTACACGCATAAATGTCGCATAAAGTTAACTGCGCATAGAAAAATGGAAATTTTTATTAGATTTCGATTTTGGTGTTTTTTTCTCTTTGTTTCATGTAATATGTTTATAGTCCCAATACATTTGTAAATGTTTCCAATCAACACATGTGTGTGAGTGTTTGTGTGTAAGCACACCCAAAATAGCAAGCGTACTGGCTCTGCGGTTCGGAGTTCACAAGCCAAGCTGCAGACGCTCCTGAATGCCTATCAGGAATTATATTTGAGTTTTTGAAATGTTTACAATTATTTCCATTTAATACGTGTTACACACCAGCAGTTGTTAACTGGATTTCAGCCCATCTTTCGTCTCTCTCGTGCTTCCTGAGATCCTCCTGCCCATCCAAATAATATCGTCCATTGATCTTTGAGGTATAGCTTGCCATTCAATCAAGAGTTTTCTGGCTATTTTTAGACTTACCTAAGTCTCCAAATTACGAGTGAGTGTGAAATTCACGTCTCCAACGAATGTTCATAAAGAAACAATATTTGCAATCAACTATATTAAATTTAAATTTATAACAATATGCAGAAGAAGAAAATAAAATTAGTTAGCCCCAGTCAATTTGAAAAAGGAGAGAAAAATCACATCAAAGATTTAAGAAATTAAATGGGAAAAGATAAATATTAGAGACGACAAAGTGTAAAAATATAAAATAGAGCGAGCAAGATCTTTAAATATTAAGTTTATTATATGTAAACCCTCAAAAATTAGGAACACATATTGACCAAGCCAATCCCCAAACAATGAACACTATAATAATTTAAACTAACATCAATAGAGATTAATGAGTGCAGAGATGTAGAAATACGAATTCACAGGCTCAAACTGTATAGCTCTTCTTGCAATATATTTATTGATTTCCCGAAAACATCCTGCAAACAAATTTGTTCTTGGCAGAGAAGAGAGTTGATAAGAGAACCTGTTGTATTATAATTAGATAAGACGCCAATCGAGCTTTGCAAATTTAAGTCTATCGTAGCTAGCAATATGCGACAATAATCTGTAAAAGGTCAAGGGGACATTTTCCAATGCAACATTCAATAAATATGTACACATATCATTTTAACTCCATGGGATAACCTCATAAATATGATCCGTTTACACAGTTCTTTTATAAAATTAACTTCATACAAGTATATATTGAACTAGAGGGTATAACCCGGCCTTGCCCGTGGCACGTATGTTATAAAATCAATGTTCTCAAAAATTTGAAATGATTTTGAAACTGATCGGACGGTAAACACATAACTTTCATACAAACGTTTTCCGCCTATTTACCACTGTTGCGAGTGGAATTTCCCAAATCGCTGAAACACGTATTCTACATTATTACATTCTTATGTAGAGCTTTGAAATAAGTTTGAAGCAAATCGGACACAACTTAAAACATCGCCCAAAAAATCTTTGAGTCGCATTCCCCCCGAAAAGTTTGGATTCTGCAAAAAGTGTGAAGCACGTCTCAACTGATTTTTCTTATAGATCTTTGAAAACGAATTTGAGCGCGAAACGCCACTCATCAAATCTTTGACCTCCATTTCCACCAAGGAGGAACGGATTTTTCGAAAAGTGTGAAACACCCCTTAAATGAATTTGAACAAAGATCTTTGGAAATAAGTTTGGGGCCGATCGGATGGTAAGCAAAAAACTTTCATACAACCGTTTTCCGCCAATTTACCACTGTTGCGGGTGGAATTTTCCAAATCGCTGAAATACGTATTTATTAAGTTCTTATGTAGAGCTTTGAAAATAAGTTTGAAGCAAATCGGAAACAACTTAAAACTTCGCTCAAAAAAATCTTTAAATCGCATTCCCCCCGAAGATGATTGGATTCTGCGAAAAGTGTGAAACACGTATCAAATGATTTTTCTTATAGATCTCTGGAAATGAATTTGAGCGCGAAACGTCACCCACCAAATCATTGACCTCCATTTCCACCAAGGAGGAACGGTGTGAAACACCCCTCAAATGAATTTGAACAAAGATCTTTGAAAATAAGTTTGAGGCCGATCGGATGGTAAACAAAAAAGTTACATACAGCCGTTTTCCGCCAATTTACCACTGTTGCGGGTGGAATTTTCCAAATCGCTGAAATACGTATTTATTAAGTTCTTATGTAGAGCTTTGAAAATAAGTTTGAAGCAAATCGGAAACAACTTAAAACTTCGCTCAAAAAAATCTTTAAATCGCATTCCCCCCGAAGATGATTGGATTCTGCGAAAAGTGTGAAACACGTATCAAATGATTTTTCTTATAGATCTCTGGAAATGAATTTGAGCGCGAAACGTCACCCACCAAATCATTGACCTCCATTTCCACCAAGGAGGAACGGTGTGAAACACCCCTCAAATGAATTTGAACAAAGATCTTTGAAAATAAGTTTGAGGCCGATCGGATGGTAAACAAAAAAGTTACATACAAACGTTTTTCGCGATTTTTCCACACTTGCGGGTGGAATTTCTCGAAACCCCGTCTTAACGTGCACCTACATCACATAAGGTAGCTACAGTGAAAATTTCAGCTTCCTAGCTCTTCAAACTGTAAGAGCGTAAGGGCTGTGCGTTGATCACCAATCAGTCAGTCAGTCAGGACAAACAGTTTTATATATAGAGAAAAATCATATCTCACTTTTTTGTGCTAACAATTTCCTTTACCTTCAGCTATTCAAGATAACAAACTAAGGCAAATATTTGCCTTTTGTGTTCAGAAATTGCTTTAACCATTAATCCGAAGTCTATGCATTTATTTTGCAATCCCAAGCTAAGCTCTGGCAGGAGGTGAAGCACTTGAGCTGGCGAATTGGATCCATTGTCCGTTAGCATGGTAATTGAATATCACGGGCTATATCCCATTTATGTAATACGTGTACATTGTTTAGTTGAATTATTTTCCGCCTTTTTGCACCTTTTTGATTTCCCCGATATTATTTCCATGGCTCTATCCGCGCTCCCCACCCGTATGCTCTTTGAGCGCTGCTGCCCCCGCTTGTCGCTACATGCGATTTTATAGTTTATCATTATTTGCGTAGCGCTTAAATATCTCCTGGGAGGGCTCGCGCAGTCAAAGGCGGCGGCATCGTGCAGCAAGGGGCAAAAGTCGACGCAGCTCGCAGCAGCAACAAAAGCAACAACAACAAGACGAAAAGCAACCATCGATTGTCGCAGCGTCTGTCGCACAGGTGCGTGCCCCGTTTTGGATGCGGATGCGGATGCTGGAGTCGCGTCTCTCTGTTGCTTGTCGTTGCCTGGCTTTGCTGTAAAATGGAAATTTGCTAACGTTTATTTATTTTTTTTCTCTCCCCTCTCTGTGTTCTTGGGCTGTGCAAACGAAGCATGAACAGGGAGCGTAATTCAAGCGGAAAATTGTCGCGTAACGTCATCTTCCCCATTGACGCAACGGCGCTTGTCGCTCAGGTTCGCATCCCGGCCTTGCCCGGTAGGTGCTCAGGCCGGTTCCCTGGTTGCCAGCTCTTCAGCAGCTGCTGCTACATAAACTGCACACGGCATAGTTGACATTGTTCTGCTGCTTGTTGTAGTTGTTGGCCATTGTTAATATTCTCTACGAGCCGCCGCCTGAAATTGAAGCCAGGTGAGACCAGATGGGATCACGGGCAGCAGTCGCTTTGGGGCCGCTGTGATTCAAGTATTCTCAAATGAAGCTGCGTTTCAGCGGCCAGCCAATTGGAATGTTTGATCAGGCAGTGCGTTTGCTCATCATCCTGACCAGCTCGAGCTGAACGAGGCAACGGCCACGGAAACGGAAACGGAATTGAGAGCCGGCAACGTATCGACCCGCGGTCTGCCACAAATCGTGTTAGCCACGCCATTAGCAAAAGCTGGTCAAGAACCCTGGCAAACAACAATCGTGCACATGCCATTCAGCCAGAAACGGCAGCAAACCCAACCCGAAACTGAACCGTTGCTGGACTTTGCCCCGGCACCCTCAACTCCGGCTTCAATTCCAATTGTGACACCGACTCCTGCTCTGACTCCAATGCCAACACCGACTCCGACTCCGTCTCCGTCTCCGTCAGGGCAAGGTGCACGCCTCAATGGCCGTAAACCAATTGAAAAGCATATTTGCATGCGCTGATGGACCCTGCGCCGCATTTGGGGCCAAGGCTCGGTTAGGCGCTTGTATCGTATTGCCGGTGCTTGAAATATAATATTGAACCAAACTGGAAGTCTGTTAGCAGGCGTTAAATGATTTTGCCCCGCCCCCACGCCAGCCGCAGCCTTTGTTGCTGGCCTCTGGCGAAATCACTCGAAATTGGAAGAGCGCGCACGCGATTCCCAAACATTCCGGATTACATTTGTAATCGAAATACTTGTAGCAAATGGCGGTATCGAGAGCCTAGATATGAGAGGTCTGCACCCTATATCGATGTCGATGCCGATGCCAATATTGAGACCATGTGCGCCTCATAACAATGTGGAAAATTGTTTCCTGTATCAATTTCACACATTAAGGAAACAATTTGATTTTATCGCTTCCTCATGACTTCACGTTCAATTATTGAAGAGTTTACGTTTGCTGTCTGCGCCTCCTCTTCGCCACCGTGCGCCCCTTTCCCTTTGCCTTTGCCAAGCCCCTGCTCCATGGCCCAACTCGAACATTTCAAATGTGGCAAGTCGTCCCTGTGAGCCTTGTGTTGCCAAAAACATTTTTGCACATGTGTTTGTTAGCGCCTTTGTCAGTCGCTCATTTCGCTTTCGTCTGTGGGTTTTAGGTAATTCTTTTCAATTGATTCCATACAAACTGCTTTACATGCAATTTTCCGTTGTTTTATACCCTATAACGATTACAATTGACTAGCAGAGGGTATTTTTGTTTTGAATTGGCTTGAGGTATGTAGCGTCAGTAGCAAGCAGTTCCGACTTGATACAGTTTCGGAATTTTAAAAACATTTTTACTTTTGTGTTGTCTTTTATCTATATGGGAGCTCGATCCCTAAACATGAAACTCAGTGCCCATATCGCGTAAGGAGAATGCTTTTATAACCAAAAGTGGGCCTGAATCTTAATAGGTCTTCAAAAATAAAAAGAGAAAGGCACAATTTTTAAGCCAAAATAAACTCGACGTCAAATCATGACCTAAATACTATCAAACATTAAAATCGATTCGAATTTTCAATGCTATGGAATTCTTAAATTTTACTTTCTCCACCAGCATCCCTAACAGACGTTAGTTCATTTTGTCAATTCTGATAATATTGATAAATAGTATCAAAATTGTATGTTAATAAATGGGTGCCAGAATTGACAAAATCAACTAACGTTCAAAATTGTAGACATCCCAAAATTATTGATTTTAATAAATAGCGCAATTTTCTTCTCAACAGAGTAAAAGGAATCAAATTTGAAAGTTGCAACAATTCTATTCCAAAATTTCTTCAAGCATGAGAATCTGTTTAGGTAAAAAAAAATTTTATTCTGGAAAATCTCGAAATTTCAAAATTAAGAACACCTTAATATGTAAGTCTCTCAATTAAAAAGTAAGATTTTAAAAACCAATTAAGCATTTTTCTCATCCGTTGGAAAAATATCAAAACAATTATTGAAACTAATTTTTGTTTTTTTCAGGAAACAAATTAAATGTAAATGAACAGATAACAACCCAAAACAATATTATTTCATGCTGGAGAATATTTTAAGTTTCAGCATACTTATGAGCGTCGGATTCTAGACTTTAAGGAACAATTAAGAAATATTTGTTAATCAGAATCGCTTCAGATGTTAGTATTCATGCTTAGTCTAACAGTTACTTTCGATTATACAATTAAATTAAGTTATGATTCTAAAAAATAATCAAAAATATTTCTCACATTAGTTGAAAAAGTTTCGAAAAATTGTCGAAACTAATTTGTTTCTAAAATGATTAAAATGTTTATCGCAATTTTTTTTAGCAAATTAATCGAATGCAAATGTCGTGTCATGTTTAGTTTAGGTAATGATAAACGTGTTAAGCTCAAATTCGAATACTCTCTAGCTAATGCAATCGCAAAGAGTGTAACTCGAAACAAATATTGGGAATGGCTGGGAAACATAAGTGTTAAGCAGGTTGGGACTTGAAAATTGAAATCTCTGCTGCCACAAGGACGCTGAGGTAAAAGACTGCGCTCCATCTGTCGACAAGAGGTTGTTACTGTTTGCATACCAAACTGGCCCAACTTCAGGGCTCAAGAGAGTTACCAACGATTTGCTGTTTATTATTCGTGACATGTCTGCTGCCGAGGCCGTTGCGTATGCCACATACAAATGAGTCATTGTGGGGCACGTAGCCGCATGGCTGTCAATGGGTCAATGGGTCATCAGCAAATCAGTGCTATGTTATATGCAGGGCAGTAGTTGACAGGAGGCCGCAATTAATGAAGCTCCAACTGCAGTGCATTTACTAGAAGTTTATTTGAATCACAAAACACGAAAAGCTCCACAAATTAGCAAAGAAATTAAAAAGTAATTTCTAGCATGGGGAATATAAGGGGAAAAAGTGTGAGCAAAAGATTTGTAATTGTCATTTGAAAATGTTGCGCATGCAAATCAAGCCGAGTCCAAGGCTCAACACGAAGACCAAGACCAGAAACGAAAACCAAACCGAAACCCGGTCTTTGGCCAGGACCAGGAGCAAAGTCACAGCAAAGCAGTTGATGAAGGCTCCACTGACAATGATGCCAACTGCTTGGCAGACAGAATTGAGAAAAAAGTAGAAACTTTTAATTTGATTTGCAGCATTTTAATGGATTTTAATGAAACGCAAACAGGCGAAAATGGCTGCAGCAGCAGAAGCAGCTCCAGAACTTTGGCGAAAGGACACTTGAGGAGCATCTCTGGCAAAACTTTGACAAATGCCAAAGCGCGAAAAATTCACTTCACTTTATTTTGGGCGCATTTTTTTCTTTAGCAACTTAGAGGCGACTCTCGACTGCGGCGCAACTCAAGCTGATGTGCACCATCCGGGCGGCACTTAATTGAAAATGTTTAAAATTCCATGACAAATTGCAGGCAAGCACACACACACACACCAAATCAAAGAGAAGAAAGTAAAATAAATTATAATAATGCAAAATTAATTTCAATTACTTGCAGAACAACATGAATGTGACAGCTATGCTTCACGAGTGGGTGGTGGGTGGTGGCAGGACGACATACTGCTAATTAAAATCACATAAATTACGCGCACACCATATGACAACACTTGAGCGAAATGATGCGTAATTTACAAAGGTTCCTTCATGTTCGCATATTTGATCAAAAGTCCAGCTAATTTGATTAGGCGTCAAGGCTCAGGCTCATTAAGTGGCCATCAGAAGTGGCCTTTGTTCGCCTTCATTTTTTTCTTCTTTAGACTTTCTTTATTTTTTGTTTGGGGCTGCGCCTCTTTTTAGCTCCTCTTTCTGTTTTTTTTGTATGGATTGGCCTATTCTGGCTTGGCTTGTAAGCGAGCCGGACAGAACTCATGAAAAATGTAGTGGAAACTAATTGCAACAGCATTGAAATTAATTATTTAACCCTTTTTATTGTTTAAGCTTTTGCCCATTGCCTTTTTGGCCTGGCCTTCGGTCTCGCTGGTGCCCCGGCCTTATTAGCATAATTAATTGTGCAAATTTACGTACTTAAACAAGTTATTATTTTAAATTAGCCAAGTACATTTCATCATCATGGCCAGCCAACGAGTTCGCTGAAGTCTCCTGAGCAACAGCAGGACATGAGCAGGTATGCAAATGCACACAGTTTAGCCGAGTACTTGACTTTCTGTGGTGAATGCCAAAGGGCGAAATTAAATTGCCATTAAATTCTTCCGAGTCTTGCAGCAAATATAAGGTGCTATTCATTTGAGTATTTGCAGATTCTATTCTAAAACAATTTCTGTCCTATGGTATTACTAAGAATAGGTACATGATCGGACGAGTTGTCTAAGTGAGGCATACTCGGAAGCAACTGAAGAAGCTAGACAGAGCCAACATTTATAAGGGGGCTAAGATGAGAACAAAACATCTGAACATACTAAAAAACAATCTTCGGATTATCACAGGCTTTCTTACAACATCCATGGTGAGCATCCAGGAACCAGAACACATTCTGGAGAACTGTACGGACGTCTGAAGGGACTTACTGGACTCTCAACAAGGATAAAAGATCAATACAACGATTTGGTAAAATTAATAACAGTTTATAAAAGCCATTTAGTTGCTTAATAAACCAAATTAGTTTTTTATAAACAATGTTAATATATCATAATGGAACCAGCAGAACAACAAGAGGTTGCTGGTTCGAATCCCCGGCTAGTGTGTAACTAGAAGTAGTCAGAGCTATTTAAAAACTAAGGCAGTTAGTTTTAAGCTACACATATATATGTACTTATACTATAATAAAAATTGTTTTTATAATTTATAATATAGTTAATTAATTAATAAAATAATAATAAATCGAAAGCAAGTACCAACTGGCCGTTGGACAGTTATCGTTGATTTTTCATTAGAACCGATAGTTATCTAGTAGAAAATTTTTATTTTATTTCAATGAACTCATGGGAGCTTAAACTATCCTGTTTCTTTAAGCAATTTCTTTATTGCCCTAAGACAGATTACAAATAAATACTTAGTTAACAAAATATATATTTTATTTATTTTTATTTTCATTTGAATTTTCTTTGAATTATTATTGACCATAGCAGCTTTTAGACACGTCAATGAAACAATTACAAAGAGTACTCTATAGAAATGAATTTAGATTATCTCTATATATATAACTGTTTGTCCTGACTGATTGACTGACTGACTGACTGACTGATTGGTGATCAACGCCCAGCCCAAACCGTAAGAGCTAGGAAGCTGAAATTTTCACTGTAGTTACCTTATGTGATGTAGGTGACGGGGTTTCGGGAAATTCCACCCGCAAGTGTGGAAAAATCGCGAAAAACGTTTGTATGTAACTTTTCTGTTTACCATCCGATCAGCCTCAAACTTATTTTCAAAGATCTTTGTTCAAATTCATTTGAGGGGTGTTTCACACTTTTAGGAAAATCCGTTCCTCCTTGGTGGAAATGGAGGTCAAAGATTTGGTGGGTGACGTTTCGCGCTCAAATTCATTTCCAGAGATCTATAAGAAAAATCATTTGATACGTGTTTCATACTTTTCGTAGAATTCAAACTTCTTCGGGGGGAATGCGATTTAAAGATTTTTTGGGCGAAGTTTTAAGTTGTTTCCGATTTGCTTCAAACTTATTTTCAAAGCTCTACATAAGAACTTAATAAATACGTATTTCAGCGATTTGGAAAATTCCACCCGCAACAGTGGTAAATTGGCGGAAAACGGTTGTAAGAAAGTTTTGTGTTTACCATCCGATCAAATTCTTTGTTCAAATTCATTTAAGGGGTGTTTCACACTTTTCGAAAAATCCGTTCCTCCTTGGTGGAAGTGGAGGTCAAAAATTTGGTGGGTGACGTTTCGCGTTCAAATTCGTTTTCAAAGATCTATAAGAAAAATCATTTGAGACGTGTTTTACACTTTTTGCAGAATCCAAACATTTGCGGGTGGAATGCGTCACAAAGATTTTTTGTACGAAGTTTTAAATTGTGTCCGATTTGCTTAAAAACTTATTTTCAAAGCTCTACATAAGAATGTAATGAATACGTGTTTCAGCGATTTGGGAAATTCCACTCGCAACAGTGGTAAATTGGCGGAAAACGTTTGTATGAAAGTTATTTGTTTACCGTCCGATCAGTTTCAAAATCATTTCAAATTTGTTTGAGAACATTGATTTTATAACATACGTGCCACGGGCAAGGCTGGGTTATACCCGCTAGTTATCCAATAAAAGAAGATTTCTCTTCTCAGTTTTTAAATTAGTTACTTACCTTTAATTAATATACCTCTAATGCCTACCTTAGCACAGTTTCAATCGTTGTTTTAACTAAGAGAACCAATTACGTTATTTACTGACTGGTCACGCCCAGTGCATAAATTCCAATTAAAACGCGCATTGTATGCCGCAGCAATTTAAGTTCGTCGATCTGTCAGTAATGTCACAGATTAGCGCAATATATATGCCATATTTTTACGCAGCAGTCGTTTCTTCTCTTTTTGTGCCACCACATAAATTAAATAAAATATTTATTTTAATTGTGTGCAACAAATAAAAGGAAAAAAACCCTAACAAAATTGTTTGGCTTCATCATTGACTTCGGCGCTGGAAATATTCGATAAAAAAAAAAAATGAAAACAACAAACAAATGCATTTTAATATTTTATTTTATTTTTTTTTTATTTTTTTATTTGTTATTATTTTGTATTCGAATAAAATAAAACAAGTTCACAACCAAAAGATGTGCGAATGAATAGGCGAATCAATTTATACACATTGCCAGTAATACTCATATTGTATATAATTTTTTATTCGCATTTTGTTTGCACTCGGCTTTATTTTAATTGCTATCTGGATAACAAAAAGTGATTAACAAGTGCCCGACTTTGTATTTTGTACGACTCTTCAATTAAATATATCTAGTTACAATGTCCTTTTTTTTAAGCATTTCTTTATGTCTTTAATTTAATTAAATTAAATTTAGTTTTTTATTAGCTTCCATCGGGTAAATGCTTTGTTAAACCTATTTGATCTGATCCGAAATAATTTCGTTGCTGTTCACTTTTTTCGCTTTAGTTTGGCAGTCAGTACAATTTTTTGTTTTCACGTGAATTGTTCTTGTACATTTATGCTGGTTGGCTTATAGGTCTATTTCTAGTAGCTTATTAATATGAACATTTTTTTTTAAATTAGTTTCGCTTATTTCTGTGTGAGTTTCTGCATGTACATGCTTTAATTCGAGCATTATTAGAGTGCGTACATTCCATGCACAAACTTTAAGTACTTTTTTTTCGTTTCTATTTTTTAGGGGCTATGGCAACATGATTATTATTTGTAGTCTATTTGCCTCGAATTTTTGTTTATTTTTTAAACGTTTTAAAATTATATTTACAGCTTTTATGTTAACTAACCTATACATATCGCTATGTTCATAATCATTTTTACAACATTTGCATAATCCACAGAAAACATTTCATGCGGAGTTTTGCATTCTCTTGTTTCTTTATTAATAATATTTTTTTAAATTTGCATTTAACCTTTTATTTTTTTTGCGAAAAGTGTTTCTTGTGCATAAAAATGTGTGTAGGTGTGTGTTGATTATAATTAGATTTGAAAAATGTTTACATGTACATTAAAAATTCGTGTTTGCTCAACTTTGTGACCTTATCAAGCAAATTGAACACCTTAATAATTCAGTTGTTTCCGTTGAGTGCAGTTTTTTAATTTAATTAATTATTATGTTGTAGTTTTATTTGTAATTTGTAATTGATTTCGAATACAGGCAGTGAATTCATTTGGCTTCCTGGCGAAGGGATCCCAAAATGCCAATATGCGTACATATTAATTTAAAGAAAACGACAACATTTTGCTTAAATAACAACAACAACAACCCATGAAAAATATAATAAAGCCCTTGCATTAAATATAAACTTAAGTTAGGCAATAACATATTTTTTGGGGATATGGATTATTATTTGTAATGGAAGCCTTAAGTAAAATATAGCTATTATTCGAATAGAAAGTATATAATAAATATTTAAATAAAATTAGATTTATTAAACAAGTTTACAAATTGAATTTAATTCATTTGAGTTGCGCTTCAACCTAAATGCATTAAATGACTTCATTTCCTGTTTTGATTTCGTATCTACTACACACTTAATATATTTGTGTTTAATATATACTATATAGGGTGTATGTGTTTATTATGCTGACTTTCCACGCCTCCTACACCTGATCTGCCCTAATTATGTACAAGTGACAAAAACAAACAGAAGTTTTCCCACATAGCCGGCTCTTGCCATATGATTATTTCCCATTACCTTGAGTCCATTTCGACTGGTCAGCATATCTGATCTGAATGCTTTTCTTAGTAGACGTCTCTACTAACTACCTAACTAATTTGTTGATATAGTTGCCAAAGTGTCCGTCGCCTGAGACCAAGACTGAGGCAATCCCGTCCGTGATGTGAATGCTCATGATTCGCGTTGTGCATATTTTGTGGCCAGAATTAACACACAAAGACTCGATACTAGGCAAGTCCTTTGCCAGAGGCAGCTCCTGGAGTCTGCAGCAGAGGAATCTATACAATAAAGGTAAATAAATTCAGAGAAATGGGAACGGAGTTATAAGTAATAAGTTAAGTACATCTAAGAACAATTAAAACAAAAAATATATGATAAATTTGCGGAAATATATAGGATCAATCGGAAGGAAGCCAAAACTAGCCCAATCTTTCAGAATAATCAATTTAGTATTAATATATATATATATTATTGTAATACATATTTAAACACGATTGTATTTATTCCCAATATCGTTCTATAAAGGCTTTCTTTTTTTGTAATCTCTCAAATGTAACCAACTGCGTACTACTCTATTCGCAATCTATATAACTTTTTGATTATTCCACTGATGTTTCTAACTGTAAGCCAGTGACTTTCAAACTTTAAAGTTTAAATACTGAATTTCTCACTTTGAAAAAGTTTCATTAGTATGTAAACATCAGAAGAGATTCGTTCGGAATCCATGGATCAATTTTTATAGAATTAAAAAAGATGCGTGACCCAATTTGTGCTTAATAAATAAAACAGAAACTGAGCCATAAATGGGTTTAGAAATTTATTTACTCACTTGTGATTGCGTGTCTCAGCATTTGATTGTTCAAATTATCGAATTCCGTGACGGATGCACTAAGCGTGGTCTCGCGGCGCAGCTCCGGATAGTTTTCGATTTCCGCAACGCACTTAAGCTCGAGTATCTTGCTGACCAAATAGAAGCGGTGTCCCTGCAGATAAAAGTGCACCTGGAGTCGCTGTCGGCGCAGTATATAGTCGTGGGCGGGTATGCTCGTATCGATACTTGGCTGCAACTCCCCCAGCATTGGCTGCAAAGAGTTGTGATTGAGGCATTCGAGTAGGTTAATACTCGCTGTGTGTGTGTGTGCGTGTGTGTGCTCGTGTGATGGGAGGGAGGGGGGACAGGGGAATATTCTTACCTGCTCTCCATTTATATACCAAGTGAGCTTTGTGGGCACACTGGAGTAGTCCGAGGAGCAGGTGGCACTGAGAAACTCCTCCATGCGATACATCGAGTTGAAGCCCTCGATAAGGGGGTCACTTTGCGGCAAGGCTGCGTAGATGCGACAAATGATAGACAAATTAGCCACAAATGGGTTAAGTGGTTTACGGTTTGTGCTTCTGCCCCACCTGCTACCGTCATGTTGTCCTCCTTGGCGGCCAGCTTAAAGTGCGGCGCATCGCCGCTCACCTCGCACTTGAAGCTGCCCGTGGACTTGGCCCCCAGCAGGCTGAGATCCACGCGGCACGTGGACTCGTTGCAAAAGTACTTGCCATCGAGCACTTGAATGCCGGCCACGGGAAATGTTAAGTAAACCGGACGCATCAGCGGCGTATATCTAAGGAAATTATATAAGCTCCAAGCTGACACCATGGAAACAATAATTGACTTGTTTACCTGAAGAACTCGAGGCGGTCCTTGTACCACTTCACCGAGTTCAAGGTGTGCCCGCTCATATCGTAGCTGCACGACAGCGTCACATTGTCCCGAAAGTCCACAATCTCCGGCACGCTGATATCCGTAACGAAAAGCGCCGAAATCTTTTGCATGTCTGTCGAATTTGAAAGAAGCGCAAAATGTAGGTTTTAATCATGCTTAAAAGTTCGTTTTTTAACGGAACTGGTTCGAGCCTTCAATTCCAATCCATGATTAACAATGAGCAATCGAACCAAATCAATTTTAACTAAATTTAAAATTATAATTTTTATTTTTACACTGGGCTTGAACCAAGCCAATATCCTAAAACAAATCATTTGTTTAGAAAAATATTTTGGTTAACTCTTATTTGAGACCCCAAAGCACAAAAAACTTGCATTTATGCCTAATAAAAATCTAGATTCATGAATCTAGAAGTGGGGAACCATGAACCCTGGTATTAGGTACCTACAGTTGGACAGGCGCTGCAACCACAAAGCAACATTTAAGTTTTGTGTCTGCATTGCAATGGGCTGCGCATAATTTTTTGTTGCCACCAACCAGGTGCAGCTGCCACCACAAGAGGCAGGTTAGCTAGTCGCATCGAATAAATTTGAAAACTTCATGCAATGCATATGCAAAATAGGCACAACAAACAGCGCCACATTGCAACTAGCATATGTATAGGTCTCGGTTTGTGGCATGTGGCGGCTGGGCTGGGGCAGCCAGCGATAAGCGAAGCGGCAACATATGCAACATCTGGTTGCTGTGCGGCAGCAACAATTGATAAGAAATGCGAACCAAAAACTGTCAAGCAGCTCGGCGTATGTGTGGGTGTTTGTGTGTGTTGGTAACACATATATGTCATGTGGCCCAAGTGCAGCACAGTAAATTACAAAGATATCCAATTGGTAGAAAAGATAAACTATAAGTATTTTCTGACTGTTCGAAGCTGCCTGCCAGCTTTTTAGTAAACAATATAGTTTTATTTATATACATTTTACTATCTATTTCGAATATTTGCCACGCTTATCAAAACTGCCAATTATTTATGTAAATTTTAAATGTTAGCAAAAGACAAAAACTAGTGCTTTCAGCCGCTTCACAGTTTCATATACCATATACCATATGCAAATACGCTGCTAATTAAGCCACACTTTTTATTTGATGCTGGCAAGCACATTTACTACCTTTACACACACACACATAGACACATCCAACCAGCACAGAGGCAAGGGAGTTCTGTGTGTGGCTAGATAAATTTACATATTTACAATTTGGCAAGGGACGCGCCGGCAAAACTTTGGTAATAAATTCATTTAAAGATGCTCGAGACATTTATGCAAATATAAATATATGCATATATATATGTAGGTATATAAGTGTATATATATATATATATATATATATATATATATATTTGTGGTTATTTTTATGGGCACCCATTCAGGCGGCTTTGCTGTTAAGATTCCCGATTTGTATGCAACAAAAATAATTGTATTTGCATAGTCTACCTTTATAATAAAATCAAGAGATAATGCAGCTATGCATATATCAAGTAAATTGTATGTTTTATGAGGGAGAGTGGGATAGAGTGAGAGATGGAGAGAGAGAGAGAGAGAGAGAGAGAGAGAGATAGAGAGAGAGCTGACTGCAGATTGAAATTGAACGGAAAGTATTCAATTCCATTAGCCAAGCTAAAACAGCCCGTAGCACGCGTTTTGCAAAATAAGCGTAAAATATTAAAAAACGTGTCAATTCAACATGTGTGTGCGTGAGGTTGTATGAGTGAGTGTGGGAAGCCATGTAGAAAGTCCCTGGCAATGTCAGTCCTTTGTTAAACGTTTGAATGAATGGCCCCGAATGTGTTACGAGCGCGGTTGCAAGTGAAACATGTCAGCTGCATTTTACAAGGAGCAAAGTTTTCTTATGCTCTGCCAACATTTTGTCGCTTTAGTTTTCTTAATAAAGGTTTAAGAAAAGCTAGAACTGAACAGCCCTGGTCTGTTAGGGAAAAATGTGCATGCAATATTGAAGCAAAAATAATATTTTAAAAGCTTTTAATCTGGTTTTTCTATTAGAATTGTGAAAAAAACACAAATTTGAATTAAATAAAAACTATAATGTAATAATTATTAATTAATAATTACATATATATTATTATACAAATTTTAGTTAAAATATAAATAAAATAAAAGTATAAATAAAACAAAAACAAAACAAAAGTTCAACCTCTATTTGACTTAATTTCCGCTGTTGCGTTTTTTTTCTCTCAATTTGTATGCAGCACACGGCGTATGGGTAATATTTGCATTTAATTTACTTGCCAGAGCAGAAAAATGTCTTATTTACTATTAAATGCAACTGCAATTCATATCCCTCTTTATTATTTACTTATTTACATCTCGCTTAAGCAAGCTACCCACATAACAAACGGATCTGATCCATGGCTGGAAAATAACTGACCAGGATACGTCATCTTTTCGAGCTTAAAAAATGTATTGAAGCGTCAGCATTTGCCTTTAGCCGTTGGCGAACTGCATTGCATGTTTTTAGTTAACTGGCAGCGCGAATGTCTGGAAATTGCAGTGTCGGTTTGCCACTGGGGCAAATGGCAGCTCATTTAATGCGCTGCAAATTAATTGCCCCATTGCCATTGGCAATTTATGTGCCAGAAGGCGATGGAGGAGATGCCTTTGGCAGGCTGCCTAATTGCGAACATTTCCGAAATACAATTTAACTTTAAACTGCACTCAAGCTGTGCAGTAGCAGGCGGAACTGCTGCTGCTGCCGTTGTTGCCGCTGCTGCTGCTGCTGCTGCTGCTGCTGCTGCTGCTGCAGTGGCAGTAGAGCAAAAGTTGCGGCAGCACAAATTACCAAGTGCCAAAAGGCAACGTCAGCAGCATCAAAAAGCAAAGGAAAACTGCGAACGAAAATGAATGAACGGCAAATGCAACTGCAGTGCAACTGCACTCGCAGCAGTTGAAATTATGGCAAAAGTCATTAAAAGAGCAGCCAGCCACGAAGCCTGATGGCCAGCAGTAGCAGTCGCAGTAGCAGTAGCAGGCGCAGTGCCCAAGGCAAAAACTTTGTCAATATTGATTTGCGGTTCAGCTGAAGGCAAAACAAAAAATAAAATAATAAGAGAAAAGTAAACAAAAACAAAATTAATATAATCTGATTGCAAGCGGAGATGAAAACAATCAAACGCAGCAAATGCGCATTACGCATACGCCGCGTGGCCAGCAAATGATTTCAGCAGCAGACTAACTCGCACGCCCGCCCTTATTACAATATGCGAAAGTTGCAATTGGAACGGAGAAAAAAGAGTTAAATTCAATAAACAGTCATCATTCACTTACCAATTAAAGTGCAGCTGAAGAGAAACAGCAGCCAGGCGTAATCCATTTTTTGTATTTGCTCGGAAAATTGTTTGACTAAAATTAATTGATATAGCGTTGCGGGCGGCAGTCGATTGTTGTTCTTGTAGTTATTTTATGCTTTACGCTTGGCCACACTGCACAGAAAATATATTTATATATACATATATATATAGAAGTCGTAGTGACATAGTCAGCTTTAGTTATTTATTATTATTTTGTATCTGCTCGTCGAGTGAATTGTTTAATATTTCAATAGCAATCGATGGCACAAAGGCCAAATGGAAATACAGAGTAGCTTCAAGCCAAGTTAAATGATAATGGAGTGTCTGGCAGAGGGGCTGAGGGACGCAGAGGGACTCTGAAGCGAGGGAGAGAGAGAGAGGGCGAGTTGAATGGAAAATGAAATTAATTGAATGCAGCGTCAAAGGCGAGTCAGTAGCTGTAGCTGGAGCTGTAGAGAAATAAAAACACACACTACTAAAGCAATACATATTATGTATATATATATATATATATATACATAATATGGATATGTGTATATGACATCAACACAATTGCAAACTCATGCAGAAAAGTTCAAAGGATGTGCTCGACGTTTGGCTGTGTTTGTCGTTTTATAAATAAATAACAAACATTTGGAAAATAAAAATACAAATAAAGAAAAACAGAAGCAGCAGCAAAAATAAGTAAGTGGCGTCTGTATGAAAAGGGAAAGGCACAAAGGGCACCGAGGCAGTTGGGAAGTGGAAATCGAGTGAAAGCACAACAGCGAGGACAACAAAACAGGAAACAAGGGCGCTAGCTGGGCGTGGTGTGTCATTGTGTGTGCGATTGTCAACTTAAATAATTTAAATGTCGAATTCAAGCGAATTCATGTGCTTAATATTTGAGAGTGTCTGCCACGCCCCGCTGCCGTAAGACAATCTAACTGTGATGCACACGCCCTTACGCTTTTGGGACGCACGACGGAAACGGAAGTGCCGCGCTCAATTAGTCAGTTTGTCCTGCGACTTCATATCTGCTTAGCCTCTATTTAACTTCATTATAGTTGTGAGCTTTTAAAGGTTTTTTCAGTTTATGTTTGCATTTAATTAAATTGTCACTTTCACAATATTTACTGTTAAATATAATTGCAACTTTTATAGTTAATTTATAATATATATTTTTTTTTAGTTTGTTTTTTTGTTGGCAGTTTGAACGTTTTTTTATTAAGGCTGGACGCAGCGCTCTCTAAGGCATCTCCGCACGGCTTCGAGTTTACGAACTGACTGAAGCTGCAGCAGCAGCAGCAGCGCGAGAAACAAGTCTTCTCATCGGCCTCATCGTCGGCGTCGTCGGAGTTGGCGTCGTCGAAGTTGGCGTTGTCGTCGTCGACGTCGACGTACTCGTTAATGCTGCAGCAGCGACGCTAGTGTCCTGCTCGTGTAATTGTAATGCTGCGGCTGCTGCGACGCTCAGCATCCGGCTCGCTCGTCCACGCGTCGGCCCATTACAGCAAGAGGTTAACAGAAAAGAGCGCTTAACAGAGCGCCAAGAGAGCAACAGCCACACATTTGTAGCTTTGTGGCTGACTGTTAGCACCTGCTGATGCTGTTCACATTAACAGCTGCTAGCGCTTTTGGGCAGCATCAGAATTAAATTAACAGCAGCCGGCGCTGTTAAGGACCCTAGTTGCACTGCTAAGGTTTTTGTTGGTAATAAGCTAATAGTCAATTAGTTTATAGTTTGCAGTTACCTGTTTATGACCATTACCATATTTATGGCTAGGCAACTTGACAGCATTTTGAGCAGTGATATTTTGTCAGCAAAATTGCATTTAATTTAGTTTATGCAAGTTTTACGCTTGTTTTCAGTGCGGGTTGTTAAGGCAACGATAGTTGCCAGTTAAATACGGCCCCGACTGCAGCTGCAGCTGGCTGTGAAAATATAACGTGCAGTTGCAAAAGATACTAAAAAAATAAAAAAGAGAAGCAGCAGCAGCGTTGACGGCAACGAAGCCAGCACAAAGTCATCTTATCATTTCATGAATAATGCAGGGATTTGTTAGGGACACATGACTGGAATTTTACGCAAAAGTTGTGATGATGCTGATGCTACTGCTGCTGATGCTGATGCTGATGCTACCAACCGCCAACCGACACGCAGGCTAACACTATACTTGTTGTTGTTTGTTACACTATAACTGCACGTTTGCTAGCCACCCCTCCACCCGTCCAGCCCTCCACCACCCTCTTTACTCTAGCAATATTCCTGGTTTGGCTGCGGCAATCAACAGAAAATTGCAGATTTTAAATTCAAAGCATTTTCGTCGCAGTCGCTTTTAAGCTCACTTCTTTGCTCGCCTCTGCTCTTCCAGGACACCGCCTGCCGCACCCTCACCCCCACTCCCCGCCCCACACCGTTGCTGTGCGTGCATAAAGCAACTTAATTTCAACGAATAATTTCTGATGCTAAAATATGAATATTAAAACAAAAGCAAGCGCTTGTGCATATGCTACAGTACTCACTCTCTCTCTCTCTTTCCTTTTCTTTCTTTTACTCTGCGTCCCATGCACAGCGCTTCTTTTGAGCGGAAGTAAGTCTGTTGTAAATGGCATTTCCGGCGCATTTCGACACACGTGTCTGTGTGAAGACATTGCAGCTACCTGTTCACAGGCTCAGCTACTTATTTACATCTTCTCTGTCTCCTTTTTTTTTATAAATATTCCCATTTTCGACGCCAGTCACGTGACAACGCAAACTTTTCGACATAAAAAAAGGTGCAGCAGCTAAAAACCAGCAAAAAATATTGCAGCTTCAAACCTGTGTGTGTGTGTGTGTGTGTGAAAGTTTCGCTACAAATAAATCACATATTTTAAGAATTCATAACTTTAAGTTTGCTTCATGACTCCTGTTTGTGCATACGCCATAAACCAAGTGCATTACACCGCGGCGTATGCGCAACATTTGCAATTCACATGCACCAAAGTTTCCGCGGTTGCAACATGTCAATTATTGATGCCCGGCAGAACACAAGCCATTTCAACATAAAAGCTACTCATAAATTTACGCAAAAAAAGTGTTAAATTCAGCTAAAGGTTTCATTGAAAGTATTTCAAAAATATATTGAAAACAATTCTATGCCCAGTAAATGGGTTGGTCAAGTGGCAGTGTAATTTAAGTAAATAAAAACAAGCAATCGGGTTTGAAAGGGGAGTGTGTAAGGGCCTCTTAAATCCTATCCCAAGGCTCTTAGTAGCTAGCTTATTTGAGGACCTGGCTAAACATTTCTAAATATATAGTCTTTTTATGGTTATTACTAATTGATCTATTGTAGCACTCACTGTAAGTAAAATAATAAATTTATGGCTCTGTCCAGTACTAGAGTAGGCAATGAATCTCGCTGGCTTGAAGGCTGTGTATATACATACAATTGTGATGAAGTTGGCAGCCAAGAGCTCTGATGCTCGTTAGAACATTTAGGTTTTATGTCGCCCGACTTTCAAAAATAAATTAGAATTAAAACTTATATTGAAATTTGATAAACACTGTCCAACAAAGAACTCTGATAGCAAGCATAATTTATAAAGTTAATCCAAGAAAACAAAAAAAATAATACAGAATACCAGAACTTAAATATGCACATATCCAATTTGAAAAACTAAACCTTATTAAATATTTTTTAAAAAATTTTCTTAAATAGAAGAACGTTCAGCATTAAGCTTTCTGAATCTCCTATGATTTTTTTCGCCAATTGAACCATTCTGAATATTTTTTATTATGTTCTCAGTCTTCATTTTATTTCTTTTCTTATATTTAACTAGCGGGTATAACCCGGCCTTGCCTGTGGCACGTATGTTATAAAATCAATGTTCTCAAACAAATTTGAAATGATTTTGAAACTGATCGGACGGTAAACAAATAACTTTCACACAAACGTTTTCCGACAATTTACCACTGTTGCGAGTGGAATTTCCCAAATGGCTGAAACATGTATTCACTACATTCTTATGTAGAGCTTTGAAAATAAGTTTGAAGCAAATCGGACACAACTTAAAACTTCGCCCAAAAAATCTTCAAATCGCATTCCCCCCGAAGAAGTTTGAATTCTGCGAAAAGTGTAAAGCACGTATCGAATGATTTTTCTTATAGATCTCTGGGAATGAATTTGAGCGCGAAACGTCACCCACAAATTTTTTGACCTCCATTTCCACCAAGAAGGAACGGATTTTTCGAAAAGTGTGAAACACCCCTTGAATGAATTTGAACAAATATCTTTGAAAATAAGTGTGGGGCCGATCAGATGGTAAACAAAAAACTTTCATACAGCCGCTTTCCGCCAATTTACCACTGTTGCGGGTGGAATTTTCCAAATCGCTGAAATACGTATTTATTAAGTTCTTATGTAGAGCTTTGAAAATAGGTTTGAAGCAAATCGGACACAACTTAAAACTTCGCCCAAAAAATCTTTAAATCGCATTCCCCCCGAAGAAGTTTGAATTCTGCGAAAAGTGTGAAACACGTATCAAATGATTTTTCTTATAGATCTCTGGAAATGAATTTGAGCGCGAAACGTCACCCACCAAATCTTTGACCTCCATTTCCACCAAGGAGGAATGGATTTCGAAAAGTGTGAAACACCCCTCAAATGAATTTGAACAAAGATCTTTGAAAATAAGTTTGAGGCTGATCGGATGGTAAACAAAAAAGTTACATACAAACGTTTTCGCGATTTTTCCACACTTGCGGGTGGAATTTCCCGAAACCCCGTCTTAACGTGCACCTACATCACATAAGTTAGCTACAGTGAAAATTTCAGCTTCCTAGTTCTTACGGTTTGGGCTGTGCGTTGATCACCAATCAGTCAGTCAGTCAGTCAGTCAGGACAAACAGTTATATATATAGAGATAATTTATTTATAATTTTAAAAGAAGTTGAGACAAGTTCCTAGAATGTTATTTACTAAGTGAAGCCCTATTAAAGGTTTTCATAATATTTTCCTCTTTTTAATTTTCTTTATTTAGTTCGTTCAAGTAAAAAATACACAACAATAAAAGATCTAGTATAGTTTGTGCGAACATTTTCCTTTTATAATAATTCAGCGACTTGATCGCTCAGGCTCTAGACTCATATAACATTAACATATATATATATATATATATATATATATATATATATATATATATATATATATATATGTCATTTAAATGTAAAACTCGTGACACTGACACACATAGAAGGTATTGGCGGCATATTAAATTTGATACCCCCAATTCTTCAGCTGCGCGTTGCATGCCACAAGGAGCGACAATCAGGTTATCGTTGCCACGAGTTGAGTGGCGGTAGCCACTCGCCTGTCGCTGGGGCCACCTTAATGAAAAACTAAATTGTCAATCAGCCGTGAATTGAATGAAATGAAGTGCAAAATTACAATTTCATCCAATTTGCAATTAACTCAATGAGAAGATACAATTTTTTAGTCAATTTTTATTTTTTATTTTCATTTTCAAATTATTCCAATGGAACGCACTTGAAACTGAGTGCGTCGGTGGTGTCGGTGTGTTGAGTGCTGCACACTTTCGCTCTACGCCACAACAACTGCAATAACAACAACAACAGCAACACTTTGCGGTCGCACAGACCGCTGAAAACATGACAGAAACAGCTAAAGGTCTGACGAGGGGCGGGGCAGCCCAAAGAGAGCTGCTGCTGGTGATGACTGGGGACAGACGAACAAATCGAGCGAGTTGCAAGCTGCGGACCGGCCAAGTTTCGCTCGCGCTTCTTGCAACATGGCGTTGCTCGCACCTTGCCCCATACAGCGAGGATCTGGCTGCAAAAGTGCAAGTTTAATTGCATTGGCGAGTAACTAGTTAATGGCTGAAATTGCAAATTGAAATGGTGACAAAGCAATTGAGGTCAAAAACTCCCCGAATAGCCGCAGTAGCAGTGGCAGAGGCACCAGTAATAGCAGCAGCGGCAAGTAGCAGAAGGGGGCGGGCCAGCGCTAATTACAAACGGACATCGCTGCCAATGGGGTCAGTTGGCAGTTGTCTGTAGACCAATGCAACATGGAATCAAATAAAAAAAAAGGAAAGACAACATCAACAACAACAAGAACAGCTGCGAACCGTGTGAAATGTCAAAGTTGCAAAATGGCACTAAAAACATTTACAAATTGATTTTTTGCTGCCGGTCGCAGTTGCGGGCTAAATATATATGTTTTTGCATATGAATGGCGCACAAACCGCAACGGGACTTGATTGCCAATCGCACAGTCACACACACACACACACACGCAGGCAGGCAGACAGACTGTCAGACACACACACAACTAATGCATTCAATAGCACATTTTTCGGGGCCCAATAATATAATGCCCATAATAAAATGGCCATTTGCATGTTCATTTTAGCCAGACCCACAAAAACTCAAATAAATGCAAATAAAAATTGCAGTGTCACGGCAAGTTGTTGTTGTTGTTGTTGTTGCTGTGGGGAAATTAACATTTAACATTTAACATTCGTTGCTTAGTTGACCAACACCCAAAATCGTGTTTTAATGCATTGACAATTTTTATTTCGGCTGCCAACGCTGCGTATACGCAATGCCACAACATTTATTCCCAAATTAATGGGAGCGCTCAACTGCCTCTGGGCGTGGCAGCTAAAATGTACAATTTTTAAATCAATTCCATATATATTTGTTTACTACAGTCCTACTTCCATATAATGCACATTCAACACTCACACTTTGACTTGTATTTATTATTGTATTCTTGAGCTAAATAGAAATTAGTATTTTCAACAAAATTATTTACAAATTTTGAATATATTATTTTATTTTTAAATAATTACTTTTCACTTACAAGTATTTATCACAAACGTTTTAAAGAAAACGTCGATGTTTTTTTTTGTGGTTTATAGTTTTAACTTATTATTGTTTATTCAGGTTCTAGTCAGTTTTTAAATGAAAATATAAATAAAATTTAAATGTCGTTGGACAACATATTTTTTTAATAATAAGCCTTTTTTCGATACCCTTCGCGTTTGTTAGTGGGCTAGTTAGACTGTATTCCCCGGCTTGCTATTAAATACAAATTACTTTGCCAAAAGCGCATATGTTATGGGTAATTGTATAGAATTTAAAACGAGGCCCAGATGACATCGGGCTCAAATGAAGCCACCCACAATTAAGCTGAAGATTAATAACTGACAATTAAACTCGGGCGGCAATCAGGTGGACGGCAACCAAATTGAACAGGCACTCGTATTAACATATTATTTTGTGAAATAAAAGAAAATCGTATGCCATAAAAAATGAAAATCAAACGAAGAACCTGACGCACATTTCAATCAAAAAGAGGTGTGAAAATTATACGAGCTGTGCGCAGAGGAAACGGAAATTGTAGCGCATTCTGATGCAGTTGCGTATGTGAACGTGTGTGTGTGTGTGAGTGTGTGTGAGTGCGTATGTCTGGTGTACATTGCAGGTGCACTCGATGCTGTTGTAAATTGCTCTTGATTTCGATATTTCAATCAACGATGCGCGCAGTTTGTTAAGCTTTTTGCATATTTTATGCAATTTGAGCGAACGGGCTGCGAGCAGCTGGCCACAAGCACAACAACAGCAGCAGCAGTAACAACAACAATATCAACATCATCATTAGATGAGGCGTGTCTCCGCCTTGCTGGCGACATTGAATCATCGATTCAGCAAGTACCTGTTAAGAGCCACAGCCGCATTTTATTTTCGGGCTACATTTCGATTTACAGCTGGCCAAATGCCCAGAACCAGGTTGAGCCAAGAGCTCAGCATTTGTGTTCATCATTCAGTCTCTCTCTCTCTCTTCCTTTCACCCTCTCTCTATCACTCTCTTCAGCTCCATCTCGGTCGGATTGTCTGGCTGTTTGGGCTCTCGATTGTGCATATTTTGAATGCGCGCATTTCGATCACGTGATTGAGATTTTTACATTTAAAACGTGACTGAAATATTTTGCAGCCACTCGTCAGACTCAATGCCTACTCGGCAAGCCGGGCATCCTTTTTGGGGCCCGCCACTTGCAATGGAATTTATTCAATACTGCTTCAATGATGTGCCCTGTGGCCGAGCCGAGTCAGTCGAGTGTAGCCGCCTTTTATTATTATTTTTTTTATGTGCTGTTCTTCCACTTCTGTCCGAGCTCCCGCTACTCATCTACCTCAACCTCTACATCCTCTACCTTTTTCCAATTTCAATCAACAACAAATAGCAAGTGTTAACTAGATTTAAATAATGCATTAGCCAGCACAGTGTGTCCCCAATATGTGCGACAACATTTTCAGTACGGGCGTTTAAATATTTCAGACAACCTCCTGACATTCAATTGGCAGCTGGAAGGGACAACAACTGCCACTGCAACTGCAGCTGCACTTTGCATTTAATTTATGCATTCAATTTATATTCCATTTATGGATATTTTAACGCACAATTAATTAGCAGCCAATTTGTATATTAATGCCATCGAAATGTCTGGTATGTGCTCTTATTTAGCAGCCCTTAATGCAGCAGACATGGAAATTGTTCAGCCAACAGAGCCTACAGCAATTGTTCTTACCAAAGATTCATTCTTCGCTGAATACAATTGTGCAAGAGTCGGAGTGGAGGAGGCTTATGTAAATCCTGGTACCAATTGCCGCTCGGCAGATTATTTGCTCTTACAAAACTAAAAACTATGGATTCTCTTTTCCAGCTCTTGAAGCAGGTTGTTATGGCTACATAAACCTAACTCTGGCCTCAAGCTGTATTAATTTTCTGTCTACACAACGCACACTGGGGCCGGAGACGGAGCACTAATCAAAATGTTCACAGAAGCATTCGGCAAGGAAAAGCTAGTTAATTAAATTAAAAATAAATGTCTAATTAGAAATTAAATAATTTGTCATCAATAAATATTAATTGTGTTTTTAATACTAATAAAGCATCTATTATATGCATAAACAAAAATTCAAGTTTGATAGGAACGTTTAAAGCTAAGAAATCATCCTTCAAATTTTAACAAGATATTCTTCCGTTTAGAAGGCATAATTTAAGTAGGGGGCATCGTAAAGAAATCATATAAATAAATGCTTATAAACGCCAAGTTAGAGTAAGATATATTGATAATCAAAAAAGCTTTTCATACAACAACCTATTTTTAGACCAAATATACCTATGATCTAGAATATATATTCTCTATGGTATCAGATACTCCTCCTAATATGTGTTACACATTGCATGTCAAATGATAATACCCTTTACAAGGCCAAGCTTCGAACCATAAACTCCAATCGGGAAACCAGGCTTAAGCCTGGAATTGATAAATGTTATAATTATATCCAGGTTCTATCCGCAAAATCACCTGAATTTAAATTAAAATATATGCCATGATTTATGAACAATATGTACTTAATATCTTGTCTATCTAGTCCTTGCAAGCACATAGAAGTGGGTTATGCTCGCCAAGAAAAATCAAGTCTTTGTCAAAGAGCAATTTGTTGAACTTATAAAAAGAGATATTTTATTTTATTTTTGCCATTTTTGGTGAATATCAAATTGCAATCATATTAAAAAGGCTTAGCTTAGATAATGACAGTTCTTGCAAATATCAAATTTTCCTCCAATACATAAATTACACAAATATTTCAATGCAACTCACAGCATCTGTGTGTGTGTGTGCGTGACAGACAATCGAAATGTTGTTGCCTTGGCAAACACACAAATTTTGGCAGGCACTTCACTCAGCCAAGTGTGAAAACTGAAAGCCAATAAAAGGCATTTTCAAGAGTTTTAAGTGCATAAAACAACTCGACGCAACGACGAGCCTCATGTGGCAGGCAATTAATTGAAATTGGTTTTATGTGGACAGCTTCAACAGCAACAATAACAGCAACAAGCCGAATAAATGGCATTGCAACATTTTCTTTTTTTTTCATTTTCTTTTTACTTTGCCCAAAAATAAGCAGCATTATTCACATGGCAAACAAGTTGATAAATTTTAACTTGCATTTAAAGTAAAAGTTAAATAAAAAAGTAGTTGAACACGCAAAGGAAGACGCCCCAAATGCGGCACTGTATGCAAATGTTGCAGGCTGTAAATAAAATTTAATGAAATCAGGCAATAAACTTGTAACTTTCTGATTTACAGTGAAGACGATTGCAGCGAGCTTGTTAGCCAAGTATCTCAGTTGGTCTCAGACGAGAGTTTTTATGGTTGGCCAGAGGAGGCGGCTTTGGGCGTGGGGCGGGCGTGGTCTTCTTCAGTGGCTGCGTAATTTCAACATTGGCAATTAAAATTTCGTATGAGTTGCTTGCAATCAGTGCACAAGTTGCCAGTGCGACGCACGCACACACACACTCACACACACACACACACGCACAAACAGACACACATGCGCACATATACACGACAATCTCAGCTGGTGTCTGCATAATTTAAGGCATACATTTAGGCTGCCATCGCTCGACTGCTCAAACCATCCTCAGCGCCTGCTGTGACAACTGTGTGATAAATGCCTGGCACACCAGCAAGAACACACACCACACCACACGACACCACACACACACAAAACTGCTGACAATTCACCAACAATTTTCATAGTCTTCCATGCTTGTTGCAATGATTGCCGTTTTGGATTTGGCTCCGGCAGCAGCCGCTTGATTATGGCTCCGACCCAGACCCAGACGGAGACCCAGGCTTGATCCAGCCCCAGACACAGCCCGTGCTTAAATGCTTGTAGAACTAGTAACAAATGTTTAGACAAAACTTTTCACTTGTTACTTTGCATATCTAACAAAGAGTTTTGACTCTGACGGGTATCAGTTGTGGGCTGCAAGGAAAAACACTTTTTTTTATTGGAATGAAACATGCGTGGTGTGTGTATAAATTAGACATGAACAGGACTAAAGACTAGTTTGTTTTAATAGTTAGACACTTGAGATTGAGAATTACATATTGAGTCCGTACTCGGAGGACTCCTTTACATGGCATAGGCGCGCCGCATCATCAGATCAAAGTACATATCGTTGTCAATCGAGGCGCTGATTGTGGCATAATAGTTGATAAACTCTTCGCGTGTGATCTGTGAGTGTTATATGGTTAATATATGAAGAGAGTTCGAATGGGTTTTCGTGCACAACACCCACCTTGCCATCCAGATTGCCACGTCCACCCTCGAAGTTGTGCAAGAACTGGGTTAAAATCTCATCCTCGCTCATCTCGCCGCTTTGGTACTTGGGATGCTCTTTTACCGAATAGACATTCTTCAGATCGGCTATGGTTATAACACCATCATCGTCCTTGTCCATTTTATCGAATGCCTGATCGATTATGGATATGCGACACTGCGACATCGGCGGCTGTCAAACAAAGTTTTTGCCTTTAACAACTTTTCAACTTCAACGATTTATTTATATCTTTTGATTTGGTTGGGCAAAACTTACTCGCAGCTTGAGCAAAAACTCCGTCATGTTTATGGAGCCGCTGCCATCCTCATCGAAGCTAATTGGAAAAGAAGACATTAGTTTGGCAGCCCATTTCAGCTGATTGGCTGGAGCTTACGTATTGAACATCTGCCTGATCTCATCATCTGTCACATCCAGGCCAATGTCCCGAATGCCCGTGATGAACTCCTCCTCGTTCAGCGCCTTGCTGCCATCATCGTCCATGGCGCGAAATACCCTAATTAAATAATTGAACATTAAACAGGTGGTGGTATAATTTTCCAAACTCCTCTATAAAAACTCACCTGCCCAGGCCCAAAATGCCTGTTGCGCCGCGGCTCAAGCAGAGCAAACGCAACTTGGTAATGGGATCCTTGTCGGCGCCATCTGTTAGTTCCCTTAGCGATTTGTTAGCCAAATTGGCTTCCAGCGTGTACAGGTCTCCATTTGAGGGCTGTAAGCAAAGTAGACCAATCAATATTTAAACCATTCACATATTTCCAATAGCACTGTGCAACAAAATTGAGCTGCCTTTGGTTTATTGTGCTTTAATTAAAAACTTTAAAACGGGCGACCGGGCTCGAGTCGCAGGCTAAGACGAACGCTAAAATACTAATAATTATGGATAGATAATAAGGGATAAAATATAAATTATTCTTTAGCCACGCCAAAGATAAAATACCCTTAGAGAGAAAAATTGTGAAGATTGTAATTGCTGTGTTTCGTCAAGATATTGTTAAAGAAAGAAAAGTTTTCCATAGAAAAACTCATTTTTCGACTCATTCTGGTTTAAGAGCTGTGTAATATATATGATTAGATTTTGTTCACATGTAAGAACCATCATAAAATTCGAATACGTCAAATTTGGTCAAATAAAATGATTTTCTGGCATAAACTGAATATCAGATCGATCGCACATATGACAGTTACATGATATAGTGTGACGATCCGGCCGCTTCCAACATGTTCACTATCTGCAAAAGGAACACTAAGGGACTATTCTATATAGACACAGACAGACGGACAGTCACGCATAGCTTTATCGGCTCAGCTGTTGATGCTGATCAAGAATATATATGCTTTACGAGGTCGAAGATGTTTCTTTGTGTGCGTTACACATTTCATAACAACGTTAACATAAATTAAATTAAAATTTAAAAAAAATTACACAAATATTTTATACATTTATTTGAGGGTTTTCCAGCTTTACACGTTTTTATGTAGTTTGTAATTATTTTTCTTTTTTGTGTAAAATCTAATGGCTTAAAAGTTGCTTTGGTTAGCTTAGTTGGGATAATTAAAAGCCCCATCAAGAGTTTAGTGTTTATATTTTTCGCACTCAATTATAAATAAAACTCACTTGTGAAACCCGCATGATATTTCAGCATTATTTTCGGACCAACAATTAAATGACTAATCGGAAATCCAACGCGTTTCTTATAATTTAAGTGAATGCATAAGTAAAATTGTACAACAAAAATCAACAGGAGTGATGTGCGATTGGGGAGTGGAGACTGGGAAGTGCGAAGTGGGCAGTGTGGTCTGGTATAAGGGCGAAAAACTTGACGCACTCTCGCATGAATCATCGAACAGCCTCAGCTGATCTCGTGCTGTTCGTCGGATTTAACTCTGTTCCTGCTTTCAACAAAATTGTTTTCATTTCTGTGAAAGCACTTGCAGTGCAATTTGTTTAATTGAAGCCCAAGGTGAAGGTCGTGCGGCTGGGCTTAGCCACACAAATGCAGCCCACACACAAAATAGGAAAAAATAAAAATACCAAAGGCAAGAGGGAAAAATTCACGAATAAAATGAAAAGCAACTTACATCCATTGCAGCAGCAAGTTTTTCTATAGCTCTTTTCACTTATTTTCAGCGAGTGTTTACAAAAATTTGCCTTTTCCCAGCAAGTTTTTCTTCGACTCTCAAGCGAATGGATAGCTCCAAGATACTTGTTACTTTAGCGGCTTTGAAATGCAAACTGAATGCGAGACAAAAAAAATAAATAAAAAAGTAAAGCGGCGGCAATGAATAAGCAGCTAAGCGCCCGTAGCGAGAGAGAGAGGGAGAGAGTGAGAGAGAGCCAGTGAAAAAGAGAAGAGCGAGCGGGCAAGCGAGTGGAATGAATGAAATGTGGACTGTGGGGCTCAAAACTAGTTACTTACTTACAAACATTTATAGTCATGTGGAGCAGACAGTGGGCCGCAATAGACAGTGGCCCAGTCGGACTGATTCATACATTTTGCCAATTGCATGCGCTCTCTCGCTCACACGCCTGCCTCCCTAACACACTCGCTCCCTCTCACCCGCTCTCGCTGTGGCCACCTGTTCTGGAAAACATTTTATTTCAATTAAAGTTGCGGGCTTCGCCTCGTCAGGTAGTTAATATTGTGCTCTGCTCTGGCAAATGTTTGCCCGGGACAAACATGTGACGAGGCTGAAGCAAGAGAAACACAAATGAATACAACACCTGCCTCAGCAGATAAATTGTTATAGATAAGCGAGACAAGCAAACGATAAAAAAAATAACAGGGTATATAAACAACACCTAAGAGTATGCAATCACACTGTAGCTAAAACGCAATGTCAAAAAGGCTGCAATAACTTTTTAAGCACTCGCATAGGGTATCTATCATTAGTAAGGCAGGCAATGTGCGGGACTCTATAAAGGGCTAAAAGCTAATGTTAAGGTAATACAGCTACTTAAGTTGATCTGTTACTATGTCTAACTCTTTGCAGGCAAAAAATAATCGGATGTTTTAATGAAACCTTTTTCGCAAGCAGGCGGACTTAAATATTACTTTAGAAAAGGGAAAAAAAATATCATTAGATAAACAATAGTATTTAATAGTATTATTTTTTAAATTATTTAATAATCTTTGTAAGCCACTTGACAGAATTGTTTGAAACATCTTCAAGTTTTTCAGCTATAAAGAAATTTTAATCAATCTTAACAAATACTTTCTAATGCCATTTTAATGTTTTTTTTTTAGACATTCGTCAATTGTATGTAATATTTAGTGCTGATCTTTTAAAAATAAACCCATTTATTTAAATGACTTTATTCCAAATATGGCAAAGTTATGTATAAATAAATCTCAATATAAATAGATTCAGTTTTGCCTCTAATAATCTTTCAAGGTATCCCATTTGTTAAGTGTTTTCTAAACGCAAATTGTTTTGAGTATATAACATACATATGTAATGTTGCCAAAAAAGTTGGTTTAGGTTGACTTTAGGCCCACAGATCTTATAGAATTGCGTTTACGTAAATGTTACATGGAAACCTTCTCTATAGGGGATTCATTGTTCGGCTTGCAGCTATTTGCTTTTTCCCAGTATGATTTAATCTGGTCACAATAGCATATGGCGACATGATAAGATACGAATATCAAGTGCTGGTTCACAATTCTATTTGACTTGGATAAAATATATGATACTAGCGGGTGTAACCCGGCCTTGCCCGTGGCACGTATGTTATAAAATCAATGTTCTCAAACAAATTTGAAATGATTTTGAAACTGATCGGACGGTAAACAAATAACTTTCATACAAACGTTTTCCGCCAATTTACCACTGTTGCGAGTGGAATTTCCTAATTCGCTGAAATACGTATACATTAAGTTCTTATGGAGAGCTTTGAAAATAAGTTTGAAGCAAATCGGACACAACTTAAAACTTCCCACAAAAAATCTTTGAGTCGCATTCCACCCGAGAAAGTTTGGATTCTGCGAAAAGTGTGAAACACGTCTCAAATGATTTTTCTTATAGATCTCTGGAAACGAATTTGAGCGCGAAACGTCACCCACCAAATCTTTGACCTCCATTTCCACCAAGGAGGAACGGATTTTTCGAAAAGTGTGAAACACCCCTCAAATAAATTTGAACAAAGATCTTTGAAAATAAGTTTGAGGCAAATCGGATCGTAAACAAAAAACTTTCATACAACCGTTTTCCGCCAATTTACCACTGTTGCGGGTGGAATTTTCCAAATCGCTGAAATACGTATTTATTAAGTTCTTATGCAGAGCTTTGAAAATAAGTTTGAAGCAAATCGGACACAACTTAAAACTTCCCACAAAAAATCTTTGAGTCGCATTCCACCCGAGAAAGTTTGGATTCTGCGAAAAGTGTGAAACACGTCTAAAATGATTTTTCTTATAGATGTTCAAATGAATTTGAACAAAGACCTTTGAAAATTAGTGTGGGGCCGATCGGATGGTAAACAAAAAAGTTACATACAAACGTTTTTCGCGATTTCTCCACACTTGCTGGTGGAATTTTCCGAAACCCCGTCTTAAAAATTTCAGCTTCCTAGCTCTTACGGTTTGGGCTGTGCGTTGATCACCAATCAGTCAGTCAGTCAGTCAGTCAGTCAGTCAGGACAAACAGTTATATATATAGAGATGATATTCTTTGAACTGGAATTATAAATTACGCGGACTTCAGTGAAATGATAGCACAGAACTTTTAATATTGCCCTTGGGTCTCATCGAAGTGAAAATTTAATTCAACTAAATCTTTTTACATGTTCCAATTTTGTTTTGGAAATTAAAACAATGAAAATATATAATTTATATTAGCAATATAAAAATATATAATTGTTATTGCATTTGACAGTCGTTTTTATTGGACTGACAGTGTTATTATATTTTGTACGTCTAATCAAATATCAGAGGGCAAAGTAATTTGCCAAATTACATGCCATTGCAGTTCCTCTAGGGTGCTTTGTGTGTGTGTGTGTGTGTCTGTGTGTGTGCGGGGTGTGTGCGTGCAACTGGTTAATTGAATGGCGGATTGGAATGCTCTGGCATGTCCTTTGCCCATTAAGCTGACAATGGAGCAGAGGTGCAATGGGGCAGTGCTGCAGGTAAGCCGAGTGCAATGTCATGTTGTTGCTCTAATTAACGTTTAGAGACTGAACTGAAAAGTAGGTTTCGCTGATATCAATCTACTAAAATAATACGTTCATTATGATTATCCGTTGAACTAGGAGAGACGCGAGTGTATGTTTTATAATAGCACATTGTTAATAAATTATTTAGCTGGCCAATCGGCATCACCTTGTGTCTGCGTCGCCAACTCGACTTGCGCACGGCCTCAAAGAACATGACTGACCGCAAATTGAAAGCAAACTGAGCCCAAAACCTTGGCAATTGGCCCTTGGCTCATATTTAGGGCAGGTGGTTGAAGCAACCAGGCAACTGGCCACAACACAAAATGCGGCCAATGACCGACTCAAAATATTGTCACAACTATTTAATTACGGCAATCAATAAAATTAAAGACAAAAAATCTCTTTCAAATGTTTGTATTGCAAGTTGGCATTGTCTAGTCGAGTCGTCTCTTGGCTAAGGGATACCCTCTTAGCAGATTGTCATATCCATTGTCTTATTATTATGAAGCAGCTAGCAAGTTAGCGTTGTGTAGTCGAAATAAATAATTAATTACAAATATTTGATTTCTAATTATAGATATAAATGTTAATAGAGGGTTTTATTCAGTAAATTCAGTAATCAGTTCTTAAGTTCCCTGCAATAGTTTTGCACTTTTATAAATAGAAGTATATAGTTTTATAAATTTATATGTATACTAGCGGGTATAACCCGGCCTTGCCCGTATGTTAAAATATCAATGTTCTCAAACAAATTTGAAATGATTTTGAAACTGTTCGGACGGTAAACAAATAACTTTCATACAAACGTTTTCCGCCAATTTACCACTGTTGCGAGTGGAATTTTCCAAATCGCTGAAACACGTACATTATTACATTCTTAAGTAGAGCTTTGAAAATAAGTTTTTAAGCAAATCGGACACAATTTAAAACTTCGCCCAAAAAATCTCTAAATCGCATTCCCCCCGAAAAAGTTTGGATTCTGCATAAAGTGTGAAACACGTCTCAAATGATTTTTCTTATAGATCTTTGAAAACGAATTTGAACGCGAAACGTCACCCACCAAATTTTTGACCTCCATTTCCACCAAGGAGGAATGGATTTTTCGAAAAGTGTGAAACACCCCTTAAATGAATTTGAACAAAGATCTTTGAAAATAAGTGTGGGGCCGATCGGGTGGCAAACACAAAACTTTCATACAACCGTTTTCCGCCAATTTACCACTGTTGCGAGTGGAATTTCCCAATTCGCTGAAATACGTATACATTAAGTTCTTATGTAGAGCTTTGAAAATAAGTTTAAAGCAAATCGGACACAATTTAAAACTTCGTACAAAAAATCTTTGAGTCGCATTCTCCCCGAAGAAGTTTGAATTCTGCGAAAAGTGTGAAACACGTATCAAATGATTTTTCTTATAGATCTCTCGTAATGAATTTGAGCGCGAAACGTCACCCACAAAATTGTTGACCTCCATTTCCACCAAGGAGGAACGGATTATCCTAAAAGTGTGAAACACCCCTCAAATGAATTTGAACAAAGATCATTGAAAATAAGTTTGAGGCCGATCGGATGGTAAACAAAAAAGTTACATACAAACGTTTTTCGCGATTTTTCCACACTTGCGGGTGGAATTTCCCGAAACCCCGTCTTAACGTGCACCTACATCACATAATGTAACTACAGTGAAAATTTCAGCTTCCTAGCTCTTACGGTTTGGGCTGGGCGTTGATCACCAATCAGTCAGTCAGTCAGTCAGTCAGTCAATCAGTCAGGACAAACAGTTATATATATAGAGATAAAACTCTATAGATGATATGAATATGATGGCAAACGTTTATATATAAGTATAAAAAAAAACAATTCGTATAAAAAATATTCAGTCAGATGCAGACTCTGTTATAACCTCAAGAACAAATTTATTTAAAATAAGTAAAAACAGACATACAAATATCAAATGGATTTATTTTTAAGGGACCAAGACCTTCTGGCAACTAAAGAATCACGATACAGCATTGAATCCCAGTCTTATGCTAATATCTAAGCTACTGCTAGTAAAGTGAAGCAATCAAATCTTCCAACTATTTTCTATACCAGTATCAAGAAGAATCATTAATAATATAATGTTTTAAACAAGTACTCATAGTTAACATATAGTGGAAGAAGTTGCCTTCGTCCAGCCAATTAAATTATCCGGAATATGACTATTCCCATATCCAGCAATTTTATGTCTAAAGAGTTTTTATCCAACTTTTGTTATTTACATATTTTGCCCGACAAGTTGCATGCAAATTTAAAGGTAGTTTTAAGTTTTCCAAAATGCCAGATTTTAATATACAAAACTTAAGACTGAAAGCGGATTATTTGGAACTCTTAGGGCAGCTGGATTACCGAGAATCTGTGAAACATTCAAGCCCAGCTTTCACTAAGCTGCACAGGTGTGTGTCTGTGTAAGTGTAAGCCCTTAGTCCATGTGCAAATCTTTTAGTCCGGCAGGCAAATGTGACGTGTCCCTTTGAGCGTGTTGACATTGTCGTCGCATCAACTGAACCTGAACTCAATCAGTGAATCAATTCACAATTCGCTGATCAAAAGGAAACAATCATACGCATTTGAAGTGTCAGAAATTGCCGAAAACGAGGCAGGGCAGCAGGACAGACAAAGACGCAGCGGGGCTAGCGAGAGAGACAGAGACAGAGAAAGAGAGAGAGAGAGAGAGAGAGAGAGAGAGAGGAAGAGAGATGCAGAGGCAAAGACAGCCAAGAGGACCCTTTCGTCCTTTGCTGCTGCGTTGACACATGCAAGAGCTCGAGTGAATGTGTGAGCCTGTGTGTGTGCGTGTGGGAGTTTCTGTGTGCTTGTTTGTGTGTTAATGCCTTGCATGTATTTTCTTTTTAATCAATTTATATGCAAATAAGTGAAATGCTTAACTGAATTTTAAGCTGCCTCGCAACCAGAGCACCCAAATCCCAACTGCCGCCCCTGCCCCGCAATTCGCCCAAGCAGCGCCCGCTGCTGTCTGCAGCCTTTTGGCAGTTGGCTTGATTGAAAACGTTAAACGCATTGATTAACGAGAGGACGAAAGAAGAGCCAACTAAAGAGCGTTTAATTGAACTGCTTTTTATTAAATTCCTTTGCCCGGGCGTCTGATTGCAGAAACCACAGCAGCAAAAACAAGTGGCCAAAAGCAGCTCGTCTTGGTTAGCATTCACGCTTTAAAATACCTACTACAAATATTTACTTGGGCCACACTTGAACGGAGACCTCTTGTCTAACTCGTTTAGCTAATATGCCCATCAAGGCAACAACATACATATAACCAAATCATTTCAGGGCTGTAACCACTTGGCTATTTGCATTTGGAGTTATTTTGGCCAGTCAATTCGCACCCAGATGGCACCTTCGTCACGCCCAAGAGCATGAGAGAGGGAGAGAAAGAGGGAAAGTGTTTCCTTTGTCTGAGGCGCAAATTGATAGAATCAACTTGAGAACTTCATTTCATTAGAGTAAACATTAATCACATTAACCTTTGGACTCGCAGCGAATGAGCTGCGAAAATTAACCCTAAAATGCCACAACCCTTGACCCAGCCTCTTGGCAACATTAGTGCTGTTGTTATATAAGTTAAATAAGAAAATCTGCTTGTGCGTCACACACACACCCACACACACACACACACACGCACGCACACAACCTTTTAAGCACAAAGGCAGAAGTCAGCCAAGAAAATGTCAACGAGCTAATACAAAGTCTCAGTCTAAGTAAGTGTGTGTGCTTGTTTGTGTGTGTCGCCCGCAGGTCAACCCGCATAAAAGTTTTTACTTAATTTAAGTTGTGCCCACCTCACCCTGCGCAACCCTCAAAAAAGAATTTATTATGTTGCAAATTTCATAAAATGTGAAATACATTTTCAAACGAAACATCTGCATATTTCAATTTCGAGCAGATTTGCATAAATTGTATGTGTATCTCTGGGTGTGTGTTTGTGTATGTGTCTATCTAGCGGCGAGACTTATTCATGAAAAGGGTTTTCCGTTTTTTGGACAAGCTCTCTCTCTTTCACTGACAGCTGCTGCCTCTGTCGCTGATTGTGATTCTGATTAGTTTGGCCTTTTGATAACGTTGGCGGCAACTACAAAAATTATTAAAACTGACATCTGCCCGAATGATAGCTACGTGTGCGGGCAGCTGACCACACCCACACGCACACCCACAACAACAACAACAACAGCGAAAAGCACAACAATTGTAAGCCAAGGAATATGTTTGGCAAATAAATCTGAAAGTTTTTTCATTAGTTCGCCGTTCGACTGATTTGGCAATTAAGTGGCCAAAGTTGTATGCAAAAAGTTGATGCCAGTTGTATTGGTAAATATATAAATATATATATTTATATACTTCTATATATCCACGATAGTTATTTTTGTGAATGTGGGGTGTGTGAGCGCGTTATTACACCTGCTGGGTATTGGCAAAAGGTTTGCCACTTCGAGCGTAGTCGAACTTTTCAAATTAAGCGCAGATTTTAGCGAAAAACTTACAGGCCCCTCACCTGGCAACGGCTGCCAATCCCCCTGCCTCACCAGCCCCCCTGCTAGGCCCTTTCTTTGGCTCACTTGCTCTATTTCGTAGTTTACTTAGTAACTAAATCACGTTTCCTATTAAAGCTTAAGAGCTCATTAACGCCAGGTTTGAGAATTATCATAAAACGAGTCAAAAAGCCAACGAAGCTTTAGTCGCAGCCGTCGTTTTGTCGGCCGCATTTTCAGCTGTTGATACACCTGTACACCTGTACACACACACACTCTCAGACACATCAGTCGCCATTGAAAGTCAATCCAGAAATGCGAACGAGGCGACACTCATGAGTTCGAGTTCGAGTCGCGTAGTCCGGAATCTGAGTTCGAGTTTGATTTTGATTTTGATGTGAGTTGTGCTTTTTGGCAACGCCAATCAACACACACATCAAACGCACTCTCGCTCACACACGCACACATATCATCACACGTTGCCATAAAAATGTAAAAGGGAAATAATATAAAAATAAAAAGTTTTTCGCACTTCACGTGTCAAATCCTTTTTAATGAGTTTTTCGGGCGCATCAAAAAGTTTGCCATTTCTTGAACACTTTACTGCTGTATGTAGCCCCGCCTACTCGCATTTCTGCCTCCTTGCCTCCTTGCCACCCTGCCATCCTGCCACCGCCTGCTGCATGTTGCTGTCGCTGCCTCGCCGTTTTCCTTTTCCTTTTTTTTAGGTGAGTGTTACTGGAACTTTTTTATTTGATGCTCGCGCAAGAAGCTGCACATTGGCCTTGAAGACGATAACTGTGTTCCACAAGCGAATATCGCTGGCAATTCGCCAGCTAATTGAACAGCCCACAATAATTTTATTTTAAAACAAAAACAAACACCTTCCATATAAAAAACTACGTAACGCGACTGGGAAACCATCCAAATCGTCTGGCTAGGCGCCTTCTAAAGAGGCGTAGAATTAGAGGAGTCCGAATGCGGGGGAGATTGCGGAGATTTCATCCAATCGATCTCTCACATCGGTTTATATAAACACCCTACCCATGTAAATTTTTTATGTTAGACTTTACATACAATAAGTTGTATTGTAAATATTCATATAAATTTAATATAAGTTGTTTCAAAAATAACAGTAAAATTTAAATAAATCAAACAAAAATGTAAAAAAAATGTATTCAAAAACTATCTGTATATAAAATTCACATATATAAATAAATTTATCTCCAACACGAAGATTAAACACACTTACGGATATTTAGTTTGCAGTAGCTGCTCAGATCTTTAAAGATAGAATACTCTTCTATACAAAAACCACAAAATAAGAGCTCGAGAATGTTAAGTTTTGGTTCAAGATTTCTTTGAAAAATAAAAAACTAATTCATAATACTTTTAAACCCATTAACTGATTTCGTGGGACAGCACGATATATGGGTCCGATTAACATGTGTAGAAGGGTGTAATAGCTAAAGTCGACCTCCAGCTGCTAAGCTTAATTTATAAATATTTCACTAAATTTTACATTATTGTAATTAGTATATTACATTAATTATGGTTGTTTTTCTTTTTCAAAACCACCTCATTAAAGGCTTGGAGATTTCAAGGCGTTTACGTGTTGTGGAACACGGCACACGCTCACGTTGAAGTCATCTGGAGAATTTGGGACTTAATTGCTTTCTCAACTGATAGCCAGCTGCTTATCGAAGTGAGATCGAAGCAAATCATAGACCTACCAACTGGTTGCTTTTGGATTCACAGGCACACTCACTCACACACACACTCGTACTTATTCATAACTGATGTGGCACAATTAAAGCCATTGGCAACACGTCCGTGTGGAGCTGCAAAGTGTTGACCATATTGTTGGCTGCTGCGGGTGCGGGTGCGGATGTGGATGCGGGTGTGGGTGTGAATGCGGATGCTGGCTTGGCCAGTGGCAATGGTGGCAGCCAGCTGCCAGCAGCCTGTCCACGTTCGTCATGGCATCAAAATGCGTGCGTGCCTGCAGTGTCCCAACTGCTGGCTGGTGGTCGCAGCCTGGCTGGTTGGCTGGCTGACTGTCGACTCCATGTCCATGTCCATGCAGACCGTCACGCAGCAACGTTTGAAGTCAATTTAAAATGAGCAGCCGAGCGTGCAGTCATGAGATGCGCAGCTCGAATGCTGCTCCTCGTGCAGCAGTTGCAACTCCCACCCTCTTACCATCCATCGTCGGCACATTGTGAAACTTATCGTTATTGTTGTTATGGATGGTTGTGGCTTGCTTCATGATTTAACAGTTGGCCAGTTGGCTTTATGAACATTGCTAATTTAATCGGCTTTGGGCCGCTCTCGAGCGCCAGCCCTTGGCAATATCTAATTTCGACTTGTTTAATTGATCTTGCCCACCAATTTGACTGCAGTTGGAACTTCAATTCTCCAGAGTAGCTGCTGCTATCGATGTGGTGTGCCTGACTGAAATGTGAATCTAATTACTGGCCACACAATGAAATGTCGCACATTCCACACTCTGTCTTTCCCCTCTGTCTCTTGCTGTCAACTGTGCTGTTTCTCTCTATCTCTCGCACCCCCAACCCCCTCCCTATCACTCACACTCGCAGTGGCAACTTTTCTTTGGTTGCCCTGGATATCTGCAAATGCAACTGCAACTGTCGCTGCCACAAAACTGTCAAAATTAGCTCAAAAGCTGCCGCCTGCTGAGGTAGCTGGCAAACTTTTTGCTGGGCATTGAAGTGCCTCTGTGTCCGGACAACGACAACAACCGTCCCCACCCTCACCCCTCCCTCCATCATATGTCCCTGCCCAACATGCTCACAAGTTATATTCTGCACGTTGTCGTTGATGTTATCGCTGCCAGCACCCTGTTCTAGCCCGCCCCCCCTGTAAGCTCTAAAGTTGCATCACTTTTGTGTTGTAACATACAAATTAATTGAATTTTAAGCAACTTTTGCCTGGGCAACGCAAATAGTTGCTGAATTCTTATAATAACATGAAATACAGCCCAACTGCTCAATCACAAAAATCAGATACCCTAACTGTAGCTTCAATGGGAGCTTAGCAGATGTAACTCGTAAAAATAATAAATAGTTTGTATACTTGGAGAAAAAGAACAATTTTAATATATATTTTTCCACTCGGTTCTGGTCTCTATTGATCTGGCCGTTACAAATGAATACAAGTGCTGGCATGCCACTAAAGAAGCTTGACTCTATTCACACATGTAAGTTGCATAGCTCACACTTAAACTCAAATACCCTTTGCTAGGGCAAAAAGTACGAAAATTTACAAACAAAACCGACAGATAAAATGACATTTTGTTGCCTCATCTCTGGCAACATTACCGAAAATAAAACTAAATGAAACTGAAAATTAAATTTCCAAGGTATTACAAAATTTTAAATACTCTACATAAAAAGCCGCCAAATCCAAAATTTAAGAAATAACATTTACAACAAATGCTTAAAGGTAAATAAAAATTTAATGAAATAATAGTTAAAGAAAATGTTAATTATATGTAATTAATTATTATTAACTGAATACAAATATTTATGGGAAGGTTTTTTTGTATACTTATTTGTATATGTAATATACAGTTCTTTGGCTTATTATATTTTTTGTGCTCAGCGATACCAGATATGTATGAGTTGCCTTATGGGCAGGGTAATCAAATGGTTGCACTCTGACGACCACATAAATTGGTTGCCATGGTTATATTAGTGCGCAGCATAGTCGTTGGCGTCATGTACCGGACAGAAGCGCTGGGACATCATTAGTCCTTTAATTGCCATAAATAACCGCAGCCAACACATTCGCACATACACCCACACAGACCCACACACGGCCACGCCTAGTGGTTGTTAGCGAAAGGCGCACCACAGAAAAGTTGTTAACGTTATTTTTGCAACTTTTCGCACAGCAGCAATTCCCGCGTGCATCATACAGTGATCCCTCTATGTGCACGTACGTGTGTGGCTAGTGTGTATGTGTGTGTGTATATTTTACAGTTAGTCTAGCATCATGTTGAGCACACTGTCAAGCCGGGGCCACTGGAGAAGAGGCATCAGCACAGGACAGCGCAGGCACTTTGGCTATTGGCAATGCCTCACTCACAGTTGATGCCCCAAGCCAATTTCTATTGTCAACTGGCTGCAGCTGCGGGCTGTGTCCACATTTTGCGCCTGGCCTCAGATGCACTTACAAATCAGTCAGCATATGCCCAAAAATGTACTTTTATATAGGCTCTGCCTACATTTAACTGTGCAAATTCTTGCGGTCATTTTCGGGTCCTTATTGTAGAGTATGCCAGGATCCAGTTACTGTCGAGTGGCAGTTGGCTTAGGTCCAGTGCATTGCTGGCCCTCTTGACAATTTGTTGGTTGACCAAAAGGTCTCAAATTCTGTGCATTTGCTTCACATTTTTGTCCTGATTTTTGTTCATTTGCAATGCATCGCATTTCTGTTGTGTCAAAGACAATAAATGGACTTGGCAGGCCTTTAAGTTAGGCCCAGCAGGCATTTCTCTGAAACAAAATATCTTTGACACACAGTTTCCATTTACTTTGATATTGACAAGATAAATTACACAAGTAAGAATGTTTCGTAGAACAATACAAGCAAGTCAGTGTGCCCGACTAGCAGATACCCTGACTAACCGCCAAGTTGCCGTTACAAACATTCTCGCTTCCTTCCATACTTTCTAACATACACGAAAACACACACAAACACACACACAAGCACGTGCCTCGCCAGGTGCGCTTCTTCTTATCTTAGCTCCTCAATATGGGAAATTCGTTTTTGAATAGATTCGGTATTTAGAGTCCGATCGTTAAAAAAAAAACAAACAAGAGTATCTATAGTAATTCTCCATTTTGCAATTTTATAAGAAATGTTGGGAGGTATGCGAAAAGTGAAATATTAGTAGTCTGCATATATTAATCGACAGCCTACATACCATGTTTGATGTATGTAGGTCCTATATTATTTTAGTTATGCCGAAATAATAATATATTATAATAATAATATTATATTACTATCTCCTTACAATCTCCTATAAGTATGCATGCCCCAGACGAATTAAATATTTCTGTAGCTACAGGGTATTAGGAACCGCCTTCTTGTAACCATGTTTGATATATAGTTGAAGGACATGTCTTGATTGTACTTACTTACTGAGAGCCATGCATGGAATGCATTCACGCACACGCACGCACTTGCACTCACACACACATATAAGATATTTAAGTGTGAGTACTTATGCATTTGCTTCAAATTGAATAGGTAATGGGTTTTGCAGTCAAACAGCAGCCATTCGCCCATTTGCATTTGCAACAGCTGTCCCCGCGCCCCCTGCCGTCAAGCAGATATACAAGTTGCCCCCAGTTTACACTGGCGTACGTGGCGCGAACACAGGGCTTAGTGCACTCTATGCATGTGTGTGTATGTGTGTGTCTGTTGATGTTTGACTATTAGATCATGGGTAAGTACAAAAGGCTCGATGCGTGTTTGCCTGGCGCACACAAGTCGATTTAATTAACTTTTAGACGATCGCAGCGAGCAGCTGGCAAAAGCTGACGGCATGCTGCGTGGGATTTGATTGGCAACTGTCAATCATCTAAGTGGAAAAAAATACAAATCAAAGGGATTGTCAGCTTAAAGAGACAGCTTAACAGCAGCACAAATTTGTATGAGCAAGCAAAACAGGGCATATTGGGTTTGTTTTACACTTTTTTTGTAACCAAATGTACAATGTTTTTTTTATGTTTTTTTTCTATTTCTCCTGAATTTAAATAGATTTGTGACATGGTAAAATACATTAAAAATCTAAGACTAAATACATTGGTAGAGGTGGAAGCGGTAAGCTACGTGTCCAAGCCTGTCCCCAAAAGAACGACAAAGAAAGGCTCGATGAAGTCCGAAAAGACATGATAAAGCCAGAGCAATAGTTAGGTTAAATATTAGCCCATATCTGAAAATCGCAGCTCGTATCATTCCCATTCGAACTATCCATATAAAGACTGAAAAGGAACGTCTCATAAAACAAAAATTAAAAAAACTCAAGAAACTTTTTGTCTCAAAAAATAATACAGAGAAAAGTGTAGTATATTTTTTGGGCTTAATGCCGAAACAGGCCGGGACCGCCTGCACTTTTTAAAAAATTGTCCGTACGGGCCTAGTCTTTTTTCCACTGCATGTTTCATGCTCGTGCCGTCATGAATCTCGAAAAATAACGCCGTGCTCATCTCCAGTATCGAGTTATAATAGCATGGCCTGTTCGAAGCGCTTTTCAGCTGTTTTTGTCTCAAGAGCAGGATATCTTGCAGTCGGGAGCTATTGTTCGACATTCGACACAGTGTAATCTGCTGTCTGAAGCTGTTCTCGCATTTGGAACAGGGTATCTCGCAGTCACTAACTACCAACAGGCTGGACTCAGTTGTTTGTTTTTTCAACAAAAGCTCAAATTATTAACAATCACAATAGAGTGGATGCATTTGCAATAAGCTCGACATTGAATGCCAGCTGCAATTGCAATTACAAATGGAGTTGGAGTCAGGGTTGAAGCAGCTGTTGCTGTTATTTTTATTGTTGTTGTGGGATTGGCTCTTGATGCGAGGTTAGTTAGAAAAGTTGGGGTCACAGCTGCTGTGGAAGAACGTTCGGATAGGGCATAGGGCAGTGAAGGTCTGTTTAGCCAATGTGCAATGCATTCGAGCGCATGAAATTTACGCTCAGACGCATCCAGTGGGTGAATGAATTTAAAACTGACTGACTGACTGTCTGACTGCCTGACTGACAGCCAGACATTGTTGCTAGCTTACAGCTAGACAATGGGACAAGAGAAGCGGCCAAAACGACCAAAGCGACCAAAGCGGCCAAAGCAGCTGCTTGAATGCAAGTCAGGACATAAATGCAAATAAATACATATTGTGAGCCGGATCACAGCCTGAATCCGGTATCCTCCGTCATGGATTTGTCGCTGTCAGAGCAGAGCCCTATTTGAAGCTGGAGCAAAAAGAATCGCTTAAGGAATCTCGTGTTCAGTCCTTTGGAGTCTCCTTCGAGTCGTTGCTCCAATGAATGCTAATTACACGCGCATTTGCCTTGTTAATTATCAATTCAGTTTGGCTGCCGTTGGCATCGTTGTCGTCCTCATAAAATACCAGCGTTGAGAACATTAAAAAATTGTTTGCTGCTTTTGAATTTCAATTGAAGCTGTGCGCAGCGGGTGCTATTGGGGGCAACTGCTGTGTGCGGATGTGGGGGCACAGCTCCTCAACTTGTACTTGTATAAAATGTAATATATATACATATATATATATATATATACATATATATATATATATATATATGTGTGTATACAATTTTAAATGTATGTATTTTTGTGTGTGTTTTGCATAAATTAATATGCAAATCACAAACTGTTTCATTAATAAACATTGCGAGCGAATAAAATGCGCGGCTTATGCTTGCCCATAAAAGCGGGCTGGCGTGTGTAGGGCTTAGGGGGCGTGGCACATACACTGGTAACGGCCAGAAATCGCCTTGGCTTCTTTGCCTACACTATACAAATTTTTGAATGTCATTTCCTTAAAGGCAATTTCTATGCAGCAGCTATATATATAAATAAATATATATGTATTTGAACAATTAGTTAATGTTGGGAAACTATGGACCTAGAGGGAGGGTGGGGAGAAAGAGAAAAAGAGGGTATGAAAGAAAATGAAAGAGTAACAGAAAGAGAGAGAGAGAAGCATTGCTATTAAGGCTCTAAAATAATCACAATGACACAAACACCTTAAATGATTTTTAAACAAAAAACACTTCGATGTCTTTTCTGTGCAAAGCACTGCGAAAGTAGCTTTAACAAGAAGATCAAATACCCTTTCAGAGTTTTGGCTAACGGCGTCGTAGATATGGCAGGAGAACAGGGAAGCTCAAAATTTCTGAGCTTGAACAAGTTTTCTTGATAAATGAAATATTTGTTCATGCAACAGTTACATGATATACTCGTACGATCCGATCCGACTCAGCTGTTGAAACGGAGCCGGAAGGCATACACTTATAAGATCTAAGATACTTGCTTCGGTGCGTAGAAATTTGGTATAATTATAGTAACACATTTTCAGAGGTTTTTAGCTACAAGATATCCAACTATTAAATAGCTAAAGGTAGCCAACAACTTATCTTTTCTATATATAATATCATATATTTATGTAAATAATATGTATATAATATTTTCTTTTGATTCGCTTAGGATTTTTTCAATAGTTTAAAATTAATTTCTATTTAAATTAATTAATGCACCTTTAAAAAAGTAGACGAGAAGTGTCAGGCTTTACAATGCAACCTTTTCATTTCTTAAAAACACTTGCCTTTATACCCAAGATGCTCCGAGCTGAAAGCATATATTTTTGTTGCAGCAAGCTTCAAATTATAATGAAAATCTAATACGCATAGCTAAAATTCATACATGTAAAGTTTCAATGAAATAGCAATTTGTCTGCACACACACACGCACACACACTCAGTCTTTCACACAGAACCATAATTCGCCGATCTTCCTGGTTGTATTGGCTATTCAATTTCTACCGCTTACCCTTATTGATACGTAGTTAAGCGCCGGCTTCAATGGAGGTACCAGACATATTATCTGGCCACCACGAAGGGGCTATCTGTGGAGCCTACGGCCGTTTCACAATAATATGCAACAAATATTTTGCCCAGCATTCATTGGCAGGACAAGTAACAGTCTCTGTCCTGCTGTCTGTCTGTCTGCCTGTCTGTCTGTCCGTTTGACTGTCCGTGCCAATGCAGTGAAATGAAAAATTTAATTTTCATAATACTCGAAAACAGTGCAATGCCAGAGCAGAGCATCCAATTTCCATCCATGACACCGCCTCACAACGTATTTCGTACACTTTTGTAATGGAAATTGAAAATATTTTCTCTGGCCTCACCATATTTGCTCTGCCTGGGCTCCGGTTCCTGCTTCTGCTGCTGCTGCTGCGGCCGTCTGACTATGATTTCAACTGTTGCAACTGTGGCAATGCATTCTCATGCATTTCCATGGGGCATTATTTTGATCGGAAAATGAATAAATGGCACAGCGTGTGTGTGTGTGTGTATCCCAGCCCCAATCCCGCTGTCTGTCCCGCTCTGTCCGCATATGAGTTTTGTGGTTGGGCTCTATTAATTGAGTATAAATATTTGTCAGACGCCGTCAAGTCAGTATTTTTGGTCAGCCGCCTTTTGTATACGAATATTGTGAGCTTTCTATTTGCTTTATGTCTGGCGTAATCAAATTGGTTTTTCAAATGTAACCGTACAATCGAAGCTGCAGATAGTAATTCCCTTGGGGCTAACAAATTTAAGCTTGTAATCATAATATTGCCAATTTAGTTTCTATTTTGTCGACTTTTATTTCGTAAATATTGGCTTCCAAATGCCTTCTTTTGCGGACCGTTTGTAATATGAAGATTTTTTTTCAATGGACCCCTAAACCCATATCGAACGGAAAGAAGCTAAACATTTTGTTATCATAGAAAACGTTGAGTGTTTTTTTGTGAATTTTTAAATATGTAGAAATATATAGACTTTATAACAAATTAAGCCAAAATTTAATTAGTTAATGAACAAATTGAAACTTTTATGATTATTATTATGATATTATTATTACATTATATATTTTATATTAAAAAAATATATTTTATATGGCTAAAATAATTCAAGTCCGGAATTCTGAATCAGCATTAAAACGTGGAACAAAATATAGAAGGAGAAGTTCTGTATACAGATAAAAGAGCTTAGAAAATGTATTAACAATATTTTGTTATAGATTTCAAGAAATCAACGAGCAAACCAATCTTGTATAAAATCTGAACTTTAAACAAGCAAGGCTGTACAGATTTAGTTGCCTTAAAGAAAATCTAATTTGAATGAACTGAGTATTAAAAACTAACAGTATTCCTAAAATGATGTTTGCTTTAGAAAAATAACATAGATATGTGTAGGTACAACATAATAAATATTATAATACAACATCGGTTGATCCCACTTCAGCGTTAAATTAACTCCAATGAATTTATTTATACCCCGAGCCCCGTCAGAGAGAGAGAAATAAATATGTTTCTGTCGTACGGCTCATAAATAACACATATTCCGTATGATATGTTATTATTATGGAATGTTTTATTTTTCTGCTGCGCTCCTGTAAATAATTACCAGGACGTGCTGTTAGCCGCGTTTTAGCTAAACGAATAAAAGGCCCAAACGTTGCGTCAAATACGTGACTTCAATGCCAAATAAACATGTCCATCGTCAGATTCATACATTCATATACATATGTATAATACATCATGATGCATGTGTGTGCATCCAATATGAAACACTCTATAATTTGCTTTTTTAAATTGACTGCTGGCCATAAAGCTGCATGGCATATTGGCGCATCTGGAGCGGGAAGATCTTGCCCAGACGATTAGTTCAATTTAACTGCCTAAAAAGAAAGCAACCGAGCGATGCCATGTCATTCATTTGTCCACGCCCGACTACTTGCGGGCCACATGTATAAATTTCTCTTGCCGGGACATGCATATGGAACAATGTGGCGCCCAACTACAGCTCTAGCTCCTGGCACTGGCTGCCCCGACTAGCTGTGCACTATCTTTGACTATATAAATCACAGACTAATAAAGCCGCAAGACTCTAGCAGCCGACCGGAGCAGCACACAAAAACTGAGCGCAATGTGGTCCACAGAAAAAATAAAGGAACTGAACAGCAAACAGAAAAAAATGGTGACATGCGACATATGAAGTTTATTAAAATGGTGTACGGGGGCGAAGACCTGGGGAAGGGGTGGCTTCTGAGTGCCTGGCACGCTCTTACGCATAGTTCAACGTCGTGTGGCCATAAATATTGTGACCCTACACAGAGGTAGGAGTAGCCCAGAAAGTGAACCAATTCCTTTTTGGGGCCTACTTTGGAATATTTAAATTTTGATTACAGTGGCAAACATTTGGCAAAAGTTTTATGATAATTTCCAGTGTTTGCACAGTTGTTGTTATTTTTGTTTGCGTTGCTTCAAAATTTGGTCCTCTGCTATGCGGTTTTGTTGTTCTGCGTGGCTTGAAAGACGTACAATTACGACCAATTAACATGTGTTTGTACAAGTGCAGAAATACAAACATAAATGCCACACACTCGCACACATACACACACTGACGGGACACACAGACAAGGATTGTGCTCGGTTGCTACAGCAATATACAACCAAATACAAAAATATATTTTATTGTGCCTTTAGCAACAAAATAACAAAACAAAAAAAAAAGGACAACAACAACAATAACCGGAAAACAAAATGCGTCAGCACAAGGCATCTCTCGGCTTCATCCCGTTTCCGGCCACGCCCGCCTTTTAGTCGCAATCCTTTGCAGCACTCGCTCGACATCCTTGTTGGCATCGCCTAATGAGTGTCGGCATCAAAATTCATGACAACCAACCCGCCTACCAGAGACCACACCTACAACACGTAGCACTCGCTCGGGCAAGGCGCGAGGGGCGGCGGCGGGAGCAGAACGTGGCACTCAGACAGAATTTTGCTGATGAAAACGGCACAAAAATGAAATATTTAACTAAATTAACAATCTTGTTTATTTATTCAAAATTTGCATAAACAATTTGGCCGAAAGATGAAAAACCAAAAGTCTATTTCGTCCTCGCCAGCATATTTGCTCTGCTTCTTGCCTTTGTTTTTGTTTTTATTGTTCCTGTTTTTTTTCTGTTTTGTTTTTGTTGATGTTGCCTGTTGGCCTTGACTGGCTACAGATGGTTAGCTGCGAGCAGGGGCGCCACCAAGGGGGCTTGGCAGCGCTAGTGAGCCAAAGCTTGCTTTTTATTTAAACGTACTTTGAAATGAATGCCTCGCCTGCTCCACCCTCTCCAGTTGTGATGCGAGCCTTTGGTTTTTGCTCAACTCAAAGCTTCCTCAGCCTCCTCTGGTAGATTATTTAAACTCCCAAATGTAAATGGTCAAATGTTGAGAATTTCGAATACAAATCATACAATTTAATTGTCTTTATGCAAATGTTATGTACTTTAAAAAAGATCTTATAGCCGGCGATTGATATAGTTTTTGTGAAAGTATTTTTTTGTTTTAATATTAATCCAGTTGTTTGGCTATTCCTTGGCAGCTACTAGCCAAGTTAATAAACTGCGCGACTGTGGCACGTGAGTTGTCAATTTATCTACTTTACTCCACCCTAAGCCAAAACCACGACCACATCTCCCAACCCCACCCCTATCTATTCAAACACCCTGCTCCACACCCGACGATATCATTTTACTCGTGCATTATTTTGCGGTTTTTAGCTGAATTATGGCCTTTGCGAGTGGCAGCAGTTTTTGACAAATGCGTAGAAGCTGTTTAATATTTAAATTTAATTATTTTTGCGTGAGCCGAAAATGAAGCAGCGCTTGGTTCCTGCTCCGTCCCTATTCTAAATGGCTTACAATAAATTATGCTTATTAATAGATGAGCGCGGGATATAGCCCCAAATGACTTGGATCGGAGCCCCAACAGGAATAACTAGAAGATTCCCGCAGAACATATGTACAGATTGACTAAGGCAACATCAAAACTAGTTTAAATTTCAAAAACGACATTTTCTAACTGCAAGAACAAATCGTTAGTTGGGAAATGAGTTAGCTACACAGATCCCTGGGTATGTAAATTTATATGCGAATTTTTATGTCCGACTAATGATCATTTAAAGCTTATAGGGGTAAGTTGTTAATTCACATGGAATTGAGTTAAGCTGAACTGAAGCCCCAGGTTTTATCCCGACCATAACTCAGTCGATTATCCTGCTGAGTCAGTGCAAGTTGCCCCAGATTGTTGCATGAATGCCAGTTTTAAAGGTGTCTGCCAATTATTGGCCTTCAAATGAGCTAAGCGACATCAACGTTGCAATTGACAAGTGACTAAGTGCAGACAGCCAACTACTTACTTATGCAAGTTCCAGTCTGGGTGTGTGCATGCGTGACAATGTACAAGCGCAAAATATGTCGTCACAGTTGTCACTATTGACACCCAGATACATTTGCCAAGCGAACTGAGAGTTGCCATTGCCCTTCGCCGCAGTCAACCCTTTTGATGTCACTTGAATTTTAATGAAAAATTCACACATGCCACAAGCGCACAACGTGCAAGACATACCCAAGCCTCACCATCTCTCTCTCTACCACCGCCCACCGTTGTGGGCGTGTCATGGGTACGTGGCAGCGTCTGTGTTGGTTGCGGTATTTGGGTGCGGTCGTGGTCAGTCAAGCTGGACATAACGTCGCAGTCGCTGCTGCCTGGGCATAACTAAACCCAATGCTGATGCCCAGGATGTTGACAGGCATACGTTCAGCTAGACACATACACACACACACATAGAGAGAGAGAGCGGATGTCCACAACCACACTAAGCCAAGAGATAACCGAGGCGGCTGGCCATGACGTTGACCAAGAAGCGTAGCTGTATGAAGGTGACCCCCACAAAACGGAAGCCTGAACCAATGCAGTTGAGGCTCAAAGTTTGATGAGACAATAAGTTGTTCATTGAACATTTATGACATATTACTGCAAACATGTTGGCTTAACTTAATGCCTATTATTGAGCTGGCTTTTTACTCTTCAGCATTTCGGGGACCGCTTTTGGCGATCTGTTCAATTAAATCAGCTCAGCACTTGTTATAATAAACAGTTTAATGCCTGGTATTATTTAGTTCTAGCTGTCGGGTATTTTCATCTAGTATTATAATAAATATCTTTTAATATCGGTCTCAAAAAATGAATACAGTTTATTCTCTAGATTTAGCTAGATATACGAACCCGTAACCTAATTCGTTCGCATAGCTCATCTTTAGATTTCATTGGATCTTGACTTAAAATCCAATTGTCATAACAATTTTTCATTGTCTTAGCTTGAATTCTTGACACTTGAATATAGCTTCTCAGCTGGGATTTCTATATTTCTCTATTTCGCTGTGTTTGCTCTGCTTTACACTAAATCACACAAATGCACTCTAATATGATTAAGCACGTTTTTAGCTGCAAAATAAATCAAGTGGTGCAACGAGCGCGCTTATGAAGCTAGCAACCCACACACACTCACACACACGAGCGCGCTTAACGTGGCCCAAACAAACAAAAGCCGTTACACACATGCATCTTACGGTCACACACACCCACACCCACAAATGATATAAAACGTCTGTATAAATTGGAGTGCGACAACTGGAAAAAGGTAAAGCATGAAATTAAATCTTAATCTTGTCTGGGCAAATGCGAAACTAATATACCCTGCTTTAAGCATTCGAAATAGAAGAATTAATCGAATTATATTTAAAATTGTATTGATTCATTTAATTTGTTAACTGTTTTACTAAGGCCTGAGCTTTACTTTTAATTGAAATAATTGAAGTTTATGACTCCATGTATTATGGAATACATAAATAAAAGTTATTCTGACTGTGTTCATAATTTTAAATGTAATACCTCTCACGATCTATTTGGATTTTAAGCTTCTGTACTCTATAAAAAACGTGCTTAGGGGTAGAACATGTGTCTCCATTAAGGAGTATATCATAAGAGTTAGTTGCTAGTTTAATACAAGATTTAAAAAACCATTTTTAATAGATCTTTAAAGACCCAACTGCAATTGAGTTTCCAAAATCCGCACAAAACTTCGGTAATGTCTATAAGACAACGTGAAATTTCCAGTTTACAAAACGATAGAGAGAGAGTGAGAGAGTAAGAGAGAGAGAGAGAGAGAGAGGGAGAGATTCATCCTTACCAAGTCCGGACAAGTCGTGCAGTTTCTAGCCAAACCAAACTCTTACTGCAATTTTAATGACATTTATATGTGGGTGTAGGTGTGTGTGTGGCTGTGTTATACTGTTTTTGTGTGTGTGCGTCTCTGCTTGGCTACAAAAAGTGCACGTGTCAAAGTGTTAGTGTTAGTTTATGAGCTCAACGTGAAGCCAGCATATTTCAAGTCTCTCTGGCAAGAACAACAGCCAGCGTGCAGCAGCAGCAGCAGCTGACTAGATAGGGTAAGGTGTATCCCATTCTAGTTGGAGAGTGTAAAGGGTGAAGGGATTGGCAAAATGTGACACACATACACATTATCTCATTTTCACAGGTTTTGGACGCAAGAAAACGCTAAAGTTAAAAGCCAGCTGGCAGCAGGCGTTGCTGCTGCTGCTTCTGCTGCTGCTGCTGGTGGGCGTAACCCCAGCAGCTGCCATACATAATGTCAGCTAGGAGGCAGAAGGATGGCTGGCAGCCATACACGCAGTATATGAGTTATAGAGTCTCAGGGGCGTGCCGGCAAACAGGACACCTACAAATGATTTAAACAACTCTCAAATGAGCGGTTATCTTTTATGGCTTGAGCTGCTTTAATATGAACTTTATATACATATATATATATATATATAAAGGTATATCCACTACAGATAATTAAATTTAAGGACCAACCAGCAACTGTTCAGGACTTTGGCTACCTGCAAGCGTGCTATCAAATCACGATTTCACCACACACAAACGGTCAGCCGCACAAGTAGGGTAAACATGTTTATTGTGTGTGTGAGTGTGTAGGTGTGTGTGTGTGTGTGTATGTGTGAGGCAGCAGCTAACATAAACATCAAATATAAGTGGACACGCAGACGACAGCAAACACACTCACACACACACTCAGATAGCCACGCTTACATGTAAATTTGTAATACATATCTGTACGCATACATAGACATGGATAAGTCAAGAACAAAAGCAACAGAGTCGAGACACGGACACCAACAGGGGCAAACAGACGAATGCTGTCATTGCAGCAACAACTTGAACAACTTTATGCCTGTCTGTGTGGGGGCGGGCTTGGTGCTTGGGGTGGCAAAGCATAACGAGCCGTAACCGTAACATTACCCGATTCCCAGTGCCGCCATTTCACTCCCTGCGGAACGCATACATTTGCTGCAACGGAAACATCCAACATAAATGTGAGATATGCCAGGAATGCTAATCACAAGCACACACACGCTCACACAAGCACTCCCACACACACACATACACTCGCACACCCAATCAAAAGCTGGCAAGCACTAAAACATTTGTAAATGTTGCAAAGTATCATCTTAAAGAGATTTGCAGCTTAGCGGCCGCGTGATGCGTTACGCATACGTAAACAACATCCCGACAGCAGCATTCACATTCGCATTCACACTCACACTCAGATTCGCACTCATACTCGTTACTTACATTCACGTCCATATCCTGTATGCGAAATGGGGGTCACAATGATGATGGCAGCCACCGCCGCATCAAGCATCAAAGTCAAAGCCATTGATTTCCCAGCTTCCCCACCCAACTTCACATTCTCACCTCCCGCTGTTGAACAAGTGTGTTCATTCAGACTCGATGCATTCATCTGCGCTGGGCGGGTCAGTCAAAGTGCTCGGGGACAGCCTTAATGTGCATTAAAAAAAAGTAGAAGAATAAACAGTCCAAAAAGCAGCTCCAATTACAATGACTTCCTGTGATTGCATTCGCATGGACTTCTGTAATGAAAGACAATTATTCAGCATGTGTCAAATTGATATAAAATTGGATGCGTCCCAAAAATTAATGAAAACAAATCTTAAGCTGATATGTTATCTTAATTAAATTTAAATTTAAACTTGTGGTGTGTTTTGCTATGTTATGTTATGTTATGTTATGTTATGTTATGTTATGTTATGTTATGTTATGTTATGTTATGTTATGTTATGTTATGTTATGTTATGTTATGTTATGTTATGTTATGTTATGTTATGTTATGTTATGTTATGTTATGTTATGTTATGTTATGTTATGTTATGTTATGTTATGTTATGTTATGTTATGTTATGTTATGTTATGTTATGTTATGTTATGTTATGTTATGTTATGTTATGTTATGTTATGTTATGTTATGTTATGTTATGTTATGTTATGTTATGTTATGTTATGTTATGTTATGTTATGTTATGTTATGTTATGTTATGTTATGTTATGTTATGTTATGTTATGTTATGTTATGTTATGTTATGTTATGTTATGTTATGTTATGTTATGTTATGTTATGTTATGTTATGTTATGTTATGTTATGTTATGTTATGTTATGTTATGTTATGTTATGTTATGTTATGTTATGTTATGTTATGTTATGTTATGTTATGTTATGTTATGTTATGTTATGTTATGTTATGTTATGTTATGTTATGTTATGTTATGTTATGTTATGTTATGTTATGTTATATTATATTATGTTATGTTATGTTATGTTATGTTATGTTATGTTATGTTATGTTATGTTATGTTATGTTATGTTATGTTATGTTATGTTATGTTATGTTATGTTATGTTATGTTATGTTATGTTATGTTATGTTATGTTATGTTATGTTATGTTATGTTATGTTATGTTATGTTATGTTATGTTATGTTATGTTATGTTATGTTATGTTATGTTATGTTATGTTATGTTATGTTATGTTATGTTATGTTATGTTATATTATGTTATGTTATGTTATGTTATGTTATGTTATGTTATGTTATGTTATGTTATGTTATGTTATGTTATGTTATGTTATGTTATGTTATGTTATGTTATGTTATGTTATGTTATGTTATGTTATGTTATGTTATGTTATGTTATGTTATGTTATGTTATGTTATGTTATGTTATGTTATGTTATGTTATGTTATGTTATGTTATGTTATGTTATGTTATGTTATGTTATGTTATGTTATGTTATGTTATGTTATGTTATGTTATGTTATGTTATGTTATGTTATAGTTTTTTTGTATTCTTTTACTATGTTACGTTATATTTTAATCTTTTATTTTATAATAAGTTATATCAATTTATTTTATAATATTGGTATGTTATATTATGTTATGTTATTTTTTGTTTTGTTATGTTATGTTATATTATATTATCCTACATTTTGCTACTTAGGTAACAAGATATTATGTTATCTGGTACTATTTTGTCCCATTAACCTTTATATAAATTAGATAATTTGCTACTTTCAAGCTAGTTGCAGGGCATCTGCTAGTCGGTCACTCCCCTAACAGCTACCTATGCTCAACATTTTCTTTAATTTTGAGTCATACCTTTAAGGAGAGCTGCTTGAATGGTTGTCAGCCCCTCAGGGCCAGGCAGGCTGGCAGGCAGTTTGAGCACGCGTTTTATGACTGCGGGGCATAAAAATCCTTGCAGCCAAGTAAAATAAACAAAGCGCACGCATTACGTGCCGACCCATTTTTGTCATTATGCGTGAACTAATAAAGCCATGGAACCAGTCGACTGTTGTCTGCTGGCTAAAACGTGCTAAGCCAAAAGGAGCGATGCGGTGCGATGCGATGCGACTAGACGGGAATGAGCCCTGGGCCGAGTCTCAGACAATCACTAACGCATTGGCAAACAGAGCAGCAAATGACGAGCAAACACACACACAAACATTTATATATACTCTTTAAGCTGTTTAAAGTGTTGCTATGAGGGTGGAGTGTCCTTAGCTGGTACCTATTAGCAGTCGCCTTAAAGCAGCCGAACGACTGATTATGGGTTTGGCATTCATGCAAAAGATGATTGAAATCAGCACAAGGCTTTCCTTCTACTCTTCTATAGGCCACCAGCGGAGAGATAGAGCGACAAGAACAACTGTTAACCCTAACTAAGGAGCCAACAGGAGCGTAAGGCCAACAGGCACGGACAACGAGCAACGGGCAACGGGCAAAAGGATTAACTGGCTGGAGGCTTAAGGCAAACGGATAGTTTTTCATTTAGCGACACGGTGTCCTGCGTACATCTTCGTTTATTGTCACTTGTGCTGTGGATTATAACGGATTTCCTATGCTACAATCGTTCGCAATAAAAGCATTAAAGCGCTTTATCATTATTCACTTTGCGCCCCACTGTGTGCAACACGCGTCGTATGAGTTACGTACCCCAAGTCCCAATTGTTGCCAGCTTATCCTTGCGTCTTTCTGTCTGTCTGTGCGTGTGTGTGTGTGTGTGTGTCTGTGGGTGGGTGGTCGGATATTGCTGCTGCCTGAAGTCCAGTTGCCAGTCGCCACATAAAATGGCTTCCTTTTGCAGTGGCCCGACTGAGGTCTTGAGCGGAATAATGTTTTGCTTGGGCATTGCGCAAAGATTATGGGAATTATAGGGCAGCCGAAAGGAAAACGCTATAAATGTCAACGTCAATGGCCATAAAAATGAATTAAATGTGAATCGGTCTCGCACTCTCTCTCTCCCTCTCTCTTTCTCTCTTTGGGCATAAATTAGCAGGCCAGTCGGCATAAGCAAATTGTGTTTGCGACTGTCTCTTTGTTTTACATGTGCAACTGGCTATGAAAATCGTTGATTGTCGCTGCCAGAAAGTTGCGAACCAAAACCGAAACTGAAACTGAAAGTCACAGTCGCCGTCGCTGTCGCAGTTGCAGTTGCTGCACCAGTTGCAGTTGCACAGTTGCACAAGTTGCAGCAACTTTCGCAAAGTGATATTAACTTTTAATGGACAAACTATACGAAAACTGTTCCTTGTTTTCCGTGTCCTTTTCTCTCCGGCTGCTGCTGTTGCTGCTGGTTTTGGTCCTGCTGTTGTTTCTGTTATTTTTGTGACCCGGCTTGGCTCTGCACTAAGTGCTGCCAAAAGTGCAGCAGAATGTGTCGTGGCCGATAAAATAAACATTATCACAACTGGCAATGGTAAAAATCATGTGCAAAATGCACAAGGCGAAACATTGCTCTGTTAGCGTGGGCAGTTCAAGGAGTCTTTGCTATTTGCAGCTGCCATATGAAAGTAATATTATATATGAATATATATATAATAAATAATTGATAAATACATATGTATATATATATATATATATATATATATATATATATATATATATATATGTATATACATATGTATTTATCAAAAACTAAGGGAGATGATAAAAAGCAATGTTACTTTAATGAATCTCCAATAACTTCAAAAATTGTTGTAAAGGATACGTTTCATACTTTAAAGCAATGTTTTGAAAATAACTTTTTTTGCAGATCACTAATGGCTTATACTTATAAAAAGATGAAAGCTTTAAGTCAAGATGAAATTATTTTAGGATAAAACTTAAAAAAATATAAGTTATATATATTAAGTTTGGAAAAATATAAAAAATTTAAATATAATAGAAATATAATTATTATCAAGTTATTATCATAGTAAAATTAATAGATATATAACTTTTCAAATATTCATTTCACAAAAAAGTGTATTTAGTATTTTAATATATGAAATAATTTCCATCGAAATGATTTATCTAAATTTAGAATTAAAATATATATAAGAACTGGTCAGTCCACACTCGGACTGCTCATGTACACAAAATGTGTGTCCTTGTTATTGTTTTGACTCCTTGTGTTGGAACTTTGTTTTTAATTTTGCATGGTCTTCTTGTTGCTTTTGTAGAATTTTGCGTTTATTTTACATTTATTATCATTTGCCCAGCATTGAAATTTATTTATGTTGCTCTTCTGGTTCGCCGAGCACGTGACGTATGCATAATGTGGTTAAAACTTTAACTCTTTAAGACATTTGAAATATTTTACGCACTTCTCCAACTCTCACTCAACTCTCAACGGAACTCCAACTCATTTCCATTTGCATTTCCATTCATTTGTGTCGCTTTGTTAGCGGCTTTTGTTTGGCTCGCCGCGCTGATTAGTTTTTTGTACAGTTTGTTGATTTGGCCAAGTGCGAGGACAACAAAATACAAAGGACACTTTTTGTCGTTGCTGTCGCTCCTGTCGCTTATCGCGCATACATTTCAAGTTTCGACTATTGGGCATTGCCTTTGTGCTCTGTTGTGTTCTGTCCAGGCCAAGTTTATGAAGTTGCCGTAAAAGTTTTTCAGTCCTGGCTCATTGTCTTTTGAGCTGCGAGAATTACAACAGATACAGAGTGCCAGTGAGTGTGCCTGTCTGTAACTAACGTACATTCGTTTTTCCCCTTTTCACCCCGCTACTTCAGAGAAGTGCAGTTCTCGCCTCTGCCAGCTTTTTCTTTTATGTACGTACACATAATACTCATTGTGCTGGCACGTTTTAATGAATGCGCCACAATTTAACGCAATGTTAACAAAGTCAATGCCATTTTTACCAGCGAGTGCTCGTTTCACCTCTTTATGTTTTAATAAAAATAAATAAAGCAAACGACGCAAAAGCCGCAATTGAAACTATTTGCACACCACTCACGTAGAGCGCGCGCTTAAGACTCAGCTAACCGGAAGCTGGCAGCACCACATCCGGTCGAGGCGACGTCTACGGCTGCCGCACACCCACACCCACAAACACTCACACACACACACACACACACACACACATAGCTGTGCGACCCTAAAAGCTCATTAACATTTTAAACAGCAACGCAAAGCGACGCCGCGCCCGTTGCCCGCCCCTTCAGACCCGCCCTGCCCTGCCGCAGTGTCGCCAACAGGCTAAAAGGTGTTAAAACAGTCCTAAACGCACATACAGCCTCCCAGCGTACTGTGTGTGTATGTGTGTGTGTATGTGTGTGTAGTTGTAGGTGTAGGTGCAGGTGTGTTGACATGCAGCCGTTAAAGTGCTCGTGCGCACCTCAAGTGGCTTTGTTCAGTTGGCCCTTTGCAAAGTGTTTGAGCTAGTTGCTGACGTCGCGACGTTCTAGCCGCCATCATTGTAGTCGTCCTCGCTGTACTTGTTGTGGTTGTTGTCGTCATTGTCGTCGCCATTGTGCCCCCGCTGGGGCTGCCCTGGCACATTGGAACACTGGCGCACACGCGCTGCCAATGCCAAGAGGTCGTGGCTAGGGTCCCCCGTAAGGGCACACGCCAGGACACGCCACGCTGATACGAAATGCTAAATTATGGCATTTAACTGGTTAAAATCGCTTTGACTTTGATAATTATCATGAACATTATTTCTTGTTTATTCACTCTAAAATTCACAATTTTATTTGCCTCATGAATTTTAGTATTTTACAACGAGCGACGAGCGCAGCGCGAAGCGGCATTTGACTTGGCTTTGTGCAGGATAAGTTGCTAAGAGCTGACAGCAACGTATTTAGTTATAGCCATCCGGGATTTAAAACGTGCAGTTTACAGTGTATATTTAATGTAATTAATTTTTGTGAAATTAAGTTTACTCTGAAATTTGTTTTTTAGCTCATTAACTATATAACATGATTTTTAAGATATGTTTCGCAATAAATGTTGAAAAACGGAGAGAAATTAATATATGACTGACTGATTGATTGGCTGACTGATTGATGGGCTGACTGATTGATTGACTGACTATTTGATTTGTGCTGCACAACTGTTACTAAGGCTTAGTTGGGTAACATTAAAGTGCTGAGAATTAGTGTACACCGATAGTCCTTTATGAAATCCACCTGAGCTGTCGAAAATTGAGTAGAAGTGGAGTAGTAATGCCTGCTAGTATGGCCTTGCCTGCCTAACCTTTAATAAACACAATTTTCAACATATTCAATTTTGGGTTGGAACCCTCAGGGAATATGTAATTAAAAATCTGACGCAAACAACTTGCGTTATGAAGTTAAAATGCACTCAAAGGATAATGTGCTTAAGAACGCCCACACACCAATGCGCAGACCTGCACACAGTTGCTCAAATACACTCATTATAACAACTACACACAGAGACACACTCAAACACACACACTAACTCACATAATAAGCCATTTTGTGAGCAACTTTTATCAGCATCATTAAAATTCTGACACATGTAACACGAAATCAAAACTTTGACTAAAAGTGCAAAAGGTGTTGGAGGCGCTTCTCCTTCATTTTGGCTTTGCCACCCCTCACTCTCTGGCACCCTCCACCATTCAACACTGCTTTTTGGCCGTGTGTCGGAGAGTGTCAGTGCCAGTCAGGACGACGATGGCAAAACGTCGTCGTCGTTGTTGGCTGCCGCCTTTGGCGCGTCCTGACTCCTTATACTAATTTCCATATAAGTAGCGTTAACATATCATTTGCATAAATTTTGTTGACATCTTTTCAAAATCGCACGAAAATGTTTTAAGGTGTTTCCGCACTCACACTCACACACACACACCCACACGCACACATATATGCACACTTTCATTGTAAAGTTCAAGCTGCGGCTGGATAAGAATGTGTGTTTTCTGACTACCCTGTGTGCTTTAATAGCGTACCCGCCTTTCTGGGCTGCCCTCATTTTCTGTCTTTCTCTCTCTCTCTCTTTATCTGCATGTTCCTATACACTAATACTCGCCCAAGGCAATGACAAATGGTGTGTGTGCGTGTGTGTTTGTTAGTTTGTTGTAGGAAACGGAAGTTGAATTCAACTCAAATGGAATTAAGCAAATAAAATTATTGCAAAGGGTATTCGGCTATACGACTAATCAAATTTAAATTTAATTGATTTTGATAAATTGCAATAATTTTAAGTTCCATATTGTTTTTGACATATATAATAGTTGCTGTTGCAATGCCTTCCAAATCAATTATATTATTTTAATTTATTATTAATTACTAAATATAGTATTCTACTTTCTATTTGTTAACCTCGCATTATACGATGATCAAAAAGGACGAAACATTTTGACATATATTATAAGATTTTACAAGACTCAGACGAAGTTTTTTTTAACAGCTGTTAACTTAGCAGTACTTGGTTATGTTTAGATTTCTTAAATTGGGTGGTAAAAATATAAAATGCCATATTTATGTTTGAAATCAAGTCAATATATCAATGCAAATATGTTGCAAAAAATGCGCAATTTACCCATAATGCATGACTTTTAATTTCACTGAAAAGTTTATTTGTCTTTTTTTTTTAATTTTTCCTTCCGGTACTCGCTTTGTATGCTAGCAAATTACATGACCGAGCTGGCAGCAATTTGCGCCGAGGCGGATCAAGGCGTGACAAGAGTTTGGGCACGCAGGGCACAAGAGGTGATGGAGAGGAGGGGTGGGGAGGGGGCACTTAGACAGAGATGATAAATGTCGAGCACACACAGTCGTGTGACAAGAATCAGTGTCAAATATGTTGTCATTTAATTTCGCACTCACATTTAAGGCACATGGGTAAGATGTCAGATCTGTAGATATGGTAATAAGCTTTTCCAATCTCTCGCTATCAGACCCACACCACACCCTGTCCCTGTCCCATTCTCCCCTCACATTTAGCCCACAAGCCGGTATACTTAAATTGTTGCTTAGCGCGTCGACAAAGTTGAATTACTTATGAATTGAATCCAATGTCGTGAGACTTGTCATCCAAACTTGATGCGTTTTTGTTGTTGCATATTTTTGGCAGCAACTTTAATTTATCACCGCATCTTGAATTTAAAGCTGCAAACGGCGGCTCGAACATGGGCATTTATAAAAGCTACACCATACTATGCGTCCTAATGTACAGGTGAAGTCAGTTAGTTGCGTTGCAGGGCTGTTAGCGTGGCAAGCATTGCGTTAGAGATAAAAGAGACAAAATGCCAAGCTGCTGCCTGCCTAGCTGGCATATGTGACAGAGACAGCCGCGTGGGCGACAATGCCGGCGTAAAAACCGCAAATATGTTTAGCTATTGTTGTTGTTGCTGTTATTGCTATGTCTGCCTCCTAGGAAGCCCGGCGCACATTAAAGCCAGCCGCCCGATCCGCGCCAACCGCCGTTGACAATGGAACTTGTCTTTTTAATTAAATGCTAAAAGAAAATGCTAAAGATAAATGAAGTTGTGCTAAATGCGTGCTGTGCGTGTGTCTACCCCTAACCAAGTCCCCAGCCGCAGAAAATGTGCTCCTGCTGATGTATGTGTATGTGTATCTGTGTGTGGAAGTGTGCTCATTGCTGGTGTCTCTGCTTGTCTGTCTGTCTGTCTGTCTGTCTGTCTGCATGTCTCTAACGGATTTCAATTATTTTATACCGAAATGTTCTGCTTTTGGGGTTTCTGTGGCGGCATTTCCGACTACCCCTACTGCCCGCCCCGCCACCAGCCCTAATTCCACGTGGTCGTCTTATTGAATTATGCCCTTGGTAGTCCCTTAAGTGCCAGCACCAGCAACTGTTAACTAACAGTTGGCTATAATATAATGAATTGGCATAGTTTCGTTGAGGTAGAAGCGTCCAATGTGCTGCATGGGTGTGTTTCTACAGTGGGTTACCGATAAGCAACAACTTGTATCTAATTTCAAAAATTTAATCTTGTATAACATCTCAATGCCCTTAAATTTCCCTGTGAAGAAAGGCAAAATTATCAATGAAGTCTTTTGATATTGCGATTTTCATTGTTAAAAGATATACATATATGTAAGTATATTGCACAAATGTCAGATATTACATACATGACAAAAAAAGCTTCTTCTTAATTTGTATATAATATATGTTGGTCCCGCAGGGTTTATCTTGAACAGATTACAGACTCCTCATATGGCAATCGCGAATATAAATCAAAATCTTTTGATTAACAAATATATAAAAATATTAAATAAATTCAGATATATTAAAGAATTCTAGTACAAAAAAAATTTACAAAAAGTATTTTTTACTATTTTTTATAATTTTCCCAATCAAATCTCTATTATATTAAAATTATTATACCCTGAAATCACTTTTTCTTGTATTTTCTTATAGTTTTTCAAATCAAATCTCATATGATTGCACACCATTTATTTAAACAGGACTTGCATTATTTATTTATAACACTGGCTGTCGAACCATATAGGAAATGCACAAAATAAAAACAAAAACGATTCGATTGTCAATCGAATGTCTTATCCAAAAACAAAACACTAAACATTAAATGAAATCGTTCGATTGAGCAAAATCCAAAATTTTTGTGGCATTTGTAATCGCTGTTCAATAATTTTTGGCCATTTTATGGCCATGGCTTACTGTCTCACATACACAACAGCATGTGAGGCTATATGGGAGACGCTAGCTTACAAGTGTCATGTTTTAAGCGTGCCCAAGTAACAACAACAACAACAACAACAGCTTGACAACAACACAGCAACTTGAGGCAGCTACAACTAGAGTTACATCGGTTTTAGTTGGATCCGTTGTTGTGGGCGTTGCTGCCGCGTCGCTTGCAGATCAAATTAGATGTATAAATAACAAACCGATTAAGCGATTGTGCGTCTAAGCCAGGCCAGGAGAGGCCCGGACGAGCTGCAGGCCGGGACAGACGAGTGCGAGTGCCAACAATCCTTGGAGTGTCATTCCCGTCGAGTGGCTGCTTGGCCGGGGGAATTGTGGAGGGGTGCACATTTTATTGCCGGGGCGGATAACGGGAGGCTCGGCAATTGCTGTGCGGCTCATTTGGATTATAATTGATGTCGGCTACTACAAGGCTTCAATTGCTTTAAGCCTGTCCCAGATAAGCGCAAATCTAAGTGTGCCCACTGCGAGCACAATAAACTGTTTTTGCAATTATTCTGCGCCAATGCGCGTTCGTTGGGTTTGGATCGGGCGCTGGCCCAGAATGCCAGACTCAATTTTCAAGATATTTAGCACCGTTGGCCTGCCCCAAATTGAGAGCCTCCTCCTCTACCCCTGCAACAAAATATGTATTTTGTGTCAATGACAGCTACTTTTGGCCAATGTTCATGTACTGCTCCCAAAGGCGAACTAGTATATTTCGGCTCAATCATATGACTCTGTTGTGATCCGTCTTTCATACGTCCCTTCACATTAAGTCTTAATTCCTTGCAAGGCTTTTGTGATAAAACAATCTTATAGACACGCCTCTAGATATAACAAAACTTTAACATCCTATTATTACAGTTTAATAGCAACTAAAAAATCTCAGTTTGAGAGTCACCAAATTTTGTTAGAACTTTTTATGAATTCCAACAAATATATAATCGAAAATATTGTTGACCACAAGAGAAGTAAGAAGATTATTTTTAAAGTGCAAACAGAGTATTGCTCAGTCGAGTAAAAGAGACTTCAACGTCTTTTCTGCTTTATGTTTAACTTTTTTTCATACGCTTTAATGGCTGATAGGGTTTTGGACAGGCGCTTTATTTGGCGCCCACGCGGCGTATGATGAATTTCATGCGCAACGCCTAATCAACTGCAAATGAAATGGACAATTGTGCAGCGGTAGGTAACCGCACCCGTCGATACATCAAATCGACACCACACACACGCAGTCACGCACACACACACACACACACACACACACACACACACACACACACACACACACACACACACACACACACACACACACACACAACACATCAACACACATGTTGCAGTTGTTGTTTTTGTTGAGTTTTCAGCGCTCGTTTTGTGCTTTTGGCTTTGGGCCAACAAATCCGCCTCATTGCCATTTCGGGCTGTTTTTGTTGTTGTTGTTGCTGCTGTGGCTGCCACATTGCTTGCCCTAGTGTTGTTGTAGTTGTTCTCGCAGCTTAATAACCATTGTCCGCCTGTGCTTCACGTGCTCAACGTGGGAGCTATAAACTGTCATTTAAGTTGTTGTCGATGTCATTCTCATGGCTTGGCCATAGCCGTGCTTGTTGTTTCAGCCAAGATTTGTAGCCAGCTTCTCTGCAGCAGCAGTAACAAAAAAGAAAAGGAGAGTGAAAGTAAATGTATTTATGAGCCAAAGCGGCCAGCGGGTGGTAGCTAGGGCACTGGCAAAAACACTCCAGAGTCAAATAAACAAGAGCAGCGAGCGATTCTGCATGTGTGTTTATATGTGTATTTGCATGTGTGTGCGTGTGTGTGTGCGTGTGTATTTAAATAGATGTGAGCTGATGAGTAAGCACATGACATATAAATATAATAGTCACACCTGACAAATAGCTGCACAGATAAATTCCCAATGTTATTGTTAAATACCACAATACAGCACATCTACTATTTAAATTATTTAATTGGATAAATTTAACATAGATGAGATAATTTTGCAATGTTAAATTTAAATTGGCACTTTTTGCTAATTTATTTTATTTATTTAATTGCATAATTCACTTTGATTTTTCAGTTGCCGCATTAAATCATCTATATAAAGCATATGAAATATGAGCAAGAAAAAAACAATAATTTTGCTTTGTTAGCAAAAATAAAAAAGAAACTGTTTGGGAATACTGAAATATTGCTTGCAGCTAACGCAATTGCAGCTGAACTATAAATAATGAAATTTAACACACCTAAATTGAATTTAATTTAATTTTTAATACATAATTCCAAGCGATATGAAGTTGATACATCGAAATCTTTCTCAAAGCTGACAGCTCTCTGTGCGCCATGTATCTCTTGAGTGCTGCCACAAATCGATGCATGCTCCCGACAATTCATGTCCAGGTTAGCTTTCAATTTCATATTTTCCATTTATTCAATTGAAATTTAATTTCATTTCATCTAACATAACCAATCAGCTTCCCTTAAGGCTAAGCATCACTTAGAGTTTAACTAAGCGATTCTGGCAACTGCATTAATTATCGAAAATGTCTTGTTGCATGCAGCAAGCCATAAGCTATTGTCTTGGCTAAAATCTTGCTATATTCATTTTACTTTTATGCCTTTTTGGAAGCAGTTTTTGAGACAAAACGTGCTTAAAACATATAAAAGTGCACTAGGTGGGAGTTCCCGACTGAGAGATGCCCTGCACCTTTCTCTACTTAAAACACAACCACGCAAACAAGCAAACAAGTGTGTACAACACAAAATACATATCAACTGTAGAGCTCCGACTCTTAAAATGAGACACTTAAACTTTTAGATTATGACTCTAAAACGGCGACTCTAAAACAGTGACATTCACACTGTCAATACAATGCCGTATTCCATACAACTGTAAATACACTGTTCGACTATTCTTAAAATGTGACTTTATCGTTATGACTAGAAAACTGTGAATCTAAAACAGTAACCATTATATTGTAAATAGTTTGTAGACTGAAAACTGTGAATCTAAAATAGTGTAGATAGTCACTGTAAACTGTAAACTATTTTAAGACTCTAATACTGTGATTCTTCAACTGTGAATCTACTACACGACTACTCTTAAAATGTGGTTTTAAAGTTGTGAGTGAAAATACCCTCTTTAAGGAGTAGCTTTAAAACTGTGAAAACAATGATGTCACTCTAACACTGTATTGTTCTAACAGAGATTGTATTAACTTTGCGACTTCTTGAAAAGTGGCTGAAAAACGCTTCTTTAAATCAATAACATTCAACTTGCATAAACAATTAGAATCTAAAACTGTGATTTATAACTGTAAATACACAGTACGACTGCTCTAAAAATGTGACTCAACAATAATGACATTAAAAGAACTTAGCTCTTTAAGGAAGTTTATCATCCAGTTAATCTTATTTTTACATAATTCTGGCGCTTAAATCAATTAAGCTAAATATCTTCCCTTTGAAAAAGAGTAGAACAGATACCCATTTAATAATAATAGTTAATACTGCTATATTAAACTTTAGTGTAACGCCAACCCAAAACTGCATACAGCATTAAATAGCGAGTCAATTTTATTCTCAATAAATATTTACCATTCAGCATTCCGTAGCAAGCCACGAAATGTTTATAAAATATACTCATGCTGGTAAAACATGAAATGCCTGTAAAATGTATTCATACTGGATATATATCACACACATACACAGTTTACATCATTTAAAGTTACATAAATAATTTAACCACATGGCTAAAAATCAGTGAATGCAACCGGTCTGAGGCCCAGTGTTTGGGCTACCATAACAAATAGCAGTTGATGCTGCGGTGTTAATATTATTTGATGTTAATTAAAATATGGTTAACAACTAATGGCAAATGCAAATTTGACTTTTATGCCGGTGCAGTCATCTAGTCGACCTCGTTATGCCCGCCAGCAGCCAGCACCAGTTTACCACAAACATGAATTGCTTTCAATAATTGCGGCTAACCCACACTAACCCCTTCCAGGACCCACGTTTTTTGAATTTCAGTATTTTAGAATTTTATGCGTTTTTGTATTTGAGAACTGGACGCATGAGTTGGCTGGCTTTGACGTTAATTTGTCAGTTCAGTGCCGCGTATGTGGAATGCAACGCTGCAAACAGCACAACAATATATTCCCAAAGAGTTCGCATGTGTGTGCCTCTGAGTGTGTGTGTGTGTGTGTGTGTGTGTGTCTGTGTGTGTGTGCGTGTATGTGTGTGTGTGTGTGTGTGTGTGTGTGTGTGTGTGTGTGTGTGTCTATGCATGGGCAAGAGTGGGAGTTTTATTTATGCCAGTTACTAGCTCAAAGGCGACGGCCAATACAGCTACTGACCGTAACAGCATATGAACTTTTGACTTTTGTGCTTTTAAAGTCCACTTTTAGTCAGTTTTTTATGCATCCCAGCGTACACAACTAGGCGGAAATTGTATTACAGTGTACAAAGTCGTTTTTAAACGAAGCATACTTAACTAAAGCTAGTCGATAATAATTGAAACTCAACGAGTAATGCTGTTATACAATCGACAATACTCCATTGACACGTATTATAACAGTTGTAGAAGACAAATGCCGCTTTCAAAGTAAAACACACAATTTATCTCGATACGACTTCTTTATTCGACTGTTCGATCGCGACTCTCTCGCGTTCGTTTTATGCTTATAGACTAAAGGAGAATTGACAATAAGTTTGTGTGTGTGTAAGCGAGACAAGGAGAGATTCGACTTGTCGAGCTCTTCTTACAAGAATTAGAGTGCATGAGGAATGTTAGCGCTTACAACAAACGGGAGATTGTTGCCTAAATGGCCTTGAGAATGTGTCTATCTGTATGTGTATGTACATGCATGTATTTGTCCTACTACACAGTTAAGGATCTAGGAGTTATTTTTGAGAGTTCAAAACTCTGCTTCAATCTTCATAGAGATACCATCGTTAATGAGGCCAAGGGTTTACTTGGATTCATCGAACGGTGGTCTAAAGAATTTAACGATCCTTTCATAACGAAACATCTCTCTTGTTCGCCCTTGCCTTGAATACTGTTCTTGCATCTGGTCTCCGCAGTATAAAATAGGGATCGTATTAAATCTGTTCAGGAGCAATTTCTGATTTTCGCCTTACGAGGTTTGAATTGGGAACCCAATCTTCGTTTGCCACCCTAATCCAATAGGCTTCTTCTTCTTGATCTTCCATCGTTATGCAACCGATTTACAATCCTCGTTGTTTACTTCCTACATAAGTTGATTGTTGGCGACATAGATTCATCTTTTCTGTAATGGCGTCTTCAATTCTCTGTTCCGCCTAGACAACAGATTACGATATGCACAATTCATTTCGCGTGTTATGCAAAAATTACAATGGTTTGCATCACGTGTTCTCCGCAGATATTTCTCTACCCCTAATAAAATGTTGCTTTTAGAACTCACTGACCATTCCCAGCTATGAGCAGGGGCATAGCTTGCCGGACAGGCTATAAATTTTTCCCCAACGGGTCGGTGATTTCCCATCACTATCTCTTTATCCTTGCTACTTAACACTCTATACATCTAGTATTAATTTCTTTACTTTATTTACAACTTCTTTCTTTCATTTTTCCTATTTATAGTATTTTATTAAATAATATAGTAATTTTAAATTATTTTTAATTTTTACCTAAGAACAATATTTTCTCTACTTACACCCTCTTCGTAGGTTCTAATAGCGTCACTGACAAAATAAGCTATTAGAAAATTGTGTATTCTAATTAGGCTGTTAGCATTTAATTTTTACAATGATGTATTGAGAAATTAGGAAAACACTCGTTTTGTCGACCATTAATAATTAAATAAATAAAATGACATTAAATATGTAAGTCCTCATCGCTAACTGAACGTTAAAGTAAATGCTAAGTAATTGAATAGTGAGTATGTTAAAGAGTGCTCGAAAAGCTTAATACATAACATATTTATATCAAGCATGTAGAATTAATCTTTGTATACGAATCTTACAAATATTTTTTGAATAATCTTCAAATGTTCTGTAAAGTTAACATTGGGCTTTATATCCGTGTTTATCAATTGACGTTTATAGATGGGACTTAGACACATTTGTTAAATTTAAACAGAAAGACAGAGAAAGACATCACAATTATCTTTGTCACGCAAAGACCCTTGCGGACATGGGCAAATATAAGTAAAGTTCAAATTTGCAGAGTTTGGCTAAGATAAATACAAAATTACATTTTCTACCGCTTCTTCATATATATCTATAAGATATAGTAGTTCATATGTTGCATAGCTTTTGCTTATTTGTAAAGACTAAAATGGTTAAATACGTGCTTGAACCAAGTTTAACCTACGGCAGCTAAAGCTGTCATAGGTTTTATCATATAGATATAGCGGTCCGATAATACGGTCTACCTGCAAACCAAAGACGGACAAATAAAAATTTTCAGGAGGATATCTTTAAGTCGGAGCTTCTAGTGTTCATAGAAACAGACAAACGAACATAGCTATATCGGATGTTGGTAATAATCAAGAATATATATACTTTACGGGGTCGGAAATGTCTCCTTATATGCGTTATACACTTCCTGATCAAATTGAAATGCCCTATACAAGGTTATATTATATTAGTCAGTCACTAATCACGAAGTTTACGGATCGAACCCCCTTGTAAACAAAGACGTCAAATGTTTGAAATAGCTCTTGCCTTGCAAACATATTGAACAGAATTGTCATTTGCTTCAACACTCAAAAGCTCTGGCTTCAGTCAAAGGCGTCAGTCATGATGTACGTTCTGCCAGTCGCTGGTGCCGGACTTATTAGGCTTAAAATGTAACTGCCGGAAACTTGCGTCCCTCGGCTGGGTAGGCGCGGCAGGCACAAACATTTGCACACAGCTCAGGCACGTTGTGAGTGTTTTTTACTACATGTGTACTTTTGTGATTACATGAATTTTTAAAATGCGCGCATTCGCACACACATACACACACACACACTCAGCGTAGGTGTGAGGCGGGCAGGACGCAAAGCACTGGGCTGACATGAGAACTACATTAAAATAATTTATTTTAACGCATTTTTGTTTTTGTCTCTTTTTTTTTTGCTTTTTGTCATAACCCGATGGGGAAAAAAGCTCATTTCCTTTAATGATTTCATCTTGTACGCATGCTGTTGGCCCGGTGCTCTACTGTTCTGTTCTGGCCTGGCCGGGATGCCGCCTGCTATCAACTGTTTTGTTCTGTTCTGCGTGTTGGCCTTGTTGTTGCTGGTCTTTTCTTTTTTCTTGTTTTTTTTTTTTGGCAAAATGAGTGCAACAACGTGTGGCACGCACAGGACGCATGGTTATTTCATTAAAATGGCCTTTTGTTGTTTGTAAATGTTGCTCATTATTATCCCTTTGAATAAGTATGTGTGCGCTGTGTTGTATCCGTATCTGTAGCTGTATGTGTGACCGTATCTGTATCTGTAACTGACAACTGCTGCATTTTTATGGGCAGCGGCGTCACAAGACACAACATTTGCATTACCCGTGCAGACGACGCCGCCGCTGCTTAATAAAGACTAATTGACTTTTGCGTAACTTCGAGTACTGCAACTGGGACCCATCACTGATTGCCAATTATAACAAACAAAGGATCCACGCATCAGCAGACTCGATAAACGAATTATCATTTAAATTAAGGCATATCAAATTGTTGTTGTTGTTGTTGTTAGTACAGCATGAAATGTTTACACTGCATTTGTCAAGCGTGGCCTACTACACACTTGAGTCGACTCCAGCTGACAGCTTGTGGATATGTACAACATGATATAACATCAACCTGGCATATCGGAAGCCAATTGAAATTTATGCAAATTAATGCGTTAACTTTGGTGTCTGCATATGTAAATAGTTAGTTAGTTGCATTTAATAAGCCAAACTGTTAGCTGCAAGAATCTTACACCTGCAGTTCAAATAACATTTACTGCTGTGGCAATTTCTATCACATCCTCAGAAAATAGTATAATTAATTTGCTAAATATTTAAACAACCAGCTATTTTAGGCATTATATTCATTAGTATTTACATACACCTTACGAATTAGAATGCTTTAAAGGCATTTAAGAAGTAGTTCGTTTCATTTAAGCTAGAATATAAACTGAAAGAAACTGAGTATGATCAGCTGGAAACGTATCGCTTCCCTGAAGAACAAGCAAGAGTGCTCTAGACGGGAGGGTCAGACTAGAAGATACCTCGAACACAGCGCCAAGCTGCCGTATACACGTATACACATTCACATACACACACGTGGAAAGGAGAAGAGAATTATTGAAAAGTGAAATATTCCTAAACTGTTTATACCATACGAGCACCTGCACAAAAGGTTTGAGACATCTAGCTCCTTGAATTCTTTTACATAAAATTGTTTCAAAATCGATATATTTACATCGATTTAATGGAAATGCAATAAGATATCGGAAAAGTTATGAGCTCGTGCCATATTAGCCCCACAAATACTGCAGTAACGTTAAAATATTGCCAAACTTAACTGATCAACGGCTTGAACATTATCCTACCGCTAAAATTAATTAAGCAAATAAACCCAGCTAATCTCTCAAGGCTTTAACGGCCATTGTTAAATTTCAATTGTAGAATTTATCTGGCAGGCGGCAGACTTGGATGACTACGAGCTATCAAATTTACCGCCATAATAATGTTGATAATAATGCAATTTATGCGCGTAAACAAGGAAAACACATGCCCCTCCTCAGGATAATTAGACCCCAGAGTATTGACATTAGTAATGAGCATAGTTATAAGCAAAATAATGCAAATGATGATGATGATGATGACGATGATAATGATAATGACGGTGATGAAAATGTTGGCAAGCCAAAGTTGCCGATGCTTCGTCCAAGGTAGCATTAATGATGATAAGCCCACAAGGTAAGATTACTCCAGAGAATAGTTGGCTGTCATTATTTTTTCGTAATATTCCTAGTTATAAATATTAACAAGAGCTTAACCATGACAGCTTTAAGTGTATTTTTAAGGGCACAATTCATTTCTGACCTGTGTTAATTGCATTTTGCGAGTTGAGCTTAAAATGTTGCGACATAAATATGTTAACGAAATATTTAAAATGCATATAACAAGCAAATGGAATTATTCTGTACAGCAGCAGCTCTTGTGGCAGCTCTTAAGTAAATTACAATATATTTTGCATTAAATTACAAAATGGAATGTACCTACCCCCCAAATGTGCCCCACTGACAGCTGTATTTTGCTGTACTTTCAGCTGCTATTAATTTAATTACAATTTAAATTCCAAATAAACGGATTTTTAGGTAATACGAACGACATTCAAAGCCAGCCATCCATTGAATGCGCCATTTAAAATGGCATTAATAATGCATCAACACCTGAAATACATGAGCCTTAACAAAAAATCAAGTCGACCTGATGAATTCGAGCTTGGAGATATCCTGTAACGAGAGGTACATAATAAAATAAACTGCTGAGCTGCGCGCCTATTCAGTCTATACAATACACCTATTAGTTATATTATATTACATTTATATTTTTTCATTTATTATTTAACTAGCGGGTATAACCCGGCCTTGCCCGTGGCACGTATGTTATAAAATCAATGTTCTCAAAAAAATTTGATATGATTTTGAAAATGATCGGATGGTAAACAAAAACTTTCATACAACCGATTTCCGCCAATTTACAACTGTTGCGGGTGGGATTTCCCAAATCGCTAAAATACGTATTCATTAAGTTCTTATGTAGAGCTTTGAAAATAAGTTTGATGCAAATCGGACACAACATACAAACGTTTTTCGCGATTTTTCCACACTTGCGGGTGGAATTTCCCGAAACCCCGTCTTAACGTGCACCTACATCACATACAGTGAATTTCAGCTTCCTAGCTCTTACGGTTTGGGCTGTGCGTTGATCACCAATCAGTCAGTCAGTCAGTCAGGACAAACAGTTTTATATATAGAGATGAGATATAATGAATTTCACATGTCGATAGATTCCTTTTGCTTACAGGGTATTACAGCAAAAAGCACGCTGCTTGTATTAACCCGCAAAAACTAAAAAACTATTAATAAATAACAAAACTGCAAAAAGAACAGCACAGAACGCATTTGCGCGTGCGGAAAGTGACCTCAGCCTCGCCCATAAATCATATGACAACTGCATGATTTTTTTATTTGTTCATAATATTTATTGTTTTTATGCAATATGCAAAGTACAACATGCCAGCAGTTCGCATACAATTAGCGCAGGCCAGCAGGTGGCCCCAATAATAAATAAATCGTCTATGCATAAAGGCGAATACTGTGCAAATACTCTCTCCTCCGAAGGAAGAAGGGAAATACAATTTTACTTGGGAAATAAGTGGGCCTTTTCTGCCGTCGTTAAGAAATGTTACCAAAACACAGGGAATAATGTATTTAACATTACAAATGTGCCGCAAATAACTTGTGGAAGCCGGTGGCAAGAGCTGCTGTCATGATTGTTTCATTATTTCACATAATTAGTTTGGAATGAGGAGTCGGCATTAAAGGGGCCGCAGCTGGTGCAGCCTGCTTTTAAATGCAAAATAATAATTTCAGCTCTGTCGCTGTGTTTGGCTTTTTATTTTGCCATTTATTTTATGACTGTCTGGCAACGTTTGCCAGTGGCAAAAACTTTCAGGCATGTTAATAGCACTCATAATTAAAAATTAAATGTTATAATTTCATGTGTGCCATGCGGTTGGCCCAAGCAGGCTGCAACTAGCACACACGCATGCCACAGCCGCTTGTTGCAAGCTCTGCCATTGCTAGCTGTAAAGACATTTAACCCACACACACACACATACATAGAGAGAGACACATGCATTTGTGTGTTCTGGTCCTTATATGAAATGCCAGCGTTATGAAGAAACTTTCAATTGCAATTACTAAGCAAAAACCTCTTGTTCCCGACTCTTGTCCACAGTACAATTAACAAGTGGACACGCCTTTTGAGCTGAGCCATCAGAAAAAAATATTTCGGGCTTACACAAGGTTTGGCCACCCGTTGAAGGCCAGCTGAAAACAGCGTTTGGATCATGTTGGCCAGGCAATAAAAGTTGCCAACTACTTAGCAACTTTTTGTTGTTATGTACTCCACACCGCGCAGCTCATTCCAGAATAGGCAAAAAAATAAAAAAAAATACAGTCTAATTTAAATGTTATTCAAATGAACCTTGGCCAGTCAAGGATAGCAATAAATTACGCAGGATACTGTGGCTTATGAAAGCTAAGAAAAGGTGGTACGTCAAAGATTAAATACAGACAGTATTTTCTGAGATTTTCCAATGTCAGCTATATGATATAGTAGTCTAATCCTACTGATTCGGACTTATATAATCGCTTTCAAAGCGACAGGTCTATATCGACTCAACTGTTAAAATTGTTCAAGAATATATATCAAGAATACTTTAAAAATTATAAAACCTCTTCTTCAAGGATAAACAAATTTAATTGTTTCATCAATATTTCAAACTGTAGAAAATCTTGCTGGCAAACCGAAAGCCCAATCCCGGAAATTGGTTCAAACCGTAAGTCGAACCACCGTGAATGTTATTATAGTTTTGCAGACCTTTTAAATTCACAAAAATAAGTGTACAAGCATGCGTTCTGCTATCTTCTGCCAACAAGTGCCATTAAGAGTAATATTAAAGAAAACAAGTTAATTCAAGGCGAAATTAATAAATAATTAAACAGGAAGCGCCATGACATATTTAATAAAAATTGTTGCCGTGCATTTAATGGAATGCTTTCAGCCCAATTTAAAATGTATTTTAAATTGTTAAGCGCGCAGACCTGGAATAATTATTGATGAAGGGGGCGGTCGCGGGGCGGCAGACAACAGGCAGCTGGCAAAACCAAAAGTCAATCAGTGGAGATACAGATACAACAAGCAATTCAACGTATCTGCGGGTCGAGCCGCTTATTTAATTAATTACTCGCACGGAAAATACAAGTGACAGCAATCCGAACCCCAATCGCAGCCCCAACTACATCCCGACGCAGTATGTGTAATGCAAAAAGCCGAGTAATTATTTTACACTTCGCTGCTGTTGTCGTTCATTTTGATGAAGTTTTTTGTGGCAGTTGCAGTTGCCGCGTGCTGTATGTGCCGCATAACTTACTTAAAGTTTGCTGTGCGTGTGCAATTATCGTCAGCTGATTAAATGAAATCAAAACCGAGCTCGATCTTAACTTTAATATGGCTGAAATAAATGCGCACATAAATTCGCTGCGGGCTCCAATCCAGCTGCATGCCAAGTGGCGTCCATCGAGCCATCGATTTGCGTGGCCCGGCCGGGGCTTGGGTCATTTATCAATATGTAGATTTCTCGCAAAGTTCAATGGGCCAGTTCGCACACTTGTACAAAGCTGCGTAATTTAACACGCACACACACACACACGCACCCTTGCAGATAAATTGACTGATGTGTTGTGGGTGCTGCCCCACTGTCCAACTGTCTGTCTGTCGCCCAGTTTGATATATGCGTCTGTCTGAAAAAGTGTCGGCAGACAGCGCTACCTATCTACATACACATATACATATACACATACAAATATATATTTCGTTCTCTTCTTCTTCCCTTTCACGCTCGCTTTCACTTGGCTTTTGCCATTGGCATTTGGCATTTTTCTTAAATAAAACTGCACCACGAGCAGCGACTTCCGGCGTGGCACTCAGACTTCAGACAAAACCGTAATGGCATCAATTTCCGCCTGCCCAAAATTCAAATTTAAATTCGTCCTGTTGGTGTCATGGCGATATCGATTCCGCTATTACTTATTAGCTATGCGCAAAGTGGTTCCTATTTCACAGTCAATCGAGTGGCCGGAGTAGCTCTGTTCCTGAATCTGTTAGCTCACATTTTCCAAGCAGGTATCTAAGACAAGTCCCCCTTGCCAGCCAATCACTTTGGCAATCATCAGATATCAGACGCTCTTTCGGCAATTCAAAATTATTCATTTATATGTGGAGTAAAAAAATAAAATAAATATTAAAAATATGTTTGATTCAGTTTTGATAGCACTGCAAGAAAATTTGGATGTCAAAATTTATGAAAGTATTACACTTTAATAAATATTAAAATACAATTTATATTTTTGCTGATTGAAAGGGTTTTCCCCATCTTACAATTAATGTTTTGTTACACAAAAGTTATTAAAATTAAAAATAAAAACTTTTTAAAAGGCAAGCTTGGCTAACCTGTTAAATATACGACTGTTAAAACTCACAGGCACTGTACATTAGTTTAGAAAAATAATTGAATTAGATTACGGTAAATTAAATAAATACAAATATCCCAGATTAGATTATTATGCGAGTCTGCGAGAATCAGAGTTTGTGTATGGATTCTGTAAGGCCAAGTCAAAGAAAGTACGGATATCTTCGGTAGTTCGAAATTTTTATACCATTTATTGGAATATTGCCTTCCAATCACACACATTTAAATAATAACACTTAGTTTTATTTATTTATTATTTGGTTTGCTTAGCGCGTCAACTTGTTTGTTCAGAGGCTGGACAATGAATGAGACTAAATGCATTTAGCAATTCAGTATCAAGACTAAAGTCTTTTAAAATAACAAAAGCCTACTAGGTCACTGTAACTTTTGTATGAGTGTTTGTGTGCATTTCAGTGTTTTTAAATTATTATTTACAACACAGTGTTGTGAAACCAGATTTCACCTATGATTTCAACATTCAATATTCCAACAATTATAATGTCCTTTACAACAGTAAAAAGACTAACACAATCGATTATATTATTATTCTGTAAAATATTCATTTAAAAGCCCGATCTTAAAATTGTAATTGATTTCATTGCCGAAAATCAAGATCCAAATGTTATTTTACTTAAGAAGCAGCTAGCATGGAAAGCTTTCACACCAAATAAAATGAGTGTATGAAAAAAGTATTATATCATTCACAAGCACAGTTGCTTGCAATTATCAAGTTAAAGCAGCTCATTTGTGTTTATCCTTTGTTACTGTTATTTATATAAAAAAAATCAATATAGAGCTCGCGCCAACCAGCAATTTATATGAGAAAAAAGTCTTTAATATATATATATATATAATACAATAATACATAACTTTAGTATTCAATGTTGTAACTAATATTTAAGCGTGTCGAGTATGGCAATTTGCCATATTTTAAACGCATAAATCTTTCAGACACAAATAAATCGAAAGCAATGCAGTTGCCCCCATTGAAGTGGAGCCTCTCCTCTCAAATAGCGCTGTGGCTCCCCGATGAGTGCCTACAAGTCGGGCAGTCGTGCTGTCAGGCAGTCAGGCAGGCTGCTTGCCATTGTAACCACTCGAAAATGTCAATGACAATGATGATGAACTGCAAAATAGAGCGCTGACAGCTGCAACGAGACACAAACTAGATGGATAGATAGATGCCAGCATATAGAATATGTGGCACAAAGCAGCTCCAGCTACCCAGTTACCCAGCTCCACAGTACCACGCAGAGAGTCTCAGTGGCAGCCCCCAATGCCAATGCATGTGGCATAATTTCAAATATGGCGCTCCACAAATACTTTGGACTGGCTGAATGCTTCACTGGCTCAACTGCTGACTCGTCTGTCTTTCTGGCTGTCTCTCTGGCTGGCTGGCTGCCTGGCTGGCCGGCAAGCTGGATTGGATGACAGTTTGATTTGTTGTCAGTTGGCATACAATTGACGTCTGATGGATGGTGTTCTACATTGTTGGGACATTTTACGAGCATGGAGCTGCGCCAAGCGCAAATTCCTATTTCGAGTGCCCTTTACTTTCTCAATGGTTATTATTTTAATTACTTTGAGACAAACTCTCATTTGGACTTTTATGTGCCAGCAGCCAGCAGTCTACTCGTTGAGTCCAACTTGAAGCTTTTTTAAAACTTGACATGTTTTATAAATTCGATTTAACAAACGATCCATAACTGAAACTTCTACCAGCTGCAATTATTTTTTCTATGCAATGCCTAATAAATTTTATGTTCTTGCAACAATTTGTCGTAATTTAAAAATATCAAGACTAAATATAAGTAATGAATGTTTTTCTTTAATTCTATATTTTCTTGGCCCTTTGCCATATGATGCCATCATTTTTTCCTTCTCTACTCACGAGCCTGCTTATTTAACAATATTTGCAAAAACTTTTTGCTACTTACACCAAAAAACGTTGAAAGTTATAACCAGCTTGCAACTTAAGCCTCCTTCCCCGCGCTAGGTAATTTTGAAAAATAAAGGAAAAGAATAACAAAGTTTTGTGCACGGGCAAAAGTTTTTTGTTTAAATAAAAAATGAGACAAAGTCTGCAAAAGTGACGAGTGCCAAAGGAAGCGCCGCACGAATTCGACTCAAGAGTCATGAGGACAAACTACTATAAATGCATAAATAAAACAAGCGGCAGTTTTTCCACTATTTCCACATTGCTTCCAACCATATTTTACGTGCCCACGACTCCACCTGAGCCTCTGACAAACTTTCTTCGTTATGACAACTTTTGTAGATTCCTAAACAACCGGAAACTTTCGCGCCCTGCTGAAGAAGCCGGATTCACAAGGAAAAATAGTTCATGACAATTGCACATGATAAGTACTCCAAAAGCTTTGACAAAATAAAAAACGATTTTCGCGCCTAACTCAAAGAAGGAGAAATCTCCGTACCCATAGAATATGTCTTCCTGACCTTAATTACCCGAGCCGCAGTATAGCCATATCCATCCTCCCGTAAACCTTACCAATTTTTCTTAAATGCCCTTTCCAAATATTATACAGAGGCAATTCTTTTGGATGGACAGTTATTGTCGGGTAAATTTTGTCAGCTCAAGAGAAGTGTCCGCCTTACGGCAATGGCCTGACTTATAAATTGTTCATAAAGAAACAAGTCGAGACCTCCCGACTAGGTACCCCCTTCATACTTCTTCTACCAATACCAAACTCTCTAGCTCCTAAAATCGAAGAGATATTCTGAAAAACGCATTTCTATATTGGTTTTTATCGTTTGCTTGGAAACTAGGAGGATCCATTTCAAGTCTCTAGCTCTAATAGGTTCTGAGATCGCCGTGTTCTTACGTAGGGACAGACGGATGGTCGGGCAGAGGGATAAACAGATAGACAGACAGGTATTTGGAAAAACTGCACCGAATACTAGAATGAAATAAGAGGTTCTTTTGAAAATTCTTTGATTTTTACCCAGGGGTCCCCATTGCGAGTCTGTAAACACAAAATAAGTTATTAGTTATTTCAATATGTGTTTTTTGATTGAAATGAAATTCAAAAGTGTTTCAGGCGAGGTCTATTTTTTTGTCGCGAGCCCCCCAATTGGAATCGCTCCATGATTTATTTTCTAATATAACTTTACTTAAACTAAACTAAGTTTTATGTATTAGTCCTGATATAACCCTAGTTTCATATTTTAATTTAGAATCAGAAAATGTTATTTGTAATCAATTGTAAGCATTTTATTTACCAAAAATAGTTACTCTGGACGAATCCAATTTTTTTAAACCTAACGCAAATTGCTTCCATTTTTTTTTAAATTAAGGCTAAATATGACTTTTTTATATAAGATGCGTTTCTAAATACGAAACTTACAAAAGCCTGCCAAGTCGAACATGATTTGGTCGCATGAATTTCGAGTTAAATTTTTCAAGAAATTACCTCCCACTGAAATACTATATTGTTTGTATTACATAACGGTGGCCGTTAAGAAAACATGAACATGTTTTGTTACAAAGCATAAAAACACAGGAGCACACGTACTAAAAGAAACGGGTTGCAAGGAGCAAAGCGTCGGGCTTGTCTGCAAGGCCTTAACAAGAAATTAGCAGGCATCATTTGCTTAGGATGGGATTGGCATCAAGAGTCCGGATATACATACATATACACACGTTCTGAACTCGTCTTGGCCCCGTTCGACGTCTAATTAGCTATGCAAAAATTTGTGCTGTAAACAAACTTAATTCAGTTAAATGTTTGTGTTTCGGCATGCGCGCGTTGATTAGCCCTCAGCCTGTATAGGGAATGCATATATCATTGGGCTGGGGTTTGGATTGGAGCTTTGGCCTGGGGTTACGGCAGAAGGCAGCAGGTCGTGCCCGTCTTGTATTTCAAACGACAGGCAAGTTCGCACACTTTGTTGTCGGGCTGTTGTTTGAGTTTTGTACTTGCGTGTAAACATGCATGATTAAGTTGCCAGTGAATGAAAGAAAGGCGTATAATTTGCATAAGCCCAGAACCAGAACCAGAATCAAAACCAAAACCGGGCCTAATGAGACCCAGCAGCAGCGGCTAATGGATGTGTGTGACAACGCCCCGGCTCGTATCTTATCAACGTTTCACACTCTTTAGCCAGCTGCACAGAGCTTGCCAACAACTTGGCCTGCCAACTGCTGACCCCACAATCAAGCTGCGGGTTGGGCTCTGCCAGCTGGTTGGGATTGTCCACCCAATTTTTTTAAGCCACATACACACACACTCCCACACGTGTAAATTATGACGCGAGTCTGTTATTTTACTTTCCTGTGCACCACAGCACATATTTCTTGTAGACCCACACCCACACACACACACACACACACAAGCACACCCAAAAACACAAGCGCATTTGCGGAAGCTTTGCCAAAACGAAGTAAATCTTCACTTGGCGCTGTCAACTTTTGCGCTGGGGCGCAATTTTTTTCAGTTTCCACTGCCAAAAAGTTCACAATTACCGTGATTGTGTTCTGCTGGTGTGTCTGTGTGTGCGTGTGTGACCTGGTGAATTCCTCAAGGTACACTTTAAAACGCGCAAGTTTTTTATTGTTGCCATTTGTAAATCAAATGAAATCTCTCAATACTTGGCCGCATATCTGCTTGATATTGACCCAAAAATATATAAAATATAAATATACAAATAATAAACAATATCAAATGGCGAATATTGTGAAACGAGTGAGCCCCGAACTCTGGGCTTAGCTCTGACTGGCATATAAGAATGTCACATTTTATCGAATTGTCATAGCACTCACGGCATTCGAATGACTTCGCCAGTTGCATGCAACAATATATGGGGAGCTTAGCAAATTTCAGCGAAATACCAGCCATGTGCCAAGTGCAACAATAAGCAACAACAACAATTCGAACGAGACGAGCGTGTGGCAAGCGGATGCGGTAATAATATCGCGCCACCTGCTGCCTCCCCGCTCAATGCAAAGCCAGATATACCGTTGAGTGTTGTGTGTGTGTGTGTGTGTGTGTGTGAGTGTATGTGTGTGTGTGTGTAAGTTATCCTTGAGCCAAGCAGCGAGACAAAGTGAAGCTGGCAATATGCTAGCACTCAGCCTTCATCCCTTCAAATGTGTACTTCACTTACAAAGAGTAAATAAATAACAAGAACTTTTCTCTTTCTGCACTGCTACGAATAACAAATACTCTAACAAAAATATGTGTCGGCTTGCATTAAGCAAATCGATTTTTTCATAGGTATTGATAAAAGTTTTGCATGCATAGTTATTTCTACATTCAATATCTTTGTATTTCTCAAAAACTTATTTTAAAGATCAATTTATACACTCAAAGCAAACTCTTAGCCAAAGTATTTGTTCAACAGTCGGGTTAGAAATTTCAACGAGAGCTAGCTTAGCCTCTAGCTCTAGCTCCTAAAATCCCATGTACCTTACGTTTCATTGCATTTTTACAATACATAAGGAATCATCTTCAATTTCGAAATATACGCTAAAAGAAATGAGCAAAAAATACGCTTCGATTAATAACTACTACTAATATTTACTACAAGTATATACTAACTTAAAAAATTGCCAAATTCATCAAAATATTTATTACTGGAATTTCCTAACTTAAATTAAGGAATAAACTATCTTAGTGTTAAGACAAAGTTTCTTAGATTTACAATTTTAAAAATTAAAAAAGAACCTTGTAAAATTATTATTAATATCATCAATGAATGTAAAAATAATGTGTTCAGGTGATTATAGTACGAAAAATACATTTATTTCTATATATTTTTATTTTATTACGCGCTGGCTAAATATAAATAACGAAAATCTCATTTTTACCAGAAAATATATTTGATATAGGGCTCCTAAAATTAATATAGTATACTAACATGTTTATCCGGAGGAAAATTTATAATGGATTTCTATGATTTCAACGGAAAAGCGATCCGCTGCGATCAACACACGAGTAAGGATATTTTCTAAGAAGATATGTTTTAGCCTCCTGCCCAGAACGGTTGGAGCGAAGTATGAGAAGCTGGTTGACATCCAAGCTTGTTCTGCAGGAAAATAAATGCGATTTTCTTTTCTTTTATGTTGTTTCACTTATTGTATCTAGCGAAAAGGGCATAAAAGGCCACATCCCTTGCCAGTTGCCAGTGGCGAAATTTATGTATAGAGTAGCCAAGACGAGCACAAGCAATGGCAACGGCAATGCAAATGCAGACAAATGTAAAATAATACGTGACAATAGTGCTGCCAATGGCAGCGCTGATTAGACTGGTTTATTTATGGAATCCGCTGTGTTGCCACAGCTGGGGGCAAGAGCTCGTACGTCCGACTCTGAACGATTAGTATAATCTTCAGTTTCCATCGATTGTGAATATAAGAACTTAAATCGTACTAATAGTCACTTATTGCTGGTCAAAAACATAAATATATAACGTATGTTTGAAGACTGGAGCAAATTAACCTGCATCGCGCGGATCAAGTGAATGTCTGCAATGCAACTGGCGGCGAAATTGGCTGTGTAATTCGCACAAAGCCGCTTAAATTTGTGCCACGTCCCTGTTAACTTTTAGCAGCTTATTAGGAGGGGCTTGAGCACAAGCGAATGCCAAAGATGCATATTATCTTATATTTTAGTTGACCAATCAAACAAAAAAGCAGTATTAATTATTATTTGTTTATATTTCTTTTCCTTTTATTATTGATTTTTTCTTTGTATATATGAATATCGCTGCTAATTTTGAGCTGGCAGTCAGTCAGTCAGGGCAAAGCCTTTTATTTATATAGATTTTTATGTTTTTTAACTTATTTGGAAAACTGAATTGCTTTTGCCTAGGGATTAACTGTATGTGCATTTTCAGTTACAGTTGAGCTGGCTAGATGCTCACTATTTGATCTGTTTGAAGTGAATTTGTAGTTAACGTTACAACATTTATTTAACTGCCACAAGTTAAGCTACAACTTTTAAGTAACCATTTCTGTGAGGTTTCTGAGCAGCCTAATGAACCGTATGCTTTAGATACGGATACGTCTTATTTGCACATATGTGTGTGTGTGATGGCAAAGTAAATATTATTTGATGCAATCGTACAGATGTGTTGAAAAACATTTTCAGGTAGCTTCTGCGGCTGAGACAGAGCCGCACTCAGTTTGTGTTTTTGCATAAAATATTTACAAAGTTGTTGTGCGCGTGGATGTGTGTGTGTGCGTGCGTGTGTATGTGTGTGTGTGTGACAGTGGCTTTCGCTGAGTCCAAATATACCAGCAGCATTTGCTGTTATGTGTGAGTGTGTTATGTTTTCTTTTGCTCTGTTTTTTTTTCTATTCCCTTTTTTTACCTTTTTGCTCGGTTTTATTACTTTAAGTTTATTTGGGCAAGGCGAATGGAGAGTGGGTTGGGCACCACATCAAAGCGTAGCACGTGCCACGCATGACTGGCAGTGGCAAAAAGTACAGCTGAAATGCCAGCAATAACAACAACAATAGCAAGCTGAGACAAGCTTCAATTGCAGCGCACAGAGTGACCACAAAACATGCGCCCGGTTGGCCGAGAGAGTAACAAAAAAAAAAAATAGAAAAAAACGAATCTAGAAATAAGGCAACTGCAACTGCTACTGGAACAGCAGCAACAGTAAATCAACTGCTGCCCTGTTGGCCAATGTACGTATGTGAATTTGTAATCTAAACTTTTGCTGCTAGCCGCTTACTCGGTGTTTGTTTTTTTTTTTCTGTTTTTTGTCCCTTTTTATTTTCATCAACGTTGGCAACAGGAAGCGGAAATTGCTGCTGTTGGCCCATTGACAAAAACACGACACTTGCACCTCAAGTTGCCAGCAACTTTCAACTTGATTTTACAGCTAAACAACAACAGCAACAACAACAAAAACAACAGCAGCAACAGCAACAACCTTGCAGGTTTGTGCAATTGCTTACAGTTTTGTCGCAGCGCATTCAATGTGGCCATGATTGCACTTCTGTATGAGTGTGTGTGTGCGTGTGCCTGAGTGTTGTTTATTGGGCCATTGATTAAGCGTGACCCAGCTGGACAGTGTTTATCGCCCACAGCCGCCAACCGCTTGACTCAATCAAGGCGCAGGGCGCTAAAGCTAAAAGTTTGCGTTTCGATTTTAACCTGCAGTTTGCAATCTTTATCAGTGACCCGCCCACTTTTTCACCAGTTCTTATGCTCTGCTTGCAAAGTATTAGAGAGTATATTGGATTTATATATTATGGAATATTTACCAGATTGTATCCACGGTAGACTTAATTACACTTTTGGAGCTAGAATCACCAAATTTGGATGGCAGTTTACCTATGAGTTCCTCTTAAAATCGTGCTAGAACGTATGGCGCACCGTCGTTCAGACTTAAGTGCCAGAGTAAAAACACTTTTCAATATATATTTTTCACTGTTATTACTTCCTGCTAAGCGCAACAAAAATGTTTCCAAGGTAAAGCTCCGCCTAAGGGTTCGGTTCATCAACTCGATTTCTTATATTTACCAACGCACATTTTGTTCTAAGCTCAACTTTTTATGGAATAACATAGACAAATTTAAATTAAATTTTTTTATGTAAATATTTTTGTTTGCCGTCTTTCGTTATTATTATTATTAATTTATCTAATAAATTATTAATCTCTATCGCTATGCCAAAACTAACAAATATTGCTTTAAGATGATCAATTATCCAAATATATTTTATATTCAACCACCTTTCAGGAAACAAGCAGATCCCTTCAAGTTTTAGTTTGCCTATTTTGCTGTCAGCAACCCTGGTTTAACGGTCAGCTCATAGTTAACACAAATTTTAAGTTTAAACTCTATTTATTATACAGTAAATAGAGTATTGCGCAGTCGTTGCCACTCGACTAAAGCGTTGTAACTGGTTTATTGTTGCATACTTTTCGGGGCTTGTTTCCAGCAGCTTTTGTTGCGTGCTTTGCTGCTATTTTCACCTTTAAATGTTTAATGCAAATTGATTTGGAGTTTTTTCTTTGCTTGAGCTAAAAATGTTGCACAGCAGCTTTAAAGTGGGAGCATTAGAACGGGGCTAAAAGCCCCAAAGCAAAACTATCTCGCAACTTGTTACCTGATTTTATGTAGCAACCAGCAGCAGGTAGAGCAGAAAAGGCGACACCGCAAGCAGACACGAATTCTCTTGCCACACGCCCACCAACACATGCAGGTGCACATAAAATAAAAAAGTAGACAAAAAAATATATATAGGAGAAAAAGGACGCTGGCATTGCCAGCTGGCTGCACAATTTCCGCGGGTTACTTGGCGGCGCACAAAAATTTTTAACTTAAATTACTTTTCGTAATAACTTTATTTTGTAATTTACGTAAGTAGAAGTAACATTTATGCAGCTGCATAAACCTCCAGCCATGCCAAAGTAGCTTTCAAACTATGACGGCGCACGTAAAAACTTCTCAAACAGTTTAAATATCCTCGCAAATTTGCTAAGAAACGCTGAAAATGAGGCTAGGCACCAACTGGAATATGCCGGCTACGAGTTTGCATTACATAAGCCACGGCTATCAGCTTCTTTCGCTTTGGCCAAATTTAAAACTACTCTGCATATGGTAATAACAAAAGTTTCTCGCTGATCTTCCAATATTAACAAGTCAAAAGGCCTTTTCTAAAAAAAAAAATGTACATACACTTGCTACTATGTAGAAATAATAAATACGACTTCCAAAATGTTTGGGGGGGAATAAAACTTAAAAAAAAACATGCTAAAACCCAGCACTTAAATTGTCACTGAAATCGGTAACAATGAACTTAATTCTGAAGGCCTCATTTGTAGCTTTAAAAATCGCATAGAAAGGTGATATTTTAAAAGCAATAATTAAAAAATGGTTAGGGAAAGAAATTAAGTGAGTAAAAACTTCTTTTTGGTGTGAGTAAAAACTTCTTTTGGCAAAATGAATTTACACAAAATTAAGCAGCTTTATTTGTTTACATGTGAACAGAAATTCTTGGAATTTGCGCTTGCTGCTGCACGTGTTTGCAGGCAAAACACATTTTCTTTCATGTTACTTAACCGATCTTGATAAAAATTTTCAGTATATGATCTTATTATACCATAAAATATTTGTGTATTCTCAAAATGACAATTGCGTTTAAATTGTGGCTTAATTAGTTAGGCAAAACAAGTTGGTTTACTAACATCATTTATATATAGCTTTATGGTGGTAGCGATGGTAGCTATAAAATGAAAGATATTTGATATATACATATATACTATTCTAGAAGCTACATGTCAAGTTTGGTGACTCTAGCTCTTATTATTTAGCAAAATTGCTCAAAATACAGGATTTCGATATCGATTTTTATCGATTACTTGGAACCCAATTTATTTGTGGCTTATACAACAAGCATATCCCGAACTATTTTTGGTTATATATTGAGCAAAAAGCTCAAATGCAATTGGATGTCATATGTTGAATGTTGCCGTGGCTGTTCGCTTTGTTTACTGAATGTTTTCCGAAGCACTTGTCCTTGCGGAAAACCATTTGCATATGCGAAAAGCACAGCTATAAGCACACGCCCAAAGCAACAACAAAGCAACAAACACTTTACCCCAATACACAATGAAAAGTGCGGCATACTTTGCAGCGCTTAGCATATAAACCGAATATGCGTGTGTGAGAGTGTGTGCGGGGTTGTGTGTTTGCATGTTATTTTCTCGTCTGACATACAAATCATTTTGTCGAGTGGTTGAGCAGCGCAGTAATGTAAGCCCGCCAAAATAAAATGAAAAAAACCCAACATGAAATGGCAAAATTTTTTTCAGCATAATGCTACAAGCCAAGCCTAACATGCCACATGCAACGCACCTTTAAATTGTAGTAGCTTTTGCGTATAGGGCACACACATATTTTTGGGCGTATTTGCATTTTAATTATTGTGTACGACAAATTTGGCTGGCAGTCAGTCGAGCAAACTGCAATCGCTTTGACAATCAATCAATAAATCAAAAGACTTCACACACACTCGTCCTGCACTGGATTTGCCAATCAGTCGCTGTGGGATGCGGATGCAGAGGAGGCGGCCGGGGCGGGGTCACCCCAATGTGGGCTCCAATTATGTTCAAGAGGGACTCAAACTCAGACACTCCTTGGGGGAGTGTCAAGCAAGCAAAACCAGCCAGCAAAATGGCAGCGACAAGAAGAAGCACCAGCAGCTGCAAAGATGAGCCAAGTGAAATGTGTAAAATGCAAAAACTCATTGATGATTGAATGCAGCAGCAGCAGCAGCAGCAGTAGAGGCGGCAGCAGTAGCTACTGCGACATCGACTGCAGCTTTTTGTGCTGCTTTGTCTCAATCTCAATAACGAAATGCAAATAGTACGTAAAAAAGCGAAAGCAAATACACACATCCAGACAAGGACATGAGAGATCGGCTATAGCACAAGCAAATCGAATAGCACCGCAACGAAAAGAGAGCTGCCAAGTGCTCGACAAAGCAGTGTAAAAAACATGGATAAAACTCGTGTGCCATCAACAACTCAACTCAAATACCCTTCTGGTTTAATATTCTCAGGTATAATATTATCAAGAACTCGGCGAATGAAAAAGAACAAATGTTATAAAAGATCTCAAAAATATCCGAATAAAGTATCATTACTTACGACTTTACAACAGATGAAATATTAAAGTTCTTTTATTGGCCATTTATGTAATTCATGGCAATTGAAGGCTAATCAAAAATGTATTTAATATCAATACAATGACAATACAATACAGATATATTTATGTATATTAAATATTGAACAGACTCTTAAAGTACTTACATCATTTTTGGAAAGCCATACATTTAAGAGGGTTGTCTGAAAGAAGTCCGAACTGATATTGGTGCAACAGACATTTTTCAAAACTGTTTTAAGCTAGCCACCTGAACATTCACCATAAAACCGACAGGCCTATTAAGGGATCCAACATACATTAAATAAATATAATCTCTAAATATATAACTGTTTTGTCCTGACTGACTGACTAACTGACTGATTGGTGATCAACGCACAGCCCAAGCCGTAAGAGCTAGGAAGCTGAAATTTTCACTGTAGCTACCTTATGTGATGTAGGTGCACGTAAAGACGGGGTTTCGGGAAATTCCACCCGCAAGTGTGGAAAAATCGCGAAAAACGTTTGTATGTAACTTTTTTGTTTACCGTCCGATCGGCCTCAAACTTATTTTCAAAGATCTTTGTTCAAATTCACTTGAGGGGTGTTTCACACTTTTAGGAAAATCCGTTCCTCCTTGGTGGAGCCCACCATCAAAGATTTGGTGGGTGACGTTTCGCGCTCAAATTCGTTTCCAAAGATCTATAAGAAAAATCATTTGAGACGTGTTTCACACTTTTTGCAGAATCCAAACTTTTTTGGGGGGAATGCGACTCAAAGATTTTTTGTACGAAGTTTTAAATTGTGTCCGTTTTACTTCAAACTTATTTTCAAAGCTCTACAAAAGAATGCAATGTTTCAGCGATTTGGGAAATTCAACTCGCAACACTGGTAAATTGGCGGAAAACGTTTGTATGGAAGTTGTTTGTTTACCGTCCGATCAGTTTCAAAATCATTTCAAATTTGTTTGAGAACATTGATTTTATAAAATACGTGCCACGGGCAAGGCCGGGTTATACCCGCTAGTTTAAAATAAATCAATAACATCGTAACTTATCAAATCAATGCGATAAGTTCACTACATTTTTAATTTGAGACAAAATACGAAAATAAAATAATACAAAATCAAATAAAAAAATTATTTCGCTTTTTTATTTTTCAACACGTCCCTTATAACTCGACACATTTCTTCCACCTATGCTCGGCGTCTTTCTCCTCAAAACAGTTCTTCTCACAAGCACAACTATTAACTCACTCCTAGATCTGGTGACTAAGGAGGTTGTTGTACAACAAATATTTTCTGTTTTAGTCAATCATGGCTTAGATGCTTATAATACTTTAATAATATCATAAAAATTGAGTTCGTTTAGGATAAAATTGCAGTACAAAATATGTTTAAGTCTATTTTAAGATTTAAAAATATAATTCTATGTTTCTTTATAATTCAAAACGCATCTGTCGTGATTTTTAATTGAAGTGCTGTTAGTATTGTTTAGCATTCTTCTTTTTTCAATTTGATTTTCAATTATCTCTTTGCTTTGATCCAATGATTCTCCAAATACCCTAACAATGAAGCTTATGGCTTATGTTCCCACGTACTTATCACTTCCCTCAAGGTATTAAATCGAAATTTATTGACTATGTTAATTCGTAATAAATTAACGTGGATCTATCATGAGAATTCTCTAGATTTAAGAACTGCAATCAATAGAAGGCCAAAAATGACTGCGATTATGTCAATGTTACATAAGTTTTAGCACATTCACAATACTCTGCTGGAAAGGGTATACAAAAAACTGAGCTGGTTTGTTGGGGCTGGCCGCATGGCAAAGAAAATGGCGTTAGCTACAGCACATAGAATTGCAAATTCAATTTCGATTCAATTGAGCATGTGTTTGCAACGGCTCAGGCATATGCCCCACTATGTGTGTGCGTGTCTGTGCTCGCGTGCATGTGTATGTGTGTACGTGTGTATTTGTTTGTTGTGAGTGCGTCTGTCTCTCTGCCTGGTTGTGTATATGAGTTGTTGCACTTATTGTATGCATGGGCTGGGCATTGTTGCGCGCATTGCTGCCTCGCTTGTTGCATTGTCAGTCGAGTAACCGATCCAATGGCTTTTTGTCAACAGCACTGCTCCAATTGGCGACAGACTTAATAATGCGCCATATAAACAGGCAACAACTAATTAAATTTATAAATAACTATCATTTATGATACTTCAAGGCGAACTGATGCCCAGCAAATTTCCCCACAATTAAAGCTCATTAAAATTCTAATTTCATCCAGCCGAAAGCAGAGCTAACAATTATTATATATAAAATATATATATGTATAAAATATACGGGGGGCTTTATTTCGATTTTACAAATTCGTTTTTTTTGGTGCGCATATAAATGCAATGCGAATGCGACGACAGCACATGCATAAATTGCAACGAGAAATCAGCAAATATTATTTGTGCATATGTATATAAACGAATATATATGCACAATGAAATTGCATTTAATGGTTATCATTTTCGCCACTTTACACTGCACAGTCTGGCAAAATGTAAAATATACCCAATAAAAAATTGCAGCCCCAATATGTAAGCTTGCCTTCTTTATAATTAATAATTTTTCTGATCAGCTGCACCGATTCTGATGAGATTTTTTGTGTGTTTTTATTTCAGCATGGGTAAGATTCACAATTGGAGAAGATAGATCACGTTTGAAAGCAGTTCAAGGAAATTTTTATTTTAAAAATTTATTTTTCCACTTTTTGCATATAAATACGACATTAGTTAAAAAACTTACCAAATGCCAATAAATGCTGTCCACAATAATAATAATAATAATAATCATAATAATATATAATATGTAATGTAAATGCTATGTACTAAAATATTGATGATGGTAATAATAATACTAATAGAAATAAAAATAAAAACAATTAAAACAATAATAATGATAAAAATAATAATATTTTTAATAATAAACATGTATGTTATATGATAATACATTAATAATAATATATAATTATAATACTATTAATAATAATAATATTATTATATTAATAACTAGCGGGTATAACCCGGCCTTGCAGGTGGAACGTATGTTAAAAATTTACTACTGTTGCGGGTGGAATTTCCCAAATCGATAAAATACGTATTTATTAAGTTCTTATGTAGAGCTTCAAAAATAAGTTTGAAGCAAATCGGACACAACTTAAAACTTCGCCTAAGGTAGCTAAAGTGAAAATTTCAGCTTCCTACGGTTTGGGCTGTGCGATGATCACCAATCAGTCAGTCAGTCAGGACAAGCAGTTTTATATATAGAGATTATAATATATATCACAATTATAATAATGTAAATTAAGTTTGCTATAAAATAATAAAATTCTAATTAGTTCGATACAGTAGGTACACAAGTATAGCCATAATTAAAAAAACTCTAGCATTAGTTTCAAATTTGGTGACGGTATTTGTAGTTCAACAATGTGTCTATTCAGACGTACTCATAATAGATTTTTCTGAAAAACTTTGGTCATTTTGGCCATGGTGGAGCCGTCGGCAAGAATGGTGTTGGGCGTGCTGGCTAATATGTATAATCAAATTAAAATTAACAAAAACGCCAATGATTGCAAATTAGTTGCTGAAAATGTGCGCCAAATTGAAATATCGATTTTTATGGCACTGCGCTGTTTGGCCAGGGGGTTGACGAAAAAGGGAGGGGCGTGAGGGAAAATGTAGCCGATTGATTTGAAAGTGGGCGGGCAGAGATTTCAATTGGTGGAAAGTTGACTGCTGACTGCTGTTGACTGTTGACTGCTTAGGCAGCCAAACGGATCAAAAGTTAAACTCATGTTTGACTTTTCATTCGAAAAATTGGATTTTGCATTTGGGCAAAAACTTTTGCTCCTAGCCAGCCGTGCAGTCAAAGAGTCAGACGGATAAGCAGCTCAGCTCAGCTCGGCTCGGCTTAGTTCAGTTCAGTTTTAGCTGAGCAGCCGTAGAAAAGTTTTATTTTTTTCTAGTTTTCACTCGTACAACAACTAATTTATCAAATTTGAGAGATTTGCGCTTTGCACTTTTTGTTTGAGTTTCAGTTTTGTGCGGAGCGCTGTCCGACTCCCAACTGTTAAATGCCAAAACAATGGCCATACAATTTTTAATTACTTATGAGTCGCACAACTAGAATTACAGCTGCCCGCTGCCCGCGGTCCGACGACTAACTCGTACAAATGCAAAAACAAATCCACTTGTCAATTTGCTAATTGCTGTGGTTTTCCCTTTAATTGCGACCGCAGATCTAACCAAATGGCAGCCCATAAAAAACCAGGCCATAAGCCTTACCCACATAATGGCAAAAACAAAAAAAGAAAAGACAAAAAAAAAATGCAAACCTAATAAAAATAAAATGCTGGGCGTGGGAGAATTGGGTGGCTAGGCCTGGGCATCGGGTATATGCCCGCTGGCATTGCTGGCACAATTGAAGCGTGTTATTAGCTCTAATTGTTATAAAGCCCTTTTAATTGGGTGTCTGATAAAGTTGCGCCAAAACAAAGTCCAAGGGATTCGGGGTTCGGCTCCTCTTGCCGCACACTTCAAGGCGGCGTTTACCTTAATGGGAAAGGTCTTTTGCCCTTTCTAAAAGACTTTTTTTCTAGCTCAGGCTTAGCATTTCTTTTCAGTTAACTTTTGGTCCAAAAGTATTTTTCACACGGGCCACGCTGCGTATGCGTAATGTGCACATCTTTGCCAACTGGCGGCGGGACAGGGTGGGGCAGGAGTCGCACCACATTTGTTTTGTTGAGAGCTTTTTTGTTTCAAGAGTCTTGTTAACATGCTTTCAACTTGCGTTTTAATTAATTTTCAATGTATCTGTGTGCACGTGCGTATACGGTGTGTATGTGTGTGTGTGTGTGTGAGTCTTACGGCAGCACTCGCCAAGTGGGCCAACTTTTGACCTATGCGTACTGCCTGCCGCAGAATGCGTATCCCACGCCAGCTTATCCTCTTGCAATTACTTAGAGCTATCTTATGTCTGGTTAAAATGTTGCCACAACAATTCAACAACAAGTTGAGACATTTAAGTAGCTTGTAATGTGGGAGATTTTCTTCAAATTTGAAATAAGTAAAAATAGGCTGTAAGAATATTTGAATGCCTATTTAATAGGTAGATGGACCCTTAAGTATTATATATTTGATCTGTATGGGCATTATATTCATCATTTAAGTTCATAATTTTTATAAGAGTTAAGGATGCTCTTCAGGTCAGCTTTTTTTTTTGAAATCCAATCTAAAAATCTATGTAGCTTCCAGTTGAAGCTCTTTTTTTATTTAAGAAGATTATTGATGCCACATTTAGATGTCAAATTGGTCTGGAGGACAAATCATGAACAAAGAGCCAAACCTCGTTATGGGGTGGGAAATAGATCGATTTTTAGATATTACCTTTCCACTAAGTACTCGTCCGTGGCATATTTAAATCTACCCATCTAGATCTTCCCTTCTGTTTAAAAATATGTTTAAGCTGAGGAATAAACTTTCGTTTATTAAATCTTTAACCCGCATTTGCCATCCAAGAACGTATCAAAACATTCTCACAAATATCTTTAAAAATAATTTCGAAGCCGATAGAATGGTAAGCAAAAAACATCCATACAACCATTTTTCGCCAATTTTCCACTTTTACGGGTGGAATAGAGCTTTGAAAATAAGTTTGAAGCCAATCGGACAACTTACCCCAAAAAAACATAGAATCGTACTTTCCACCGAAGAAGCTTTGATTTTGCGAAAAATGTGAAACACGTCTTTTTCATATAGAACCATGGCAATCAATTTGAGCCACCAAGGAGGGATGGATTTTCCAAAAAGTGCGAGACATCCTCAAATGAATTGGGACAAATATCTTTGAAAATGAGTTTGAGACCGATCGCATGGTATACAAAAAGCCTCGAAACCCCGTCTTAACGTGCACCTACATCACATGAGGGATCTACGGAGAAAATTTCAGCTTCCTAGCTTTTACGGTTTGGGCTGTGCGTTGATCACCAATCAGTCAGTCAATAAGTCAGTCAGTCAGCCTTAAAAAAGACGAAACTCTAGAGCACATTCTGAAATACAGCCGACCTATAAGGAGGCTACAACTATCCTAGCTGGTGGGCATCCAATCCGTGATGTTACAAAAAAAAAACAAAGGTTAATAAGACAGAAAAAAACAGCGCATTTTTGCATTTAAGATAATTGGAAACTAGACCAGTTTTCAGTCAGAAGCACAATAAAGCTTTTTACGCTTGGGTAATGGGAATATCGCACTATTATTCAAATAATTTTTATTTAATATAAACAAAGTGCTTACCCCTCTAACTAATCGATAAACACACATTTAAAATTAAAGTAATGTCGAGATACTTATCTGTAAGCTGTTTTCATTTGCTTATTGTACGCCCTAATTTGTGTTTGTGGTCAGACGCACGCTCCGTCTGTCTTCTGTAGAGACCCCCACCCGGCAGTTGGGCCTGAGAAAAATGATACACAATAAATATCGCGCTCGATAATCCCAGTTAAAAGCACAAACATTTGTTTGGATTTGCTGCCGCATTTTCAAACAAACGTTTTCTATAAACTTTGCTTGATTTTTTTTTTTTTTTTTGGTTTCTTTTTGGTATTTTTTTGTGGTATTCGAAGTGCTGTGGACGGCTTGCCGCCTGCTGGTTAATGGCCATCGATTGCTTGGCTAAAACGAATGGCAAGCCATTAGTTATGGTGCTGCCAAAGGGCTTATTAATATGCGCTGTGTGCAAGGTGACAGACAGTTGTCAGGGACATGGATTGTGCAGAGGCGGCAAGGCGCGATGGGAGCTTAGAGGTATTGCCAACATTTTATCGTAATCTGCCGGCCAAATCGTTGGCAACTCGCAGGTGCTCCATAAACGTCATCAGGCGGCGCCTGCTGCGGTTGCGGACATGTAGTTGTCATCAATGCAAATACAACACAGCCCAACAGCAGAGCTGAGAGTACACACACTTGTCAGCATCGTCGTCATCCTCGCATGATTGATCAAGTGCGTGCGTGCCAGAGACAGCATCAAGGAGCAGCAGCAGCAGCAGCAGCAGCAGGAGCAGCAGCAGGAGCAGGAGCAGCACAGCGAGTGCCATTGCCGGCCATTTTTCTGACATTTAGTTGACAGAGCAAAAATTTTGTTTGCTCGTAATGCGCCCTCGACATGGTCGAGCATGGCTATCGACAGCGACATTTACATTGCTTCTCTGTGTGTGTGTGTGTGTGTGTGTGTGTGTGTGTTGGTGTTGGTGTGTGTGTGCGGTCCGTGTAAGTCCTTAAAAAGCATTTCACGCCGTGCACCATGCGCTGCCGGAGTAGAGAACACTCAAAGCTTATTTGACATTTATCAGTGCAGCTGGATTACTTCGATTCCCCGCTTGCCACCAAATACCGTATCCTATCACCAAGCTCTGCCCAGCTTTGTCATTGATGGAACTGTTTAAAGCATGCCGCACGCATTTCTGCGTCCAACGTGCGAGCGCACAAAATTGTAATGAAAAGTGTCAGCCAGTGGCTCTGGATATGAGATAATCCAATTGGCCGGGGCCGACCGCACAGAGCGGCTGAGTGCCCTGTCTAATGCAATTCGTGATTCAGCATAAAATTCAGCCAGCACATGCCACGCCCACAATTTATTGGCTGGTCCCCTTTTAGCGCTTATCGTAGCTGCCTGTCCATCCGCCCGTCCGTCCGTCCGTCTGGCTGCCTGGCTGGCTGCCTATTTGGAGCTGGGCCCGTCGCACTATCAAATGGGCGGATAGGCCAATTGCCAATTGTCAGATACAATTTATTCTTCCCTTAGATGTTGCCCCAAACCCAAACGTGCCACGCTTGCCACACCAGCCATGGCTGCCACGGCTGCACTAAATGCGAATTGAAAATAAAATATTACACCGAGATTGCAGCGGCAGAGTGCGAAAAAAGCGCTCCGCAAAGAACCAACAATGAAATCCAGCACCGCCGTCTATCCCCTGCACCTGCCACAACTGCCTCGCATCCTGGCTGGGGCTTCGTTTGGAATTGCGGAGACAAACAAACATCCAATGCAGCAAACGGCAACACGATTACGCCGCCGGCCATGCGATGGCAGGGATGAAGGCATCCGAGCAGGCTAGGGCGCTAGGGCAGGGGTAGTTGGGTGCCGCGGGTGGGACTGGGAACAGACAAACGAATCCTGCAAGGCCAGAACGACGCCCGCGACGGTGACGATCATCAAGCGCAAAAGGAATCGTAAAACAAAAGCGACAGATAGTTTGCAGCATGCCATAAAATCAACAACAACAACAACAAGAATGGCAAACATCGTCGCAGCAGCAGTTGGAGGCAACACCAAATCGATTGTGTGAACTTTTTTGGTGGCGTTAAGTGTGGGCTGCCCGTGGGTGAGCCCGGCGAAAGGTGGAGCTCCCGCTGCTGCTGTCCTCCTCCCCGTCCTCGGCCTCGTCCTGCTCCTGATAGCGTTTACGCAGACACACTTCGGTGGCGGTGCCAACGACGGCAACGTCATCAATGGCTGCTCTGTGTTTTAGGGCAACTGCATTAGGCTGGTGCCTAAAATGAACACACTTTTATTAACCAAGTTCCCTTCAAAAAGGAAAAAAAGGAACAACCCACATGGCAACATAGATTTACATACTCAGTCCATGTAAAATTGACATCACACTGTAAATCATAACATTAACAGCGTTATGTTACGCTCTTTAACAGTATCGGTCAGAAAGACACCTAAACAGCGGAAAGAATGAAATTTCGAAAAGCGTGTTGAGTTCTGGGCCGCTTGTGAAATAATAAAGATGCAATAAAAACTACGCTATATCTAATTCATATCGGATTTGTTTGGGAGTTTTATATAATATGCCGAATCAACGAATTATTAGTTTAAAAAGAAAAAATAAACAATACAAATAAGCAACATTTTCACATTATATAAATTAATTTCTATGAGATATAAAAACACGCACGAAAACTTATTTCTCAAGACGAACGCGTGAGTTGTGCGTGTCACGCGCCCATCTCTAGCACTGGCTACTTACTGCCTGCATTGAGTAACGCTTTTTGGCACCAGCCTATCGCCCACTGCGATGCACTGCAGCAGCTGCATGCAACCGGGTGCAGTGGAGTCCTCTGCTGTGACACCTTGAGGCGCTGTTGGCAAACTGCAGAAATCACATAAACGTGAATGTCGTCGACTGCTACTGCAAAGCAGCCATTGCTTTTGCCCGCATTTGCACTATCAAAAAACACACACATAGAATAAGTGGGCGATGGGCGTGACACACAGCGGAGGCGGTGCGGCGTGGCACGGCAAGAGCCGTGAAGCGTTAGACAACCCACATGAGGCAGCGGCAAATGCAACGTAAAAATGCATAAATCCATGGGATTTAAAGATTTTTTGTCGGAATTTGTGATTTTTCGCATTCGTTTTTATTTTCCACGTTCCGTTTGCCTTCAGCTGCATGTAATACCCAAAACCCAGAAAATTGGTAAACGGGGTATTTTGATTTTGTGCAGATGACATACAATTTCACAGACAATAGGAACTATCCCCGAGCTTTTTACTATACGCCATGTCCAACTGTGCTTCTGTGTAAACGAGTTGGTCTCGGAAATTATGAAAGCTAGGGCCTTTCAAATTGATACATTTACTATCCAAAACCTAATAAGTTGTTTTATTTTTTCGTTCGACAACTCCTTTTCTCAAATATCTAATAATATCGATTTTAAAAATGTTTTTTATGCATAATTATAATAACTAGATACAACAAACTTGGTACGTGGGTGTACTTAGATTAGAAATATTTGACTTTTATGATATTTTTCCACAGTCTCCCAATTGTAGATTAAATCATTCGTAAAGGTAGCTGCCTGTGCTTCGGTATATACACAGTTTGTAAGCCACATTTATGCGGACACCGAAATTAATCAAGGATACATTTCCCATATAAAGTGTGGGTGGGCGTGTTTGTAACGGCAGCCTAACGCTGCTGATGCAGGGTATCTCCTAGTCAGGCCCTCCCGAGTAGAGCACTCTTGTATTAGTTTTTGTGTTTTTTGTCATTTCACAGCGCCCCACGGAGAGTGGGCGTGAGCGTGACTGGATTTATGCGCTGTCCTTTTACGAGTATGTGCGCTGGTGAGTGGATACGAACCACACCCCCGCCCCATCCGTCGCGTTTCCTGTTTAACACCCGCAATCAGCAAGCGCTACAAATTTCATATGACATTTTAAGTTGTTTTGCATTGCGCCCGCCCACAGTCCACACACACGCCCCTCCGCCAACACACGCCTGTGTCCTGCGACTACATTTGATTTGCTTTCAACGACAAATCTGCAAAATCTGCAAATCCACGACAGCGCGCTTTATGCATTTTGACTTTGGGGAAAAATATTTCGTTTCATTGTTTCAACATTTTATTTTATACGAATCGGTCTCAGAGGGTATCTGTAGCCCGAGGCAAACTCTTTAAGAAATTTTTAAGAGGTATATACAAAATAAAATGCTTTCATTTCTAGGCCAAAATGCATTCATCCTATTCGATCAACGACTCGTGTATGGTTAGATTATAAATGCCCGCCGCCATGACCTGGCCATGCACATAGGGCAGCAGCGATATCTGGTCGAGAGTTTCGAGCTGCTCGGCATGAAGGCGATTCACAGCGCTAGCGCAGTCCTGTGGCGCTCCGGATAGCATTATGGCAAAATGGCCGCCGGGTCGGAGATAGTGTCGCGCGTGCAGGATCAACAGGCGGAGCTGCTCATGATGCAGCGTGTCGCAGAAGAGGAAGTCAACACTATCCAGCACGATTCGGCGATATTTGTAGGGCAACGTGACGTCCTCGGTGATAGCCACCACGTTGTGGCGCCGCTTGGCCAGCTCCAGAAGCTCGCTGTTGGCCCAGGGACTTGTTTCGACAGCATACACAATGCCCGTCTCGCCCACAATGTCCGCTAAATGCGAGACCGAGCAACCAGATGCGGCACCCAGATACATCACCTTGGTACCTTCAAATATCTGAATATATTCGATGCCCTTCAATAAGGCGGCAGCCAGCTTGGACTGATAGGGCGACCAGGTTCGAAACTTGCAGCACTCTCCATTGTAGTCCGCCAAGAACATCTCCTCGCCATAGTCATCATTTGTGGATGCAGAGCAGCGCGTAACCAATTGAACCAAGTCCTCCCTGCCACGTACCAAGTAGACGCCGCTAAAATCCTGCGGCTCAATGATGATATCCAACTTAATGCTAAATCCAACCGTGCTAGATAAACTATTATCACTGCCATAATCACTGCCCTCGTTGCTGTCCCCTTCGCCAGCATCGCCCAACTTGCTCCAGCCACGCCCATTGGCTTGACCACGCCCACGATATTTGCGATTGGAAGCCGCTAGCTTTTCCATATATGTATAAAGTATGTGTATCAGTCAGCACGAGTATACATATAAATTTGACAGTTAACGAGAATATACATAGATAGATATAGATATAGATATAGATATAGATATAGATATAGATATAGATATAGATATAGATATAGATATAGATATAGATATAGATATAGATATAGATATAGATATAGATATAGATATAGATATAGATATAGATATAGATATAGATATAGATATAGATATAGATATAGATATAGATATAGATATAGATATAGATATAGATATAGATATAGATATAGATATAGATATAGATATAGATATAGATATAGATATAGATATAGATATAGATATAGATATAGATATAGATATAGATATAGATATAGATATAGATATAGATATAGATATAGATATAGATATAGATATAGATATAGATATAGATATAGATATAGATATAGATATAGATATAGATATAGATATAGATATAGATATAGATATAGATATAGATATAGATATAGATATAGATATAGATATAGATATAGATATAGATATAGATATAGATATAGATATAGATATAGATATAGATATAGATATAGATATAGATATAGATATAGATATAGATATAGATATAGATATAGATATAGATATAGATATAGATATAGATATAGATATAGATATAGATATAGATATAGATATAGATATAGATATAGATATAGATATAGATATAGATATAGATATAGATATAGATATAGATATAGATATAGATATAGATATAGATATAGATATAGATATAGATATAGATATAGATATAGATATAGATATAGATATAGATATAGATATAGATATAGATATAGATATAGATATAGATATAGATATAGATATAGATATAGATATAGATATAGATATAGATATAGATATAGATATAGATATAGATATAGATATAGATATAGATATAGATATAGATATAGATATAGATATAGATATAGATATAGATATAGATATAGATATAGATATAGATATAGATATAGATATAGATATAGATATAGATATAGATATAGATATAGATATAGATATAGATATAGATATAGATATAGATATAGATATAGATATAGATATAGATATAGATATAGATATAGATATAGATATAGATATAGATATAGATATAGATATAGATATAGATATAGATATAGATATAGATATAGATATAGATATAGATATAGATATAGATATAGATATAGATATAGATATAGATATAGATATAGATATAGATATAGATATAGATATAGATATAGATATAGATATAGATATAGATATAGATATAGATATAGATATAGATATAGATATAGATATAGATATAGATATAGATATAGATATAGATATAGATATAGATATAGATATAGATATAGATATAGATATAGATATAGATATAGATATAGATATAGATATAGATATAGATATAGATATAGATATAGATATAGATATAGATATAGATATAGATATAGATATATTTTATTCTCTTTATGTTTTAAAAGTTTAATGAGTTTAAATGATTCCACCTGAAGCCCCTACCTCAGCCACCTCCGTATCTTTTGCATTCCCGAGATTTGTATTCACAGTTCTACATTGAATTTGAAATTCAGCTTTTACATAAAAAACTTTTAAGGCCTTTTCTGTCTGCTCGAAATGAGGAGATTTAGCTACGTGATTTAATGAGCTGTTGATTTGCCAAATGCGCGTGAGTCAATTTACAGCGGGCAGAGGCGCAGCTCTAGCCAGAGACAGAGACAGAGCTGCGGACGGGGAGAGAGGGATACAGTCACAGGCAGTGCATATATTTACTGGCAGTAAACAGGACACCAAAGGAGGCAGCTAACTCATATTTGGCTTTTATGCAACGCGTTTGCAACAATTTCGCTAGCGCCGGACGAGGGCACAAAAATTATTTAACATGTAAATCAAGGCGAATCTAACAGAGCACAGCGCAAACTTTTTTAATTTCAAAGCAAATAGCATGGTAGGCGGCTGGTGGGAGTGAATGGGATGGGAGGGGTGGGGTGGGGTGGGATGGGAGTGGAGTCAGGTCGGCTGGACAGATGGGCGTGGTTGGGTGGGTTCTCTGACTCTGGCATTGCCAAACGCGTGGTGATTATAGTCACGTACTTGTCAACGCCCTTTGCAGCGCCAAGCTTTAGCGTCTAGAAGTAATTATGTGTGTATGGGTGTGTGTGCGTGTGTTCTACTTATATGTGCATAAAATCCAAGTGCGTGCGTGTGCATGTGGGTGTGTGAGTTTGCCGGCAAATATTGACGCTCAACTTTTATTTACGCGCGCTAATGTTCAAGTTTCCAGCTGAAGATAAATATTAAGAATTCTAAATCGCGGCGCTACCTAACCCCACGCCACGCCCCATACCCGCCCATTTACTCATTTAACTGACAGTTAAAATTACAAACGCTTATCATGTACCAGAATCATATCATACGGAATAATTTATTATGCCCGACGCTAATGTAATTCGCGAGCAGCGAAATTGGCGCAGAGCGATGTGTCTGTGTGTATTTGTGTGTGCGTGTGTTTGAGTTAGAATAAAGTGAGTAACATACAAAATGAATATGTGCACACATACACTCACATGCACACACATTTTGAGAGACAGACACACATAGTTCTATTTGCTCAGCTTGTTTCATTCATTTGAAGCGCCCATCTCCCAGCGCGCTAAATGTATCTATGTGAGTAGACACACATACATATACGCACATGTAACACAGCCGTGTTGCGTGTATGTATGTGTGAATGTGCTGGTTTATGCTCTGCAGCCAGAGGTTAATTAAGATTTTGCCATGCATTTGTTTTGGCCTTGCGCGAGTGCGCAACTTCCTCTACACATGTGTCTGTATCTGTATCTGTATCTGTATCTGTATCTGTATCTGAATCTGTATCCGCCTTTGCCAACATCTCGTGAAGCCAGCGAAACGAAACAGTTTTTATAAAGTAGTTGTAATCCCTAATTAGAAGAAAGTTGTTATGTGTAATTAAATGGTAAAATTTATGATATGTGTTTAAAATTGGGGATTATGAAAAATGAAATAAAACTCCAATTAAAAATATTTAGAAATTTTATTCGATATCAATTAGAATGCCACACAGTCACGACCAAATTGACATGTTTAAAATATTTTAACTACTTAAAATTATTATTAATTGAAAGCATTCATTAATTTGGCATTTTCAAATTGATTTCAGTTTCACTAACTAATTAAAATACACGAAAAACAGCATCTCAATAAATATGTATATCTATTTATTGTTTAATATTATAGTTGATTCAGGTCCTAGCTGCCGGCAAGTGTCCTTGTGGCTAGCCATAACAATTATTAAGCACCTGCGCATATAGAAATGTTTCGCTAGGCAACTGCTACTGTTTCTTCTTGAGCAAATAAATGTGCATACAAATACCGCACATAATTTAACAAACTGAACTACTTACTTGGCCGAGCAACCACTACAACTACAACAACAATAATAATAATAATAATAATAATAATAATAATAACCTCGTTGGCTGCAGCTATAGCAAAAAAAAACATTCGACTTTATATTGTGTTTGCGGTTTTCTTTTGGCGCTCTCGCAATGTACATAAAACTTTTTCGAGGCACTACAATGCTTAATGCACTCCCTGACATTGCCTGGTACTCTGGGTGCTACTAGTACTCTCCTGCCACTCCTGGTACTCTGGCACGGGGCCTCGAACCGTTGCCGAAACAACCAAATGAAACTCAAGTGCATGTAGCGATGGCCAAGTGGTACGATATACAAAACAAAAATTGAAGTGAAACACAGCCAAGGCAAAAAAATTACAAATTTTGCAAAAACAACAATAAAATACAAGCGAGTGAGGCGCGCTGTCAAATTTTTAATAAACTCGCCCATTGTGCCGCTGCCCGGCCGTACTTTTGTTGCCCGTCTATGGGGCGTAGCGGCAGCCTAGTACCTAATAGAGTTGAGCGCGTGTTGGGTGCCCATTCGTGACACGAACACCCACGACCAAACACGACAGCTTTGTGTTAATTTGAATTCGAAGCGTGCTTTATATAGATTTCCGTGCATGCTTATGCGAGTTCGTTTTAAGCACGCAAGCATAACACAGCACGAGCTAACACAATGCTGAAAATTCAAGAGCTTTTTTATTTAAAAAAAACATTTTGTTAATAAATGTTTTTTTAAATTTTTGTGAATAAATGTTTTTTTTAACTTTTCTCCAAATGAGATTTGTTTATATATATATATAAAATAAATTATAAAAAATATATAAAACTTAAATTGAATTAAATGTAAAATTTAATTTAATTTCTTATAAGCCTTCCGTAAATGACACCAATATTGGTTTAATATATAAGCTTTTATCAATGTTGTTTATCAAAACTTATAGCGAATAAAAGCATTCAAAAAGGGTTTTTTACGAATTTTCGCCGGGTCTCAAAAGGTTATTTTAATTTGAACAAAATATTTGTAAATACAGTATAAATTGCTTAGCTGCCTCGAGTACTTTGCACGGACATTAGAGGCAGCTATCCTTAAAAGGCAGTTAACTTAATTTATTTTTTTCCTTAAAGTGAATCGATTTCATAGTAACCTCTATTTTTTTTAAGTTGCACTGAATTCTATTTAACAGTACCAAGTTAAACAAATAAATTTGATAGTTTTTATTTACTTTATGTATTTAAATTACATTTAATTCAATTTCAATACAGTTTATTGTATACATAAGGAAAACAAATCAAAAATCAACAAATCTGATCATAGATGGCGCAGGTAACTTACATGACATTCATAGAAATTGGCAAATAATGACTGCCTATAGGAGGTGCTTAAATGCAAAAGGCTGTTAAGTTAGATGCAGTTAACGTAATTAATTTCATACAAAATTATCTCTTATTACAGCGCAAAGAAAATTTCAGGCAGCTATCTTACCGATGCAGCTAAATATCGAGGCAGCTAAGCAAATTATACTGTATTAAAAAATCTTTTTGATTAGCCAAATTCATATATGTACCTTCGTGCTCGGGCACGTCCTTGTCTTGTCAGAAAGAAACACGACACGCGCACATCTCTGTCCACTCGAGATCGCTGCTGCTGTGTTTATTTATGAGCATTTGCTTGGAAATGTTGCAAATGGAAACTTTAGGCCGTCTGCCTGCCAAGTGCTGGCCGCGACTCGCGGTCCGTCTCTCGCTTGTCCTCTGCATAATGAGCCGCAGCCAACAAAGTTAAGCGGCCAAAGTCGCTGGCAGTTCATAAAATCAACCAAAAAAAAAGAACGTTAAAAAACTCAAGAAGAATGCCAAAAGTCGTGAAAAACGCAATGAAAATGCGATTTTTAGCAGCCGTAACACAACTTGCGATTTGAGTTTAGAAATTTAAGCAACTTGCAGCACATGAGCTGCAACCTTGCTGCAGATGCATTAACCCGCTGGGAAACAAGATGGCACCCGCGCCAACACATACATACACACTCCAAGCTCGTGCCTGGCCCAACAACAAAAATTGTAGCATACTTATTTGCGCTCGCTCCAGCCAGCGCTGAGCATTTGGGCCAGCACGTTCGACGTGTCCCAAAATGTAAGACTGCCATCCTAGAAAAATACATTTTTAAAATACTTGCGCACATTCTCGCAAATGGCAACAAACGGTGCCAAGTTTAGCAGCTTCGCGGCGCTGGGCCCCGTAAAATGCAAAAAACTCAAGAGTTTGTTGTTGTTGGTGTTGTTGTGGCTGCTGCTGTTGCTAATGCAATTGTTGTTGCTCGCTGGCTTTTGGCATAACATTTTTAGCATATTTGTTGCAGTCAAAACACGTGTCACGTGTGTGTGTGTGTGAAAGTATGTGTGTATGCCATTAGTTGCTTTAGTCATGCATCGGTCGCAAAAAGGAAAAAAAAAACTCACGTGTCGCGTTTGCAACTTGCCGCAAACTCGCACACACACACAAACCATTACACACACACACACACACACAGCACACACAAGCAATTGCAGTTTCGAGAGAATAAGTGCAATGCTTGCGGCTATTTATTCTGCATCTCATCGCATTTAACATAGACATTCTTGCCCAAATTGTAATCCATTTTTAAATAGTTCAATTCACATAGCTGGTCAACACGTACACACACACACACACACACACACACACTTATGACAAACCACAAATGTAAAGGCTTTAATTTACTTTTGCCAAAAATGAAGGCTTGCAGAAACAAACGTAAATAAAATTGTAGAAAAAATTAAGCAGATTTGAGTTTGAAAAACTAAATATCCTACACATTTTAGATTCGACTTTTAGCATTTTAACCTAAAAATCCATAACGCGTTCGTTTATTCACAGATTTTTAAAGCAAAAGCTTTCTCAACTTTTACCAAATTTTTAAAATCAAACCTTTGCTAAAAATTGTAAAAAAAAAAATAAAAGTTTTGTATTGACAAATTCAATAACTCCTCAACTATAGATGAAAAGTCTTCTATTTTATATAATTAAAATAGTGAGATATAAAAAGTCACCTTCAAAAAGTTAAACAAAATTCCATTTGATTAAAAGTTAAAGTTATATTTGTGGCAAAGTACTGGAAAATATTGTTTTATTCATTTATTATATATATTTAAATTTATTTTATTTACAACTTGGTTTGCAGCAATGATAATATAGTAAGATAATTTGGAGAAATAACCCCAAACTCCGAACTCCTAAACGTCTGGCCAAAACCTGGACCTGGGCTTCGTTGGTCAACAAACTGGCCGTCAGGCAGACCTACATGGCTAGATGGCTAGATTTATAAAAAATATACTATAGGATTTTGTATATTGCATTAAATAATTGCGACGTGGCAACGCTAACCAAGCTTAACTTGCCTCATATGGTCACGCCGCAAATGAATGTGCGCTTAAAAATTTCAAATTCTTTGCCGAATACTTGGTTTATAAATTAATATATACCTAAATATAAATTAAACTGCAACAGATTTCAGGCCATTGCTAGCTGTTGTCAAAAATGCAATAAAATATAAATAAATGTTTTATCTGCTGTTTATTAATTACGGCAACTGTAGGCAAAGCTTTTAATGAAATTATGCCCCAAACACAGTGAACACCCGTGAGGTCACTCGTAATCCTTTTGGCTGTAGACAAACAAACAAAAAAAAAAAGAATTACATTTAATTGAATAATATGATTAAATATTTGCGTTTAATTCCCTGTCACGGTCCCATGAACAGACTGCTGCAATTTAACCAAACGCGAAAAAATAGTTGTATTAATTATTTGGAAATTAACATCAGCTTAAATCTGGGCAATAGTCAAGCCTAGCCTGATGCTATTCGCGGCCTCATTAAACAGCTTTAATCTTTATTGATTTCAAGCAAAATAAATTTTAATTCAATTATTTCGCTAACACCAAAGAAAAACACAATTTGCAGAAGAAAATTTCGCGATAATTCATTGCGGTCTACACGTATTGCATTAAGCAAAAAAAAATGGGAGCTAAATATGTCAACTGGATGGTTGCTTATTGAAATAAAAATTGGCAGTAGTTCATAATTAGCAGAAAAAGATTTTAATTTCTTTTAATAGAAAAGTAAATTAGATAACTAATTCTCTGTCTTAAGTCTTCTGAAAACTATTTGTTTACAATGGAAATTGTAGAATATATCTCCAATACAATTGAAAACAAGACGGAACGGATTTCATTGGGACGTCGAAAATTAAATACCCTTATATCAAATGGGTTCCAAGTCTTTTTATGCAAAACCTTTTTTCCAAACGATTGTTCCCATGGAACAGAGTAATCCGATTGGGCGTATCCAAGTTGTAGAAAGGTTGGTAGACAATGAAGCTCGTATAGCTGAGTGCGATCAGATAGTTTGGAAGTTTTCCATGTAAGAGCTAATCGACCAATACTCCCTATTGGTGTTTCTGATTTATTATAAGTTAAAATTTTGTCCAAGTTTGGACAGATATCTTGAAAAAAGAAAACTTTTTTACACAAAAAGATCATTTTTGACCGATCATTCCTATAGCATCTATATAATATAGTAACCGGCCGAAGTGAACTCTAAGTCGCAGAAAATGTGAAAAAAGAGAAAAGAAAGAGAATCGAAAGACAGACATCGACTCAGCAGTTGGTATGGATCAATTATATGTATACATTATAGGGTCTATATAGCTATCTTCTTCTTTCTTCTGCACTAAACATTTCATGACAAAATTATAATACCCTCTACAAGAACATAAAGAGGGTATTCCATTTAAGGCAATATGGTCTTGGCGGCGACCTGACATGACCAGAAACAGCAGCAGCAAAGCATTGAAATCAACTCAGACATGATGGGCGGGACTGGTGAAAGGTGATGGCACGCAGGGGGCAGGTTGCAACTGTTGTCTAGTTGCTACCATGTTCATGGCAGATACTCTTTCGCCTGGCTGGCAGCTCCATCTGCGTCCCTATGAGTGACTGATAAACCAGTTGCGATTTGCTGCCCACCTTTGTCTGCCTGTGGACAACGAATGAAAACTGCAACTGAGTTTGCAGTGCACTAATTTTATTTCTATCTCCATGTTGATTTTGTTGTTGTTTCTTTTTTTTTTTTAGTATTTGCTACCCAATTTTTGATAAGCGGCTTGGCAGTTGTATATCTTTTCTTGCTGCCTCAACCGAAAAATACATTTCCGCTTGTTGCATTGCATTTTATGTTCTTGCCTGCCTGCCTGAGCTGTCTGAACTGCGCCAGAAGATGGGCATGTGGCTAATAGGATTTCCACCGCCAACAACAACAACAACAGCAACTACAACAACAACAACATCGGAACAACAATGACAACCAAAGTCTTGGGATTTCGGAATTGCATACTTGGCTGCACAAGGCCGTTGCGTCTGCGACTCTGCCACTTAATGTGACATGTTCTTATTATTTCTTTCACAGAAACTTGCAGATTGCAAAAGACAACAAAAATAGGTCAATTCTTCAGGATATTTTTGGGCAAGTATTATTAAATTTAGGAACATAAGTATAACTTATTTTCAAAGTAAAGACTAATAAATGCGTGATTCAGCGAGTTTGGAAATTCCACCCGTTTTTGTTTTTTCTCCAAAATAATTTTCAAAGATCGTTGTGCAAATGTATTTCATAAGTTTTTCTGAAAAACCACCGTTCTAGACTGGAAAATGCGAGTCAAAAGTTGAACAAACGAAAGTTTTTTTATGGCGCCAAGATTCTCATCACAAGGCAAACATGGTCTGAAGCCGATGACTCAAATCATTTCCACCAAGGAGTAAACTCTTAAATGAAATTCAACAAAGATCTTTGAACATAAGTTTGAAGCCTATAGGATAGTAAATTTAAGCGATTTTTGTAAAGTTGCGGTTGGAATTTCCGGCATAGCGTCCACCTCCATTACATTAGATAACTACTGTAAAATTTCAGGTTCTTATCTCTTATAGTTAGGACTGTGCGCTGATCACCAATCAGTGAGAATAAAACAGTTTTAAATATCTCCTGACTGACTGACATACCATACTGTAAGAGGTAGAAAGCTGTAATTTTCATTGTAGATACCTTATGTGATGGGGTTGCTCGTTAAAACGGGGTTTTGGGAAGTTGCACCCGCATATGTGGAAAAGTCTCGCGAAACGCGTGTATGAAACTATGTGAATATATATGAATAAATATATTTTTTTAGCACAAAATTTGCCACGGGCAAAGACAAGTACTACCCGCTAGTATCCTATATAGACATAGGTCAACCCGCTAGTAGATAAATATATATTTATTATAAAAAAAATTCACACTCACGATTTTTTTGTTCTCATATATCAGTAGGCGGAAGTCGAACTTTTGTATAAACACATCACTGAAAAAAGAAAAAGATAATGTTTATTAGCATAAAAACGCAACTTGCTTGCTAAACCTTACTTGAATAAGTGAGAATCGCGTAGTAGAGCAGTAAATATGTTTCTTTTCAGCTCACCTTAACATACACACATGTTTAAATACATACATACATGTATGTATTCGAATACATGCATACCTACATGCATTAACACGATTGTAATAGTTGTTACTTTTATTTTAAATATAAAAAGGCATAGACATTTAAATTACGAACCAGTTTTTTCAATGTCAGCTGAAGCCATAGCGACTGCCTCCTCAATAATAGAAGACGTCTCCTCCTTCGTCGCATTCTATCAGTCGCCTTGAAGTCGCCGTCTCCTGCATTGTTCAAGCGCCGTCTCCTCTAAAGCTTAAGCCGCCTACTCTTGCTATATTGAAGCCGTCGCCTCCCTCACTTGAAGTGAAGCTTATGTGACTTACTTGAGTTCATGAGAATCGCGTAGTAGGGCTTTAGTTAAGTACACACGTACATACAAACATATATACATATGGTGGGTACTCCCCGGCCTTGCCGTGTCAAGTTATGCTTAAAATAATAAAAATATAACATTTTCATCCAATTCCCATCCGTAGAAAACTTAAATCTACCCGTACTATGCTAAGCTCCACTTCATAAGTTACATTTTATAGAGATATGTGAAAATAAGTATAATATCCTTCGAATTAAAAGCCAATAGATGGAATCAATTTTTTACACCAATGTAAGTCTTGTGCTGAGAATCTGGAAGCCGAAAAATAAACTGTCGTTCATTTAATTAAATTTGTACAAAGATCTTTACACCGATCGTATTGTAAGCAAAATGGAATTTCCAAAATCGTTAAAAGCGTATTTTAAGTGCGATCGTACGGAAATCGTGTGAAACACTTTTAACACGACTTTTCAGAAAGATCTTTACAAATGATTTGGAAGCCGATCGGCAAATATTGATATATTGATATATTGATTTATTGATATATTGATATATTGATATATTGATATATTGATATATTGATATATTGATATATTGATATATTGATATATTGATATATTGATATATTGATATATTGATATATTGATATATTGATATATTGATATATTGATATATTGATATATTGATATATTGATATATTGATATATTGATATATTGATATATTGATATATTGATATATTGATATATTGATATATTGATATATTGATATATTGATATATTGATATATTGATATATTGATATATTGATATATTCATATATTCATATATTCATATATTCATATATTAATATATTAATATATTCATATATTCATATATTCATATATTCATATATTCATATATTCATATATTCATATATTCATATATTCATATATTCATATATTCATATATTCATATATTCATATATTCATATATTCATATATTCATATATTCATATATTCATATATTCATATATTCATATATTCATATATTCATATATTCATATATACATATATTCATATATTCATACATTCATATATTCATTTATTCATATATTGATATATTGATATATTGATATATTGATATATTGATATATTGATATATTGATATATTGATATATTGATATATTGATATATTGATATATTGATATATTGATATATTGATATATTGATATATTGATATATTGATATATTGATATATTGATATATTGATATATTGATATATTGATATATTGATATATTGATATATTGATATATTAATATATTGATATATTGATATATTGATATATTGATATATTGATATATTGATATATTGATATATTGATATATTGATATATTGATATATTGATATATTGATATATCGATATATTGATATATTGAAATATTGATATATTGATATATTGATATATTGATATATTGATATATTGATACATTGATACATTGGTATATTGATATATTGATATATTGATATATTGATATATTGATATATTGATATAAAGATATATTGATATATTGATATATTGATATATTGATATATTGATATATTGATATATTGATATATTGATATATTGATATATTGATATATTGATATATTGATATATTGATATATTGATATATTGATATATTGATATATTGATATATTGATATATTGATATATTGATATACTGATATATTGATATATTGATATATTGATATATTGATATATTGATATATTGATATATTGATATATTGATATATTGATATATTGATATATTGATATATTGATATATTGATATATTGATATATTGATATATTGATATATTGATATATTGATATATTGATATATTGATATATTGATATATTGATATATTGATATATTGATATATTGATATATTGATATATTGATATATTGATATATTGATATATTGATATATTGATATATTGATATATTGATATATTGATATATTGATATATTGATATATTGATATATTGATATATTGATATATTGATATATTGATATATTGATATATTGATATATTGATATATTGATATATTGATATATTGATATATTGATATATTGATATATTGATATATTGATATATTGATATATTGATATATTCATATATTCATATATTCATATATTAATATATAAATATATTCATATATTGATATATTCATATATTCATATATTCATATATTCATATATTCATATATTCATATATACATATATTCATATATTCATACATTCATATATTCATTTATTCATATATTGATATATTGATATATTGATATATTGATATATTGATATATTGATAAATTGATATATTGATATATTGATATATTGATATATTGATATATTGATATATTGATATATTGATATATAGATATATTCATATATTGATATATTGATATATTGATATATTGATATATTGATATATTGATATATTGATATATTGATATATTGATATATTGATATATTGATATATTGATATATTGATATATTGATATATTGATATATTGATATATTGATATATTGATATATTGATATATTGATATATTGATATATTGATATATTGATATATTGATATATTGATATATTGATATATTGATATATTGATATATTGATATATTGATATATTGATATATTGATATATTGATAAATTGATATTTTGATAAATTTTTTTATTGACATGTTGATATACTGACATTGATATATTGTTATTTAAATATATAGATATGTGAATATATTGCTATAATGACTCATTGATGTCTAGATGATATATAGTGATTAGATGGGATGTAATGATTTTCACACAGATCTTTTGTTGAAAATTTGTCATTATCAATAATATCGTTATTCTCAATAACAGTACTGAAAACTTTTTACTTGTTAAAGAAAGCCGACTGTTAAACTCGGCAGCTATGTTAAAACTCTCCACTCGCTGTTAGACGTAAAAACCATGTTTTTTAACAGCGCCACAAAGCGACAAATGGCAGCAACTGCTGAAAGCGTCGCTCTTAAGGGGAGCACACAACAGACAGCCAAGGCCCAAAAACAGACGACGCTCTCTCTCTTCGAAACACTCCAACGATGCTCGTGAAACGGCAGCAGCCGAAGACGACCCGAAAACGAAGCCAAAAGAGTAGCAGCAGCCGCCTCGCAGCATCTCTGTGTGCCGACCGGCATCAGTGAGCTGCCATTTGACGCTCTTTGGACGTCAGCGTCGGCGTCAGCGCCAGCGGCCACACACGAACACCGCAAAGGAATCCAGGACAGGGATTTTACATATCGGCGACTTGGCTTGCTGACGTCGCTGCCGCAGCAGCCGCATCAAAATTTGCCAGCCGGCCGTGGCCAAAGCCGAGGCGCGTCAGTTAGACGGCAACTGTTGTGTGACACGGTATGTGCGTGCGTTCGTACGTGCGTGCGGTGCGGGCGGGTGGCAATAAAAGCGACAGCGACGAAAACGCGTAAAAGGCAAATAACAAAAAAATAACAAACGGTTTACAAGCATGTGTGTGCATGTATGTGTGTGTGTGGAAAATTATGCATTTATGCAAATGCAGGCGCAGAAAAAACAAACAAAAAACACAACAGCCGACTGTTGCGCAAGGCTTATAAATAAATATTTCAAAAGGCCAACAAACTGTGCCATGAACTCAGTGTGGCTTTAAGAGGCTGTGGGTGTGTGTGTGTGTCTGTGAGTGACGTGTGTGTGTGTGTCACTTGCGCCAGTCTATGAAATGTTTGTTAATTATTGAAATGCCAGTGCATTACATAGCCATTAAGTAATTAACTTAGATTCGAGCATAGCTGTTTAGCTGTGTGTGTGTGTGTGTGTGTGTGTGTGTGTGTATGCTTTGATCTTGACGCTTAGGATTGCGCTCAAGCACATAAGCATCAAACCTGTGGCCGGCACACGTTGCGTTGCCAATTTTTGTGCACAACAAATTTAGGAGGTAGACGCCAACATCATGCATATTGAAATAAATATATGTGTATGTGTATTTGTATGAAATTATTTAAATTTATATGTAACAAATGTGCTTTATTCGGCTCATTTAACTGTCAAATGTTTGTTTGTCACTGAGCACCTGTCAATTTGCATTTAATCTGATTTCGAATTAAGTGGCGGGAGGGGCAAACAAAAATTAATAAATGAAATTTACATTGTTTAAAGAGACAATTCAATAGTTGCTAAAAGTCAATTATTAATTGCAACAGCCTTTTCATACCCTGCACCCATAAAAAAGGTGTAAAATACGGGTAAATTGTTTTGTGAAAATGTTTGTAACAGACAAATGAAAGCGTCTCCGATCGCTGAGTCGATCTAGCAATGTCCTTCTGATTGGCTGTGAGAACGTGTCGTACTCTGAAATTTTAAAAGCTATGGACTTGATAATCGCTATGTTTATTCTCGTATTCTTCCCGCATTTTTGTAATATAAAAGTAATTCTTTATGACAACGTTTTTTATACATACATAATAACAGATTATAAAATCCTGTTACGCCAAGCTTAGTTTGCAATTTCTCTTAAGGTATATAAGGGCTAAGAATCCATTGACTACAAAATTAATTAAATAACAAAAATGATTAAAGGTATTTACACAAATTTGTTTACAAATCAAAGACACCGGAGTCCCAGGGAATTAGAAATATAGAAGGGAGCTAGAATATTTTTAACAACATCTAGCCGTTAGGTTCATGGTATCTCCTAGTCGGGCAAGGCCAAGATAAGCACTATTGCCTTATATATAAACTGTTTAAACCATACAATTTAAAAGGCCAAAAAATATAAAAATTAGTGGTATGGAAGATTGATTAACTACCGATACTTTTCCTATTTATAACTCGACTATGAAAATAGAAGAATTCCAAATAAATCAAGTCCATTTATATGTTTATCTCCAAAAATAGACTTTAAAAACGCAAACAGAACCTGAAAACAAAACAATTCCTTAATCCGGGCAAGGTTGCAAATTAAATTAGCCTAACCTAACGAGGCGCAATCCCCACACCCCCTGGAAGGCATATTTTTAGTAGGTAGTAGAAAAACAAATTAACTAAGAAGCCGGCTCAAGCGGCTCGCTACTGTTATTAAAAATAAAAAATGCTGCCGTGAAACTTTGCCGCGGTAATTTTAATAAACGCGTCAATGAAACCAAAACAATGATGACAGCAACAACAACAAAAAACAAAAACAAGAACGGAAACGACAGCAACAACAACCAGCCAAAGTTGTCGACAAGGCAGCTGGCAAAAAGAAGCCACAATTTGATTAGAGCATTAAAGGACTTTATGCCACAAAGCCCGAAGCGCCACAGGCACCAACAGGGGCACGCTGAAAGCGTTGGCAGGGGGCCCTGGCGCCACCGGGGGCGGGGCGGAGGCGGGGCAGTGGTGCTGGTGATGGCAACGGCAACTGTTACCGGCCCCTGCAAGTTGGCAGACAGACAATCGCCGGCGACAAAGTTGCCGCCTGCCACATTTTAATTTTTTTAGCCACAGTAAAAAAAATTTTTTTCAAAACTGTCAACGTTTAAATAACGCTGACAATGACAATAAACAAATGCAATGGGCGCCCAAAACAAAAAACAAACTGTATTAAGCATAGCTTAAGAGTCGACTAGTACATACCCTGTGACCTAGAGAGGGTTTTAATTAATGCTGACTAGCAATCAATGCAAGGGTCCAGCCTTTCTTTTAATTTTTTATTTTTCGCTGGGAGCGAAGGATGTATAGTTACAAGGGAGTAGCTTATATGATGCTTGCAATGATATATGCTTATTTACATTTATTTAGATATTTAAGTAATTCGCCGTGTAGGTAGGCCTCTTATGGGGTCGGCCAGGACCCTGGCGGCCGCCTCTGGGTGCTGCAGCAGCTTGTCGTCGTATCGGCTGCTAAAGAAGTTTAACTGATCTCCGACCTTTGTTAGGCGGAGAACGCGTTCGATGGGTCCACTAGAAAAAAGACAATTAATTATCGTCTAGGACATACCCTATAACTTTGAGAAGCAGCGGGACAGTGTTAAATCCATATTCTTACTTTTGATCAGCATATTTTGTACTTTTAAATATTTAATAAAACATAAGAAAATAATTTATCATTAGTTGAGTATACTTATAATTATATTCGGCATAGTTTATGAAGAGCTAAAAAAATATAATGAAAATACAGTTTGGTAAATTCAAAGAGTAATAACTATTATTCAGATTATATAGAAAAGTTATCTAGGATTTTTAAAGCGTCGGTTATCGATAACTATCAAAAGTTTATTATAGCTTTACTGTTAATTATCGAAATATGACAAGCGATTTTATGATCGATACCTATCGAATTATGAATAGAAAGCAATATCATTTTTATAATTTCCATAAAGACTGCAGTAAGATCTATTAAAAGCTTTGCCATAATTTAAAGCAATATAAAAGGTTTTCGAAGGAAGAGCGTAAAACTTTAATAGATATAAAAATACTTATTGAATATAAAAATATATATCGTAAAACCTAATTTAAAAAAAATTATAAATTTAAAAACAATCAACAGAAATTTTATTGATTAAGAAATATACATTTCGATAGTATAGAAGAGCATAAACAAAAGTCTAAGCGAAACTTTCTAAAAATCAGGCTATAGAAAATGCCGTGTGTGTTTGACTGCATGAATGTGTATGTGTGCATGTGTGTGTATGTGCATGTATGTGCGTGTGTGGGAGTGGGTGTGTCTGAACGTGTGGGCGTGTGTGCTGCACTGAACGCCGCACTTTGACGCCAAAAAAGTTTTCGAATTTAATAACCTTAAAACATAGTAGCAAAAAATATAAAAATAAGACAAAAAACCAAACGCCAACAGCGAATGCTAAAATTTTGGGGCAAATAAAAAAGAGGAAGCAGGACTCGAAGCTTGTTTCAATTTGTTGGCCTGTTAATGGCACTTGTCGATACCGAGACTATATACATAATCATAACAGACGATAGTGCAAAGTATAATATGTTCAAAGAGTGTGCGACAAAATATAGAAATATGCCGGCCGAAAAGTTTTCGTTTGCGGCTTAGTTTGGCGGCAGGAAGGACCTGAAAGGACAAACACTCACACACGCGCACGCAATGGATTATGGCCACTGGCTGCTGCAGCTGGGCATATTAAATATGCTGCTGGGTAAGTTTCTGATACAGCTTTAAAGTCGAGGCTTTTGTGCAGACCCGACTCCAAGGTCCGGGAGACCAGTAATAATAATAAAAATATTTGAAACTTTTCATTTTATTGCCTTTTGCTTTTAATCCCTTTAAGCTGTTCAACCTTTTTTGCGACAAAGTCGACGACGTGGCCAACTTTGCGGTTGACTGAAACGCACACACACACACACGCACACACACACACAACCATACAACACACTCACGCACGCACTGTGCGCCTTGGCCCGCTGCCCCTCAGCTGCGACACCATGAAAAGTCATTTAGGCATTTCCGTTTCCGCTTTGCGCTTTTGTGCACTTGCCTTTTGTTGCTGTTGTGACCCAAACTCAAAAATTAGCATAGCAATAAATGTGTTTGTTGTTCCTTTTATTGTTGTTGTTATTTTTGTTGTTGTGCGTGTGTAAATATGGCACTGGGCGAGACCGCAAAAATTTATGCAAATTTCATGCCACTAAATTGTTTTTTAAATACACTTTCAATTATTGTGCCTAGCCCGCAATGAAACTCCAATCGGCAAAAAGTCGCCCATAAATCTCATTACAATAACAATTATTTATTATTTTAAATATATTTGTATCAGCTTTAGTTTAATGTTGTAGCATTAAAGTTAAGGTCGCAATTTGGGGGCAAATGCATTCCGTTTCAAATGCAGCTGGCCAAAATGCATTAGTAATTGGATTTTTCAATTGCGCTTCAGTGTGTGTCACTTCTGCGCTTTTCCAACATTTTTCCATTTTCCCAGAGCAATTTGTCTGCACTCCAAGCGAATACCGTAGCTGACAGCAAAGAAAACATGGCAAACTTATGTAAAAACAAACTTTAAGACAGCAGCAAAACAAAGAAAATAATAAAATATAAATATAAAAAAATTTAAAACGTTCACTTGTCAAGCAGACTTGACAAACGTCAACTGGAATGCCTAAAGATATTAAAGATTTAATATAAAAATTAATCATTTCGGGTTTAAAGCATTTCAAGCTATAAAACTAAGAATCACCTGCATTGCGTTATAGAACCGAAAGCCAATCAAAGGGAAACCAATGTCAATATAATCAGTTGGACGCTGCCGACCGGAAGACTCGTGACTCTCAAACTGTGACTGTAGAACAGTGGCTTTAAGACTGTAAATGTCCTGAATCATATTGCTATATATATCTTTGAACCTGTCAAAAAATTACAATTTGAAGCACAGAATTAGTCGATTATCATCAGATATGAATGGTTTAGTTTAATAAGAGTAATTAAATTTAAAATTAAATGCCAACAATGTTTATTATTATTTATTTATTAATGGTCGACAAAAACGAATGTCTTCCTAATTATTCAATATATGAAATTATGAAAATAGTAGATAGGATAAAGCGATGTAATGCCTGTCCGGCAAGCTATTATCATTACTATTATTATTATTTTAATTATTATTATTATTATTATCATTATTAGTTTTATTATTATTATTATTAATATTATAATTTGTTTTATTTTTATTATTAGTATTCTTATTATTACTATCAATATTATGTTATTATAGCATAACATTTTTTTGGATGGATATTTGCATTATTATTATTGTGACTACCGTTATTATTATTAGTAGTGCAAATGAGAGACCTCACTTTATTTGTAAAAAGAATACTATATCGATACAGTAGTCCATCCCTTAAATATTTCCTGGTGTTTATTTTTATATATTATAATCTGTTGTTATTATTATTTGTAATAAGCCTAGCTTTGAAATTGTTGCAAAATATTTCCCACGAAAAATTATTTATATATTGCTGGCAAAGTTTAGGGAAAATAGGGATATTTAATAAACTCAGGACATATTTATTTATTATATTTCTAGCTAAATGTCCAGCTGCCTAGAGTTTGTGTTTAATGAAATAAAAATATAATAATCAAATGTTTATATTTTTAGATATTACCAGCATCAAATATACAAAACTAAACACAACAAAATCGTACAATTATGTACACGTCCGTAAAGTTTATTTGCTTATAAACTAAGACTTGGCATGGATGCAATTATTTGTTGGAGGCCCTACTATCTATCTATCTCATCGTACCACTATATCATATACACCCCATAAGAAAAATAGTTGTAAAATACCATATTTCTTCTTAATATATTCCAACCAAACCCAACAACTGCATGCCTTAATAAGCGCAAAGACTTTTTAGCATTGGCTTACTTGATTAACTCGAAAATATATTCTTGCAATTGTTAATTATCTGCAAGGATATGTCAACTAGATCATAACGGCATTCTCTTATGGGAAAAACCTCCATAAATATGTGCAAATAGATTAGCAAGAATATATAAAGCTTGTCAAAGTGGAAAATTTTGCTGTATAAAAAGCGAATCAATTCAAATGTGAGCGAAAAACAGAATACCACACACACACACACACAAGCACAGAGAAATTTGCATAGTTTTTTGTAGGCATTGTTTAAAGATTTTCTGGGCTAGCTTCAAGCATTCGAAGGACATTCCACGCCAAGGCTGACAAACAGCAGGCTAATGGCAGAGGAAGCAGCAGCAGCAGGCGCGTCAAGAGAGGCACAACGAGAGAAAAAATTAACATAAAGGAAACATAAATGTGACAATTTTATTTTGGAGTACGCCTTAAAGGATTTACCCACACACACATACACACACACATAAACACACTCACAACAGGCATAAAAACTTGCGCTATATTTTATTTGCACTTTTCTAAAATTTATAGACGCTTTTAAAATTTACTGCCAAAGAGTGAATAAGGCGGGAAGTTTGTCTCTGGCAAGGACATGCCAAGAAAATAAATATTTGGCTACAAGTGCCTGGCCGAGGCGTTCGCAAGACGACGGTGTAGCGGGGTGGCGAGGCGGCGAGGGGGCTGACTTGCTGACAGTTGGGTCGCTCAGACGCTTGCCTCAAGTGCCATAAAGTTTATTTAAACAAATTGCCTATTTTACAAGTGTCTTCAATTTTATTAAGTGTGCGATTTGGGTGGCAAAAGTAAATGATGTTTGTACGAGCCGAAGACACGCCCCGCCCCCGCTCGCGCTCCCGTCTGACAATTGCAATTGTGCGTGTATGTGTGTGTGTGAGTGTTGGTTTTTTATTGTAAATTCTTGTAAATTGTTTGGTGGGAGTGGCTAGCCAACTGTCATGTGGCCAAAAACTGGCACTAATGTGCAGCCAGTGTCTGAGGCGGTAAGGCTGTGTGGCATGCAACAAAACCAATGTGAAAGCCAAACAGCCGCACCCAAAATCAAGTTTAAACTTTGATGTTTTGCATAGCTGAAGTTGTTGTTGTTATGGCTGCTGTATACCAAATGGATTTTTAAGAAAATACCAACAACAACAGCAGCAGCAACAAGAGCAACAACAACAGCAGCAACAACCAACAGCAGCAGCTAAGGAATCTCAGTTCTAGCTTAACGCTCGTCGCATAGCTTGCCAGACAGCAGCTACGTCTATTTATTTTAGCTTTTTTTGTATGCCATTTAGCTGCTCAATTTTTGTTGTTGTTGTGGCGCAACTATGCTTTAGTGAGATTAGCATCTTTATTTGTGTTCGCCTGCCACAAGTTGAACCCCAGCTAAAAGCCAAAGAAAGAAGTGCGTTCAAGTGGAGAGGCGGTAAGCTACCCTGTAAGCAGCTGCAAGTCACATATTTATTATTTACTTTTATTTACTTTTATGCCTTTGCTATATATATACAAATTTCAAATTTGTTCTTCAAAGAAAATGATTGTGAGAAGTAAATTGACACTTTCAAAGCCCACAGCTCTGCCCGTGTGGCTCCAAGCCAATACACCCTATGCTATGTGTACAGGGTATATGCAAGAGAAAAAAACTCAAACCCAAAACAAACAGCCACTCGGACGACTGCGTGGTGCTCGAAGCGTTGTCGCATTTATATGCAAATTATAGATGCTTGGCATTTCTTTATGCCTGGGCCCGTGCAGATTTGTCTGCTCTGGCGTTTATCGTAAGCAGCGAACGGTTCTAGCCAGATTTAAATTGGCTAAATCTGCAGCAGCAGCCAGCAGCAGCAACAAAAACAACATCAGCAGCAGCAGCAACAGCAGCAGCGGCAACAAAGCAGAGCAACTTTTGTGTTGCCTACTTTTCAGGGCAGACAATTTGCATTATCCAGTCAACATGGAGTCAAGCGCAGAAACTATGCGCTGCATGCCTTAAATAAAATTCAAAACAAAAAATAAAATAAAGAAGACGGCTCTTTTGACTTTCTTTAGGCATTTTCATGGCTAAGGGAAATATCGTCTTTTCTTGCTGCGAGCTGCGTGCCTCGTGCTGCGGCTTCCACGTTGTAAGCCACAAGCGAACAGCTGTGCAACAATCAGCCAAGCAAACAGACAAAGCAGCAGACAATCTGCCGTAGTTATACATAAGTAATACCTATACACACACACACACACAGTCGAGCAAGAGCAACAATCAAATTGAGGCAGCAAAAACTTTGCCTAGGTGCGTTGATTGCCGTGCAAAAAGTTCCCTCCCTTGTATTTGTTGTACTTATTTGAATACCCTAGCTGGGCATGTCATAACTTTTGTTTAAACGAGAGGTATAATGATCCCATATATAAAATATATATCTTATAATTTATTTCCATAGAAGAGGTCTTTGAGACTTCTGTGTATATGTGAGATTGATTCGATTGGATACCTTGAATACTTGCTGACACAATTTTATTTTCCTCAGGGTGTTTTTAAACGCATACGGTATATGGTTACTAAGTTTACGACTTTCAAAAAGGTTACAGCTTAAAGTTTTATAATTATTGAGTCACTTTGCATTCCTTAAAGCTCACACATATATTCTTTTGCTGGGTTGACCAAATTAAATATAGCTTTATAATATAAAACATGTATTTTCACTATCCATAAAAAGGTTACGTCACGCATAAGATTATTGAAACTCCACAAAGAATATAATTATCCGTTAGCTAATAAAATTAAAAACAAAAAAACTCTAAAATGTTAATAATAAAAATTAATTCATTTTTGAGTTGTGGTCAGTTCCCAAGATATACTTACTTATAAATTCTTAAGCTAAAGCAGGAAACTTAACTTAAAAATATAAATATTTTTTACCATATAGACCTATCAACTCTTTTGTTATAAAAAGGAGCACAACTTTTAATACATTGTATTATATTAATTATTTTTTTATGGATGTTTTATATTTCCATAACATAATAAAATAAATATATATTTATAATTTATATTAATATTTAAATATTTAATAATGTTTTCAAAACTTCCATAAATCAAATAATTAAATACCTAAACAAAATAAATATACAATTTTAATATAAAATATATTTAAATATGAAATATTTAATTATATAGTCAAATTCCATAGTATAATCAAACTAATATTTAAATATATAATCTTTTATTCTTAACAATACAATTGAACTTAAGCGATTTAAGTTCGTATTAAAGTACGATTATTTAGCAAGGGTATTACTAGGGCGTAACCCAGAAGTTAACTGTGCATAAACACAAGGCACACACACACATACCTGCCCTCGCCTTCTTGGTCACAGATACAGCTGTCATGCCTTCTGCCACGCAGGTGAACTTTTCCCGATATGTCCCCATGACACCGCACACCCCTCGGTTGACTATGTGTTTGTGAGTGTGCGTGTTTGTGTGTTGTGGGGCTGTCATTAAGCTGCGGTTGCCGCTGCCATTTGCAAATGTGTTTGCCGTTGTCGTTGTTATCGTTTTTGTTGTTGTTGCTGCTCCTGTTGTTGTAGTTGTTCTTGTTGCTGTTGTTGTTGCTGCCTCTGTTTCATGTTACTGCTAGTCAGCAGCTTTGACATGCTTCAAAAGACTCGTGTCACACTCAGTCTCGGCTTGCAGCATGCGGCATGCAGCATGCATGGCTTGCCTGAGGCAGATCCGCCTCTTTGTCGTCTGTGAGGCACTTTTGTTTGTTTGTCTATTGAAACTTTAAACAAGTTTTCAGTTTGTTTGCTGCCATTGACAATGCATAAAACAGAATAAAAAGCTCCGATTTCATAGACAGACACCCGAGTGCAATCTGTCACGCAATATATATATATATATATATATATATAAATATATATCTGAAGATATGCCACAAGGTAATCTTTTTTTTGTAAACATTTTTAAGAAATTCTAATGGCTGCTGCAAAGTAAGCGAGCAACATCTGTCTCTCCCTTTCCCGGTCACCCTCTCTCGCTCTATCTCTCCCTCTCTCTCTAACGCGCTCTTCTACTTTTTGCCGCCACACCTCGAGATATTCCAACTGTAAAGTGCAACAAATTAAATTCACGAGTGCTGCTGCTGCTGCTGCTGCTGCTTGTTGCTGCCGCTGTTGCCTAATGCCATTTGCAGGCAACAAAAATTATGCAGACAAGTTGCAAATTGTCGTCCTTGCTTGGCATTAAATTGTTGCTTATCATGCAGCACAGTGCTCCGATTCGCCAACTGTGCAGCGACATGGCCAAGATTATGGAAATTTGCGACAACTTTTCGCGCGCTCGCTCGGCAAGAAGCAGAGTTGCAATAAGCAGTTGCCCCACTGACAATAGCAACAACAACAACGACAACAATAAATGCAGCTAATGATATTAACCACTTTTTTTTTGTTGCTGTCATTTCCTTTTCAGCTGTCTGTTTGCACTTAAAAGCGTTCCACAATTTGTGAAACCCACGCGCGGTTTTCTTCCTGTTGTTGTTGCTGTTGGATAAAAACGTTTAGCACTCTTTGTTGTTGTCCTTTTTCCTTTCTCTCTTTTATTCTATGTTTTTTTATTTTTGTTTTTTTTGCTGTGTCATTTCAGATGTTGAGCATTTTTACAAGTTCATTCAATTAGAAGTTGTGCGTCAGTTTTTGTGCTGCAAATTTGTCTGTTTCCCATTTTGTCTGCCAGTTTTGCTTAATTTCTTTTTATGTTAATTTGTCTCCACAAACATTTACTTAAAATTTTTGCAACTAATGTGCTTATCTATTTAAACAATTTAAAAGTATTTAATTTGAAGCATTAATTTAATTTATTTCATAAAAAATCACATATTCTGCAAAGCAAAGCGTATTTACCCTATGTGTGTCGCCTTTCTAAGTGAATTTCATGCGTTGAAGTAACGATTTTTTTTTTTAAAAAACAATAGGTACGGAGTAAAAAGCCTAAGAGAAATGATTCAAAAATAAAACGCAAAAGAGTGAAAGACATTGTGATTGTACAGAGAAAGAAACAAAGTTGAAATCTTCCCACTTCTTTTCTCTTTGGTATAACAAGTAAATTCCGAAACACAAATTCATATTGGCAATGAAAATGTTTACTATGATTCCTATGATACAAGTAAAAAATAATATCAACATCTTAATGTTCGTTGAGACCATGAAAATCGCATAGAAAGGCGATTGACATTTAAGAGAAGCAGTTGCAAAAGCAAAGCATATTTCAGATGAACAGTTTTTTATCCAATGCAATATCACACATACCACTGATACATATAAATATTCCCAACAAGAGATTACAAAGTTTAAAAAAAAAGAAAATTCTTTGAAAGCTTTAACATTGAAATAACCCACATGCACACAGCTGCAATTAGCATTTGACCCAACAAACGCATACATATTTATGCAATTCAGCCTGAAATTATTCTTTTTACCACGATCATAATCTCTGATGCAGTTTTATTTGTGTCACTCAAACACACACACACACACACACACACACTCGCACGCACATCTACAATTTTAAAGCTGGCAAATGCAAAACATTTTTGTTTCGTTATATTTTGTACAGCATTTTTACGACATTTTTCATCAGTTTATCTGACGTTTTTTTTATCGAATAACGCACCCAACTGCTGCTGGCTGCTGTTTACCTCACGTATTCCTACTTACTCATACTCTATCTCTCTATCCCTCTCCTGGCAGCTATGCGACGCATTCAGTGTCTACTTGTGACTGACATCAATGTGCCACAAATTGTTGATTTTCGTGATAACGTGACATTATCCTGCAGCTATGACATAAGTGGTCACACGTTAAATTCGGTTAAGTGGTACAAAAACGACAGCGAGTTTTTTAGGTAAGTAAACACACAAACTCACACGCGCGCGCACACACACACACACACACACGCTGAGCAGACAGACTGTGCGTGTGTGTGCGTTTATAATTTATGATATTTATTTTGTTATTTTTGCGAGGCTGCGCAGCTGTTAAATGCATTGAAATCCGTGCCATAGCCCTGGGCGAAGCGCCAGCTCGTAGTCATAACCAGTCCCAGTTACACCCACACACCCTCAAACACAGACAGCCCACACACACCCCACACACATTCGCCACATAAATATGTTCATTGTCAGGCGACTTTCTTGCCTAATGAATTATTAAATAAATTAATTTACGTTGGTTCGTTTATGCTATGGCAAATTAATTTAAATGTCCTACCATATGAAATACTCTGTTGTGGTTGCCCCCGTTTTGGGCTTATAGGCTTTTAGTCGTGTGGCTCGGCAACAGCCATCACTCACTTGCGTATTTCAACCTTTACACGTAAGCGGCATGTAATATTTATGCCACAGCTGTTGGCAGTAGCAGTGGCAGTCGCCAGACAGGCGACAAGAAAGCCAACTAATTGCCATAGGAGCTGGCAGAAGCCAACCGAAATGATTATTAAATGCCAATTTGACCTCAAGACGACCACTTCAAATGGTAAATGTGCAATCGAGAGTTGGACAGACTTCAGCATCATTAATATATTGCCTTATATGAGTCATAATCATTAGCAGCATCAGATGAAACTCAGTCATATACATACATACATATATACACCCACATCGACATATACATATGTGTAGGTTAGTATGTGAGTATTTGCACTGCAGCGTAATGAAAAATCTCAAGTGACTGCTTCGCGTTTTGCTTAATTAAAAATGAGAATGAGTAGCGCTTAGGTGCTGTGTACACATGCACACACACACACACACACACACACACACACACACACACACACACACAGACACATATGCCTGCAACCCCAAGTAAGTAAAAAGGGGGCTGCCTGCTAAGCGAAAGTTTTAATTAGACAGCAGCAACAGCCGCTGCACGTGAAAAGTCAACTGTAGCCAATTGCAATTTTACTTGCACTTGTAATGCAACTGCAAATTAATGTAAACAAAAACTTTGAAAGGCTGAAACATGCGCAATATATATATATATTTATGTGCACTCTTTATTTTTTGCTTGAATCGCAAACAGCGCCAAAATTGGCTCAAAGCTAATAATGTTCGCACAGCAGGCAAAGTAACTTTCAATTGACGGGTTTTTTTTTGAGTAGGAGAACGCGAGTATTGTCGGAGTGTTCAGCATATATATACATATATAAATATATATCATTTGCCAACCACTTTCTGTGTTAACTTTTTTGTCAGCTTTGACTGCTTTTCGATTTGTGTATATAACACCTTATAACAGTTACGGGCGCCAATGTCTAAGCCACAACTCGCACGTGCACAGCACAGCATGTTAATGCCTATCTCGCTCGCACTAAAGCTGCGCTATTGCGTAATCTATCTGCTCTCTTTAGCCACAGAGCTGAGCTTTGATCGCAGGCTTGCAGAAAATTGCATGCCTGTCTCGCTTGTGCACACGCAACTCAGCCGTTAACTTTCTTGCGGTTCTCTTATTGGTCTGTATATCATTTAATTTAACTGCCGCTCTGTATTTAAGCCTATGAATGAGGTGAAACTTTTGCTTGGCGTTTACAGTAAAGTGTGATCTCGCCCGACCTCCTTTGTGTGCGCTATAAATCTTATTAATCAACAAATAAAATAAATTAAAATGCAATTATTTTTTGCCAAGATCTGCTGTCTTTAGCCCATATATCCATGTAGTTTATTTTATCCTTAGTTTAGGCGAGTATTTATTGGCCTTGTACAGAAAGTATGGAAAAAACTTGGGCAGTAAATACAAAACACCGACTGTAATAGCTGCCACGAAATCCCTTGTAACGAGCCATGCCCACAACCACAAATCGAGCGCAACAAGAGGAGGAAGGCCAGTTTATATTGCTTATCAAATTTGTTGATTTGCTGCCGCAGCAGACGGCGTCTAAGCCGCAAATAATTCGAGCCCCGTCCGTCTGCCACCCTGAGTATGCTCCTGCCCGGTCTTAGACAAGCAACAAACGCTGGCTAACAGCTATTAACAAGCAGCGTACAATGCGACTTATCAACACCACAACAGCCCACAAAAGTTGAGAGCATTTCTTTGGAATTGCCCCAGCCCCCGCCGCATTCCCTCTTAAGTATTTATACCCAGTGAAATGGCGTAATAGAGCATAGTAAACTAAATGAAATGGGTGTCAACAGAAAAAACAGACAACACTATAAAGCCACAGTGTATAATATATAGGGTATTTGCCAGTCGAACCACACTTTACGTAGAGCCAGAGCTTGTTTATTTATGTGCTAAAGCCACTTTTGTTGTTCAGCGCTGAACAAGTTTTCCACTTGAACACTTTTGTTGTAGATTTTTCTACAGATAGATTCAATATGTATTTGAGGGATTAATGAGCAACAATCTACAATACAAAACAAATTGAAGAAATCACACAAACACACACACACACACACACGCACAGAGAGCGGGCTGTGTTTGAGTGCATGTAAGCCACTTGTGTGCAAAATCTCCATTTCCTGGCCTCGTTTCGTTTATGGCTCAAAAGCTTTTAGCGTGCCTTTTGGGCCGATTATCAGCTGACCATGCAGGCCCCTCAAAAGCGGACAGTAAATGGCAGCTGGCACAATTTGCGGCCAATTTGGAACCACTCAAAGCCAACCCTTTTTGGGGTCAACTAACGCTTTTGCTATTGCTTCTATTCCCAAAAAAAAAAAATAATACAGATATGCGCCGCTAATGCAGACCGTTTTCCGTAAGTTTCCCGTGGAGGGCATCCAATTGATCGATAATAGCTACGAATGCAATGAATCCTCGTGTCGTGTGGATCTCAATCTATTGGGCATCAAATCGACGGGCGTCTACAGGTGTGAAGTGTCCGGCGATGCGCCCCACTTCAAACTAACAGCGCGTGCGGCCAACATGAGCGTTGAGGGTAAGATTTCAGCCCCCAACGGCGCGTATACGTAATAAAATGCAATTTCAATTGTTTGTCTTAAATTAAAGTGCATGCGAATGTGTGTGTGCGTGTGTTTGTGTGTCTATATTTGTATGTGTGTGTGGGCGCGCATGTAATGCAAATATTTTTGCCGCTATCCATCGGCAATGCCCGCTGCGCTTGCAGCCCAGCATAAACCAAGTAAAATGTGTAATTTCCGTGATATTTTAATGGTAAACAACATGCGAAGAAAATTGCAAGAAACATGCAGAGCACCGAGAGAGCGCCTTTTGCATATATGCTGACTGCGGTCCAAAGTGGCTGCAACAGCGTGCAACGTGCCGCATGCAACGGCCAGCCAGTAACACGCACAGGATAAGCAGCCCGGCAGCAGGATGTATTCGCGCAAGAACCAACGAGCAGCGAGCGGCAAGCCGAACGTTTTCATAAAATGTAACCAAGAGATGCATGTGATTCGCATCCCTAGCCACACACACACACACAGATCCAGACACACATACACAAACACACACACGGACACACTCCGTAGCTGGAACGCTGAAATAGCGCACAGGAATCGCGCTTGCTTGCCTCGAGTCTGCGGGTGTGCAGCCCATATGCGTGTGTGTGTGACTGTGTGTGTTGGTGTGCGCCTCTGTGATTTACGGCAGCACTTTATGCTTAAAAAGGATATCGCTAAAATGAAAAGCTCCGCTGCCGAGTGCCACGTGCCGCACGCTTCGTCCCTGCTGCCAGCAATACATGTACAGGCGGATGTCTGCTTGTGTGTGTGAGTGTGTGTGTATGTGTGCTCGTTTTTCTTGTTTTTATTTTCGCTTTTACTTTTGCCCACACACACTAACACACAGCAGGATGTTTCACCGCGTCCTGGTGCTGCCTGCGCTCTCACTGTGCATGTGTTTTATGATCATATATTTTTTCGCTGATATAAAATAAATATCTTGTAGATGCGCTGCGTAGTACATGGGAGCCGCTGCTCGCTGCTCGCTGCTGAAATATTTTTAAAAATTTATCAAAAGCAAATAGAGAAGTTGTTAAATAAACAACAACAAGAATGCTCTCTATTTATTCGCGAGACTAGCATTAGCAACATGGGCAACGGGCGGGCGCGGCGCTTTGCGCTGGGGGAAGTATGTTAGCAACAGGGGAATCAACTGGGCCAACAAGCTGCAAAATTTGCATGCTTAATGCACCTTTAATATTAGCCTTCAAACTGTCACTAATGCATTTTTCCTACCTTTTTTATACCCTTGCAGAGGGTATTATAATTGTGCCGTGAAATGTGTAACGCATAGAAGAAGACATCTCCGACCCCATAAGGTATATATGTTCTTGATCAGTATCAACAGCCGAGTCGACTTAGCCATATCCGTCTGTCCGTCTTTCTGTTTATATGCGAATATTTAAAGCTATCGTCATGAAACTTTGCAGAAGTCCCTCTTTCTGTAGCACGCAGTACATATGTCGGAACTAGCTGGATCGAACCACTATATCATAGCTGCCATAGGAACGATCGGTCAAAAATAAAGTTGTTGAATGGAAAACTTTAATGTTTTTTAGATATCTTGACCAAACTCGGCGTTTATACGGCTCCATACATTAAAGATAAATTCATATAATCATATAGCTGCCATAGGAACGATCTAGCGAAAAGTAGGTTCTTGTATGAAAAACATTTTTGTTTATAAAGAAATTTTTATCGAACTTGGCATTTATTAGTTTTACTATGCTCCTCATATATATGCAAAATCCTATTAAGATCGGACCGCTATCATATAGCTGCTATAGGAAAAATCTGTCGAAAATTAAGTTGTATGGAAAACTTTTTGTTTTTCAAGATATATTATCCATACTCAGCATTATCTATTTCCCCTGCGCTTCTTAGATACGGGCAAAGCACTTTGAGCATTATAAAAAGGTTGGGTCGGCAAGGGTACTATATCTTCGGTGTCCCAAAGATAGCCCTTCTTTCTCGTTATATATAATATTACATATGTATTTTGTTAGATATTTACTAGTCGATGTATCCCGGCCTTGCCCGTGCCAAGTTTATTGATTTAAATTTTTATACATCACTTTTCCACACATTTTCCGCCTTAAAGAGTTTGAATCTTACCGTCCTTGATGACCCCGTCTTAAATTCTGTTTTAAATATTTACAATATACCTTTTACAATGCATACATATGTATAAGGTATAAATCAGTGGACATATGAGCATGAACTCACCCTAAAAAGGCTTCAAGAAAAGAAATATAAAAATAAGTTTAGTCCCAACTTATTTTTCTTATCGTACCACTAACGGAAGGTTGCAGTATTATTATTATATAATATATTTTTTAGCCGTTATCTGTATGCATTAATAAATATAATTAAAATAATTTAAACAATAATTTATAAGTAGTACATGTGCAAATTATCTCCCTATTATTCTTAGTCTATTGCATACTTAAAATATATTTCTTTATGTTTTAAGCTAAACACTTACACTTCGATCATTTAATTTTCTTAATTTTTCTAGCACTGCCCCAAAACAATCCGCTCATCAGCAGTTTTCACTCGATGTATCGCTTCGACGATTTCGTGCAGGTCAACTGCAGCACAGATTTTTCCAGTCTTCTGACTACGATCAGCTGGTATATTAATGGCGTCAAGGTAAGTGGGCAGCTGACACACACATACACACACCCACACATACTAACGTGGATTTGTCTTGCAGGCCTCCCAGGTGGATCTGCAGCCCAGCGTGGAGACAACAATTGCGGCGCACGATTACAATCTGAGACGCATCGTGTCGCAGCTCAATTTTTATGCCAACGATCCGCGTTTTCATCAGCTGCAATTGCAGCAACTGCTGCAGCAGCGACAACAGCAGCAACAACAACAGCAACAGAAACAACAACAGCTGCGCGTCATTTCGCCGGCGCGTCTGAGTCTCGAGCTGCGCTGCGTCGCCGAGATCGAGAGCTATCCGCAGCTGACCCGCGAGACCAGTCTGCAAGCGCTGCTCTTTCGGGATGACATCGATCTGAAGAACCAGAAGCAGTTCAAGTCTGGTGAGTGGAAACGGGACAGGCGGTGGGGTGGGCGGGGCGCTTAATGCATGCGACCGCAATTACAGTGCCCGCTAAAGTGATGCGCACATGTGGCGACTGCTAATTAAAAATAAATGCACATTCAAACATCCACGGACAGCGGTCGCTTATTTGGACAATTTACAATATGAATAAATATAATTGCAACAGTATTCTTTCCCCCTTTCCCAATTCCTTTTAGCTGCACCCCGCATCGCTTTGCTCAGCGCTCAGCTGCTGTTGGCCGCGACAACCGCAGCGGTGGCCGCCATCGGCACGCAATGGCTCTTCAGGCCGCTGACATTTCAATATGGCGGACGGAAGTTGGCGCACTGCAAAATGGCGACGGCAGCGGCAACAACAGCAGCAACAGCTGCAACCGTTAGTTTTCACATTTAATTCGGTTTTTATTTTTGTTCTGTTTTAAACCGTTTTCTAGCTTTAAGCAACTGAAATGCACGTGAGAATTTACAACTACAACTATAATTGATATGTGTGTGTATTATGCACATGTGTGTATATCACTATGAGAAGAATAAGAAAAAAATAAGTACAGATAAATCAACCTAATTTAAGACGCGGCAAGCTAAACTGTGTAAATAGTCTGTAAGTATGCGTATGCAATACACAATTAAAAGTCATCAATAAATATGCAAGCGACGCGTTAGTTTTTCACTTCCTACTCAATTGCGGCTATAAAAGTTGCATTTGCATGCCCAACACGCCCACAGAGCTACGCAAAAGCCCGTTACCGCAAAATTGCCGTTAACTATGCCATTGGACTCTCTCTCTCTTTTATATGCCATATATGGGTCATATGCGCTATGATCACATTTATGCAACAAGTGCAAAAATATACATTTGTATCTGAAAGATACACGCATATATAACAGTAAGTATCTGTTAGATTGTGAGTTATTATTAGATTATGGAAAATGTACTATTACTAATATGGTTATTATCATTATTATTATTATTATTACATTGATTATTAATATGTTTTAAGGCCCCGGCGATATATTAAATACATAAACCCAGATCAGTGCAAAAAAAACAATCGATAGTAACCACATTCGATAGTTTTGATAGTCAATAGTTTTATATATTCTGATCATCGTTCGCTAGTTCAGGAAAAACTACTAAACTGTTTGCACAGTTTGATTGATTGACTGATTGACTGACTGATTGGCTGATTGGTGACTGGTCACTAAAGTGGTATGAACTGGGGATATAAAATTTTGGATAGAAGCTTTCTTGTGGAAAGAAAGGAGAATTGAAAATGCGAAAATGTGGCTACAACATTTTTATGGAATACCCTTAATTAAATATTGGCCATATGTGTATGCATGTATGTGTACTTTGACAAGCGAAGGTTACTGCATACCAGTTTATTGTATTATTGTTTTCTTGTTTTTTATTAATAAAATAAAGATAAGTCTACAAAGAGCATCTCAAAGTCGTACACCGACTGCCCGATCGTGTGCGGAAGGCCTCATCTATCCCAACTGATGGTCGGTCTCACTTTTTTTCTTTTTATTACACGTTAAAATCGAATTCAATGAATTCAATTGCAATTCCTTTTTGCATACGCAAGTTTGTGGCTGCAAAAATGCGCGCCCGGCAACGCTCTGGGTGTTTGCTGGAGCATGTGTTAATAGCACCACCTACATGTGCCGCCCCTTCAACCGCATTCGAATACATTCAGCAACACCCCAGACTGCCACTCACACACACACACACATAAACAGACACACGCGCGCACACCCCAAACACTCAGATTGCATATCAATTACAGCTCTTGACAGGCCCAGATTGATTTTTGTTTCTGTTTGCATTTAAAGGGATTGCTCTTCATTTCCGGCTTAAATTTAATTTTTGATTCGCATTATTTGGCTGACGGTTATATTTTACAGCATGCAGCACACTGTTAAGTATCAGTCGCCGCATCACATACGATAGTCCCGAAAGTGTCTTGCCTGAAAAGTCCTGAAAGCTTCTGTCAAATCTGAAATCCGACACGATTAACATGCGCACAAGATTCTCTGGTGGCTTTTGGAAATGATTCCTTGCAGATTCGAATTGTACTTCAATCGAATACTCTTCCACGACTTTTCAGGTACGCTGTTTGTTTTGTGCGAAAGTCTCGGAAAAACTGAAAATTAATTTCGCAACATACTTTAGGACAAAACTCTGGGAATATCGCAGAAAACTCTTGTTAAAGACCAATGTACACTTATGACTTAGCACTTATGAGGGGAAGCAACTTTCTTTATTGTTGTTTGCAGGAGAATCGGGACTCTTCCTCGAGTTTTAGATAAGAGAAATAATACTTGTTATTAATTGTGACGATAGCTAACTGCCATTGATTTCCATGGTATATAATATATTAAAGTGCTGCTCGTGAAAGCCATACTTCTAGGGCTATTTCAAATGGATAGGTTACAGGCCAATCTTAAGGGTAACTGCAGGTATCTTCAAGAGGCATTCATACAATTAGTTCATTGGATTCGTTAGGTTAGGAAATTAACTACTTTTCACAGCTTAAGGTGTCACTAGTAGGAGATATACCCTGTGCTACTACAAATAGGCTTTGGGCGGAATACCGACAGCTGCAGCTAAAGCTCCTGTGATATTCCGTAAACAGCCTTTTTACTGTAGTCATCAGGCCTTAATGCTCGGCGTCCAAGATGCCATTTGGAGCCACCGCCACTGAGAGCTTCTGCTGCTCTGAAACTCCACAGTCCGATTCCAGTTAAATATAGATTGCATACATAAGTAAGCGCATGATGTCGTAAGCGAAAGCGATGCCAGGTTTAAGAATACACTGAGTTTATTTCTATATAAATGAAAAATGATCAATCAAAATTGTTGTCAAGCCAGCAAACTAGACAGCAACAACAGCCAGCAGAGTGAAAAGGCTATTAAGCGATAATTTATTTGTAATCTGCGACGTGAATGCAACTCAGCGGGTTGCAGCCAGCGGGCGGTACTAAAAAGAGAAGAACAGCTGCAACTGCAGCAGTCGAACAGGAAACAGGACGCATGCTGCTGAAGGGAATCTTCGCTTCCCGTGGGGCAATAAAAATGCCTGTCGAAGCTAACTCCTGCATTGGACGGTGCAAATATTTAAAGACGGCCACGTTAACTTGGTTCTGTCTGGCATAGTGCAGCATAAGCCCCGGAGGCTATTTGAGGCAGACAATGTGGACAGTCGAGGCTCGGGGCAACTTAAAGGGCAAATAGTTTAGAGTGCGGCTTACATAACAACAACAGCAGCAGCAGCAACAACGACAACAACAACAACAACATCAAATGCCAATTACAATTGCTTTAATGTGCAGCTGAAAGGGTCAGTGGGCTGGGGAGTTGCACTTGCCGCTCCAAAAAACCGCAAGGATTAAGTAATTTCTGCCAGACATGCAGCAGCCACAATCACCAAATGAACACAAAAACTTTGCCAGCGGCAAAGGGCGGGCAGACCCAAAGACGGGGCCTGGCACTCTAATGCACTCGTGTGTGCAATAAATTGGCATATCCTTGCAACACACGCAAACACACCACTAGTAAGCATGATCTGGTAGGGAGTGCCCGACTTTCAGATACCCTGAAAGAGCTGCCAGCGGCGTTGTTTCTTATTTCCTTATCTCCTCACTATAAGAAATGCACTTTTGCTTAAGTAGAGACATCTTTATCAAATTTCACTGCTTAAATATAGCACCCTACCGGGCGCAAAGACATTTTTTTATTTTGAAAAGATTTGGGTGAGGTATCCAAAAAATGAAATATTTCTCATCTATTTATACTAAACGAGACCCAAACTTTAATTTCCGAGTTATGCCTTCAAATCATGTCTCAAACTCAGTCCATATTATGAAAAAAAGGAAGGAAACATACACAAATGTAATAAGCTCGTTTTGGGTATGGTAAGGAATATTCCAAAATGCCTCCAAATCAATATATATCGATTTTATGAAATTTGGCCGAGGTGATAAACTTGTTCTGCGTATGGTACAAGCGGATATATATCTTTCACATTGAACGTCTCTAAACTTTGTAGTTTTCGAGATCGACGCGTTCACACACATTTAGTTGGACAAGGTAGAATGAATCAGTTCGTCATCGTCGATACTTCCTTCTGCCTGTAACATGCACTAGCACAAAATCATTTTATCCTTTCTACACATTTGTAATGGGTGTAAAGAGCGAGATAGATATAGATGGAAAAAGAGAGAGCGAGCATAGCAGATTGAAGAACTGCACACAGCCACAAAATACACGCACACACGCAACACAATGCCAATGAGTTTTGCGTGTGCCCGTGCGAGTGTATTATGCACAGGATGCGCATAAGAAGGAAAATCCTTTTGCACTTAATGGCAACACCGACCTACAAGGCACAGACATCTTCGAGCAACCGAAGACCTAACACCCTTTAAGACAGCTGCACGAGATGATTCAGTTTGTACAAATTATTACAATGGAATCTATGAGATTTGTCACATGTTAACCGATTGCTACGATCGCAGCAGTATGATATAAGATAACTTCTGCAATCCGGTTCTGAGCCGAGACGGTTTAAATCCAGCTTATTTTTTATTAACCATAAGCCGAACCTTAAAACGAAATAATTGGATAAGGAGATATTTCCTAAATTGTTGGATCAAACAAAAAGTTTTTTTAATTTTTAAAAATTGTACTAAACAATTTTTTAGTTCCCGGTTGAGCATGAAAAATGTACAAGGTGTAATTTTGGATAGTTAAATTAGTCCTTCAATTTATTTGTACTATTAGAAAAAAAAAAAAATTAAGCGAAAGAAAGTTAATAGATGTGGAAAACCTGGCTCACATGCCGAACCTCAAGTCAAGGCATTGGCTCAGACTTGAACTTAAAGAAATGTTTTTTTTTCTACAGACGGTTCCAATGTGGGCTACATGATATGGTGGTGCCATTCGACCGACTTAAACATATATACTGCTATCATAAAAGATCGTAATCTATGCTTTATTTCATCAAGAACTTAAACATAAATACTGCTATCATAAAAGATCGTAGTCTATGCTTAATTTCATCAAGAACTACATAAAACTGAGATCCCGTCCTATATACTAGCCCAGCCTTGCCCGTGGCACGTTTGAAATAAATGTTTTCAAAGAGCTTTAAAAATTATTTTGACACTGATCGATAAACCAAAACCTTTCATACAACCGTTTTCCGCCAATTTACCACTGTTGCGGGTGGAATTTCCCAAATCGCTGAAACACGTATTCATTAAGTTTTTATATAGAGCTTTGAAAATAAGTTTGAAGCAAATCGGACAAAACATAAAACTTGACCAAAAAACTTTGAATTGCCCATTCCACCGAAAAAGCTTTGATTTTGCCAAAAATGTGAATTTGAGTGCGAAACGCCACCCACCAAATCTTTGATCCCCATTTCCACCAAGGAGGATTTTCCAAAAAGTGAGAAACACCCCTCAAATGAATTGGATCAAAGATCTTTGAAAATGAGTTTGGCCGATCGGATGGTAAACAAAAAAGTTACATTCAAACGTTTTTCGCGATTTTTCCACACTTGCGGGTGGAATTTCCCGAAACCCTGTCTTAACGTGCAACTACATCACATAAGGTAACTACAGTGAAAATTTCAGCTTCCTAGCTGTTACGGTTTGGGCTGTGCGTTGATCACCAGTCAGTCAGTCAGGACAAACAGCTTTATAAATAGAGATTTATACTTTACAGATAACTCCTGAAATGTGTTCCACATTTCATTGGCAAATTAAAGCATCCTTTTGCAAGGGTATAAAAAGCCACCAGTGGCAGCAGTTGCAGCAGCAGTAGCCAGCAGTCTTTGCCCTGTCTAGCTTGCCCCACTCTGCGCTCTGACTACCAGCTGGTCCGTGCTTGGGTAATATTATTTTGTGCAAAATTTCGTATTCTACCGTGGAAACTCATAAAATTTGGTGCTCTTTTGTGTGGACCCAATGAACCCCTTTTGCGTACGACTTCCGGTTGTGTACAGCTCTTTAACCACTTTGAAGGACATTAATTTACAATGACCGACGCCATCGTCCGTTCTGGCTAATGTCTCAGTTCTCGTTACGCTTATTTAATGTGCACTTTCGCACCTCTCAGCTTGAGTATATACATATATATATATATACATATTTTTTTATTGTTTTTAATGTCCATATTTATGCCAAGCATGCAAATATCCTGGCTAACATCGGGGACGTGGAAGAGGACAGTAAAATGGCTGGTGCAATATTAAAATAGGTCGCTTTAAGAGCCGCACGCATAGCTGAGAGTCAAATACATGGCCACTGATCCGTTTGCCCTTTTAGAAGATAGATTGGTATTATTTATTCAAGCTACACGGCAACTGGCACAGGACAGAGGAAACAGGACCCAGCGCTCAGCTGAAAAGAAAAATTGTGTCCTGAGCTGCTGAGATTGCATACATTTCGCTTTGGCAGCACATTTTTTAGCCAGCGCAGCTAATGAACCATTGACGGGCGATGTGTGTGCAAGTAAGTATGAAGCTGAATCCCCAACACGATCCGCCAGCGTATATGTATATACGCTCTCTAAAGTGGTTCAATTTTCAAAAAGAATTATTATCCAACTTGGCGACGAAACGATGAGACTGGATTAGACGAAGACCAAACACTCTCTCTAATTGACAACTGAACAGATTTATCATAAAGGAAAGTGATAATTACCTGAGCTCATCAGACAGTTCTTATAGAAACTCTATAGTATAGTATAGTTTTCACAGTATAGTATACTTTTCATATACTTTGATTTGTATTACAAAAAACTTATATTCCCATTGGAGCTTTATAACAAAGTGTCAAAAGACATATACAAAAAATGAAAGACTTTTTTCATAGAAACATGGGTCAGATTCTTGACCCTTTTAAGACTATATGGGAGATGTGCTCAAAAAGTAACGCGAATCTTCGAACTTTGGGGTTGTATGAACAGGATTTGCAAGAAATTTTCGAGTAAATTATGGGAATACAAATATGTTCCTCCAAGCACTTCTCGCTTCGTGTAAAAATTATAAAAACCTGCTGCTAATGTTTTTGAATAAAATTGAAAAATGAAAATAAACATTTTTCAAGAACTAGTACATATATTCTTAAAATTCTACTTTAATATAAAAAAGCTATTATATTTGGATTAATATTCTCACTAAAACTCTAACTATTTGTACTGGCTGATAGAACGTCTGACACACACCCTAAATTACAAAAGTTGGAAAGCTTAATTGCTTACAATAGTTACCTTGTTTCCCCGCAAGTGTGAAAAAATGGTGGGAAATGGTTTCATAAAACTTTTCAGCTTAACAACCGATCGGTGTAAGTTTCATTTCAATGATGTTTTTGAAACCTAAGTTTATGTCAGGATCAACATAGGTGTCACAGGTTTAATGGGCTTAAGATTAGCTCATCCGAAGGACGAATTGTAAATTGTGTTTTTATAAGTAAAAATTCACCTTTCTAAGCGGTATTTAAATTCAGCTAAGATCTTAACCCAATAACCTAGCCAAATAAAATAATGGTAACACCCTCGAGTACTATTATACAGTACTGGCGGGTATTACTACTACTTGATGCAGTATAAAATATACAATTTATGAAGAAAATGTTGCAATATAAAAAAAAATTTTAAAAAATAAATATTTTTTACGAGGTTGCAAAAAATAATCTCTTACGAGAGAAAATTATTAAGACATTCAAGAAAATATATATTTGTTACGGTGGCAAAAATTACTTTTTCATGGTGTGACACAATTTCATTGCGAGCGTATAAATAAGAAAAATTGATTGCGCAAAATTATGCATAATATACTCTCAAGATTTATAAATACACCGTTTTTTTTTGTTATTTAAATAAAAAGAAAAATAAGTAAAGGAAAAAACAATGAAAAACAATTAAATGCTATAAATAAATTAAGGAATTGGTAAAGGGGAAATGCTTGTGATTGTCAGCGGCAGCGACGGCACCGTCACCTGCCACAAGCAGCGGCAGCACAAAGCTGCAACATAGAATGTGCGGCAATAAGAACAATAAGCCAAAGCAGCAACAAAAACAGCAATAATGACAATTGCAATTGCAGTTGCGAATGGGCAGCGAAAGCAAGCCAAGGTGCAGGGGAAAAGTGGAGTAAAGTAGAAAAGCATTTACTTGAATTGACTTCATCCGCTTTGTTTGTAGCTGCCACTGCTGCAGTTGTTGCTGTTGCTGCCACTGCCACTGCCACTGCTGTTGCTGCTGCTGCTTTGGACTAGCCGTAGCCGGGCAGGCAATCAGGCGCAACGACTTCCGCAAGGACAACGGCATCGTCGACGCCTGGCAACCGCAATTGAAATGTTTTCATTGAGACAACTAAAAATTGTCATCAGGATTTTCATTACCTGCGGCCAGCTTGGCTTTCGCAACGCTTTATTAAAGATGCTGCCACACCCACAGATGCAACCCATGTATATATGTATGCATATGCCCTATATACATATAGACCATACCCGAGCTTGGCTTCGGCTTTAATTAAGTTTGCTGGGAGCATTAGTCGCTTCCATTGTGTGGACTCATTTGGCGCCAGCCTTTATCAGGCGTGAAAAAATGCAATTAGTAATTGGGCTGCGTGCATTTCAAGGACCTTGCACTTAATTGCGAAATGCGGCAAATTAAATCAGTTTTCTTCTGTTTTTCCGCGCCCGCCCCTGAAGCACTTTAAGGGCCCAGCGTGGAATTTATGAAACAACACTTTAATTTACACCAAGAGCAGGCAGCTGCTTAGCTGCAGCATGTCCTTGCGCAAAAAAAGGACATGCAGGCGGCTAACAGCTAACAGCTAGCAGCTATTTGGTTGACACATAAAAAATTAGCATAAATGTGCGGTTCCAAGGCGAACGCAAAGAAAAGTTGTAAAAGCAAACGCCATTAAACACATCAACTGGAAAGAAAAACTCATTTTAGGACAGCAAAGTGGGAGACACCAAAAAGAAAATGTATAAAAATCAAATTGGACACACAACAAACGATTTTCCCAAGCACACACACAAACACACACACACTCGCAACAATAACAATGTCCAGCATTTGGAAGAGAGCAAACTGGTAATATAAGAAAAACAAAAACACGACAAAATGTTGTTCTTTAAATGGCACAAAATGTTTTGAAAGCTTATTTTTCATTTGCTTGGTACACCAAGCAAAAAGGGCAGCATACTATATATATATATATATATGTATATATATAAACTATATAGAGTAGAGATGAAAGAGATGAGCAAAAAAGCAGCTTACAACAACAACAACAAAACACAAACACACACTCACACACATTCTTTGCTTGTATAAGAAATAACTGAAGATAGTGAAATACTAAAGCACAGGGCAGCAGCAGGAAAATAAAAATAAATAAACATGGCACATAAAATGAAAACTAAACTTTACCAAAAATGTTATGCGCCATACAAAAAAGTTAAGCACACACACACAAAAAAAAAAATGCACATTGGAGCGTATGTGCGTGTGTGTGTGTGGTTCGCCTTTTCCAGCATAGCTTGATATTTGCTTATTTTTTGTTATATTAGCCGCACTCTTTGCCCATTCCATCAGATTTCATTTCCATCGCTTGTTTTTTTTTTGCATTTACTGCACTTTTTACGACGCAAATCGGAATTGTCATCCATTCGCTCAATTTGTCGTCTTGGTTGCCAGCTCCGCATCTAGTCCCAAATCCAAATGCCTCGTTGCACAAACATCATATGAAACATTCCCTTGTTTTTCCAAGTAACCAATTTACAAGCTGCCACAGCAAAAATAACATCGGCAAATACGAATATATTAGCCAAAGTCCTGCGGCCCAGACAATTGACAAGTAAATACAAAATATAAAAAACGAGAAAGTTTAGATATCTTCACGCCGAATATTTAATACTCTTGTAGACATTTGCAGATAATAGTGGAGCTCGTAACAGCTGATTTGGGTAAAAACTGAATAATTTGTCATACATGAACTCATTTTTCAACCGATTCTTCCTACAGAACTATATAGTAGTGTGATATTCAGAAGACTTAACACATATACTTAGATACTAAATGCTAGGTCCAAATATCTTGATAAAAAAAAAAGCTTTCCATACATGAAGTTACTTTCCGACCGATTATTCCAATGGCAGCTATATGATATAATGTTCCGAATTTACTACAATTTGTCATATATATAAAGCATAGTGAAACTTATAAATGCCGAGTTTGTTTAAAACATCTAGAAAAACAAAAAGTTGCCCTCCTTTTCAACGGATCGTTCCTATGGCAGCTATATGATATAGTGGTTCGATCTTACCGGTTTAGATATATGTATGTATTGCCTGCAGAAGAAAGACGGACCTATGTAAAGTCTGAAGACGATAGCTATTAAACTGAGAGATTAATTCGCCTAGAAACAGAAAAACGGATAGAAGAACAAATGGATAGACGGACAGACAGACTTGGCTATATTAACTAGGCTGTTGATGCTGATCTAAAATATATATAATTTTTAGGGTCGATATGTCTCCTTCTATGCGTCACACATCTCATGGGCAAATTATAATAACTTCTACAAGGATATAAAAAAATCATGAGCTAAATGGTCTCAAGGATAAAAATCGGATTTATTTTGTTGAGAGTATGGGTGCTTAATATTTAGGATAGACATTTACTAGAATTTGTGGGAAAGTTTTTCTTAACCAACTAGGCATAAATTCTATTTTCTTAAATGCATAGCTTTTGATGCAGATTAAATCCAGGCGGGAAAGCAAAAGCAAACAGAAAATTGTTGACATTTTGGTTAAGTTAGTGAAGCTTAAGGTAAGGATAGAGCATTTACTGAAGACTTGGAGTTTTGGCATGATATTTTATTGAAAAATTCAAACTCTCACCATTTCTGTCAATATTCATTTATTTTTTTAGCTTAAAAGATTTTAACTTAATATCAAAATAGAGAAAATCCCATAATCAAAATTTCATATTGCATGAGAAGCAGAGTTGCTATTCGAAGTATAAAGTGTTATCGATTAAAATAATCGTTTTATATAAGTTGTTACGGTATTGTGACACATGTCTTTAGTTGACTAAATTGCAATAAGTGATGGACAATTGAAAGAGATGATGCAAAATAGATAATGCTTAATATTTGAAATTGTGAATATGCCAAGTAATTGACGAAACATGCAACCAATCAGAATGCTGTTTAATCCACAAATAGGTTAACTGGTAAACTAGCTCAATTCAATTATTTAAGTGTACAATGCTGAGAAGAAATAAATGTACAATGCAAGTAAGTGCCTTGCAAAAGACATGCATCAATTGTTAAATGCGAAAAGTGCTGCTGAAATTAAACGAAAATTCGTGTCTTATATAGACTGGTTGGGGGGAATGCCAGAGACATGAAGATAATGCGATGTATATGGGCGTGTACTCAATTGAGGCCTGCACAATTGCAAAGGCAAGTTATTAACGGCTTTATTAACGCAATGCGGCAACCCAGCGCCAAGTGTCGGCTGCCGGCAATGGCAACTCTGGCGCCTAACCCTGTTTTCTGTAATGGCCTAAAGGACGCGACAGCAGCTACGAAATTATGGTAGACTTTTTGCCAACTCAATTAATGTAAAGTAAACAGGCGACGGGGCGCCCATTTTATAAGGTCCTTTGCAGAACGAAAGAGCGTCTGTGTGGGTGAGTGTATGTGTGTGTGCCTGTGTGTGTGATTGTGCATATGGTTGTGCTTGCCAATCAGAGACAGATACTTAGAGACATTCGCATTCGTATGGCATACACATTGCAAAATTAATTAGCTTACTTCAGTTAATCGCTTGCAATTTGACTGCAACGATGCCGAGTGCCGAGTACCGAGAATCCTTGCTGTTGTCCTGGCCCACGTTCGAGTCTTTGTCCTACTGCTGCTGCTGCTGCTGGGCTGCCATAAAGTAATTTGCATTTCCAGCTAATGCCATTTGTATGCGCATATTCCGATTACAATTTAGTTAAATTTGTTGCCTCTGCCTCTGCCTCTGCCGCCCCAGACTGCCAGACTCTGGTCGTAGACCCTGCAGGCTGTAAATTGTCCTTGCCAGTGTGCGACATTTTCAGCTAGCAAACTATTGACAATGAACTAATTGCTATTGTTGCCGTCTGGGGACATATTTCGACTGCAAATAAACTCGTTGCCATTGACGTTGCCCATTCAGCATGGCGACTCTGGAGAGCATTTGGACCATCAGCAACCTCGGGCGTCATCAGGACAGCTTTAACTGAACTAAACTGCGCTGACATAGTTGTTGCTGTTACTATTACTATTGTTGTTGTTGGTCCGTAACACCAGCCAGCCAGGAGCAGCAGCAGCAGCTGGCACCAGCGCGGCCACTCGAATGTCTCAAGAGCTCCTCTGGCAATCCGGGCGCTGACTGCATCCACATCCGCATCCAGAAGACTTTTGATGTGCTTCAGCTTCTGGTGCTGACACACACCGCACTCTCCAAATCGCAAACAATTACTTTTTCAAGTGCTGCAACGGACCCCCTCACATTCCGCCGCTTACTCCTTCGGCTTACCTGTGCCACATTGATCTATCATCATGCCACATGCCAGATAACTAACAGCAAATGAAACGCCTCGAGCGACCCGATATGCACAGCTCGCATAATAACTACGTTGAGAAATCAAGTGCCACAGTAGCTACTCGCTTTGCTGAGCTGTTAAGAACGGCAAGATGTGCCCTGTACTCTATGTAGGCTGTAGATCTCTGCGCAATACTTGTCTTACAAATATGGTTATCCGTAGAACCGTAAGTCCATTATCAATAAGATAGAAATATTGTATTTCACATTAAACAAAACCGTGCCATACCTATCGTTTATCGATCTTTAATTATCCAGACTAAAATCCAAGCATAGCATTTTTTGAAAACATCTTTTTAACTTGCTTGAGTACTAGTTGGTATATTCAATAAATATAATTATTGTAAATTAATAACTAGCTAATTGGAATCAAGTAAATATCTTAATATTTGAACTATCCGTTTTTCACCCATTTTCCACCCGTTGGAGTTAAAAACTGAAAAACTCGTTACTTATGCGTGATAACATTATTTTAAGAACAATTTTAGGCTAATGAAATACAAAACAAAGATGTGTTTTATTTGCTTTTGGTAAATTATACTTTAATTGTATCATTATGATATTATATCATATATACATTATTGGCTGAGAAGGGAATCACCTCCTGCGAATCACTCTGCTGTCGCATTGTATTACTTGGATATTGCACCCTCCAAACTGGACATTGAAAAGGATTTCCTATTACGTCAAAGTGGGTCATATTTCCAAATATGCGCTTTCATCTTTTGTCTGCTATATAATAATAACAATAATAATAATAATAATAAAATTAATAATAATAATAATAAAAATAATAATAATAATATAAATAATAATAATAATAATAATAATAATAATAATAATAATAATTATAATTATAATTATAATTATAATTATAATAATAAAAATAATAATAATAATAATAATAACAATAATAATAATAATTATAATAATATTCATAATAATAAATATAATAATATAATATCAATACAATACCATTACATTATTATTTAATTATTATTAAAATTATTATTATTATTATTATTATTATTATTATTATAATAGGCGATATTAATATGTCTAGATTATGAATAAATATTTTTGTACATATTGTACACAAAAAATATTATTTAAAGAGTTTAAGATTTAACGAATGCACCGCATACAAACTTAAATGGAACTGGTCGTAAAATCATATTAAATTACGAGTTTATAGATAAGTTAAACTAAATTGCAAATGCAGTTTTATCAATGGATCTGCATGTTAATTAGCAACATATTTATTCTATAACATACAGCTGATTGGGCTACACCTATAAAATGCAAATACATGACCAATTACTGAGCTGCAGCCAAGAGGCAAGTGTTGAGCGAACCAGTTGTTGTTGTTGTTGTTGTTGTTGCTGCTGCTGTTGCAGGGAAACCAACGAACTTGCTCAAGTATTTATGAACTTTGTTAACAGACTAAGAATTACAAACTTGTGAGCGCGCGCGGCGCAGAAAACTTCTGAATGAGAAATTGTGTGCAAAAGCGACAGTCTGGGGTGCCAGGTTTCTGCTCTGTGCCAGCTAGTGAAAATGAATTAAATGGCCACGCCCACACACACACACAGAGAGAGAGAGAGAGAGACGATGTAAAAGGTGTACTAATTGCCAGCAAGTCGCTGGACAAGTTTATGGCCAACGCGGCCCAAAACTTCATAGGCCAGAGTTCAACGTGGGCCAAGTTTTTCGACCGTGTAACGCCTACATTTTCAAGAGTGTTCTTGACATGTGTCCTCGAGTATGCACATGTGTATGTGTGTGTTGCGCTACAAGTTTTCGCCTTGCACAACTTTTGCTTTTACTTTTGCAATGCCAGGCCACGATTTTCAGTTTTAATTTCGCTTGCGATTCTTAGCCCAAAGTCCTGTGGTTCATATTCAATTTTAAAGTTTTCATTTTCGTTGCGTGTGTTTTTTAACCACTGTCATTTTTGATGTTTACTGCTTGTTGCATTTTTCCTTGCTCATTTCCCAGACTTAATCACTTTACTTCTCGGCTTCACAGTTTTTCCCATCATTAAAATTGCGGCCGCTGCATAAACAGAGCCGAGCGCTGATTGCGTTAAAAATCTCATAAAACTACGTCAGTGTAATTAATAAAGTTGGCATTATGAATTTTAAGGATGTGACATAAATTGTGTGATGCATTTACCCTCTTTCCCTTCCCCCCTCCCCCCCTCCCCCTTCACCATGTCATGTGAGAAAAATTTGTTCTCCATTTTCCTCTTTGTTTGCGTTTACACATATTTTTAATAGTTGAGGATTCTTTGATGGGCTTTTGTTGAAGCTAAACTGTATTTTATTTTAATACGTGTGAGATTAGGTTTAGGTTCGACTGTTTTCTTATTAAGAAAATCGGTTGAAGGTTTAATTTAAAAAAAATGGTTTGTACCAGGCTGCAAAAACAACAAATTTATTCAGCGGTTCAGGATTTGAAGGTTCGTTTCGCGAACCTAGCTTGCCATATCGGATGTGGACTCGTTCCCTGGTTCCCTAAAAAAATGAGTTTGAAACCGACCGGACGGTAAGCCAATTTGACACTGTTGCGACATTTCCCAAGTCACGGAAACACGTATTCATTAAGTTCTTATGTAGAGCTTTGAGTATACATTTGAAGCGAATCGGACAAAGCCTAAAAATAAGAATATTGTTGATTTAGATTCCAAATTGATCTAGAGACCAAACTTTTAGCAAAAAGCCAAACCTCGTGATAATCGGACGAGTATTGGCCGAATTTTAGGGGTGGGAAATTTCGACCTGTGTCTATATAGGATAATAAACGTGTCCGTGGTACGCTTAAAATAAATTCTCTCAAAAATGAGTTTTAAACTGATCAGACGGTAAACAAAAAACTTTTTTACAACCTGTTTCGGGTGGTATTTCCCGAAACCCCGTCTTAACTTGCACCTTCATAAGGTAACTACAGGGAAAATTTCAGATCCCTAGCTTTTACGGTTTGGGCTGTGCATTGAACACCAATCAGTCAGCCCGTCAGTCAGTCAGGACAAACAGTTTTATATATAGAGAGATTACGAATTACAATACTTTACATAAATAAGTAAATATTACTTTATTTCTTTTACAGATCGTATATGTATCTATATGCTTCGACTAGTCATACTCCCTATGAAAGTTTTATGGTATGGCGAAACATACATACTAACAGGCTTACGTATTTAAGCGCAACGACAGCAACAATAAAGGAAATGAGAAAGTTGACATCGGGTGTAACCGACTGCGTAATACGCTCACAGTCCAGTAAAAGCTAAGGTCGAGCATTTTGCCAGAGAAGCTCAGCAGTAGTCTTATTATATAGATATTCGTAATTTTATATTCGTAATATAGATTTTATTATATAGTGAGTGAGACTTAGTGAGACTAAGACTTGATCTGACAAGGGTATACCCGAATATATATGCCAAATTTCAAGTCTCTGTCTTCAATAAACAGACAGAGGTACGGCGAGCCAGACGAACATACAAGCAATATACTCTCTTTCCCTTCGTGAACGGGTATCAAAAAAAAAATAAACAACGGCAACGTTGGCGTTGGCTGTAAGAAGCACACTTGAGTGCAGCTTATTTTCTTAGGCTTGCATTATTCACGAGCATTTACATTGATGATGTCGAGCAGCAGCAGCAGCAGCAGGAGCAACAGCAGCTCACAGGTCGCACAGGACGTTTGGGACAGGTAGGAATCTATGGAGTCACCCAAGAGACACGCACTCCAAACACACACGCACACGCTCACACACACACACACACACACACACACACACTGAGAGATAGACAGATATACAGTCACTTAAATTAGCCTTAAGTTGACTGCAACGAGTGTTTTGCTTAGTTACTTTTGCCTGGCACTTGGCTAAGTGCAAGCGGCGACTGCTGCAAATGCAAAAAGCAACAACAGGTCCTGGCAGCAGATCTCCTGCAGTCCTCCTCATGCATATCCAAGTCGCACATATTTTACTTTCGGCCAACATGCTCAAGTTTGCGACTTTGTTAAGCAAAAGTTTTGGCCAAGCTCCACAGCGACCCCGTAACTCCCCATTTGATTGCATGCTTTTTATTAGCTGCCCGAAAAGCAATTTGAATATATATGTTCATGTTTCAGTCAATCCCCATCTTTTTTGCAGCGCCTTCCAGCCGCTTTTTCTTCTTCGGTTTGCAAAGGGGATTCACAAAAAAAGTCTTGCCTGCAACTTGTTAGTCTGAGCTGAAACATAAGCTGATGTTATTATCTGGCAGCTAACAGCAATAATATTGTTAACATCATTTTGTTTTGACCACAACTCGTTATAGTCTTAATCTTTTAGGACATAAATATTTTCAAAATTTAGCAACTGCTAGACAACTGCAGGGCCAAGGTATTTTCAAATTATTCTCAAGTCAAAACTTAATGTCAACTTTAAATTAGTGACATATGCCTAGACAAGATTTGAGAGAACTAAAAATGCAGTAGTTAATGATTTTACTCTGCAACCTTGAATAGTTAAAAATGTATGGTAGTAAATAAATAAAAATATAAATAAATAAAACTTAAAATTAATAAAAATGTAAGTAAAATAAATAAATATATATATATATATATATATATATATATATATATATATATATATATATATATATATATATATATATATATATATATATATATATATATAAACAAATAAAGTGCATTTAATTTTGCTAAAATAGTTTTCATTTCCCGCTGAAATTTTAGCACATTTTTTTTTCCGTTAGAATTTTAAAAGATAAAAAATATCGAAAGGGAAATATTTACTCTCTATATTCCTAAAATTTGGTTTAATGGTTTTTTCAACTGTTTTAAAGTAGAATTTTATAAAAAATGTATATAAAATATATAATATATTCAATCGATTTATAACTTATTTATAAATATTTTTTGCTTATTATTTAAAACGCGTTGCATCTTTTCGAAAAATCCCCTGCTCTGGCTGGAAATGTGGCTTCAAGCTTCATGTACACTCAAATTCTAAATTTCCTTAGGACGGAAAAGTGATAAATAAAATTTGTAGAATAACAGTCGTTCCGGACAAATCCGGATAATGCTCTATAGTCTATTTATAGAACTTAATATATTCGTATAGAATTTCTTATTTGTTTTCTTTTTTGTTTTAACTACAGTTATAAATATTTTAAATAAAATTCTATGCTAACATTGAATCATGATTCGCTTACATACACACATACACACACACACATATATATATATATAGCATAGACGATACAGCCTCGATTACACTCCCAGCGGGCTGCAGCCATTCGAGAGGAAAGTTTTATTATCGGCTGCGTTTGAGAGGCAACAGAAGCAACTACAGCAACAACAGCAGCTCATAAAATATGTTTGCCATCACACGTACACACACACAGGCACACACACACACAACATTGCTTGTTGTATTGGGTTGTTGTTGCTTTATTCTTCGTTTAACAGCTTGCCCCGCGGGAGGTGCGGCCGCCCAACGTGGCGCATTGTTTTTTTGGTTTTCATGCTCGTTCACAAAGTAAGAAAGAGTATATTGGCTTCGTGCAATGCACGTCTTACACTTCATGTCGGTGACTGTCCATTGATACTTGGCATTTATATAATCTTGTGTGCCCGCGTTAGATCAGGCATATATAATTGACAAATTCAAACTGAATGGTTAATATATCTTTGCCTGGATTAGGCTGTGATTGGACTCTGAGCGCGTATTACTCAGTCTGTTACACCCGATTGTAATATTTTTGCTGGCTTTTTGTTTTTTACTTTTGGTCGGGCCTCCCTTTGCGCTGCCCTTTTTTTTATTATTCGCTGCTTTTGGGCTTATTATATTTTGCTTTTACACTCATTTAAACCATTTTACAGTAATTTTGACTACACCTAATTTTAAGCCATTGCCTTTGGCCTGCAAACGGACGACCGCCCCCCGCCCTTAACTGTTTTGCGATTTTGTGACAGGGCGTGGCCCCAAGGCCATGCCACCAATTTATAAATGCCGCCCCTTTGCAGCCTTTTCCAGGTGGGGGTCGCTTTCAAAGAAACCTGAGACAGAGTCAAAGCTCATTCCAATTGTTACAGGGTATTTGCAACTCCAGTTAGATTATATAAAGTTCTGCAGCTTGTTTTGTTGTCAGCTATTGCTCCACGGAGAGCTGTGTGCGACTTAAGTTATGCCACGGCCCGCCACAAAGTAGGCTACATAATTTAGCTAATTTTTTATTTATTAAAACTTTTGGCATCCATTAGAAGAAGGCCCACAACAAGAACTTGCACTTTATAAATAGACAATTTGTTTCGTTGACTCCGCCGAAAATTATTATCTATTTTTCATATAGCCAACTGGGGAATTGAAATCAAGAGCCCCGAACTTTTGGCCATGTTGTACATTATTCAAGACACTTCCATATACAAATGCTGCCCCGGGCAAAGCATGGCCGGCAGCAGGATCTCCTCAGTCACTTAAGGTGCGAAAAAGAATAGTTTATTTGTGCGGAATTTGTTGTTGGGGGCAGCCAAACTTGTGCAGCTTAAACGCCGTGCTGGGTTTAAGCTTGCACAATGCCCGGCAGCTGGCAAGGTTAGACGGCAGAACAATAGAAATGGCCACAGACGGCGGCGGCAACTGCAGCTGAAGCTGGGGCAACAAATTCTAATATTGTTAATGTTATTGTTTTTGTCTTTAGCCGGACTTAACAACCGAGGGCACACGCACTCCAGTTGACTCCAAATTGAGTTGTGAGCGAGCGAACGTAAAAACTGAATAAAAATGGGCGAGTGCTTTAAGTTGAGAGTGCGCGACGAGAAAATACCCTCAGCCCAGAAAAAGAAGTCTATACACACTTGAATATCCAATCACAAGTATGCGTGTGCAAAGCTCAAGGCGTTATCTTTAAAAATTTTATTTTTATTTTGGATCAGTGGTGCATGGTGAAAAGTAAAATATTCTATTCAAGAACTAAGATAGATAGAATCTTCGGGCACGTGTAGCTTTTATAGTAACCTATTTTTGTATTATATGTTTTATTAGTTTTGCTAAGAATCAGTCATCAATATCGGCTATAACAGGGCCGGTTGGGTAAATTTAGAAGCCTAGTTTTTGCTACTACAGCAGTGTAAGATGTTGTCGTCTTTTCAGCCGGGAAATGTTTAAGAAGCCGAGACTAGAAATCAATATAAATCGAATACATTTGAAGTTTTTATCTGTTCAAATCACGGAGATTTAAGCCGTCAGACAGGCAGACTAACACCGACTCGCTTTACCAGTCGACGATGCTTTTTATCTGCCTGCGACTTTCAATGGGTGCAGAGTATAAAAACTGCAGTCAGTGCCATTGGAGCGCCGAGCGCCAATGCGACAAAAGTCAAGTGCTGCACGGGGAGCCCAGCAATAGACGATGGACGATGGTTCTTTAGCCTTTTGGGAGATATGCGCTGCGCAGTGCAAGGATATTTATGGCCGCTGACCAGGCAGCTAACGGGCGGGCGTCCTTTGCCTTGAGCCGACACTGACTCCCTTTGCCGTAAGCCGTTAAAGGTTCAACATGCTTCAATGCAAGAACATGTGCCGGGTCAATTGTTGCAGCCAACGTGGCGCATGAGTGATATGCATAGTTGCAACACTTTGGCAAGAAAGTTGATGAACGAAACAACATGAAAGAACAGGTGCCTGCGGCACCCCGAAAATTAAATATCCTTTTATACATTTGGCTTACGATGTGGCCAAGACAAACTCAGCTGTCGATAGATTAGCGCCATAATATATAGTAATACAGTATTAATAAGATATCTCATATGGGAGGCTTTTGATCGAAATCTTGAAAAAAACATTGGACCGATCTACCCTATCGCAGCTATATAGTCGTAGATGATTCGATCCTGCCAATTCCTACATATATACTGTCCTCAATAGACAGACAAACATATGCAAACTTTCTTTATCGACTCGGCTGTTGATGCTGATTAAGAATATACATATATACCATATGTGTCCATAGAAATGTAACACATTAACACATAAAATCATAATGCCCTCTAGAAGGGTATAACAAAAACACTCAATTGAAATATGCCACAACAAGAAGCACAACAACTGCAACAAAACGCAGCTGCCAAAACCAAACTAAACAAATAAACAACTCTAACTATGCTTTTTGGTTGGTTTGACATTGTGTATACAATTTGCAGTGTTGAACAACACACGAGAGTAAAACATGAATCTTGTATGTGCATTGTGTTGTGTTAAATAATAAATTATGCCAGCTACATGACGCACAAATTATATTACACAACATTAAATTGCGAAATTTAGTTCGGTTTGTGATATTGAACGACATGAAAATAATTGATTCCAGGAGCTGAGACCAGCCAAATGAAGCTTTAAGCGATTAATTTAGCTTTAATATATTATATATTTATATTTAAAAACTATAAACACTAGAGACATCAAAATTAATATGAATATTCTTTTACGCCCTTGGTAAGGGACTGTCAGCCTCGTCCCGTCGAATTAATAATTAGCCGAACAAGTCGAAACAAGATTAGATAGAGAAGAGTCAATCAATTAAATGGGAAGCTGAGCAGCAAGGAAACAAGTCAAGGAAAATAAATAAATAAATAAATATATGAGACAACATTTTTATCGTTAACGGAATTTAATTAGCCTATTGTATAAGCTAATATCACCAACTGGTTATTACACATTGGCATCCCGTTCATATTTGAATAAATTCCCAGCCCCATGTGTATATTCGATAGTGTTATATATAAGAACACTTATTTTTGCACGTAATTGTCCTACTAAAATCCATTAAAATAAGTTTGAATTACACAATCCATTTTTGCTTTGAAGCATGGGGAATATGTGAATTATCATAATCATATTTATTTCAAATAGCTTCTAGCGATCCTCAAAATATCACCTCCCTGCACTTCAATCACTTTTTTGAGCTCAATCTAGTTTTTACATCTTGAACGCAATTAAAAAGGCGTATATTGCAAATGTTTGTAAGTAACGTATTTCCGACCCCATAAAGTACATATTTTATTGACGAGTATAACGAGCTGATTCGATTAACACAATTTTATCTATTCGTACAGCCGGACGTCTCGGAAAAAAATTAAATTAAATCATTAATATTTTAAATATATATATTAAATTTTTAAATCAATATTTGTTTTTCAACATCTTTTTTTAACGTTACTCGAAGATTATGAAAGATCGAGACACCAAACTTGTTAAGTAGTTTTTCTTACTCTTGTCACACTGAAATTTTCAAAAAGACAATAAACACCGAAGCTACATTTCGAGTATCAGCTGTTTCCTACGCAGCTTCAATATGTGTTTGTTTGTGAGAGTATATTCATAGAAGGAATCTTAAATGTCTGTAGCGGCAGCTTGGCGCTCAGTTAAGGGTATCTCCTAGTCGGACATGTTTGATATTTTAAATTTTGAATATCTATATTGCCAGTTAGATCTTGTGCTAGAGTATCTACCACTTAAGTGCTCTCCACTAAAGACTTCTTGTTTACGTTGAGAATTTGATGCTGTAGCACATCTACAAATTACTCATTCCCTGACTAAATGCACTTTGGAATAGGACTCGTTGCTGCGTTCACTAATCGTATATTTGTCAGTGGCACACACGCAACACACCTCACACTCTGGGCAACTATTCCATTTCCATTTAGAATCGATGGCTTGGCACAATGGCGCATTACTTGCGCTGCATTTCAAGGTTTTACAAATTGGCAGCACTTACGTGTGCACTCGGTTCGCGCGTTGTTTACAGCAATTACTAATGAAAATAAACGTATTTCAAGCTAATTAAACAATAAAAGCGCAAGAGCGCTGCCCCAAAAGCAAACGTAATAAAAAGAGTGCCATAGTTGTATAAGCCAAAGATGTCCGACTAGGAAATACCCTGTGAATTATGCAATCGAATTTCTTGTCGTACAAAATATAACAGTACAACACTATGCGCTTACTATGCGCTTCTTCTTCCTTATACCTATGCATTTCTAAATAACTACTTGATCTTAATATTCTTGATATGCGTACGCCCGTATTAAGCCAGGCCAAATTTCTTAAAAAACAAGGCTAGAAATCGATGTTTATGGAATTTAAAATAAACTTTAAATGCGTATGCTACACAAAAACCTTAATTCTAAATCTGCTGTCTTTTTTCTCTGTCAGGAAATCGATAGTTATCGAAACAAGATAAGCTATCGATAATTTAAAATAAACCTTAACATGCATTCCAGGTCTGTGCCTAGAGAGCTAGAGACTGCTCTTGATCGACTTAGTTCATTGTCTCAATCAGCTCATTAAACATGTTAGTCACTTTCAATGGGTATAGGTATAAAAAACGCGAAGAACGGAAGGTAAATGAAAAGCGAGCACGCGGGCGCGCGCGTCCATAGGAAATTTAGCAAATAAGAGTGAAACACTGAGGGGCGTCTGCGTGGGCGATGGCGTTTGTGTGGGCGTGTCTGTGAATCCGTCTTTCACGCTGACGCTGACGCTGACAGCTGACAAACCCGCGAGACTCGCGCGCGCGCTCTCAAAAGTAGGCAACAAAGACGACGCGACGCCGTGGCACAGTGATGTTGCAATTTAATTTGTATTGTTGTGCTGTTGTTGACGCTGCTGCTGCTGTTGACGTCTCTTGTTGTTGTAGTTGTTCTTGTTGTTGTAATCTTTGTTGTTGTCGACACAATTGCATCCGCATCAGGTTGATGATGATGATGAATCCACTTAAGCGCCCAGGCACAGGTAGCAAATGCGCACAGCAGTCGTCTAATTGAACAGCAAAGGGACATGTACAAGTACAGCAGGTTGTGTGCACGTGTGCGTGTGTGTGTGTGAGTGTGTCTGTGTATGCATATTCGTGTGCTTTTAAGCAAAGGCAACACAACACACACACACGCACACACATAGGGAATGCAAGTGACAAATGCTAATTCTCCTTTCGTTTAATTTCATTTTATTGCCTGGCAGCTAATTCAATTGGCTTTTTAACTTATTTCGACATGTGTGTGTGTATATCCGTGTATGTGTGTGTATGTGTGTTAAACTTGATTGAAATGCAAAAACGCTCCACTTCACAGCAATGCAATTGTTGCACGCTAATCGCGGCACATACGCTTCGATGGAGGCTCCTCATCGCCGGGCGCAATCGACTGCAACAGCGCGCAGCTCGTGTGGCTGCCAAATAGCGTAAGGAGCAAGGCGACGCCGTAGCCCGTGGCGCGTTCACCCTGCCAGAGAGAAATGCAACAAAACAATTGTATGAGTACGGGATTTCCATTTAGGACTAGCACAATTACTTACACAATTCACGGGCGTGGCCATATCAACATGCATCCAAACGCCGGGATAGTCAAAGCCCAAATGAGCAGCCACAAAGAGGCCGGCGCAGGAGGATTGCGCATTCTGGCGATCCTGCAAGACGAAATATACACAAATTAAATTAGAAGGGAGCGTAATAAAAGTATATTATAACGCAAGTGAAAATGTTGTGCTCGAATTCCTATAGAAAATATTCACACACACACGTTTCTGCAGGGTACTAAAAAAATTGTTTCTCAAGAAATGTTGCGGTTTCTCGATTATTACCCATGTAAAGAGTATTTTGTAATTCTGTCACAAAATGTGTGGCGCATAGAGGAACACATCTCCGAACCCATAATGTATACACATATATATTTTCGTTTTCAATATTACAAGCCCAGTGGATGTATCCATGTATGTCAATCTGGCTGTATCTTTTTCTTTCTTTTAGCCACAGGCAGACTAAATGTCTAGCCGGATCGAACCCTTATAGCATATAGCTGCCATAGAAATCATGTATCATGTATCCATGTCTGTCAATCTGGCTGTATCTTTTTCTTTCTTTTAGCCACAGGCAGCCTAAATGTCTAGCCGGACCCTTATAGCATATAGCTGCCATAGAAATCACCGGTACACAATTAATTCCTTGTGTTCAAAATATTTTTTTTATCAGGATATCTTAACTAAACTCGACTTTTTTTTATTTCACTACATTAGCGCTATCAAATCACATCGGACCAGTTAATGCAGGTTATTGTTATTGTAACTTTTTGACCAAAGTCAATATTTACTAGCTTCACTATTCTTCTTACATATCATCAAAGCCGCATCAAATCGAAGTTCTTTATTATGTGGTTCCTATAGAAATAATCGGACGAACACAAAGTCTTGAAATGCTTGCTTTTACACATTGCCACAATTGTTACAACATCCGTTCTACGCACTTTATGTTTACAGGGTAAACGCAAAATAAAAATGCAACAAGTAAAAGTTAGCAGCAACTTCGATATTAAAAAGCATCCTGCAGTGCAGCGCAGCAAGAAAATATATAAATATATATGCTGAGACATACACATGGCATATATATAAATATATCTCTATATAGATGTTAAGATGTGCTAATGCCTAAATTATATGCCAGCTACCAAGTAACGGAAACTGTCGCTCTACTAACTTGAGCGGAAATTACAACGCTTAAATGGAAAACATAAAGTACCTTAGTTGACAATGGACCAAATTGAGTTATTTGCAGATATTATATTTAATTTTCCAGGTTGCGAAACAAAACTAATAGTTAATATTAAACAAATAGAATTTTTTGTAATGTATTAATTGCAAAATTAATTGGTACGCTTTGCTCTATGAAAAAATGTTTGATCAACAAATTGACATCATTTTAATACGATTTACATGTTGAGCGAACTTCGTCTTTGGGTTCTGTACTTAAGCCTGATAAAAACACCCGTGATCCCAGGACTTGAAATATACACTAAGTTTTTTTATTTTAAAAATTTGAGGTAAGCATACTAAGAACCTTAGGTTTGATTGATTAATTTAACACATGCTATGCTAACAAACTTTTTCTTTTCTTGGCAGCTGGTATTGTAAAAAACTTTGGTTTAAAACAATAAAAAATTTGAATTTTGGCCAAGAAACGATTCAATACACGCCCGGTTTGCAGCTTTATTTGTAATGTGTCAGCGGAAGGAAATACTACCCAGAACAATACAATAAGATTGAGAAATATATAGAAAACAAAAAGAGACACGTCTTGAATTGAACCAAAATGAATACACGGAAAGTAAATGGATACGTCTTTTAAAGGATTGTGTCCTAGTATATATATATGAAAATATAAAAACATATATAAAAATCATATAATTTCAACAGAGCTTAAAACGATTTTGAATTTTCTATTCTTATTTTTGATTCCGCAAATACCTAGATTCCTTTGTATTTTTTTTCAAGAATGTGCATTGATGGCCCACTGTGCAGCACATAAATATATAAAAAAGAAACCAAGACACACGCACATATACTCTTTACACTCGGCCAAAAAGAAGACGTCCGACTGAATTCAGCAGCAGAGAGGACAACCAGCGGAACAACAACAACAAGAAGATTAACAGGAGATGCCTTGCACTGAATATTGCATGACAACGCTTGATAGTCAAACACACACACACACTCACACAACGCACACACACACACACTTGCATAGATACAGGCAACAGGAAAAGTCTTTCGTCATGCAGCGGAAGTCAAAAGTCTATTCAAGCCAACGATTGCTGCCGCATATTGTCGTTGTTGTTGTTGTTGGTATGTTAGTTGTCGTTGTTATCATTGTTGCTGTTGTTGTTGTTATTCTTATTGTTATCGATGTTTCAACTGCTTTTGGCGGTTTTAGCTAACAAACTTGAGCCTGCCTTTGTTATCAAACTTGCCGCAAAACTTGAAAATGTATTGGGCCAACTAACTCCCAGACCACTCGCAACTTGTTTAGATTTTGTTGTTGAATGTGCGAATTAAATGTAATCGTTTCTGTTAGTTTTATAAAGTTTTATGCGCCATCCCAAAATAGTCCAATTAAAATTTTGCGTTGCATTGTGAATGACTTTCTAATTGAATTGCTGATAATTAACAAACTAGTTTCATAATTCTGTCAATTATGAGCAAAATACGATTTAAGGATATCTTCGACCTAGCTTGTGATATAACATCACCAAATTTTGAAGAGTATTATGTAATGCACATGGGCTTCTCATGTTTATGTTGATCTAATGTTATATTTAAATCCTAAATACCTATACTAAAGTTTGGAAACAATTTTTAAAGAATAAATAATCTATTGATTAAGTGCTACACAGAATAATTGTCAACAATTTTTATGAAAAATTAACATTGGAAGTTATATTATAAATTATTTAATATTATTATATTATTTTTTCTTTATTCTTGTAGAAAAAATCGATGAATTTTATAAATATCTCAAGACTGGTGCACAGATTAAGGTAGGTATCGATTCTGCTCAAATATTTTATTTATGTGAATTTAAAGATTAGTGTTGCAAAACTAACAATAGTATCACTGCCGCGCTGACACTATCGATTGTTCGGTAACTATGAATAGATATTAAATTTACAGTGGGAGAAGCAACAACAATTCTACAATAGCCCACATAATAAATCTCTTATAACTGAATTATGATTCAAAAGCCTTGTTATAAAATCGATATTGTGAAATAAATCGTGTTCTCGTTTATTACACACCTTTTACATTTATTTGAAGGAGATTAAAAAGTACATCTGCTTTTTTTAAACATTTTTATATGAACTAATCAGAAAACTTCTATTGATTATTGACACGCCCACTATCGATAGTTCTTTAGCATTAAATTCAAGATGTTTCAAGCCATGTTCACTGTTATCGACTATAAAACGGATCACCTTGGCGGCGTGTATGCCTCACGTGTAGTTAATTTTAATTAAAGGCTTTCAACAATTTGCTCAATACGATTGGCCTGGGCTTAGACACATTCGGTCAGTGCTGAAATCAGCTCAGTCAACCGACTGCCAATGCGGCCTATGCGCTTTCATCAATAATGGCAAACATTTGTCAACGTAATGTCATTAGCATTGATTGCATTACGCAACGCATTGATTGTGTGAACCTTTTGTAAATAGCCGAATAACTAGGCAAAAGCGCACACCCCATCCTCACCCAGCCCACATATGAAGTCTGGCCATGGGTCGGCGACTAATTGCGGTTAGCTACGTGACCAAACCCAATGCCTCATGCCCCGTGCCCCATGCAGCACACTTCTGTCACACGCGCCACGTGTGTCACATACCAGAATCGATGGAAATTTTTGAGTTGATGCCATCCGTTGTGGAAAGCGCTGGCTCCATTTACGATTAACGTAGATTTTAGTTAACAGGCAAAATAAACGTGCCTCGTTTCCTATATCTAGGTAAACTATCACCAAATAGTATAGAATATTCCACGCCTTTATTTAGAAATCCTTCGCTAATTAACAATAATTCAATTAAATAACATAATTAAAATTTAAGCCGGAAATATACATCAACTCTCAGTCAGAGAAGAAGCGAGAAGCAAAATGAGAAAAACAAAATAAAACGCAAACCGAACAGCAAATCATTTAGTATAAAGAAGTAAACAAGAAGCAAAGAAACAAGAGAAGTTAGAAGCACAATAAGCTGCAAAGAAAGTATCGAGGCGTAAAGCAATGTAAGAAATAAACAAAAAGCTACGTAAAAAGATAAGTGAGCAACAAAATGAACAAGCAGAGCGCTATTAAAAATGCAAAGGTTAAGCGAAGGAATAAATGCCTAAAAGTAAAGGGAGATGCGAAGCAAAATAAGCTAAGAGCAGAAATGGGAAAAGCGAGGCAAAAACTAGTCTATGAGCAGAAAAGGGAGAAGCGAAGCAAAAAATAAAGCAAAGACTAGAAAAGGAAGAAACAAAGTAAAAAAAAATTAAGCCGAAAAAAATTGAACTGAAAACGAAGAACAAGCAGAAGAAGCAAAGCAAGAAATTAAGCTAAAAGCAAATGATGAAACGAAGCAAAAAATGGAGCCTACAGCAAAGCTAAGGAAGCAGCAAAGAAAAAAGAAGCTGAAAGCAAATCGAAGGGAGAAAAGAAGCAACAAATTTAATTGAAAACTAGCGAAGGAAGAAGAGACAAACAAATGAAAATTTAATCGAAACGAAGAAAAAACTAAAGCAAAAATTGAATATAAAAGGAATAGAAGTAAAAACGAGTCGAGAAGCAAAAAAAAAAGATCAAGTAAAAATATAAAAGGAAATCTAAGCGATAATCAAAATAAGAAGCAACACAAGAAAGAAACTAACTAGGAAAATATAACGGAAGCGATGAGTATGAATAAAAACTCAATATTTGGGTGAAATGCTCATTATTTTCCACTCTATTACTCCTTTTTTTTCAAATAGAAATCAACACTGAAGACGTTTTTCGTACAAAAATCAAATTAAAGGGATCGTTAAATCTTTAAAGCAGCAACACTTAAACTTAACATGATGCTTGAAGAAGACGATATCAACACTTGCCACACTTTTCGCGTGCCTTGCACTGAAACGGGCGCAAATGTGCGGGCGCCTCAATGCCTCGGGGCATCAATGTATTGGATTTCTTTGACTGGTTTCAGTATCAATTACACATTCATCGAATGGGCGTCAGAAGGATTTGCACAGGCTAAGTGGGACGGCTGGGACGATGCCTGGTCGCAGCACGCTGAAAGCGACAAACGTTTTTATTCAATTTTCCCCCAATGTCGCGGCGCTTTAAAAACTTTTCGCCACGCAAAAGGCAAAAGAGCAAAACGAAAATATTAGAAACAGTCAATGCGAACGACGGCACGGTTTATTTTCCTTTCTTTTTCCCTTTTCCCTGTGTTTTATTCTTTTCATTTTTTTGCCTGCCTGAGAGACGTGCTAAAGTTGAACGGAAACCAACACATAACAAGCGGAAAGATTTGTGTTAACAAAGTCGCCGGAGTCAGAGGGGAGGGGCCCCCGAAGTAGGCTACGGAAATCGCGGGACATTGCGCAAATTACGTGACTTACGGTTGTGCAGAAGCTGGTCGGAACGTAAAATCTGCATTTAAACCACTGAATCACTAAGCTTGAGCATTATTTATAAACTGTTGGCATTATTTAATCAACAGTAACTGAGAAAACAAAAGCCAAACCCAAACCAAATATCAAATTGGGCGCCTTGAGGTCGCTGCGTAAAAATAAAAATTTATTAAAAAAAACGAAAGACCTGAACATAAAAAAAACAAAACTTTGGCACATAAAAAGTTCAATTTAATTCATTAAAAAGCGTAAAAAGTCGTCGTACAATTGAATTTAAAATGTTACCGCTTAATAAAAATTTACCAACTGCGTTTCAGGCAAGAAGTTTATTTTTTTGCCGGGTGCCGAATATTAAATACTCTTGTAATACTTGAATTGGTCGTTAAGCGAAACAGCTAAGCACAATGTTTATTAAATGTTTAATGTGCAGCCAAAACAGAAAAACATATTCTGTCTCAATTTCCAATTCCTGCTCAAATGGACAAATGGACCGAAAGATATATATTGGGAGTCGAAAGTTTATGGCTTTGCATATTTCTTCACTAATATATAATAGCCTGCAGGCAAGTGTATAAAAAAAATAAAAACAAAGAAAGCAATTACGCATACGCCCCGTTGCCGCACACAAACAGACGCACACCGCAACACGTTGCTTTGCTTGTTCGATGGGTTTATCTAAAATTCATGCTCCCTGGTTTGAGCGCTGGCTGCTTTTTACGATTTAACATAAAAATCAATTACCAACAATGGTAAAATTTCACAGTCATAAAATTTGAGTAACTTTGCGTTGTACTCGGAGAAGCTCGACGCTTTCTGCTGTCGCTGGTTGTTGTCTCAAAATTGAGAAACAATTTGACACGTTTAAATCATTTTATTGTTTTATTTACTTCTTTGATTGTTGCTTTTCTAGTTCTTGACTGCTTTATGCTTAACTTATCGGGAATACAAATATCTTGTTTGATATAAAATAAATCGAAAATATTTTCTTCTACGCATTAAGTACTTCATTTAATCATAGATACGATTAATGTTATTGAGTATAATGCTCAGCAAAGTGAGAATACATTTAAATTTTATTTAATTTTAATAAAACTGTTATTTGACTTGCTACTTAGAAATTTAAATTGCCTTGATATTTGCATATGAATAACCGGATTTTGTAGATGACATTTTAGATGACTGATTTGTAATTTTACAAAATTAATAATAAACGTTTTACTTTAATAACTGTATTTATCAAAAATAAGTATTTAATACATTTCCACTAATTGGTTGTATCTATAAAATAGTTCTCTTTTCACATCAATGCGCTTCTTTCTCTTTCCCTTCCCTCCATCTATATCTAGCTTTAAAACAAAAGCCAAAAATAGGCAGCAAAAAAAACCGTACGCAACGTGTTAACCACAGCCACAACAAGGCTAATGATGGCCTGACCTCCAAATCAAACCCACAGCCTACGCCCAGGCACCAGAGCACAGCACAAATCAGAAGCGGCGAAAAACAAATTGCAGTCAGTTATTTAAAAGCCAGACTAACGGACAAGTATCCGTCCGCGTCCTGCTTCCCGGCAGACTGGCCAAAACAGCCTAGCGGCGGCAACTCCAAATGCTCGTCAAAATGAGCCAACAGCAGATGGTGCAAAAAACAAAAACAAAACAGAAAAAAAAAACGCGGTAGCTGCCTCCAAACGAACCACCAACCACTAACAACACTCATAATCCGTCCATTTAGTGGGAAACTAGCGACGAGCTGCCAAAGCACAAAAAACTCATGTAATTTAAACGCAACTCGTGCGAATTTGGCGGATAGCACCAGCAAAAAAGAACGGGTGCCAGCTGCAATTTGTATACCCTAGCTATGTAGGATACACTAATTTAGCGACATAACTTATATCTATATAGAACGGAAAAGGATTTTAAAATATGCGAAATGGATTGAATCTGTGCACGAGCTCAAAATTCCAGCCGAAATTAGAAGACCTTTAAAATAACTAACGTATCGAAGGAATACAACGGGCGGGATTATTTTGGGACAAAATCTGGACGGGATGCATTATTAAATTTTTTTCTAGCTGGGCCGGACCTAAACAAATTTTTTGCAGTAAATAATATATATAGTATATCATTTTGTACTGACTGACTGATTGAAAGCCTGATTGACTGACTGATCAATTGATGATTAACGCGCACAAAAACGGTAACAGCAGGGAAGCTGAATTTTCTACAGTAGTGATCTTTTGCGATATTGTTAAATATTTCGTACTAACTGACTTATTAACTGGCTGATTGACTGACTGAGTGACTAATGATTAAAACACTGCAAAAGCGATCAACGCTGTAAAGCTGACTTTTCTACAGAAGAGATCTTTTGTGATGTGGGTAAATATTACGTATATTACGAGTGACTTATTAACTGACTGATTGACTGAAGATTAACGCACTGCAAATCCGGTAAAAGCTGGAATGCTGAATTTTGATTGATAACTGACTGATTGACTAACTGATTGATTAGAAACACCCTGTAAAAACACAGGACCTATTTGTTTGTCATTCGTTAGACTTGAAGCTCACATTGGCAGATTCATCACCCCTGACTAGAAGTCTGTATGGGCACCAAATTAGGGAGATTATTGATAAGGAGAACAAAGTTTATTTTAGCTACTTGCATAGATATCCATTTAGGTAATATGTCGGAAAGAGCATTAAGTATTCGGGATTCCTGCGTTTCTTTTTTCGCTATCTTTTTTGTTGCTCGTGATTTCGATTCAGCTTTTTTGCATTTAACGTTGAATGCATTTTAAGTTTAAAGCACTTTATCACAGGCACGTTGACAAAGTGCGCGGCGCAAGAAGCGCTGATGTCACATCAAATGCAGAAGGGGGTTCCGTAACTGGACAAGCGGATGGGCAGCTTGGGGGTACTTGCATATTTTTTTTCTGCCCGTAAAGACAAAAACAACGAGCGTCAAAGTGGTCAAAAAAGCAAACAGCCAACAGCCAGGCGAGCAGGTGGGTCAGTTGAGGCATTTTGGTTGGATAGAGCCAGGCAGATGACAGGCAGCTTCCACTGGTCTAGGTAATGGGCAGGCAGCCAAAGCTGCCACGCCACTTGACCTAACTGGCAGTCGGGGGCCAACCTGGCAGCAACCTACGCACCCAGCCAGGCACAAGCAAGGCAACAGAGTTGCCCGACAGTCGCCCATGGCGTGACAATGATGAATGACCATTGATCCGAAGCGTTTTAGACGTACAATAAGGTAACTCGATTTGGTTGCTGTTGTGGTGCAGCTTGAGGCCCCATACGCACCACAGCAGCAGCAGCAGCAACAGCAGCCACCAAACCCCCCGACTCATCCGTCCCATTACTTTTGCAAAGCATAGATTGAACGCCAAAGTTTTTGATACATGTGAGCACAGGGGAGCATGTGTGAGTGTGCAGCATGTGTGTGTGTGGCATAAATCACAGTAATACTAATCAATCTTTAAACCGAACATGACGTCCATCATTTTTCGCAACATTGCAGCGATAAAAAAAATAAAAAATAAACCTCGACTGACCCTGACAAAGTTAATTAAAATTGTGTATTATGTGTTGTGTTTATCCCACAAAGTGTGCATTGCAAATAAACCATATTTTCTTTTGGAATATTTTCTTAGAAATTATGTGTCCCGTTGGGCCAAGCAGAGTATTTCCAAATGAAACAAATGTTATTTATGTACACCAAATTCAGTGGTCACCCCTAAAACGGGAATTCAATGATTTATATTTTTTTATGCTTAGTAACATTTAAAAAATCATTCAAGGATTTACTTTTTATTTATTCCTGAGATTTTTTACTTTAAACGAACTGTGAAATTAATTTTAAATAAATTTAACCAATCCACAGTCATATAAAATGAAAAGTAAATTTGAATTGAGTTCAAATTGGGTAATTAGAAATATTCCAGATTTGTATGCTATTAAAATTTCTACCCGAAATGTGTGCATACAAATACCTGATCGAACTTCACATTTATTAATTTCACTATGCTCCTGACATATATACACCCATGTCATTATTATTATCAACAATAAACCATTATATAATATTGCTCATACAGGAGCAATCGATGGAAATAAAATTAACTTTTGAAAGAGATAATTGAAAGGTTATTTTAATCGTCGACGTAAGGCAGATTGCAGTCATATTATGTGTCGTAGATAAATCATTTTTTTATATACCACCTAGATTTTTGTTCTTCTTCATTAGAAGGCCGTAAGGCCTAAAATGCTGAATGCTAAACTGTTATAATTTGATCGCTTAAATGAGATGTATAAAAATGATAATTTGAGTCGATATTTTCAGACTTTGCAATCAAGTGGCAGACTTTTTGTGCCAAATACCAAGTTGGTAACAGAAAAAAATCGAGGACATAAAAAATGATTTATACTTTTTTATCACACATACGCCTTAAAGGTATGCATTTGCGTGTGTTCTCGTGGGTGCGTATGTGTGCGTATGCGTTTTAGTGTGTGTAGTGTGTGTGTGTAGTATGTGCGTGTAGTGTTTGACGTGTGGCGTTTGATTGTCAAGTACTTGAAATTCGTCTCTTCTTTTTTTGTGGGCTGTACTTACCGCTACAGAGTTTTTCATATCAGCAATGGCCGATGCAAATTCGGAGAAATGCAATTCGGGACAATAAATAATGGGCGCCAATAAATCGCCGGATTTGCGTCCGGCCTGCAATGCCTTTGATTCCCATGGCTCCGAGTTTGTCAATATGGCGCCATGATATTTGCCTGTTGCAACGCCCTGTAAGTGAGAAGAAAACAAATTTAATACGTGGCAGTGGAAATAAGAAAAACATAGTGCCTTAATGGCTTGCCCATCCGAGCTGATAGAAAACATGCAATATTCAAGCCGATTGCTAACAATGAAACTGCAGAGCAACTAACACAGTAAAGGTGGCAACATTCCTGCCACACTGGGGCAGGGGCTGCTTTGGATGCAGCACAATGTGGGCAGCCAAGCGGCGATGCATGGTTGCGATGCCAAAATTGCGAGCTTCCGACGCGACCAGCAATAAAAAGGTGCAAGGTTATTTAGCACAAGCAACACCCAAACAAGAGCAAGCCAGGACCAGGACCACGACCAGAACCAGTATCAAGACCAGCCAAGGACTCTACAGCGCGTGTTAAACTACAGCTGGACAAATGAAAGCAGCACACACACACACACCAATATATACATCAGCACACAAACAGAACAACAACAAAAGCTGTAACAAGCAGCAGCAACATAAAATGTAAAAAGACCAAAAGTGTTGGCTGCCGTTTGTTGCTTGTTTCAATATACCCTATATAATTGTAGAAAAGGGCTTTCTCGCGTAAGTTAAAAGTTATGTGCGGTTTTTTTATTACTCCTATATTTAACTGTTTAAATAGCCAATTTTAACCCCACTTTAGACTAGCACATTTCAAAAGTAGCTATGTGGCAATTTCATCTGATTATTTTGAATAAAAAATATATTAGATTGTTGACTTAGATGACACATTTTTAGCCATGACTGTAAAGCTGCTTCCCATTTCTATCGCCAGGAAGATAAAATAAGAAAACTACGTTGAATAAAATTAAACCTCAAATTTGTCTGCTTTTCTACCGAGAAAGAAAGGCGAAGAAATTGAAGCTCTCCTTTAGGTTGCGCCTCTTACAAATATAATTTGGTCAGTCATAAATATGCCTGCAAGCTATTTTCCAGAGCAGAGAAAGGAGAAGAGCAAGCGATATTGGCAGAAATAAATATATTCTTCTGCTTCGCAGAAAAAAAAATGTTGGTGTAGAAAATAAAAATTAAAGGGTATGTTTAACGCGAGTTTAGTTTAATTTCGTACGTTATTGCTTTTGTTGCTCGATGTTGTTGTTGCTGCAGTCGCAGTTGCACCAATGTTGGCAATTAATATTATTGCATGTTGCAAAAGTGTTTGGCCCGTTGAATGTCTGTGTGTGTGTGTGTGTGTATGTCGGAGTGTGTGTGCGTACGTGTGTGTGACCGTGTGTAATGAAATTAAACACAACAAGCGTCAAAACAAATTCTAAACAATTTTACAGAAACTGCATGAAAAGCAGAAAAAAACAAGTGTTGACTAGTTTCGCTTAACAATTTTACTTGCACTCGCAACGAGTTGAAGTCAAAGCCTTTTTTCTTATTGCAGGACACGACAGGAGGAATCCTCAGCCATTTCGTGCCTTGTCCTGTTCGCTATCCCTGACCAGTTTCGATTTATTTCCCATCGAACCACAAATAACGCAAATTGGCATCATATTTTAAGCAAATTGCATCCAAGATTTATGGTAATTGTGCGCCATCCCAGCCAGCCAATGGCCCCTCCTACTGCTGCTGCATTCGCAGCAATCGCACCACCCGCCACCCGCCACCCGCCCCGCGACCTACCAACAACCCCACCAAAAACCAGCAATAACCGCTAAACGGGTTTGCCTCGTTGCCTTCATTGTTGCTGTTGTGCATACGCGGCGGCAACTGCTGCTGCTGCTTCTTCCGCTTCTGCTGCTACTTCAAGTTGCCGCCGAAAAAAACCAAATTTGCAATTTATTTTTGCCAATTAACCTCGTGACTTTTATAAAACGTGGCATAAATTTTGCATTTAGGAACGCAAGAAAAATGCACAGCACGGGCAAGAGGTTATATACAGTTCGTCACGCTAAGAAACGCGAAGCAAAACTACATTGGACAGCTGACTAGGGAATTTGATAAGATATGATGGGATGAAAAATGTCTAGAATAAAGCAAACACATTAGCTACTAGCAGAGAGAGACTGCAACAGATAGATACGCAGTCTAGCTTATAAATTTGATAAGTTTCCAAAATCTATAAAATATCTTTAATATAGCAAAGTTCACGACAGCCTTAAATAGCTTATTACCAATACTCCAATGCAAATTGTTAAGACCTTACATGTAAGTAAGGGAGATTGGAAGAGATATAAATGCAGGCTGGCTTTTACGAAATATCCTTAATATGCTCAATGCTAAGGCTAGCTAAAATTCCATAGCAAATACCAAAGATTAGAAGAGATGTAAATGCAAACTGTCTTACAATTTTGTTAACTTTACATGAAATATCTATGGAAATATCCTAGCTACTCAAAGTTAAAGCTGCAAGAAGAAACTATTGTGAACAATTTAATACTCCATTGCAAATTCCCATTATACAAGTAGAGTGAGATTGTAGGAAATGTAAACGTAGACTGGCTTATCAATTTACTAATGCTGGCACATATTTAACATATATGGTTCATGCTCATTGAAATTTAATGGTAGCTATAGGTTTGCAAGACTAATTCGTGTTATTACAACTAGAAAGAAAAGCATCTAACTCAAAACTGAGATGCATTTATAGCTGCAGTTACTATTATAAAATATGAGTTTACTTACTTGAGCGCCCGTCAGCGTGGCCATATCAAGAATAATATTTGCCTTAAGATCCTTGTTGGCAAAGCAAACGCCATCGGCGAGCACCAAACGACCCTCAGCATCCGTATTGTTAATTTCCACAGTACGGCCTGAGTACAAGGTGTGTATATCGTCGGGACTGCGTGAATATTACAAGAGGATTAGTTTGGGCAATAATAGATAACACGCCTGCTTACCGCGTGGCATTTGGGCCTACAGAGTTTTCGGCCAAACAAAAGACGGCATGCAAGTTATCTCTGAAACCGCACTTGATGGCCGCATAGAAGGCACCCAGAATAGCTGCTGCACCACCGCAATCCCGTTTCATGCCCGGCATAGCCGTTTTGCCCTTAATGCTCAGACCACCAGTATCGTAGACAATGCCCTTCCCGACCAGTGCAATAGTTTCTTGTGCACCCTTGGGCTCATGCGAGAGCACGACTAGAGCTGGCGGCACAGCCGCCGCCTTGCCCACGCCATAGATGCCGCCAAAACCGCGCTCTTGCAGCTCTTCTCCGCGTATGATTTGCGGCTGCAGACAAAGCTCTTTGGCAAACTCGTTGACATTTTGAATAAAGTGATCCACATTCATCTCGTTGCAGGGCGTATCCACAATGCGTGCGGCGAGACGTATACCACGCGCCGTCTCGTGCAGGCACTGAAGCTCATCCTGACTGAGAGGCTCCTCCTGTACGCAGCCATCTTTATCAATGACAACAAACTCTACATTGACCACAGACCGCGCGGATTGCCCGTCGCCGCCGTCTATTGAAGGCGACTTGGCACCGTTGCCGTTGCCCGTTTTGCGGGAGTAGAGTGGAAAGGCACGAACCACAGCACAGGCGCTGGCAAAGATGTTCTCACGCTCGCAAACTAACACAACGCTCTCCTCATTCACATTGAGCACATGGTTCTTCACCAGGCGCGTTATGGAGTGCGCCCGCGAGGCGGTGTTATGTCTCGACGCCTTCAAAGGTAGCGCAGCCACTGTGGCCACGTCCAGGTAAAGCGAACACTTGTCTGTTGGCGCCGGATGCAGGCAGGCGATGGCATTCTTGAATGTCTCCTCACTGACACGCGGCTCCAATTTGATAGCAAGCTGCCCAAACTTGAGCAGGTTCAGATGACGCAGCTGGCCAATAATTAGCACCGGCTGCTGCTGCGGATCCGTGCGTGTAAGAGACGCATTAAACTTGATGTCCGTGGCCATCTGCAAGAGTGTAGAAATGGATTAACGCTTAGTTCACAAGCATTTTAGCGAGCCACCACCTTAACACTGTTAATCGTTGATTTAGTACTGTTTATGATACTCCAGATTGGCACAAATAAACGACTTTGTACTGTAAATTTGTGCACATGACACAGTTTGATTGAAATAGCTGATTTGACTCCGGTTCTAATCATTACCATGTGCGTAGTGAAAAAAAAAGATTGTGGGGTTTACACGCCACAAAAATAAATTGACAAAATTCATGTTTATAGAAGTTTCACAGGTTTTTATAGTTCTTCCATAAAATGAAGCATACTGCATACCGAAAAAACTTACGATACAGCAATCTATTTCCAATTATAGAGACTTAATATCCAATTCTAACCATTTTTATTTACTGTAAGTCCTTTTAATTCATAAAAGTTAATGAAAACTATAATAAACACATAATAATGTCCAATGCAAATTACATGGGGAACTTCAAATGCTGCATTTTGTATAAAAAATAATTTAAAATTTTGTTTATTTCTCAAATATAAAGTTTAAGTTTATAATTTTATTTCTTCCAAAGTTTATCAAAAGTAAGTAATCGCTTTATCACTCTCGTGTTTTATTGAAGCATAGATATGTATTTTTAAGGGTATTCGGTCGTCGTCATTTTATAGTCTCGCCAAAAACGATTGCTTTATAACAAAAAAATATGAATAAAAAAATCATTCATGTATACCAATACCTCGCAACGCACTCTATTAGTCATAACAATAAACATATTCTAATCTATAAATAAAAAATAATAATGCATAAAAACAGCGTCTGCAATTGCGAGCGGGGCAATAAAACGAAATATAATAATTTCAAATTGCCAGCTGCCGAATATGGCACAGACTGATAAGCGCTCAGTTCACACCATTTGCGACGTCATCAATGCTATAGCGCAATGACATCGCAAACGTCGTGACCTTGTGTGAAAAATACACAGACCAACAAGTGGATCTGCGGCTATCTAAACGGGTGCTATTTAAACTTTTCAGTTTTCTTCTCTAATTTAACAAAGGCGAACAGCAATGTATGTGTGCATACATTTGTGCAATCAAAGAGTTTAGACAGCAACAAAGACGTTTTATGCAAATATGTTATCTATTTTTAGAATCCAAAAAACAAGCGCTTCTCTTTGTTCACAAAAAATAAAATTTACGTTTCGCCCCCGTCACCGGTATATGAACATGACCATGCATACATCTGTAGGTACTTACCGTTCTAATTGTCGTGCTATTACTATAGCTGCGATGGAATATAGTGCGTAACGCCTTTGCGGTGTGCAGTATACGCATTAATATTTCAATTGCAGCACCGAACAAATCTCACTTGTCCTCAAATTATCGCAAATATTGATGATGCGTTGCTTGCAATTTTTGCCGGCTATCAGCATGCTAGTTATGGCAGACAAAATTATCGATATCTCCTGTATACGATAGTTGCGATACGTTGCCACATGCGGCGCATGCCAGCACTAAAACCTAAAACAGTCCGGCAACGTACATTCTGTTAAAAGAAATGTATAATCATTGATTTATAGAATTGATTATCAATGAAAACTTAAATTTGTTTAAAAGGTGCGAAGCATACTAGACTTAAGCATAATTATTGACAATTTCCAAATTAAAGCAGGTAGCAAAAACGACATTAACGCTCATCTCTAATTCAAAACAAACAACAATCTGGCAACTCTAGTTCTGATGGAAGCGTCATTTATAGTAGGGCACTGGAAATTTAGCCAAGCGCTTTAATTTAAATTTTAATTTAAACAGCTAATTTAGACTACATGTCTAACCAATTGAACACTCGCAAGCGCCTTATGGCAATGTTAGCAAATGAGATGCGGTTGGAGAAAGAGGAGAATGCCATAGCCAAACAGAGCGCCAAATTTCACAGCAATTTCGGTATGGATGCCTGCATTAAAGAGTTTAAATATAAATTTAAAATATTCTGATTGTTTGCACACAGCAACAACTATGGAAAATATTAAACGACAACAACGTGAATCGGAAAAATTAAATGCACTATTAAACCAACGACGCGATGAAGTCGAAAAACGCGACGCTCTAAAAAATGCTGTGCGCGACAAGCTGGCAGAAGAGGAACAGTATTGTGCTGATATGCAGGCACAGCTGGCCAAAAAGAAACAAGAACGGGACAAGCTTATAGCCTGGTGAGTTCAAGGAAATATTCATCTATTTATAAATATATATATATACATTTATAATAGCACTCGGTCTTCTGCAGCGTGCACACTCTGAGTGAAGCCACCAACACGTACATCAATCGAAAGGCTTTGCCCGAACGTGTAAAAGGAGTCGCAGTTTCACCAGATGATGGCCAGTGGATACCCTTTGATTTTGATGCACACGATCGCCAGGGCTTGGCAGCTCTGTGGACGCAAGTGAATCGACCAAGTCGCAATGCCAACAAGTGGCGCCAACTGCTGTCAATGGGTAATTCTTCAATGCCAGCTCCAAGCGAAAAGGAAAACGTCAACGTCTCAATGACATCTGTAATTGAGATTGACCTAACGTCGCCGCCATCCCAAAAATGATTAATTTGTGGCGCAAATGCAAGCAATGAAAGATTAATCGACAAAACGTGCATTTTTAATGTCGTTTCAATTTATTATCTGTTTAATTGTATTATCTTTAAGGGCGTGTGTTTCATATAATATATGTTTTAATGTTACTGGCGAAATATACAAGGCTATCAGAACGTCATTCATCATGCCTGGTCCCCTTTGGATACCCTTTGATTTTGATGGACACGATCGCGATGAAAAAAATAGCGCCAGCTGCTGTCAGTGGCTAATTCGTCGATGCCAGCTTCTAACGGAATGGAAACGCCAACATCTCATTGACTATAATTGAGATTGATCTAACATCGCCGCCGTCTGAAAAATGATTGATTTATGGCAGAAATGCAACCAATACAAATGCAATCGACAAAATCTACATTTATTTATTATTATTGTTTCCATTTATAATCTTCCTATATATTATCTTGAAAAGTGTGCGTTTCATATAATATATGTATTCATGTTACTGCTAAATAGACTAAATAGGCTTACAGAACACCATTCTCCATTCCTGGTTCTATTACAAAACCTCTTTATAAGCTTATTATTGAACGTGTTAATATTTTGCGGCCGAGTGGGCGAGTTTTAAACCCGCCTCGGATTATTACACATGCACTTTGTAGTAAACAAAAACAACGTATTATTTTGTTTAATTCAAGTAATTAAATTGCCTCAATCTGATTAAAAATAGATTTTTACTTTCTATTAATTGTTTTTTACAAACAAATGGATTTTTAAGTGCTTATCTAGAGACTTTATTTTTTTCCCAATCAAAAAATAAACTTTTTTTAAACAATTGCCTATTTCCGTTTGTTTGAGTTTGAGTTTCTCTAATCACATAATATCGGACCACAATTCTGAAGTTCGACATATATACAGATTGCGAAATCGCAATCATAATTGCAAAAATGTCTGCGATTTCTAAGTTTAAAACAAATCCAATATATGACATTATCAGGCAATTGTTAATAAATAGCTGTGTCGCTGATTCGAATAGATCAGTATTGGCCCGAACTTAAATCGGAACGCATGCAAAATGTTAACTGCTCTCTTGCTGGCATTGTGCTCGATCATATTTCTATATCTGTCTTATAAATATGCAGTCGGTCGTCCTGCAGGCTTTCCACCCGGTTCGATCAAGCAGTCCAAACGACATTCGCGTGTGATTAACTGGCATTTATTCTTGCAGGTCCTCCGCGACTGCCCATTTTTGGGAGCTATCTTTTTATGCTGCTGATCGATTACAAATATCTACACAAGGCTGCCTTAATACTTAGCAAGTGGTACAAATCGGATATTATTGGCCTATTCGTGGGCAATTTTCCCGTAGCCGTAGTGCACAGCGGAGAGGGTGTGCGCGAAGTATTAAACAATCAGGCCTACGATGGACGGCCTGCCCTCTATCTGAGCGAAATGCGTGATCCCGGCGATTGTGTGCGAGGTGAGTTTGCAAACTAGAAAAATATTATTAACAGAAGACATTCCGTTTGATAAACATGATATCTAATGATAAAAAATCTCCCATAGGATATATATAATGATATTCTGAAAATATTTAATTTACCCCTATATATAATCTTGATTGGTATCTCCTTGTATATGAACCGATTAAGTACATAAACTCAATTTCAATTTATCTAAATATTACCCGTTGAGAATATCTCGAAGACCGAGAATATTTGGCATTTTCAATCTTTTTCCTTCAACTTTCATAGCGATGGGACGATAAATTCAGAAGCTACTCAATAATGAAATGTATGTATGTAGTGTACATAAAATGGAATGTATCGGAGCTGGCTACAGGATATCTTGTAGCCGAGCATCCTCCACCAAAGCACACTCACTTATTCAAACAGAAAACTTGATCTTTAGCTGGACTTTAATAGGTCCCACTCGACTTGTTGCGGTAGCCAACAGCCAACAAAGTAGGTGCCGATAAGCAATGGGGTCTGACATACCAAGTCAGTAAACAAGTTAAAGTGCTGTCAGGAATGATTGACTGGAAGATACCCTGGAAGACCTTAGGTGTTTACGGTCCGATCCAAATTTGTGTTAATACGAAAGCTCCCCGTAAATAGGTATTTTTGAACTCTAGACTCTTTCTAGTTTCAAACATACGTACGAACAGAAACGTCTACTTGGCTCTTGATGCGGTCCAAGAATATATACATTTGCACACAATATTGAAAGGGTTCAGGGTCAGTCTAAAACAACAGAAGATTGCACGAGTTTGATTATAACCGTACATATACTTATTAAATAAACGTTCATATGTCATTTCTAGGCATATTCTTTCAGGAGGGAATACTTTGGAAAGAACAGCGGCGCTTCATCCTACGTTATCTGCGGGACTTCGGTTTCGGTCGTCGTTTCGATCAGTTGGAGCTAATCATAAAGGAGGAGATAACCGACATGCTGGACATGATACGCAACGGTCCGCGCTATGAGCACGAGCATCATCTGGTCAAGACTGGCGGTTATCGGGTGCAGTTGCCATTGCTCTTTAATCCCTTCTCGGCCAATAGTCACTTTCACATTGTCTACAACGAGCGCCTGGCCCGGTCTGAAATGGCCAAGCTAGTAAAGCTTGTTCAGTTGGGCTTACAGTTCCAGCGCAATGCGGACGACTACGGCAGACTGTTGAGCATAATACCCTGGATACGATACATCTGGCCGGAGGCGAGCGGCTACAACAAACTGAATGAGGCCAATTTATATATACGTGACTACTTTTCGGAATTCGTGGATCGTCACATCGATAGCTACGATGACTGCAGCGAGCGCAACTTTCTGGATCTCTATATAGCCGAGATGAAAAAGGGCCTGCCCGACGAATATGGCTTTAACCGGGAGCAGTTCATTATGGGTCTCGTCGACTTCTCATTTCCCGCCTTCACGGCAGTTGGTTCCCAATTGTCACTGATTGTCCAGTACATGTTGCTCTATCCCGAGGTCGCGAAACGCGTACAACGCGAGATCGACGAGGTGGTGGGCAGCGGACGTTTGCCCACGCTGGAGGATCGCAAGAATATGCCATATACGGAGGCGACAGTCCGTGAAAATCTGCGCATTGAGACATTGGTGCCATCGAATGTGCCACACAAAACACTGAACGACACCGAACTGATGGGTTATCGCATACCCAAAGTGGGTTAAAATGAATCTCTCGCTTAATCTCTTCACCTATCTAACTTCTCTTTCATCTTTTCACAGGGCACTGTTATCATACCCAGCCTATATGCCTATCACATGGACAAACGCATCTGGTCGGATCCCGAAAAGTTTAGGCCCGAACGCTTCCTGGACAATCAGGGTCAACTGTGCCTCAAGCTGGACGTATCCCTGCCCTTTGGCGCCGGCAAGCGTCTGTGTGCCGGCGAGACCTTTGCACGGAACATGCTCTTCCTGATGACCACAGCCATGTTGCAGAACTTCGACTATACCCTGGCGCCGGGCGACACACTACCAGATCTGACCAAGAATAACAATGGCTTAATTATAACGCCCCCAGATTTTTGGGTGCAGCTAAAAGAGCGTTAGGTTCTTCCAATTAAAATATATTTGATTTTGAAATATGTTACAAGTTGTTACTTCCGCGCAGTAACTGCACTTCTTGCTTTTTCTTTCAATTATCTGATTCGCCAAGATTCGCACCTGGCCTGCACTGGTTGCCATCAGCTTCATCGTCGGCAGCCATAAGGCAATTTATCTCGATCTGTGGATCAGGAATAGATCCATCAGCAACTGCCTCTTGTAGATATTGATCGATGAGTGAATTTTTCAAAATATCTTTCTGGTTCTTACAACGGGTTTCCAACTTCTCGGCGAGCATATTGAGAGCATTATTTAAATCGACAAGATCTTTCCGATTCTCTCGGGTGCGATTCATTAACTCAGCTAACTGAATATTTACATTACTTTCCACAGTAATTTTTATATCGTCACTCAAGTTTGCGTTTTTGCTGTATGTTCGGGAATATAGCTGCGGCTATATTTAAATATTCACATATTAAAAGAAACTTACATATTTTTTAGATCCATTTCTCTTAAATACATGTATTTTGTACTTTTCTAGTTGTGGGTGAATGAATATTATCATTATTTCCAAATTCACAGAAAATTTCTGTTTTTACCATGTCTACTAGATTAATAATAATAGATAACCAACTCTTATGCCAATGGGGGCGCAGCGTAAATTTAAATTAGTTTTAGTTTTAATTATAATAATTTTGTTTTAAATTCCACGGACGGGAATAACAAAGCTTAAAGATATAAGCTTGAGCCGGACAACGCCGAGTATAAAAGTTTAACCTGGGCCGGACAACTCCAGGTAATACCCGCAAAAAGGCAGATCAAGCTTACTTCCCTTCTGGTATGTATGTATGCGTGTATTTATATATGCATGTATTTATTTATGAACTTAAGTATGCAGGTTTTATGCAGTATGTATGCTTGTCTAAATATTTGTATGCATGTTTCATGTATGTGTATATATGCAAGCATGTACGTGTGCAGCAAGTATTTAATTATGCATGTATGCGTGGATGTATGTATAAATGTATTCATGAGTGTATGTATGCATGCATGTATATATACATGTTTCTAAGCATGCATGTGTGCATATTTCTATGTGTTCATGGATGAATGTATGTATGCAGGTATACATGTGTTAACTTATGTATACATGTGTATGCATAGATTTTTGTACGTATATATGCATGCATATAACATGTCTTTAAGAATGTGTGTGAGTGCATTTACGTTTGTATGCATACTGCGCTGCAATAAAAAAAACGTGCTATGAAGGGTAGCCCTGCTATGCGATTCTCATAAATTCAAATAGCAGTTATAGGGTCTATGTGATAAACTAATAAGCATTATATTAAAAATTTGTGACGTGTTGACAATCTATAACTTATCTGAATCTCTCTCCTCTTTCTTTCCTCCTACTATGTAATATCCGGTTAGTTCATATTTACATTTATATATATACTTATATTTAAATAGGAATATATTAATGCAGTTCAGACCTGAGAACGGGCATTCTCCTAATCGAAAATGTTCGTGAAAATTCAATTTTCATGAAGAAATTTGTTTAACAACTACAGTCATAATAGCTTGTTAAAATTGAGTTTTATGATGGTTTTAAGAGTTTTTAATTGCACCACCAAAGCTGATAGGAACTATCGCTCAAATACGTTTTTATTATGGTTAATAAGCTTTTGGCGAGTTTGATTAAAATCTGAATAATTAAGCGTATAGCCACCATAGGATCAAACGGTAATATATTGAAATGTTGTATGCATAATTATTTCTATATACATTTAAATTGCTATTGATATTTTAAACAAGTTTTCATTACCACGTACCCGAATGGAAAGATGCCTTAGAGTTTCTAAGCTTACTGCTTTAAATTTATACTGATATATTTTATAATTTATAGATAATTCCATTTCTCATATACTTGTATTGAAGTCTTAATTTATTAGCGTATAATTTACAATTTTGTCCTCAGCTTTGCAACATTTGATTAATCTTAATTTTAAGTTTTTCTTAGGGTATAGTTAATTGATAGAAGCGAGCAAATATCTCACCGATTATGCATTATCATTTATTGCTTGAAATTCTAAATGCTAGCTTAATATACAGTAAATTAATATATGCATGCCACGCCGCATTGATTAATACTGCATGCGCCTTAAAAAACTGCAACCGGGTCAGTTGGATCCTGGCTACATGGCATCAATATATGCACAGGGAATTGTTCACAACGCTTAACATTTACAATTTATATAAAATCTTTGTTAAATAATACAAAAAAAGTTGCTTTTGGGTGCGGGAGAGAAGTGTTCCTTTTAGTAATACGCCTGCTTAATGGCCGCGCTAGTTATCAAAAAAGCGGAGCCTATCAATACGAACGTGATGATTTTAAGAGCGCTGGGCCTACCGGAAGAATCTGTGGAAATAGAACGTTATTTATGCTTTATTAGATATTTTATTTATTAAATAGCTTTTAAAGTCTCTGTTGCCTTAGATGCCATTTGTGTCTTTTGTTTGAGTCGAAGTGAATATCTCCGAATATAAAACTGTTTATCCTGGTTGACAGATGAGGTGTAAGTGTACGGTAAGATGGGAATCCATCCGCACGTGTGAACAATTTGTACCATTGGCTAAGCCTTAAACTAATTTTCAAAGATCATTTTAATATGTATTTGAGATGCGTTTCACCCTTTTTGGAGAGTTCACCCCTCTTGGATGGAAAATGAGATTAAGAATTTGTTCAAGCGAAATCTCAAAGATTTAAGATCATTGTTAAAGAATGCAGTTCAACCAACGACAGTAAAATATGCCGAAAATGTTATTTGCACTTCTTTGTTTGATTATCCGATCAATTCGATATTTTTAAATATCTATGTGATTTATATTAAAATCTCTAAAATCTCAGGGTTAGGAAAAGGGTAAAAAATTCTATATATCTAAATTTTGGGAAAAAAATAGAAAAAATAGCTTGACCTAGGCAATATTATAATATCTGATAGTGTAGGTAATATACTATATATGGTGAATTATATAAAGTTGGCAGTTGGGATCTTACTCTTTTTGTTGGGCATTACACGTATGCATTGCCTCTGCTCAGTGTTGGCCTGATAGCCAAATTTACACTGACAGACGGAGTTGCGGCATTCCACATTCTCAGGATCCTTTTCAACAAAACACTCTGTGGCTTTAGTGCAGGGCTCGTCTAGCACTAAAATAAATCAACAACATTTGTATGAAAAGTTCAATTAAAATGTTATTACTCATTGAAGCTTACGGCGTTTCGTTTCACAAATACCGTTCTTCTCGTGCTGCTCGTCGGTGCAGGCACATTTGCCTTCCGCATTGCAGCTGGCCAGAAGCGGTTTACACTGCTCATCCTCGACGCATTCATCGTCCAGTTCCACGGCTACAGGCATAAAGTTTACAATAGCTATCTGAAGAAACTCTCATGGGACACTTACCTTCCTTGAGGCACTCATCCTTGAAGTGCACATATCCCTTGCGGCATTGACAGGAGCGCGTCGGCTCCGAATCTTTGGCTGAGTTGCTGGTGCTGCGCTCCAGGCATGCCGTATTCTCAGCCATGCACTCGTCATCCTCTGAGCATTCGGCTCCAAAGCCTAATACACAAAATGTATATATGTATATATCATTTATAGATGATGTACCAGCTGCCTGAATCTTAACTGACCTGGCAAGCAAGCCTCGTTCTTTTCGAAATAGTTGTCGCGACAAACACAGAAGCGATTTGAGCAAATGGAATGATCCACAACACAGCCATCGTTTGACTCACACTCGGCACCCAAGCCATCCTTGTACTCACAGAGTTGAGAGATTTCATTGTACTGTGCGTACTCCTCGCACGTGCAGCGTCTGGGTATCTGCGGATGGCAATAGGAGGCTCCATAGGGACTACATTGGCTGTTCGATGTGCAGGATAGGTGATACTGAATGGCTGCCAGAAGTAAGCGTATATTAAATATAACTTTGAATCAGCATACTTTCCTAATTCCTACTCACGTTTTCTGCAGTTGCGCAGGTCGCGTTCGTAGAAATAGTTCTTTTGGCATATACAAGTCTTGGACAAATGATCAAACTCATATTCACATTCGTCGCTGCTCTCCGCTATCTCGCCGAGCTCTGCCAAAGGAAACAAATTGCTATACAAATGCGTAAATTTAAACATTTCATGGGTTTCCCTTACCTGCAAAACATTTACCATTCCGCGGATAATAGCCCTGCCTACACAGGCAGATCTTGTTTGTGCAAATCGAGTGGGCCAGGCCGGTGCATGATTTGCCATTATCCGTGCAGCTACTGCCATCTATTAAATAAATCAAATCAATACAGTTACGTTATCGATAATTTAATTTAAATAATTCCGCAAAATATCGATTTATCAGTTTTGGTTCATCGGACAATTTTAAGTGCGCATAGCTTCGCTAGGAATATGTAAGCCAACACTGATTTATTTGAAATGCAAAAACGGTTACAAATTTAAAAAAAATTTGTGTACATTGTAGTTGGCTAAAAGACACGGAGATGTCAACGGTTTGTAAATGATGAAAAAAAACAGGCATAAGCTCTTTAAACGAATACCTTCAAATAAATTCGAATTATTTGCTAAAATTTAGAGTAATATAAAAGAGTCTTCGGAGTTCGAACAATTGTTCAAAATGCCAAAGTAAGTATTTAATGCCAATTACCATTTTGATGGTATATTTTTTTATGCCAACTTTTGGTTTTTCAAAAAGGTACAAGTCTCTCCTATTTTTCCAATAATTGCTATAAATGCTACTCACATTTTTTCTCATCGACATCGTCGTCATCGCGACTCGATCCCAGCGTGGAATATGTTTTAATATCCTCATTATCATAGCGAAAGATGGCTGGTAGTCGGCGACGATAGTTCTGGGTATTGGTGGAGGTGTGCCGGCTGCTGGCGCTAGTTGAGGTGGTTGTCGTAGCTGTGGCAACATTTCGAAAACTGCGTCCCAGCTCTTTCAGCTCGTATTTCTCGATGCTCGTCTGAACGGCTATTTCACGGGAATGGCGTGGCGTCAACTGGAGCTCACCGTCGCCATTGGTCAGTGAGAGTGTGGCCTGGGCGGCGGCATCCTTATGTCTGGGCGTCGCATGAACAAAAGCTTTGGCAAATTGCTTTTTTTCGCGCACCAAGCTATCGGGTATGATTGTTGTGGCACTGGACTCCGGTTCTGTTGTTTCTGGGTTCGGTTCGGTCTCGGTCTCGGTTGTTTCGTTATCCTCAGCTGTGGTCCCAGTACCATTATCCTCGGGCGTGGTGCTCCCCTGATCTACAATGTCACATATTAGACCCACGCAGGCGGCACCTGCGCCCAGTGCATCACAGTCCGCATCAACGACGCAAGCATCGTTTTTTTCTAAAGCCAAATATGTATTTAATTTAATCAAACTAACCAGCAATATTCAGTTAAGCTACCCATTGATTTGCGACGGCATATGTTTCCATATCTGTGATAATAGCCATTTGCACAGGCGCAGACGCTATCCTGACAGCTAACGGATGCTCGATCGTAGCCAAAATAGCAGTCCAAGTCCTGCAAATATGGATGAGGATTACTTATCAAAGAGTTTCATTTGAATATGATGTGATTTGTCGCACCGTTTCGCAGGGCTCGCTGAGTCCGTTCACTGGCCTACACTTGCCACGCAGATAGATTTGGCCATCGGCGCAATCGCAGACCCCGGTTTTACAACTGGCTCCCGTTGGCATAAGATTGCATTGAACTGAGTCTTGGCATGCGTCACCAATCAGCGAGGTCGTCAGGCATTGCGTATAGTTCTCGGAGAAGACCTCATCGAAACTGGAACATTCACATAGACTCGTGTCTGGGTCACAGCTAGAGCCCTCAGCTGTGCAGTCCGCGTCGCTTTCACATGGCCAAAATACAGCCAATGCACCGCCGTCGCCTGCAATCAATTATATATGCATATATCATTGACCATTTAACCGATTTACATTTTCCCCGTTTTTCTATTTGTAGGCCTTTGACGCCATTGCTCAACGATTCTTATGACAATACTTGGCCCAAACTAACTTGGTGGCTTTAATAATTGAATATGGTCGGAAATTGAATATAATTGCAGTTGCTTTTGTGACGGACAGCCGAATAAACTTTGATTTATAAACGCTTTCATATTGATTTTGTTCGCTGTTGGGTAAGATTAACTTGGTTTAACTCAAAAGTTTATTCGTACTTATTTCTAGAATTAATAAGGAAAAAAATTACGAAAAAATTTAAACAAGAAGGAATGACTATTTTCGACATGCCGTAGAAAACATTTGCTTATAGAGATATTTCATACGGGCTTGCAGATATGTGAGAAGAAAAGCTAGAAAATGTTTTCTAACAAGAACTCTTTTTTTTGGCTGATTCTTCCTATAGCAGCTTTATGAGATACGGAAGGCCGTTGTCAATTAATTGTTTGCTTCTTTTTAATGATTATAAAGATATATTAAAAAACAATAACGGGTTTAGGCAAGAACCATTCGTTCCTATGTCGGCTATATTATATAGTGATACAATCCGGACGATTCCGACAAATTTACTGCCTGAAACAAAGATTCACATCGAAAGTTTTTAAAACTGAGAGAATAGTTCGCATAGAGACTGACAGAGCGACATGGCTATATTGGTCCTTCGCTACATAAAAATGCGGCAAGACAAAAAAAAATTTAAGAGTGGTCTAATTGGGGAATACCTGGAACCTTCTTCTATCAAAAACACAATTGCATAATCCGAGAGTTTTTGAATATATGAAAGAATACATGAAACAAATCTGATCTCCTCGTGCCATCTTCTAAGGTTCTTCGACCAATATATTACACCGTTTTCAAACAGTTTCAGTCGGCTTAGGAAATAACTAAATATGAGCATCGATTTTATTAACCTTTAGACAAAAAAAAGTAAATTTATGTTACTTAATGGGTAAAGGGATACAATTAAAACAAAAATATTACCCAATACCCAATCGAGGTTTGAACCCGAACCAAAATTAGGAAAAGCTACTTGCCAACGTCTCATTTCCTTCAGTTAACATTTTTGTTTTTAGGTACAGAAATTTAAATAAAATAACAGCACACATATGCCTTACAATCGCGATTGAAAAAATAGAACATGCATACAGAAAATTCCAGAGCTTGACGCTAGCTGCGACGTGGTAGATCATTTTGTGCCATAGAATATGCAATATTGGCAAAAATGTAACATGCTTTAAATTATGGCTATACATTTTCTGGGATTTGGAGGTGATTCCCAAAAAATGAAATATTTTTTATCTGTGTATACGAGTATATACTAGAACTTTTGGAGATTCTAGCTCTTAAGGCCCACGAAATAAATATAAAATATATAAATGTACATATTTACAAAACAAAAAATTGTTTTTATATACAAAAAATCGTATCTAAGCCGAATCCCTGTTTGATTTGGGTTTGAGTTCGGTTTAAATTTGTGCAACCGGTTAGCTTCAAATCGGGTTTGCAACCTTGGTTGATAATATGCAAGCCACCTTTGGGTTGAAGATGTCGCCTACCATGCTTTATACATTTCATGACAAAATTTTAATACCCTCTAAAATGGAATCGAATTTATAAGGCTTAAGGAGATATGTCTAGAAGGTTTAACATCCATACCTTGCCTTAAGCCAAATACAACATAAATCAATTTTATAATTTTACCTATCTGTTCATTTCCATTTCTTTTCACTTAAATTGATTCAAATTAAAATTTAAAGATTTCTGTGAATAAAATCTTAATAAATGAAGCTTTTTTAAGTGCCGAACATATTTTATTACCTATACGACTTTTACCCTACTGCTGCAAAGTAAGTCCGTGCAATATTTAAGTAATTAATAGCATGTGAGCAAATTCAGGGCCCAACTGTTAATTAACTTATTTAAAATCCAACTTTCAGCTTTAATGTTTGCGATACTTTTCGACTGTTACGGTTTCCAGCACGCAAGCGGGCTAGCAATAATTTATTACGTATACGCCAACAACTTCCGGTTGTTGATGAACAAAACTAAAAAACGAAAGCATTTTTCTTTAAATTTAAGGAGCTTTTAATACCCTAAGAGATATGATTAAAAGAACAAATTAACGAAAAAATTAAAATATATACATATAAGGAATTCAATTTTCTAACAGAGCAAATTTTTAATCCAAAGCACAAGAAACTTGGGCCCGAATATATTCGAATATATATTTAATTAAAAATGGAACTCTTTCATAAAAGTCTTAGAAGCTTATGAGAAACAAAACCTGGATACAAGGGTGTAGTTGTAATTATTTGAAAAGTGTTTCCTTCGATGCGTTACAAATTTCATTGAGAAATTGATGCATCATTTATGAGGGCATTTAAATGCGCATACAGAACAGTTTCAGTTCAAACAACAGCGCTGAAATTTGCTCGTCACTTTGGCACTTTAATTTCCATTTTCCGTGGCCTGCGAAACAATTTCTCATGCTGTAAGGCCTTCGGACAGGTTTTTCGTTGTAGTTCCTTTCCTTTTACATTCGTTTATACCCTATGATATATTCAGATGGAGTTTATTGTTTTTTACCGATATCGGCACCCATGCTTCGAGTATCGATAAATATCAATTACGGTTTTTGAGGCACAAATTTGAAATGTGGGATATCTTAGAGTATACAAAAATCCAGAATATTTCACTTTTTGGATGTCTTGACCCCAAAATTGAGAAATACGAATTTTTCGAGACATAGTCTTGGCCTCTATATTTATACACATATGGCTGTCAAGTTTATTCCCTGTAATTTTCACAAATATCGGACCACCTGAGTTAATCAGGAATATTGTATGACTAGGGGAAGAAATGTGTGTGTGCGTGTGTGTGTGTGTGTGTGTGTGTATAGACAGGAGTTAGAGTGCTTTGCGCTAGCTTAAGGGTATCTACTAGTCGGTCACTCCCGACTAGAACATTCTCAATTGTTTCCATTTTTTTTGTTTTGGTAAGATGGGCGCTTGGGTCAATAGGGCAAAGCACTTGACCTTGATTGCGTTTGCATTAATTACTTTTGTTGTTTAATATTATGACTGACTTGTTCGCTGTTATTGTTTTACTTATTTGTTTTTTATTATTTGTATACCAATTTGGGCTCACACTTTGTTTAGTTTTGCACTGAACGACGACTTTAATTCAATTAACGGCCATTGCTCACAAAATGATTTGAACGCCTGCTACTCGAGCTCGAGTTCGAGTTGGAGTTAGGAATTGTTTGGGTTTTCTAAATTGCTGTTTATGCTTGCATACTCGTATACCTTGTGGACTGAGCAGGGCGCACAGGATGCCGACTAATATAATAAGGATCGGATTTTCCATCGATTGAGTGTACGACCACAAGTCAATTTAAACGCAACCACAGGCAAATCGTTACTGAAACTTGGCCAATAATTGGCTGACGGTAGTCGGTAGCTCCATTAGGTGGTTGATAACGCTAATCTTATCGGAAGTATTAGAATTGTACATCGATTTGGTTTTCAATGGGTTTTCACCTATCCAACATGGGCAATCGACCCATAATCGTCTAAATAGGCAGTGTTTCATATGCCTTAGCTCCATCAAGTTGGGCTTAAAGTCAATTTTTATTGTTGCCAAGGCTGCATTAAATACTAATTACTCATGCTAAATTTCTAATCTGACAGACCGTTCAGTTTCTGTTAATCGGCCACAGAACGACAAAACCCTCACTTATCGCATCGTATCTTAACACCTGGCTGTGGACACCTGTTCTATTGTTTATTGAGTACTAAACATTTTTATAATTTAACCTATAGTCATACCTACAATAAGAATTTCATACTGAAATTATGTTTCTTCTTCATATTATTTTAAATGAAACCTTCTATATTAAATATATACTATACCATACTATACTTTACTTTTCTATACTTTACTATACTATACTACACTATACTATACTATATACTACTATACTATACTATACTATACTATACCATACTATACTATACTATAGATATACTATACTATACTATACCATACTATACTATACTATAGATATACTATATATATACTAAGATGTTTGCATTTGCAATTAAGATCTTTCTGACTTGAAAAAAGGATGGTGCCTGTCTTGGATTTTGATTTGGGTTGAAAAGTGAATTCGGATTCATTTCCATTCGGTTTCGTGTTCTTGATTTAAATATATTTCTTATCATTTTCATTGTAACTCGATATCAGCTTTCTGCCACAGACATAAAAATTATTGTTCTAAATGAAAGCTCGAATAATATTTGATTGTCCTCAGGCTAAACATTGATTTATTGTTGTCCCAATTGAGAACAGGTCGATTTGGATATGTCTTGTTTTGAATGTTAATTTTGTAAAAACGATATTAATAATTTTAAAAAAAGAATTAAAATAAATTATTAGTAAAATTTAAATCAGTAAAACTGCATTAGCTTCACACGCTTCAGGCGGCGGCTTTTAAGTAGGAGGAGGCGGCTTCAACTCTGGAGGAGACGGCGGCTTCAACTATAGAGGATGCTATTGAGGAAGCTGAAGCAATGGAGGAGGCCGCTTTAATATTAGAGGAGGCGGCAGATTGAGCATTACAGGAGACGGCGGTTTTTAATTTTAGGGAAGGTAGCTCCAACTATGGAGGACACGGAAACTTAAGCAAAGGAGGAGGCGGCGGCAACTTGAGCAAAGTTGATGGCGGCGGCAACAACTATGGAGAAGGCGGCAGCATGAATAAAGGCGGAGACGGATTCAATTATTTAGCAGGCCGTGGCTGTGGCTTTGGCGGATGCCATTGAAAAACTAGTTCGTATTATAAGCAAACCAATTTAATTATATTTAAAATAAAAGTAACAACTATTACAATCTTATATTTGTTGTCTGTATTTGAATACATACATTAAATATGTCTATATGTTGGGTTGAAAATGAACAAAATTATGTCTTACTATGCGAATCTCACTAAATCAAGTTAAGGTTTAGCAAGCAAGCTGCGTTTTTTAAGCTATTAAACATTATCTCTGCTCCTATGTTCTTTCAATGATGTGGTTGTAAAAAAATCTTGCACATTTATTTAAAAATCAATTGCTCCTTGATGGAAATGGAGGTAAGAGATTTGGTAGGGGGAGTACTTCATTCAAAATCATTGAAAATGGCAATCAAAGCCGATCGACTTCAAAGACGTTTTCAAAGCTCTGTGTGAAAATAAATCTCAAACGTGTTTCACACTTTTCGTAAAATCCACGGGAATAACATTGGCGGGAACCGTTGACTGCAACTTTTGGTTCTTTTTTTTATGAACTCTAAACTATCATTTTTTAACTATCAATGTTAAATATAACTTTAGAGGTGAAGTTCAAGATTGTACAAGTAAATTTCAATTGTCAACAGGCGGGAAATGGGTGAAAAAGTTATATCTAAAATTTGTAGTTCAAAACTTGCCACGCTCAAGGCCTGGCAATATCCGTACCATAATATAGAAAATGTACATTTATCTGATCATGTGTAAATGTCATGTTATTTGTTAGCCATATGCTAACAAATTGAGGAAACCCAAAATCGATTCCTATAAAAATAGTACGACAGACCTTTTTAATAGCTATTGCAATGAATAGAAATATAGCAATGTGATGCGATATTAATAACATAAGCGCCCTTGATAATACATTTACCGTAGAAGTACCATTGTTAACTATTATTTATTATGTACTATTTATAATGCCATGTGTAATACTTAACAAAAAAGAAAATTAGAAAAAAAACCAAGTAGTGGCTCTTAAAAATAGCACAAAACATATTCCAGGAGAGGTGTGTATGTGTTTGTGTGTGTGTTAGTTCTGGCTGTGGCTGGGTGTAGGGCCTGCCATCAACTGAACTTATAATTGCTCTGCTAATTGATTAAATGATCCTTGATAACAATTAAAATACGCTTGCACAGCGTTTCATCAAGTTCTCGTTTAATTTGTAACACATTCGATTTCAAAGGATTTTGTATGCATGTATTTTAATCCATGAACTAAATTGTGTCAACATGCTCCTGCACTAATTCCACCGAATCGTATGTACTTAATATTTTCCCAGTAATATAATATAATATACACACGCACAAAAAATTAAATAAATAAAACAAAGTTAACTTAAACTGAGTCAAGTGTGGAATAGCTAGCAAGCTTTATTGGACCGCGCCCATTTGTTTGTGCTTATTTGTTAGTTTGTTTTCTGCCTTCCTTGTTTCAGCCTCAAAAGTCTGTTGTCCCATTTCTAATTTTCAGTTTCGTACAACGTAAAATGACATTTTGTGGCTGGAAAAATGTTTTGCCACGCACGCGATGAAAATAAAATGCCAGCGACAGTGCAAGCAAGGAGAGTCCCTGTCAGCTATATACATCCCAATACAAACACGCAAGCACACACACACACACACTCACAAACACAAAAATATTCATACATACTTATGTATGTATGATTATGAATTTAAGTGCAAGGCCATATCTACAGAAAGCAGGTCATCAGCTGTTGCTGGGAATACCAAATCCTTCCGTTGCGTATAAATCTGTTAAAACTTATACGTAATTAAATGCTCAGATGCACATACTCTGTACACAAGATTTTATGTATGTGTATAAAAAAAGGTAGGTGGTTCGGCTAGCGATGCGTACCATCTCCAACCTTTAGTTTTGCTTCGTGAAGTTGATTATATCGAACACAAGTTTTGGCTAAAGCCATGATCTACCTTATCTTGAACAAGTTGGGTTGGGTATCCTTTACAAGTTTATTATTTAAAAACAAGGGGGTTTTAAAAAATAAATAAATACGATTGCTTCGGGTTATTTAGACAACTGGTTTAGATTAAGATTCGGGTCATAGTAAAAAAATTAATTGAAATTAAGGTTTCGAACTGGTTGTGTTTAAAATCGTTTTGAAGCATTAATATATACCTATACATAGTTTAAATTTAAGACAGTTTCAAATTGAAAATTAGTACTACATTTTTGTTCTACTTATTAAAGAAATAAAAGTAGTGCATATAAAATATTTGACATAATTTATACTTCTATATTGATTTTTATATACAAAAAAAATCTGTTTAAATGTCATACACAAATAATAGGCTCGAAAAAATATTCTTCCAATTTTCAACCATTTTGAATGGGTACAGGCTCTGGAAACCTATATGTATTCAATTAATTCCCTCTCATAATCTATATATTATTATTATAAATATGATTAAGTTAATTGTGTACTAAATAAGCTTTTATTGATGTGTGTCTAGGTGTTAGTTGAAGTGTGTGTGTGTGTGCTTGTTTGTGTTTGTTTGTCGCATGTGTGCGTGTCATGCATACAAATCACACACACACACATAGAGCACATATGTAGGACAGTTAAAGTATTTTTTGGCTTTGTTGTTCTTGTTTTTGTTTGCGGTTATAATGAATTGGAATGCGCTGGGCAACGGCGGGCCGCGTATAATGACCTCCACGACCCTTATATTTTTTATTATTGTAACACACATTTTTATTCCACTTACGACATATTTTTATTTAATCAATATTCATTAAATTTTCCAAAAACTTGTAATTATCAACACAGAACGACGCGTGCAATGACAGCACCAAAATTGTATGCTATATATAAATATATTTATATATATGTTGATGTATTTTAGACTTATGTACTATAACAGTTATATTGGCTAATTCAATTGCTTTTGTTAGTTAGCATTTGCATGCTTGTTAACTTTGGGCACACTAAACACACATAAATTTTTAACTAAATTCGAAAAACATTTTCTGTTGCATACTTTTGCGCGCAGCCCGTTAAATTTTTTAATAGCTGGCAACACGCGCGACAATTGCGTTCGATCCTTGCGTTTGAAGCTCGTACGCGCGACTGTTTCGTCTTCGCGTGTTTTGTGCTTCAACTGCATGCGACACACCTGACTCTAAGAGAGCGAGGGAGAGAGAGAGAGAGGCAGCGCGCCTGTGGGAAATAGAGCGAATGTGTGTGGGAGAGGGAGCATAAGAAAAGTGGCACACGAATGGCGCTCTTAGTTTCTTCGCCTGCGATTGAAGGGTTTTTGTTTTTGTAGTAAAAAGCAACAATTTTGTGTTGGAGTGTGTGCGTGTCTGTTTGCGAACTATAGGTGTGAATGTGTGCGCGTGAACTACTATTACATGGCTCATAAAATTATCCTTGCAGTTAGCAGTTTACGAATCACAAATACGTAATTGATACCAAACAGCTGCAAGTGGCCACAGATATAGCAAAATAGTAATTACAATAATTACAACAATTGTTCTGGCAGCCCAAACTTTATGCCAAGTTATGCTTTTGCTTGAAACAACTTAACCAAATGAACTACAACACATAATACTCTTCCTGAGCCAATCGAACGACAATTAAAATATCAAAAACTAAATTTGGGTCAAGTGACCCTCTGAAGCGACCTGCATATGTAAACGACATTATTTGATGAAGTCTGTCTCAACGCCCCCGCATCACCGCCCCCAAAAATGTAACAAAACTATACATAGAGTTGGAAATGGTCTACGAAAAATGCCGCAAGAGGCAACGGAAACTCGCGCTGGTAAGAGAGAGCCAGCACGAAATAAACTTGTCTGCGTTGGCCACATTATCACACACTAATACTAAGTAATACAAGCCACTGGCATGACTAGCTAATTTTACTGGCCAACAGAATCGGAATCATTTGTTGTGTGAGGGTATGTGTGTGTGTGTGAATAAAGTTTTACTTGTGTGCTCCTTTTATGCAGCGAAACAGAATTGGATAAGCAGTTGAATAATGAAATTACACAGGCTTTGCATAACTCACTAAATTAGCTTACTCTCCTGCCGTATAAGAAGAAGATAACATAATATTTTTATTCTTTAGAATAAGATTTCTAAATATTCTGAGAGAGAAAATGTTAAATGTATTTAAAACGACATAAGTTATATATTCTTCTTTTATAAACACAATTTGTAACCAGAATGTTGATTTTGATCATTGTTAAAAGTCTTTTTTCAGCTTCTATTGAATTTAATCCCTAAAAAAATAGTTCGAGCGTGATTATGCGTACCTCTATTAAACCTTATGCTGAGTGGTTGATCTTATACCTCCTAAATCCGTGAATTACTTCTAATATATGTGACTGATTTGGAAACGTATTTAGGAGCCAGGCAAACTACAAATGTATCGCACAAACTTTTACTCATATAACAAGAAGGTTAAGAGAAGAAACAGACTACCCTTAACGAAATTAAGATAATGTATGTTTGTAAGTGTAGAAAAACTTTCCTTGATAAAAATAAATAAATGGGGCAATATTTGGTATGTTTATATGTGACTTCTTATAGACTACCCGCCATTAGCTCGGTTCGAGCATTAGGGTTAGTCATTTAGAAACAACAAAAAATTTTGTTACTATAAAAAATGTATTTGTAACTATAGTTTGGTGTGTTGTTTTTCACTTTTAGCTAAATTCATTCCCAACAAAAAAAATTTTATTACAACACGTGGCGAAGTGTGCCAGATGCAGTCAAGAGATCAAGCCAAGGCCAACAACAGAGTCGAAATATAAATAATTTTCTGTACTGAGGACGAGCAACACATTTTACATTTGTTTGCCTGCACCGTTATGTGGTATGTGTGTTCATTTTTCATACTATTTTCGGCACAAATATTTTTATAAGGCACACATTCGTTTGGCATTTCCCACCAGCCCCAAATGCCAGGCCCAACTTAAGTCCGCTGCCAAATGCCTGCTGCCATGCGAGCCCAGAGCTATTTTTAGGCCAAAAAGACAGGGTTTTTTTGGCTGGCCAAAAGACACGCGAGCTTTTAGCTCCATTGCCTAAGCAAATGCAAACAGTGCAACACCCAGGAGAGGCAAATTTAAGCATATGCGCTTCTCAGTGACAGCAACAAGGACAACAAAGACAACAGCGGGCCTTAACAGAGCGACATATGCGTTCTATCAACAAAAAATCAATCAAAAAGTCAGTAAATAAATAAAAACATGTACATATGTATGCGTGTATGCATGCATGCATGTATATATGTATATGCATGTATGTATGTGCGCATGTGTGTCGGAATGCATGTTTATATGTTTGCATGTATGTAGGTATGCATGCATATATGGTGGTATGCATGCATGCATGTATGTAACCACGTATGTATGTTTGTATGCATGTGTGACATGCACATGCTACATAGGTGCATACTTATGCATGCTTGTATGAATATATGTATGTTTGCATGTATGTTTGTAAGCATGTTTGTATGCATGCATGTTTGTATGTAAGCATGTTTGTATGCATGCATGTTTGTATGTATGCATGTATTTATGCATGCATGTGTCTAGGCACATTTACAGTAAACTCTCAGACAGGGAACGTTGGGCAAATTATTTCCCGTTACAGAGGCGTATCCGCCTAAAAGAGAGGAAATTGGTGCTGCCTGATTTATAACATATTTTAAACTTAAATTCATCAATCCAACTTGTAGATGCATATTACGTTTACTTTTGAGGTTAAGGTCTGTTTATCAAACGAAAATATTATCTCATAATATGCACATACATTTTTTTTGTTTCTCATCAAAAAGACCACATGTAAACATGAACATGTGTGTGTGTGTGTGTGTGTGAGTGTGTGTGAGTGTGTGTGAGTGTGTGTATAGCTAGCTAAGCACATGTGCATTCTAAATGAGTGCACAGTTATAGCCCACATTATAAAAAATGCAAAATTTTAATCGAAATATAGTGTAACGACTACAACGAACAATTGCAACAACAACGTGCACCAGCAGCAAAAATAGAATCCAATGCACCGCGCACAATATACCACATTCAAAGTCCTATTAGCGATGCAGCAAAACAGATAACCATATACGCTGAAATATAAATGCGGTCACAGCACACGCACACACACGAGTGCAGAACGGGGTAGAGGACAGAAGCTACAAAGCTAAAAGCCAAATGCACTGCTGCAGGACTTCGGGCCAAGTGACTGCCCCCCTTTTCTTTTCCCATCCCCTCCCACGCATACTCAAACGCGCCCGAGGCGACCAGCGGCCAGCACAAATCGTAACGTGAAAAGCCACGCTGCAGTGTTTTCCCATTTGACCATTTTTCATTTAACTTAATTGGCAAAACATTAAGGTGTGCAATCTAGACTAAAAGAAAAACAACAACAAGAAAATTGTAGTCGAGTGTGCTCGACTACAATATCCCCTGCACACTTCAGTCTATATAATATAGTGGACCAAAGTATTTTGGAGTTCTCAAAAAATTTGAACAATTCTTAATCTGTATATACTATACGAGAGCCTACATGCCAAGATTGGTGTTTATAGCTCTTTAAGTTCTTCAGTTATGCTTAAAAAACCAAGTTTTAAAATTGATTTTTATCGATATATTGGAAGTTTCATAAGATATCTACAAAAAGTAAATAAACTTATTTTGCGTATATTATAGGAGAATATACATATATTTCAAATACAAATCGACTCAGATAGTCGCTCTGATAAATAATAGAGGGTCGGATATGCCATCTTCTGCCTATTATGCCCTATATCACTAATTCGTAATGGCTTCAGAATATTACAAGTAAGAGCAATCTAGTCGGGCATATTCGATTAGAAGATACTTTGCACCCAGCGCAAAGCCGTCCTTACAAACATTCTAGCTTTGCCTCTTCTTTCCATGGCATCACTTAGTTTATAGGAAATGCTCTCTTGATAAAGTTCGGTGTTTATGATGCGAAGCCCAAAGTAATTGGCATTTATTCCTATCTGATTCAAGATATATTACAGTATACAACCATTTTTAATGGCAGCTGTATGATATAGCAATACCATTCGGCCGATTTTGACATATGAACTGCCTACAAAAGAAAATCAAAGACTACTTTTTTTTATCTCTATATATATAACTGTTTGTCCTGACTGACTGACTGACTGACGGATTGGTGATTAACGCACAGCCCAAACCGTAAGAACTAGGAAGCTGAAATTTTCACTGTAGCTAACTTATGTGATGTAGGTGCACGTTAAGACGGGGTTTCGGGAAATTCCACCCGCAAGTGTGGAAAAATCGCGAAAAACGTTTGTATGTATCTTTTTTGTTTACCATCCGATCGGCCTCAAACTTATTTTCAAAGATCTTTGTTCAAATTCATTTGAGGGGTGTTTCATACTTTTAGGAAAATCCATTCCTCCTTGGTGGAAATGGAGGTCAAAGATTTGGTGGGTGATGTTTCGCGCTCAAATTCATTTCCAGAGATCTATAAGAAAAATCATTTGATACGTGTTTCACACTTTTCGCAGAATTCAAACTTCTACGGGGGGAATGCGATTTAAAGATTTTTTGGGCGAAGTTTTAAATTGTGTCCGATTTGCTTCAAACTTATTTTCAAAGCTCTACATAAGAACTTAATAAAAACGTATTCCAGCGATTTGGAAAATTCCACCCGCAACAGTGGTAAATTGGCGGAAAACGGTTGTATGAAAGTTTTTTGTTTACCATCCGATCGGCCCCACATTTATTTTCAAAGATCTGTGTTCAAATTCATTTAAGGGGTGTTTCACACTTTTCGAAAAATCCGTGCCTCCTTGGTGGAAATTCGTTTCCTAAGAACTATAAGAAAAATCATTTTAGACGTGTTTCACACTTTTTGCAGAATCCAAACTTTTTCGGGTGGAATGCGACTCAAAGATTTTTTGTACGAAGTTTTAAATTGTGTCCGATTTGCTTCAAACTTATTTTCAAAGCTCTACATAAGAATGTAATGAATACGTGTTTCAGCGATTTGGGAAATTCCACTCGCAACAGTGGTAAATTTGCGAAAAACTTTTGTATGAAAGTTATTTGTTTACCGTCCGATCAGTTTCAAAATCATTTTAAATTTGTTTGAGAACATAGATTTTATAACATACGTGCCACGGGCAAGGCCGGGTTATACCCGCTAGTAAATATATATACAGACTGACAACGGGTCTAGATCGAATCGACTCTTAGACTCAAAACGTACAAAAGTTGGGCTTTAACTATTGTATTTATCTTGTAGCCTATAGTTTTCAGTAGAACAGTCCAATAAAAATTAAAATTCGAATTGTTTAAATAAAATTTAAAAAATAAATATAAAACCAGTATTTTTATTTATTTTTTAAGCCAGGTAACAAAAAGTAAAAATTATCAAAAATAGAGCTCTTGAATAATAAGTTAGTTGACTCTAAGACTGAAGCAGGGACTTTAAAACTGTGATTTTCAATATATATCGATTTATGCAGTTTTAAATGAGAAAGAAGGTTATTTTTATAGAAAGGGTATTCTATATTAGACAAGTTCTTCAGCAGGCAACCTTTCAAATTTCACTCAACCTCTTCAGGTTTACTTAGTTATAGACTTTCGTTATTTGTATGACCGCGTCTAGTCTTCAGCTTTAGACTGACAGTCAACAAGACGGACATGACACACGCCAATATACTCTTATTTACAATGAACACAGGGAAGTAAATCAACTTTAATAATTGACCAAATGGAAATTTTTCTTGCCGAGTTTGGTTTAAATACTAATTGCCGCCTTGCTGGATTTGTAAATGTCAAGATGTTTAACGCCTAGCGTGTGGCTTGTCGTACATCGCCCCGTCCAGCTGCCACGTAATTAGACCCGGTCATGACTAATTATGATTGGCAAAAACGCAACCAAAAATTGTGCATGATATATCCACCCAGCCTCATTCTCATATTAACACCTGATAGTACATAAGAGCAAAGCCTAGCGTGAAAGAGCCATGAAATTATGTTTCACCACTCTGATTAGACATACATCATAGTATATATTATCAAAGAATAGTTATTAAACAAAGAGTACAAAGAGAGAGGAGAGTGCTCTAGTCGACCGACACCGACCGCCCAACTAACAGATACCCTAAAAGCATTTCCAAGCTGCCATTTAATGTATTCTCACTTAATATAGATATACAAAAAAAACACACACACACGCAGGCACGCATGCTGTTTGGTGCGACTGTACTTCTTCTTCCCGGAGACCCACACTCCGGTAACTACGGTGTTTATTGTCTGAACTTTCGAAAATTTTCAGGGAATAAGCTTGGCATCTTTTTTTTTTTGGGTGTTATTTTTATTATTTTGATCAGCTTATTGAGATCAAACTTGGCATCGAAATATGTACAAATACCAAATTCAAAAACTTATCCGCCAAAATTGCGGATTTTGTAAACTTAGGCGGGAACGTGGCGAGGTATCTAAAAAGTGCATTGTTCTGGATCCTAGTACATTTTAAGATATCATACATCCAAATTTCGCTATCTGTAGCTTTTATAACCACGGAGATATTTTCGGGCGCTAAAATTTAATAAATTTCATGTTCAGACGGACAGAGAAAGGGAGAAGGCTGCATCGACTTAGATCAAGAATATATACATATACTTTTTAGATGGAAAAAACCTTCTTCTGTTTCCTACATACATTGTCACAAAACCAGAATACCCGTTTGTAAGGGTATCAAATACCCCTGACAATAATATAAATGCTGAGCTTGAATTTTTAACTACTATAAAGAGAGAGAGCGAGAGCGCGATGACAGCGAAAACAGTTGTAAAGCCTATAGATATCAGCTGAGATTGATAGATTCTGATCTTATTTTTCTAATTTCTTCGGTCATGTAATTCGCTTAGCTGAGTGTCTTTTGTTGCTTTCATTGTTTTGGCAAAACCGTTGCATATTTTTAAAAGATTAGCAGAGAGTCGAGCGCTTGAGCTCTGATAAACGAGCAGAGAAATCGTGACAAATTGCAAATTATTATGCATTTCTCACATCTGGGCCGCCCAACCCTTCAGTTAGTTGATGCAGTTCGTAGCGCAACGTTCGTGTCTCGGTTCCGTTTCAGTATTAAACGCCTAAACAATTTCACGCTAAAATGGTGCAAAAATCATGGAATCTGCCCAATGTGGGGAGCTTGGATCCGGGCCCGGCTGGTGCACAGTGTCGCCTATTGGGCTCGGTGCGTCTCACCTACACTTTGTGCGCCTTTCTCACCAATGTCCTGCATATGGGCATGCGCAATATGCTTGGCCTGATCATATTACGCATGGTGAAGGCGCATCCAGAGGATGCACTGCTTCAAGCAGCTTCCCATAGGTTGGACAATATTACTGCCACGCCCAGCTGTGGCAGCGGCGTGTTGCTGCAACCCAGTTACGATGTCGTGCAGGCAAGTTTGTCTGGCATTTAATTGTCCTAACTCTGACACTTGTTCGATTTGCAGTCGGGCGATCTGCCCTGGAGCCGCAGCCAGGCGCTAACATTTCCCGGCGTATTTTACTATGGCTACGTTATTTCCCTGCCACTGGCTGGACACTTGACCGATCGTTTTGGTGGCAAAATGCTGTTTATTAACTCGCTGACGCTGCAAGCCTTAGCATACATTGCCCTGCCCTCGATGGCCCATTATAGCTATGCCGCTGCTGTCATTACTTTGGTACTTTCTGGCATTTTTGCGGTGAGCCTCTATTTACTATATAAAACTGTGCATTCTGATTGATCGACTGACTGTTAGAGCTAGGAAACATTAGAGAATTTCACGTGCATCTGTTGAAAATTGGTGAAAGACCATATAACAAACAATTTTGTACTTTTCACAAAATTACCCTTTCCTGGATAAAAAAAATTTGGGCGAATAGTTAGATAAGCGAAGTTTCAGATCCAAACTCGTATCCAAGGTGAAAATGCAATTAAAATGTTTCACATTTTTTATGGAAGTTTAAAATATGGGCGAAGTTTTAAATTTCATCCATTATTTTTCAAGATCTACTATAAATATCACCCAACACCGTGGAAAATTGGCGGAAAACGCTTTTTAAAACTTTTGTATCATCCGATCAACGTTGAACTCATAATAATGCGATTATCAAAGATTTATAAGATATGTTTTAAACTGTTCGGAAAATGGGCCAAGGTGAAGTGTAAAGTCTTCATTTGAAGTTTCTTTCTTCTAGTTGCTAAGCTTTTGTCATGTACTGGGCACACGCATATCAAAGCTTCGGAAGTTTAAAGCTCTTGAGCGCAACATAAGCATACTTGCTTAAACGCCCACTAATACATATGCATTGCTTTACATCAAACACCGTAGGGTTGTGGCACGCCGGCCTTGTATCAGCTGTTTGTTACCTGGGCACATCCCACGGAGCGCACATCGATGCTCTCCTTCGCCTATAGCGGCCTGATTGTGGGCTCAATTGGCATTTATCCGCTGGCAAGTTACCTCAGCGATTTTGGCTGGGCAGTACCATTCTATGTGCTTGGCAGTGTCTCCATGCTGTATGGCCTAAGTTGTAATTTGCTTATTTATAATAGCTTGGAACAGCATCCACGGCTGACAGCTGAAGAGCGTGAGTATTTGCAGCAGTTTGCGCAAAAGCCACAGGTGAGTAGTTGCTTATTGACTGATTGAACGATTGACATTACTACATTTTCTGATTTCTTGCAGCATTTGTGCATACCCTGGCGTTCCATGTTGACCTCTTTGCCCGTCTATGCTTTTGTCCTTACCCATGTCTTCCACAATTACACCTTTCTGGTGCTATCGCTAGTAATGCCACGTTTCATGCGTGAGGCCATGCAGTTTAATCTGAAAGAGGTGAGTACTAAGAATCGAAAGCTTAAAAGCTTCACAATTCTCCTCACATATCTGCAAATTGTCAACAAGGGTATTAAATCTTCGGCGTGCAGAAGATATTAGGTTTGTGTTGTTATAACTTAAATTGTGAACTAAGATTTTAAAAGCTTAATCAAATTATTAAAGACCTAAAACGTCTCTTATATTTAGTTTATTATTATTTAACTTATTTTCACACAAATTAAACTTTAGGTTCACTATAAGCATTAAACCTTTTGAAACTTATCTTTCTCACAGATTGGGCTACTGTCTTCGGCACCTTTTATCGGCTCCCTGCTTTCGAAAGTAATATGCGTTTTTAGTTGTTCTTATTTAGAGAGACGATTATTTGCCAATCTTAGCTGCCTGCGTCGAGTTTTATACACCGTCTGTAAGCATATAACAAGAAGAATTCAATTGAACCTTCGGTCAAATTATTAATTATACCCTGAACCCACTTAAAATGAGTAAAAAGGGTATAATGTACTTGTGCAGATGTATGTAACAGGCAGAAGGAAGCATCTCTGACCCAATAAAGTATATATATATTCTTATCAGCATTAATAGCCAAGTCGATCTAGTCATGTCCGTCTGTCTGTCCGTCCGTCCGACCGTCTATCCGTCTGTCCGTATGAATGAACACAAGGATCTCAGAACATATAAGAGCTAAGAGCTGAAATTTGGAATGTAGATGCTCCTACCGCATGCTCAGAACGAGTTTGTTTCCTATAATCGATAACTTGCCCCGTTTCTAAGTATTCAATAAAAATCGATATCGAAATTCTGGCTTTTAAGCAAATCTCTTAAATTACATAAGCTAAAGACACCAAACGCTACAAAAGCTACTTGTAGCTTCTTTAATAGTAAATATTATTTAAATATCTTTCAGTTTATAGCTATTGCCACATAGCTATAAATAAAATAAATAAACCAATTGGAACTGCCCACCCCTTTAAGCAGCAACTGTAATGCAATTGTGTTGTTGAGAATATACGGATATTCTATAGCATAATAAGATCTACAGTTGCAAATGGCATCAAGATCGATTAAGAAACAAAAAAGTTATTAAAGAAAAGGTATTTTGGCTGGCCTCGTATTTGCGGCAGCTAGCGCAAGTTGCAAGAATTTCTGTATACATGTACACACACACATTCATCCGAGTCTTTATTGAATTCTATCAAAAACATTGCAATTGCGATAGTATTGTATTCTGAGCTGTGTGTATGTGTTTCTATTTTAATTCGTTTTTTCTCGCCACGAGTCAATTGTGGCTTGTTACGGGTTCGAGTCTTATTGAAGGAACTTTGTTTTTAATTTATTTTTATTACCATTAAAGCAAACGGGCTTGTAGCGCGAGCTGCATTTGGCATTGGTAGAAGAGGGTTCAGGGTATACCCTAGTCGAGAACTCCCGACTAGAGCCTCTAACTTGTTTTATTTTATTTTTTCACAATAGGCTCCAGTGTAACCATAATTTTAATTGGTATCATCATAATCGCGAGCTGTGAGCAAAAGACACTCGTTTTTCTTATCTTTGTGCTGTTGGGATCTACCACGGATATGGGCTTTAGTGGCGGCTACTGGCCTACTCTATTGTATTTTGCGCCTTCATTTGCGGGTCTGATTTCAGGTCTGGCCAATTGCCTTGGCCACATGTCCGGATTTCTGGCTCCCCATGTCATAGCCAAGTTTGTGCATACCGTAAGTCCCTACCACAGAGGTTTCTGATCCCGAAGTGATATTTTATAATTATTTTTTAGGGCATCAAGTCCGAGTGGAATTGTGTCTTACTAACGCTAATCCTTTTTAATGCACTGGCTATAATTGTGTTTGGGCTTTGCAGTAGCACAGCATTACAGCCATGGGATCCTCGTAGCCAGACGTCAACATCTCCAACAAATGCCAACAATTCTACTAGAGAAACGCCAAATTTGGAAAGTCCCCAGACATAATCAATAATTTTTTGTACATATTTATTTAATCCGTCCAATGTATTCTGTTTATATATTATGTTAGCGTTTATTTGCAAATCAATTCATTTATTGTTTTTAACTTTCTCTTTGTCACATTTTATTTTTGTCAGTAAAAACTATCCATAAAATAGAATAAAAAGCGATGTCAGTATAAAAAACAACAATAACCATGGATCCATAATTGTAGACTACTTTGTTATTTTGTTTAATAAAAAATTAAAAAAGATCTGATAAAAATTGTGAAAGTCGGTAAAGTTTTCTGATTGTATCAGCAATATATCATGTGGAATAACCTCCATTTCTGCATTTGATATAAACATTTACTCGCTAGACGTCATATGTATGTATGTATCTATCAACACATTATATTAGAGGTATTAAGAGTCTTATATTGATTGCAGTTATTATTTTTTGTTATTTACCCCTTCTAAGTGTTTAGCCTTGCTTAACAAATAATCCAAGGAATATTTTACAACATAATGTATAAAGATACTACACTTTCACCTGTTTTTCGCTTTCTCAGCTATTATACTATTTCATTTTTATAAGCGAAATTGTTTGAATTGCGCGCTTTGTATTTCGTGTCAAAAATTAATCGATTAACCATGCAACTTTTGACAGATTCCCATAAGCTCACGACATATCGATTCTATAAAGTATTGCTAAAATAACTATCGATGTACTCGTCTAAATCCAAACAGCTGTACAAAATTAATCGTCTGTCAGTTTTTGTTTTATAAATCATTTTCGATTCGTTTGCTTGACGTTCATGGACGTGTTTCCGCACACAGCATTTGAATTGGTTTCGCAATAGAAAAATTTGCGTGTTTTCTATCTGGATGCAACAATAAATTGTCAGTGTCTCCCTTTATACTTTTGCAATACAAAATTCTCAGTGGAAGATCAACAAGCAGAACATAGACTTCAATTTGGCAGCTCTTCAAGTAAAATTGCAAAGTGAGTACAAAATGAATCAACTCTTGCGCCCAAAAAACAACAACCATCAGTTGCTTTAACTATTTAGTAAATTTTTATAAATTCACTGTTTTGCGTGCATCGAAAGGCGGAAGCATAAGGCAGGTGGTGCAGCTAAACGTTTCCTGATTTGTAATTGCGGGCTTTTTAGCATTTCCTCAAACGAATGCTTCTTGACAAATCAATAAACGCTAAAATGTCGACACCGTTGAGCGATGACGTCTGCCCGGTTAGGCTGCCATTTAGATTTAGTCCCTGGGTAGAGTATTTTATGCTACGTGTTATTGTTTATAACCAGATTTTTGTTGGCGACGTAATTACAAACAAAAAGAAAAATAAGCACGAATATTAATTCTTTTGTCGAATGTTTTAAGCTTTTCGAAACACTTGTTACCTTGAGTGCACCGTGTTGTTTTAACTGCTTGCGCCGAGTTGAGGGAGGTTCATTCATTCGTGTGTATGAGTGTGCGTGTATACATATGTATTATGTATATAAAAAGTGATCGTTTAAAATTATATACCCACAAACCATATGTACGTGTCTGTTGAGTTCATGAAGCAAATACATTTTAATTTTTTCGCAATATGGCAACTGTAGCAAGAGCAACACTTGTATACATGTAAGTGTGCATGTTGTTTTGTGTTTGTGCTTATGTGCGGGGCCGCACGTTCACACATACATTGTCTCTCGCACTCTCACACACAGCGAGCTATTTGTTTGGCGCTATAACAAAAAAAGCTAACTACACCCATGAACCGAGCAACGCGATGTCCGAGCCGATCCGTATAAATGTACATATATACATATGTATTTGTTGTCTTATTGCGTTTTGCATAAATTCAAGACGACGTCATAGTCAAATTTATTTTTAGTTTTATTTTGTTTGTTAGTTGTTTGTGTTCACGTCCCAAACAGGTGATAACGGCGTACCATTAAATATATTATGCTGATATGCACACACATACAACTCAATAATTCTTTGATACCGCTTATCAAAACTATGTGTGTATATGTGTTATACATGTGTATATATATACCACTTGTTTATAAACAATTGCTTTGGTGTCTTGTTCTCCTCGGTTCTATGTCTGTGCGTACGTGTGTTTGCTTCTCTTCTCTTTTGCTTAGTAATTCTGTTTTGTTTTTTTTTTAAAGATTTTATGCGTCGCGTTGGCCCCACAGCGCAAAAAATTGACTTCACTCACGAAAAAATTGCGCAAAAAGAAAAGAGAAAATGTTCGTTTACTTGTTGCGTTTTTATATAAACAAACGTATGTGCAGTTAGGTATATGCATTTGTATTTAAATTAGCTTAAGTAGTGCGGTTTTTTCTTTTGTTTATCTAAATTGAACGATTGTTAAATGTGTCAAACCGGTTTCGAGAAAAACGACGCAACCGACAGCTTCTTACCGGTACAAAACAAGCGTACATACATACGTTCATCACACATCCAGACACAGTACATTATCTTATATAAATGTATATAGACAGTTGCAGTGTAACAAATAATAATTGTACCACTATTTACTTTTTAATTTCTCACAAAGTTCCTTAAAAATATTCATTAATATATTTTTTAAATACTAAAAACGTTTTCAAAGTTTACTTAATCTTACAAATGCAATTAAACGCTTTTGCAAAGATTGCTTGTGAGGGTTGAGCTTTTATTTTTCCCGCAGCTGTAAACATATATATATATTTATATATGTAAGTGCGTAAAGAGACTAAAGAAGTTGAGCAAATGTAAATAACAAGCAGTGGATGTATATGTATGTATGTGCAAGTACTTCTGACCGAGTTGGCTACATTGCAATATTGATTCGCCTTTAAATATATACTTGTGATTATATACAAAAAACAAAAATATTCGATGATAATGATTTTTTCCCGTCGCTTAAAATGAACGAAAAACGGTTCTTTGAAAATGCCTTTCAATTCGATTTTCATAAACTTTGCTGTCAATTTAGCAATGAAAAAGTGTAGTTTCCTCAGTACAATATAGTTGCTTTTTTGTGAATCCCTCTCTCTATATCGTTGAAATTCCCTACCTCAATAATTACTATACTCACATTTTTCATGAATGAAAAAGTTATACTTTTACTGTACGTACATTTATAATACGTTTAGGATACCTCGTAGTCGAGCACTTGGTTCGCATTTTTACTGGCTTTCAAGAGTAATAATTAATGATTCTCCTTGCAGCACTACCATGTTGTTAAAAGTACCATCTGTTGATTGGACGGATCAAATAGTTTACGTGGTGGACGACGACGAATCACTGTCTGACTTTGACGATGAGCCAGATTTCTCAGAATATATGTGGATGGAGAACGAGGAGGAATTCGACAAGAACGTAAGTCTCAGAAAACTTAACCAATACACTAAAGTTTCAGTTGTTTGGTTAATTCATATGGCATCTGCAGGAATTGCAACGTCTGGAGGAGGAAGAAATTATGCAAGAGTGCTTTGAGGCCATGATCGAGGATGAGCTTGAAGAGCAAATCAATGAATGGGAAAAGGCAAAGTATGAAAAAAAAGAAGAAAAAATAATTACAATATATAATTGAAAATAACGCTACTTTCTCCCTTTGCAGAACGGAAGAACAAAATACAGCCTTATCTGCGCTACCAAAGAGTCAATGTAATGTTGAGAAGTCCGTACTAAATCCTATGGCTGACGAATTTGTACCACTCTGCCATCAAATGGATTTTATAGCCTCGTAAGCCCGGCCCCAATAGTCTGAACTATATAACCTCACACAGCAGCGCTTTCAAATAAGTGTCTGATAAGTGACATACCGAGGATTTTCCAACATCCCATGCAATAGCTCGATAAACGTTTATATATGATATTCACCTCCCATGTCTTACCAAAAACAAACAAACAAAAAAAAAACAAGCCATTTTTCAAACAGGCAACATGTCGAAAAGTTTAAAAAAAATATATTATACAAAATTGAAGAAATCTACGCGCACATACACACACACGTTATGATATGTACATTAACCAACTCAACCGAAATGCAAACGAATACCATAAACAAAAAAAAACTTAAATTAATACAACCCAAAAAAAAAAAAAAAAAAAGAAAAAGAAAAAAAAAATACAATATATATACATAAAAAAGTAAAAATGGAGTAAAGCCCGTTAACTTAGAATACTACGAGCATCAAATTTCGCGTTTAACAAGAAACTGGTTGCTATCTCGAGCCAATTATAGACGTGTCGTGCTTAAGCTAGTGAAACTTTCGTATAAACATACAAACAAATGACTTTTTACACAAAACTAACTGTGAATTGCAACTTCTATTTAGAAACCTAAAATTATTATATATATAAATTTCCAGCAAAAGCAAATGTAACAACTACAAGACTCAATTGTGTTTGAATACCAACCGAATATTTAGCCGTCACTTTGATTAATTAAAATTCTTTTTAAAGACTTTAATTGTAATTAATTTAATGCAAAAGCCCACGACCTAAACTCGCTTTAAGTTTATTGTTTATTGGCCTTTATTTTTTCATTTAATAATTGTTAACTCGTTATACGTTCTGTCTATGTTACAAAAATAGCGACTTTACCTCCCTTTAACTCGCATACTAGTAATTTGCAGTTGTAAATAAGTAACAAAACTTAAAAAAAATACTAAGATAATTGATGTACGTACTAATGTTTAATGACATATATGTATACACGTATATGCATGTGTATATGTATACCTAGTATTAATCTTATGCGCTGCAATACATATTTTTTTCGTAAAAGTTTAAGCCTAAATTAATTTTTGTCAATTTGCACTAAACGCAAATGCATAAAAAGTACACATTTAATTAAAATTCTACTTTTACTTCTGTTTTCGGATGTAGAAATAAATAGTTTCGGTTAGTTATAGATAGTAAGGACAGCATTAAAAAGATCTTATTTACGTTATGTGTGATATAAAGATAAAAAACCAATCAAAAAAAATATAAAAAAACTATTTTTAAAATCCCAATAAAAAGAAGTATTATACCATAAACATGTTTAATTTTATTTAGAAAAGTCTATAATTTGAAAATGAGCTTTCTAAGCGCTTTAACAAGGGGTTTGCTTAGTTTTTTCTGTTTATTTAAAGACGCATTTATGTGCAATGATGAACATATGTAAACTTATGTATTCATGTTCTTTAAAAATGTATAGAACATCTTAACTTATAAGGAATAGAAAAATAACATAATGATATACTTTCTTTCCCTTTATACTAACAGGGTTTTGGCTGTATATCTTTGGCACGTCGAATATTGAATACCCTTGTAGACATTAACCTTACGGTTTTGCAGATATGTTGGAATAGTGCGGAGAGTATGGTAAAAAATATTTTTCCTATATAATATAGGCTAGTTTGAATGGAAACAGACAGACGTACAAACACTATAACGTACTATATTACCGTTGATGCTGATCTATAATATTTATACTTTATGGGGTCGGATATGTCTCCTATGTGTTACAAATTTCATGATAAAGTTATAATAACTTACACAATGGTATAAAAAACCCATACGAAAAAACCGCTATTTTCAACACTCAACTCAATTGTACAAAATATGGCAACGCCCAAACAGGCCGTGCCGATAATTATCGAAAATCAGTCGATAAGAAATTGCTGATAGCAAACATGGCGTCGTCGCCAATTTCTGGTTGATTTTGTTGTTAAAGCGAACGCAGAAAATTTTGCAATAAATTGTGTGAAATGTGAAATATTTTGAGTGCAATCAATCAGCGCGCATTGTAGCAACAAGCAGCAGAGCAAGGCAGGCTAAAGATATGGCTGCGGCTGCTGCAGCAGTGCCAGCTGCAAACACAACTGCGACAACACCTGCAAATGCACCTGCAATCGCGTCAAGCGCTAGCGCGGCGCAATTTCGTGAAATACATAAGAATACGTGGTTGAAACGACTGACGGCCGATGGCAAAAAGTTAACCGTAGGTCCCAAGGTAAATAGTTAAACATTTTATCTTGCAGGTAGATAACCAATTGACTTGCAGAAATCAGAGTGCAGCTGGGTGGTATTTTGCGTACACGATGACACCGAAGCACTGCTGGAGGGCTATGCAGAGCCACGGCAGGCGGCAGCCCATATGCCTGAATGGGCCGTATCGCTGCGGGACACGCTGCACATATCACACGCCCTCATACCCAATTCCCATGAGTTTGAATTTGTTGTAACGCTTAGCAATGAGGTGTTACGCTTTCATGCCGTTTCATGGTAAGTTACGCTCAACGCTCAACTGCAATTGCGTTAACGATATTTTATTGGCCTACCGCAGGGAGATTATGCAAGAATGGGTGGAAACGTTGCGAACCAAGCTGCGCGAAATGAAAATTCTATCGCCGCGTGAAAACCTATACACAAAGTTACCTGAAGTGCGCGCTCCATTGCTGCCCACACGCGATCCAACATCACCGTTGCCTGCACCACCACCAGTACCGGCGGCCATAGTGCCAGGCGTGGAGCGCATTCCGGCTCATCAGCATCAATCGCCAGCCGCCAATGAGCAGATATCCCGAGCCGCGCCCACAGTGGTTCCGGCACCAGTCATAGAAGCTGTCGCAACAACAACAGCAGTACCGCCGCCACCGCCGCCCCCAACAACGGCCATGTCTAATACCTTAACACAACATTTGCTCAATATGCTCTCGGATCCGATAAGCACGTACAGCGAACAAATTAACGAAACAGCGACGCCAGCTGACGCCGAGGAACAGGAGGACGCTCAACAGCCCCATGCAATTGCAACTGAACTGCCAAACGAAACTGCAGCTGATTTAAATCTGTCCGATGATGAGTTTCTAACGCCCATACTACGCAATGGTGTACGCGTGGATGTTGCTGCTGCATCTGCGCAGCGCATATCAGCGGGTAAGTGCTCGTGCTCAATCATAGCTCAGAATCAACAATCTAACAATATTTTCAAAAAACTTTTTGTTACAGATCAAATCTTAAATTTTGACCAAATGCTTCAATGCGAACGTTTAATACCCAGGTAAATGTGGAAAACCCATTACAACCCCTCAGCTAGCTCATCGTGGCGTTCTTGCAAGAACTTGAGCACTGCCCGCACTGCATGCTCGTCGCCTTTGAAGCTGTCCAGAAAGAGTTTTCGCAGCATCATCAGATAGCGCATGGCCGCTAAAGACAGCTCTTCCACCCGCGTTGCCTCCAGCATTTTAAGCACCTTTTTGTAGCGTTTGCTCACCTTGGCACGCATTTCATCGTATGCCCTGCCGACCTGATATTGTATTGATAAGCGCGTATAATAGTCCATGTGGGCGTGCAGTATTCGTTCCAACTGCTTATCCAGCTGCTCGAAATGTACCCGATCATGTTCATCTTCACACAGAACAGAGAAAAGCGTCACAAAATAATGTATCGGCTCCGCGAAAATTGGTTCGACAAACAGTTTCAGGGCCGTTACAGCTGAACAGGCAAAAATATGCTTCATATAACCAATCTCCTTACCATACATATTATTATGATTACGCAGCGCCTCGGCTTTGGCATAAAAGTTCTGGCGACATTCCAGCAAACTCTCTTTCTCCAACTGCAACACCTGCAGCTCATCAGACATTGCTGCATTTTGCTCCGCCAACAGCATATTGGCATTCTCCAGACGTTGCAGCACGTTCTCTCTGCAGCTAATGTTTGAGGAATGTATACTGATAGGCGAACTATACTCCATGCTGCAGAAACTATCGCAGTCATCATCAACACTACCCCTTGTATGCTGCAATGCAATGCTCATCTGATGCAGCGTCCTCAGATCCCGGTGGCAGCTGCGCGCATCGGTGAATGGATAGCTCAGTGTGTTCTGATCGTTGAGCTGCTTGTGCAACAACAGCAGCATACAGTTGCGAGCAAACTTCTCCTCGGGCGTGGCATGCTGAAAGATCTTGAACCAACGTGCGCATGTGGACATAATAACATTATTGCGGGGCAACTTTTCCACTATTTGCGTCACGCTGCCCACCTGCTTGACGAATAGCTCGTCCAGCTTTTCATCTGTTAAAGCAAATTGTTCAGTCATTTTATAAAATATATTATAGGTATAGTTTCGGACTGACTTTCGGCAACTGTAACGTAAGCCTGACTAAATCTTTTTAGTACATATTTGTTGAACCCAGCATTCTGTAAGCTTAATTTTCGAAAGATGTATTCTTATATTTGCTGCTAACTCGCAGCAAGGGGTGTATGGATTAAGGTTTCATTATTCATATTAATATATCATTTTATATGAGGGAAATTCCATTAATATCGCACTATTATACCATATAAGTTTATGGGATAAGTCGAAGAAGAAATGAGTTTTTATATAGAAAAATGTACGATTTCTCAAGATACATATGCTAAAATCAGCAATTACGAGCTTTACAATTCTCCTATGAGATCTTCAAAATCGTAAGCTACAAGGGTAATAAATCGTCCTGCTGAAGATAACCGTTTTCTTAATTTAGTATCTATAAGTATCCAATATCCAACCCCACGCTGGGGACTTGAATCCGAGTCCTCCTTAATGATTGAACTAGTCAAATAACTTTTTTAGCAAAAAAAATTTAGATAGCTTATTTGTTCTTTTAATTTAAGGCTTATAAATTATACATTTATCTTAAAAATGTTTTTTTTCTTTCCTTCTTAGACCTCAAACATCACGTTCAATGTCAGCAGGCGCCGCTGACAAGTCCAAGAGGCCGCAACGCAAATCCCCGCAGCCCAAACTACAAGCGGCAGCGACTAACTCATCCGCAGTCGAGGAGAATGGGGATAACAATATAACGATTATACAAGTGTCCAACACAACAAATACTACTACTACGACCGAGGCGCAACCGCCCGTATTGCCGCCCAAAAACAAGATAATTGCGGATATATTTCGTTTTCCTGAGATCAATGTAAAAGCCAAAACGAAAACACAGCAGCAGCTGCAGCAACAACAAAAACCACAAAACGATTATAAAAGCAACGTACAAATTATTCCGTCCAATTCAAATACGATACAGGTGCTGAGCCAGCCGAGCAGCAGCAGCTGCAGCAATCCCTACACCATACCATTAAACCAGAATGCTTCCAATACGCCAACTCCAAATGCTTCCACGGCAGCAAATGCCAATGTCAATACCACAATGGTTCAAGTGCTGGCCGATGGCGAGACAATTGCACCGGCACCAAAGCCCACGGCTACCACTGTGGCGGTCTACGGCACCTGCTATCCGACAGCCAGCGAACCGCTAACGCCTAAGATGTCCAAGAAGATCATACTCAGCGCCAACAGCTCGGGTGTTACGCACATACGCATTAACAATGAGCAGGCGGTGGACTCAAATGTTATTAGCGGCAATGTGCACTACGAGAAGGTTTTCCTATCGTCGAGTATTCCCATAAGCAGCTGCAGCAGTAGCCCCAGCATAGCCGTGCGGGAGCAGCGCCCCACGAGTAGCCAAGTAGCCCAGGCCACAGTCCAAACCCCAAGCAATGCTGTTGTCAGCGCGGAAAACAGTCCCGCGCTGCCACGTCGTGGCCTTGCAATTGCCTCGCCCACGCCGAACGGTGAGCGTGCTAGGCCACAACTAACGCGCGGCCTGACTGAGCTGGTCATTAGCTCACGACCCAGTCGACGTGATTTCCACTACCTAAAGCTACTCAATACGCCGCTCAAAACGAAAACAACTGCAAAGGCATCCAGCACCAATGCAAACAATAATATTGAGCAGGTTGCTGCTCACTGTACGTCCAGCGCCAGCAATGCGACAAGGGATCAAACTAGCCATGTTGCCGCCAGCACCAACACGGACAGCATCGAGCAGCGCAGGCGCAGCTCCTCCACATCTGATGCGCAGGCGCCGCTACAACGTGGCGCCTCAGTCGCCGCACCCACGCAGTCAAGCAGTCAGCGTGGCGCCAACAACAATGAGTTTGTGCCTGGACGCAGTGCAGCAGGAACGGCTGCTATTCGCATGCAATCTCTGCCACAGGCAACGGCACAGTCGAACAGCAGCAATAAGCGATTGACGCTGCGCGAACAGCAAGTCATGCAGCTGCGCCGTGAGATCATGCATCCGGGTGGTGTGCGTCTGAATTTGCGACGCAAGGACTGCGTTGGCTCCATTGCCTGGGTGGATGCCTTCGGGGGCGTCTGGTAAGTAGCTCACATGGCCCCAATAAGAAAGTAAACTATTAATTTGTTTTCGAATCATTTTCAGGATTGCCGGCTGGAAGCAAAAGGAACATCCGGTGCTCTACAATGCCCTGCACATTGGCGATCAGCTGCTCTCCATTGCGGGCGTTAGCATTAGCAGCGCCGCCGAGGCCAACAAAATTATACGCAATACCAACACGTTATTTGTGAGTATTAATAGTGCGAATGTGCACCAGCTAGCAGTTGATTAACTGCAAACACGCCCAACATTAAAATACTTGAATTAACTGTAGCAATTACTTATAGCCTGTTACGTAGTAGTGGACGTGCATTATTGTAAATTTATGATATCTATATATCGTTTAATGGACGTGCGTACTTACCCACATATTAGAGTTTCAGCCAATTGTGGTGCATTTCCTAAATCTAAAAGCTTAAACGGCGCTTTAAATCGGTTAATCATATCCATAAATCTTAATTTTAAAAATTCTTAGCAAGATTATATTAGGCCCTGTCCTTATATCTCAAGAGATAGTATTTTTCTCAAAAACGGCGAGAGTAATTATTCGGTTCAAACCTTATTTTTGTAGGTCGAAGTACTGTTGCGTCGCATACCCTTTGGTCGTGCCTATGCCATACGCCGAGATCGCGACGGACAGTGCTTAGGACTAATACGTGATGGCAATACCTCAACTATAGTGGATGTGGTGCCCAACAGCTTGGCGGCAAGGCATGGATTACCGCCCAAGGTGACTAGCATACAAGTGTTCAATAATTTCTAACGATAATACTATTAATTAATTTTTCACAGGCTCAGTCATGCGATGGCAGCACGCTGACTTTTTGGATACTTACGGAAATTAACGGTCGACCGTTAAATCTGTTCTTCAAGGATTTAGAAATACGCGATCGCCTGAATTCGGTGGGCAGGGATATATCGATATTGGTGCAACCGTCGGATTTGATAACCAAATTGAAGAAGCAACTGAAATCGTTGCGCGGCTACAAGGATTATCTAGTACAGTAAAATGTCGGCTACAGCCTCACTTCAAAAGTGGTCGGTTTTAAATAAGTACATATATATATATATATATATATAGGGAGATATATAGCTGTGTAGAAACTCGAAACTGTTATACTATGTTATACGTGTATATTTTTGTATAACACTGGGCCAGATAACCATTCCATTTTCCACATAAAAATGCATGTTTACTTAAGCTAACGAAATGCTATATAGTCATCTTTTATATGTAGAGTTACTTTGTACTAAAATATATATACAAGCGAGCATGATCGGAAATGCATATACATATATTTTTGCAAATTTTATATAAGTAGTTTATATAGAAAACTATATAAAGCGGTCACATTGAGAATATACACGTCAAATTTGTTTGAATATTATAGAAACGAAATTATGAAAATTTACAAAACAAAAAATGTAAACAATCACAAGTATTTATGCTAATTCGAATATTTTTCAAACATTTTATATTCGTAAATTGAATTGAATATACACTTACCATATACACACGCGTATTATACAAAACTGTGCAACTTAGTATCCTTATGCAATATTAGAGTGCCTCTGATTTTGTTTGATATTTTTTAATATGTGTTTTTTAATCGATTTGTTTTTGATGGCAAAAATAAAAACATCTATGTAACTTTAAGATGTGATAAACTGAGTACTCAAATTTAGGCAATTTTTAAAAAGATATATTTGTAAATGCTTTTTAATTTGTTTTATACATATATACCCATATAATTTTTGTGTTAATATTTTGTCAGTATACAATTATTACATTATTACAACATACAAGTATAATATATTATTATGTAACTTTATTGCAAAGAGTTCATTAAAGCAATTCCATATACATAAAATTACTCGCAGACTGTATTGCGTTTGGCTTCATTTACATTCTGCTTCCAGATGCGAAAATTATATACGTTGCTATCCAATGTGGAGTAAATGAAGATTGGCATCGAATTGGTCATGACCCAAATATTGCCATCCTCATCGATCTACAAGAAATAAAATTTGTTAGTAATAATAGATATGTAAATTAAGGTAACGATTCTGACCGTTAAATCGCTGGGATAGATCATAGTTTGTCCATTTGATGCCACGGTACCATGGTTTGCCGCCGAGAACGGCTGATTTGTGTTCCAACAGCCCACTCCACTCGTTTGTATTTCAGCATAGAAAATAACACCGGTCTTCGGATCGTAATCATGCATTGTGGATTGCTTATTTTGGCCACGGCTGCCCAGCAAACGGAAATCGTTGCCATGCTCGGAACGCGCCGCATTTGACTCCAGCTGTAGCACACGATTTGAGACGACAAACTCATTGTTGCTGGCCATCGCATGGAAGTAGAAATCACGACTGCCATCTGGTTGCTGTGCACCCAATGTAGTGGAAAAGATACCATCATCCCATCGGAAAGACTGACCGCCTATATTCAAATCGCCGGCCACAGGATCAAAGTTGAAGTAGTTGTGCGCAAAGGACCATATGCGATCTGTCGCCAGGCTATAAACGTACAGTCGGCTATTGACCAGATCTGGGATATAGGCAAAAGCCTGATCACACTCCTCAGCCGTTTCGATATCGATGGTCAGGCTGGCCAGACCACGACCCGTCTCCACAATGCTTTCCGGTATGTCAAAGCGTTTGATTAGGCGATCAGTTTTAAGGTCCACTATCCAAATACTAGGCCGCCTGATTTGCTGCCGATTATCTGGTTAATGCGAAAAGCTCAATTAAATACGTTGATTAAATTTAAATTTGATCTCGTCTCACTTGGATACTCCAGCATGCCAGTGTCGATGAACCATAATCTCTGGCAAGCATCCACCGTGGTGCGATAAACGGAGACCAAATTCTGCGCACTCTTATTAAACTGATTCAATTCGAAGTTGGGATACGCGTAGAGCTTGGGACTGCTCTGTGTGCTATCACGTCGCATGTCTATAAAATTCAAGGTCGATGGAATGCCCACACGTCGTCTGGGCATGGTGACAAATAGGCGTCCTCGAAAATGTGTCGCGCCCATTGGTACATTATTGTAGGGTATGTATGGAGCGGTATCGCCATTATTGAAATCACTGCGCGGGCTAAACCCCTCGGGTATATCACGCGAGGTAAACACCTCACGTTTCGCTCGCACAGGTCTCTCCCGACCATAACGACCTGGGAACACGACTGGCCCTGGTGGGAAAAACACCTCAAAATTAACATCAATACTACATAAAGATATGTATATACAAAATGTTGAAAACACTTGCATTAAATGTGCTCATCAGTTTTTTAGATAGTTTCTAAATAAAATAGAATAGCCGTTTCTATAGAAACTCTGGCTGTGTATATTTGAACTTTCGAACTCACTGCTTATGCTGATAAAGACACATGTATTTTATGTTGATTTACCTGATGGAACCGGGCGTCGACCGGGCTGACCATCGCCGCGATTGTAGTAATCCATTTGTTTCCATTTGAAGACCTCTATCATGCCATCTCCCTGCACAAAGGTTGGCACGAGCCACAATTGAACGCAAAGCAGCAGCAACGCTCTTGACATCGTTTTTTTCATTCTGATCTCGCGTAATTTCAATCTATAAGCCGGAATTCGAGCTTTCCGTGCCAACGTCTAAGCGACAACTGAGTAAAGCGCTGGAAGCAGCAGTGTTTGGTGCTTTGAAATCAAACTGGGAGCATCGCAAACAATTGATAAGACATCATTTATTGAGAATTGTGCACACAAGCCGGAAACCTGTTTTCTCATTTGCTGCATAAAAATAAAAATATAGGCAACTTGATTCGACATTAAATCGTGCCAAAATACAGTTAGGTGTGCTGAAGTGCAGCGGGGTACTTAACTTATTTCAATATATATTTTAGTCATGTTTCCGGTTTTATTCGACAAACTTTGAACGTTGAGTTAGAATGTTAAGAAAAAACATTTAGTTTAGCTATTCTTAGGGTGCAGCAAATAAACTTATTTTGTTTCTTAAGGATTCATTAAAAAATATAAAGTAAGGTTAGGTTGAATATAACACATACATTTGTAATAAGATTTCAATTTATATACATATTTAATAGTTCAAAATGTCATATATTTCTTTAATTTGGTGATTAAGACATACATTTCATTGAAATAACCCAATGGTAGCCACCGGGGATTAACATAAGCACTCCCAGGCCCATAACAACCTTTATTGCATACCTTTAGGCAGCAAATAATTGTGCATTTTATAAATATGTGTATGTATCTATAACCCGTAAATCATGCAAAAGACCAATTATCCTCTATGTGTAAGTGATAACACAACATAATAATTAATAAATGTAGACGCTTAAAACCCCGACAAAAACATCTTTATCAACATAGAGATTGACAAAAATGGTCTATAACACACACTACACATTATGTATTCCATTGTATTACGTATTTGAACCTAACAGGATTCAAAATAGAATATTACATACATAACATGGAATGATATATTTATATGTATATTTATGTGCAATTTTTTTTGTAACGTATATTTCGCATTCAATGTCTCCACCTGCTTATACCAATACTGGTCTATCGATAATACACCAATTGTGTATGTATATCGTCGACCACTATTTGTCTTATCGACCGCAGTGCAACCCTGAGCCAATACAAACACGCTCACGTACATACACACACACACACACACACACTGTCAAGGCAGAAAATTGCAATTGCACCGAACGGACGGCGAGCGAAACAAAAACGAAAAATCCCAAACATTTCACTTGTTAAATAAATCTATATACTTAACTGCACAGCAGTCGAATTAGGCTAAAAGCGCTTCAAGGTAATCGTATCAAATTGTCGAACGCGAAGAAAGGCGCACAGCTCGTTGAAGGCGCGCGCGTTTGGGAAAAAACGCGTTGCGTTCTTTTCATTTTGCTGTATGTGAGAGACTTCTTCGACACAACACACACAAACACACACTCGCCAGCAACAGCAACGAAAACGACGGTCGGTTGGTCGGTCGGTCGAGACGAGGCGAGTGAAAGTGTCTCCACCACGGAAGTGCATCTGTGATTTGTATAATAATGCGTCGCACATACTCAAATTTTTGTTACGCGAAAAGCCATGGCTACGTTTTGGCCTAATTGACGTAGTGGCTCAATGTTAAAGAGTGTGACCAAAAATAAATACAAATAAAATATATAAAATATACAAATTTCTAAAATCAAATAAACATGGCTGAACAAGTGGAAAAGGCATTGACGTACATCAAGACAATGCCTGTCACCACAACGTTACAGGTGCCAGACGCAGCAGATGCAGCAGCAGCAACAACTTGCATAAATTGTTGCAGCAACGAGGACGACGCCAGTCCCAGTTGCAGTGGCAGCAGCAGCGGCAGCTCCAAGCCGAAGGGTGCGAAGGCCAAAATCCGTACCAGCAGCATCGATGCGAATGTAGTGGCTGCCGCCGAGGCTGTTGTCAACGGTGAACTGGATGCCGCCTCTTGCTATCATGTGAGCATGAAAATGTCCATTGATGCGGCCACCCCGCGCATTTGTGGCGACACCATGCCGCTGAAATGTGATGCATTGGCGGCAATGCGAGAGGCGCTCAGCGCCAACAAGCCATTGCCCCTCCAATCGAAGCAGGCAGGTACCAAAGCCAGCCAGCCCCCACCACCTTGTCAGCTGCTGGAGCGTCTCAATTTTCCCGAGGGCAACATTATAAATACGCTGCACACGATACTGGCGCTGCCGCCGTTCGATCCGTACGCGCCAGCCCCAAAATCGGATGTAGTATACAAGGAAGTTGTTACGCTAATGCAATGGAGCCTGCGCGAGGACAATGTCATTGAGATGGAGCTAAGCGATAAGTTGCTCCACGAATGCAAGCCCAAAAGCAACGATCCAAACGAGGAAAGGCGCTCGTATTTGGTATGCACAGCAGAGTCCCATTAAATTGTGTACACAAGTTAATTGATTTTTCGCACATGCAGATGGCTATTGAGAATATGCGTTTATTCTCAGAGGATCCAAAGATCAATCCATTGCGCAGTGCCGACGGACATCATCGTGCAATTACGGTGTGCTTCTATTGCCTTGAAACTGTCATGCTGAAGCCTAATCCATTGCAGCTTTATTTTCAGAATCTTGCCTTGATATTTGTTAAACATTGTAAGGAAGAGTTCTTTACATTTTGCTCCTGCAAGGAATGTCTCGAATATCGCGAAACAATTATGGCCATTATGATGGATCAATTTAAGGCTGCCCACATGGTCGTCATGCTGCTCGATGTGCTTATTAAGGCATACAGCCCCATGTTGAAGTTAGTTGGCAACATTCCATTCAATAAATAAATAACATACTCTCATATTGTATATTTCTATTTTAGAAATGATGCTGCCTATAACAAATTTGAGAAGCTATTGGAGTCCAATAAGCAAATCTATTGGATTACAAGCGGTTTTCTCTACGATAAAAATGCCGAATATCTTGATTTTATTGATGATACTGCGATCTCTGATAATATGATATTAGTGCTATTCAGCGCCATGTAAGTTGATCTAATTGTTTGTACTACCTTCTATATATATCATATTATCAAATATACATTTTTACTTTACTTGCAGACTGATGGCCAATAATCCGATGCTGCTGCTACAAATACTCGCCTATAATGTTGAGTGCATTGTTAAGGCATTTTCCGAGGGCATGATCGAAATTGCTCAAAATGTGCAGGAGAACGAGAAGATATCTGCCGAAAAGATGCTCACATGTAGGTTTCACACAGTTTAATGGAAATGATTGATCAAAATATTGTTACGGGCTTTTGCCTATTATACTAATTTTAAAACTGAGACCCCTAGGGTTATAAAATGTATGCCAAGGTCAACTTCCTTTCTCATACTCTTGTAAAGAGTATACAAATTTTTCGCAAAATGTGCAACGCTTTGAATGATTCATCTCCAATACCATAGGGTATACAAATTCTTTACCACCCTAGCGATGTAGTCATGTCCATTTAATTCTAGGCTATCGGGTAGTGCCAAATGTATTCCAATTTAGTTTTATCATAGATTCAAATTTTTGTGGTGAGAAGTTGGATATATGTTGGGATTTGCCAGATCAAACCACTATATTATATAGCTGTCATAAAAATTGTCAATAGAAAGCTGATTTTTTTGGATAAAATATTAATTTGTTGTTTGTTTTTTTTTTAGATATCCTAAGCACTCTAACAATTACAAATTAAATGACGATCCTTAAATTTTGACAAAAAACTTATAAACATTAGATTACTATATCAAATATCTGCCATAAGAACGATCGATTGAAAATTAAGTTATATAAACAATGACTATTTAAGATCAGATTACCAAATCATGCATTGCTATTTTATCTGAACAATCAGTACATACATATTATTTGTTGCTATTTCTTAAACATTTGGATTTCGATTAATTCTATATTATAACCAACTTAATTTATTTCCATTTAGATTTATTGGACGGCTACTCCGATTTGAACTGCATCTCACAGAAGATTTCACTTAGCCTGTTCGCTTTTGAGAACGATTTTCTGCGCAAGTTCAAGCTCTCCTGGGTGCTATTGTGTCAGCGACTCTTTCAGCAACATGTGTTCAATCCGCTGGGCGACACCATGCTCGCATGCATATTATCGCTGAAAGAGGGCGAGGGCTCATCTCAGACAACGGCGCTGATCAAACGATATATGCTGTTTGATGAGCATATGCACTCCATTGAGCGCCGCTGGACGGACATTTGGATGGAGCTAAACAAGTTCAACTTGTCGCCGACGGAGCACGATCGTCGCATGGGCCTGCTCGATGTGTATAACATATTCGATAAGGTCGTTATGGATGCCACCTCCTTCTCGCTGCCGGATATCAGTGATGATGAGTTCATAGATTTTCAGCGTATTGTTGATCGTCAGCTGGCTTGGAAGAATATCATGGCATTCACCAAGCTCAAATGGCCCGACGGTTTTTACGATCCGCCAAATAAGCTGGTGCACGAGGACCTATGCAAGAAGTGTAATGCAATGCTGGAACACCATAACGAGTGAGTGATTCATCGATAGAACTGCAGCCCTTTCAACTATTAACAAAAATTCTATTTTGTTTCAAGGAACTGCACTTGCATCACTTGCTCCATTGCTGGTACACCTCTAATGCCACGACAAGCCGGCCATTGTGCCAAGTGCACAACACTCGGCATTGTTGAGAAAGACGCCAAGCTGATGAAATCGAAAATCTTGAGCACCTGTACGAGCGATGAGGCCAAACATAATGTGGCTGCTAGCACAAGCGCAGCAGCTGCGGCAGCAGCCGCACAACAGCGTCGCAGCAGCGATCAGCCGCCCGAAGCAGCTGCAGCTATCTGTAGACCTGGGGATGAGCCGAGTGGTGTGACGTTGCGGCGTCAGGAGATGGATACCGCATTGCGCACCACATATCACGTGGCATGGGCTGTGTTTCAGCATCTGGCCACGCGTAAACGCTATCGCTATGATAGCATCGAGCCGCAGTTCTTTTGCGGCGAAAACTGCCGAGTCTCCGCTTGCCAGCTGGCACGCAAGATCCTTGCCAATGAACTGTCGCCGCCACTGACCAAGCATCTATTGCGATGCTTCCAGCCGTTATCGTTTTCGCGCGAGGAGCTGCGCACTACGTTGCCATCGTTGATGTTCTTCAATCGCAAGCTGGCACCTAGTCCCGCGGAACTGCAGGAGCTCAAGAATCAGCACTATGTCTACAAGACCTACTGGACCTTTGTGCTGTCGATCTATGCCAATTTCTTTGTCAAGTTCAATTCCTCGGCTACGGACTTTAAGCATTTGGAGCTGCTCAAGGGTGATTTGCGCTTGCGCCCGAACAGCGTCGTCGGTGACAAGGACGATGGACGTTTCGAGCAGTTTTTGGCGCAGGTCATTGGGTATGTTTCAATTGTTCAAATCGGTCTCCTATATATAACAAATTATTAATTTTATTATTTAACATTTCAGCTACTCACCTTTCAAGATTACGGACGAGTAAGTTTGATTTCACCTATTTTGTTCTACAGGATATACTAATTTTGTGTCCATATGCCTCACGCATTAAAGATTACATCTGCAACAATGTAGGGCTTAAAAATGATTGATGTGCATTAACAGCTCTATGCATGTTAGTTTCTTAGGGACTGTCGAATCAGTCAGAAGCTAAGATAGAGCCAGCTATCCTTAAATAGGATGTTGTCATATTTTGTTTTTTTTTTTTTAAGAACCATTGGTCAAAAATTTAGTAGCTATATTTTTAAAGGTATATCAAACATTAAAACATGGACACATCAGACTATATCATGCATCACCCATATAAACAACCGGTCAAGGATTAGAGTGTTTGTAAGATATGTTTTTTTTTTTATAATAGTAACTTATTACTTGATGACATAGCCCGGTGTCACCCGAATTGTTTGTGTAGTTCGCGCCAGGTCTTTTCTTTATTTCTTAGTGAATAACAACAACAAACAAATGTAAACATTACAAATTACTGCAGGATTTGAGCCGGAGGATGAATTTTTTTAATCGCCGCCTTAGTGCTCACTTTTGAACCAAAAGGAAGCTTCGCCAATCAATTAGTCTGTCAGCAACGACAAACTATCTTATATACGAAGATTACCTCCCTTAAATTTATAAATATAAAATATGTAAACAGTCCATTTTTTCTTAGAACATCTATACCAAACATACCAATCTTAAAAAATGTTTGGCAGCTCTTCCCAGTTCATTTTTTTTTTTATATACATATATCAAATTTCTATTAGATGTAACGTGTATATGTGTGATAACACTCATGAGAGCTGCGCTTCAGTGAAGCTCTATAATGACAACTAAATACCATTTTAAGTTGAAAACAAATCTTGCAATCAAAGGAGCTTCTGTTAAAAGTGCCAATCTACAAAATATAGTCAATTGTCAGTCTGTTTCAGGCGATTATACACTTGTGATTAATCTATTGCCTTGAATGCAATACACCTCGATATCGCATGATAGTTTTTATTAATATTAAGTGGTGTTTTCTTTGCCCAGCTTCACACTCGGCGACGCTAACATCGAGAAAATGCAATTTGGCGTGGATCATCTGATGAAGCTGCATGACTCGCAAATGATGTAGGTAGCTTATAAATTGAAACTAAAGCACTTAAAATAATTATTCGCCTTTCTTATGCAGCAAACGTAGTAAGCCGGATAGCACCACAAGTCTGGCAAACAAGTCGAAGATAAACGAAACGACGCAGACGGGCGCCGGCAACGACCCGAACAACTCCAAGAAATGCAAGGAAAAGATGCGTAAATGTGAGAAGCTCTAATATAATATCTAGAAACAACTTTAGTTATCATTATTTTGTTGTGCGCAGGCTGTGCTGACTACGCGGACATAGGGGAGCCCTGCAAGGAGAACCACTCGAAAAAGCGTGTCAAGAAGGAGTGCAATCATGCGCGCTTCAATGAGACGCGCGATCGCTTGCGTAAGAAACTCACACAGATTGTCAATGATCGGAAGAGCAAGAGTGGCCAGGAAGCGTCGGCGGTGGCCAAACCACAGGTGCCAAAGGTGCAAGCCGTCGAGCCAGCTGCAACTAAAAGGCCGGATCCAGTGACCACACAGCAGCCGCCCACACTCAAGGTGGTTGCCTCGGCGCAGGTGCAGGCGGCCACACGTAAGATGCCCGCCGCAGCAGCGGCAGCGGCTGCTGCTGCCGCCGCGGCGGCTCTTAACGAAATTGGCGAGAATATTGAGGATGGCGATAATAGTCTGCTCTGTTTGGACAGTCTCTGTAAGAGCATACAGATGCACACGGATGCCACGGCTAGCGGCAGTGGCAGCAGCAGCGCTGGCAGCTTGCCCGCCGACCTGAGCAATTACAGCAAAGAGGAAATGATGCAGGATTTTGCCGAATTTCTGGGCAGCTATACACGCGAACAGGACCAAAAGCGCTGGATCAATGAGACGCTAAATTTCATTGAGGGCAAGCCGCAACAGCCGCAAACGACAAATCCCAAGAAGGCAGCCAAAAAAGCTAAACAAAAGCAGCGCAAGGAGGAGGAGAAACGCATCAAGGAGCTGGAGGATTTGCGCAGTCAGTTCCTCGATATCTATTTCAAGGAATTCATTGACAAATATGAAATGAAAACCTTAACGGCTGCTGGCGGCCGCAAACGCGAAAAGAAACGCATTGCCGAACTGGAGGCCAACATTAAGAATCTGCAGCGTGCCAAGGCCAAAGTGGAAACAATTATCTTGGAGCTAATTGCAACTGTTAAGCAGGCGAACAGCGAATTTAAATTCTCCTATCTGCCCACCAAGGAGCAGCAATTAGCGAAGCTGGCTCAGCTAGACGAGATTTTAAAGGGTGGTCTTGTGAGCACAACAATGGATCCATTGCCACCACCAGCTGCCGCTGCTGCCTCAGCGGCGCATTACCCCAATTTTATTAGCTCAGCCGCCTACTTTCCACCTCACATTGGGGCATCGCACACACCAGTGTGCTATGCCCCACCTCATTCGCAACAGCAGCAGCAGCAACACTTGCCGCGTGGTGTGATCGCCGCCATGGCGGCCAATGCCATAACCGCTGATCCATCCAAGCGCATCGTCACCATACGTCGCGTGCAGCTGCCGCACGCTGGCGGCGAGCAGCAGGTGACCGTTGTGGCGAAGGGCAGTTCACCGGATGAGGACAAGCTGCTCTATACCTTTGTCAATGGTCACATGGTGGCCTCTGCTGTCCAGCCAATGACAAGGAGCCCAGCTCCGGTTGCGCCAGCTGCGGCGTCAATGCCAGAGAAGAGCGCTAAGGCCAAGAAAAAGGAGGCTAAACGGGCAGCCGCAGCAGCAGCAGCCGCCGCGGCCGCCGCTGCTGCTGCTGAACTGGAGGCAAAATCAAAGAATAAAAAACCAAACAAAAAGGCAGCGCGAACAGCAATCGCATCCAGTTCTAGCTCCGGCAGCAGCAGCTCCAAGTCACAGACGCCGCAAAGCAGCGCCGTCAACACGCGCGAGAACTCTGTGTGCAGTATCAATCCCAAGACAACGGTCACTAAGAAGACGGCGACCAAGAATGCCAACAAAAATGTGGTCGAAGTGCCGCCGCCCAAACAAATGACAGTGCAGGCGCAGGCACAGCCCGAGACGGCGCCGGCGCCGGAGTCTGTTAAAAGACACAAGCGCCTAAAGCCACGTCTGGATCAGGGTCAGTTGGATAACAATCCGTTCAAATCTTTGCATGTGCAGGACTCTTCGGATGGTGAGTGGGAAACAGGCAGCGAAACGGAACAGTATGTGGAGCCGCCAGTGGTTGCACCGCCGCCGCCAGTGAAAACACAAGTCAAGGTAGCCATTGCGCCTAAGCCAGCGGCAGCTATGCCAAATTCCAAGCAAAAGCAGCCGGCGCCTATCAAGAAGCCTAAAGCTGAGGCACCGCCGCCGCGAGCGCAGGCACCTCAGCAGCAGCTGCAGCAGCCAAACAAATCGACGACAGCGCCAGCCGCTAATCAGCGCAAGCCAACGTCCCAGCAGCAGCAGCAGCAACCGCCGCCGGCGCAGGCTAAGCATCAAAGCCAGCGTGCGTCCGAGTCGCATCTAAATGGCAGCACGCGCAAGTCAAAGTCCAGTCATGGACAAGGACTGACGCAGGCAGCGGACAGAAGCGGCCAAGCGGTCAATGGGCATCGCGTGTCGCAATCCCGTGGCGGTCGAGGCAGTGGACGCTCCAAGCCAGCAAATGGCAGCCAGCAGTCACAGCAGCATGTGAACAGCAATAGCACCTGCTCCTCGAACGCCGCGGAGGGCGGCGGGCAGAGTTCGAAGCGTTCGCAGCGCGGCAAGCGCGGACATCGTGGTCAGAAACAGGGTAAAATCTATTACAACTCCCTGAAGATGGCCAGCACTAATTCAAATCTCAATCCGAATCTGATTGCTTTTCCAGAAGATCTCTCGGGCATACCCCATAACATGGGCTATTTTAATCCCAACGAAGTTGCCATACCACCGCCGCTGCCACCGCATGCCGGCAGCTATGCCAGCACGCTGGCCCAACAAATGCAGCATCTGCGCATCGGCAGCGGTTCTTCCAGCAAGCAGCAGCAACAGCAGCAGGCCAATTGCAGCATCATGGATCAGTTAAACCGCGGTGTACAGGTGGAGCATCTTTCACTGCCGCCGGGCATAACGCTAACCAAGGTGGATCCAGCCAAAAGCGAACAATTGCGCCAAAAGAGCGAGTCCATACGGAAGCTATCCAAGCCGCTGTCTGAGCAACAGCAGCAGCACCACTCGCTGCAGCAACAGCAGCATCACCATCAGGCACATCTCATGGGCGGCTACTATGCCGGCAATGCGGCGGGCATGGATACCGCCGGTGGCGTCATAATGGTAGAGGCCAATCCGCGCTTGAATCGCTCCAACTGCCAGCCGCTAAATGTGGCGCCCAATGGCAATAACAATGTGGCAGCTGCAGCTGCTGCCGCCACTGCCAGCGGTAAATCTTCGCGCCGACGTCGTCGCAACCGTGGCAAGTCGGGCGGCAATGGTGCGGGCGGTGGCACCGCCAATCTTGGCAACAAGCAGCAGCGTGCTGGGAACTTAGACATCCAGCAGACACAGCAGCACACGCTCAGCACAGCGCCCATTATGGAGGCGAGCGCCGGTGGTAGCATCATAACGCTTCGCAACCCCATGTTCCATCAGGGCGTCAACAATGGGCCCGTGCCGGGTGCTATGCTGCCCAATCTGAATCCCATTCCGCCAGGTACAGGAACACAATGCCCATGCTCATGGTTAAATATATAATGTTTTTGTATTTTCAGTTCGGGCTTATGGCGCGGGTCTGCCAATTGCCGCACCGATGCCCATGGATCAACCGGCCGCGATTATTAAAAATGAGAACGGCATGTTCACCATACGCAACCCGGCGTTGCATCAGGCTGTCACCAATGGCCTGGCCATGGGTGGTTATCGTCAGTTCGGCAGCAATGTCAACTACTATACGCCACAGGAGGCGGTGGCCGAGGCGGCGCGTGCCACACAGCAGAAGCTGTCGTCGCCGCCATTGGTTGTCACACCCAGCAGCAGCGGCGGCAGCAACGCTCCAGCTCCAAATCCAGCAACAGCTCCAGCTGCGCCCACCAATTTCTCATACTTTTCCAGTGGCTCAGCCAGTGGCGGCAGCAGCAGCAACAGCAGCAGTGGCGGCGGTGGCGGCATTGTCGACACGCACAACAATATCAGTATTAGCTGCACAAACGTTTCCCTGGGCAGTCCTGGTCGTCTGGTGGGTGATGCGGCCGTCATTGCCCGTCCAAAGCAGGCGCAGAAATGTTTGTCCGCCATAGGAAGCGAGCTGAAGCAGAAGACCAAAGACAACAACTCGTCCGCGTCGAGCCACTGGTCCAGCTTTGGGCAGCCAACAGCATCGGAGTTTAGTGCCGGTCCAGCGGGCTCCACGCTCCAGGAGAAATACCAACAATCGAGCTATTATAATGGCTTTGAGGTGTTCCCCTCGTCTGTGGCAGCTGGAGGCGCCGGGCATGGTGCTCCTGGTGATTGTCACATGCATCATAATTGTGGCGATGATTCGCCGCCGCCAACCATCACCGGTTTCAATTCCTATCTTGAGGGCATACCAAACACTGGCGTCATACGCTATGACGATGCGGCGTTCCTCAAGAATTTGATACCGGGCCAGCATCTCAACAACGAGGTGCGTTCCTGCGAGCCACTCTGGCCAAGTCAAACGAATATGTTCCGAAAGGATCATGTGCCATTTGAAAAACTATCGCCAACATATTTCTCTTTCTATTCGTCTTAAATGAAGTTCTTCAGATCAAACACGATATATGTATATATATATATATGTATTTGAGTGGGTTTCTTGCTGTGCTATATAAGGGTCAGAGTCTATTGAGTTTCATCACAGATTTATATGCATCGAAAATTTTAAGAATTCTGATTGTTTATATTTTATTTAGTTCATCTACTTTTCTATAACAACCAAGTTGTGATAATTAAGACAACAATATTTAAAACATTCAGTTCAATTATATTAATTAGTGAAGTTTCAAAATCATATAGAAGACTGTTGGAAATTCGGATTTTGTTTACCAATTTTTCGATATTTTTAAATTCTAATTGGAATGTAGAGACAACCTAGCTAATGAGAATACTACAATATTTTATATATATCAACAATATATTTCAGGTTATAAAATTGCTCGGTAACTTGCGTTCCTTTCTATTAGTCTGAATACTGATCATAATCCCTGAGCGACTTCACATTTCTCCCGATTTCGATTGTTTGCAGTTCTGATAATAGTTTTCATGCAACTGATCAAAAATAAGCCGAGGCATAAAAATGTATTACAAAATTGTGGAACATAAAATGTTTGACAGTTTTTCTCCATTCTGACTGGAATCTAAAATCATTTAGACATATTGCGATTAATTTGTTTCGATGCGACTTCGATAAATCCTTCGTTAATTTGTTTACTCTTTCTCACAGGTCTCCATACACAACATATCGGAGTCCAACTTCACGCGCAACAACACATCCCCATCGCCGCATCACGTGGAGATAACAACCGTGTTTGGCAATCGCACGTGCTCCACAAATGCCTACGAGCAGCAGCAGTCATCGCAGGCTAGCGCCTGCAACAGCTACTGCGACAATGTGGCCGCCGATTTTGGTAGTGGTAAGTCCCATATTGAATCCTGTCTCAGTTACACACATTATTCATGTGCACCTTATGCTCTGCAGACTCCAGCCACCTGTTTGTGCAAGGTAATATGCTGACACGTTTACCACAACCGTCCGCGGCGGCGGCGGCACAGGATCCCTTTGGCTATGACTTTGAGCCGGCGCCTGGCTCAAAGCCCGCCAGCGTAGGCAGCGATCTGAATGAACTCTTGCGTCGCAGTCCGCACAGCCAGCGCACGTCACCCTACAGTCACGACGAGAATGTGGCACTCGAGGCATTTGTGCAGAACATGAGCGCCCTTCAAATAGCCAGCGCCGCGGCTAGCGATGCGGAACAGTGCGCGCGTCTAAATGGAGCAGCAGGCGCTGCCGGAGATGCGGCCGTAGCAGATGCAGCAGCGGGTGGCGGTGGAGTTGGTGGTACTTGGTGGTAAAGTGGCAATGACCATGACAACTGTTGCTTCAATGTCAACAATACAAAAATACACACACACATCCTTCACATACATCCGCGCGCCCGTGTTGGCCAACATAACGCAAACATTTCATTGATAAGGCGAAAACAAAAAAATACCCTATGAAATCATTTAAAATGGCTTAGATGTCAATTTCGATGTTTCAGAAAGCAAAAAATACAAATAAAAGCAAATTAAATTAAATGGAACTCGATTTTCGGCTTTATTCTTCATACAATTTGATGCTAAAAATTAGAATTATAAAACTTGAATTTCAGCTACAAAATCCAACGCAACTAAATAAGCCTAGAGAAAATACTTTTTTTTTCATTGTGTTTAATTCTCAAAGATGAGCGAACCGGAGGCGTAGCTAACGCTGGAATCCTCCATTTCCAGGCACTGGCTGCTCTGCGCGTACTTGAGAAATTTAAAGCTCATATTTTTAAAGCCCTGATCCTGCAGTGCTTTAATAGCGCCCAGCATAACGCCAATGGGATGACGTCCGCATATCGTATTATTATATTTTCGCAAATACTCTGTAAACGCCGTCGGACTAAGCTTCTCAATGATGTCCATACCCTGCTTGTCCAGCTTCTCAATGCACTTGTGTATGGGACCGCAGGAGCGATCATAGTATGTGTAACTGAAACGTTGGCCCCAATGGCAAAAATCGGAAGATATCACAAATAGGTTCGTTGGATCCATAAAATAGTTGGCCAACAGGCTGCCATACTGTGTCTCCTGCTCGGGATTCAGTGAACCGACAAGTATAGGCACAATGGTAAACTGGTCCTTAAAGCTGTTAATGTTTGACAGAAAACATATAAAATTAATTTAAAATTGGATTTTATGTTATAATGAGCAGTTGCTACTTACTCCTCCATTACTTTGGCTATGTAAGGCAAATGCATTTCTATGGAGTGCTCATCCTCGTCCGTTTTTATGTCCATCCAGGAGAACTGACCCGTCTTTTCCAGCTCGGCATTGACTGCAATTGTTGTTAATACAATGTATTAAATAATAATAATATAAATAAAAGTACTTTCAGATCTCGCACCTTGCGTATCAATTTTGAGATCATATAATGGTGTCCTATACTTTTTCGCCACCGATAGGGCACAGCCGCGTAGTCGCACATGATGCGATGGACCCAATATGAATATGCGTTTACTGCAGAAATCAAGAAAGGCATCAGCTCAGTGGCATATGCATTCTGTCTGGCTGAGATTCCACTTACACAACAACGGGGCTCACTTGGCGATAGGCAAATGCACCGCAGGCACCACAATAAGCATAGCCGGCATGTCTAAAAAATTAAGTAATATATACATAAAACTGAGATGCCAATTCACGTAGTCAATCTGACTTACGGTGCAATAATGGCACGCGCCGGTCCATGCGACAAGTCCGCAGCACCCAGCCAGCGATCCAATTGCCTGGAGAGATCCGAGCCTGCAAAATATAATAAATAAAGGTAGACTCATTACGTATCGCTATATTAAATCTATTTTAACGGCTCAGCAGTATCGTTAGGCAATGGTAATTTTTCGATTAAACGTTCTATTTTAATCTAAAGTAATCTTTTATTTATTCAACCGTTTCTCACCATGAAGAGTAAAGCTTGGAAAATTTGAAAAAATCGAGGATTCTTTTATCTATGCTTACGATGACATTAGGATTAGGAGAATTCGTTCGGGAAATTGTGGGGATATATTGAAAATTCCTCAATCAATTTATATATGTGAACATTACAGTTTAAGCTAGGGTACTTCATTTTAGAAGATTTGGGGAAATCTAAGATCTGTTTTTAGTGAGGTTCAAAAATCATTCGATTTATCATCATTCAACATAAGGATTAAAGCTACGGATTTTGGTTAGGCCAGTATATAAGTATAAGTATATAAGTGTATTTTCTTCATTTTAGTTTTTATCGGCGGTGATTTTAATTTAAATTTATATCAAAGCGGAAATTGGTTTCAATTAAGATATTATGTTATTATATTAAAAAGAAATTTGTTCGAGTACTTTGAATTAACACTCAGGGGATATTAAATGGGTATGCATATTGTAACTCAGTAACCCCGGGGTTGCCTAGAAACAAAACAAACAAGTTTCCTTGTATACATATTTCAAATTTCAGTTTTGATTAAACTGCGCTAACAATATACACGAAAATCATAATATTCAATTATATTCATATTATATTGTATTCAAATTTAAGTTGCTCGCAAATATGGATAAAGGTAAACAAAGCGATGAGTTGTTACTTCGTATACGAAATGAGCTGACAGCCATTCTGGAGGAAAAGTGAGTACCATATATAAGATATATACGTATGTATTACAAATAGATCAACCTTTATGTTGATTCCAGTAATAGCAACGATCCGAAGCGCAGGATTTCATACGAGGATCTTATGAAACCTACGCCGCTGCCCTGTTTGGAGCCTAGCAAAAACAAAAAGAAAAAGACTTCGAGTAAATCGCAAATATATCACAATCCCCAATCACATCGCCAGTCAATTGGTGGCAAATCGATTACCATGAACCCATCGAATGCACGCCTGGGCGCTGGCCAGAAACCGTCTAGCGAAGAGTTGTCCTCATCATCGATTGGTACATCGAGTGCTACATCGCTCCGAGACATGCTGCCCAGCTTCGACCACAGTTTGACTGCGGAGTTTCTGGAGTCTCGGAGTGCTAAGTCCATAGATGAGGATATGCACAAAATGCAGCTGGAATTGGGCAAAAGCTATGAATTGTTTCAGGGCATTGGTGAGAAATTTGAAGCAATCAATTTTGGTGGTCTCAAGTCACGCATACGCAACTTAAATTTAAATAATATTCCAAGTGATCTCGCCCAAATCACAACTAACGAGCTACAGAAAATTTTCGAGTCCAGGTTTGTCCAGAATCGTTTGGACAAGCTAACCGCAAATGTAGCAGACGATTTTCGCCGTCATCCCGGCGAATTTGGCGATATACCCGAATTGAGCAAATTCTTCCAGGCCTGCGGACAACTGGAGCACGGTCTGGACACCCTGAAGCAACAGCGTAAGCGCACCAACGAGCTGGAGAAGCGTATGTGTTGGGCCACTGAGATCGCGTACGATCGCATGGAGGAAATTCGCAATTCAGTGGGCGACAAGCCGGAAACTAATTTCTAAGCCGGTTTCACATTTTAACAAGAAGGTTAATCATAGTAAAGATATATCTATACAGAACGTAACGCTTGTAATTACTGGGATAAATATATCTTGGGAAGAAAATATATTTTACCGATAGTTTGTATAGCTGCTAAATAATATATTAATTCGATCCAGCCGACTTCGATTAATGGACTGCCTGCAACAAGCATACGAAACTATGCCAAATTTCTATTAAACATAAAATGATAAAATAATACTCGTTGAAAGATTACAAAAAGAAAATCTATCCATCTAATACGCTAGGCCACAAAATGTAGTCTTATGCCTACAAAAGTGGGCTTGGAAGATAATATCAAAACTTATTTGATTTTTGTAGCATTTTGTAAATCCATTCAAGCCAGTCTCTTATAACCTATGCGACTCATCCTTTTTTTTCTATTATATTGCTTGAAGAACAAAAGGGTCAAAGACATCAATATAAAATAATTTGTTTTATTACCGGAATCTGTGTACCAGCTTCCTGCGTGCGTTGCTCTCCTGGCGGACATGTTGATTTTGTTGCTGTGCGTAAAATAAGCCTTTGAAAATAATTTTAGATAAGCCAAATTAATTAATTTTCCACGCCCGCACTTGTCTTTGTGCCTCTTCGTTTTATGCAAAAGTGACGGAGCACAAATACAAATGCAATGTGCATTTTTTGGCATCGAAACCAAGTACTTATGTACTTATCGTTATCGATACCCGCGACAGTATCGTCCAAGCCCAGCGCAAATCGCTCCGGACGTTGCGCGTTTGTTATTCGGCCTTACTTTAATATTTAAAGTTTAAATAACGCCGAAAACATTTTTGTGCCCAATTAGTGTGAGTGTAAAAGGAATATATGAATATTTTGGATTAATTTATGTGGTCTTTTGGCATTGCGTTCGCATCTGAGTGTGCATGGGAGCGTAAACACGAGAATGGTTGTTCCGCACTAAGAAGAAGCATAAAAGAGAATATTTTTTGTGCAAGTGGATGGAAAAGAAAAATTTTGTAGTTAACAGTGCAATTCGAAATAAATCGTTCAAAACAAAGTACGCAACATATTGTCAGGTGTGTTAAATAAGATCCAATATCAGTGTTCATATACATTTACATATATTATTAGTAATACGCGGCAAATGAGTAGCATCGCGGTTGTGAGTAGCATCGCGTCATTGCTGTACTAAAACTAAAAATTGCCGTATTCGTATTCCGCCATTTTGAAAGCTGCAAGTCGAAAGTGGAATTTGGACGCGTTGCTGGTAAAAAAATTGTTGAAAAATATATAAAAAGTACCCCGAATTTATGAAAAATGCATGGAAATTGTTAACTAAGCTAGCCGGCAAGTGTTTGTCTATGAATTGTGCGTGTGGCAATCTGTTTAGCACGTGAATTTTGTGCAATTACAAAATCGCAAAAACGCGAGAGCCGCGGCCGCCACCGTCGCTGCCGCCGCCACCACAATGAAGAAAAACGAAATGAAAAATATATAAAGAATGAAAAACTCGTGCGCTGTTGCTGCAGCAAATTTAATAACAAAAATATTTTGTATCTATGCGCATTTTGTGCGGGTTGTACATCGTCTCTTAATCTTTAATATGGATAAATGTATGCTTCTTCTTTTTGTTTTCGGCCAGCGTGTGTATGCTCATGAGTCTATAAGTGTGTTCGCGATAAACGTGTACAAGAAAAAATTAAAACGTGCGGAATTTCGTATGAAATTTTAAAGCCGATGTACATGCGCTGATATATATGTATATATATCCATATATTTTTAGTAGCGCTGCTAAGTAAACCAGTGTGTAAGAGTGTGTGTTTCTGCGAAAAAGCGAGTGATAGCAATAAATAAATTTATTGTTGCCAGTACGCAAAACATAAATAAATTGTGCAATAATGTTTGCCATACAACGCGCGCGCACAAACACACGCAATATTTACACCAATTTTTGCATGTGGCAGTGTGAGTGTGCTTGTGTGTGTGTGTGTGTGTTGATTTTTACCCGATGCCGAATGACAATATACACGCAAGGTTCACTGCGCAACGCCCCTGTACCTTTCAAATATACCACTCCCCCGCCCCACACTTCTGCAACATGCTGCCTAACGCCGATGCTGCTGCTATGTCTCATCGTTGTTATTTTGCCGCCGCCACAGTTTTGTTCGAGTGAACAAACAAACCAGCGGTGCAAGTGAGAGAGAGCTACCGGACCTAAAGTCAGCCAAGCCGAGAGGTCTCCGCCAGCTCTTCCAGTCAGCGAATGACATATTTCAACAGCATTTCTGTTGCTGTTTGCTGCGACGCGTCGGGTCGCGCCGAGCTGCGTTTGTTTGTTAAGCCCAAAGAGTTTCGAATCCTTTAAAGGGTGAAAGTGTATAAATTTTCGCTGTACTTGAAAGTTCGTGCAAATCGTGTGAGCGAGAGGAAAGCTTTGAATACTTTAAAAACCCGTTAAAGCTTCTTTCTCTCTGAGAACGGGTGCGCATTAAAGTTTCTGTTTCTGTTCCCCTTTTTAAATGGTCCGGTCAGCCCGTTTTGTTCTATAAATAAATACCGCCCGCCCGTTTCATTGTGACTTCGTTCCCAGTGGCCTGCAACACCGCCACCGCCTGCATATTGATTGAAAAAAAGAAAAACTTATGCACAGTCCGAGCTTCGTTTCTCCCTCCCCAACACTCCTCTGATAGTCATATGGGTAGTGGAAGTGGTGGTATCGATGCCAGTCCCGTTGGTATGTGTATATGCACATTGTTTTTATTTTGCAATTTATGCATACATAAATAAATAAATAGCTACAATGCGCGCACGTAAAAAAGAGTTTATAAAATGTTGCTGCTGTCGATGTCCATAAATAATTTACTCACACACACTCAGTTGGAGACCCATTGCTATGTTGCCCTTTCCCCCTCAACCCTTGTAGGCCAATGAAATTGGCGCTTGTTTCTAGTTTTATTACATTTTTTCGCTTGTCATGTTTTCCATCGTTGTTTCGTTCTGGCGCCCCTGCTGTACCCGTCCGTACACACATACATACATACAGATACATTTTTGCTCGCCTGTCTGCGCTGTGTAATCATATTTTTTTGTTGGCACCGCCTGCCCCTATCCAGTTTGTGTCTATTTCGCATTTTGCATTGTTATGAATTTTCTCTAACCATCATGATTTTTTTTTTGGTTAGGCAATTGGCAGACAAGACAAACTCGAGAAATAGCTTGTTTTTCGTCTTCTACATATATATAAAAATATATTGTCCATTAATTTTGAACCTGAAAAATCCCACACGAAAATTTTCCTTTGGCCCACTCAAGTGAAGAACAATAAATGTTTATTGTGTGCGGTTGTGTGTGTAGATATCTGCTATCAATGTGCATGCAGTCGCGCTCTCCCTTCTACCCATCTCCATCCCTCTTTTGCATGCATTACAGCTATCATGCGCTTATCATTTTGTGTTTGTCGTTCCTTACCGTTTGTTTGTTGCTGGCTGCCAATGCCTAAAAAAAGAAAAGAAAAGCAGACCACACACCTGCGACAGGAATTTCACACATTGAAAATTGCAAAACAAAGATTACTAAAATAGACGGCAATCGCTTAAACTGTAATTCCTATGAAACAAATTTAAATATAAATACAGTGAAAGCCATTTAAGCGGACACACGCAGTTCAAAGAAATAAAGGCTTTCAAGATACGCCAAGAAAATAACAGTAAAACAGGAAATACTTTAATAATATTTTTCCAAAATTCTATATTCCTATTAGTACTGTTGCATCAAAATATGTATTAAATACAGTGTTAAAAAAGTTGGATTAGATTGCTGAGCACAGATTGGCAATAAATAAGGTTATTAATTGCAGACGACCTTTAAAAAAGCCCGAATTCAGCGGGAAAATAGCTTAATTGGCAATACTATTTGGGGGTGCTGTCCATTAGTAAAGCTTTAACTGTACATCTGTACGTATGTACGAAACTTTTAAATAAATGTACAAACATTTTTGCTCTTGCAATGTGTGCGATGGGGGAGGGAGAGGGGGTTTGCCTGTGCTGCCTTGCTGGCTGCTTTGTATCATCGATCGATCTGTGGCCAAATTCACTGACGCGCTTTTAGTCTAAATAAAAACATATAAATCAACGCAATACACAATTTAATTGTTGTGCCAAATGGTTTTTAGCAGCAGCAGCTGGCCAATAGCTAAAAGCGTGCGAGCGAATATAAATTGTTTTGATTTTTTCGTTTTGTTGCTGACCACAGAGTGACTTGCAATGCTTGCAGTTTTATTTTTAAACTCTTTTTTTCGATTTACGTCATTCAATCTAAACACAAAGAACTGTTTATTACACACAGCAACACACATACAGACAGTAAAAACAAAAGAAGCTAGCATTTATGCAAAATGAAGAAAGCACAACAGAAAGCTTTGCTTAAAACGGATCGACAGCAGCTCTGCCGGCTTTAATGCTAATTCGTTAGCAGGCCGAAGTAAAAAGCGCGCCAAATGCGACGTCACGGAACGAAACCGTTAATTCAAAGAAAAAACAAGTTACGAGCAAGCGAGAGCAATAATTAAAAAAAACTTTTGCAGTCGCACTGCCAAATGCAAACAAGTCACTGGGTACAGTACAACTTCACTGAAATAAAATATTAACATGAATAACTGCCTTGGCTACAATTTTAATCAAAAATATTTTTTTGTTTAGTTGAATTTTACTTTATTGATTTAAAGCCAAAACTGACAGACTGTAATAGTAAAGTGCATGATGTTGTAATTTGTTTGTCTGCTTTGCAGGTCCTTATCCCCCCAGACCTGACCCCAACTTGAGCGGAAAGCACACACAACTCGTGCTTTCCTATCTCTCACACACTCACACTCATTCTCTTTTTCTGTCTCTTTCCCGCTCTCTCTCCCACTGCTTGTTCTACGTATGACTGTTGACTGTTGCAATGGCGTCATCAACATCAGCGCTTTAAAAAGTTTTTGCCTGCCCCAAGACTCACACTAACACGAATTGAATTAAACGTAATTGTATGTGTATGGATGTGTCTGTAGAGTGTCTGTAGAGTGTACAAATGCGCATGACTTGTATATATGTATATTGAAACGTGTTCCATACACACATACACACACAGTCGACTCGCATTGACTTGTCGGCTCGAGCCAATGCTTCGTTTTCGTTATTATGGCATTAAGCCAACAAACAATTTAAGCCAACATGAGTTTTTCCTGCCTGAAAAATTGTGGCAAAAAGAAAGACAAAAACAAGCGTGCTCTATTCTAGGGTGCCTGACTAAGAAATACCCTGTACTCACGCAATATCTTTGCAGTTTATGCAATTTGTAGAGCTTGAAGATGTACATATGTATACCAAATATCAAAGCATATGTCTTAAACATGACTTAATATTTTCTTTATTAAAGTATGTTGTTCTTGATCTGTTTATGATAACGAGAAAATACTTGTCTTTGGCTCATCGTCGAAAAAAATTTAGAAAAAAACTTGGGAATCGATATTATTTGATTTCGGCATGATAGGCGACTTTTATCGATAATAAACAGTTTACTGGAACTGCGTGAACTGTAAAGATGCCAAATTTACTGAATAGACAGGAAAATGAACTGTTAGACGGGTAGACAGATATTTTTAGAGCCAATATGTCAATTAACAATATATTTAGTTAAGCAATGTCTTCCCGCTTATTAAATAATACAATAAAACACCCGTGCCTTGTTGCCCATTATCAATGGGTACAGGGAATAAAACACATACATTGAAAGTGTACTTTTGCTGCTTGTTGTTGGGGCTGTTATCGTGTGTCGTTGGGTTGATAAACCGGTTTACTGTCTTGGCTTGGTTTGGCTAAAAAATAAAATAAAGAGATACAATACACCAATCGCCATCGCAGTTTGTGTGTTCTTAGTTCAACTTTTTGCTTGCTGCTGTTAGACAGCCGGCGGCTGTTGCGGCTGCTCAGCTCAGGTAGCAACAACAACAATAGTTCAGCAGTGAAATGTATCTGTTAGATACCCGGCCAACATTTACTGTACACTCATCTGCGGCGCTTGAGTTTGTGATTTATGTATAATTGTTTGTGCTTTACTGTTTGTGTGTATTCATTTTGATATACCTATGCGGCTGTGTGCGTTTATGTATATTTGTGTGCGTGTGTATACACACACACACACACATCAACAGGTTTTTTTTTTCGACTTTCTCAACTGCGTGGGCGCATGAACACGTTGCTGCATCCTGTGGCAGCCGCACAGAAGTTGCTGCCACTAGTTTTTTTGGTTCACTTGCAAAACTGGTTTTTGGCGCGCTTTCAAATATGTTGTGACTCGGTCTGTGGCTTCCTTTCACTGTTAAATTGTGTTGCCCCACAAATTTCGTTCGAAAAATATATAATTCAACTTAATCACTCGCAAAAAAAATCCACGCGCAATCTCAAAATATAATCGCAAATGTCTCGAAAATTGTTTTAAAAATAAACAAAGCAAAAGCCACAGCTCTGCTTGGGTGAATGTTCGATAGTAGGTGCTTCAGGGAATAGTCGGGAGGATGTGTGTGTATGGCATATACTACACACATATATATATATGCCATAATTGCGTCGCGTATTTTATTTTTTTGTGTTAGCCACATTTGTTATTATCTGAGCATCTGTGCAATTCTATTTTCTCTTTTTCTGCTTGACATTGCTATTAATATGATTATGGTTATTATTGTGTTAGTATGTGGTTGTACAGTGGTTCATCGCATAGTGGAATACTTTGCAAAAATCGAATTTCTACTAGCTCTATTTTCCATACAAAACTAATGAAGAAGAAATAAGCCGGCGTCGCTCGGTAGTCTTTCGTTTGTCGGGACCTTGACCCCTAAGCCTCGTGCTTGAATTAAAAACCCTACTGCTTATTTGAACAGGCGACCTCTCGCTTGTTAGTTCGACGCTTAGATACCTCAAGCACGCATTCTTTTGACGTCACCTCCACATGTCTGCAATCTTGTTGATGTTTTTCTTATAACCTTTGCCCCACTTAAAAGAAGAATTTTCAGTCAGTGGGGATAAACTCTTATTTGTATATATGTAAATTAATAATTCATATTCGTAAGTGCTATGAATCGTTTTGAATGTAGGAATCTCATTTGCAAGCCTTTTAATGCATTCTCATTTCTGTAAGTTCCGATTCACGAGAGACAACTGTATGCAGTTCTGTTCAGTTTTGTTGAGTCGAGTCAATTCGCTTTATACGTGATGTGGCTATGACAGCCGCCCCATTTGTCTGCTCTGTGCATTTTATGTGTTGCGACACACAAAAGTATCTACACTTGATGGCTTATCAATTATTTTTAAATGTGTTTACCACTCACAGATGTGAAAAGTCGTGTGTTATTTGTCTCATAATCATGTATCAGCAAACTCTTAATTGCACTAATATTTAGCATTTATTGCCATTGATTATGAAATCAAAATTCTTTAGAATTACCAAAGAATAATGAAAGATTAAAAATATTGATTTATTTTGGTACAATAGTCGCTCTGAAATTCTGATTTGAACTTCTAGAAATATTCCTTCATTTTTATTTCGTACTTTAAAATCGCATGCAAATGAAGCGACCTTGCCAATTAAATATATTAGACATATTCGCACCTGGTTTAACACAAAAAACTCGATCGCTTTGTCGCTTCGCTTATCACACTCCGGATTGTGCCAGATACAACGACATTTTTCTGTCCTGTTCTATTGCGCTTGATAAGATACGGAAAAAAGAACACGTCAACTAATCCAAAAATCAAATACAATAGAGCAATACCTGAATTGCTGTTGCGGTTGCTTGTTGTTACTGTGCCTTGTTGTCCGTCTAATCAAAGCAAACGATGTTGATAAGCGCACACTGGGAACCTCAAGGAACCCATGGAACAAGGGGGCAATGCCATACACACTATATCATGATGTTGTTAATGTGACGATAGCAGCAGCTGCTCGTCCAACAACAACATTCTTTCATACACGAACGATAACATGAGACATACTGCTGACCCAGGCCGTAGCGTTAAATTTCTATGTTCTTGCAAACCCCTCCCTTCGAGCAGCTGGCGGCAGTCAGTGGACTGTGATTGGAATTGGTTAGAAGAGGGGGGGCTTGTTGAGGCAGAGGAGCGTAGGTTGCAATCAAATAGTATCTTTATCGCTGACGATTGCGAAATCCAAGCGAAACTTGTCATCGGTGAATATTGTGCTGACACTGGCGCGTTTTGTTAGCGATTCGTAAGCGATTTGTTGTTTGTACTTTGACATCAGATTTCATGTTTTTCCATTTAATTTGCAAATTGTATTAATTTGTTTCTATGTCTGTGTTTGTTTTATTTTTCTGGTATATGTAATAAATTCTCTTTCTTTAATTTTGTAATTGCAGGATTCTCGATTTCAATATGAAGCGCCAAAAATGATTGCAATGTGTGAATCGTCGTCTTGAAAAGGTTTTGTTTCCGTTGATTGAAATTAAAGCAACTGCAACACGCAACGAAGAAGCAATTGCGGCACAAAAACAAAATAAACACACAACACACAACAACAATAAGAATTAAAGTTTTAAGCAAAGAGATTTATTTCTTATATATATATATATATATTTATATATATATATAAATAGCATACAAACAAAAAGTAGTATCCACAATAAAAACAACAAATTTAATATGGATAAAAATCTTATGATGCCGAAGCGTTCGCGCATAGACGTTAAAGGCAGCTTTGCCAATGGTCCACTGCAGGCGCGACCGTTGGTGGCGCTGCTGGATGGACGCGATTGTTCAATTGAGATGCCCATACTGAAGGATGTGGCTACAGTGGCCTTCTGCGATGCACAGAGCACATCCGAAATACACGAGAAGGTGAGCAGTGTACTCTTTTAACACACCATCAACAACAGCTTAATTATTATTATTGTATTGCTTCCAGGTGCTAAACGAAGCAGTTGGCGCCTTAATGTGGCACACCATCATCTTGACCAAGGAGGATCTTGAGAAATTCAAAGCTTTACGCATCATTGTGCGCATTGGCAGCGGCACAGATAACATTGATGTTAAAGCCGCTGGCGAACTAGGCATTGCAGTATGCAATGTGCCCGGCTACGGTGTCGAGGAGGTGGCAGACACAACAATGTGCTTGATATTGAACCTATATAGGCGCACCTATTGGCTGGCGAATATGGTGCGAGAGGGCAAAAAGTTTACGGGTCCCGAACAAGTGCGAGAGGCGGCACATGTAAGTGCAAGGCAAAACGAAACCATCATCTATATATATATATATATATATATATATATATAAATATATAAATATATATATATTAATATTTATATGACTATAATGCTTCTTAATCTTTCAAATAGGGCTGCGCACGCATACGTGGCGATACTTTAGGCTTAGTTGGTTTAGGTCGCATTGGCAGCGCAGTGGCGTTGAGAGCAAAAGCATTTGGCTTCAATGTTATATTCTACGATCCCTACCTACCCGATGGCATTGACAAATCTCTCGGCCTCACACGCGTCTACACGCTCCAGGATCTGCTATTCCAGTCCGACTGCGTCTCACTGCATTGCACGCTCAACGAGCACAATCATCATTTAATCAATGAATTCACAATTAAACAGGTATTTAATCGGTGCATTTAATTTCTGGCAATCAATTAATAAACCTAATTTTAGATGCGACCTGGTGCATTTCTGGTGAACACCGCCCGCGGCGGTCTGGTCGATGATGAGACCTTGGCGTTGGCACTGAAGCAGGGTCGGATAAGAGCAGCCGCATTGGACGTGCACGAGAACGAACCATACAATGTATTTCAAGTAAGAGATTGTTGTAAAACGAAACATTTTACGCAATCTGAGACGACGCCCGCGCCACGCTAGATATGTTTAATCCTAACCAAAATTATTTTCCGGTTCGGCTTGCAGGGCGCACTGAAAGATGCTCCAAATCTGATTTGTACACCACACGCCGCCTTCTTCAGCGATGCATCCGCAACGGAGCTGCGCGAAATGGCAGCCACCGAAATACGACGAGCGATTGTCGGCAATATTCCAGAAGTGCTGAGGAATTGCGTTAACAAGGAGTACTTCATGCGCACGCCGCCAACCACTGCGGCCGGAGGCGTTGCGGCGGCTGTTTATCCCGAAGGTAAACTACAAATGATATCAAATCAAGAAAAGTAGTAGGAGGCTGAAACAGATGCCAGAGAGAGAGCGTTACAAACAACATAACAAAAACAAAAAAAAATTAAAAACAAAAAACCAGAAACAGTAACAGAAAGCAGAAATCGTTTAAACAATCACAAACACGCACAACCACACACATTAACACACACACACACACACACAAACGCACATTTATGCAGAGAGCGTCTACATATATACATACTTCTATTCTTCTGATTCATTTCAAAGCACACATACATATAAATACATATAAAGAAAGTGGGAAAGGCGCGTTGAACCAAGATTTCAAGAGCGCCCGCTAAAGTTGATATATAAGATAAACAGTTTAAGCTATATTATATATATATATATATATATATATATATATATATATATATATATATATATATATATATATATATATATATATATATATATATATATATATATATATATATATATTTAGCAGTGGCTTAGGGCCGCAACACGAACATGAATAGTGGATGTTTATGAGTAGAAGGTTTAGAGCGCGACCGATGTTGGGTAAAGAGTTATGAATGATTATACATATACATATATATACCCAGATATGTGCATTATAAGCAAAACAAACTGCAAACTGCTTAGCAATGTAACGACTTTTTCGTACTGACTCAAAGATACACTTGAAAAATATACCATACAAAAGAATTGCGCTTAGGGACAGATACAGTTGGGTCTCATGCAGTACAGCGACCAGATTTTGGGAATTTATTTTATTTTCGTTTCTTTTTTTTAGTCCCTTTATTTTTTACAAAGTCCAAACTATCTTAAATTATTTTGTTAAAGCACAGTTTTTCAACATGGTTTTTTTTAGGATTTAAGTACTATATATTTATTGAAAAAGTCTTTGTTTGTCCTCTCAAAAAAAATAAACTTGGTCCAGACTTCCAAAGTTGTCAGCGTTTCTAGCTAGCCTAAACCCGTAAATTCTTTGTAGAATATACAAAAGCAATCTATGCGTATGTAGATATGTATGTATGTATGTATGTATATATGTTTACATATGAATACATAACTCATAATTACTTACAGCAAAAGGTGAAAGTAAACAATTTGATGGATTGTTGTTGTTAATTGTTTTGAGACCCTGCCTCACACATTTAAACTAACGATCTATAAAAAAAAATTAATAAAATTAAATAAAACTCAACAGATAAATTATTAGAAAACCAATGTAAGAGATTTTGTTCAAGCACACATATTTATATATACATATATCGTATTATACGTTGTAATATTTACTAACTAACCAAGCGAGAGAAAATTTAATATTATATATCTGTAGCTTCCAAATGCCTCCAAGTTTTGTAGTTATCAACCGAAGCGTATTATTTATAAGAATCCACTGATTTTGCGCCATAAATTACTGACTTTCTATTAAGATATATATAGATATATATATATATATATATATATATGTATATATATATATATATATATATATATATATGCGAAACAAATTGAACATTTGTAAAAGTTATGCGTTTCACAATTATTTGTTGCTCAATACACTGCTCTATAAAATGCAAAATGATCTCATCATCCGTGTTTATTTTCGCCTTGCGTAAAGATCTTTAATATGCTGACACCAGAACGGAAGTAATTGTTTAAATACCTTCACAAACATATGCAGACAAGAATTATAAAAACTACAACACGGCGCGTTAACATAAACAACATCTATAAATAAATATAAAAAGAGAGAAAATTAAAAGTAATATTAATTCATAGTCTATGTACATTTAAACATAACAGAAATTATATTAAAACAAAGCAAATAACAAAAAAATACTATTAAAAATTAGATTTACATAATTGAGGAGAAAATAAGAAAAGAAAAAAAAAACAGCACATTATGATCAACCGAGTAGTCGGTATATCTAAGAATTGTTAGCGTGTAAAATGTAATATTTACAAAAAAAAAAAAAAAAATAACGGCGTAAAGTATCATTTTGTAAAATTTTTGCAGCTTAAGTTAATAATTAAACAATTAATGCAATTGACGCCAACTTTTTCAAAATTATTAATTTTCGCTCAAGACCAATATCACCATAACTTACAAAATATTCCTTAAATGAAAAAAGAAAGATAAAGAAAATATTCATTTTCATAAGAAACGCATCAAGTTTTTTGTTTTTTTTTTCATTATGTATTCTGTTTTGTTTTAAAGCAATAAAAATTTGTTAAATTTCAAGCACAAAACATGTACGCATAGAAACACACAAATATTTATATATATATATATATATATATATATATATATATATAGCTACACATACGCACAAACTGAAGCCTAGACACACACCCCAACACACATCTATAACACACACGATCCTACGAGTATATATAACAAGCTGCTACAAAATGAAAATGAGCAAAAGAAAGAAATTAATAATAATAAGCGTAAAAGTAAAAGTAAAGAGACAAAAAGAATAAAATACTGTTATTTTGTAATGTATAAAAATATTTTTAATAACTGTGAAAGCTAAATAAAATTAAACAAGAAAAAAAAACAATTGATAAAAACAGAGCAAGTTAATTTCAAAAAACCTTTCCAGAAAACAAATTCGCAAAAAATTTAAAAACAAACAACAAAAAAAAGCAATGAAAAAAATAACAAATAAAAGAAAAACTTTAAAGAACCAACTATTGTTGCTTTTGTGTGGCGCATTATTGCAAAATTGTTTAAAAAGTATAATTATATGATTTTAATTAATTTTTTAAAAAATTTATGTTTAATTATTTTCTATTCAATGGGATGATGGCATCATTGAGTGCAGAGCAGAGCAAGCTTTATATTTAATTGAAACACTATTTATAGTATATAGACTTAAAAATGTAGTAAGTGTTCTGTTGCGTAAATCGAATGTCAGTAATTTATGAGCGTTGTCGGCCCACGGAATTGATAGCCTATTTGTTTTTGTAGATTTTAAGGCAAAGCAAACATCGCATCCATAATTGATCAGGGAGTTAAGTTGTTTAGGCGCCTGTTCTGGACTCATTCGCATCATATCAGGTCCTTTCAGATTGACTGCTTATAAAGAAGTCAATTCTCCTTCCCATTCGCTACTTTAGCCACTTCTTAGACCACACGCAGCCACCACCAAATCGAGAACCACTCTGTAATTGAAACTTCCCTACATTAAACACCCACTTTCCGAAAAAAAAACCATAAAAAAACAAACAAGATAAACAGCAACATATTATTAACTTTACCTAAATACCAAAAAATACAAACAAAATCGAAATACAAAACAGGATTAAATGGCGGCTATTATACAGGCGCACTGCATCATCGGGCACACAGCACCACACCGCACGATGGGCCCCACAGTACAACAAATCTGGGCAGCAGCAGCGGCGGCGGCACAACCAGCGCTGCTTTGATACCGCCACCGGCCGCTGGCAGCAACACTGTGGCAGCAGCTGCTGCCGCTGTGGCCGCCGCAGCGGCAGCGGCTGCTGCGCTCCTGCCCTCGCCGGTACCGCCACCGAATGCAGCAGCTGTGCCAACGGTGCCACATTTGTCGCCCCAAGTTGGTGGATTGCCGCTCGGAATTGTGAGTAGCCAATCGGTAGGTACCCCCCTCGCCCACCAGCAACAGTGAGTGTTGTGTGTGTGTGTGTGTGTGTTGTGTGTGCGCGCGAAATGTGTGTGTGTACCCGTGTACTGTGTGTGGTAATCCAATGTATGTGCCTGTGCGCGTGTGTGTGTGTGTGTATGTGTGTGGTCTAGCTTGTGTTATTGTTGTTTCATGTTGTTGTTGTTGTTGTTGTTGATGTTGTTATTGTTATTGGTCATTAGTTGTTGTTTGCCTAGGCTAGGGTTTTACTAACACCTTTTTTTGTTTTTTTTTTAAAATAAATATACACATACACATTATATATGCTACTATATACATACAAACATACATACATACATGAGTGTGTACTTTATTATGATGAATTTGATTTTCTAATTCGTTTTACATCTTGCTTTTAGCACCTGAGTGCGCCCGACCCTAATAACCATCTGTCATCGAGCATTAAATCTGAAGTGAAGGTCGAGTCAACGGAAACACCGTAGGCTGCTGCATCCTTGCTGGAAGGAGGCAAACAAAAATAATAATATAAATAAATAAAATATAAAAAAAAAATCACAACAACAACAGCCACAAAAACTGGTGTGACAACGGGCCGCCGTGTGACATGATGGAACTCACACAGGGAGTGGGCACAACAGGGCAGGGCGAGTGGCAGTCAACTACTATAATTGGATAAAACATATGTTTATAATTTGTTATAATGCCAATTTACAATTAAAAATTGCCAATTGCCACATCCAACTGCAGAAGCGTCTGTCCTGCGGCTGCTCCTGTGTGCGTGTGCAACTGCGCCCAGCCTTTGATTTGAATTTTTTCCAAGTTTCTAAGTTTTAATTTAAAATACGATACATATTTGCATTACCAACCCAAAAAACAAAAAAAAAAGTACGAAGAAAACAAAAGAAAAAAGAACCTAAGGAGAGAATCCCTTCCCCCTCACACTCACACACATCTACACACACACACACACACACACACACACACACACACAACACGCCTCAAAATTAACTACGTATGTATTTAGTATATAATTTGTAACTATTTAGAATTTTACAGTTACAATTTAAGACTTATTTGTATTGCAGCAAATTGTAAGAGAAAAATATGTTACCTACATATAAGCGCAAAAACAAAAACAAAACAAAAAAACACACACAAACATGTTGGAAAATTTTAACTTAAAAAAAACAAATAGAAAAGTGCGAAAAACAAAAACCCAAGATTCATGGCATACAAAAGCAACACACAAGAGAGACGTTTAGTGCTTAAGATACGTTTAAAGTACATAATAAAAAAACAAACGCAGTGTATAAGTTTACATGTGTCATATGTGTACGTATGCATCTCTCAATGGCAGGATTGCGAAACCCTTCCAAAATGGTTAGTAGTTCGATTTGCGGTTCGAGCTAGCCTCCTGCCTGTACCTTTGGTTCGTTAACTGTTTTTCCTCATTCCTGTGCCCAATAAATATGGTTTGATTTTGTCTTTGGTTGCACTCTAGTTTAAACGACTGATTTAGTTCAAGGTTTGAGTCATATTAAGAAATAAATTGGAACTCCATGTTCAAAGCGGATCGCTTTGCAGTTCTGCTCAATGGTTTGAGCTATGAAGCCACGCCAGGACTGGACCTGCTATAATTCGTTTACCAGAGAGAGGCATTGGAATAATGTGGAATCCCAAGCTAAGCGTGAGTTTCTGTACAGATCCAGATGTCAGCTTTGTTGCCTAATTTTTTTTATGAATTTGCATAAGATCAAAAGATGTACATCTCTATATATATAACTGTTTGTCCTGACTGACTGACTGATTGGTGATCAACGCACAGCCCGAACCGTAAGAGCTAGGAAGCTGAAATTTTCACTGTAGCTACCTTATGTGATGTAGGTGCACGTTAAGACGGGGTTTCGGGAAATTCCACCCGCAAGTGTGGAAAAATCGCGAAAAACGTTTGTATGTAACTTTTTTGTTTACCATCCGATCAGCCTCAAACTTATTTTCAAAGATCTTTATTCAAATTCATTTGAGGGGTGTTTCACACTTTTAGGAAAATCCGTTCCACCTTGGTGGAAATGGAGGTCAAAGATTTGGTGGGTGACGTTTCGCGCTCAAATTCATTTCCAGAGATCTATAAGAAAAATCATTTGATACGTGTTTCATACTTTTCGCAGAATTCAAACTTCTTCGGGGGGAATGAGATTTAAAGATTTTTTGGGCGAAGTTTTAAGTTGTGTCCGATTTGCTTCAAACTTATTTTCAAAGCTCTACATAAGAACTTAATAAATACGTATTTCAAAGATTTGGGTAATTCCAATCGCAACAGTGGTAAATTGGCGGAAAAAGGTTGTATGAAAGTTTTTTGTTTACCATCCGATCAGCCTCAAACTTATTTTCAAAGATCTTTATTCAAATTCATTTGAGGGGTGTTTCACACTTTTAGGAAAATCCGTTCCTCCTTGGTGGAAATGGAGGTCAAAGATTTGGTGGGTGACGTATCGCGCTCAAATTCATTTCCAGAGATCTATAAGAAAAATCATTTGATACGTGTTTCATACTTTTCGCAGAATTCAAACTTCTTCGGGGGGAATGCGATTTAAAGATTTTTTGGGCGAAGTTTTAAGTTGTGTCCGATTTGCTTCAAACTTATTTTTAAAGCTTTACATAAGAACTTAATAAATACGTATTTAGCGATTTGGGAAATTCCACCCGCAAAAGTGGTAAATTGGCGGAAAACGGTTGTATGCAAGTTTTTTGTTCACCATCCGATCGGCCCCAAACTCATTTTCAAAGATCTATGTTCAAATTCATTTGAGGGGTGTTTCACGCTTTTTGAAAAATCCATCCCTCCTTGGTGCAAATGGGGGTCGAAGATTTGGTGGATGACGTTTTGTCTTCAAATTTGTTTCCAAAGATCCGTAAGAAAAATCATTTGAGACGTGTTTCACATTTTTCTAAACTTCGGTGAAAATGCATTTCAACGATTTTTTTTGGTGAATTTTAAGTTTTGTCCGATTTGCATAAAAGTTGTTTGATTCCCGTCCGATCAGTTTCAAAATCATTTTCAAAGCCTTTTGAAAACATTGATTTTATAACATACGTGCCACGGGCAAGGTTATACCCGCTAGTCTTATATGAAATTACCCTACAATCGTATAGAAGAATTAGAAGATATTATTACGAAATAATTACTAGTTAAGAGCAGGATAATTTAACATTACATAAATATACTTTTGATTTATGAAATTCAGGTGCTTTCCGGAGATTTTATAATTATTCGAATTTCCGTCATGCAACTATTTTACTGCCCTCAAATTGGAATTACAAAAAAACAACCAAAGGAAATATTTATTCTTCTTTTAAAATATTTGGCCATCCCGAAATAAATACGAGTTTGTATATCAAAACTTTTGATCTGGTGCATAGAGTTGAAGTGCTTAAAAATTCAAAGATGACGATAAATGAAAAACATTTCTTTGGGGTATGTAAACTTTTATTTGAGTCAATTATACACAAAGGTTTAAACTTTTTCGGGTGGTATACTATTTAAAATGCTACTTAACACCAGTTCTAAATGAGCACAAACTACGCAGCGTCAAAAACAATTTGGCTTGTATTTGTAATACCATTTTTACGATACAGTTCAAATGTTTGGGTTATTGTTAATAAAGTATTTCTAGGTAGGTTTTTGTTTTTTCTTTTTTATTGTAAAAGTCCTCAATATAATATGCAACATTTAACACACGGTCATACTTTCAATATCGAAGGTCCATCACGTTTACACTTAATTTTAAGCGTTACCATCTAAATTTTCAGAGTTTTTACTACGGAATGAACAACATTTACATACATAGATTAAGTCGAAGATAAAGTATTGTAACTGCTTCAGGCAGACGGGCACGGGCACGTTCACATTTAGAGCTTTGTTTAAAAATAACTTCTTTTTTTATACAATTAACATTTAAATTGTTTATTTTTTTTTAGTTAGGTTTTTTTAAGCCTGCCAGGAAACCATGTACATATGCAATTACGACGCCTAATTTACCGGAAATTTAAAAAAAAATAGAACTCATGACTAATTCTGAGTGGGTGATGTTTTGAAAATTTAAAATTAAATCTTTTTGTAAAACAATTGAATCTGAATTGATATAATCGTATTCACAGTCGCAGTGTCTTTATCCAAGCCAAGTACATTATATAGTGGTATGTACATGTGCGTATGTATTCTCTTTTCAATAGTTTTGTATTTTGTTTGTTGGGTTTTTAAAACCAGGAATATGTTTGAATGTCTTTTTTTTGTTTTGCACACATATATATATATATTTATATGTATATATTTATGTGTTGTAAACACTTTCTATCAAAAGCATCAAGTACTCACAATACTTATCATATCGTCAACGCCCATTCATAATTGATGCGGGCGTGTCACTTAAAATCGAGAAACAAAGTCAACAAAATCGAGAAACATGGTCCACAATCAACTTAAAAGAAACGCGTCAGACGCGGCCTCGCAAAACGAAAGGCGCCATAGCAGCCCAGTCCGATGAGGCCATACTTGAGGGTATTCTTGCAGAGCCGCTGACTGAGGCTGGCCGGTGGTATTTCAAGTATGGCCGGTATCTTCTCGGGATCCACTTGGCCCCACATTTTTGCAATGCCATTGGCATGTCCAATGCCTACAACGCCAACGACACGCACGGGACGCACCTGATGGGCACCTGGCGCCGCCTGCGGCAGTGCAGCCAATTGCAGTGAGTGACACAAATAGAGATCACGTTCGCGTACGAACACATCCGAAAAGGCTGGAAATTCGCCAGCCATTTCCTGCATTAGTTTCTCTAGCAGATCACGCTGCTTGCACTCCTCCACCTCCTCAATGCTGATACTGTCCGTAAAGGTCAGACGCCAAACCAGCTTCATGGTTTGCCACAACGAAAGGGCGCGCAAAGCACGATAAAGTGTGATGCGTATGGGTCGATCTCCCAGATGCAAAATGCAGCCGGGAAGCTTATGTATCTCCTCGAAGGCGCGTCGGAACTCACCGCCTGGGGCCATACCCAGATCCTTGGCAATTTGTGCGCTCATCTGCAGCAGCAGAATAAAGAAGATGCCATTGATATAGCCATGGGTCTGCAGTATACCGCGTATCTGCAGAATGATTACATATTTAAAAACCTGTTATATAAAAGTGCTGCATGTTAAATACCTTGGGTATATTTATGTTTTTGGCTTCCTCTAACAGAGTCTTCTCATCGAGCTTGAGTATGTGTACACGGGATGGACATAGCTCAACCATGACCACATCTGGACGGACATTGCGAATGACCTGGGAGGAGAGAGGGAGAACGATATTTAGCAGGTATTTAATTGGTTTAACAGCTGGACTCACATAAGAGACGTCATCCTGGGACTCCTCGCTAAAGTGTGCCGTTCCCACAAGGTAGACCTTGCTACCAAATGGTGTATTCAACAGGGTAACCGTCGAGGGTAAATTTTGATCAAATTCCTCCAAAGTATCGTAGATGACGATTTCGCGCTTGGTTTGCGGCTGATCACTGTTCGATGTAGCCGCTGGCTCCGCTAACTGCAGTTGCGGGTCGCTGACTCCGTCCGCTGCTGCGGATGCTTCAGCTATAGATATGTCCAATTTTTGTTTGCTTGACTGCAGCAGGGTGTCGGCTTTGCGGCGTCGCTTTTCTGTTGCAATGTCCGGCACTTTGTTGGGCGACTTTCTCAGTATGTTCTTAAACTTTTCGACGGCGTCGTCGTTATGATCGGTCGAGAGGCGCTCGATTAGCACCACCTCTTTCTCTAGATCCTCCTCCTTAATGGAGTTCTCATTAATTTCTATAATTGACAAATTGGGATTATCGGTCTTAAATATTGTCTTGTTGGCCAGCAGAGACTTTGGATCGACCTCTTCCTGCGATGTATTCGTATCTGTGCTCTCGGATTGTATTAACAGCATGCTGGCATTTATGGCCGCAGCATTAGATGTATGCGAGATAGGAGCAGCTGAAAGCGGGGCATAGTTATTATAATTAGCTGCCTCGTTCCTATTGCCTATGGCATTGCCGTTGTGGGCATCAAAATTCTCGACGTTTAACATTTTGTGTGCATAATTGGTGTGTCCTGCGCTTTGATTAAAGTCTCCATTAAGGCTTTCTGTGGGTTTGAATAAATGTGCCGATTAATAAAAAATATAAATATATATAGGCATTAAGCTAGGGTTTATGTGTCTCCTGCTCATAAAGGGTTTTCAGTTCTGTCAAATACGACTTTATATACTCTGCATCTTTACAGTTCTCGCTTAAGCACTGCTGCAGCAACTCGAAACATTTGTGTTTCAGTTGGGAAGCCTTTGCTTGATGGGCTCTCTCCTGTTTGGCCAGCTTCGCTTCATATTTATGCACAAGCTGTGTTTGCAAGTTGGTTTTCTTTTTGCTAATAACACTCCTAAATTTAGTTTCTTGTGCCTGGTATGCCTGGAGACGCAGCTTGTGCATTAATTTGGCTATCTCGCCATCTATTTGCGCACAGTGCTCCATAAAATTCTGATCTTCTGCAAAGGGTGCGAAGATTTGGACTAGAAACTGTTGAGGAAATATGATGCGTGTTTGGTTGTCAACCGCCCGCTTTGCAGCGCTTAAGATCTGTGCCTTGATGTTCTGGTTAAAGCACTCCTTTTGTAGATTCTGCAGCTCCAGCTTTTTTATATGCTCCTCCAAATGATCATTTTCAATCCCGAGCGCAGCGAGATGTAGTTTCAGGGTGTTCAGCTGCTTCTTGAGACCTGATTGCTGTTCCTTCAGCTCGCTATGTTTCTGCAGAGCAACAGCATGTGCGTTGGGCTGTTGCAGCGGGTTAGCTGGAAGCGACTTCTCAGGCTTGGCCTGATCCTGTTGAGTGGCTGCCTCCAGGTTGCTATCGCTCATGTTTACACGTGTAATAATTTACTAAAGCTGTTGAATGAAGCGGCAGAGCCAACTGACAACAGTAAAAATACTCCCAACTTACCATTGCACGATCTGTAGTTGGATGTGGATAGCTGATGATCCAGAGCACTGTCATAGAACGTGCTATCACCAATATACGATTTGCTCTTCTGCTCCGGAGTACCCATTGTCGAGTCACTTGAAGTTGATGCTGATAAATCCATGTGTGCACAATCGGTGGTCGTGGGTGAATACAATAAATATATATATATATATATATATATATATATATATATATATATGGATATATATATATATATATTTATACAAATATGTACGTGTGTGTGTGTGGGTGACGTAGAGCTGTGTGCACAGCTGCTGGCTTGGAAGAATCGGTTACGGTTTAAAATTCGGTTTCAGTTTGTTTGCTGTTGCTTCACCCACGTATCTACGTATCTTTTGTATGTATATTATTTGTGTGTGAACGTTGGTCGGACATCAGTTGTTGTTGTGGTGAGTACCGTTTTCGGTAAATAACTGTAAGTTAGAAATTAATGAGAGAGAGAGAGAGAGATTAGCTGAGAGGTACCAATAGATAATTCCAGGCGACCTCCTATCACGAACTTAAAATTTCAAAGATTCTGCGTACGTGTACATGTTTCTTGAAGCTAAATACACAGCCTAGTGTCCTTACAAGTCAGTATATGACGTATTGGTAGAGTAAAAACATCAAAACTATATTCAGTTACTCAAGTTTACTAAGGTATTCAGCACATCATTTTGATTGTTTTGCTTTCGTCAGCTACTTATACAAGTATTCTATACTTGAATATATGTATGTATGCATTTAATGCACTTACCTGAACGTCGTTTATTGATGCGCACAGACCTTTAATTGACGTAAAACTTTTGCAGCTGCTTGTATTTTGGCCTACTTGGTTTAGCATTTGATAGTTTTTGTTCTTTTTTGTGTTGTTTGTAACGGAAAACCCAAAAAACTAAAGAATGAAATTGTGATTGTGGCAAACTGAGCTAGAGCGTTCGCTTCTTCTTGGTAGCGTGCACCAGTGCTGCCTATAAACTCAGAATGAGTTGCGCACACAGTATAAAGGTGCATGATATGTTTGTTGGCACATGATGCTTTTTAAAGGTATTAATTACATTAATACATACAAAATTTAATTACGCGTAATCTTTTTCAACTTAAGCATTTATACCAAATAAATAATTTTTGCATGATGTCAGAGGCTTGACATACCATTTATTTATTTTACTTTGTCGCATTATGGCAACACTGTACATAAACAGCTGTGCGCCGCGTTTTGTAGGCATTTTGCTGTTGAAAAAAATTTTAAATTGAATTTTAGTTTATAAACAATGTCAGACGACGTAGAGGAGCCAAGCAAGGTGATATTAAAAATAAAATTATAAATTTTAAACTTATGTGAAATGAAAATGAATTTATGTATTTTGCGGGGCAGAGCTTCTTTATATTTGGACGCGATGTGGCGCAGATACCGTGCTTTCGTAACAGTTTTTTATATGGCATCAGCGGCGGCATTGGAGTCGGTGTTTTAGCATTTTTAGGCACCTCCCGCCCCCATTTGGCAACACATATTGGTTTTGGCTCCTTCTTTTGTGGCACAATAGTCTATTGGATGGCATGCAGGTGAGCTGTCATTGTTACTGGGATTGATTTTGAGGACGCTACAGTCTTATCAAACGCTTTTCGACAGGTATCAGTGGTCGTTGCGGCGCTTTGAGCAGCAACAGCTGCGGGAGGCAATGCGCCGGCAGGCCTTATACGAGGGCACAACAGTAGAGCGTGACTTGGATATTAAATCTGCGTAACACTGATTCAACTTATGGATACATATACAAATATTTCGACGAAACAGTGTAAAATTCTAGATACACTAAGAAAAATTGTAGCTGAATCATTTTTTATATGTACATATTTGCATATGTTAACATATGTAAATTTCTGCTAGATTTCTAACATTGAAATACTTTTATTTTAGCATTAAACCACCCTAGCGCAATAAGCTAAATTTGTGACAAACAACACCTGAGGCATATATACAAACAACACCTGAGGCATATATACGCGTATGTTAGTTTAAGAGTAATAAATTATGTAAATTTGTTTAACGAATTGACCAACTGATATATTTAAAACACCTGCAACTTGCTGTTATAGGGAATATTGTTAGTAATTGTTATTGCCTCTGTTAATTACATTATATTTGCCGCCTTTTTAAGGGAACATTTTTGCGCCTAATTACTTTTAAACGAGCTACCTATCAGGTAGATGATAACCACTCGGTTGTGCAATATAATTTGATGAAACCTCTCCATTCATATGAGACACAATCTCGACCCTGTTAAGTGGTATCGTTCGGTTCTAATCTCGGAATTGCCGCGCCTCAGCGTCAGAACGAATTCGTTACTTGCTCGAGCAGGTCGTGTCTGTGAGTGTGTGGGAACTGTCAGGCAACAGGCAATTAGTTCTCGTTTTAGTTTTGCGCCCAGAACGATTATATATCTATAAAAGTAACTAATAACTTTTAAAGTATACACATATATTTCCTGCACAATGTCAAAGACTGCAATAACACCAACAACATCTGTTTTAGTGTTTTTTGTAAACGGAAAAAAGGTAAAAACAAAAACTGGTTTAAGCAACAATATACATTTTTTTTCTTAAACTGTGACGGTATTTCGATACTATTTCTCGTCGACATACAAACAAATTTGTAAAAAAAACGAATTTCATCCATTTCGATTTAAATTTCAACGACACTTTTTTTAATTGCATTCCAATGCCAGTTATTCAAAGCATGTTTCTCATTCAATTGAGCAGATCGAGCGATTTTTTTTATTAAATTGATTGCGATTGTGTTGCTGATAACAATTGACCCACAATGTGGGGTCATTGTTTTTTCCAAGTGGGGGCATCGTCACAGCTTATCAACTTGTTTTAAAATTCCTTTTAAAAGCATTTTTATTTTAAAACATGCGATTAGATAATAGTCTTCATCAACATTAAACGGGTAAATTGCGGCACATAATAATAAATGCAAATCCTAAGAACTTTATCTCTATTTGGCTAGGTGTCGTAAATAGGGTTTAGCAAGTAAAAACAATGTATATGCTATTTGCAATATATGTGTATGCATCCAGAATAATAATAGTACTAAGCACAAATGCAATCAATTCGCGCGTGTTGTTTTTCCAGTGGCTCGCCTGATAACAACAGATAGTAGAACTTTTGAAAAGTTGAAGGCTCGAAAACGATGCAACGTACTTAATCAAATTTAGTTTCAAAAGTATATTATTCTTACACGAATTGTAGTATGCATATTTCAATTGTGAACTGGTTAAGGTATTTGTCATTTTTAAATAAATGTTGTAGGGGTTAATGAAACTTTGCCCACGCCGCGGGTGCCGACAATAAATATTTTGTTTATTTTTAATTTATATTTTTTAATATACATGTTTAATTTTTTGGTTAAAATTACCTCTGACTCTTTTGACTATAAAGTTGCTAATATTTGCATACGAGCCTATAAAGTCAATGTATATCTATATACATATATTTATTATTAACGGAACGACCAACTGAGTTCCATGTTTGCCTGTTCCTCTATCTTTGAAAGCTACATATTTATGTTGATAAAACTTGGCATAGTACATAAGTCGAAACCGGTTGTATTAGTAGAGATCTCTTGAGTTGTCAGTAGAAAATTATATAAGAGCTGTTTTTATACCCTGCACTCATTGAATTGGAATAAAAAGGGTATAATGAAGTTGTGTAAATACACGTAACTTGCAATCTCTCTCCATAAATAATTATAATTCATGCAATCATAATTAAATTAAATTAAGCATAAAAAGCCGAGTTGGGGGATAGATTTACTTAATTACAAAAATACATTAAGGGAGATTAAAATGTACATATATAGCTTTAGGGTATCTCCTGGTCGGATACCCACGACCAGTGTACCCATTAACCATTAACCATTTACAATCAATTGTAAAATTAAAAAAAAATGTACAATTTGTACCCATTTTTAATGGGTTTAGGGTACACAAAGCGCGCTGGTTCGATTCACGGTTCGAACTACGAACCTCGCCTTTAGTTTCGCCACGTGCACCTGATTTTTTTACATTTATGAACCCAGATTCTGGTTAGAGCCCTGCTTGCAAAATATTCTACAATTTTCAATAACAGAAATAATTTAATAAAAAAATAAATTTGCTACACTGAATATTGTTATTTATGTCATTGACAATAATTAACAAATGTAATAATATTTTAGATTATCCGAAAATAATTTTTTGTTGACCAAACCTTCTTTTAAATAATAAAGGTTTGCTTGAACATCAGGCTCGTCTGTTCTTTGGTCAGCAAAGCCCTTTTAAGGTTCGGCGCATATAAAAATAGTTACAATTTCTGTTTAAAAACTGGCTTAAATCCTTGATAAAAACTACAAATTTAATGTTCGACATGAGAAAATATTTATTTTGCATTAAATATTCATTCATTGATTTCAAGAGGTTCGCTTTAATTGCAAATACTCAAAGCTCCAGACTTGGAAATTTAATTATGCGATTTTTTTGTTCATATGTAGAAAAAACGAAGCATTTACGTCCTTCTATATATTTTATATTGACAGGTAATTGATCCCAATCCTGATCCGGAATGCACGCTGCTCACCTACCTGCGCGAGAAGCTGCGCCTGTGCGGCACAAAGCTGGGCTGTGGCGAGGGCGGATGTGGAGCGTGCACCGTGATGATCTCCCGGCTGGAGCGTAGCAGCAAAAAGATTCACCATTTGGCAGTTAATGCCTGCCTGACGCCAGTGTGTGCCATGCATGGCTGCGCTGTGACCACTGTGGAGGGCATTGGTAGCACGAGGACACGTCTGCATCCGGCACAGGAGCGTCTGGCCAAGGCGCACGGCTCGCAGTGCGGCTTCTGCACGCCGGGCATTGTGATGTCCATGTATGCCCTGCTGCGCAATGCGGCACAGCCCTCGATGCGCGACCTGGAGGTGGCTTTTCAGGGTAACTTGTGCCGCTGTACCGGCTATCGCCCCATACTGGAGGGCTACAAGACATTCACGAAGGAGTTTGCCTGCGGCATGGGTGACAAGTGTTGTCGTGTAAATGGCAATGGTTGCGCAGGAGATGGCGGAGATGCGGCTAAAACTGACGACACGCTCTTCGAGCGCAGCGAATTTCAGCCCTTTGATCCCAGTCAGGAGCCTATCTTTCCGCCGGAGCTGCAGCTTACAGCGGCGTACGATGAAGAGAGCCTCATCTTTCGTTCGGATCGTGTTGCCTGGCATCGACCTACGCAACTGCAGGAGCTGCTCCAACTGAAAGCTGACCATCCGGCTGCCAAGCTAATTGTGGGCAACACAGAGGTCGGTGTGGAGATTAAATTCAAGCACTTCCTCTATCCCGTGCTCATCAATCCCATCAAAGTGCCCGAGCTTTTGGAGCTGCGTGAATCGGACGAGGGCGTTTACTTTGGCGCCGCCGTCAGCCTCATGGAAATCGATGCATATCTGCGCAAGCGCATCGAGGAGCTGCCGGAGTCACAGACACGCTTCTTCCAATGCGCCGTGGACATGCTGCACTATTTTGCCGGCAAACAGATACGTAATGTGGCCTCTTTGGGCGGCAACATCATGACCGGCAGTCCCATCTCCGATATGAACCCCGTGCTAACTGCGGCTGGTGCGCGCCTGGAGGTGGCCAGTCTGGCTGAGGGTAGGCGTTCGGTTCACATGGGCAGCGGCTTCTTTACCGGCTATCGACGGAATGTCATTCAACCGCACGAGATTCTGTTGGGCATACACTTCGAGAAGACCAAGCCGGATCAGCATGTCGTGGCGTTCAAGCAGGCGCGTCGGCGTGACGATGACATAGCCATCGTGAATGCGGCCGTGAATGTCAGCTTTGAGCCCGGCTCCAATGTGGTGCAGCGCATACAAATGGCATTCGGTGGCATGGCACCCACCACGGTGCTGGCGCCGCGCACTTCTGACCTCATGGTGGGTCAGTCGTGGAATCAAGCGCTGGTCGAGCGGGTGGCGGAAAGCCTGTGCGCCGAACTGCCCTTGGACGCCTCGGCGCCGGGCGGCATGATAGCCTATCGAAGGGCCCTGGTTGTCAGCTTGTTCTTCAAATCCTATTTGGCCATCAGTCGGAAGCTGTGCGATGCCGGCATTATGCCGCCGGATGCTGTGCCCAAGGCGGAGCTAAGCGGCGCCGATAGCTTTCACACGCCCGTCTTGCGCAGCGCCCAGCTGTTTGAGCGTGTCGCCAGCGAACAGCCCAGTCAGGATCCGATTGGCAAGCCAAAGGTGCATGCATCTGCCCTGAAGCAGGCCACTGGCGAGGCCATCTACACGGATGACATACCACGCATGGATGGCGAGCTATATTTGGGTTTTGTGCTGAGCACCAAGGCACATGCCCGTATAATCAAGCTGGATGCCAGCGAGGCGTTGGCCTTGAACGGAGTGCACGCCTTTTTCAGCGCCAAGGATTTGACAGAGCACGAGAACGAGGTGGGCCCGGTGTTCCATGATGAGCACGTCTTTGCCGCTGGTCAGGTGCATTGCTATGGCCAAATTGTTGGCGCCATAGCTGCCGAGAATCAAACGTTGGCCCAACGCGCCGCTCGGCTGGTGCGCGTGGAGTATGAGGAGCTGCAGCCAGTGATTATCACCATCGAGCAGGCCATCGAGCACCAGTCGTATTATCCCGACTATCCACGCTATGTGACCAAAGGCGATGTGGCGTCGGCCTTTGCCGAGGCGGATCATGTGCACGAGGGCAGCTGCCGCATGGGCGGCCAGGAGCATTTTTATCTGGAGACGCATGCAGCGGTGGCTGTGATCCGGGACAGCGACGAACTGGAACTGTATTGCTCCACACAGCATCCATCGGAGGTGCAAAAGCTGGTGTCGCATGTCGTCAATCTGCCTGCCCATCGGGTTGTGTGCCGCGCCAAGCGCCTGGGCGGTGGTTTCGGTGGCAAGGAATCCCGTGGCCTTTCGGTGGCATTGCCCGTGGCCTTGGCTGCCTACCGCTTGCGTCGGCCTGTCCGTTGCATGCTGGATCGTGATGAGGATATGCTCATCACCGGCACACGGCATCCGTTCCTCTTCAAATATAAAGTGAGCTTCACCCGTGAGGGCCTCATCACGGCCTGTGACATTGAGTGCTACAATAATGCCGGCTGGTCCATGGATTTGTCCTTTTCGGTGAGTAGTACATGGCATGCTTCCGCTTGATATATGATCACTGGCCTCATTTCTAAACAGGTTCTGGAGCGCGCCATGTATCATTTTGAGAACTGCTACCGCATCCCGAATGTACGTGTGGGCGGTTGGGTATGCAAAACCAATTTGCCCTCAAATACGGCCTTTCGCGGTTTTGGGGGACCCCAGGGCATGTTCGCCGGCGAGCACATTATCAGGGATGTGGCCCGGATTGTTGGCCGTGATGTGCTGGATGTGATGCAGCTGAATTTCTACAAAACCGGCGACTATACACACTACAATCAGCAGCTGGAACGTTTTCCCATCGAGCGCTGCTTTGCGGATTGCCTCCAGCAGTCGCGCTACCACCAGAAGCAAGCGGAGATAGCGCGCTTCAATCGGGAGCATCGCTGGCGCAAGCGTGGCATAGCACTGGTGCCCACCAAATATGGCATCTCCTTTGGCGTCATGCATTTGAATCAGGGTGGCGCTCTAATCAACATCTATGGGGATGGCTCGGTGCTGTTGTCGCATGGCGGCGTGGAGATTGGACAGGGCTTGCATACAAAGATGATACAGTGTGCTGCCCGAGCGCTGGGCATACCCATTGAGCTAATACACATCTCGGAGACGTCCACGGATAAGGTGCCCAATACCTCACCCACGGCGGCCAGTGTTGGGTCCGATCTGAACGGCATGGCCGTGCTCGATGCTTGCGAGAAGATTAACAAGCGTCTGGCGCCAATTAAGCAGGCGCTGCCCACAGGCACCTGGCAGGAGTGGATCAACAAGGCATATTTCGATCGTGTCAGCCTATCGGCAACAGGTTTCTATGCTATACCGGACATAGGCTATCATCCGGTAACAAATCCCAATGCGCGCACCTACAGCTACTATACAAATGGTGTGGGCGTGTCTGTCGTGGAGATTGACTGCCTGACGGGCGATCACCAGGTGCTCAGCACGGACATTGTCATGGACATTGGCTCGAGCATTAACCCAGCCATTGATATTGGTCAGATTGAAGGCGCCTTCATGCAGGGCTATGGGTTGTTCACACTCGAGGAGCTGATGTACTCGCCGCAGGGCATGCTCTACTCTCGCGGACCGGGCATGTACAAGCTGCCTGGCTTTGCAGATATACCCGGCGAGTTTAATGTTAGCCTACTGACCGGCGCACCCAATCCACGCGCTGTTTATTCATCAAAGGTGAGGCATTTGACATTCCAAGCGTATCTATATACATATATTGAAATCGCATTTATTTAAATTTCAGGCCGTTGGCGAACCTCCGCTTTTCATAGGTAGTTCAGCCTTTTTTGCCATCAAAGACGCCATTGCCGCAGCTCGTTCAGGGCAGGGCTTGAATCCCGATTTCAATCTGGAGGCGCCTGCCACTTCGGCACGCATACGCATGGCCTGCCAGGATCAATTTACTCAACTGGTAAGTCCGTTCCACTCAGTTGAATTTAACTAATTCTTTATGCATTTCAGCTTGAAATGCCAGAGGCGGGCAGCTATACGCCCTGGAATATAGTGCCATAAGAGCGGATAGTGCCCATTTGCGTACATTTGTCATATAGAAATATTTAAATGTGTACAGTACAATAATGATTATAATTAATAATTACTTCGATTTTAGGTCTAATTGAATAGTTGTTATATTATCTAATGCTTCTTAAAGACAATTCTCTCCACCCAGTCCAGGTAGGAAAACAACTTTGTGTAGACGCCTGGTGCATTAGGCGAGGCACAAAATTTGCCAAATGATGTTATGCCCACGACAAAGGCCACACAATTGTTTTCGGGCAATATGGCATGCAGCGGTCCGCCCGAGTCGCCCTGACATGTGTCTTTGCCGCCCGGCAAATAGCCAGCGCAAAACTGGGAATCAATGATCCCATTTGGCAGGCGTCGTTCCTTACGATAGATTTGCTTGCAACGCTGTTGCTTTATCATGTCCAGATCAACCTGTCGCAACGTATTCGACTTGGCGCCTAGAAACTCAGTACGTCCCCAGCCAGTGGCCACCACAGACTGGATATGCAGTTCAGGCATTTGCCACAAACAGGCTGGACGCACATGCTCTGACAGTTTGGCGCGTTTGGTCAACTTGAGTAGCGCTATGTCATGGTAGTAGGAAGACGATCGATACTTTGGATGCAGTATAATTATAAGTATTTTAATGTCTTGCTGCCAGGGACTGGTCACATTTAGTTGCTGTGCGCCCAGACGCACCATGTCTGGTGGTTTACTAAAATGAAAAAACAATGTAAGTCGGGTCTTCTGGGGCCTTGCCACTCACCTACCCGATGTGGCGCAGTGTGCCGCCGTGAGCACATAAAGCTCACTGACCAGCGTCCCGCCGCAGCCCCATTTAATGTCACCGTCGCTTTGCGTCCAACCCAGTGCAGTCATATGTGGGAAAAGGGCATGCAGTGTGGGCGTGCCACCCACTATCAACGGCACACTGGACACACAATGTTTGCCTGAGAAGCTGCGTCCAGTGTCTCCCAGACGCAGATCCCTGGTGGCGCTGTAGTATTCCTGGCATTCTAAAAATTGACAGGCAATTAAAATTAAATACCTTTTCTGACCAGTATTGCCAACAGCCGATTTAAAAAAGGACCTAAATCCAATTTTATAATTAGCTAGAAATTACTAGATTACATTTCTGAGCATAAATTAACAACAGGGCTGCTACTACTTGTAATAAAGATGCAAAAAAATAGCTAAATAATCTTAAAATAGCTAAAGACCTCTCAAAGCTACCAAATTCAGCTAGGAAATATCTAAATTGGCAACACTGACTGGACCAACTTACTTGTGGCGCTTATGCGCTGTGCCTCAACATGCTTGTCGGCCAATGGGCAACAAATGACCGGCACGTTGTTACGATGCGTGCAAACGTCAATACGCGTGCCGTGCACGCGATACTCGCGTATAACATGAAGGCACTGGTAAGCCAGGATGCAGTAGCCGCTGCGTCCATCAAAGCTGCGCCGGCAAAAGGCGCCCTCTTGTAGCGACTTTGCCTCTCCAGTCTGCAGCTCATCATCGTTGTCAAATTTAAAGGAGCTATCCGACGGTTCAGTTTGCTTTTCTCTCTTAGCTGCGGCAGCGTCGGATGCAGCCGCCTCCTGCGGCCAATGCTCTGGAAACGTATATTTTGTCGTTTGGTAATTGACTATCTCAAAGGCTTCTGAAAACTAAACATATTAATAGGCATTAAGTATTCCATATATCCACTTCCATTACCACTCAACGCATGTCTTAGCAGAAGAAATAACATGAATTCTAGGCTTATAATTGTTGACAAAATTGGCATTTCTGCATTTGTCGTTTCATTTGTTTTGATTCTTGTACATTTGTAAACATCTCAATAACGTAATCCAGCTGGTCAGCAAAAGCGCCATGTGGACAGTGCTGTAAAGCGCGGCAACCTCCCAACCGGCACTCCAATCAGGAGCCAGTGTAAAGGGTTGCCAGGCAGCTTTTTTTATTAAATCGATAGGGCAGCCTCGGTATTTTTCGAAAATTTTAAATGGCCGGCAAAAGTAAAAAGAAACGAAATAGCAAAGATTCTACGTCGAGCAACGCAGGAAGTGGCGAAGGCGATGATAAAAAAAAGAAGGAAGGCGTTGGTGGCAGTAAGAAAAAAGGTGGAGTGGGCAAGTCCATTGGCTGTGATATATTCAATGATGCCGCAATGGAGAATGCCTACTATGTGTGCCATAATGTGCAGGTGGGATAACAACAGAAATAATTAATCTACATTTAAAAAATTGATTTACTTGCAGGACGTGCTAAAAACTCGTGGTTTTCCTTGGCCGGATGGACAAAAGAAAAAGAAAAAGGGCAAGCGTTGAGAAACACTATCAAATATTAATATGAATCTAGTATGACTGTATTGATTTATTTATAAAACTAACAACAATATGTTAAATTCTTTCGACTGAGATTTCAATACATTCATTCACAAATACGGTTCAACTGCACGATTGTAAAAGGGCAAAAATATTTGTACCTGTCTTTCTATTTATACCAGTCCAAACCAAGTCGTCATCATCCATTTAGAACCAAAAACAATTTCTCAAAGCGCAGTCAACGCAACGCCAAACGTCAGCATCAACACTTTCTAGAACAAACGTCAAAATCTCCAAAATACGAAACCATATCAAAATTGTCGGCGTGTGAAAATTACATATAACAAAACGAAAAAAACAAAACACATTTAGACTCGTTTTGTAGAATTGCCTAAAAATCTGTGAAGGCGACTAGCGCAAAGATTGCACCATAAAAATCCGAGAGTTGTGCGGGCACACGATTCAGTTGGGCGGCATCTGTGGCAGCAAGCGGATCATTGTGACGTCATCTTTAACGAAGCGCTTGGATTAGTGTTGGACAAAACATGGCTAAAGCACCGGCAATTGGCATCGATCTGGGCACCACCTATTCTTGCGTGGGTGTCTGGCAGAACAATAAAGTGGAAATTATTGCCAATGATCAGGGCAATCGCACAACGCCATCGTATGTGGCCTTTAATGATACGGAGCGCCTTATTGGCGATGCCGCTAAGAATCAGGTGAGTGGCCGTTGTTCATGTTGCACTTGACAGCAAATATGGCTGGCCATAATTGGCCAAATATGAGCATAGAGCATATATATGGACGTACGTGTGTGTACAGTGAAAGCTTTAATAATGAACAGCAGGTCCACAGTCCCAGTGTTTTTTCATTACTTTTTCGAAAAAATCGACCTTCATTCGACGGACTTTATTTGAGCAGATGCAGACACGAATTTTCGAATGGAAAAAATTGAACCTTGAAATAGAAAAACCATATTTTTAAATCTAAATTTAAAAAGTTATCAATTCTTCACATTTTTTACCAATAACATGAAAAGCCATCCTTAGTTTCTACTGTTCCTTTGGCATATCGGTTAAGCAATCCTCATCCTTCCTGTACCGTGAGTGTTTTGCTCAAGAGCTTTTACTGTATTTACATACATATGTATTGCCAAACATATGACTGCGTCTATAAGCAATTTATTTGAAACACGTACATATATACATACACACATCTACATATACGAAAGTTTTTATAAATATGTTTGCATATGTTTATAAATATATTAAATTCAACAGAATATATGGGGAACATCCCAACAGTTGGCCTCTTAAAAATAGATATTTTGCTGACTAATTGCTTAACCACGCCCATATTCCCCATACGATTTCAGGTGGCGATGAATGCCAAGAATACGGTATTTGATGCGAAGCGTTTAATTGGCCGCAAGTTCGATGACCGTAAGATACAGGAGGATATGAAGCATTGGCCCTTCCAGGTGATCAACGATGGGGGCAAGCCAAAAATTGAGGTCGAGTTCAAAGGTGAACGTAAACGTTTTGCACCCGAGGAGGTCAGCTCCATGGTATTGACCAAGATGCGTGAAATCGCCGAGGTTTATCTGGGCGCCAAGGTAAAGGACGCGGTTATCACCGTGCCGGCATATTTCAATGATTCACAGCGTCAGGCCACTAAAGATGCCGGCTCCATAGCCGGTTTGAATGTGCTCCGCATCATCAACGAGCCGACGGCTGCCGCCTTAGCCTATGGCCTGGACAAGAACCTGAAGGGGGAGCGTAATGTGTTGATATTTGATTTGGGCGGCGGCACCTTTGATGTCTCCATACTGACCATCGATGAGGGTTCGCTGTTCGAAGTCAAGGCCACTGCGGGCGATACGCATCTGGGCGGCGAGGACTTTGACAATCGGCTTGTCAATCACTTTGTGGAGGAGTTCAAGCGGAAGCACAAAAGCAACATTACCAGCAATGTGCGTGCTCTACGCCGGCTGCGCACTGCCTGCGAGCGGGCCAAGCGGACGCTCTCCTCCAGCACGGAAGCCTCATTGGAGATTGATGCACTGCACGAGGGCATTGATTTCTATTCAAAGATATCGCGTGCACGCTTCGAGGAGCTGAACATGGATCTTTTCCGCTCGACCATAGAGCCAGTAGAGCGTGCCTTGAACGATGCCAAAATGGACAAGAAGGCCATACACGATGTGGTCCTGGTGGGTGGCTCCACGCGCATACCGAAGATCCAGCGTCTGCTGCAGGACTTCTTTGGCGGCAAGCAGCTCAATTTGTCCATTAATCCCGATGAGGCGGTGGCCTATGGCGCCGCCGTCCAAGCGGCCATACTCACAGGCGTAGGCAGCTCACAGATCCAGGATCTGCTGCTGGTGGACGTGGCGCCGCTATCGCTGGGCATCGAGACGGCCGGCGGTGTGATGACCAAACTGGTGGAGCGCAATGCACGCATTCCCTGCAAGCAGCAGCAGACGTTCACCACGTACAGCGACAACCAGAACGCGGTCACCATTCAGGTGTATGAGGGTGAGCGCGCCATGACCAAGGATAACAATCTGCTGGGCACATTTAATTTGACAGGCATACCGCCAGCGCCACGGGGTGTGCCCAAAATCGATGTGACTTTTGACCTGAATGCCGATGGCATCCTGAACGTCAGCGCCAAGGATAACAGCACGGGCAAGTCCGAGAAGATAACCATTACAAATGACAAGGGACGTCTGTCCAAGGCTGAGATTGATCGCATGCTCTCCGAGGCGGAGAAATACAAGGATGAGGACGATCGCCAGCGGGAGCGTGTCGTTGCACGCAACACACTCGAGGGCTACATCTATGGCTGCAAGCAGGCTGTGGATGAGGCGCCCGCCGGCACTCTGGACGAGGCCGACAAATCGAAGGTGCGGGACAAGTGCAGCAAAGAGACCGCCTGGCTGGACAGCAACACTTTGGCCGAAAAAGAGGAATACGAGCATCATCTGAAGGAATGCCAGCGCGTCTGCAGTCCCATCATGTCCAAGCTACATGGCGGCGGTCAGCCACCCAAAGGAAAACCAGCGGGCAGCAGCAGCGGACCCACCGTCGAAGAGGTGGACTGAGGAACTAAGGAGCTAGCCGTGTGCGCGTTAGAAGCAGTCACGAACAATTGTATTGAATATGTATTTGGAATTTATGCAAATGTAACATTAAATAAATAACAGTTCATTATGTACGCAGCCAGGTGGTGGTGGTGGTGGTGTCGCTGGTGTCACCTATTTTCAGTCGTGTTTTAATGGTCGCACCGAGCAAGCGGGCTTTCGTGGAGCAGCTCAGCTGGCGCAGCTGCAATGAGCTGCTGCACCCGCACAGCTGTGCGCGTGCCGCCTGGCAGAATCTGTGGCACTTTGCGTGGTCAAATGCCAAGTATTATTTGCCAGTGGCCATGCTGCAGCTGCTGAAGCAGGCGCTGCGTGGTGTGCCATGCACAGCTGGTCTTTGGCGGATTGGTTAATGGCTGCGTCATAGCCACATTCATGTGTATACTGCGGTAGTATAATCATAGATTTTCCACTTGAACAGCCCCATCTAATTGCTCTCCTGCGTGCAGCCAGCTGCTGGGCGAGCGTGAAGCAACTGCAGCACACGGCCATCTTTCAAGCTGTGAGTGGATCATGAGTGAACTCAGAGTGCTTTATGCAATCCTTTTATTTGATCGAAAGCCTGCTGGTGCAGCGGGCCAATCCTCTGACCAAACTGCTGGCCACATCTCGTTGGCTGCAAACGCTGCTCTTCATGGGCTGCAGCGCCATCATCATGCTGGGCAAGCAGCGCTGCTGGCACAATGGCTTCTGGTTTCTGACGCCCGATTGCCTGCAGCCGGAGATCCACTTGGACCGCACTCGATACGTTGTCCAGGGCATGCGTCAGTATTTGCTCATTGGCCTCGCCCTGGACATCTTTAAGGCGGTGATGGGCTACGTAAAAACGGGTCACTGGCACTTGAAGCAGTTGCGACTGGAGTCTATGGCTTGGCTGGACTGCTACGTGGGCATCTATCGGGTAATACACAGCTATATTAATACCCCATATCTACTGAGATTTTACACAAGGGTATAAAGGATTTATCAGAAATGCGGTAGGCAGAAAAATACGGCACCCCATATATTCGTGGTCGTCAAAAACGAAGTCGACTTAACCATGTTTTGTCTGTCTCGTCCGACCGTCCGTCTGTCTGTATTTAGAAGCTGAGACTATCAAATCATTAATGGAAATCATTATTTCGCCTTAGAGCATTTCCTGAAACTTATAAAAGTTAAAAATAACAAATTAAATATAGACAGATCCAGAATATTTCACTTCTCCCGTCGCGGTAAAATTAAAAAAACAATATAAAAGACTAAAAGTAAAGATTACGGGGTATTGCTTAGTCGTTCACTCTACCAATTTAGAGCACTTATAATTAAAGGCATTTTTTTTTTTTTTTTTAGATTACCCTATGCTGTATGCAAAGTCAAGCAGATGTCGGCCAAACACGACAGCAAATCTTGTCCAGCTTGCTGGCCGGCGTCAGCTTTGTGTGCTGTCCAAAACTGACTATTCTGAGCTATGCGCTGCTGGAGGCGGGTCGCACGCTGTGGTGCGGGGTCAGCAGGCAAGGGCGGACAGCTCGTTTCGGCTATAGCGACCTACTGTATCCCCTGGCCCTGGCCTATCTTATACACACATATGCATTCCAGCCGAAAAGGGTTAGCGCCTTGACGGGCATCATTATTGACAGCACCACGGCTAATTAGTAAGTTCTTTTGAAGACTTCATCATTTGCTGCTCTTAAAGATTCCTTTTCTTTCAAATGGACACAGTGCCGGCAACATTGGCAAGCGACTGGAACAGCTGCAGCTGGCTGGAAGATGGGCCTGATTTTAATTATTACCGTAATAAGCTCGCTTTACATAAATCGAAATATATGCATTTATATATAGCAATGCATTTTAACTATGGCATTTGCATATTAACCTTCAATTTGAACCGCAGCGGCGGCTCGTGTAGCGCCGCATTCTATAGGCAACTGCGGGTCTGGCTGGGAGTCAGTCGCAAAGGTAACGTCGCCGCAAAATGGTTGCGCCCAGCAAGTTATTCGGGCCTCCACTCAATCGCTTGCATTGTGGACACATTTTGCATAGCCTGCCGGATCAGAGCTGCACGGAGGCCCTGCTCTGGAATCTGTATCGCAATCATGTGTCCAGTGCCAAATATTACTTGCCAGAATTGTTGGTGTGTCCACTCCCCCAATCTCCCTCAATCGAGTATACCCCATTCAATGCTGTCTTTTCTTTTGCTGCAGTTTCCGTTAATTTTAAATTGGCGCCGGCAAACTAAAAGTCGTCTGTGGGCTACAGTGAAAAACTATTTGGAAACGACGCATTTCGTCTCGACAATAAACGCCCTCACAATCTACTTGCTATGCATCTTTCGGCGACTAAACGGACGTTACATTTACCTTTACACTCCGTTTGTACCCTGTTATCTGGCTTCGCAGATCACCTGGTGGGTGTCACCTAAAGTGCTGCAGTTCTATGTGAGGGGCGTCACGCATGCGGTAAGTGTGGGCTCAACTGTTTCGCATACTCTGTTCACGAAGTGGTTAAGGGTATATTCGGCTTGTGCAATGTCCGACTAGCCCACTAGTCGGCGGGCAAATATGTAAATATCCTCCAGAGGAAGAGAGTCTCATCAAATATGCCAAGTAGATTACTCATGGTCTTCCTTGTGATCTTTCCTAAGGTCACAATTTGAGATCAACTCATAGGAAGATTATTCTCCTACTGTTTTTGGGTCTTTATAAACATTCACAAAATTAGATAAAGTGAAGTAAAATGACCGCATTTTAAATAATAAATACTAATTATGAGCTCGGTAAACATTGATTTAGCCTAATTGGGCAAGCACATTGGAGTAACCGATAATATGTTTCGAGGATACCCTGCCTCGAGGATACATTGGACATTTTTGTTACTTGTAAGACCTGCTTCGATTATTTCTGTTTTCTAGGCTATGGAGGGCATACTACGTCAGTTGAATGTGAGCTTGGTGCACTCCCGACCTGCTCAGACGCTGATATTCATGCTCTGTTCGCTGGTGGTACTGCGGCAGCAACAGGCACATGGCTATTCTGGTTTCTGGTTCATTAAGCCGGCCCGGGTGCCGCTGGACTATAACGAGTGGTCCTTGGAGCGGCGTCTTAAGCAGGCCCTACTGGAGTTACGCACCTATCTTGGCATTGGTGTGGGCTTAGATGTGTTCAATGCCATACTGCGTATGGAACTTAAGAATCTCAACTTCAAGTCTACAGCCTTTATGCTAGCTTATATTTCGTCATACAAAGTAGGGTTGGCTGTAAGTCAAATTTCGAGTACAATAATACCCACATCTTTTGATTCAAGCTCGTACAATGTTTGCTGGCGAGCAGATTGGAGTTAAAGTACACCAATTTACTGGCGGCGTTCCTAAGTGGCAGTTCCCTTGGGCTGCTCAATCGCAATCCCCTAAGCTTCATGTGCCTGGCCGTAGTCACTGCAATTCAAGTATTGTGGCAACAGCTGTGTACTGTGGATGCCAGCCACAACAGGCTGATGGCTGCTGCGCAGCGCATACCCTGGGGTAAACTGCTTGTGCCACCCAACCTGGCATATTTGTTGCACAGCATGATCTTCCAGCGTCATGTAGTGAATGGCTTGGCCAAGTCATTTATAAACAACACGTCCGATAAAAAGTGAGTTTTATTTTTACACATTTGTGTTCATATTTACAAATTAAACTCAATTAATTCAATTTCAGCGTTCAACGTGTTTACTCTTTTTTGAACCTACCCATTGAAACAATCATGACCAAAGTTTATGAATTACCAATGACCCCTTTCTTATTTTAGCTGAAATAAGAAGCTTACAAATTATCCCCGATTATCTTTAACATGCTGACAAAAAGACGCTACAAAATGAAATTTTAAAATATCCGGCCTGCCAACTCGTTGCTAGAAATCGATTACGTGGCGTTGCCACGTTGTATACAAACAAATAAAACTAATTCCAACAATTGTCAAATTGAAATAGGTTAGGCTTTTACGGGAAAACATGCGATCGGTTATCTTGAGTATATTCTATCTCAATACATTAATATTCAATTGAATTTAGACAAATGCATCAGGTTCTGACATTTCATAGCAAAACGTAGACAACGTGTACGTGATGAGAATAAAAAATATTTAATTTTTTGCGCAAATTGGATAATAAAATTAAATGGGTTGGATTCATTGATTGCATTTTACGAATCATTGACTAGCCAAATGTCTGAGGTGCAATCTCCACCCGGGTAGCGCATCTCATGTGGAAGGCTTGGTCCATATGGTTCCTTTCCAAAGTCAACAAAGAAATCCTCATTTAGGGTCATGCCACCGTTGACCACATCGATATCAATGAGGCACACATGTCCGCCCTTAGACACCATGCCTGGATAGAACTATGACAAACAAAATAAATTAAAATCTTACTGAACTGTAATTTTAAATCCTTGGGTCGGTGTGTACCTGTTTATCCCAAGGTGAATATAGAGAAGAGGATACATATAAGCGTTTGCCATCCAGAGAGAGCTGCATCATCTGTGGTCCTCCTTCCAAGCGACGACCCTTAATGTAGCGTGGAGGTGGCCTCTCCTAAATCAAAAATAACAATATATGTATGTCATAGCCGTACATCGACTTTTCAGCCAACCTACAGTCAATTCTTTATCCTCTTTTACGATCACGTTCGGAAGATCGTTGCATATGGCGCCTCCTAGCCAAATTCTAGAGATGAGTTTAGGTTCGTCTGGTTTGGTGATATCATACTGCCTAACGTCACCATGTCGCCAGCAGTTGACATAAAGGAACCGATCATCCAACGATATTATTATATCTGAAATCATGCCGCCCATTTCGGAGGCAGTGCCACTGCCAGTATCCACTAGCTTATTGGGTATATCAATGACTTTTTTCACATCGAACTCATCGGAGTCGCTTCTCTTCTTAAAATAGAACACCTTGGCATTCAAGCCACATCCCACATATCCATCCGGGCGTTTCGGATCGTGCAGGAAACGAACCTCTAAAGGTGCAGCGCCCTCGAGTCCCAGATCAACAGTTTGATATAGAGTTTGCGTCGACCATTTGTAAAAGTTTAGTCTGAAGCCGTACTGCGTCTTGTCATCCAAATCTTCATCTTTCCAACCACTAAAATATTGCACAATTTAAAATACATGGCGCTGGGCACACAACACACAAATGACAAACCGTCGAAACTTATTGGGTGCTCCCCATTCGGATGATACCATCACATCATAATAGGGCTGATACCAGAAATCATAGCCGCACAGCGCTTTGCGATCACCTTTCGTCCAGGTGCCAACACAATTGAAATCGGAATCAAATAGAATAAAATCGCCCTTTGCATTACCCTGAGCATCGCCCATTACCGATATCATTATGTTGCCATTGGCCAAGCAGTGGGTCGTGTGGGGTGCGGTTACATTGTGGCTCTTCAATACGTCTCCGTCGATAATCTTGATAATTTCGGGCTTACGTGGATCCGTTGCCACGTCCAGTACGTAAATGAAATCGGAATTCAATGATGGCAATATCAACCTATTTCTCTTCGGCACACTTTTTGCATTCTTGTCCACATAGTAGCAGCTGGAGCAGGCATTCCAGCCCGAATGGTGCAGCTCGTTGCCCTTTCGGTTCGAAAAGGTGCGGTGAACAATCTATAAATAAACAAATTGTATTAAAAACAAAAATTATAGGCAAAAACTGATTCCATTCATAGACTGTTTAATTTCTATCAATTCATATTATTTGAATACCTGACTATATGTGGGACTATCAGGGTCCACATCGATTGTGGATAGATAATCGCCATGCGGCTCATCCAAGTTGGGTTGAATTGTCACCGTATAAAGTAGTTTCTCCCGAGTTCCACTTCTCATGGCGTCCAGCGGTGTCGCGTAACCGGGTCCATGGCAACATGCTTAGGAATTATCCATATCAGCAGCGTTCATTATAATGTGGATTAATAGTTATCAGTAGAATACCAAATATTCCTAAATGCCTGACTTGAGCCTTACCTTTTTCCGACATTATAAGTAGATTATTTTTCGTACGTTGTTGTTGATCAAAGACCAGCAGAGCACTGAAACCCACGCGAATGAGTATTTGCTTAAATATATACATATATTTGCTATCGGCCGGTTCTGAGCGAGCGCTTTGTACATGTTTGTTTGTGAATTCGTTCTCATCATGCTCTCTTGAAGATTCTCCTAGAATCACTTACGTGTATAAACCAAGTGTAAGCTTATATGTATGTGTATGTATGTGGTATTTTCATCAAACTTATCAGACACACGCCTTACCCAAGAGAAATTTTGTTGTTTACTTTTTATTAAAACAGAATTTACATACATGCAACAAACAATTGTGTATATAATAAACTTGCAAACATCATGATAATATAACGGATGTTCGGCTCGTGTGATAACAAATAAATAAATAAATTAGTACTTTTTTGTTGTTGTTATCAGTATATATTGGATATAAATATTGTGAATTATGGTTTTAATGAATTTTAACAACAAATTTTTAAAAATTTGTTCTCGGTTTTTATTAGTAAACAAATTGCTTATCTTTTAAAAATGAAAAACATTTCTTATTTATTGTTTTTATTTAAAAATAAATGACTTTCAGCTTAAATATGTGAAGTGAAAGTTATGTTTTCAATACTTTTATTATTAGTTACTTAATATTTTATTTAATAGTTATATTAAATTCGTTAAATCAGGGCAAGCTCTTCGTGCATTAAATCATGTCCATAATAGCACGAAGGGCAATATAAGCACGATTCTTGCTCACCTTTAACATACGACAACTGATGACAGTGTGGCAACTCCTCATTCGACATCAGCTGTTCGCTGTTATTGTTCGCGCACGCTTTGTGTTTAGTTTGCCGTTACAACATGCGTTTGTTATCACAAATACGCAAAGCATCAACGCAGGCCGCACGCCGACGCGTAGTTATTACAGGTAGCGGCGCCGTCACACCACTGGGCAATAATGTGGCCGAGTCGTGGCAACGTTTGCTGGCGGGAGATTCGGCTATTGCCAGACTGGGAGCAGAATTCAAAGGACTGCCTTGTCAGGTGGCGGCACAAATACCGAGGGAACGCCTTCAGATAGACAAGCATCTGAGCAAAAGTGATATAAAGCTCATGAGTCCTGCAACACAATTAGCAATAATTGCAGCGGATGAGGCGCTGGCAGCAGCAAAGCTGAAGCCCAGCGAGTTGAGCGGCGAGCAGCGGGAACTTTTTGGCGTGTGCGTAGGCATGGGCATGTTCGATCTGGCGGAGGTCTATGGCGCTTTTCAGCAGCTGCAGCGTGGTTACAATCGAGTCAGTCCCTACTTTATTCCACGCCTGCTGCCCAACATGGCGTGTGGACACATTAGCATACGTCATGGCTTGCAAGGACCCAACCATTCCATCTCAACAGCGTGCGCAACCGGCGCCCATGCCATCGGGGATGCTCTGCGTTTTATACGCCACGGCGATGCTGACATAATGCTAGCCGGCAGTGGGGAGGCGTGCATAGACCCCCTATCGATTGCCGGGTTTTGTAGGTTACGCGCCCTCAGCACTGCGTTCAATGATAACCCGGCTGTGGCCTCGCGACCTTTTGATAAAGCGCGTGACGGATTTGTGATGGGTGAGGGCGCCGCAATGCTGCTTCTTGAAGAGCTGGAGCATGCGCGTGCCCGTGGAGCACCCATATTGGCTGAGCTACTGGGCTATGGTCTGTCCGGGGATGCGCATCACATTACCTCACCGAGCGAGGATGGTACTGGTGCCACGCTGGCGATGAAACGCGCCATTGCCGATGCCGGCATCACGCCCCAGGATATTACCTATGTCAATGCGCATGCCACATCAACGCCCACTGGCGATCGCATTGAGGCGCATGCCATTGGGCGCGTATTTGGCGACCATGTAGCGAAGGTATTTGTGTCCTCCACCAAAGGTGCTCATGGTCATCTGCTTGGTTCGTCGGGCAATCTGGAAGCGCTCTTTGTAGTGCACGCCTGCGCAGAAAACCGATTGCCGCCCTCGATAAACATTGATCAATTGGATGTGGATGTAAATGTCGTGACAAAGGCGTGCGAATGGTCACAGGATCAGTCACGGCGCATTGCGCTGAAGAATTCCTTTGGATTTGGTGGCACCAACGCCTCGCTCTGCATTGCCAGTTACACTGGGGAGTAATATTTCAATTTTACAAACATTGTTTAGCATTAATTGTTGTGAAGATTGTGAATAAATAGTTTCTCTTTTTGAATAGTTTTTTTAGGAAAAATTTTTAAGTTTTAAAACTTTATTTGGAAAACTTTTCGGTTTCGTGTCTCCGCCCCAATCCGCTAAAAACGGTGCTGGTTTCTAGAGTTCTGCTCTGTAAAAATGTATATACGTATTGTATTGTGCAATGCGCAGAGTTCGTACTATTCTATATATCTGCGTACATAATATGTTTTATACATATATATACAAATACATATATATTTATATATATATATATATATATATATATATAGGTTTATGTATATGATGTATTTAGCTCTGTTTGATTTGCTTCTGTTGCTTGACCTTCGGTTTTTAAACTATATACTGCATACTTTTTAGATCTAATCAAATATTTGTTGTCTTGGTCGGTTTTGCTGACACTTGCTGCTATTGTTCCTTTTTTCTTTTACTTAAACTGTTTAATTTAAAGAATTTTTATTTTACAAAATTACTTAAACTGTAAAGTTAAAAGTACATAGATTGGCTTACAATTAGAATTTCTTTATAATCAATATATTTATAAATGTGGTTGCTCATTTTTTCTTTTTGTTTTTTTTTAATGCTGATCTACTTTTAGATTTTACTTGTCATTTGCCAAATTGTTTGTTATGGTATCATTTATACTCAATACATTTATAAATGTATATAATGTGGTTTTGATTTATTATTTATGTATTTATAGGCGTAAATAATATGCTATATTTGTGTTCGTGTTGTGTGTTGTCTATTATTTATCGCTTTGAAAGTGTTAATTTTCAATTTGTATATAAATTATGAAAATAAATTGTATTCGAAGTTATAAACTTTATCCCAATTACTGTACAATTTGTTGGTAGTTTTTCGCTTTAAGTTACAGCATATAATTAATTTTTTAAATAATCTTGCACGTCACATTTATTAACAAAGTTAGTTCCCAATTTTTGTTTTCATACTTAAAGCATTAAATAAATTTTCAGATATCTTTCGTCTATTTTTTGCATATTCAAATTTTAAATGAAAAATATTTGAAAACTACAGAGGCCTTTGAATTTCAAATTTACGTATCTGGTTTTTAGCTAGTATGCAACAAACATTTGCTCAAAAAAAAGTAAAGGAAAGATTTTTTGGAACCAGAAGGCGCATGGTAGCAATTACAATAGTTTAGACAAATTAAAATAAATGACATACATTGTGTACATACCATGCAAATGTACAAATGTATGCTTATGAAAATTAGACAATGCAATAAAAATAATAATAATTAAGAATTATTAAAAAATGCCTTACAAAACATAAACTAATATAGAAACAATGAACTTATTATTCCTTGAGTTTCTCATACATGTCCAAAATTGCAGTGAAGTTAATTTTTGTGTACGGTATACTGAGATTTAAATAAAATTGTAAAAATTATGTAAATTATGAATAAATATTTGATTTGTTTCGCGTTGTGTCTCCTATTGCTTTAGATCTTAACACTTATTATCTTACTATTTCTTTTGTTTTGTTTTTAAAAAGACATCTATTTAAGCACTAGTAAAGTGGTTTTCTTGTTGCTGTCAGTTGTTGGTTTTCTGTTAGTGAAATGGTTTCCAACTTCATATGTATAGTGGATGCTGCAACAGTTGCCTACACTAGATGTATGTATATGTATGCGGGTCTGTATGTATGTATGTATTTTGTTTGTATGCATGCAGGGGATGTATGTATGTACATGGCAAGCCACTAAAAGACAGAATCTGAGTCACACTAGTTTAGCAATGCATCCATTGTATATGGAAATGGCGGATGCTGCTGTTGCTGTTCGAATCTGTTGGCTGAATATGACAGCAACTTTGTCGCTGTTGATGCTGCTGATGCTGTTGTATCTGCCGTAGACGGTCAGTCCAGTATAACGATTTGTGATTCAATAGGTTTGCTGCTCGGCTCGGGGGCCATTGACTTGATAGGCAGTGAGCGCCATGGTTTGCGCGCCGCACGACGCAGATCCACAGCTGAGAGTATTTTTCGTGTTTTTCTATTGACAACAAGAAAGAAGAGATTAGATATCGCCATTGTGCAACAATTATCGAATTGCGCTCACTTGTGTACATCTGTCGCTCTAAAGTAAACATCGTCCGGTGCATCCATCCAACTTATGACCTGCTTGCGTCCATTGCCGCCGCGTGCCATTTGCGCAATCTTTTGCTTGCCATTGAGCTGCAAACAAATCAAATAAATAATAATAATTACATTTCTACAATCGCATTTAATTTAGATTTACTTGATGTCTGGAGAGTGGCTGACCCGCTGCCGCCATCATGGCGGCAAACTGCTCCGGACTGGGGCAATGCGAAGGCATGGGATCCTTATTAGGGCGTTTGGCAGGCGGTCCACTGGGCACAATGGTCACTGCAGTTGTCAAAACATAAAATCATTAATGAATCTATATGACAGAAGTAGATAACTTTTGACTTACCTTCGGTGCCATTGAGTTGCTGTTCCTCGTGCGCACGCTTGCGTATCGTAGACGTTGCTTGCGCTGGAATTATGGTTAGTTCTTTGTCAGCCGCCACTGGGACGGCGACCACATCGGGCGTTTTATTGGGCACACGCTCGTAGAGTAAACTGCCGTCTGGTGCTTTGGGCGGCTTGGGGAATGAGACAACAATGGGCTGTGGCATTTTATCTTTGGGCGTCAGCACCAGCCATTCATGTGGACCGCTGCCAGGGGCGCCCAAACGATTTGCAATTTTTGTGACACTGCCACGTTCCTTGGGCTTGAGCAAAAGCATCTTTTTGATATCCGCCTGTGATTTGCCGCTAATACGATTCGTAACTACAATTACAAAGGTATCACAATAAAAGATTGCAATATACATAGAAGAGTATAATTCAATTTACATTCTTGCTTGACCAACAGCGCATTGATTGCGTATGCACTCTGTCGCGCCGCTTTCTTGGGTTTCACAATGTTTCGACAAACAACGCGTGCCACACGCGTCATGGGATTCGTGTGCAAATAGAAGGCAGTGCGCGTCTTCATAATGGGCCGCGGCGAACCCGAACTGATGGCAATGCCATGCGCTTGCGCGTAATGCCGGGCCAGGTGGGTCTTCAGCTTGAACTCCTTCCCGCAGTTGACAATGGAGCACCTAAAATTTATTTTATTAATGGTTTAATCTTTAATATTTATTAGATACTCGTACCTATGCAATTGACGATTGCTAAGATCACTAACTTTCTCATCTTCGTTAAGATCGACCACTGTTGTGGCGCCTGTGGAAGCTAACGCTGCAGCTGGAGTCGCCGCAATGGCAGCCTTTTTCTTAGCCTCACCATCGTTAGCATCGCCCTTATGTGCCGATTTCATACTGCCGTACTTTCGCCAATAGTCCCAACAACTTTGACACAGGCGACATGGTAGATGACCATTACTAAAGGAATTCCACTATAGTAAAAAGGTTTGGGATTAGAAATTACTGTTTGCACTTTTTCACTTTGTTCTGGCTTACGTGTGATGATTTAGTTGTCCCGCACGATTCGCAAGGTTTGCCATTGTTGGACAAGTCGGCTCCGCCATTGGTGGTGCCATTATAGATGCCACCAGGACCACCGCTGCCGCTGCCCGCCTTCACGCTGGCACCGTTGCCTTTGCCATTGTTATTATATTGCGGAATATAGACTTGTTTGAGCTTGAGTTCCGCCTCGACGGCCTTTACACGCTTCTGCTGCACATACCGATCGGTGGTCTTCCACATATAGTAGTATTCAATGATCTGCTTAAGCGTTTTCCAAGGAAGCTGTTAAAAGAAAAAGATTGTTAGATAGTTTTGAAAAGATCATTGGTTCAGTTTGCTTACAAAATCTTGTCGTATGTCATTGAAGTCTTTGCCATATTTATCTAGCGCTTCCTCAAAGAGATTAGCTTCCGATGCGCTCCAATCTTCGATTTCGTCGCGACAGAGTACTGGCCCAGTGGAAGGAACTAGCGAGGACATGGCCTCATCAATTGAATAATCGTGTTTGTGCAGAATGTTCATGGCGTGAAACTGAAAACAGATGAAATACATATGTAATTAGGAGGATTGGCATATCGACTAGGTTATTTTCATTCTGTTGCTCACCAGCGTTATGTCTCGGCTGGCGGCCGCTGCGGACATGTGCAATGAGGGCTGTTTTACTGAACTGCTGCAGTCGAGGGCGCGGGCAAAGGTGCCAATGGAACGCGACACGACAAGAAACTGATCGATTTTGCGATCGGTCAAACTATGCTCCGGCGTCCATACCAACGACTCCAGCTCCTCCAGTTTACGTTCATCTGTGGTGGTATCTTTTAGCTTGGCGGGTATATCACATTGATAGCGACTGCCGACACGTATTTCGCCCTTGTCGGCAAGCAACGTTTTTTGATTCGGATCGAAGACCAGACAGTAAAAGAATGTGTCCTGTATTAGGCGAAAACAGCAATTAATTTAATAATTAATAGCATAATTTAAATTAGTAATCATTTTAATTCCTAAGACACTACAACTCACATCTTTATTGAGATAGCTTTGCAGTGACTCCGTTTCGTTTAGGAGCGTCACAGAGCACTTCCCTCGGATTTGTGTGGCGGGTATCGACTCAACTTGTCGCGATAGAAACAGTTCCCGATGCTTGATCTGGTATCGTTGTTTGCTGTTTAGCGCTTCGCTCTTCTCAGCATCGCCACCAGCAGCAGTAGCAGAAGCGCCGCTCGCAGCGCTGTTGTTGTTGTTGTTATTATTATTATTATTATTATTGTTGGTATTGTTATTGGTGCTGGAATTGCCGGTGGTGGCGCCGGCGGACGCTTGCGTCGGACTGGTGCGTTCCTCTTCGAGTGCAGCTGCAAGCAAACGTAAAATATCTATGAAAAGACGTTGCATACGAGCATAAAAAAAAATGTTTTAAAACCAATTACAACCATTGCATTATCAATTTGGTGTTCGTATCTATACTACGTAACGTAATGGTACTGACATTAAAAAAAACTTTTTATACGATATACAGTGAATGCTCAGCTGACGAACAAGTCCTTTAATTGGACGTAATATGTTTCTTTACATGTTTCTTTTTGAAAAAAAAAACTTTTATCATAATTGTTATTTCTCCAAAATATTTTTAACGGATATCTCTGTGTCCACTTAGGAGAGTGTTCACTGTATATATTGATCACAAATTTATCGATTGTGTTTACAACATTTAAAGATAATAATCTACATGTCTTACAATAATTACAACGTTGTCTAGGTCAGTACCAAGTTTACTCTACCGTAATAGCAATCAAGATGTGAAAAATATTACAATACATGAACATTAGGTAAACAAAATATTAATTAATGAAAAATATTGTAAAAGAAAAATTTGCATTCCCAAAAGAAGATAAACTACGTTGTATTTTTTTTATAGAAATAACTGCTTTGCCATTTTGTACCTATTGAGGGATCGAGCACAGCTTGCGCCGCCTGCTCCTCGCCCACAGGAGTTCTAAGCCAGGTTTTCTTCAGTTTTGTTGCCAGCGGTGAGTCCTCGGCGGTTGCCACTGCATCATCAAGTTGTGTGGGAGGAATTTTTGGGAAATGTTGATTTTACAAACATACATATGCATAAAATATATACAATGCTTATAACGTGAATGGTAACAAGCGGAACTTAATTTAAATTTACTTTACTAATAACTGCAAATAAGTTGTCAGCGCGTTAAAAGTGAGGTTAAGTACGAAAAGTAATTTTACTAAGAGATGTCGCGTTTGCCCATACAGAAAGCCCAACAAAATAAATACAAAACTTTTTGAATTTATTTTTAATACCCCGCCACACAAGCCATGAAGGGATGGTAACGGGTGGGCGAGGCGACCTCGCCAGTTGGGTGGTGGTGGCTGCTGCTTCTGCTTCTTGAAGAGTGCGAGCTGCGCCCAATCCAAGCAACCAACCACCCCGCTTCCCCCAAAGGGCTGTGGGTGCATTCGTGAATTTACAAAAGCGTAGGTGAATAACGAAAGAAGAAGCAATAGCAAGACAAGCGGGAGGGGGAGTGCGCAACTGTTCGGTAGCCATAGATAGGACACAGTCGCACAGTCTGGCAAGTGCGCACGGGCGGGGGTTGCCAGATGGAGGCGTGTGCGTTTTGTTTGCTGACGATGTCTGCCTCTGCTTCTCTCGCTGTTTCGGGTATATTGAGTTTTTTTCGTTTCAATACTCTTCCAAAAGGTATTCTAATTTTCTTGCGTAATATGTAACACATGCTGCAATTGCATATGATGCATTATTCTTAATCAGTACCAAATTCCGCTGATATAGCCATATCAGTCTGCCTGTATAAATGGTTTGGACCTGATATCAGTGAATAATTAAATTTTTGTATGAAGAACGTTTTTGAAGATATCTTGACTTAACTAAATCATTGTGTGTTTTTCTTATCTTATCAACATCGGATTAATATATTATATAGAAATAATCGGTCGGAAATATACTTTCTGCACCAAATCTCTGTCAAGTAATGTGCATTTATTATATGTCCGCAAGGGTATTTCAATTTCGACATAACCAAAGCCAACTGCTTTTTTTTTTGTGTTTTGCTTGAAAGGCTGTCGTGGCCAGTTTTGAGCTTTTTGATTGTTTCTTTTTTTTTTCTTGACACGCCCGAAAGGCTATTTGTGTTGTTTAGTTAGTTGTTTTAGTAACTGTGCTAATTTTTAATGAGTGATTAGCAGCTAGGCTGCAAAATTTGTAGCGCACGCAGCGCTAGCAGCGTCGAAAAAGGAGTCGCAGCAAACAGTCATTGAAGGGGACGGCCACGAAGGGGGTATACTGTTAATGGGCATTGTCGACGCAATGTTGAGAGGGTGTAGGGGAGGTGGGGAGGGGTCGGAAAAACGCATTTTCGTTGGGTCACGTATCGAATTTGTGTGTGCCACAACCAACCCCACCGATTGGGGGTTTTGTCTGAGTGTGTGTGTGAGGGGGTATGCGTATGTGTATGTATACTTTTTGGTAGGAAGATACAGCGAATGGTTTTGTTCATGTAGATGGCTGCTAGTTGTTGGGGTACCCTGGGTGTGTGTATGTATACATAAATGCAAAGCGCGGCTCCTTCCGAAGCTCCTGCAGTGCCAGGACTGATGAAAATTTTCGTGCACACACACACACACACCTATATAGAGGCACAGAGGTAGACAGCAAGTCTACCTACCGCTACTGCTACTGCCTAGTATTGCCACATTGAGGCAACCAAAAACGGCAACAACATCGAAGTACAGTGCAGCTCTACACACATTATGTTTATGTGCTCATGTTGTTCTTGTTGTTGCTACGGATGCTCGGATTCCGTTTACTCTTTGCTTTAGCTGTATGCTTTACAGTTGTTGTCATTGCGGTTCTTGTTGCTCTTGATGTTGGCTTTTATTGTTGTTGTTGTTGTTGTTGCCGCTGCTGATGCTGCTGCTAAGTGGGTGTGTATTAGAGTGAGTGTGTCAGTGTTGGGTGGGCTCCGCTTTGACACATTGCACACACTGGGCATATGCTGGTGTTAGTGAAAAGGGGGTTGCGCTGAGGTGTGGGTGGAGTAGCTTTGGTTGCGGCGCATGGTGTATTTCACTCATCCTAAGGCGCCTTCGTCTGAGCTTTGGTTCTTGTGGTGAAAAATATGCTTAGGATCTGTAGGGGCTTTTTGACTTATTAGAAGACCGCGACGGCGCCTCATCGCAACATAACCTCACTTCGCTGACCAAAAACTTATACATACATACATAACGAACATATACATTTATATGTTTGAATGTATGTGCATGAATTGGCGTACTTACGTTGATGCTTATCGGCCAGCTGTACAAGCGGGTTGGGCAGATCACGACGTCGGTAGAAACACATGACCTTCGCTTCCACATTGCCGGTTTGGTTTTTATTCAGCTCCTCGATGCGGCGTATCAGGAAGGGACTATTCGGCGTTGTCTCAACGTAGACGTAGTCTGCAAAATTGAACGTTGGATTATTGAATTTCAGTTACAGTTCAAAAATGAAATACGCAGATGTGGAAGAATAATTACAGCCCAAACTGACCGCAAATCATTCATTATGATACCTAAATTGTAGCACAAGCATCCAATCGAGCCAGGTAAAACGCATTCAAAAAACACACAAATATCACACACAAGCATGGAGTCACACTCACACACACAAATCCGTATGTAAATGTATGCAGACAGCAGAAACTAGTGATGAGTAAAATTTGGGTTATCTTTGACTATACGATTAAATCAACATTAAACAAAAAATAAACTTATTAACTTCGCAAAAATCCTAAAATTAATAGCGACATCATATATTCGTATATTTTAGTATGTTAAAAAAGAAATTAACAGAATGTTCAAATCAATTGCCTGTAATTGTACACACATATAAGCAAATCAAAAAGAAAAAATATATAAAATGGCTTTAATCATTCTATTAATAGATTCTTTTTATATACATATATCTTGCTTCTAATAGATCTAAATAAATCTAAATGTGAGTAAAAGTACGTATACTTTAAATTTATCGATAATTACAATCATAAATTCTAGTAAGCCACTGTTTACCTATTTTTGTCAACCTATAAATTAAGTATAAGCATTAACTGTCGTTAACGTGTCGATAATCTCAATACTTTTACTTAAAATTTACAGTATTGCTAGCTGCTAGTGGACACGCCGTTTAATTATGGCCACAGTACAGTGAAAAAGTATGCGCATTGCTCAATTAAATACAAATGTGGGCATCCATCCATCCATTCAACGAACGCAACAGAAACAACAACTATGTCCATGGGCAGAGGCAAGGGGCTGAACACACACACAAGCACACATGTACAGAGCGCGCCAGCAGCGACGATGCGGAACCTGTCGCAGAAACCGTTGCTTGGGTTTTGACCACGGCAACAGCAGCAGAAGCAACGAAAGCCGATAGAAGAGAGAAAATGACACAAAAGAAAAGGAAAAAAAAGAGCAGCGATCAAGCGGTAACATTCAGCAGGCATAATATAAAAGGAAAATGTATCTTTTGCATTTGGCTGATGTAAAAAAGAGATGAAAAAGAAATTGTCGCCATAGCCTGCGACGACATTGCGGCTGCTGTGTGTGTATGCGAGCGTGGCTATAAAAAGTGACTAACAAAAAGCGCTGATGGAGATAAATTCTGAGGCAACGCGTGCATTGAGAGACCGACACACAAACATCAAGAAAATGCCGAAAAATGTTATGTTTATGCATGCGTCAAGTTGTTCTTTTCCTTTTTGTATCTTTATTATTTAATTTGATTGTTTTAATTAGCCGTTCGCATTTTCGCATTTACGGTTCATTTGCATTTGAATCGAACAAGCAGAAGAACAACGCTGTACAATGGGGCAGGTGAAGACAACAATAACGTCATCGGTTAAACAGAGTCAGCGAGCGAGCGAGCAACCGAGCTAGCAAAATGAGTGCGTAAAATTTGTTGAAAAAAGGGAAAACTCACTCGAAGCGTTAGATGCTGCGCCAAAAATATTGCAAACTCATTAGCATAAGAAAACACAACGAACCAATACCAACAACAAAAGACACGAAAAAATCACGAAATATACTTTCAATTGCACAAACACACGCAAGCACAATCACACATACACACGCAAGCACAATCACACATACACTTGCAAACACATACAATGATCGGCAGGCGGATTTGTCAATGCAATTTCATTTCATCAGTATCCCCAACCCTACAGCACAAGTTCGCATACATACATACTAACACACACACACACATATCAGTGCTAATGCTTATCGGGGCAACAGAAACATGTACTAAAAACACTTGCTGCAGCTGCGACAATTCGGCTGTCATACACATAACCCCTCTACGCGGCCGGTTACTCGATGTTCCATTGCCGCTTCGCTGGTGTTGAAAAATCGTCTACGTTGTTAAAACTCGCGTCGGCAAATCGACACAATTTCAAGGCGCATATGAGCGCATTTCACATCATCATCATCATTGATAACAGCATTGAGCGTATGGGGGGTGAATATTTGGTAAGATTTGATAATTAAATGCACTTTCATTATTTCCTCAACTTGGAGTCCCATACACACACAAACACACATGCACATACGCATATAAAACGACCAGGCGAAACAGTGAGACGGCGCCGATAACGAAAGATGATAGAAAAGCGAGTATGGAAAAAAAATTTTCTCACCTCCGACTCGATACATATTTGTGGCCATTTTCACAAAACTTGCGCACCAAATTTCACATGTAAAATATTCTGCACTTATTCAGCACTGTTTTTCAATAGTTTTGTTTCAAATTAGCGCACATTTATTAGCATAAAATTTAAGTTGTTATGATTGCATTTGCATTCACATAAGACGCGTTTTTTTCGTCGCCATCTTAGAAACAACTCTAAAAAAATACACACACACACACACACTATGACATCGACGAGTAAACAGCTGCATCAGGGCTGCATTTGAGAGCAGAGCTGCCAACTAGTTTATACATTGCGTGTATTTATTTGTTTGACAAGTATTAATATATAGAAAGCTATTCTTGGTATAATAAAATAAGCATGCTTTATTGCTGCATTATATTTACAGAGTTATATATTAACAGAAACAAAATTTGTATTGTTTGCATTCCATTTTGAGTATACGTTGACAAGCTGCCTGCTACGCAACCAACTGTCAAATCCGTGACGTGGCCTGGCCAAACGATTTTTCCAATAAGACTTGCTTGTGTTATAATTAATTTTAAGTTTATAAACGCAGCGTAAGCGTCGATAAAGCCGTTTAAACGATGACTACCTACGAGGAGTTCATCCAGCAAAATGAGGATCGTGACGGAGTGCGCTTAACCTGGAATGTATGGCCTTCAAGTCGCATTGATGCCAGCCGCTTAGTGGTGCCGCTTGCGTGTCTATATCAGCCCCTCAAGGAGCGGCCCGACTTGCCACCGATACAATACGAGCCCGTGCTGTGCACGCGTAGCAATTGCCGTGCCATCCTGAATCCACTGTGCCAGGTGGACTATCGTGCCAAGCTCTGGGTGTGCAACTTTTGCTTTCAACGCAATCCCGTGAGTACATGAATCACAAGTGAACTTTAAACTCGAAGATTAACACTTGTAATTCCAGTTCCCTCCACAATATGCAGCCATATCGGAGCAGCATCAGCCAGCGGAACTGATACCTGGTTTTAGTACCATTGAGTACACCATTACCAGGGCGCCGACAATGCCGCCCGTGTTTATATTTCTGGTCGATACCTGCATGGATGAAGAAGAGCTGGACGCGCTGAAGGACTCGCTGCAGATGTCGCTGAGTCTGCTGCCGCCGAATGCCTTAGTGGGCCTTATCACCTTCGGTAAAATGATCCAGGTGCATGAGCTTGGCACTGATGGCTGCTCCAAAAGCTATGTATTTCGCGGCACCAAAGATCTGACCGCCAAGCAGGTGCAGGACATGCTGGGCATTGGACGTGGTGTGGCCCCAACGCCACATCAGCAGCCAGGTCAGCCGGGTCAGATGCCCAATGCTCCGGGGGTTGGGGGGGCCGGACAACATTTGCCACCCGCTCATCGCTTCCTACAGCCGATCAGCCAGTGCGACACCGCACTGGGTGATCTGCTAAGCGAGCTGCAACGTGACCCTTGGCCGGTGCCGCAGGGCAAGCGCTATCTGCGCTCCACGGGCGCTGCTCTCTCAATTGCAGTTGGCCTGCTGGAGTGCACGTACCCAAATACTGGCGGTCGCATTATGACGTTTGTCGGTGGCCCTTGCTCCCAGGGCCCCGGCCAAGTGGTCGACGATGAGCTAAAGCATCCCATACGCTCCCATCATGACATACACAAGGACAATGCCAAATACATGAAGAAGGGCATCAAGCATTATGATGCGTTAGCGCTGCGCGCTGCCACTAATGGTCATGGCATCGACATATACTCATGTGCCCTCGATCAGACCGGTCTGATGGAGATGAAACAGCTATGCAACTCCACCGGCGGTCACATGGTTATGGGCGATTCATTTAATTCGTCGCTGTTTAAGCAAACATTCCAGCGCGTGTTTGCGCGCGACAGCCGCAACGATTTAAAGATGGCATTCAATGCCACCCTCGAGGTGAAGTGCTCGCGCGAGCTGAAAATCTCTGGCGGCATCGGCTCGTGTGTGTCGCTGAATGTGAAGAGCCCGTCGGTGTCGGATGTGGAGATCGGCATGGGCAATACGGTGCAATGGAAGCTGTGCACACTAAATCCTAGCTCCACATATGCCTACTTTTTCGAAGTGGTCAATCAGCATTCGGCGCCCATACCGCAAGGCGGACGCGGCTGCATACAGTTCATCACACAATACCAGCATCCAAGCGGACAGCGGCGCATACGCGTCACCACGTTGGCCAGAAAGTGAGTTTCGCCCCCAATCCTGCTAGTTGGTATACACCATTCATTGATTTATTTTATGTGCAGCTGGGCGGATGCCAACACGAATGTGCAGCACATTAGCGCTGGCTTTGATCAGGAGGCAGCCGCAGTGCTTATGGCGCGTATGGTTGTATATCGCGCCGAGACGGATGAGGGGCCGGACATATTGCGCTGGGTGGATCGCCAGCTGATTCGCTTGGTAAGTGCTCAATACAGCTTTCTATATATATATTATTCCATTTTCCGTTTTCTTGATTGCAGTGCCAAAAGTTTGGCGAGTATTCCAAGGATGATCCGAATAGTTTCCGACTTTCACAAAACTTTAGCCTGTTTCCGCAATTCATGTATCATTTGCGCCGTTCGCAGTTCCTGCAGGTCTTCAACAATTCGCCCGACGAGACCACATTCTATCGACACATGCTGATGCGCGAGGACCTCACACAGTCCCTGATCATGATTCAGCCCATTCTTTATAGCTATTCATTTAATGGGCCACCGGAGCCGGTGCTGCTTGATACCGCTTCAATTCAAGCGGATCGCATACTGCTGATGGACACCTTCTTCCAGATACTCATCTATCACGGCGAGACGATTGCCCAGTGGCGAGCGCTTAAATATCAGGACATGCCCGAATATGAGAACTTCAAGCAGCTGCTGCAGGCGCCAGTTGATGATGCGCAGGAGATATTGCAGACACGCTTCCCCATGCCGCGATACATTGACACCGAACATGGCGGCTCGCAGGCGCGTTTCCTGCTCTCCAAGGTTAATCCGTCGCAGACGCACAACAACATGTATGCCTACGGCCAGGTAGGTCTCAATTAGCTGCAATTTAAGCAGCAATTTTGTTAATTTTTTAATCTATTTTGAAACATTACGTTTTGTTTTCGTTTTACTTTTCTCATTGTGTACCCCCACAAACGCCTTAAACTTCTTGTTGTCGTTGTTGTTGTCACGCGCAGGCGCCAATTGGTCAGACGACGGTAGTAAAAAACAACTTTTTGTTCAATTTATTTCACTTTGGGTTTAGTTCTAAGTTACTTTTTTTTCTTCTGCTCCTTTAAATGCTTCTGGTGCTGGCGCCGCTTAACCAAAACCTACCAAACCCCACTCCCAATCACAATTTACTAACTCGAAATAATTATCTTCGCAGGATGGCGGCGCTCCGGTGCTCACGGATGATGTCTCCCTGCAGCTGTTCATGGAGCATCTGAAGAAGTTGGCCGTCTCCTCGACCACATAGACGCCGTTATACAAAATGAAATGCCTATTAGCCATGAGTGGAAAGTTTTGGCACAGTTTTTTTTTTGCAGAGGCAATTACATACTTTAATCCCATATATATATATATACATATGTGTAGATTCCAATAGAACGCCTGATAAATACAATAATAAACCACATTGATACATATTTACACGTATTTATTTTGCAAGCAACTAAATAAGTGATCAAATCATTTAAGTAAATAAATATGTATAGTAGACTGGCCATTAACAAAATGCAAATATTTCAAGAGAGCGCGGAATGAAAGCGGCAATAAACCAGAATTTCCATACAATAAATTAGCGTAAAAGCAATCAACAATAATATCTTCATATTAAATATAGTTTATAAATTACTAATACAAGTGAATATGCCTCGGACTTGATATTAATTTGACTAAACTATTTGGTTCACACTGACTAAGACATTTGTTTTCTGTTATCATTGAGGCCTAATTAAGAAACCGTATGGACATCTTCTGATCGACATCGGTGCGTTCCAGCGCCTTGCAAAAGTCCTCGAACGAGATCTTGCCCTGACAGCACAGATCCGCCTCCAGTATTGTCCGCTCAGCAATGCTCACCAGCTGATCCTGACTTATGTTCGCCCCAACCATCATGTGCAATATCGACAGCAGCTCATCCCGGCTAATGACACCATCATCGTCCAGATCGTACATTTTGAATGCAAACTTTAGCTTCTCCTCGCGGCTGTTCAGTTTGCTCTGCTTGTTGTCCCGCAGCGGCCGGAAGTGGGCCAACACATTCATGAACTGGCGAAAGTTGACTCGATCATCGGTGCTCTCCGCAAAGAAGGAGTGGACAATGCGCTCGCAGAGCGGATTGATGGCTAGTTCGGGTATGCGCATCAGATCCTCTCGCGATAGTGTGCCGCAGCCGTTGCGATCCAGCGAGGTGAAACGCGAATACAGGCGCTCAATTTGATTGGGTGTAACTGAGGTGAGATACAAAAAATAAAAAAAGATAACGAGGGGTAGGGTTGAGCGTGCAACCTTATCAATTGATAACAAATACACAGACAATGGCGAAAACACAGCTATTATCAGATATAAAAACTCAGCAGTTGCTGGATACAAATGGGCGCCTTATCACGAATAAATTACACCTACTCGGACAACTGATAAACACAGGTTTGTGTGCATTGATTGGGGCACATCAAACGGCAGCGCGCAGCACTTTGCCCCGGCGGGTCGTTGGGACAGCATGACGTCATAAATTCATTTGGAAATTTATTACAACTTACATAAACGGTTCAAATTGATTTCATTTCCAAACACTCAATTCGAAAACAACAGTTACGTTCTTTAACACTCAACGCGGCTGTGTGCTCGCTAACTTGTAGCTGGCGCTGCCGTACGCTTAATGACTTTAGACTATGAAACATAATTGAAACGATTTGGCAAAGCTATAATTAGTTGCCACAGTTGCCACTTAAGTGCAAAATTTCTGATCACAATGAGAATGCTTTTAACAACTGCGTATTTGTTTTGAAATGTTTTTGACAATTTATACATGGGTAACCAGCTCCAAGGTTACGTTAAATACTATCATAACTTGAATACCTGGAGCTGGTGCTTTATACTTACAGCCTGTTTCATTTTGTATTTGGGCAATTTCCTCGTGCCGTAGGAAGAGCGATGACTTATTGCCCATTATTTACGGCTTATTTAAACCAATGAGAGCTACACAAACACAAAATTTCCACTGAATTGAACGGAGCGTAGTGTGACCGAGTTTGGCAAATGCTAAAATACTGATATTCAAAGTGATAATGATGCAGCACTGCCAGCTGCAACACATTGACAAAGCGATAAGTTGTGGCGGTATGCTGATAGGTACTACAATTTTGCTAGTCGGAAAAAAAACTATTTTTGCACAAAATATAAACAATTGCTTTATTTGCCCGAATGCAAATGGATAAGTTAAACCAGACTTTAACAGCCGTTAAGAATCTACGATCAAATGTGCGGCAGTGCTTTGAACACTTGGCCGATGGCACCGACGGCGAGGGCATCGACGAAAGTCGAAATAAATTTGTGCACGATTTTCAGGACAGATTCGGTGCCATCAACTCACAGTTGCGGTGAGTGTGTTAAAAAAAATTGGTTTACGCATTACTAAATGGTATTTATCTGTTTGCAGTGAAGTGGAGCAGCTGATTAATGGGCTACAGGTGCCGCCGACAGCCTACCATTTGGGCAACACCACATTTCTGGCACAGGAAACGTCACAGGACCGACAGGCGCTGTATCCGCAGCTGGTGAACAGCTACAAATGGATTGACAAGGTGCACGATCATAGTATTCTTGCGTTCAACAATCTCAATCAAAATACGCTGCGTCGCTCCTACAACTATTGCTCACAAAAGCGCCAGCGATTGCCCTTCTCCTCCTTCAACAACGATCCGGAGTGAGTGCACAATTTAATTTCTATTAACTTTTAGATTAAGACTTTTGTTGCAGCCACATAGATAAGCTATTGAGTGAAATTAATCATCCGCCGCACACATCATATAAAGTCTTTCGTCCTTTTGGATCCAATGCCGTGGCCATTGTCACCATCAGCAATGTGCTTAAGGCTGCCATTGTTTTTAAGGGTGTGCTCATTGAGTGGGTGACAATCAAGGGCTATGATGAGACGCTCGAGCACGACGATCTGTGGGCGGAGTCGCGCTATGAGGTCTTTCGCAAGGTACAGGAGCACGCCCATTCGGCCATGCTGCACTTTTTCTCACCCACACTGCCCGATCTGGCGGTGAAGAGCTATGTGACTTGGCTGAACAGTCACATTAAGCTATTCCTTGAGCCGTGCAAGCGATGCAGCAAATACATTGCCAACGGTTTGCCGCCAACGTGGCGGGATTTGCGCACCCTCGAGCCGTTCCACGAAGATTGCCGCAATAGCTAAAAAAAACACAAATATATATATATATATAACATATTGATAAGCATAACTTTTATACTTCATTTATTTCAAAAAACAAAAAAAATTATATGTATGTATTTTGAATGCATGCGCCGCGTGGATTTTTAGAAATCGCAACGCGCGACTGAATAACTACAACGGTTTAATGCATTAATGGCCAGTTGAGGTGGCATGGACTCCAGCGGCAGCACTGGCTGTGCCCATGTGGACCCCACGCTGTATGCACAGGCGTTCAAAATTCTCGCGCAATGTGGCACGCAGCTGTTCGCGTTGACGCTGCACTTGCTCACGCTGGTATTGATAAGCCAGTACCACCTCTTGGGGAATGTAACAACAGTTCTCATCGTCCTTATCGTAGTCGTCAAAGTAGTCCTGTAATTGATATTTACTATTAGATTTGCAATCATAATCAATGTGGTCCTTGGTACGTACCCACATCTGCAGCAATGAGAATTTTTGATCCAATTGCGTCTGTTGTCCATAGAGCAAATCGGAAACGTAGCTGTTGCGGACTGCAACATCATCGACGCTTTGCTCCTCGTCTAGCAGCCCGTCATGATGATTACACAGTCCGTCCGAGCACGAAACTTCTGAGCCTTCCGGCGACGAGATTGCGCTGGAAATGCGCGAATTGGCATGCGATGTGGGTGGATCGCTGCCATAGCCAGAATCGCGCACATCCTGCTCGCAGGGACAATTGGGCATGGGTGCTAAACAGTCGTTGCATTTCGTTGCCTTAGACACGTCTAGGTGGTCATCGACACACAATAACTTTTTAGCCTTCTTGCTTGCAGATTTTTGCTTCTTTTTCTTCGGTTGCTTCTTCGATTTCGATTTCGTTGATTTGTCACTTGGCGTTGGCGGCTTTGCCTCCGGATCTGCGTCTGCACAGAGTATAACGATGCCATCATCGACGGCGTCGTCTACAACAGCAGGCTCAGATTCAGCTTCAGCCTCAGGAATAACGTCATCTTCCTCCTCCTCGTAGTCCGTTTCGGCAGCGTCGTTCGCATTATTAATATCGTTTTCACACAGACGATGCATATTCTTTTTCTCATCCTTCTTCTTCTTCTTCTTGAGCTTCTTCTGCTCACGCTTCAGCTCCTTGGCTTTCTCCGCGCGACTGATCTCCTGATAGAGCAGCTCCAAGTTGCTAATGCCCTGTTTCTCCTCCACACGCTCATGAAAGCTGCGACAGAGCGCATGCACGCCCACAGCAGCCAGCACTTGGCAGGCACGCTCCTCCTCACGCAGACTAACATAAATGCGACGCAAGCGCTCGTACATGATCATGCCGACGCACGTGAGCACCTCCTCCTGGGCGATCTCCAGCGTTTTGGCATGGCGTTCGCGGAGTTTCGAGTAGCTACCATTTACCTCCGGCTCGGCACGCTTGATAAGCGCATCAAGGAACTCGATTTTATTCGTGCTCACATGTATGTGCTCATCGGGCACACACTTGCGTATGTGGGCATACAGCTGTGCCGCATAGCCCTTCTCCTTGGTGGATACCTCGCCAATGAGTATTTTATAGGCACGCTCGATCTGCAAGGCAACAATAGCATTAGCTTGGAAATTGGACGCAATTAACGCAAGGTGCTTACCTTTGTGCGACAGCCGGCGCAAAACTTGTGCTTCTTCAGATACTTGTCGAGCACTTCGTGCAGTTCCTTTGTCTCAATGATGGTCACCTCGGTGCGACAATTGCTCTTCATGGCGGACCACACTTCGCGCCACGTTTCCGAAAATGGTTTGGCACGGAACGTGTCCAATGAATGGAGCACACAGCGCGTCTTATTGCGCAGCTTATTATCCAACAGATTGTTGAGCACCTCGTGGTGCCTATATAGTAGAGTGCCCAGTGCCTGAGGTGTTTTCAGTTTTTCCTCCGTTATGCCCAGCGTGCAGTTGTCGCGCAGCTCCAACGGGTCGACAGTACGATGGCCGGATTCTGCTAGCTGGTAAAACAAACGCTCCACCCTTCGCCGGCAGCCCACGCACTGGACGCACTGATTGAGCACCGAAATAAAGCCGCTGCTATCAATCACAAGCGATTGATTGCGTTCCGATTCTGTGAGCAGATTAAATTTACGTGAGAATTCCTCCAGTTCGCGACCCCGTATCTGTGGGCTGTCAATGACAAGTCCTTTGCTGTTCAGGTCCATGAGCATCTGGCAAGAGGTGGGAGAAGGGGTCAAAGACAGATCAGAGATAGTAAGAGAACAGTGTTGGCAAAAAGAACACACACACGCACACAGAGAGTAACAAAGAGAAAGAAATGCATTTGAAACCTGTTTTTGTTTTTTGTTGGTCGGTGTTGCCACTTCAGCAACATGGCGACCCTAAGGTGCAGAGGGGCGTCGGGCAGGTGCAGATCTGCCGAGTCTCTAAGCGGCTGTTTATTATTGCAGACTTCAAATAACACACACAAAAACTGAAGTTTAATTAAACAACGTTTTAAATTTATGGGTGCAGTCGTCAACAAGCATATATATGTTTATGCACATATGTATGTTTTACTACGTATGTACATAGCACACAGATGCACGCGTACGTGTTATGAAAGTTTGACAATGTGCACACAGGCATACACACAACATTCAAGACACAGAAATGCCTAAGTATGTGGGTTTGGAGGGGGTCATCAAATTATTAAAATTTTTGTGACAGTTTTACAGCAGTAGTTTTACATTATTACATATTAGATCCTTTGCGATTTTGTGACTTACCATTAGCTTATCACCTGCCACCAAAGGTAAATGCCTGCGGCCCACATAACCAGAATCATCATCATCAGTATTATAGACTTTAGTTAGTCTCGCCATGTTCTTTTGAAGTCCAACGATGGCAGTTTTAGGCACTTTAACGACACACTTTGTGGCAACAAAACACAGCACAATGTTTGAAGCGTATTTTAAATAATATATTATACAATAATATGGTGTTCTTTACACTTTAAATCAACTAAAATAATGATTTTTCTAAGATTTCAAACACGTATGTAGGGTTCAGCAAGTCGTCCGGTCGCCATTAATAAATAGTGTTGCGTAACGGGAGACTTTTGTTATTTTTGCAGCACAGACATCAGTGCAACTGTGCGCCTCAGCGTTGCCAGACCACAACAAAAGTCATCTAGACCTCAACAAAATGAGTTTTTTTTAGCGCGTTTTGTTGCTCGTTTTGCTGGTGCAAAGTTGCATTTTAATAGTTTCCAAGTTACTACGCGTGCTTTTTGATTTGTTTTGGAAGCTAATTGTGTGCTTGCGAATTGGGAGAAAATGTCGCATCACTATGTGGTGACCGCCCAAAAGCCCACAGCGGTTGTCGCCTGTCTCACCGGTAAGTAAACGACGGGCATGATGTCGTCGGAAACGTGCAGATTGCAGTTAACTTTTAACCGGCAATACTTTAAAATAAATTAGTTAAATACAAGACTCATCTTTTTAAATAACTCCTCAGGCAATTTCACATCGCCGACAGACTTGAATTTGATTATTGCCCGCAATAATCAGGTGGAAATTGATTTGGTAACGCCAGAGGGCTTGCGCCCGTTAAAGGAGATCAACATCAATGGCAAAATCACGGTTATGCGTCATTTTCGTCCGCCAGACAGCAACAAAGATTTGCTTTTCATATTGACGCGACGCTTTAATGTCATGATACTTGAGGCCCGCATGGTGGGCGATGCTGTAACCGTCGTCACAAAAGCCAACGGCAATGTCTCCGACTCGGTAGGCATACTTTCTGAGGGTGGCTTCATAGCAGCAATTGATCCAAAGGCGCGCGTCATTGGCATGTGCCTCTATCAGGGTCTATTCACCATTATACCCTTGGACAAGGATGCCAGCGAGCTGAAGGCGACAAATTTGCGGTAAGTCAAAGAAAATACTTTGGTCTATTTTAGCTTAACCGCTCTGCCTTTTTTTCTTTACAGCATGGATGAGCTTACCGTCTATGATGTGGAGTTTCTGCACGGCTGCCAAAACCCCACAGTCATTGTCATACACAAGGATAATGATGGGCGCCACGTGAAATCACACGAGATTAATTTGCGTGATAAGGAATTCATAAAGCTCGCCTGGAAACAGGATAATGTAGAAACAGAGGCTACTATGTTGATACCAGTGCCCTCATCCATTGGTGGCGTCATTGTAATTGGACGCGAGTCAATTGTCTATCACGATGGCAGTAATTATCATGCTGTGGCGCCACTCACCTTCCGCCAAAGTACCATCAATTGCTATGCACGTGTGGACAGCAAGGGATTACGTTATCTGCTGGGCAACATGGATGGACAGCTTTATATGCTCTTCCTGGGCACCACCGAGACCAGCAAGGGTACCACCGTCAAGGACATCAAAGTGGAGCAACTGGGGGAGATTTCGATACCGGAATGCATTACCTATTTGGACAATGGATTTTTGTACATTGGCAGTCGCCATGGCGATTCGCAACTGGTGCGACTTAGTTCGGAGCCTATTGATGGCTCTTATGTCATACCAGTGGAGAACTTTACCAATCTGGCGCCAATTTTGGACATTGCCGTTGTGGACTTGGATCGTCAAGGACAGGGTCAGATTATTACCTGCTCTGGCAGCTTCAAGGACGGCTCGCTACGCATTATTCGCATTGGCATTGGCATACAGGAGCATGCTTGCATCGATTTGCCTGGCATTAAGGGCATGTGGTCCCTCAAGGTGGGCATCGATGACAGCGCCTATGAGAACACGCTCGTCTTGGCCTTCGTTGGGCATACACGCATTCTGACCTTATCTGGCGAGGAGGTGGAGGAAACAGAGATACCTGGCTTCGCGAGCGATCTGCAATCATTTCTCTGCGCCAACGTGGATTACGATCAGGTGGGCATTTAAATTAGGCGCATGTGTGCCATAAATAAAATTAATCCATATTTATTACAGCTGATTCAAGTGACTGCGGAGAGCGTACGTTTGGTCAAGAGCGCCACCAAGGCGCTGGTTGGTGAATGGAAGCCAGAGGGCGATCGTTCCATTGGTGTCGTCTCCTGCAACAGTACACAGATTGTTGCAGCCTCGGCGCGTGAAATATTCTACATTTCTATTGAGGATGGCAACCTAGTGGAGAAATGCCGCAAAACCTTGCCATATGAGGTGGCCTGCTTGGATGTTACACCGCTTGACGAGAAGCAGACCAAGTCAGAATTGGTAGCCGTGGGCTTGTGGACAGATATATCGGCGGTTATATTGTCGCTGCCCGATTTGGAGACAATTTACACTGAAAAGCTAAGTGGTGGTAAGTATTTAGTTGAAGATAAATTCTATCATTCTTTGTCCGTCTGTCTGGTTGTCTGTTTCTATGTAAACTAGTCCTTCACTTTTAAAGCTATCGTCATGAACGTCTGACTGTTTCAGGCAATACAGTTGTCAGAATCATCTCTATATATATAACTGTTTGTCCTGACTGACTGACTGACTGACTGACTGACTGATTGGTGATCAACGCACAGCCCAAACCGTAAGAGCTAGGAAGCTGAAATTTTCACTGTAGCTACCTAATGTGATGTAGGTGCACGATAAGACGGGGTTTCGGGAAATTCCACCCGCAAGTGTGGAAAAATCGCAAAAACCGTTTGTATGTAACTTTTTTGTTTACCATCTGATCGGCCTCAAACTTATTTGCAAAGATCTTTGTTCAAATTCATTTGAGGGGTGTTTCACACTTTTTGAAAAATCCATCACTCCTTGGTGCAAATGGAGGTCAAAGATTTAGTGGGTGACGTTTCGCGTTCAAATTCGTTTTCAAAGATCTATAAGAAAAATCATTTGAGACGTGTTTCACACTTTTTGCAGAATCCAAACTTTTTCGGGTGGAATGCGACTCAAAGATTTTTCGTACGAAGTTTTAAATTGTGTCCGATTTGCTTAAAAACTTATTTTCAAAGCTCTACATAAGAATGTAATGAATACGTGTTTCAGCGATTTGGGAAATTCCACTCGCAACAGTGGTAAATTGGCGGAAAACGTGTGTATGAAAGTTATTTGTTTACCGTCCGAACAGTTTCAAAATCATTTCAAATTTGTTTGAGAACATTGATTTTATATCATACGTGCCACGGGCAAGGCCGGGTTATACCCGCTAGTTATAACATAAAGGTGGAACTGGAACGATCGGCCAAAGTTGTTATATAAAAAGTATTCTTATTCTTCAAGATATCTTAATATTTTCATTCACGATCAAATGATAAATTATGTGCTTCACATATCTACAAGGATATTTAGTATTCACCATGGTATAGATAGCAAGGGTATTTATTTAATTGTTGGAATCCCGAATGACTTGTCCTTTATTGTACATAAACAGAGATAATACCACGTTCTATACTGATGACCACCTTTGAGGATATCCACTATCTGCTATGCGCTCTCGGCGACGGGTCCATGTACTATTTCATTCTGGACCGGACCACTGGTCACCTGACGGATAAAAAGAAAGTGACCCTTGGCACACAGCCAACCACATTGCGCACATTCCGCTCGTTTTCCACTACGAATGTGTTTGCCTGCTCGGATCGTCCAACGGTCATATATTCATCCAATCATAAGCTCGTATTCTCAAATGTTAATCTGAAGGAGGTGAATCATATGTGCTCTCTGAATGCTCAAGCATATCCGGATAGCTTGGCGCTGGCCACCAAAAACTCGGTTATATTGGGCACCATTGATGAGATCCAGAAGCTGCACATTCGCACTGTGCCACTGGGCGAGGGACCGCGTCGTATTGCCTATCAGGAGGCATCACAGACCTTTGCCGTGTCCACTCTGCGCATCGATGTGCACGGACGTGGCGGTGCGAAGCCGTTGCGCAACAGCGCCTCCACACAGGCTCAAAATAGTAGCTGCAGCTCCAACATATTGCCCAAGCCGGGTGGCGGTAATTCGACGGCGGCCAATGCAGAAGTTGGCCAAGAGATTGATGTACACAATTTGCTGGTTATTGATCAGAACACATTCGAGGTATTGCATTCACATCAATTTGTGCCGCCGGAGACGATTTCCTCATTGATGTCCGCCAAACTAGGCGATGATCCCAATACCTATTATGTGGTGGCCACTTCGCTAGTCTTTCCCGACGAGCCGGAGCCCAAAGTGGGACGTATCATTATTTTCCATTATAACGAAAATAAGCTAACCCAAGTGGCCGAAACAAAAGTCGATGGCACTTGCTATGCTTTGGTGGAGTTTAATGGAAAGGTTCTGGCCGGCATTGGCAGCTTTGTGCGCCTATACGAGTGGACTAACGAGAAGGAGCTGCGCATGGAGTGCAACATACAGAACATGATTGCGGCATTGTTTTTGAAGGCCAAGGGTGACTTTATTCTAGTTGGCGATCTTATGCGCTCCATAACGCTGCTCCAGCACAAGCAAATGGAGGGCATCTTTGTGGAGATAGCACGCGACTGCGAGCCAAAGTGGATGCGGGCCGTGGAGATTCTGGATGATGACACCTTCCTTGGCTGCGAAACGCACGACAATTTGTTTGTGTGCCAGAAGGACAGGTAAAGTAGTATGAACTTAAACGCATTTGGACTTAAATCTGAACATTTAATTGCCTTTCTAGTGCTGCCACAACGGATGAGGAGCGTCAGTTGCTGCCGGAGTTGGCTCGTTTTCATTTGGGCGATACAATTAACGTATTTCGGCATGGCTCTCTGGTTATGCAGAATGTGGGCGAGCGCACCACGCCCATTAACGGCTGTGTACTCTACGGCACCTGCAATGGTGCCATTGGTATTGTCACCCAAATACCACAGGACTTTTACGATTTTCTGCATGGCCTCGAGGAGCGCCTGAAAAAGATCATTAAGTCGGTGGGCAAAATTGATCACACCTATTATCGTAATTACCAAATCAATACCAAGGTGGAGCCCAGCGAGGGCTTCATTGATGGCGATTTAATTGAAAGTTTCTTGGACTTGAACCGAGAGAAGATGCGCGAGGCCGTTAACGGTCTGGAGGTGTGTATAGGCCGTACTCTGAGTCAATATTATATAAAATTAAATTTATTTTACTTTTTGCAGCTAACGCTCAACGGTGAACGCAAGAGTGCGGATGTGGAGGATGTCATCAAGATTGTGGAGGATTTGACACGCATGCATTGAATCATTGATTGAGCTGTATATAGTTCATAATTATTGATTGATAAATCTACAATTTGTTTGTGTATGCTTTTTAGCGTGATTTCGATACCATGTATCCTATCCAATACAACTCATTATTCTCTAAATATTCTCCAAAACCTGTATACTAACAGTTGACACTGTTTATTCAGCGTTGCGTTTGATTTTGTTCCTCGCCCAAATTTGACTTTTAATTATGTAGCAAAAAAACAAAAACTTTCGTTTGACGCACTTTCAAAGTTGCGTCACGCAATATTTGAATAAAGTGCTTAACATTAAAATTAATACAAGTGTTTGTAAAGAATTTCTGTGAAGGTCTTGGCTAAATACTTTTAAAACGAGCAAGAAGAGCTATCTTGTGGGTGAATAGCCTTGAATACCCTTTCTTTCAAGATATATCATACGACTTAATTTCTAGTCGATTGTTTCCATATAAGCTATATGATATTATAAATTTCGGTTTTCTATATTACATAGCTTTTTTAGGAACAATTGGTCAAAAGTTGTGTGAAAAACTTTGTTGTCTTTCAAGATATCCTAACCAAACAGGAATTGCAATCTTAATTATGCTTCTACCGGTAATATGGTAATATATAATAATAATGGAATATATCGCACAATTGCTATAGTCTGCAGAGTATTTAAAATTTGGGCATTCAAAAATTCGTTTTCCTGTTCTCGTTTTATATTATTTTTTTTGTGTTTTTTTTTCTATAATTAAATATGGAAATTTAAATATATATTAAAATATTGTGTATTATAATCTGTTATTTTTCATTATTTTTGATGTAAAAATTGGGTTTTCCTGAAATTCGGTATATTGCAAGTTAGAAAACCTATTTATTTAAGGCTATAATCTGTTTAGAATGGAAGTTTCTAGCGACTAACTAATTTTTGAAACTGTAAATGTTATCAGCTTTAAGCTAGGTAGATTAAATGTATATTAGGATTGGTATTTGTATAGACTGTATAACTTTTAGATGCATCTTAAACATAACCTCTGTGCAGGATTAATTTACTTTAAGGTGGTTTAAGTGCAGGCAGAGAGGAGATTCCAGCTTGATAAAATAATGTACATATATGATAAGTTAGGTGGTTTTGGTAGCTTGATGGGTCCTGCCGATGATCATAGAAGCGGATTGGTTGGCTGTTAGATAATATGTGATAGAAATTGTATTTAAAAAATTTAATTGTTTCCTATTTATGAATAGATAATGAATTAAGGCTACAACCCCAACAAAAATGTGGTGCGGTTCACGGTTCGAACCAGTGAAGCAGTTTTAAGGCTGCCCTGTTGGAAAAGTATGGTTCGGTTTAGGCTTGGGTTCAGCTGTTTTGCAGGCAACTTATTCGGTTAAAGGTTCGGCTCATGATAAAGAATTGAAAATTCAAGGCTTGAACCGGTTCGATTCAAATCCGTTTGCAGTTTTGGAATTTATATAATATTTAAATCTTAATCTACGCCTGCGCAGCGTGTTCTCTCAGCTTACGCACTTCCAATCAAAACACGGCGCGAGCAGAGCTAGCACGTCCCACACACACATTTGCACACACACGCACATGATATGAGAGGCTGGCTTGCATGTATGTGTGTTTAGTTCCGGAGCAGGCGAACGCTGCTCACGTGCGGCATGCAAACGTGAGCAATAAGCGTTTGGGCAAAGGGTAGCAGCGGGCGAATCGCGGCATTGGCGTTTCATTCATTAATACACGCACACACACACACACATGCACATTTACGTGTACATATAGACAGCCACTGGAATGCTGCATGTGCGCTCAGCCACCACCAATTTCCAACACCCGCAGGCAAACAGTTGTTTTTAAATATGTATGGGAGTTTGTGTATGTGTGCGTATGTGTGTTTCGTTGTTGTTGTTGCTGAGTGCTGTCTGTGCTTGTTTGCGTGTGCGCACTCGTTGCGCCTCCACACGCTTTGGCAGCGCCTGCTGCCTGCGCTGCTGCTGCGGCTGCTGCTGCTGTCTCCCCCAGGTTACTGCAGCTGAGCTCTCGGTCCATTTGAGTAGTCACTCATTCGTTCGCCGCCTGTTTGCTGGTTCAGCTGCGCTCAAGCGCCCGTCGTTGTCGTTGTCACAAGCGTCCTGGCCGCTCGTTCGTGATTTACACACACCCACACATACGCACACACATATACACACCACTTAAAATTCGCTTTAAAAATATTTAAACTATTTTTGCATGTAACAACAAATGTCGCCAATTGTTCAAGTGCCGTAAAATAAAAATTTGTAACGAAAAAAAAAAAATAATAATAATATTAAGTGGGGCGCTCATTAAAAAGTTGTTGGTTTCTCCATAATTTGTGTTAACATAAAACTCGCCCGACCGCAACGCATTTCAGTTAATTTTTGCAATAACTAAGCTAAAATGTGCTAAACAACAATTAACATTCCTTTTGGCCGTCAATTTGCAATATTAATTTGTTACTCGGCGATTCGTTCGGAGCGCACTTTGGGATTAAAAACGGCGGCCATTTTGAAAACAAAAACACCCAGCGGCAAAACGGATAGCTGCCCCAAGGTGAGCCAATTTCATGCATGCAGCACGCCTGAATCTGCTGCAATTGTAAATATGATAATTTATAGTAATTTGCATACCTTGATAAAGAAAAGGTTACGCTGTCATATCATTTTGCCGTCGGCATTGGCTGCCATACAAACCCTAGAAGATGACTCAAAATCTATTCGAAAACAACCTTTCTTCAAACAAGTGTAATTCAATGCGAAAATTTGTAAGCGAACGTAGGGAAAGCGGTGGGGCTAGTGGGAATTTGTAAAACATTTGTACTTGCTGTTCAAAAAGAAAAACACAAAGAACCTCGAGGCATTGACATCATCGTCATCATCAGCAAATCCAACAAGCATCGGGCATGTCACAGAGAGTCCCAGCACCGATCACACACCCCTCACTCTGCCCTTCTGCTCAATGTAATCGGACTCCCTGGCTGCGTTGGCGTTTGGTGACGACGCCGTTAAAAGACCAAGAATCAGAAATTATTGTTTAGCAACAATAAAATGCCTCGTCCTACCCCCGAAAAAAAAAAACAAAAACTGAACACCATTAAGCGCAACGCCCGACTGCCAAATGCAAATATTAAAAAACCAACAACAAAACGTTTTATAATAACGAAAAGGGAAAAACAGCAAATCGAATTGCAGTCAAGACTCCGAGTGCGACTGCGACTGCGATTTCGACTACGACTCCGACTACGACTACATATCCAGCATCGACTTCGACTTCGACTTTGACTTCCACTCCAAGTGCGACTCAAAACTCAGACGCAGCCTGCATGGACCATGTCGGTCATCAGGCTAATTTTCTACGGAAACCGTTGGCAGCCCCATAAAATCATGCATACATCCATATATATATATGACATATATAGAAGTATGTGTACATACATACATACATACATAAGTCAACGACACTTTTGTAAAGTTGTGGCTATTCGATCTTTGCTAATATCGTCGGCAATGAATAATATTTTATAGACCTCCCATTGCTGGCATATATGTACATGCTCTTGAAAATAGTAACAGAGACTTTGCAATGACGAAAGAATTGACGAACTGAATTCAGTTTTGTGGGCCTTAAGTCTTTTAAAGAATATATATATTCTAGCGGATAATAGCTTTGCCTCGGACGAGTTGTTCTCTTTGTCATTATTTTTTTACCCATTTCCCACCGCTGAAAAATTTCATATATTTTACAAGGATATTTTAAAATGATTTTAAATTCGTGTAGAACAAATCTCATGTGCAATTTTACAAAGTTTTTTGAGAATGAGTTTAAAAAAGATCGGTTGTTAACCAAAAAAGATGTATTCCACTGATTTCCGTAAATTTTGTAGGTATCTGAAATTAGGACATTTTCATTTGTATGGTAAAAAATGGTTTAATTTAACACTTTACCCGAGAACCGCGAGAACAGCGTCCACTTACAGCTTGTAAGGGAACTACAGTAAAAACTTCAGATCTTATGACATGGGCTGTACATTGATCACCAATCAGTCAGTCACAAATTTTATAAGCGGATTAAAAAAAACTTGAAATTAAGTTTTGTGTTTTCACATGATTCAAGCAAAGACAATGACCGCTTAGATTCTGTTTATATTAACAATATTTAATTATTTTTGTTGGCAATTAATTAACAATTGTTATTATAAGACAATATAAATATTGTTTAAAGGGTTTATATTGTCTTAGGTTCAAGCCTTGTTTTCTCAGTTTTCTTTCAATTTATAACATAATTTATGATATAATTCACTTCTTTGTATTAAATTTGTATTTGTGTATTAAGAAAAGGAATATCATTTTGTAAATTCGAATTAAAGTTGTCTCTAATGTCATTTATATTTTAGGGTCAGATTTGGTTTTAAAGCATAGATACACCAAACTTGGTAGATAGATTCTCGAATAGTGCCTTCAAGTCTAAGAACATATTATAGATATCCATGGATAATTGGCTCAAAGACTTGCACATTGGAAAATAGTACTCGATTTGAATAAGTTTGCCCAGCCTGTGGTACCTTACTCTGAAAGAAAAGTTATACTAAGGTTTACAAAGGTTTGCAAAGATGTGACATCCATACTCATGCGACGTCTTTGTCTGTATATAAATCTTTTGAAATATTTTTGAGCCGTGTGTATTTAATGTTGAATATGCAAATTGCGCATAACTAATTTGCATTTACGACAACAACAATAAAATAAAAAAACCGAAAAAAATAATAACTAATAATCTGGCGAGAGAAGACGAAAAACCGATTCCGAGACCAAGTTAAAGACACAGAGTTCGGCGACAACGACGCTTGAAGATATGCGAGAAATTTACAATAATACTTCCAGGAAGGCAAAAGGAAGAGCCGAAGCGTCGCAAATATGCAACGATCGTTGCGCTGGCAACTGGGCAACTGGGCGACTCTCGCTGGAACCTGATGAGATGCGTTGTCCAGCGCTATGAAGTGACCATGACGGACCACTCGAAGGCGACAAGCCGGCCGAAGGTGTCGCGCGCCAAGCAAATTAGCGGCTGTGTCCAATTGGAAAACGAGCCACAGACGCGTCACACGTTTAGCGAGTGTGTGTTTGTGTAGGTGTGTGTGTGTGTGTGTGTGGGTGTGTCGCCTTGTCACGTGAAATCAAATCAGGCATTACAATTTTACGCTCAATCGCGAGTGTAATTGAGCCGCACAGCCGTCGCGTTGTCTGCCACAAAATCCAAATCGGTTGTAGCTGCCGCGCCGCGGGTTTTCCGGCTGCGGAAAAACAAGCAGCTTCCGCTTGAGCCGGAGTCAAGCGGCTGCCAATGAGGCGTGCAGCGCAGCCGGCGCAACAATCTAACAAACTGTTCTGCCCCAAAACTAAAAATATAAAACTATTAAATAAATGTATACATATTATTTATCCTGTACCCATTGGGGGTGAAGTGAGATAAGGGTATTATGGTTTTGGGCTGATGTTTGAAACAGTCTGTAGTAACCCATTAAGTATATATGTTCTTAATCAGCATCAGTCATGTCCGACTGTCCGTCAGTTTGTATTAATTCCTTGATATTCTCATACATATATTTATTCTTGATCAGCCTCGATCTGAGAGACTATTGGAATTAGAGACTTGAAAGATGGAACGTAGATCTCCCTATTGCCCGGGGAAAATAAGCTGGTTTCATATCAACAATAACTTACCTGGTTTGCATGAAAAAAAGCATACCTCGAACTCAACAGAGCTAGCATTTTAGAATGTATATCTCTCATTTGATAGACGAATACCGGATATTATATGTAAATACATTAATATCTCTTTGTAATTAAATAAAAAATATGTGATATAGCGCATCGCTTAAGCCTTTAAAATTCCTTAGCGATCGGACTATAAACACCGAAGTGCGTGGCTAAGGGATGAAGAAGCACAACAGCTTCAATTGTTGAGCAGTAAGCGGTGTTTGGGCCTCTAATGGAAAACTTTAAAAGGAGGTTTAAATATTTGTCACAGCAGCTTGGTATAGTGTGTCTTACAGTCGAGCACTCCCGACGAATACACTTCAGTATTTTACTTTTTTCTATAATATTAACAGCTATTTGTTTATGGCTTAATTTATGCGCTAACACGCCTCTGCTCTGTGCTGGCACACATTTTTTCCCAGTTTTACCAGCTTTGCCTTGTAGTTTGTCCTTAGCCCGTTGTCCTGTTGTGTCCATTGTTTGGATCACGTTCCAATGCGCCGATATCGAATCTGTTCGATCTGTGCAAGTATCAAAAAAAAAGAAGAAGCAGAAGCAGAAGCAGTAGCAGCGAGCAAAGAGCCGCAACTTTGTTTCCAAGTGAGCAGCAGACCCAAGGAGCTGCTCCTGCTCCTGCCAAGTCCTTTGTGTGCATCCTTCTATTCCGCTATCGGATAACAGCGCCCGCATTCACGCTTCATATTTTGCCATCGCCCGAATCTTGGGCTTAGAACTTGTAAGTTTCTGTTTTTTATTCTATCTTTTTTTTTTATGTATGTTTACAAACAAGGGTTAAAACATTTTGTATGAAATATATGGGATTCTTGTGCATTTTGTTGTGTGTGATCGTATGTTTCTCGATATCGATCTCTGCCCTGGCCATATAGGCATGGGAAAACTATGCTCATATGCTGATGACCCTTCTTCATATTTCCTTTCGTCAAGAAATTCATACATTTTTACATTTATTTTGATTGCTTCACTTAAAGCTGTTTTAGTAATTGTTTTTATGAAACAAAGCATTGAGGGAATAATTAAAGAATACATATGTATAATACCTTTAAAATCGGCCTTTGTATGTTTTTTAAAGAGATATTTGCTTAGCTATTCACCCAAATTCTTATTATAATAATAAGAGAGTTGAGTTCTCTTTATACAATGCTTATAAACAATAAATATTTGCAGATAATTATACCTTTGTTCATGATAAAACTTTTATTTTTTGTAAAACTAAATATACTTTTAATTTTCACCTCGAGTTTTATTTTCATCTCTGTTTGAAATGTGTATCAAAGCAAAACTAGATAGAAGAAATTAGCGTGGAAAATTGAGGTCTCTTTCGGGGCTGCAAGACAAAAAAAAATGGTCGATGGCTCGTTTCACAGTTCGATCCAGCTTCCTGCCTAATGTATGATTCGGCTTGCAATTGTTATTTTAAATTGCTCATTTTACGGAAAATATTTGGTACATAAATTGTATATATAACGTGTACATATTGTATATTTTCATATACTAGTTAAGAGCTAAATTTGAACTCCACATTAAACCGGCATCGACCAAATATGGTTAGATATATGTTATGATTAGGGCCTAAATTATATGAACTGGGTCCCTTTCAAAAATTGTATATTTTGAGCCAGTAAAAAGTTATAAAGTTTATTCGGCAAACACGTTTGCCGGTCTCTAACCGATTCGTTTTCGATTTACAGTTATCTCCTTTGGAAAAACAAACTTCTAGGCTTTAGAAAACCTCCTTTAATCTGTTCGTTCCATGCTTTATCGAGTGATGCACTCAATAGAGCGGCGCCATGATGATTCAGTCCGGCTATCTATGCTAAAGCATATAAGTTTATATATTTTACATTTTTGCACGTTATGTGTTGATAAGTTGCACCAACAACAACAACCACTGCAGCAACAACAACAATGCAAGCAGCAGCATTACAACAACATGGCAAATTTTGCAGCGCGTGCAAGAAAATATGAACGTCACAAACGATTAGCTCATCGACGTCCGTTAACAACAACAACAACGGAGTCAAAATATTTTAAGAGCCAAAAAGAAACAAAAATTGGAAGAAAAAAAAAACGAAAATCGGCAACAGCAATAACAATCATAACAACGACAACAGCAGCAGCAGCAGCAGCAACAACAAAGCTTTGCACATATCGAAAACACGTGCCACAGCGCGGCACACGGTGCCCAGGTGCCGAAACATATGTACGCGTGATCGGCCATAAGTCAGATCAATGAATGAAAACGATAGCGCACAGTCCGAGTACAAAGTGTTTAACAACAACAGCAGCAGCAACAACAACAGCAAGTGCTTTGAGCATAATAGTAAACAAGTAAAAGTCTGTCAATGCGCGACTAGAAGATGCCCTGTAGCCATCTCTAATATATATATTTTTGATTTCGTTTCATTATTAAACGAATAATGTTTGCACTTTTTTTGCCTGCTTTACTTTAAACGGTTTTTAGTAATTGTTTTTATGAAACAAACCATTTATATATATATATATATATATATATATTTCTATATATTTCTATTTCTATATAAATTTAAATATAACCTTTTTTATAACATATGCCTATATTGTACTAAACATAAACCTGCAACAATTTGCAATCATACATACAGAAACTCGCAAAAACTAACTGCTTCTTCTTCTTACTGCAGAATTCTTCACAAAAAATTGATCTTAATTAACATTTGCGTTTTTTGTCTGATCTTTATGAAATTTTAATATAACATTTAAATAAGTAAAATTTCAAAAAATCAAGTATAAACAACGTCATCTTTGTTTGTTTTTCCAATTTTGAGGGAGGTGAAGCAAAACAAATTTAGTTTTCAGGCTCGCGAATATTTTAGAATATAAAAATGAATATGTTATTATTTATTAATTTTCTTTTTCTAAAACTTACGACCACCTTTGCTATAATTAATATAATTTTTTTTTTATATATACAAACAATATAATTACATTTTTTTGACTTTCAAAGGTTTCTATATATGCTCAGGTGCTTTTTAAAATGTAATTATTACTTTAAGGGACAGCGAGGGTACTTATCTATCATTATCGAGTTATCAGACTCTGTAACTGTTTTAACTTTTAAAATAAAAGCTCATGCTTTCATTACTGTATTTCAATTCTCGTTACAAAATCATGACATTTGAGAAACTACAAATCAAACTTTTAGGCCTTGACTCTAATGTTTTTAAGATCAACGGACATGTTAACAGACAAATGGACCGACAGCGGAACATGTTTAAGCCGACTAGGTTTTTAGCTGTTGATCAGGAGTATACTTTTAAAAGATTCCCTTAATACCAGCAGGAATCTACCCGCTTTGCAAGACATTTTCAATGGGTAGAGCGCATAAAGCGCCTAAAAAGCTGATTCCAAGTATTATGCGAATATGTTTTTGTTTTTCTCTTTTGGTTGTTTTTGTTGTGTCTGATTCAGGGGTCAAGTCTTAAATAACTTTGAGTTTCGCCTTCTGTTCTGCCTAGATCAGCATTGTGGCAAAAGAAAGTCGGTGTCGATGCAGAAGAAAGCGCAGCAGTTTCAAGTGAAATGCCAACAGATTTTCTTTTCTTTCTACTGCTTTGTCTTGTTGTGTTTTTTTTTTGCAAGCTGAGCACAAGTCACGGTCGCGCCGAAAGTATTGTTTATTTACTTTGCAGCCCCGTTGCGCCCCCCGTCGCACGGCACATGTGACATTGTTGGCGACATTGAAAATGTTGGTAAGCCAATCAAAAGCGGAGCAGCAGCGCCAGCTCTCGGCCAAAGCTCAGCTCAGAATGCAGCGCCAAGAGCAGCGCGGCGCAGCGCAGCGACGCGTCGCTTAGTTTCAGTTTAGAGCGGCGGCAATCGCAGCGCGGGTGCGAGTTCTCGGGTTCGTGTTCGTCGCACTGCACCACCCAGTGACCAGTGCCAGTGGCCAGCTGTGAGCGTCGTCAACGTTGCGCGCGCGCGTTAACCACAATACCAAAAAAAAAAAATATTAACTTTAAACTGACGCGCCACGCAGCGCGAAATGCAGCCTGCAGCTTAAGCATTTTGCATATGAAATGGATCCAAAAAGTAATTAAACAGTGTGAATACTCTAACCGCCAGCAGCTGCAGCTGTTTGTTTTTACAGTGTGTCGCAGCAGACAGTGTTTTTTTGTGTTGGTTTTTAATGCTTTATTTTTTTTTTCGGCACTCGCAAAATGATTTGTTTTGTCTGGCCACACGACAGCGCTGGGGCACGAGGCTGTGGCTGCTGCACAGTCGCTCGGTCTGGACATGCGCCTGTCGTTGGGGCCAGTGTTAACGTTGCCGTTGACAGTAGCCCTTGTTGTTGTTGTTATTGTTGTTTTTGCTGTTGCTGCAAAGTGTGTTTTTAATTGCAACTGAAAAATATTGAATTACAATTTGCGTTGGTGTTGCCAAATGACCAACATTGCAGCACAATTAAAAATAAAATCTTAAACGAAATTGGCGTGATTTAAATGAAGGCATATACATTATAATTGCCAGAAACTATAGAACTAAATGCAAGGCCATTTAAATTTAATGCGTGACCTTGAATCAATTTTCTTGAAATTTCTGAATTATCCTGTTTTTTTTTATATTTTATTGTGTGATTTAATTATAAATTTCTTACTTATCAATATAAATATATTTTTCGTTTATGAGTCACATTTCGTATTAACAACGTTACGAATTTAACAAGAAATTGATTTTCATTTTTTATGTGTCACATAAAAACAGCAACAAACGAAAAACAGTTTAAAAATGTCAAAGTGTAATAATAATGAACTTTTTGAGAGCACGCTTAAGATTTGTGTGTCTTATACAAAATTTGCAAATAAAAAAATGGCGGCCCAAAGTATAGTAAAATACATTACAGCATATACGTATGCTAATACATACAGACTTACATATTTATGTATGTATGCATGTACACGTGGATGTGCCATAACTGACATTGAATTTTGACAAGCGCACGCGGCCGGAAGAGTTGCCACACATTCGCACGCCCCCAAACATACATACACACACAAATCAACAACTTTGTCAGCGAACTGAGAATCTTTTTGCCCAAAAGGGCTGAAAGAGAAAGCCACTCCAATGTACGAAATGCTCGCTAATGGAGTGTAAAATACACACACACATATACACGCACGCACGCACGCACACTACGGTAGCGGTGGCGGCGGCAACAAAATGAAACTCAAATAACAATTATTAAGGCGTTGCCAGACGTGCACACAACAATTATGCGCCTGTGTGTGTGGGCGGAGCGGCGGCGACGGAGACGGCGACAGACGCGATACAAATACACAAGCAGGCCCGCGAGATACAAACACACCAGCACACACGCAGCAGTTCCAGTTCCAGTTTGTCGTTCCAGGTTCGCGCTGTGTTTGTGTGCGTTGTTTGCGTGCTCGTGGGGTATTAAGCACGCCGAGACAGCCAATGAGATGTTGTTGCCAGTGTGCTCGTATTTGTGTAATGCTTTGCACTCGTCCGCTCTCGCTCGCACTCACTGTGCGTTGCTGATGTTGTTGTTGTTCTGCCTGTTTGACAGAGGGTGGCATGTATGAGTGTCTGTGCGTTTGTATTTGGAAACCAGTTTTTTTCCTGTTACAGCAGCAGCAGCAACAGCGGCAGCGGTATTGCAATGGTCGGTGAATGAACCGTGCGGCGGCCCTAATATCTTTCTAATGTTACCTGACTGAGACACCATTTTTTTTTTGTTTCCTTTTATATTTTTGTTGCTTGTCGTTTTTGTATAGTTGCTGCTATTGCCTTTGCCGTTCTGCTGCTTCCTGTGCTCGTGTTGTATTTCTGGTCTGCTAGAATTTATGCTTTTCTTTTGTCTCCTACATTTTTGATGTACAAACTGAGATTCGTCTGGGGGCTTGAGCTTGTCTGTATGTGTGTGTGTGTGTGTGTGAGTTGCACGTTAGTGTGCGTGTTTGACTTCTTGTGACGAAATCCGCTTAATGCTGTAATTTTGATGTTCGGTACAAAACGAAGTTGTTGTCATAGTGGAAATCTCAGGGGCTTGCTTTACATTTCCCAAACTATGTTGTAAAGTAGGACATCATGTACTATTAACACGCATGTCAAATTTAAAATAACCTAACTTTTAAAGTTTGATTTCCTGGTAAATGTTCTTTCTATCTAAGCTATGTGTATTAATCGTAAATAAATTAAATATTGGACTATTCTAAAATTACACATTTGTATCATAAGGACAACCTAACAGTTCTTTTTATATTGACGTAACATAATTATATCATCCTATTCTTTTTATTTTCATTTTATATTAAGAAACATCTTTAACGTTTCTTTAAAGAATTTTACTGTTCCTTTCTTTTTACTGATATACTGACGATTTCTGAATTATAGGGAAATAAATTGTGCTACATTTGGGCTACTATAATTTAACCTTCTTTTTTTCTTTTAACATTGACGTAACATAATTGCAATATAAACCTTTTTATTTTACATTTAGTAACAGCTTTTTTTGAAGTCTGTCACATTTATATTTCTTGATAGTCTCATTTGTTTCAAATTTGATTTTTAGTTTTACATTAGTTTTAACCTTAATGGCAACATGTCAAGTTTGTTGCTTTCAGTATTTCTATTTCTTGGGTCTACATATATTAAATTTTTTTGGTTTGCACAGTTTCTTAGCCCTTCTAAAATACTCATAACTATGATTTACCTGGAAATTTGTACCATTTGTAGTTACTAATTGCCAGTTACCATGGACTAACAAACAGTTTGTTCTATCCTAACTTTGTTCCTCAAATATTTAGTCTACTTTTTATTTATTAGTATATTTCTGTAGCAAAATAGGAAGGATTCATTTGCAGATGTGTTTAGGCTCTTATATAAAATCGAGCAAGAACGCAGCAGTGCACATAAATCATATGCGCACTATTAGGATTATGTTAACGACTCTCTGTGCAATCAGACAACCCCATTAAAATCGTTGTTAATCTGCTGCTTAAGCCAAAAATATCCTCAAGTTGTCAACACCATTTTGGGGAACCAACTAATGGCTCAGCTATTGAAAGGGCTTAAGTTGGGGAACAACAATCCTTAATTATGCCCAGGAAACGCCCAGAACTGTAACACCGCAATGCGGTGTCTTCTATATTTAGAGCCCCGCCCACAAGAATGTCAACCTTGATATTAAAACGAACATAAAATGTCGTAAATTTCAAGGTAAGCACGCGACGATCTAGATATAGGTATTCTATAAATGGGGATTGTAGAACCAAAATAGCGCTATTCAAAATGGCCGTTGCTTTTATTTTTTCAAAGCAATTCAGTGACGAGTTTTTAGTTTTTGAAATAGTTTAGCTTACATAAAATCAATTTGTAGCAAGAAATGGAATTTAAATGCCTTGTACGGTCATGTGTGTGTGTCTATGTATGTATATATGTACATTTGTATGTGTGTGTGTGTGAGGGCATGTGCAAGGTATATATTATGTGGTGTAGGTATCTAATGAAACGTGATTTTCTCTTAAACGTGACTTTGTATTGATTTTTTCCCGACCATATTTTTGTTTCATTCTACGACTGAGTTCAAGTTGCTTTTGTTGTTGTTCTTGTTGTTGTTTTTGTTGTTGATAGTTGTTGCCTTTGCACATTCACTGTTGCAACGGCTGTTGCAGCTGCCCATATCATAAAATGCAAGACGTAATTAATGCTATGCTTTTTGAAATCTTATTGAACTGATATTTGATTTGTACATGAGTTTAAAATAAGTTGATTATGTTTTATATTTAAGGCGGTCAATTTCGATTCTTTAATCTTAAAAGCAGCTAATGCACACATTTTAAAGAACAAGATAATAACGAGAATGCAGTTTCGAATTTCGCAGATCTAGTTTTCTTAACTATTAATGTAAATCATAATATAATTTTATATAGAAACAATTGAAGCTCCATTGTTGAAAATATAAATTAAACAATTTTTTAAGGTTTTTCATAAAACCAAATAATAAGTTAAATAAATTAAAAAATCAAATTGAGCCACATGGACTCTCAGGTGTTTGGGAATTGTTAACTAAACATTTTTTTTAATATTCCATTTGTTAATTAATCAAAAACAAACCTTTGTGTTGAAAATTATTTAAAGCTCTTTGGAAAGGAAAAAGTTTCCAAAAAATCCGTATTTAAATACCACAAACGATGAGTTGAACAAGGAACGTGGCCATGACGAGAACTCATATATACCAAGATATATCGTGTTTTCTTCAATATTATGGACCTATTTTAAGGGAATCGTAATGGCCACGTTCCCAAAGATCAGCTCACGACCTGGGGTATTTCCCTTGCGAGTGTTTCCGTTCACATCTTTAGGACTTGCATGTAATTACGAGTATTTTAATCAAATATACTTAAAATAGTTCCACGAATTTATTAAAAAATTTACACTCGTATATATAATGGTATTACGACGGGTTATATGCTTCAAACCCGGAGATCCTTCGATGTTGTTCTGTTTTCTCAGTGTAGTCACTTAGATGACTCAACCAACAAGGACTGCATGATTGCAGGGAAGTATGACGAAGTTTAAGCCAAATCCTGTCACAATACTTTTTGCAATAAATTAATGTAGCATACTTGTAGGTTTTTGTGAAAACTCCACCAGAAGGAGATGCCATGTCTTAAACAATATTTAAAATGTTCAAAATGTATATACAGCTATGTACAGTATAGGGTATACAAAAGTAGATATTATTATGTGGCGAATTTTCTGCGAACTTCGATTGCAACCCGAAATCGCAATAGTCCTTAAAACCAAGTACTAAAGTTGTTTCTTTTCAAAGTTAATTTTTCTTATTGTATTTTAAACTTAATAAATTCTTAAGGCTCTCGAAGATGATTAGATGTATTTAATACATATATATAATAATATCGATAAATATCGATTTTGAGACAAGGTTTATTTTCGACATAACTCGAGAACTATAAGATCTATATACACCAAATATAAATTGTGGGCTCTAGTATAGTCTATTCAGTTTAGATATATTTCAATTTTTTTTTTCCATAAACCTTTAGTATATCATATTTGGATAATGACATAAAATGTAATATTCCCTTTACTAAAAACAATCTATTATCCGAAAAGTGACCACATATCGGGTATACCGTATTAAGTTTTCAGTGTATCTTAAAAAGGGATAATTTCTTGAGCAAATAAAAGTTATTCCAGGAAAAGTTTATATAGGTTTTTGGTTAACTTTTATAAAGTATAGTATAGCATAGTATAGTATTATAAAGTATAGTATAGTATAGTACCGTATCGTATCGTATAGTATAGTATAGTAACTCATTTAGTAGCATAGTATAATGCAGTACAGTAAACAAGTAAAAAACTTAAATACATTATGTGGCTGAACTCGAATAATTTCCACTGATTGTTCGGGGACTGAAATTCCACTCGAATATTCAGAGCTTTGATGTGAATAATATCTGACGATATTTACCTCTCAATATGTAGCATGTTTACATTTGATGTTGTTGTTTGCTCGTATTTACCTGTTTTCCACTCTTGAATTTTCCATATTTGTACAGTGTCCGCCATCAGTGTCCAGTCGGTAGTCGAGTCACACCAAACACGCTGGTTTGTATTGTTATTGTTGTTTCTGTTCCTGCTGCTGCTGTTTTAGAGCAAATTCAAAATCAAATTCAAATTTATAGGGAACATCACGTACTGACAACAGCAGCAACAACAATCGGACAATGCGTCTGCCGCGCTGTAAGTGATAATGGAGGTGTTTGGTTATTTACGCGTAGGTGAGGTCGAGCCTTGAAGGAAAAAAACAAGAGAGCTCTATGCTAAGGTGACCGACTAAGAGATACCCTAAGCATTTTAACATTCCCTGGCTGTGCTTTCTTTAAAAATTGCCGACCATAAATTGAGCATCCAACCATGTGTGTATATACAAAGCCCACGGCTTTTGTTGTGATAAGTTTTTTACAATTACAAAAAAGTGAAATATTCCTCAAATGTGTATACTATACGAGAGACTATATTCCCTATTATTTGTATGAAGCTCTTATAGTTTTCGAGATATTCCGGCAATAAACCGTATCCCAAAATCAATATTCATCGATATTGCGAAAATAGAATGAGTTATCGAAAAGAATTTGATAAACTCGTTCTGCGTATGGTATAGGAGGATAAATATTTAAATTCGTAAGCCTTTAGCTGTCATAGCTTACAAGATCGGATGGACTGATTGACATAGCTAACTGGATCAGGAATATATTATATATTTTATGGAAGATGGATTCTACTATCTGTTACATACATTTGCTCACAATTATTAGACACCTTTTACGCACTCTCAGTGAGTACAGGGTATACAAAAAAATCAGACAATAGCGGCACAAAAGCGGGAAGGGGGGGGGGGGGTCTTAGGAGAGCGCACTGCACAGCAGCTTGTATGCACAGAGGGCAATGCTATAAAATTATGGTTATCGATTTGACCCTTGTTCGTTGCCGCCCGTTTGCCCTGCGTTCGAGTTGTTTGATTTGCCGAGCCAGCATGGTGAATGGGGCTGGGGGGCTATGTGGGGCTACCCAATGGCCATTCGGCTTGCAAGTTTGTATTGTTGATCGATTTTACGTGATATTTTCGAGATTTTCCGTATTTATAGCTGGGCTGCTGCTGGTTGCCACTGCCAACTGCTGGCTGCTCCCTGGTACACATTTTGCTGCCGTATTTGTTGTTGCCCATTGCCATTGTTATTTGTTGTTGTTTTTTATTTCATTTGAAAGTTTACTTTCGCATTTGGAACGCCTCGGCGCGCTTTGTGTATTTGTACGCTTCATGTTTGTTTAACAAATACAAATAAAATACATGCATAATTATTTTCATTTTTTTTTTAAAATTTGTTTCTCCAAAAATTATTGTAACGCATAAAATGCTGATGATGTTGCCTTGATTATCATTAAGTTTATTGCTCGCACATTGGTCTAGCTTTTTGCATTGTTTATTTTCACTTTATTGGCACTGTCTCTCTTCCCCTCGCTCCCCCTCTCTTTCAGCGTCTCTTGCTGTTTGTATAGGAATATGCATTTACAATTATTCAAATGATTTTAGTTTAACATTAAAATCTGTTATTTACGTGATATTTGCTGTGTTAATATTTAATATATTTAAGCTCTTTCGTTTCCATAGCAGGAGCGCAAGCATTAAGGCATTTTTGTATGATTATAATAATACTTGGGCATTTTATTTACTCGCTTCAATGTTTGATTTTCATAGCTAAATAATGGTTCGCTTTTAATTTTGCAAATGCTGCTATAAAATCTGTTCGTTATTATTTTGTTTGTGGTTCCTTAAGTTGCAAATACATTTTGTATATGGACTTTAGCTATGGCAGTTACATGATGAAAGTTATCCAAAGTTGATGCGCCTATTTTCAAGCTTGTAATTACTGAGATATCTTTGCAAAACAAAAAAGTTACTTCTATAAAATATCAAGTTACTTCTATAAATATCTATGATGGAACGATCTGACTGTTGGAAACACAGCATATTATAAAGTCAACCAATGTCAGAGCGACCTGTGGGCTATTGAAAGGTTAATTTCGGTTCGCCTCATTCACAAATCAGAGGTCGTATGGGTATTATCTAATAAGCTTATCAACGACTAAATGTCCTTTAATCTGCTTCCGGTATATATAATATAACATATACTAAATTTTTGAATAATTTAAAACAATATCAAATCAATGGCAAAGATCAAACTCAAATGATGCAAAACGTTTGCAAGGATATACCAGTGCTCCAATTGCCATAAGCAATGTGGTTCTACCGTAATTTGGGGACTCTAGGAACTCGTTATGACCACACCCATAGATCAAGTCGCGCTCCTTGGTATATCCTTACGAGCGTTTTGATCTTACTAGAAGAAAATTGGCTCTAAATTGAGAAGTTACACACATAACACATGCCCTTTTACACATTTGCCTTATGGCTTGGAAGATAGCTTGCAAAACAGAATATTTTGTCATACATAATCTTATTATTCGACTAATTCTTCTTATTGTGCTATATAATATATTAGTGCGATCTTGATAACACTTATAAGCAGCATAGTTTAAATAGTAAATGCTGGGGTTAGTGAAGATATTTTGATAAGCAAGATAGTTTTTCATATAATAAACTACTTTTCGATCTATCGTTCCTATGACAGTTTTATTATATCGTGGTCCCTCCCGGCCGGTTGCAACATATGTACTGCCTGCAATAGAAAGACGGATACAAAGTTTCAAGACGATAGCTTTAGAACTAGTTCGTATAGAAATAGATAGACGTACGTACGGACAGACGGACATGGCAATATTATATATGGTATAATATAGGACCTAAAAATATATAAAAATAAAAATATAATATTTAAATATATATAAATTTGTTTAGAAAAATAAATAAATAAAAAATAAGTTATTTATAAAATAAATATATACATAAAACACATATATAAAGCATATATGGCACAATTAGGCGAATCAATATGCAGTTCCTTGGACCTAAAAATTGCCCTAAACCGAAACTCCAACAAGAAGTCGACGCAATTAGCGGGTTTGGAGATGGGATTTGGGCAAACTTTAAGCAAATTTTATTGTCCGCCTTGTTGTGCCCCTCTTTGTTGTTGCTGTTGTGCTGGCCGCCGTTTCTTGTTATTGCTGGCAATTAAAACGCACACACCCCTGAACGCCCACTGGCGTCCACGCCCACCAAGCGCATAAACCGTTGTTTGATAATGTTAAAGTGGCGCGCAAACAAATCAAAAAGCATATTGAAATTGGGTTAATGTGTGCAGTCGTCCTGGGCTAAGGACACTGCGTCTACTGTTTACTTTACGGGTTATAATCCCAAAATTAAGCGCGGCCGAAGCATTAAAATTTGCGCAACAGCCCACACCACCCGCACCACCCGCACCCTCCCCCCGCTTCAACGCGCCCAACGTCGTTGGCTGTTGTTTCAAGATAAAACTTCATGTGCGTTGGAAAAACAACCGAAAAGAGAGCGCGCATTGAGGGGGTGGGGTGGGGAGGGGTGGGGGAGGGATTCTCTAAAGTAAAGCGAGGGTTGGCTCCCATTTTGACAGTGGCAAACACTGGCAGCAGGCACTGTGTATACATATATATACATATATATATGTCTTATCGTTATCCTTTATGGCAATGTCATATGTTACGCACATTTAAAACGTATGTTGAATTTTCCTTCACCTGATAGCGCAGGACGAGCGGAACGCGCAGGACCTGCCGCTGCCGCTGCTGCTGTGTGGGAATCTGCCGTATATATGTATAAATAGCCTACCTGAACAGCTTCCCAGTTTCTCACACTTAATGGCCAATTCGTTTACATGTGCTGCGCGTTTTTTCCCCGCTTTATCAATTGGTCCATTGGAAATACCCGCTAGTCGTGAGCGTGGGAATTGCTTAAAACTGGCCAAAGGCTCGGCCTGTACGGCGTGTCCAGAATTTCTTGGCATATATGGCTGTATGGCCGAGCCGAGGCGTACATATTACCTGTCGCGCGACGCCGTTGCTGCTTGCCGCATGCAGCGCGCAGCCGCAACACCCACATTAGCAGCGGCCCAGCGTAGGAGCGAGACGAGCGTCCAATGTGCCGTTAATTGCTTTATGGCTGCTGCTTTAACTATACATATACACATATGTCTATATAGTGTATTAAGCTATTTATATATATGTTTTTTTTTTGGCAGCGTGGGAATCTTTTTTGCATGTTTACCTGTCGCCGAACGGGCAACTCCTACGCCGCTTTTCTCTTTCTATAAATCTCTATCTCTCTCGTCACAACTGCTAGTTCAAGTTCAGTGCTCAGATTTATTTTTAAACTTTTCTATTTGTTTTGGGCATTTGCCTTTAACAAGATTAAGGTCAAGCTTCGGCTAAGCAGCGCCAGAAGCGTGAAGCGACTCCGCGTATCTGTTTGTTGCCTTTATGCTCTTTCCCGGAAGAGCGACATTACTTTGCGGCGCTGCCAGTGAAGCATGCTCTATAGGCCACGGCACAAAAGACAAAGAAAGAGTATACTCAACACTCAAAATTAGGAGTTCTTTTTTGCCCGGGAAATCAGAAGTTCGCCTTATAAGAAAATAGGTTCCTGAATGGTTTTATTTGCTGAAATGAAATAAATATTTTTCAGCTACCAATTTGTTTTTTAAAAGCAGAAGGAAATATTGTTCAAATAAGGAAATATTATTTCTAAATTTCACACCAATAAATTCTAAAAATGAAACGGGAAAAAACTACTTTTTTTTAAAATAATAATAAAAGTGGACGCTAGTGAAATTAGCCTAAATCACAGTTGTGAAAATATATTGACAGGGATAATCAAAAATGATCTGAAATCTAGAAATTTTATCATCCAACTTATGGAAAATTCTTTAATATTGGCTTTTAAATGCAGCGCCAAATAAACATATATTTGAAAAATATGTTGCAGATATTTCATGGAAATTAAAGTCAAATTTAATATTTATCGAAATATTACAATATCAAATTGAAAATAAAAATTAAGTCATAAACAGATCGAATTTTGTAAATTTGTTTTCATAGACCTTGCGTATGAAATGGTTCCCAAAAAAGGATCAAATAATTACAAGAGTCTAACTTGACATAACATATTTATATTTGCCTGACTTCTGAAAAGCATGAAGGACATTCGATTTTTGTCGAGATGTCCATAGTAGTATTTATAAAAGTAGTACTTTTTTCCCAGACTGAGTTTTTATTCATTTATTTATCTTTTAATTCAATTTGTTTTAAAAAAAATGTTATAAATTCATAAAAATATATATTTATATATATATATATATTATTAATTAAAATTTACAGACTGCGCTTTTATTAATTAATTGATTTATTATTTAAAATTTCAACAAAAAAAATTAAGAATTTATGAATTGAAAATTGCATGAAATTTAGCTTTAACTAAATTATTTTTTTTTTACATTATAAATAATTTAAATTTCCTTACTTGTAAAATTTTAATGATGTCTACCAAAATGTTGCTCGAAAATTTATCGCGCGACACATTGTAGGTAAGGGTATTAACTGATTTGGGTAACCTTTTTTCCTAATCAATTCCATTTATTGTACACATTAAATGCTCTGACTTGCACTATTTTTTTTGCTTCTTATATTTTATGGGAATTTGTCTTATTTCCGCTCGTTTTCATTAGGCATATTAGAAGTATGCTACGATTGAATTATGTGATACCAATTTATGCCTGCACTATATGAATATATACAATATGTACATATTCTGAACCATTTTGACCCACTTAGAGGCCATAAACTATCATTAGCTAACTTCTATGCGCATTACAATAGCTGTTCACAAAAACTTCCCTACCACGGCTTGGTATTTAGTAACTGCCGCGGTCAACTATGAATACCCTGCCGCATAAAGACTTCCGCGCAACAACAACAACAGCAACAACAACAACAAGCATAACCACGCCGGATATGAACGACCTCGGCGGCACTTCAGACGCGCATGTTGTCACATTTGAGTTGCGGATTAGCGGCTCGCTGCTCTTTAGGATTATGATCATTTAGCAAATCTGTTGCTCCTGTCGATGTACGTACCTCTCTCGTGTGCGCGGCGTTTGCTTGCGATTTGGCACAGGACCCGGGCCCAGTCAGGGCAGCTGAGCGACTTTTGACAAATGTCCCATTTAAATGCCCTTTTAGAGGGTGCTGTCATTTTGGCATGGAATGTGAAGCCTATAAAGTACATGTATATACATTCTTGATAAGTAACAACAGCCGAGTTGTTATAATCATGTTCGGCTGTTCGTGGCTTGAATCTTTGCTTAGGTCTGTCTTTTTGCAACAGGCAGTACATATGTCGAAATCGGGCAGACGGGATTGGATAACTATGTATCATAGTACTACAGCAATAATCGCTCGAAATTTCAGTCCTTGTATAAGAAATAAACCATTATTGATTTTAAACATAGCTAGAACAAAGTTGAGATTACGATTTTTAACACTTAACACTTATTCACATATAGCTATATAGGAAGAATTGGTCGAAAATGAGATTTTGTATGAAAAATGTTTTGATGAGATCGTACGAATTTTATGTCGCTTTTCTAAAATGTAGGGTAAACATTCGTTTAAGTGAACATATGTCGGAGTCGGTCGAATCGAGCCACTATATCAAATAGATCTTATGGGAATAACCCATCGAAAAAGTTGTTGTAGTAAAAACATTTTTTTGTTTAAAAAACTCTTTTGCAGTTAAGAGTTTCATTTAACTAATGCATGACAAAATTCTTATAAAATAGCGAAAATAGTAAATCATCAAATTTCAATCGCATAAAACGAAGTTTACACATGAAATTCTCACTATTCTTTTAACATAATTGCAAAAACCGTATTAAAACGGACTACTAAACTATATGACAGCAATTGATCGGAAATAAAATTCCATATAAAAGTAATGCACAGCCACATGTCTGCAAGGGTATTTATGCTTCGGCGTGCACATTATTTTCAACAATTTTTTTTCTTACTCTGCCCTTAAAGTAACTTTTGGCATAGCATAAAACTGTTTGCCGCAAACCAAGATTGTTTATCATCTGCGACTATAGCTGGCATACATATATACAGATTTACATACATATATCTAGCTAGATATTTCATTCATGTCTGGTCAACTACGTGACCTATGTCAATAAGCTTGTAATTACGTGCGAATTCTTGCATTGCCTGCTGCTAAATAGCCAACTCATAGATACAAATGTAGGTGTGAGGGTGTGCGATGGTTGGCCAAAAAATCAGCAGGAGCCATGGCATGAATTCTTGCCAAAAACTGCGCCAACGTCACGTTCGAAACTATTTTATCAATGGCAAAGAAGGCAACGTTCAAAATTCGGCCAAAAAAAGCAAAACTGCCCCTGACCGTAACGAACTGCACAAACACACACACACACACACACACATATATTTAAGGGCTGTGTGGGGTTTGCAAAAATAGGTGTTGTACATTATGTACAAAAGTCAAAACTGCTGCGGCTGTCGCTGTCAACCTGTTGCTAACATACACACACACAGAGGCACCCGCCCAGCAGTTCCGGTTGCCATTGAGCATCAATGGAAATTGGTAACATGGCCAAAAAGTCAATTGGTCTGAATCCCAGGCACACAGTCTATTACCTGTGCCCACTAAGCTGGCCAATGGCTGCTACAGTTTTTGGTACCACGTAGGCAGGTAGTCGGATCCTGAGAGAAATCTCTCTTAAAACTGACTGCACAGGACGAAGTGCGCTCAGTCGCAAACAGGTGATCGTCGTGCTATGAGCAAGTGCTGTGGAGTCTTTCGAGAAGGATCTATAAAAAATAAAAAGAATTTACACGTATTTTGTGTGCTTGAACAAATTTAACAAAATGACGAACCATCGTCGTGTGCGCAAGGATTGCTATGAGAGCCGATTGCATGGTCTGTGTTCCTTGGAAAATAAGAACAAAAATAAACAAACATTCGGTTTGTCGAATTTCAAATACTCTACCATATGCAAAGCAGAGAGAGAGAGATTATTATTATATGTTATTCATAGCCGATTTCTTATTAGTTTTGTGATATATGGTATTTATGTAAACCACGTTTTTTTATAAAAAAAACTCAATTTCCGAGAGATTGTTTCCAAATAAGTTATATGATATAGTTGCCCGATATTGAAGATATATTGTTCACATGCTAGATGTATAACGAGGATCTTATTTGTTGCGTTTGGCTATGATTTTTTTTTAAACAATCACGTTGCATGCATAAGAAAATATTTTTGAATCCCATGGATTCTATAAGATATAGTTTTTCGATATGGATATGTATTTATCATATTGTAATAATCACAATAGAGCTTCTACTTGGAATGTATGTTGAAGTTATCTAGAAAAAGCTTATATAGTTGTTCATAAAAGAGGTCAATTTTTAGCGTTGCTTCCTGTGGGATTAGCATATATTATATCATCATAGGCCAATGTTGGTTATATTTAACCTATTTAGTAACAAGAATTAATACTCAATGGATTTTGCCCAAGCTTTGGAAGCTTTAAGAAGCTCATTTCGCACAGTTTGGCTAGGATTCTAAAGAGAAGTTTTAATATAACTATTTGTTTGACAGATAATTCCTATGCGAGCTATATAATATAGTGGTTCTATTAAAACGACTTTGGCATATGTACACTCAAAAATTATACAACATTTTGGAAAACATATTCCATTTTATGCTAATATTATAAATTTTTCCTATATTTTTCATTTAATTATATTCTATTTAAGAGTTTTGTATCCTTAATTTTGGAAAAAGTATTATATTTTTACTAATTTCAGAATTTTGTACATTTTTTTTCGTTTATTTATATTCTCAATCGAAGAAAATATTTTTTAAACCAAAAAATTTTCTGATAATTTTTTTGATACTTAAGATAGTTATTATTATAATATTTGAAATCTGAGAGACTGGATGAAAATATTGCTTTGGCGACTCGGCGTTGATACTGATCATTATATATATATATATTAATTATATGTATATATAAATATATATTTTTTTTTTTGTATGGGTGGGAGACGTCTCTTGCCTGTTAAAAACAGCCGCACAGCTGAACTTCTTATATATTCTTTGGTTATTGGTTATACTAAAATGGTGCATATATTTCTCGATATTCCTTGCAGATATAGCCAAAACGTGTGCCATGAAGGAGAAAAGCAAAAATGCGGCACGCACGCGTCGTGAAAAGGAAAACACGGAATTCTGTGAATTGGCCAAATTATTGCCATTGCCAGCGGCGATTACATCACAGCTGGACAAGGCATCCGTCATACGTTTGACCACATCCTATTTGAAAATGCGCCAAGTTTTTCCGGATGGTAAGTGGGCCAAGTCCGCCAAAGTTTGGCACTCAATACTTTTAGTGCACACAGATCTACACAAATGCCAATTAGTTCAATTAAATGTGCCGCTCGATTTGCTGTTGTTGGCTTTTCATCTGTGTGCGGCGTGTGAATTACGTGTCAAATGATCCGGAATCCGGTGACAGCCACGCGGCCGGCACGCTCATTACGCTTTGACACACACACAAACACACATATATACACATGTCCTGGCAGGTCACAGCAGGATATTGCCGCACGGCCTTTGTTAATTTAACGCGGCGCAAAAATAACAAGACGACCAAAATTTTCAAGTTTAAAAGGCGAAATGTTTTTTTAAAGCATATGCTTAAAGGAAAAACCACTCAACAATGCGCAGACAATAAACAACCAGGTGGGGGGCTGGGTGTGGACCTCAGCTAGGGGGCGTGGGGGTGTGTGGGTGGGAAGCTGGTTGCAGTCAGGAAAACACAATGGCGGCCTGTTGTTTCCACTCAAAAAGCAGCGAGCAGCGAGAGAGCGACGAGACGTTCACTGGAAGTGGATGCCCAGTGGGTGGCGCTGGGTGGCATGTATTACTGTGTGTGTGTGTGTGGGTGGGTGGTTGTGTGTGTGCGACGCTGGGATTTTCTGCTGACTACGAGGGTTGCACACAAAGCCCTAGCTAAGGGTTGGGGCGATTGTTGTTGTTGTTGTTGTTGTTTCTGTTGTTCCATTGTGCGCAGCGTTTTGTGCTTTTCTCTTTTCTGTTTTTTTGCTGGGCTTTATTGAAATAATTATTTTAATAATAGGCAACAAACAACGCGCAAGGAAGTGTGCGCACAATGTGCCCAGGAACAAGCCCACAACAACAACAACAACAGAATCAAGGATCCAGGAGATGACATGAGAATGCAATGAATATCGCCTGGTTGTGCCTGGCCGGGGCTGTGAATGGGCCACCTACGGCGCTGATGACTTTAATTGGGAATAATATTTAGACGTCAACTGTGTGGGCAATGTGGGGGGCGTCTGGGCGTGTGCCGGCACAGACTTAGTTGACAGTCTGTTAAAAGAGGCCATGGGAAAGAAAGTTTGATTGCACAACCAAGTTGTAAATTTAAAAATATTACATTTTTTGTTTATTATATTTCTACATTATAGATTTACCTTACAAGCAACATGTCAAATAAACAAACTAGTTGCAAATTTTAAAACCAAGTTGCACATTTTAAAGCGTTTTAAAATGCAATTTATTATGTTTATTATATTATATGTAGTTAGTGATTATAGATTAACCTTGTATACTACACAGGAAATTTACTAGCTAGTTCTAAATGTTGCAGTGCAATATATTGTTATTTATATTATTACACTATAGATTAACCTAACAAACTACATGGCACATTTTTATTTCTACATTTAAAATGTTTATTATATTATAACATTACAGATTTAACATTTTTTTATATACTGTGTACAAAGCGAATCAGAGTATATTGCTTGCTTCGTCTTGCTCTTCGTGCGTCTGGCATATTTAGGCCACGCCAGGAACATATATACTATATCCTCAAGTTTCCTCCGCACAGTTTTAAAGTCAATGCCTTATTGTTACAGTTTTAGAGTCAGCAGCTTAATAATTATTAAATATTCTTTATTGATTATTAATTAATAATTGCTATAAATAATTAATCAATAATATTTAAATTTCATTATCATCAAAAAGTTCGTTTTCGATCCGTTTGTAGCTGCAATTAATACAGTGAGCAGAGTATTGCGGAGTTGGTTTCACCCGACGTATGGTTCTTAAATGTGTTTTTAATAAATATAAAAAATTAAAAACAATACATTGAATAGATATTGAAATAAAATAAAATAATTTAGTAAAATAAATAAAATGTGTGTAAAATATAGATACAACGAAAGAATATAAATTTTTTTTTTTTAAGATTTAATTTATTCAGTAAATTTTAATATTTTTTTGAAATAAATATATATATATATATATATATGTATAAGTATATTAAATTAATTTAAATATATTTATATTGCTTAAGAAATTGATTACCATATTATTTTAAAATACTGTAATATATCTTAATAATTAACAACAATATGTTTAACCTCTATGCAGGACTCGGTGAAGCTTGGGGCTCCTCGCCAGCGATGCAGCGCGGCGCAACCATCAAGGAGTTGGGCTCACATCTGCTGCAGACACTAGACGGCTTCATCTTTGTGGTGGCACCGGATGGCAAAATCATGTACATCTCGGAGACAGCCTCGGTGCATTTGGGTCTCAGTCAGGTGGGTGTGTTTGCTTGGCAAGATTCGCTTGATTTATGCGCATAAATTGCGTTGTGAATGCCCTTTCTGTGCCCGGGCCACTTGCATTTGCAAGTCAAGGAGCAGCCGCGTGGGCGTCAAATGGCACACGGACACGGGCCCGGAATTTGCATTTGCAGTGCGCACTAATTGGCACTTGCAGGAGGCAGGAGCTGGCATTAATTTGTTTGATTTCTCTACTCACACAGGTCGAGCTGACGGGCAACTCCATATTCGAGTATATACACAGCTACGATCAGGATGAGATGAATGCCATATTGTCCTTGCACCCGCACATGCATCAGCATCCAGTAAGTAGCCTCTCCCTCTTTCTGTCTCTCTCTTGAGCTCAATCTGTTTCTCTTTCTCTGTCAGTTTTACTTATGCCTTTCTTATCTTCCTACAGCTCGCCCAGACGCACACGCCCATTGGCAGCCCGAATGGGGTGCAGCATCCGGCGGCATATGGCCACGATCGCGGCTCCCATACTATCGAGATCGAGAAGACCTTCTTCCTGCGCATGAAATGTGTTTTGGCCAAGCGCAATGCGGGCCTCACAACCTCCGGCTTTAAGGTGAGTTCCGGCTTCCAATTTCCTTTTCCGTCAGTTGTGCGTAATATTGATTTATTTTTTGCTCAGGTGATACACTGTTCCGGCTATTTGAAGGCGCGTATTTATCCGGACTGTGGTGATGGCCAGGGCAGCCTTATACAGAATCTCGGCCTGGTTGCCGTCGGTCACTCGCTGCCTTCATCTGCCATTACGGAAATCAAACTGCATCAGAATATGTTTATGTTTCGCGCTAAACTTGATATGAAGCTCATATTTTTCGATGCACGGTAAGTTAAAGTCCAGAGACTTCGATTGAACATTACAAATTTATATGAACCTCTAAATATATGAAAGAAAGCTCTAAGAATGACGTCCAGTGACCATATTAAATACATGTGTGTAGGCTCTCGCCAGGATCGTGTAACTAATTAATTTTATAGACAGTCAGACAAGTTTTTTTTTTTAAATAGCCGATCATAAACAGCGAAAATGGGGACCTTAGTTAAAGTAAAGCTTGCCTTCTCTGTTACCAGGCCATAAAAAAGGCTCAATTTCATTTAGAGCGAAAGCAACACTAGACAAATATTTAAACGGGTCGCAACAGAAGCGAAAAATAATCTGTTAAAAAACAACAAATACAGCCCCTGGAACATCCCCCAGAAGAGATAACGAACAAAAAAAAAAACATATATAACAAAAAGAAATGAATCTAAGCAAGACGAGTGCCCGCTCTGACAAAAAGGAAAACAAATCATTTCCCTCTTGAGCTTGATTTTGCTTTGTGTGCCTTGCCCCAAAATGGGTGGGGGCAGCTGGTGGGGGCGGGGCGGGCCAGCCTAAGCAGAAGGCGGTTGCCTTTAAGTGCCTTTGCCTATACGGCGCAGCCAGCTGCCCTGCCCTCCAGCCCGACCACTTTGTCTGACATTATTGTCACTCAATTACCCTCATGATGTTCAGCCATGAGCCGCGGCAGCAATCTTCCGTCTCTTTTCCGCTCGAGTTGAATGATATCGTATAGACCAACCCCCACAGTGTAAGGCAGCCCTTTTGTGTGTGTGTGTGTGTGTGATAGCTGTTGTTGTTGCTGCATAATTGAATTGAAGTTGACAAAAGTAAACCGACCAACACACAAAGGCAACAACACCATTTGTTTAAATAAAAAATGAAACAAAAAAGTGTTTATCTTCGGGTTGTCGAAGTTTGAATACCCTGGAAGAACCAAAATCATTTTCAAACCTGTGCCTATAACATCTTTATGATATAGAAATTCGATCCGAAATAAGTACACAGCAAAGATGGGTTTTATGCAAAGACTTCTAAATATGTTTACAAACATCTAAAACTGAAAGATCTCAAGAGTAGACGTACCATATGGGATAGCAAATGTACCCTTGAATGCCTTGCACGTTTCCTGACAAAATTCTAACACCCTCGGCAAGTGTATAGAAAACAACAAAAAGTGGAAAATATGTACATATCGCGTAACTTGAGTACATAACCTCAATCTCTGTGTACATAACCTCAACTTGTTTCATGATTTTTGTTTTGATTGCTTTAACTATTTATTTGCTTGCAGCGTATCGCAGCTAACCGGCTACGAGCCGCAGGACCTTATCGAGAAGACGCTTTATCAGTACATCCATGCCGCGGACATAATGGCCATGCGCTGCTCCCATCAAATCCGTAAGAAAACAATAACAATAAAGCATTGTGCACTAAGCTAACGGTATAACACCTTCCTTGCCTTCTTCTCACTGCAGTGCTGTACAAAGGACAAGTTACCACCAAATATTATCGCTTCCTGACCAAAGGCGGCGGCTGGGTCTGGGTGCAATCCTATGCCACACTGGTGCACAATTCGCGATCCTCGCGCGAGGTCTTCATCGTGAGCGTCAACTATGTGCTCAGCGAGAGAGAGGTCAAAGACTTGGTGCTCAACGAGATACAAACGGGCGTGGTTAAACGTGAGCCCATCTCACCGGCGGCCCAGGCGGCGGCAGTAGCCGCTGCGGCCGCCACCGCATCGGCAGCGGCAGCAGCAGCGGCGGCGGCAGCAGCGGCTTCGGTCAGCATAGGCGCCACCTGCGTTGCGGCGCAGCAGCCGGTTACGAGCACGCCCGCGCTGAGCGTCAGTCCAAAGCTGGATCCCTATTTTGAGCCGGAGCTGCCGCTGGCGGTGCAGCCGCCGCCGCCCAATGCGGTCACGCCGGTGCCAACAAACAACAATAATAACAACAACAATAACAACAACAGCAGCTCCGGCGGATGGCATCAGCAGCATGCCCCGCTGCATCAGCAGCAGGCGGGCAGCATGGATCACGACAGCCTCAGCTATACGCAGCTCTATCCACCGCTCCACGATCTGGTGGTTAGCTCGAGCAGCAGTGCGGGCGGCGGCACCGCTTCCAGCGCCGGCGGCGGCTCCAGTGCATCGGCCTCATCCTCGGGCGTTTACTCGACGGAAATGCAATATCCGGATACGACAACGGGCAGCCTCTACTACAACAACAACAATCATTATTATTATGATTATGATGCCACCGTAGATGTGGCCACGTCCATGATGCGACCCTTTTCGGCCAACTCGAATAGCTGTTCGAGCAGCTCGGAGAGCGATCGCCAGCTGTCTACGGGCAATGCGTCCATTGTGAATGGCACCTCGCCCTCGCAGACCACCTACAGCGATTTGAGTCACAATTTCGAGCTGAGCTACTTCTCCGACAACAGCTCCCAGCAGCAGCAGCAACAGCAGCAGCAGCAACATTTGCTGGAGCATCAGCATTTGCAGCAGCAGCAGCAACTGCACGCACAGCAGCAACATCCACTGCAGCAACATGCACAGCAGCAATATCAGCAGCAGCAACAATATGGCATGCATCAGCAGCAGCAGCAGCAACAGCAACAACAGCAGCAGCAGCGCGTTGTCAGCGACTTTACGGAGAGCTTTAAGAGCGTAAATGCCGCTGCGGCAGCAGCTGTTGCTGCCACGCCCCATTATACGAGCGTGATTGTTGAGCCGCAGCATTATATACCCAACGATTTTGTGCATTAGCAGCGCTGCGCTGTTGTTGTTGTTTTTAAAACGAGTCACAGACCAAGCCCTGCCCCCAAATGTTGTTGCAATGTTATTGATCTATCGACCAATCGACTTATCGATTTATCGTTTCTTCAAATGCACCTCTGCGTTTAGTTCAGTTCTCCATTTTGTAATATGTGGCTGAGCCACGGTGCAAGCCTTTTTGCGTTCTCAATCTTCAGCATAATTCAACTGCACATCTATTTATTAACTATTATTATTATTAACTATTCGACACATTTGTTTGAAAATAAAACCATTGTTAACAAATGCAAATGCAAATGCAAATACAAATTATATATATATATATACATCAAATTGTAATTATAAGCTCTAGCTGTAAATTGTTCATATAAATTAAATTATGCACATAACATATGTATACCATATAGATGGCTCCTTCATAAAATCGCATATTTACAGAAATGTAGCAAAAAAAAAAAACAACAAAAAATCCCTAAAAATACAAAAAAAAATGTATGTAAATATGCGTTAATGTGTAAATAAAGCAGGAAGCGTTCTCCATTTACGTAGATATCTGATATGATGATGTTGATGATCTTCATAAGTCGCGTAAATAATTGTACATGTAAATTTAATTGTAAACGTAAATTTTTCTAATTTGAATAAACAAATTATTATGTGGGTGAACAATAAAGACAAAAAAAAAACAAGAAGAAAATTGTAGAAATTTTAGTTGCACTGCCAATAACTCAAATTAAATGCAATTTATTTATTCATGCATTTGCTACTTTCATTTTTTCTTAAAATTGCAAGCTTTTATTTATTTGCGCAACAACCAAGCTTTGGCGCTTTCAACGAAAGTTTTACTTATTTAAACAGTCTGGCAGCGCTTTCCAAACGACACAAAGATGGCGCCACTGTAGTTAACAGTTGACAGCGCTGTTAAACAGAGCGTTAACATTTGATTATCATGAAAGTTGCATTTAAAGATCTTTAAGAGAAATAACTTAAATTTCAGTTAACACAATAATATTTATGCCGCTTATGCATCATTTGGTTTTTTTACATAGCTTTAGGCAATTGCCCATTTTAATTTAGTGCATCAGCTGAGTGCACAAATTGCATTGTTGTTGTCAGCTCAAACTGGATGTTTAGTTAATTTTGTTTATTTTTGGCCATTTTGGGCATTTTGGTCAACTGCAAAACAAACACTTGACGCTGTGGGACAAAAGCCCATGTCCGTGTCGGTGTACATGTCCTGTGCGTATTGCCGCTGTCGCTGTGTGAGTGTCATTGATTTATTGCCTGGCATTTTGTGTAGGCCTTTTTAGAGATATGCTATCTGCAGATAAAGGGCTGACCTCTTTGGGCCAGGCTAATTGTCGTTTTTCAATTGCCACAGAACAAAAGGCAACCCGGAGCACTCTCAGCTGCTGCTGCTGCTGCAATTTGTGCCTCACTTTGACTTATTGCTAACTTATTTCTGTTCAAGCATCCACAAAGTTTCTAGACCGCAAATTATTTAATTGCACTGCACCCCCCAAAAACTTAGCTGCTGATGCCAATGCTCAAGGACTTTGCCTTAATGCAATAATTTAAGTGCAACCAAACCACAACTTGCAACTGCAGAGCTCAGGGCAAAGAAGTCATATTAAAAGAGGAAAAAAGTAAATCTCCTGAAAAACTCAAAAACTAGGGAAGGCAAACAGTATTAAAATAGATGTGGGAGTTGTTACAGCTCTGGCAACACTGTGGCACACAGTGCCTCTCTATGTGGTCCTCTTTTTGCTTTTGGTTTTTACCCTTCTGGCATCGCCGGACAGCAGTAGAAACCGAAATGCACTTTAATAACGAAAGTTGCGCCATTTTGAAGGGGCAGTCGAGTGAACATTTCTGAAATGCAAAACCTAATTTCGGCTTAAATGCAAGTGCAAGTGCAAAGTATTTTAATTTAAAATTCGTGTCGGACTCTACGTGCCAGCTGTTCTTCGGCCTGGTCATTTTGGGCCGAAGAAACGAGCGACGCATTTTAAATAAACGCAGCAGCAGCTGCCCCAAAAAGTGCGCTACTTAAATGAAATACGACAAACTGGCTTTAGATATGGCACATACCACACACAAAATTTGAACCCTGAAACTTTAGCTTCTTTTACAAAGTCTCCTACTTTTATCAAAACCAAAAAAGCTCTATTAATTAAAATAACATTTTGAAACACTTTATAGTTTTATTTTGTCGTACAAATGACAGTTAGAGTTGGCAGCAGCCTGTGTTGCAAAAAGTTCAAAATGCATATTTGTTCTAAAAAACCTCTGATAACGAGTGGCCAACTATGTTTTTGTTTTTCTTTATTTTAGCACGGAAAATTTCGTGTGTTTTCTGTCCAAAAAAAACACGCTGCCAACAAATAAATATGAGCTAACGTTTGGAGTGGTTTTTGGCTTTTGTTTGGTTCAATCTAAATGCGTTTTACAACACTTTGTTGATTTTTAAAACGCAGCACAGCAACAGCTGTTAACTAGCCAACACAAATTACTTTTAGTACACTCACAACAAAAATGGCTGAAAATGACCTAAAAATATTCGGTTATTGACTTAAAAAATATGACCTTTTTATTTTGAACTTTTTTCAAAAATGTTCTAATGAACGATGCGACTAAAAATTACCGAAAAATAAAATCTACCTAAAGAGGCACTAAGAAAATTACCTTAATTATCCTAAGCTTTTTTCCAAAATTTATTTAGGGCTAAAAATTACCTGAAAAGAAAAAATTGATTTGAAGCTAATTGCCTTAATTATCTCTAATTTTTTTTTAAAACCTTAAATAAAACAAGGGATTAATTAGAAAACTAGAAAAATTTAAATCAGAAATAGTGACATTATATCAATATCAGCCTTGTTTTCATTAAAAAATTAAGAAATATTTTTTAGGTATATGCAAATATATTATTTTTTTATTTTTTTATTTTATTATTATATTTTAATTAAACAATAATTTGTTATTTCTTTTAATTTTTCTTGTAGAGCTGTAAGAAGTAGTCTGGCAACTTTTAGTAACTTATTTCCATATTGAATTTAGTAATTTTAATTAATAAACAAAAAATTGCTCTAGTATACCCTTTTTTACCATTCTGAAATTAATAAAAACTTTAAAGGTATGTGCATATACATTATATACGTTATATTCATTTTATTTAAGTGTTTTTTTTTAGTGTAGAGCCTTACAAAAGTAGCATGACTTGAATCAACAACTTTGAGTTGCTTATTTCCATATTAAATTTAATAATTTATATTAAAAACGAAAATTTCGCTATTATACCTTTGCATATACATGTAAGTATGTTTATTTATTTTGTATATCATTTGCATATATAAAACTAAGCTCTGCTACATTGAAACAGCTGCGTCATGTGCAGGCTGCCATCTCTAAGCGGACCGCAATGACCGACACGAGTCCTGGCCGAGAGCTGCTCAAGCATCATTGCGGTTGGGCACGGAAATGGTAAGCGATTTAAATTTTTAATGCCTGCCGGTTGCAGCAGGTGCTGCTGCAGGCAGCCAGCAGAGTTGGCTGGATGGCACACATTTGGTCAGCTTTTGTGGCTGGCAAATGGAAAATTTCAAGCCTATTACATAAATGTTTAAGTGGGCAAATAGTTGGCAGCAAACTGTATTGCTTGCAACTAAGTCACACGCACACACACACACGCAAGGCAAGGGTCTGTCCAATTCCCCAGTTCATTGCACGCAGCTGTACACACACATTTACCACCAGGGAACGCCAGCGGGCGAATGGCAAAACTAACGTTCATATTAAAGTGCCCGGTCAGGGATCTAAGCAGCCAGTTGCTGGTCAGGATCTCAAACGAAATGGGGCCAGTTGAAAAGTGCAATTGGCAAATGCTAGCAATAGTTCCAGGACAAAAGTGGTAAAAGGGGGTAAGCAAAAAAAAAAAAAACAAAATAAAAAAAAATGGGAGCCGCAAACTTGCAGAAAAGACAACTCTGGTAATTTGTTCTGAGCGGCTTTTGTTTTGTGCGTCCTTTTTGCCAGCCAAACGGACGGCCATTGACAAAGGATGACGACGGACATTTGCTAGCCTGACAACGGACACTGATTGAGTGTGAGTGTGCGTATGTGTGTGTGTGTGTGTGGGTGTGTGTGGGTGTGCACGTGTGTGTGGGTGCCAAAAGGCGCTTAGCATCCTTTTCTTGAGCTTTCACTTTTCAATTGACCTTTTGCTGACATTTTGCGCATTGCCCGAAATTTATCACTTAATAAATTTTCCTTACCCGATTCTAGATTCTATTTTATTCTTATAGTAATTGGAATGGTTATGCTAGTGAACAAATATATATATATGCATGTATATATAGACCATGTGATTTGCGGCTTGGCTAAATTAAGGCTGTCTAAATAAAAGTTTGTAAAGTTGTTTATGTGCCAAAAATAGAGCTCAAATATAGATTGCGAAAATAAGGATAAGCTGACACTACGAAGTTCCTGTAATTGAATTTAAAATAAGGCTTTGTGGGGGAAATAAAATTTGTTAGTGTTTATTTTGGTTAATATAAGATATGATAAAACTATGCCAATGCAAGTATAAGAGTTTAGGACTTAGATATGAGCTAATTAATTAAAAATAAAATTTTTAAGATCAGTTATTTATTTTCTAAACTATTATATTCAACTTCAACTTAAAATTGTTCACAAATATTTCTTTTGAATTGATCAATTTTATATATCTCTATATACATATAAAATTGTTTATGCTGACTGACTGACTGATTAAATGGTGGTCTACGGGGCTGAAATTTTCACTGTAGTTACCTTATGTGATGAAGCGGCACGTTAAGACGGCGTTTCGGGAAATTCCACCCGCGAGTGTGGAAAAGTCGCGAAAATTGTTTGTGTGAAACTTTTTTGCTTACCAATTGAGGGGTGTTTAATACTTTTCGAAAAATGTATTCCTCTTTGGTGGAAATGGGATTCTTAGATTTGGTGGGTCACGTTTTGTGTTCAAATTTGTCTCCGAATATCTATACGAAAAATCATTCCTCGGTGGAAAATGCGATTCATTTTTTGGGCGAAGCTTTAAATTTTGTCCAATTTGCATCAAACTTATTTTCAAAGCTCTACATAAGAACTTAATGAATACGTGTTTCAGCGATTTGGGAAGCTCCTCCCACAACAGTGGTAAATAAGCGAAAAACGGTTGTATGAATGTTTTTTGTTTACGATCCGATCGGCTTCAAAATCATTTTCAAATATCTTTGTGGGAATTTATTTGATTTTCTTGGTTCTTGGGTGGCAAATGCGGGTCAGAGGCTAACTAAACGAAAGTTTATTTTCCAGCTTCAAGATTTTCACCGCAAGACTTACATGGGTGGAAACAGATGATTTCAACACTTGATTATTTATTCGATGCACTTAAAACATATTTTTTAATAGGAGTGGAGATCCAGATGGGCAGACTTAAATTTTCCACAGCGTGAAAGGTAATATTTAAAAGTTTTAGCACGGGCAAGGCCGGGTAATACCCGCTAGTATATTTATATTTATATATGCTCAAACAGCAAATTTCTTTTAAATATGTCTGAAATAGGCTTAAATCTTTATATTTACCAAAAGTATTTCATACTTGTAGTATTGGGAAAAATTAGAGCATATATTAAACATGTTTTTGGTTCTAAAATGGAATTGACAGACTCATCAATTTTAATAAATTTTAAGAATCTGTTTTAGGCCCTTTTAAATCCTTTTAAGCCCTGTTAAAATCCCAAAATTCTTAAAAAAAATAATAAAAAAGAACAATAATTTTTGGGTTCTGAACAAGATTTAAAAAACGTTTAGTTATTAATCCGAGCTAATTTTATTATTATTGATTTTAGCTCATGTGAAACCTCTTTAAATCCCAACATTTTCCAAAATAAAATAATATTGTTTTGGTTAGAAATTCAAGTTATTATTAATTTTATTTTTTTAATAGTTTTTTAACTCCCCTAATAACTCGTTAAATCCCAAAACTTAAAAAATTTTTTTTTTCAATATTTGAGCGAATAATTTAAACACTTTTAGCTATAAATAAGTTATTATTAATTTTATTTGTCTTAATAATTTTTATATATTTTTTATAACTCGCTTGAAACGCCTTGTTTATAAACTCTTCAAATCCCACATTTTTCTAAAACAATGGTTGGTTTCTGGGAAAATTATTAAAAACTTTTAGTTGTAAATGAAAGTTATTAGTCGAGACAGTTCTAAAAAATGTTTTAACAGTATTATGTTCTTTTTTATTCCGTTGGAAAATCTTTTAAATACCAAAGTTTACCAAAACAATTTTTATTCTTTCAAAAGTGCTGAGCAAATACTTGATTGTTATAAAATCGTAACTCATTTTCAAACACTGAAACTCTGAACCTCTTTGATCTCAAAATGTGCCATCATAATTTTATATATGCAGTATTATTGCACACTTCGGAGCGCATGCACTAAAAAAACTTTTGGTTATAAAATCGAATTGATTTTGATTTTTATCCATGCAAATGTTGTAACGCAGCAGATTTATGATGCATTAAGGAGAGATTGAAGAATTTTTCCCTCTTTCATTTTTTATTGAATTCTCATTGATCTGCATAGGAAAGTGAAGTGTGTTTTGTGCGTTTTGGCTGTTTGCTAAATTGTAGCAGTAAATGTCATAAAAAAGGTTGCCAAAGCCGATATTAACGTTTTTTACGCACTTCACTTTGCCGTTCATTTGGCGGGGATTCAAAGTGTCTTAAAAGCCAAGCAGCCAAACAGCCATGAACCAGCTACACTTCGTGGCTGCCAAATCCTTTCGTGAAGACGTAAACGTTTTGCAAAATTTATGTAAAAGATTTACGCATAAAATTGCGCGTCATTGAAGTTCAAATGCGGCGATTCAGATTTGTGAGCGCTTGCCAAGAGGGTGGGTGGGGGAGGAACAGCGTCGACATCATCAATATACTTCAGCCATTAAGTGTGGCAGTCAACGCGAAGGAGGCTCGCACTACGAGCGCAAGGCAACAGCCTGGTGCTAAATGTTGCGCATACGCCATGTGCTCCAGTAGAAAACTTAAGCGTCGCTATTACAGCAAATTGAATAATATTTGGGGCGTATGTGTGGGCGTGAGCGTGACAGCGCACACACGCGCACACTCACACACAATAGTCTGTATGTGTGCGATATCTTTTGCATTTGTTTGGCTGGCTTTGAAGTGCGCGCAAGTACGCCAAATGCCGCCAACACTTTTTCCTTTCATTTAATACTCTGGGAGAGGGTATTGCTGTTTTGTTATGAAGTGTGTTCGATATAATAATAATAATAATAATAATAAATATATTTTTTATATACATAGATGTTATATAAATATATATTTTTGCTGGTTCGGTTCTTAGTTCGCACCAACTACCTTCCTTAAGGTTCGAATTGTGAAACCCGTTTTCTTCATGCTTGAAAACAAGTTCTGGTTCAAAGCTTGGCTTATCCTATACTTTACAAAAATTTTTACAACAATTTAATTACAAAATTTCATCTTCGCCCAAAAGTTGGCGTCTCAAAAGTAGGTTAGAAATATGCAATGGTTTGGGCTTAAGTTATTTATGCAATAGAGCTCCTTTAAAACTTTTTATATTTAACTGGGGTTACGGGTGAAGTGTTTTTGAGTAATTGGTTTGATTTTGATTCGGTTTATGGTAAAAGATAAATTGGATAATTACTTTTATTAATACAAATTTTAAATAAGATATTTATGTAATTAATAAATTTAAAATGTAATATTTCAGATCATCAGTTTTTTTAACGATTATAAAATGTGATTCGCGTTATCATTACCTTTTTAATGACAATTAAATGTGGTTTTCATTATAATTCTCTTTTTAATGACAATTAAATACTATTAATGATTATTAATTACTTTTCGCAAATATAATGAAATGTAATGTTCATTTTGAAGCACTTGCTTTAATGGCACTTGAATGCTATTTTCATTTTCATTAGTTACTCTCTTCAACAACAGCTATATTTGATTTTCATTATTATTACTTTTGCACTAATTTTTTTTATGTTCATCACTTTTCGTTTTTTGATAAGCCCATGTAGTTTTTAATTACTATAACTTTTCTTTTAATAATAAATACTTGTTTGAATGATATTTAAATAAAATTTTTAATGATAATTAAAAGTAATTTAAATGTAACTTTCAATATCAATCCTTTTTTTTTAATGGCAAATGTGCTTTTCATTATCATTAGTTTTTTTAAACTATAATTAAATGTGATTTTCATTATCATTACTTTTTGCATTGATAAAGAAATGTAACTTTTATTTTCAACACTTTTCGCAACTAAATGTGCTTTAAATTATTATTAGATGTCTAAATGATAATTTAAAGTTATTTTCATTATCATTACTTTTTGCAATTTTTAATGTTTGAATGATAATGAAAATTATATTTCATTGCATTTTAAAAAAAAGTGATTTCGATTTTCATTACTTTCTTCATCGGTAATCAAAATTGATTTTCATTATCATTACGTTTTGTATTGATAATGCAATTTTTTATTTTTATATTTTTATTTTTTGTATTATCATTACTTGTTTGATTTGTAATTAAATGTGATTTTAAATATCATTATGTTTTCTAATGCTAATGAAAGGATAAATGCATTTCAAAATCAAACCACTCAACTGCTTTTTTGATTGTTCAGATAACTTTATTCAACTCTGCAATTATGAGCGTTATATGTCTACCAAAATAAGAGTAAAGCACTTTTAACATCGAAATTCTATATCATATTGCTCTTCTAGGGAAAACAGATAGTCTAGCCAAACTCGGCAATAATAAGCATAACTTTAAAAATCAGCAAACTTTTATAGACATTGGTCCGCTGAATAGCTCTATATAGTTGTTTCTATAGGAATAACCAACTCAAAGTAAAGTTTATGAAATAATTCAAATCAATTTTTGCCATATGTCTGCAAGGGTATTTAATTTTCACCTACCGACTGTTAAATGTTCTGTTTTCTTATTTTATTTTTTTTATACTTTTCTTATTATTTGCATGTTGCTCAGCTGCTTTTTATCAGCACACGCACAGACCTTGTGTTTTTTTTTTATTTTTGGTTAGGGTTTATTTTCTTTTATTTTTTTGTGGCTTGAGACGCAAGTCGCCTAAATCTCAGCGATATATTTTACATCATTATAGCTGCCGGCAGGGTTGTGGTTCTTATTGTTGTTGTTCCCATTGTTGTTGTTGTTGTTACTGTGCTTTATGTTGTGCTGCTTTCTCGCGATTTTATGACTTTGACAGCGCTGCCTCGTGCCCACTCCAGTGCACCTCCCGCATCCCGCATCGAGTCAAAGCTATTGAAACAGATTTCGCTGACGCTTATTTTCCCTCTCACGCACACCAACCTCCCAAATACCTTCGCGCTGTTTGCGCTTCCAATGAAAATCATTTTCCGATATGTTATTTGACTGCTCGCGCGTGTGTGTGCGTGTGTGTGTGAGGCATTGGTTTACCTTGATTTACCCAGCCCAACAAAGCGACACTTTTGGCATCATTATCTGCACGGCATCGAATGCTCAAGCACTTTGAGTTATGCGTCAGGCAGACGCTCAAAAAACATAAAAAACAAATAAATGACAGAGAAAAGCGAAACACACACAAAGATACGCAAAGATATCACAAAGTCGCCACAAAGACACATAGATGGCGTTAGATACACACACTCTCCAAAGCACACACACACAGACAAACTTCACACTATGCAACAAGAATGCAAATTATTTTAGTAAGATTATTAAAAGTACTCAAGTTCGAAAAATTCGTAGGCTTAATTCATTTAAATTAAAGTTATGAATTTGATTTTCGGTGAAATGAAATATTTTATGATTTACTTTCGGAATTCTTGTTCTTGGGATATACATATTCCTTAAATTAAGCATTTGGCAGATTAACTGAATCATGAGGATCTCAGTTTGCATCTTATTCGCTTTATGATTCACATATTGAATATATTCTTCATACTTTTCGCCTAGAACGTTAAAATTTATAATTCCTGAATGTCTTCCAATTCTCGCATTACAACAAGGAGCTTCCTCCTCTAGTGAATCCATATGCTTTATAAAGAAAAATTATATCAATATGTTTTTTTTTCTTAAATAGACAAGTCTGTTAAATAAAGTCAAGATAAAATATTTTAATTTTCTTCTAATTGCTACTTGACGGAATAAAGAACAGTCAAAAAAGTGTTTATGGATACCCTTCATTTTGTAGTTTTTCGACAGCCAGAATCCATGATAAATGAAGGAAAAAAAAACCAAAATCGGCTTACTTTTGACAATGTTATGAGACTTTAAAGACAACAAGGCGCTTATTTATGTTTCTGGATAGGGGGAAGTTTACATGCCAAACATTTTTGAATTTTCGGTCTGATTTTTTAAATGCTCGTAGACTTCCTAAGATAGTGTTTTTATGCCACATTTTATTAATATAAAAACAAAATTAGTTTTTGACATCCTGTAGTTGGAAAGACTTATAGCGTAAATTTTAAGAATTGAAATATCAATTGTAGTAATACAAAAGTTTATAGCATTGAGAATGTGCAATGTTATAAGTAAGATTAGCATAATAATAGCATTCAACATACGATAGTATTTGAATGTATGTATATGTATATGTATTATATAATAACGGTACGTATATGATATGGATGACTTATCGATATGAAGCAATTAACAGAATGTTAAAATGTTAATAGTTATAAGAGGTAGACTTTAAAAAGTTACTCGTTGTTTGTGCTTAAAAGAAGCTAATCAATTTTAGATGCAGTATCAAAGAAGTAGAGAGAGAACCAAATCGAAGGTTTGGAAAATAATTTGAAGTTTGAAATTTAGAAAAAAAGCATTTACTAGGCACTCGGCGAATTACATAAGTAAATAAGTAAATTATTGGCAAAATTGTGTGAAAAAAGCTACCTTCGTAATTTCTTGGTGTGCAATTGGTTCAAGTCAAAAGGTGTGGATTAGCATAATGTGGGACTGTCAAGCGTTTGAGCTAAGCAAATTGATATCTGATGTGAATTCTGTTTGGATTTGCGTGTGGTTTGTCGTTTTTAAAGAGCAAAGGCTACTTTTCCTTTTTTTTTTTTTTTTGCTTAGACCGCAAGTCAAATGTTTGATGTTTGGCTCCGGTTCTGTGCCCCAACAATCTTCAACACAATCTTAATTTGGATAAGTGCAGTCTTTCACGGCTGCACTGCATGGGCCAGAAAAAAGTTCACACATATTTCAGATACTAAACCTATGTTCGATGTTATTGGATAATGTTGTTGCCACATAAACTGGCCGAGTCGTCAGTGTATGTGTGTGTGTGTGTGTGTGTGTGTGGGGGGTGTGCTTAACACGCCATTGAACTGTTACGCAACAACAACATATGTAGCATGTCCGGCGCTGGCCCCAACCCCCCAAGGACAAATCCCATTTGATGTGCACTCAGCAGAAAGGCAACGCCAATGAAGCATGCAAAAGGTATTTCTGTTTTCGTAGGGCGTTTCTCTAGCCCCCCTCCCCCATCTCCCCCTTCTGTTAGACCCTCTTTGTCTCTTTCTCTGGCTGAGATTTTGGCTTTGTTGCTCAAAATCGACAAGCAGCTTTCGGCAGCAGCAACAAGGAGCAAATGTGCAAACATCATGAAAAAAGCGCTGGCAAACACACAAAAAAAAGAGATGAGAAGAGAAACCCCAAAAATATGCCAAAAATAAAACAAGAAAGTACACAAGGAACATGGCACAAAGACAAAGGCCATAGCGCTGAACAGTGGTTAAAAAGGGCTAGAAAATCAACATAAATAGCCTATTTATCAGAGTTGGAACAAATCTCTGTGCTTAGTGGCGTGTTATCGGTGTTATCGATTACACATATCGGAAATAATACTTGACTTAAGAAGTTTTTCAAAACTGTATGTTTTCGCGGTGTATTCAATATCTGGTATAAATTTCAAAGCAAATCTAGACTCTTATCATTTTTTTTTGTTGATAAAAAGCATTATATTTAAGTACTAGCGTTACCCGGCTATGCCCGGTCTAAGATTTTTTGCTTCAAATTTAAGTCTTCAGTTTTTCAATCACTGCCCTTGGGTTAGAAAATCTACTCTTACCACAGTGTACCCCACATATCAAATCGAATCCTCTAGATATTTTAAGATAAGTTCGACTAGGTCGCATGAAAAATAATAAGTTTATCCACATTTTTAGCATACTGTGGCACATTCAAAAAGTTTTTCTTGAAATCAAAAATATAGTTATTTTGAAGTCACTCTCAATGTCCTTTGCCAATCCATGCATAGTCCAGGTCTCTACAAGTTGTTTGGCAAGATCAAGCCAAAAGCTTTAGAATGGAGATTTTCGTACCAAATTTCTATGCTGTCGAACCACTGCGCGACGTCAAGCTATGAACAACTTTTCGCCACACATTTCGTATTCGTGGGCAATTTTATTGAACTTTAATTCATTCTGCAATAGCAACAGCATCAGGAGCAGCAGCTTCAGGAGCCAAAATGCGAAATCTGGCGCATAAATTCTTTTTATTTAAGTTCGTACTTTGTGCGATTGCGTTCTTAAATGCGGCTGCGGATGCAGCAATGTCCGCATTTCCGCCTTTTTATTGTAAATACGCGTAAGCAGCTGGCAAGTGGGCGCCCGAGCAGGAACTGGTGCAGGAGCTGAAGCAGAAGCTGTTGCCATTGTACATTCTACATTGTCCATTGGGTCATAAAATGGCTTCCGGTTATGCTTGAAGTAAGATTAACTTGTCGTTTGCAATTTCTCTTTGATTTGTTTCGAAAAAGGGGACCCAGCTAGGCCAGCGGGGGTTGGGAACGAGCTTGAGGTCGAGGTTGAATTGTTGTTTTCTTGTTCGGGGCTCTGCCTGTTGCTCGCCTTCGGTTTCGCTTTCATCTTGCCCGAACACACCCTAGACTAAGCTGTACCAATTTTTTTTTATATGCCCCAAAATATATTTGTAGATTTTATACTTGTTACTTGATTACTCGTTATTCGATCAAATGAAGCGTGTGAACTTTGTCCAAAAATTAAAAAGAAAGGTTGAAGTTTATTTTAGCTTGTTACAATATTGTTAGCATTCAACTTTAAAACAACAACAAACTTTACTCGCTGCAAGCACTTGCTTAACTTTTAAATTTTGTAAAACTTGAATGCATAGCACCTGCCCCAAATGTTAGGGCCAACAAATATTTATTGTGACTCGTTTACTCGTTAAGAAAATACCCCTTACATGGTTAGACGTAACTTAAAAGCTGTGTACTTCATTTCTTGGTTACTCTTCACTGTATGGATTGTTAATTGGTAATTAATCAAATGGTTGCTGTTTACGCTATTACTCGCTTCTCTGCAACTCGTAATTCTTTAAATCGTTAGTCTTTAAATCGATACGCGTATTCGTTACTCCAATTACTGTTTAGTTTTTTAACTATTAATACGTTAGTCGTTGGTCTATTACTCATTACGCGATTACTTTATTACTCGTTACTTCATTGCTCAGTACTTGATTAATCGTTACTAGAATACTAAATACATATTAGATTACATGTTGATTACGTAATCAGTACTTGATAGCTGGTTATTTGATTAATGATTACCAAAATGGGTTAGGAAGTTCTCCCTAAAGCTTAATTACTCGTTACTTCCATACTCGCTATTTTATGACCCATTATGCAATACTCAGTAAAGATGAGAGTTCCTTACACTCGTTACTTTATAGCTCGTTGCTCGAGTACTCGCTCACTCGTTACTCGTAATTTTAAGTCTAGGCAAATGCATAAAAGTAACTGAATTGTATTTAACAACACAAGATTGATTATTGTGTTAAACATAGGGTATATGTGACGACGTCCAACTGCCTGGATTCAGGCCTCACTCCACATAGAGCCGTGTAATTGTTGTATTCTCGTTATTCGGCAATTCGTACAAATTGATTTATAACGATTCATTTTGGGAGCAGCTGCTAGGCGAAAGCCCACGCCAGGAAGAAGCTGCCCGCTTCGTGGCGAGACGCAGGTGTGAGTTTTACTTGTTCAGAAATTGTTTTATGGGCTCTAGCTTTTTCGGCAGCAGCCAGCAACCAAGGCGAGCCGCGTGCATTGTGTGCGGCCAGCCCCATTTGCTCAGTGGGCTGGTCTCTAATTCGGCCACCGCTTTCACAGAAGTGTGCTCGGCTTTCACTTTCCAAAAAAACAATACAAAAAAAAAGAAAGAAAAAACAAAAATCTGGCACAAATGCCGGCACAACTACCCACTGTGCAATTAAGCCACGCAATCAGAATGCAAGATGAAGGCTTCGCTCTTCAAACAATGGAGGCCAGAGCCGTCATGTTGACAAAATGGCGGCCGCAAGCTGCAAAGCCAACAAATGCCGTTGCATGACAGACCTCACTGGTAGTTGTTCTGCTTCTTCTTCTTGTTGTTGTTGTTGGATTACACTTTTAGGGACTGTTGGTTTTGTGTACCCTGTTTTGTTTACTAAAAGCGCATTGCCCTGGCAACTGGCAGTCCTTCCCAGAAGTATCTCTCGTCATTTCACCTGTCAAATTAATTGACTAGACCCTTATAACCTTTGTGCCAGGTGGAAATTTAGAAAAACGCTTGGATTGTTGTAATTTGTATGCTTTAATTTATCAACGGCTCTTTGATCCGTTTATATTGTTGTATTTATTTATATTGTTTCAGAAACAATACGCTTAAAATTCCATAAACAATTCGATTTCAATATCAGAATTATTAATAAATTAAAATAAATGTTATTTAAGGTACTGAAATAGTTATTTAAGTACCACAAAAATAAAACAATAATAATAATGAAAATAATCCTTAAAGCCGAACTGCTTTTGATAATATGTTGTTTGTATCTGACTTGGGCGAATCTTTTCTTTTTCAAACTTATCTGGTTTAATATTAATGTATATAAATATAAATATATATAAATATATAACAATAATAAAGATATTTTGGTGATACACTTAAAACTTTACGAGTACTTTCGAACATTAGTATGCTAAGCAATTGCGTAGCAATGAGTAGTACTCGAGAAATAATTCTTTATGAAAAGCTGCTATAAATTACTCTTGAAAATTGTTACATTTAAAAGTGTATTATCTAGTCGATCTCTAGATATTTAAATATTTTATTTAGACGACAAAAACAAGAATAAGTATGCTAAACAATTGAGTAAAATTAAGTGATACTCAAAAAGTACTCATTTTATTATTATCAAATTACTTAGGGCTTATATTTAAAACAGATTCAATTTATAGCTCAGCTTATGTATAGCATTTATTTTCTTAATAAAAGACTTTTTATAGGTAATACGAAAGATAATACATATCATTTATATTGTCTTCTAAAGTACCCAAAAAGTATTTATAACCCGTGTTTTAACCGAACCGGAACTAACCCGGAATTCCAAACAATTTTTAGTAAACCAAACCTTGATCTGACTAAAAAAAGGGCGAACCTTAATCTGAAGCCTAAAAATTAAATATACTCTTTCTACCCATTTTTAGTGTGTTCAGCGTATAAATAAAATGCCACGGCTGATTATAGGTGTGTCAAAATAACTAATAACAATTCTTAAGGTTAGTAAGTACTTTTCAGTTAAAGCTGTCGCTATGAAGTGCTCTATAATATTACTTGGTAAGCGAGTTTACCAGGAAGTTTTTATTTATTAGCCTAAGCCCAATTTTACTGTCCAGTTTTGCTGCTTTGTGAAGTCCAGCACATTACAGGGAGCCAGCAATCCTTAAAAATTGAAGAAAAATACGCGCATTCAAAACCTTCCTATCCGCATGACCTTCTAAGTTCGGGAAAAACGTTGGGACGGACACGGCAAACTGTGATGCACACGGGATCGGACGGCGGCAGAACGGAACTGGCTAATGTGACGGAGAACTATTGCTGCTTTTGGGTGTATCAGGGTCACCCGGCGTTGCCGGACATCTGGGAGCATCGCAAGGAATATGCATTCGACTTCCTATTCAATGGCAAATTCGAGAAAAATCAGCGCAACTATCAGGAACGTCCAATAAATTGAACCACTGAACCATGCTTAAATTAAACCTACGGCACATAGTTTTGCTGACACATCAAATTATAATTAACTTTGTCCAACCATAGAGACCTGGCCCGAAAGCTGTCTTCAAGTTGAAAGTCCTGACAGCACATAATAGATTTGACACATTATAATCAGGTTTGCATAGCATCAACCGCCCGACAGGCGGTCGGAGTCGTTGGCCACAGCAGGGCGCCGGCTCACCCATTGACAGGGCAAGCTGAAGAGCTGGCTGAGATGATGAGCAGCTGATGATAGCTGAGTGCCCGAAGGCGCAAAGATGCAGACATGAAACTTGGACTTATTCGGTCACTAAATTGCTCAACGTTGTAGATGTTGCTCCTCATGCTGTCTCTATTTAAAATAGGCAAAAAGGGTATAATGCTTTTGTGGAAAGGTAGGCGACAAGCAGAAGCAAGCCTCTCCAAGCCCATAAAGTGTATAAATTGTCAATTGAGCTCTGTTCATCTGCAGAAACACGTTTTCAACCATCGATAATTATCGATTTTTAGATTCGTTTTTGGGTATATCTCGTTACTGATAAGAGCTGCGGAAATTTGAGTATGGTTTACATTAAGAATAATTTGATTACCTCGCTTGTTTCCATTTTTTTGACATTTGGGTGCCATATTTTAAGCTTGACTTTCAAGAGGATCGGACTATAGATACCGAATTTATTCAAGAACCCATTTCTTATAGTGTGAGTCTTGGGGAAGAATAAACACAGTCGCAGCATAAAGCGAATGTGGGTGTATATCTGAGTGTTGATGTATTAAAGAAACTTCGAATGTTTGCAACGGAAGCTCAGCGCTGGGTTAAGGGTATCTTCAAGTCGGTCACTCCCTACTAGAGCACGTCTGCTTGTTGTAGTAGTTGTTGGACAGGAGTTCGTCAACTGATAAGCAGGCAGGCAATGAGACTAGAGCCTCATGTCTGGGCATTTACTTACTTAATTAAATTCAACTTCTTTGAGTACTGAACAGGAGCGAGCGCAACTTGAATGCGGCAGGCGGCGCGCCGGACACGTCCTCCTCCTCCTCTTCCACCACCACCTCCGTGGAGTTGCTTGGACTTGACAGCAGTTTGCACAACGTATTTGTTCATATCGTAGTTAAATTATCCAATACCCCAAAGTCTGTTTGCATTTAATCTGGAATTTTTCTCTCCGCTTTAAGTGGTAGCTGATAATTGCGACCGGTGCTCGAGTGCAACAGCTCCCAAGTCCAATTGCATAATTCATCAGGCAAACTTGAGTAATTTGCTGCTTCAATGCTTAATGAAAATGCTGGGAAAAATATTGAAATTTTCTTCAGTTGTTGGCACCTATTTGCAAATAAACTGCTACTTCATATGTTGGACCTGTAAATTGCATTTGACTCTCAACTGAAACTTCTCTCGAGCAACACTTCAGCTCTGTGTGTGCGTTTGTGTGTGTGTGAGTGCAAATAATTCTCAACTGAATCGAATTGAAAATAATTCAAAGCTTCTAAGGCTCTTACAGACTGAAGTGTTCGACGGCCAGGCTTGAATTTAACTAACCCATTGTAAAATCGATATATTATATACAGTTTGATTAGTGTAGTCTTTTATTATTATCCTTAAACATTTGGGTGTGAATTCTGATCGATGAAGCGTAATTCAATATATTACCTGGTGAATGCATATTATCGATATGCATATTTGATGATAGCAGCCCTGTCTGAAATGAGTTTTAATATATAACTTATATATATTGCTTGATTGATTTCAGAAGCAGCTAAACTTGTAAAATGAAGTAATTCTTTTAAATAATCGTTCTAAAATATACATAAAGAGTTATTTATTTTAGACATCTAAAAATTATTCAAGACACAAACCACTTAACGCACTCAACGCAAATAGGCGAACTTATCGATATCTGTGCGCACTTATCGCGAGCAGCTGCCTATCGATCGAACAGCTGATTTGCGTTTAGTTTTGCGCGCGAATTCTACAAGTTGGGGTTTAGTGCTGCGCGTGCCCAAAATAAATAATTGTTTATCAATTTTAATAAGTGTAATTAACTAAGATTGAGTGTTCAAGTGTGTGTTTGTGATTATAAATCATGTCTGTGTTGTTGGCAGACATAGACGCCACTTGCGCAGCGCTGGGCGTAAGCGATGGCAAGCGCTATCAGGCGGAGCCCGATGCGGCGGAGGGTTTAAAGGTGGGCACAGCGTTTAGGAGCAATCAGAAGCCACTTGAACTAATACTTCCTTTATAATTATGCAGCATTTAATTTGGATATTGCGTCGTGATCTGGATAATCACGAGTATCGTCGCCATTTGGGTCGCGCCAAGGTGCTGCAAACGGATCTTGTTTACATGCTGCCCGACTATGTGCAGCATGAGGAGCTGGCGGATCTGCTGATACGACTGCTGGTCATATTGACCAATCCGACGCTGCTGCTCTATCGCGAGGGACCGCCCAAAGATAATCACGGGCGCAAAGTGTTCCTTGAGTTAATTGACATACTGCAAGGCTATAAAGTAGCCTTTGCCAAGGATAAAATCTGGACAGCATTGTTTGACAAGCTCAAACAAGCATTGGAAATTGTAAGTCATAGAACTTGTAAGTTTTTCATCAATTTAGCAATATACATGTATATATATATTTCAAACAATTAATTTCAATTAATCAAATGAAGAAACAGCAACAATCATGAGCACGAGCAACTCAGGTGAAGGCACCGACAGCAGCAGCAGCGACACGGATGAGGGGGAGGAGTCCTTCGACAACAGATACTATACCTGCCTAGTGTGTATGCGCACCGCTCGATTGCCGCGCGTCACCTTTTGCGGTCATGTCTTCTGCACCGATTGCATTGGCAAATGGATCACGTGGCAGGGCAGCTTCGCCAAGTGCCCGTATTGTCAGTCCCGCGTGGGTAGCAATACGCTGATCACTGTGAACCATGCGAGGAATGGCATGCATACACTTGGACGCTATACACGCTGTAAATCGATTGCACAGCATCGCCATTTTGCTGAATCAATTGCCATGTATGCAACGGTGCCGGAGACATCCATGTTTCTGGGCGCCTACATTGAGCGACCGCCGGAGCTGATGCCGCGCATCAAGCCTCTGCCGGAGCAGTTGTTGCGGGATGTGTCCAAGCGTCAAATACGACGCACCTTCCTGAATGCGCCTGTCTATCAGCGAGCCCTAATTGTGGTCATACTGTTTTATATGTTTGTCGTATATCTTAATGCAGACGGCCCAATCTAAGAAATTTCAGATCGGTTCCATTTGCAGTTGAAATGTTTGAAATAGATGCCCAATATAACCTGTAGCATTTTCCCATTTGCCGTTAATTAATGCTGGTTAAATGGGACTATACAAGCGTTGTGGCTATAGGGGAAGCCTAGGCAATTAACGTCCTGGCATTTGCACAACTATTTCTCTGTAATCTTTTATGGACCTTACGACCATTAATGTGGCGGTCCGCGTAAAACTTTTAATGGCTCTCCTGCAGCTGCCAGGCGGACAAGTTGCAAAATTATCTTAATGTTCGCGCAAAGAGTATAACCATTTTGTCAGGAAATATGTAACGCATTGAAGATATTTTGGACTCAAAGAATATATAAATTATGAGCTTTACTATGTCAAGCAAATTAACAAAACGTCTACATCGAAAATCTATATCACATAGCTGCTATATGCACAATCAGTTGCATGTTGAAGTTATTTATGAAACCTCTTTTCCTCCTTGTTTTTAGTGATATTGAAACCAACCTCCCAAATTTAAGGCCTACAACTCTTCTAAAAGCTGCCATAAATCGCTTAAAATCAGGTTTTCAATATATATTGGCAAAGGCGATGTTAACTATGTTTTTAAAAGTTTAGGCAGATACGCACCAATATCGGATATTTATTGATGTAGATGATACAACTTGAATTTTGTTTTGTTTTTGGGTCCTATTTGTGCTTTATAATGCTTATCGCATCTAAAATATAACATTTAGCTCTCATAAGAACTATCGGTAGAATATCGAAACTTTGTTGTTGAAGATATTTTAAGCAAGACCGATCTATAGTTTGCTTCGCTTTCAACATAAAATCATTATCTTATTAATGCTCTATTCATATTGTATATAGTACAAAGTGAAAAAGACAGCAAGGGTATTTCATATTCTGGTTCCTTTTTCACACTTCTCCCCTGCGCCATTTGCTTTTCGTTTTGGCTTGTGTTTCTGGCACTGAATCTGGCTTTTTGTCCTTGTGCTTCTTTTGTGCGCTTCATAACTAATTTGAACTTCATTTACTATCTGTGTTTCATCTATGGCTAAAAGCTATTCAGCAGTATATATCTATATATACTTTTCGTAACCCTTGATAAGCCGCAGCAGCAGCAGAGCGAGCGAGCGGAAACCCTTGTCGATATGCCCTTTGAAGTTGCCCCCGAAAAACGTGTCAAAAATAATAAAATGTTAGGAAAAATTTAATTTTGTAAAAATCACACGAAATCAAATCGACGCCAGAAACTTTCTAGCTTTGCGCCAAGAAAAAACCGCAACAAGTCGAATTTAATAAACACTCTCGCAAAAATAAAAAGAGAAAAATGAAAATGCGAAAAAGGGAAAAGTGAAAAGCGAAATGCGTGAGGGAAAGTGCCAGCAGGCACCTTCAAATCAAACGCGTCGGTTCCCGACAAGCAACTCTGTGGCTTTTCTAGGCGTCATCCACATGCCCAGTGTCACAGTGGGTGCTAAAAAGTAGGCAACATAGCCGGCAACCACAAGAGCAACAAGAGCAGAAACTTGCGGATACAATTTGTAGCATTTTGTGTTGAATGAATGTCTGAGCATGAAATGTTTTCAATTGCTAAATTGTTACTGAAAAGAAATGAATACACAATGAAAACGAAAAAAAATGGAAGAAAACATGAGGAAAATGAAAGGAACCCACACACTTTGCCCAGCGGCTGAGTATTATGTCGAATAGGAATGATGAAAAAGAATGCGTTTCTGATTTGTGTAAGGGAAACGGAAAAAAAAATCATTTGACTTGCATGCTTAATGTGAACAAACAGAAAAAGTTTTCAGTTGCTTTCGATAGAACTTTTTAATTGACACTAGACTAAAAAAAAAAAAAACAAATAAATTTTAACTTGGTTTTCCTCCTTAATAGCTGAATTCTCTGATTCAATCTGCCTGTCAGAGCAGCCGAATGGGATCTTGGGTATGAGTATTGCTTGTTTTTACTACGGTTGTCGTCATGTCTAGTATTTTTTTCAAAATTTTGACCTAATCTATTTTATATTTCAAAATATTACTAAAACGAGAAAGTAAGGATATATTCGGCACGTTAAAGATAAAGAAACCCTCGTGGCAATATGTGATATGCTTTCGCAGACATTTTAGAGTAGTGGAGCTCGTGAATGCTGAGTTTGATGAGAATATCCTGGAAAACAGAATATTTTGCCATATATTAACTCAATTTCCGACCTATTATTCCTTTATAATATAGTAGTGCGAATTTGATAAGACATCATAGGCAAGCAGCATAGTTTAAATAGTAAAGGCTGGGGTTAGTCAATGTATCTTGATAAAAAAAAGGTTTTACATACAAGAACTTAATTTTCGAACGATTGCTTCTTTGGCAATTATATGATAAAGTTGTCCGATTCGGCAGGATTTAACATATGTACTCCTTGCTACAAAAAAACAGAACTATGCAAAGTTTCATGACGGTAGTTTTAAAACTGAGAGACTAGTTCGCATAGAAATAGACAGATGGATAGAAGGACATGGCTGTTCATGCTTATCTAGAATATATACACTTTATGGGGTCGGAGAGATCTCCTTCAACGCGCTATACTTTTTATGACAAAGCTATAATACCCTCTATAAGAGTATAAAAAAAAACATTTTATAGTAAAGAATACTGATTATTATTATATCTACAAATTTTACCACTATAAGAGCTTTTTTCCCCACCATTTTCTCGTAAACCCTAAATATGTTGTTAAAATTTCTGAAATAAGAACCAGGTACACATATTTTCAATTATAGGATTTTGTGCCGCAACTACAAGAACAACTTAATTGTTTAATACTCTTTAAATAAAATTGGTTTATATTAGCTGCGGCTTAGACTATATCCATAAATAAGATTGAGATTCGAACCATTGTTTATTTGCCTGAATGACTGGGTTAATTAAATTATATTTTATTATTAATCAGGCTAGCATCGGTTTCCCAATTAGATGGTATTCAACTGATCCCATTAAATATGGGAAAGACTATGGTTTCTGAATAGACCTAGACATATCCTTCTGTCTGAATGTTTCCATGAACGCGTCGATTTCGGCAAGTGTCAAGTTTATAGGCCAAAAGTTTTAAAAATATATACGCGTTTACCATTCGTAGGGCGAGTTTTTCTTTTTTTTTTATATTCTTCCATTTTCTTAATATTCAAATATCGATTTTTAAACATGATTTTTTATACTCATCTGGAAGACTGTAAGAGTTACATACACCAAACTTGCATGTAGGTTTTTGTATAGTGTACACAGGCTTAGAATCTTTTTTTGGATTCGCCTAAAATTGAAAAAAAAATGCTCATTCTTGAAGGTAGAATTGTGTGCTTTCGCATGTACCCACTTTTGGGTGCCTTATTTAAACCACGAAAATTTTATATTGATCGGACTATAAATACCGAATTTATTCGTGTAAGCATTTTTCATAGTGTGGAGCTAAGGGAAGAAGAATCATCATGCTGATTTGCGTATCGATTGTTTCTAACGGCAGCTTGGCGCTTGGTTCAAGGTCACTCGTAGTGGAAATTTCCGACTAGGATAAAACAAATATATTTATTTTCGGAAAAAGGGTGTAAAAAGGTAGATATTTTTGCACAGGACCTAAAACCAGTTACATTGGCAATTATCGGCATTGAATGGGTAAAAATGTAGTAACTGCAAAAATGATGTTGATACTGTGTAATCGCAGTTGCAACATGGCAACACACACGAACACACACACTCATAGGTTCTCATCGTTGTCTGCCGCACACACTTGCCACACCCCGCTCCCTTAAAAGCGGCTCCTTCTGGCAGAGCGAAATAAATTCATTTAAAGCCGATTGAATCGACATTCATAACACTCCGGGGAGCAATTCCAAAGGATTTTCATGGTGCTGCGCAGCCAGCGAAAGAGTCGCCAGAGGATTTCTTTAGATTTTTTTTACTTTTCTTTTTGAACGAACGTTTTTTAGGTTAAATGCTAGCGAATTTCTATATGAATGCTGTCTCTCTCACTCTCTCTATCCTTATTGCTGTTGTTGATAATGAATGTGAGGGCGGATTGGTCTGCCCTTGGCTCTTGGTTTCCCGGCTGACTTTTTATGCTTTACTTCCTTATTTGCGTGGCTTCGGCCTCGGCTTGTACGCTTTGATGTATGCGGCACGGCGTGGCAGAAAAGTGGACAACCAGAGGGATGGGCGGATGGGGTCGACAGCTTTTTTGGGCCTGTTCCTGTTGTTGTTGCGTAGGGTAACCAAAAACGGAAGTCATTATTAACTTTGGCCTTTGAGCAAGGCGCTGGGGCTCAGCTTTCTGAATGGTTGTGTTCAAGTCCAATGCGGGAGGCTGGAGCAGTAGCTGGCGCTGGATACGCAGTCACAGCTGGCTTGTAGGCACAAAAGCCGCATTAGTTGTATTTATTTGTAAGCCAACAGCAGTAACTGCTGCTCTCCAGTTCGCCCAGGCAGCTCCTCGTCCGAACCGACGCAAATTGATTTCAACTTGACTTTGTTGTGGTGCCAACTCTCCGACTCCGACTCCCACTGCTACTGCCTTAGCTGCTGCTCCTCCAGCTGTGGCCCCTATGTGGGCTTCCGTTTTACAGTCGAGCTACATAAATTTGCAATTTAATTTAATTTAATTTCATTTGATTATTTTAACTTGTCTCGCGGGATTTGCTGCTTAGATTTTTACATTGGGATTTGCCGCAAGACATTTTTATTATTTTGACTTTTAACATCCATCCCCCATTTTCTCATCCTATTTTTAGGCCTTTGCCATACGCAGCGAGGAGCAGAATCTTCTGATTGAACGCATCCTGGTGCTGGTGCGCAATGTGCTCCAAGTGCCAGCAAATCCGGAGGCCGAGTGCCGTGCGGACAACGATGCTAGTCTGCACGATCAGGTTATTTGGGCGCTGCATCAGACCGGAATGCTGGATCTGGTGCTCTTTATAGTCTCCTCGCCGGATGAGGAGCAATTTCATTTGCATGGACTCGAAATCATTTGTCTATTATATCGCGAGCAGGTAAGCCGCATCTGCAAACTCTTCTTGCAGGGCCTGTCTTATTGTTAAACTCTTCGTACTTGCAGAGCGCCGAGTCCTTGGCGGATGCTTCGCTGCAGCGCAGCCTGAGCGAGAAGCAGCGCGATCAGCAGGAGCTGCTTGCTGCACGTCGGCGTGAGATGGCCCGCCGTCAGGCTCGCCCGCCGCCCGGTCGACATTCACGCTTTGGGGGCACCTATGTTATACGCAACATGAAATCCGTCTCGGATCGGGATATTATTTGTCATCAGCCGCTGCAGCGTGTCTCCGCCATGGATTTTGATCGCGAGAAGCAGGCGCAGAAGCGCTCCCATCGCCACATCAAGGAGGAGGCGCAGGTGACGCGACGCAGCGCTTTTACTGTCAGGTAAATTTACCATATACATACGTTCTTATATATCAATATTTTTTATATATTTTAAATTAAGCTAAGTATAGGATATATTTACAAGCTGTCAACCTATCTTTTCAAATAGCCATGGCTAAGACAATATTAGCCTGGGCCTTAAAAAAGTTTCTAACTAAATAGTAAAAATAGAACCTTTGCCTCAACTTTCGCCTTTTTCCGTGAACCTGGCTCCAAGAGTTTTAAACATTTTTTGTTCAAATTTAAATAAAACAGAGTTCGTTGTAAATTAAAAGTAAAGTATAATTCTAAATTCTCGCTGTCAATTCCGTTTGTTTGTTAAACTCTAGAAAAAATGAGGTTTTATAATTATTTAAAGCACTTTTTAAATCAAATTAAAATAAAATTAAACAAATCGAGTAATACTTCGATCTAGCTTAGTAATACTTTTAGATGAAATAGATGAAAACCCCAAATTTACACAATTTTACAATATTACAATCAAGACAAAAATTTCTGCAAAACAAAAATAATTTTTTAATCTCTAATTAGTAACATCTATTGAAAAAACTTTTTCATTCATGTCAAAAAAAAAAAGAACCTGCAAGCACACAAAATAAACTAGAAAGTAAAGATATCTTCGGCACGTCGAAGATTTAATACCCTTTTAGACATGTGCCTTATGGCTTTGAAGATATTTAAGAAAAGTGAAGCTCGTAAATGCTGAGTTTGATGATAATATCCTGGATCGATCGTTCCTAAAGGAGATATATGATATAGTGGGCCGATCTAGCCGGTTCCGACATATGTACTGCTTGCAACAGAAAGAGGGACTTCTGCAAAGATGCATGACGATAGCTTTAGCAAAGAAAGATTAATCCGCATAGAAACGGACAGACGGACAGACTGAAATGGTAATATCAACTAGACTGTCAATGCTGATATAGAATATATACTTTATGGGGCCTGGGACTTTTTCTTTTAGTCGTTACACATTTCTTGACAAATTTGTAATACCCCTACAAGAGTGTAACAGGTTTTTTTTTCGAAGCATCCAACTTAAAAAGCCTGAAACTGATTACAAGTATAGAACGATTAAAAACACCATATAGAAGTTGTGATCGAGCTCGATATAATGGAACTGACATTTGAACTGAAATTTATATACGTATATTATTTCTTAAAACGGTTGTTTGGATATGTTTCGGTTGGGGCTTAGTTCAGACTGTTTTCTATTTTTTTTAAATATAAAGTTCGCTTTCCGATTCGTTTAAGCCAAAAATATAATATTGGATATTTCGAGTTGGAGCTGGTTCGTTTGAAAACTGGCCCGCAGTTCAGTTGTATACATATTTACGAATGAAGATATGGCTCTATCTCGCGCATACTAGCCTCCATTTGTCTGCGGCAGCTTCCTGCACTTTGACTGGAGTCTATTGTGCGAGGCCATAGATGTGGCCATTAGCATCGGAATTGTTATGGTTCGACTGGCAGGCCACATTCCGGTCATTGATTTTCGATTTTACGCTGCAGCCGAAGCCGAGCGAGCGCATAAAATAATATTCAATAATAAATGAAGGCATTTCCTTTTAGACAACCCGCGCCCGACTGCTGCTTGCCCTATTTTATAGAATCACCCAAACGATATTGGCTGCTGTTCTGCCTGGCTGTTTGGCTTGCCACGGCTCAGGCTCTGCCTTTGGCTCTGGTTCTGGCCGAGTGAGCTAAGCGAAACAAAGACGTGGCCATTTTCAAGGCGCCGGTTAGCCAACGTCTTTGCTGTCGCCGCACTCCCTAATGGCCACCAGGTGCAGCTATTTTATGATTTTCTCCGTACCAACAAACTACTTAAAGGATATGCGCCAACGTTGCACAGGATACCCAGCGTTGCTTGGGCTTCGGCTTGGGCGAAATGCATTTGGTCTTATACTCTTTCCCGTACTAAGGTTGCAAAGCTTTCACAAAAGTTTGGCCATAAAAATTAAGATGAATAACAAAGTTACAAGTTTTTAAATCGGATATTTTAGATATGAGTGAAAATCTGTTTTCTTTATGATTCAATATCTACTTATGTAAATGTGCTTAAACAATTCTTAATTACAATAAATTTTGTAATTATAGCTGAAATTTCTAATCATAATTAAATATTTTTAGTTGCTTTTAGTTTTTTCGTTTTATTATTAATGAATTAATTATTTGATAATGATAATTATTATTCAGATAGAAGTTGCTACGAAATTCAATTACTCAGAAATTTCAAAATACATAATTTCCCATTAGGTTTTTGATTGAGTGTACACTATTTATGCAAGTCATTAAAGTGCGATGCTAGTAATTAACACATAATTACTGATTAGTTATAGTGTCATTGGCCAAAATACGGCATGTGAAAATGCTGTATATTTTTAACTTTCAAATATGCTATTTATAACACAATTACCAAAGTAATTATTGCTGTAATTGCCAATTAATTACCCAGTAATAAATCTTACTCTGGCCTAAGCATCTGCTATTCTGCCGTAAAAGCGACTAAATCTCAATTTCATAAGTAGTTAAAACTTTGAGTTGGTAATATGTTAGTAATTACACAATATTCGCCGGTAATAACTTAGTATTTAAGTCCTTAATATTCCCAAAATTAAAGTTATTTTTTGATAGAATGTCCAAGCTTTTACAAAGCCATACGTTCAGCCCGAGCTGAAAAGTAATTAACAGTTTGTATAGGTAATTACTTAGGAGTTACATAGTAATTAAATCTTTACTTTGCCCAAATTTAACTTTAATTTTTCTTAGAATATCTAAACCTTGTCTGAACAATACTTTCAGCGCGATCACAGAGGTAATTATGTTATTGTAAAGGCTTATAGACCTCCACTAAGCAATTCTTTCCGCACGAGTAAAGAAGTAATTAACAGCATTCGATGATAATAACTTAATAATAAGTCAGTTATTTGAGCTTTAAATTGTTGAAAATTGAACTTCTATTATTTTTAGAGCATCTAAAGTTCGACTAGTGTCGCGCTGCAGCTCGCAGTGGTTGTTGTTGCGATTTGTCGTCCGGCAGCCATAAAATGCCAAGCTAAGATAAAAATACAGAACTGGCAGCGTAATCTTGGTGGCGCCACGGCAACGACACCATCGGCGTAAACCTCTGAGCTCTGTTGGCCGTTGTAAATGTGCGAGCATTTTAGCAATGTGGGCCAACACTTTTGCTTGTTAGCCTGCTGGCAGCTGACTTTTGCTAGCTGTTTGCTGGCCTGTTTTATGGGCCTGATCGTTGGCACATCCAAATCTGCCTGCCAGCCATAAATTGCTCGGGCCGGAGACTGTGATTAGACAAGTCGCTCGCCAAAAGGCCCATATTGGCCACCGCAAAAGATTGGCCATCTATTTGGCAAGAAGCATTTCATGCACTCTGTGAGGCATGCTCCCAGACAGTAGGCAAAGTTCATCAATGTCACGAGTCGACCCTCGACCCTCCTTTAGCAGCAGCAGCATCAGCAGCAGTTGTTGCAGCAACAATTTGTTGCCACTCAACGCATATTGCAATGTTGCAAAAGCCGCCGGTTGGTAACAATTTTTTGCTGTTTTGTCTTCTTACCCATTAATCTGTGACGCCTGTGTTGCATTTGGCCTGCGGCTGGCAACTGAGGCTGAGATGCAGAGATTCGGGGATGAATGCTTCTAGTGGGAGCTGCCTCTTTTGGTCCGCTTTACTCAAATAAATTGGCCAAAGCAAATTTATTGCATAAACGCTGCCGATTGCCGTTTGTTAAATGCAAACACTTGTCAATGCATACACTGCGAAAAATGTTTTTTGAAACATGAAATAGCCAAAAGGCGAAATAACAGTTTCTGCAAATATGGAAACTAGTTTCTAAATAGATTACCAAACATTGTTTTTATCCAATCTTAAGAATAGAAAAATGGTCCAGGATGAAACACACTTTGACTATAGACAAAATTTCTATGGATAAAAAAGTTTATGTGATAAAAAAATTATTTCTGAAGTTTTAACACTGCTTCAAAGATAAAGACACAGATAAAAAAAATAAAATTATATATTAACTTGATGTCCTATCTCACTGACAGACTGACTAATAGCTTTTATTATTATAATAAAGTAATTCAATGTATAACACTTGTTTTTGTGATTTAAATCTAAGCAAAAAGCTAAGCAAAAACAGAAAGTTGAGGTTTTAAGAAGTGGAAATTTCGTAGACATTTTTTGTTCATGCAAATGGCCCTAAGCTCAATTTAAAATATTTTTTAAGAACTCACAAGAAACGTGCTTCAAACTTTCATTTAATTCCCTACCTTGGGTTGAGGATGAGCTATTAGTTTGTATGGGTAAAAGTTAAATTTATCAGCGATCAGCCTCAGACATGTTTTTTTTTTTAAGCTCTAACTTAAGCATTAACTTAATGACTACGTGTTTCACTGATTGCTGAAAATCCAGCCAACAGGCGAAATTTGAGATTTAAATTGATTTTAAATTTAATGAAAACAACTTTGCCCGTGCAAGGCCGGCTAAGACTTGCTGGTAGTGCATACAGTACATGTAGGTATATGTATGGCACTGGCACTGGCACTGGCACTGGCTTTCAATCAATATTATTGTGGTATAATCATTTTTCATTTGGTATTCTGCTACGTTTTCCCATCCATTGCAGATTGTGCCTGCGCGAATATTGCATTGAGGTGCTGCGCTCCGCTTACAACACGTTGGTGCGGCAGGTGCGGCGTGTCCTGGAACGCAATGCCGGCTCGTCGAGTCACGATGACTCTTATCTATTGTGGGCCATACGATTTTTCATGGAGTTCAATCGTTTGAGTGGTCTACAATTGCAGCTAGTCAGGTGAGTGTGTGTGCTAGTGTGTGTGCGAGTGAGTGTGACTTGCATTTGCCAATGTCAAATGCCTGCGAATATCTTGCCGCAGCTCAGATGATATGCCGTGTACCTGACTAAAGCGTTCAAATTAATTGCCAATGATTTTGATAATGCCCATAAAACAAAGACAGGGACGTTGTATGATAGTCAGAGGGAGAGAGAGAGAGCCAGCGAGAAAGAGTAAGAGAGACAGAGAGAGAGTAGGAGTGTAAGGCAGTGGCTTGGAACCTGATGCAGGCTACAAAAATGACGTTGATGAACGAGCACTCCGGCCACATCCTGCCCCATGTCTAATGAAAAGCTAACCAAGTGGGGTCAGCTTCAATCGGTCGCGTCAGCAAATATGCAAATCTTTTGCACCAACTTTCTATGGGTTGGCTTTTAATCAAATTACTTTATACAGAGTTTTTACTATATAGCTAAAAGTATACACAATTTTTATTTGTTTGGGACTAACTCTATTTGTTATTTTCCAACAGAGTGGCCAAACAACAGAAACTGCTCAACTATTAACTGAACCAGCTTGCATTCTTTTAACTTGAGGTTAAATGAAACGACTGATTCCAAACGGCGTGAACCAGTGCCAATTGGCAACAAATTGACAGTAGTTTCTATTACTAGGTTGCCTGACCTTTGCCAACATGCTAAATGCAGAGAGGAGGAAAATGGGAGAGTGAGAGAGAGATGTGTTTAAAACGGGGTAGCTGAAATAAAATACCCTATTATACAAATCAAATACAGTGGTCGCTCCAAAGAAGATTTCATTTTTTCAGAATTTTTGTTTGTCAATAGAAAAATCATTTTAAGCAACTCTTTGATTTCTGTGGATACTTGAATTTTGATTAATATTTTTTAGGTATTTCAATTTTTTTATATAAAAGATTTGCATTTTATGGATATGAGCAACTATATTTTAGTCCTAGTTAGTGGAATTTTTTAAAGTGTTTGAAAACCAATTAAATAATAATTGTTTTTTAATAGAGGAATTCTAGTGTCAAAGCATCTAATGCATTGACAATTTTGTTGTGTATCTTAATAATTGCTCTTAATTCCGAGCAACCTTTCCTTAGAAATCCATTATAACTAATGTGAAAGCTAATCTATCGCTATCGATCGAATCTGCAAATTTTCTATAACTGTAAATCAGCTAATGACTCGACTGATTGATTTTATAAGTATATAGGTGAATATAAATATTGTATGTATGAAAAAAAACCTTTCCTAAGTTTCAACACACCAAGCTTCCTAGCTGAACTTCAAGATTACAAATATTTGCTCTTATATCTTTTCTATAATTGTAAAACTAATAATTGCTCTACCGATAAGTCTATATTCAATATCATAAGTATGATATAACAATATTATATCATCATATAGTGAGCTGGTCAAATTTCGTATGTGAAACTCTTAAGTTTCAATATGCTCAGCTCTCAGATCTTCAAGCATACATATATCTGCTCATATGTCTTTTCTATAATTGTAAAAACATAAATTGCTACACCGATTTATTTAAGCACAATATCATAAATATATACCTGAATATCATTATATGGTGAGCTGATCTAACCTCGCATATGCTCCCTCCCGAAAAAAAACTATTCATCGTTTCAACATACTCAGCTCTCAAGCCGACCTTCAAGCTCATATATATCTGCTCAGCACTCAGTTTGGTAATTTGATTCAAGGAATACCTTCATCATTATGCTACAGATTTCGTGCCACAAATTTGAATACCCGACTGTTTGAAAATCAAAGCGTTTACATGCTGCAAATAAAGTTTGTGCCCCGACAATTCCCATTTGCCATTCGCACTTTACACTGAACATTCGGCACGAGAAATTCAGTCCAGTTGCAAATGTGACATTGCTTTGGCCACAGGACAATTTGTTTGTCATTTTGTTGGATTACTTTGGAGACATTTGCCCAGTTTGATTGCATTAACTTTTCTATTTGGGGTTGGTGAAAACAGCGAGCACATGCAGAAATCAAAATCAACACGCAAAACGTTGACCTATGACACTTTACAGCTGCGTGGCTCTGGTCCCCAAAAACTTAAACACGCCCCTTTTCGTACCATCGCATATTTTGGCTATACTATATATTTAGTTCAATTGTCGCCTGGCAATTTAAAGCATTTCGCTAGCTTTGGCTCCTTGTTGTTGGCCACTTTATTGTTATACAGCTAGCTGTTAATAAAATTTTGCTGTCATTTGCTCTGTCTCCCGTTCTCCCTCTCTCTCTCTCTCTCTCTCTTCCCCCTGGCTCTCTTTGTCACTCTCTCACTCTGTTTCTCTGTGTTGGTCATTGCTCGTTGTGCTGTGTGGTGGGAAATTTCTTTAAAATTGTTTTGGTTACTTTCAAATTAGTTTCTGAATGACAACAATGAAGCTTTGCAAAAATGTTGTCATTCCGTTGCTGCAAAGTTTTCACAACCGGGCACCCCTACCCAACCGCATCCACTTTCTGCCCCCTTTTCAAAAAGCAAGTACCGCCGCACTATTCAAAGTTTCTGGCTAGCAGCAGTAGCTGCTGCTGCTGCTGCTGATGCTGTTTTTCATTTTTACCATTCCTTTCGGATGTCTTTTATCATGCCTTTTTGGCGCACACTCCCTATATACGTACATACATATATACATATATAAATGTTTATATACTTATATACTATGCTCTTGTCGGCGCATAAAACTTTCTGTTTATTTCCACAAATGCAATTTGCCGCTGCCCGCCCGCTTTTCAACTCAACTTTAGTTATCGTCTGCCATTTTCTACTGATTTTGCACTATATAAAGCATGGCATTGCGATAATGTATGACCGTCAAAGTGGGCAAACTTGTGTGCGTACTCACAAAAAAAAAAAAAAAAAGAACGAAGAAAGAAGGGCATTTAATAAAAAAGTGAAATTGAGTTTGCAGTTTTGTTTAGGCTTTGTAGTTGCCACCCCCTTTCTTTTTTTCTGGCAGTTTGTTGCAAGGAATTTTTTAGACCATAAAATAGTCGTAGAGAACTTGGATTCATAGTTTTTGCCGGGCTTAGCCTCAAGTGCTGCCTGCTATAAAAGAAGTACAAAAGTTTGATAGATGAATAATGTATAGCCTATACATTATATAAGTTATATGTACTTATGTTACTTTTATTTTCTTCTAGGAATTTTATAGATTTGTCGTAGATTTTTTCCACAGTTGTTTTTTGTTTAAAGAATATTTAAGCTATTTAGATTAAGGACCATTTACTCGTGTTCGTTGTAGATAAATATTATTGTAATTATTATACATTTTTTTATAGCTCTGGCATCTAGAACTTGTGCCCAAATATTAAGTCAATATCTATCTTGGAGTTCGAACCCGGATCATCGTTTAATGATAAACAAATTTTTGATGTCCAGCTTATTGAGTAGCGGTTATTTAGGACAAATTATTCGTATAATGCTTATGTTAGTCAAGATTAAAAGAATGATAAAATGCATAAATAACTATATTTTTTACATGACAAGGTGGCAACGCTAAACTTCTTTTATGTTATACAGTTAACAGGAAGATCAACTAGCTTGTAAATTGTGAAAGAGAGATCAGCTAGAAACTCAGAAACTCAAGAAACTTGCATAGAGTATAATTGCGATTAAAGTGCTTGTTAAATTTGACAGGCAAATAAATCGCCTTGTAATGTAGAGTGAATATATATTTAAAATACATAATTAACTGGGGTCATTAATTTGGATTTGAAAGTTTGAATACAAAAAAGAAGTGCGCACCTGTTTTCGCTAAGCGATTGCCGCATTTTTGCCCTTTTGAAATTTTATTGATTTTATAATTTATTTATTTCAGTTAAGTTGAGTTGCTGCTGCCGCTGCGACTGTCGCGCACACTGTAATTAATTTGATTTTAATGCCTTTTCAAGTGCCGCCGTCTTCTGCAATTGTGCACAAACTTTAATGACCGTCGCAGCAGACGTCGCGTTGCTAATTTTGCCAATTTGCAGGCAAATATAGCCGCAACATTTGCTGCAACAGCAGCAACAACTTCAACATAAGCCAAGCAAACGTGCGGCTTGTGGCAACGCCCACTCGGCCGGCAACTTAGGCTGCCACTCATTTGTAGCGCTACTTAAAAATTAATTTTGTTAATGAGTTTTTCACGGTGCTTCAGCTGCCAGCCTGCAACTTGCAACAGCTAGCAGCTAGCAGCGAGCAACGTGCAACGTGCAACATGGCAAACTATTCACCTGCCTTGCCCTGCTGCGCTGTCAACTTGAATTCGTAATTCGAATGCTTTGCTCGAAAGTCTTTAAGACATGCGTTTTACCCTTTGTTTGCCATTTTCATGTATTTGATTTTCCTTTTTTCTTTTGCTTGTTTTTCTTTGCAGCGAGTCGTTGAGCGTGCAATGTTTCCACTGGGTTCTGACGCGCATGCAACATGACATGGACATGATTCAGTGCGACAAGAAGCAGGCGCGTCTCTGGGCCAAGCGCCTGCATGTGGCCCTTCTGGTAAGTAAATGCAATGCAGCTAGCTAAGCTTAAATCACAATTCAGAGTGTGTGTGCGTGTGAGCTCGTGTGTGTGCATTGTTGTTGTTTGCTTATACCACTGTAAGTGCACTTCTGGGTGCACTTTACAAAATCTCAACGCCTCGCTTGAATCAAGGCTTAAAGCTAAGCCAACTTCAACTGCCAACTGCTGCGGCCCAGCCTCATTGTAAACCACATGTTCCGATTGAAGCTAAAACCCATTCTTCTGTACAATATTTTGTATGAACTGAAAATTATAAAGTAATCTTAAATATTTTAAAATGTTGGCAAAGAAAAATTTATGTTACGCGTTCGTATATGGTGCCATGTGAAACTACCAGGCGTTGCACGGGTTGAAAAGAATTTATTACGTAATGCTAATAATGAATATTACAAACATATTCTGTCCTCACAAACTCTTTTATTTATGTAAAGATTTATATTTAATACTAGCGGGTATAACCCGGCCTTGCCCGTGGAACGTATGTTAAAATTTACCAATGTTGCGAGTGGAATTTCCCAAATCGCTTAAACACGTATTCATTATATTCATATGTAGAGCTTTGAAAATAAGTTTGAAGAAAATCGGACACAACTCAAAACATCGCACAAAAAATCTTTGAGTCGCATTCCACCCGAAAAAGTTTGGATTCTGCGAAAAGTGTGAAACACGTCTCAAATGATTTATAGATCTTTGGAAACGAATTTGAGCGCGAAACGTCACCCACCAAATTTTTGACCTCTATTTCCACCAAGGAGGAACGGATTTTTCAAAAGTGTGAAACACCCCTCAAATGAATTTGAACAAAGACCTTTGAAAATAAGCTTGAGGCCGATCCGATGGTAAACAAAAAAGTTACATAAAAACGTTTTTCGCGATTTTTCCACACTTGCGGGTGGAATTTCCCGAAACCTCTCGTCTTAACGTGCACCTACATCACATAAGGTAGCTACAGTGAAAATTTCAGCTTCCTAGCTCTTACGTTTTGGGCTGTGCGTTGATCACCAATCAGTCAGTCAGTCAGTCAGGACAAACAGTTTTATATATAGAGATTACTTGCAAGCAGGCTAATTTAAAGTTTAATTAAATAGCCACTCAAGCTTATGTAAAGTTTAAGTATTAAGCCAATTGGTCAAGGAAATTAATAATAGCTAAGATTATAAATTAATTGACAGCATCCTTCAGTATCCTGAACTATAACACATCTAATAAAATAATCTCCTACGGCTTCGAGCAGTTCGGCAGTTGGACTGAGCTCGCTGGCTGTCGTTATAGCCTCTGGGGAGAATAATCTGTTATTGAATTGAATTAATTTGGTGCAACTAATTGCAATGCATTTCACACTTGCACGCATGCTTCAAATAACTAAAACGTTTGGCAGCTACGTTAAGGCTTCATCAATATATATATATATATCGTTTTAATTTAATTTGATTTCTTTTTTATTTTTATTTTAATTAAAGACATTCCGGGAATTGCTGCAAAGCCTGTTGGCACTCCAGAAACTGAAGGATGATGGCAACGCGCGTGGCCTCTTTGATATGTTATTGAACAATGTGTGCTATGTGCTGGAGTATCGGGAGACAATACTGCATTTGTTAATGAACTACAATGAGGGGCACAGCACAAAGTGAGTAACCAAGACGCAGCCGCATAACCGCATAACTATCTTCGAACCCTTCAAAACATATTGCAAATAACTTAGACGGAGACTGCCAGGCATGCCAGTAGGCATCAGGCAGCAGGCAGGCGTTAGCTAACCATGGCTGGCAGCTTCTTGAGGGAGGATTGCGTTTTCATGAGATGGTCACAAATAACTAAGGCAAACACACACACAGTCTAACGCTTAATAGGATTACCAATTGAAGCTGCTGCTAAGCCCGAAAATATGTATGCAGCTACTAACTGGAATTCTAAGCTCAGCGCCTGGCTAAAACCTTCCGACCCAATCGACAATCAGGCATTGTTTGTCTTGACGGCATGCCTTTGTCTTAAGTCTTGGCATGTTTGTTTGGCTATTTGCGCAGCTATCTGTCTGTCTGTCTGTGTGTGCGTGCTGGTGTGTGTGTGTGTGTGTGTGCAGCTGCAACAACAAATGAACTAGTTGCGCTTTGAATTTCGGCAGCCGGCGAAAACTTTAATTGATTTTACAAGCATGTGCTGCACGCGTGCTCTGGCATTAAAATTATAGCATTTGCCAACTAACTGGCAGGCGGGACGGGGAGGTTAGAGAGACGTAGGGACTGTGGCACGCAGCTCATGTTTGTATACCCTCTACCCATTGAAAAGAGCGTATTGCAGCTGTGTCAAAGTATGTAACAGGGAGCATTTCCAGTGCTTTATATCTCAATTTCACGAGTTTAATAATAAAAGGATTAGATTGACAGAACATGTGATACCTATAATGTTGGTTCCTGTACTGCACCACGGTTTGCTATGTCAAGAATTGGCGTTATTTCCAAAACCCTCATAATGAGATAATTTCCTCCAAACATATAAAGTATGATTTCGATATCAAAAGACGAGTTGTTAAGGCCATGGGCGTCTGCCTGTGTGTCAGTATGGACGCGTCCTTCTTAGAAACTATTAGAGTTAAGAAGCTCACAAGCTCACAATAAACTATTTTTTCGATACTTTCCCTATTTCTCTAATATCGATAAATATCGAATTTGAGGGGCTTCAAGCATATTAGAGCTAGGGAGACCAAGTTCGGCATATACGTTCTTTAGAATATCTTGAATGCCCTCCCCTTTCATCGTGCTCCTAATAAATTCGCATCAACACCGATAATATGAAAAATAGTTTGGCTTAATCTTACGACAGCTCATCGGCACAGGGTATCTCCTAGTTTACCATTCTCGAGCAGACCACTCTAACGTATTTTTCGTATGGAACTCGCACCAGGGCTGCATTCTAATTGCCAAGTTAGTAACTGGCAGCCGTTTGGGTCGACATTGTTGCTACCCTTTAACTGATTTACATAGCTACTTACGCGCACTGCAGTTTTTACACTCAATAACAGCACAGCCCCTGCCAGGTGGTTGGATACTTCACTAAATAACTCAACTGTGCAACCCTCTGGATCGTGGATAGGTGGCAGCTACTGTAACTGTGGACCGAACGCGTGCTTGCACTTTCAATTGCCATTAGGTTGTGACGCTTTAACTTTTAGTTTTCACTCCCCAAGCTTTTATTTTTTTTCTTTTTGCTAACATATCCGAGAGAATCCCATTTAGATAATTGCAATTTTTCGTTGCTGCATATGTGAATTTTTAGCAAAGCGAAATTCCACTTGCATATTTCTAAACGGATGCGCAAATTTGTCTGTCAAACAAACTGGCGCAATGTGCCGTAGTCTTATCTACCTGCAATAAATGACTGGAAAGTGTGTTTTTGTGTCACAGATACAGTCAACGGATGCAAATAAAACTAAACAAACGCAAACTTCTACCATGGGAAATCAGTCATGTTATTTACCAAAATGTACTCACACATCGGCGACCACTCAGCTTTCAATAGTCGATATTAAATCCAAAGACTACGTTTCCCTATTAACTCTTCTAGTCTCATGTGAGTTTGATTTTTAATTTGTTCAAACATGGTTTCAGCTTATCTTCAGGTTTGTGAAAAAAAACTACGTTTCATAAGTACGCTCTCAGTTTGGCTTTCGTTCTCTCTAGAGTTTTCAATATATTTATACTTTTTTTTATTTTCTTTCGTAAGCTTTGCACTGGCGTTGTCCTGCTTTATGCTTGATATTCCGCACTAAATCTAGATTTAATATTAAATGTTCCTTTACGTGCTTCATTTAATTTGTCGATTGCTTCTCATGCCTTATTCGTAAACGTTTAATGTTTGAAACAATCTGCAGGGGAAATATTTTTGGAAAAGCTGAAGATCTTATTTGCTGCCATGAAAAAATATAGCTTTGACATACCTATTCAAAGCTTAGAGAATTAAACACAGATAATATAAGTTATATTTAAACTATCGAATCATGTTGCGTTAATGTAGCTTTCATTCGATGGATTGGCTCCACTGTGCGCTCTGTGCCCAAATCGCCGGCAATCTGTTGCCAATGATAGCTCGGGTTCAACGAGTCAGTCTCGATAAAGAGATGGACAGATATAGACAGATATTAGATGGATTGCCGTGCAGTCGGCGTACTCAAAAGCTCTGACTAAATTAATTTAGCGCACAAATAGGAAATTGACAGAGTGCGGCAATCGAGAAAATGCAGATACAAATACAGATTCGACGCGGATGAATGCACTGTTTGAGGCTTTCCAACTGGGAAATGCGATATGTGACGTGCGATATTATTGACAAAATTTCACTATTTATTTTTTCGAAAACAAGTTGAGTATTTCGTGCTAGAATATACAGATTGTTCCTCTGCTAAAAATGCCGGCAGCATACATTTTTAACGCTCCTCCATATTTAAATTTGATGCGCTTCTAGCTTTTTTGCATGTTAAAGTTTTTGTAAAGAGATACTCGACGCTGATTGGGAACATATATAAATATATAAAAGTTTTGTATTTAGACATTCCCTTGATGTTAACTGGGAATATTAACTTTTATTTTTATACATATATATAGATTGGGAATATATATAAATATATTAAATGTAATATATATAAACAGACTCTCGATGCTCATTAGAAATATATATATATGTTGATAATGATTATTTATAAAAGTATAAATATATATTTTATTGTCTTGATTTTTCATTTTCTGCTTTTATATGTTAGTAATTTTTTTACTTTTATCTAACTGATATAATTTAATTTACTTTGCCTAAATATTTGCATTAATGGAACGGTCTATTTTTAAAAAAATATATGATTCAGTTGGGGTCTAATGCGAAAGACATTGTTGGAGCTACATGACAAGCATTTGATCACACGCGATCTAAAGTGTTGGCACCTTCTAGAGCTCCCCTTTAGACCTCTAATCAACGCTTTATTTCATAAATTGCTCATGTTTCTCACATTAATCATTTTGCCCGAGTTTTGTCAAATATTTGTTATCACTTAAACTTAAATCAAAACTTCAAGTTTTATTACAAAATTTAATAATTGTCCCAAACGGGGGCAGATTTAAAATAAAGCTTAGACTTGGAGAAAAAAGAAATTTATAGTTTAATATTCGGCTATATTTTGCAATTTAAACAAATTAAGGGTTCGTTTCATATTACTTATTAAATTTGCATTGCAGTTTTGCACGACCAAGCGAACTTCACTTTATCTAACGAGTGAAAGAGTATCTGTCAGTCGATACTCAAAATTAACTGATGAATGGCTGCTGCTGCGGGGTAATTGGCGTGTTACTGAAGCGTTAATGTTGACACTCAAAAGTGCAGTGCAGCTGTCAAAAATGAGATGGATCGATTAAATATTAACTGGCGAATTATGCAAACCTATTTAGACATTGCTTTCAATTAATCTTTGCAATTAGCGATAAAAGTAAGTGCCGGCTGCCTTTTGAGCTGCAATAAGAATTTGAGTGCTTGTGAAATTGAAGCCTTTCGGCATTCGCATGAATTATTTATGAGCCTGGGCCACATTTCTAATGTGGGACGAAGTGGCTGGGCGGTGTTTTGGTTTGGACTTGACGTTGGGTGGCTGCAATCAGCGCCCATCACTCATTGTGTGGTTGTTGTTGTTGTTTTTATTGTTGTTGCTGCCGCTTCTGCTGCTGCTGCTGCTGTTGTGTTGCTGTCATAATTAATAATATTTTCATTATAAACGTCTTATGGCAACGAGCAGCGAGCTCGCTAACCATTTGCCCTGCGACTGAGCGCAATTACATTTTATCATTTATTCAACATGCGCTCAAACTTGCCCCATCGACCCACCCATCTAACCACACTTTACGCCCAAGTCTTCTAATTAATTCTATGCGCTGCCCAACATTGTTGTCGGTATTGTTGTTGCTGTTGCTGTTGTCCATTTAATCAGCGTAAACGCGAATATCAAATCAAGCATGGCAGCAGCAGCAGCAGCAGCAGTCGCTGTGGCATTAACAACAATGCGTGGCAAGCAGCAAACCGCGTGCATAACAAATTAATTATAAATAATTTATTAACGATTTATCTTTGTCTCATTTGGCAACACATGAGTTTGAGTTTTAGTGCACCGTGCGTGTGCAAGTTTGTGTGGCACTTTGAGTGTGGGAGCGCTTCGAGTGGCATGATTGTCGCATCGTTGCAAGTTAGCTGAAATCGATTTGCTGCCTCCTGTAAAATGGTTTGTGGCATGCAATTTGTTATGCCCCACACACACACACACACAGCATACAGTTCCTCTCAGTCAAATGCTGCACCCGCATTCTACACACTGCGGTTACTTGCCGTTGCGGTCAGCAGCAGTTGCACCTGCCTGCACCTGTCTCCACCTTCCCGCCAAACCAACCAGCTTGGGGCACAGTCATTCAGGTTTCTGAGTATGAGCCGAAGTAAAACCTGAATCGGAACATAATTTTCTAAAAATTTTCTGCAAAGAAAGAACCTTTGAGGGAGAGGCCTTGCAATTAAAAATCGAAAGTTTTATTAAAACTTTTAAATAACATTTTGTTTCAGCAATATGAAAAACCAAGTTCACGAACTGAACCGCAAGGCAGCGAGTGGTTCGAACCGTGAACCGAGGCACAGCTACTTTTTAGTTTGGAAAGCCTGAGCTTAACTTATTACGAATTCTACTATCTTAATTTTATCTAGGTTGCAAACTGGGCTTGAATCTTGCCGGTTCGAACCTCGAAATCAACTTTGCAACTGAATAAATACATATATTGAAAATAACAAATTTGCGGTTAAATGGTTAACAAGTTCTTTTTTATATTGAGCCCAAGTTTTTTTCTTAATCTGAGAGTGAGCATTTTTAATGTAAATAAATAAAAATATATAAAAATTGCAAAAATTACAATTTAAGCTGAAGTTTAAAAGGTTTGATATAAACGAATGTGCAAAATCAAAATTAAAAGTACTCAAACTTTAAATCGTCAACGGTCAGTTTATTCTTTTGTTATTTCTTGAGGATATTTTTTGTATATGATCTAGTTTTTTTAAAAACTTTTCTAGTTGTTATTAAATAGAACTTGCGTCTTTCTGAAATAAGGGTAGATTTCTATATTTAACTCAATTTAAATCTGTGCCCTGTATTTCACAACATTAAATCACTGTGCATCAATTTTTACGCTCCACTTGCCACTTGCCGCAGCGACTGACAGCGTTGTGGTAAGTGCAGCAATTGCTGCGGATGGATTGCATTGTATGTGAGTTATAATCAACAGGACAGTCGATGCAAATGGGTGGTTTTGACGAACCACATACACTATCTGGCCTACGCTCAGGGACAAAGGCTGCCTATTATCAGCAAATTGCAGGCGCTACATATGATACCTAGTGTTAGAAAATGCCTGAGCCAGAGAGCGTGTGTGTTTAAAGATTGATAATAGTAAAACTATGCTAAACTATGCTAAAGGCACAATTATTTTAACAGAATGAATCCTTCTAAGAAGAAGGGTACACTAGTCGAAGTGTGTAAGATAAGCAGATTGTTCTAAGTAAAAGTACACTTTTCGAGTGAGCATGATTGATCTGATAACTAGTGTTGGAAAATGCATGAGGTAGAATATTAGTGTGCTTCAATATTGATAGTAGATTATATATTATACCTTTATATATTTTTCGATAAAAGCAAAATTATTTTAACAGAATGAAACCTTCTTGAAAGCTAAAGTGTATTAGTCGAGAGGGCACGATTAGTCGATACTTTATTAGATAATGCATAATATAGAATGCTAGTGTGCGTTGCTAATATTTACTATGCTAAAAGCAAAATGATGTTAGCAAAATCAAACCGTATAATAATTAAAAGTGCACTAATCGAGAGTATACGTTTAAAAGATACCCTTACCGCAACCCTTTTAGGACCTTTTTAAATAATTTGGCTTCCAGCTCTAGTCTCAGATATCCTAATGGGATCGAAGATGCTTTCTGTTGTCTGTAACATACATTTGCACAGCTTATTATTATTAGTATTATTATAATTATAATTAATGTTATTATTAATTTTATTATTACTATTATAATAATAATAATAATTATAGTAATAATAATAAAAATAAAAATTATTATTACTATAATTATTATTATTATTATTATTATTATTATTATTATTATTATTATTATTATTATTATTATTATTTTTATTATTATTACTATTATTATTATTATTATTATTATTATTATTATTATTATTATTATTATTATTATTATTATTATTATTATTGTTATTATTATTATTATTTTTATTATTATTTTAATTATAACGATTATTATTATTATTATTATATTATTATACTCCTTTCTGTCCATTTTAAATTTAGAATGGGTATTTAAAATCGATTGAATTTTAATTCAGTTATATTCAATATACCCTTTTAATGTTCTATTGCAAAATCTTTGATTTATTTGGCTTTATAAGTTGGCTAAATGTTTATTCCTAATGCTTTGGTGTATGCGTGGGGCGCTGTGTGGGGTGTGTATGCTGAACGGCAATTTCATTACAAATGCGTTTCCCTTGGCGCAGCCTCTGAGGCTCGTCCTGTGGCATATTGACCGCATTTCGGATTATTCTGCGAGTTCCTAGCGGCGTCTATTTAAATTCGCAATGAATTTGCATAAATTTTTAACTCTGTAGCGTCGAGCTGCGCACTTTTTTGGGAATTGTATTTTCGCTGACAACACGTCGCAAAGTTTTTGGAAAGCTTTTTATACCCTCTACAATTTGATAAACGGGGACAAACAGGCGGCGGCATTAGATGAGAAATGCTGTGCTGCAACATTCGAAGCACTTAAACGAGAGTACAAGGTATTTACTGACAGAGCTCACACTACTGAACTATTTTCACTTGTCATATATTTGCCAGCTGGGCCGACAATCGATCAGCGCTGGCAATTAGAGTGCGCGCCGAAGGACTTCGTACACAAGGATATTTCCGCACATATGCAAATATTGCAAAATCATGTTTGAAGAGAATTTTAACAATAGCCGTGTATTCAACGCATTAAGGCAACCTTTTTTTTATGTTTGGCAATTTGGCCATTCGAATACCCTGCAGGTCTTTGGGCTAAATTAAGTTGGCAGAATTCCTGAATTGGATTTATGTAAGTAGCATATTTTTGAATGTTAGGTAGAGACTGATAGAAGCGAGCGAATGCTATTGACGATTCTTAATTAATATGGGTACCCATAATGATAGAGCATGAATCGAATAGACTATCGATTGCTGTGGAAAATATTTTACTACTATCGACAAAACTTTAACGATAAAAAGTATTCGATTCTGAAAATCGAAGAGGCTATTGATTGCTGTCGGTAATTCTTTATCAATGGTTGCAAATAAAAATCAACTGTGACAATCAATGAGATTATCGATCACTATCGATTTCAAATAAGAAATTATTGGCAAATAAACGTCGTGGTGGAGAACCTGCTTTTGATTATTTTATCGATAATACCAATCGGAATTTTCGACGATCATTTGCTATCAATTGCTATTAATAATACCTTTTTAATATTGACAGCAACAATTTATTGTGGCAATCGATTAAACTATCGCAAACACTTAAGATTGTCTACCCGAGTTGTAGAGATTATAGCTTGTAGCTAGATATAATAAACAGGGTAAGCGCATAAGAGTCGATTGTTTTAAGCCCAAATTTTAAACAATGAGCATTTTATGGCCTATCATTTAAACGTCGCTTGTGCTTAGCCTTGTTGGCATTGTCCTTTTCTATGACGCGCGCGATTTTCATTATTCAAACGGCAATCAATCATTTTAACAAATTGACGTACACAATGACGTTGGCTTTTTATTTGGTAATTTTTCGTTGCTCGTTTTTTTTTATTCTCGGTTTGGTTAAAAACAATGCTAAAGTTTTGCCAGTTGTCGGCTGCGCGGCAGCTGATTTTGACATCCTGTTGCCTTCCCCTTTTTTTTTTCTTCTTCCCAATTTCCCTTTTAAGGTTAATTTGCTAATTGGAGGCGTCATCGGCATTGACAGGGCCAACGGCAACGGCAACGGCAATGTCTATGACTATGGCCACATCATCAGTCAACGACGTCCTTTGAATTGAGTTGGGCTAGTTAAGTTAGGCTAAAAGTTTCCAAAGGACCAGGGCGGGGTCTAAAATGTGGTTGCTTTCGCTTAGCTGTTTTAATGTGCTCGATGATTTTCAATAAATATTCAGAGCAGCCGATTAGCTAGAGCCTGCTGGGAAGTATAGTATACTCTATACATACATATATATATTTTTTGTAGATACGATAAAGGTCGGGTTGAGTTTCCAGTCCCATTGGGGTGTCAGATGTTGTTAACATAGTTATGATAAATACTTTGTATTGTTTTCTAACTGAGAATTAAAAAAAAAAAGTTTGCATAAGAAAAAAGTTTTCTATATATTCAATAAAAGCCATACAATTCACGTAAAATGTTTCTAACCTGTGGATTTTTGGCTGCCTTTCTGGAATCTATGAATTCTGAGTGACTTCCATAAAAAAGTATGCAATTTTCTGGTCAGATCCTATTAAATGATTAAAAATTCTAAATTCTAACAATATAACCAGGAATTTAAATTTAGAAGCAGCTAAAGGTTTTAAATGGGCTACAATTGATTTATATGTCGCATTTCACACGCCCCTCATCAGCAGCAGACTTATTTGTTATTTGTTTTGAGCTTAGGCCATAGAAAATATATAAGCAAGTGAAATTGTTTATTATTTGTTCTTTTAATGCATCGGATGTTAACCTTTTGTATCTATAGGTCCATGGTAAAAGATTGATGTGCATATAAAATGCAATTGCCGCATTTAATTGAATTTGCAACATGTGTGGTCATAAACATATATATACTTTTTTTTTGTAGTTTTTTAATTCAATTTTACAACATAAAATATATAATTTAATTACCGCATGCATATGCAATAATTTTATTTACTAACCAACCATTCTCTTCCCCTGACAGGGTATTTCTACGTGACGTTGTGGAAACGGCAAATGTATTTATAAAAATGATGGAGCGCTTCTGTCAGGATGCAGTTGTTGTCCAGGACAAGCGGCGAGCCGGCGGTGGCAAGCGCAACGGTGGCAACAACAAGAAGAAGCAGCAGCAGGCCAGCAAGTCGAAGCAGTCACAGCCAACGGAGGTGAGTCCAAACACTGAAGTTCCGAGGAGAATTGAAATTTTTAATGCATATAAATAAATTTCTGCATTAAATGACATTATTTGGCTTGAGGGCGTTGCCCGCCCGCTGTGTGCGCCATAAAATATTCTCTAAATTGCCAATAAAATTTAAAACAAATAGCCAAAAGCGCCCAGCGACCGGTTGGGTCAAAAAACAATTGTCGTCTAGTATAGAGCAGCTAGCGCGAGCAAGATTTATAGGTTTGATCATGAAATTTAATTGACTGAAAATATGGTTAAAATAAAATAAAGTTCGCCACCGACGCAGCGACAACGCGGCTGGTGGTTGCATTTAATTGCCAGCTTCTTTATTTATTTATGTTCTAGTCAGTTTTGCCATTTATTACGGCGAGTGCTTTGTACACATTCCAATTGACATTAATCTTCTATGCAATTTATTTTAAAATGTCGAAGTATATTAAAGTCCACTCTTATACTAAAAACAGATTAAAATACAATTTTTACTTGACTCTCAACTGCATGCTATAAAATTGTCTACGACACAAGCGATAGATTTATCGACTACCACATTATTGATAGGTTCTTCTTACGACAATTTCATAGCAGCATCTTACAGTAGATTTGTTAGAAAGTGATTAGCTCACCGTTTTACTATCGAATACATTGATTTTAATAATTATCGATAGTTTTGCATTCGGCTTATAGATAGTTAAATTCTCAAACATGAGCTGACACAACGAAAACGAAGTTGTGTTCTATAGTTTTGAAACATTAAAAAGTCTTTAAATGTGTGGGACGCCAATCGAAATATGTGCGAAATATGATACCATTCAGCTCAATCTATATCGATTGTGCCAATAGAATATCGAGTTTATCGATTAGAACTGCAGTCGATTGTTTTTCATACCTGTGAAGCATGCGCGTTTGAAAATATTCAGCAATTAGCAAACGAATGCATGTTTTAAAGTCTATCCCAACAACACTTTTATATACTGTATAGGGTATTTGCATTTCGTTTTTCTTGCATGCATAATAAACTCTTCAGACCAAGCTCTGCCATTGTTTCAGCAGCTCTTTTTTCGCTTTTAAACATTTTGGCGCGTTGGCAGTGCCGTCAAGCGTGATTTCCGGCCAATGCCAACACTTGGCAGTTTTTATCCTCCCCCTTAGACCACCCGACCCCCAGCTACCCCGCAGTTTGCATTGTGCGGCTCTGTGGCCGCCATTTTGTGGGTGGTCCGAATTCCGGACGGACATGTGCTCGTTTTTTTTTATGAAAACCTTTAACTGTGCTAATTTTTGACATATTTATTTGCACAGCCGTTGCAAGGGTTTTCCTGTGCTTTGTTACCCACACACACACACAGCACAACACACACACCTGTACCCACACAATTTGTGCGTCAATTAATTTGTAAAATTCAAACAAGCGGCATTTGTTAAAGTGCCAACAAACACGTTTCACGCACGAATTCACAAATATTTAACAGCTTTTGTCTGCACAGTTTTCTATAAATGTTGTTAAAATAACAGAAAAAAAAAATGGAATAAAAAAACGTAAAATAAAATAAATAAAAATGATATTTATAAAGCAATGTCATTTATGTTCGAACAAAAAGTGTATTTAAAAAAATATAAATTTTGTATTTATGGTATGGTATATATGTAGTTATGTGGAATTACAATTGGAATGTATGCCAATGGGCTTGCCATCGATAGAAATCACATTGTTAACATGCTTTATAAGGACAGGAGGACAGACCAGAGGCCTCTATCTATAAAGCAGCTTTGAAAAAACAGAATTTCGACGAGTAAATGAACAATTATTCTTTTGTATTTGTGCAAATAATAAAACCAAACTGCATTTGTACATTTTGTTTTGTTTAACATTTTTATGTGTGCACTGTCGCCAAAAAAAAAAAGTATAAGTCTTAGCAAATTATCTAAATATATTTTTTTGTACCAATCTCAAAGCTAAAGTTGTGTAAATTAAGTTTAAGGACTTTTGATAAAGTTTTCTTTAATTTGCATTTAACAGGGTATCTCGTCTCCAGTTGTTTTAATTTTGTATATTTAAGCTTTGCATTTTTGACAATATTATTCATATTTATTTTATATATATTTTTTTGACAATAATAAATTGTTTTGTGTTTGCCAAAAGCTGCTGTTAGAGAAGTTTCCAGACTTTGCATTTGGTTTTATCTTTACTTAAATATTAAAACGGGGATTTTAACATGTTTTAAATATATTACAGAGTCGGTTGGGTGGAAACTCTTTTTCATTTGGGAAAATAGTAAATATGGGTAAAAAATTAAATTCTTATATTAAAAACTTTTTGTTATTTGAACAACGAGGACATTTGTAAGTTACAGTATGATCCTTTTATTATATATTTAAACATTGGACAACATTGCAGCTTTCTTGTTATACTCTTGTAGAGGGTATTATAATTTTGTCATAAAATGTGTTACGCATAGAAGGAGACATCTCTCACTCACCACTCACATAAAGTATATATATATTCTGTATCAGCATCAACAGCCGAGTTAATAGCCATGTTTGTCTGCTTCTATGCGAACTAGTCTCTGTTTTAAGGCTAACGTCTTGAAACTTTGCATGTGTCTGTCTTTCTGTTGCAGGCAAGTTATATGTCAGAACAGGCTTGATCGGACCACTATATCATATATAGCATATCATAGGAACGATTTGCCTAAAAGTAGGTTTTTGTATTAAAAACTTTTTTGTGTATCAAGATCTCTCACCCACATATATGCATTTCTTATCAACATCGGACCAATATATCATATAGTTGCTGATCGATCGAATAGTAGGATCATATATTGCAAAATATTCTGTTTTCAAAGATATTTTCTCGAACTCCGCACTTTCGAGCTTCACTATTCTCACCTATCGCCAAAACAGTAAGGCAAATGTCTACAAGGGTATTACATTTTCGGCGTGCCGAAGATATCCTCACTTTCTCGTTTAAATTGTATATTCTGTGCAATTACAGGAGGAACTCTCTAGCAAATGGGCCGAAATGGCATCGGAGGTTAGTCTGTTGCTTGCCACAGACCTGCAATTGCCAAAGGAGCAGCAGCCCTTGCCATTTGATGCCACCTTGGAGAAGTCCATTGAAGATCAACGGTTGGCATTGCAGAATAATTCAGGAATTTTATTTTTTTTTAATCTATATATCCACTTTGTGCTTGCAGTGAGGATTGCATGATGCGCATAAATAAGTTGCTGCGTAACGGTAAATTGGAGCCGGCGATTGCATTGCTGCGTGCTGCCAGGTGAGTGGTCCGTGCGTCAGTTCGTCCTGGCGACTGGCACGTGGGAGAATTGAGGCACTGTCCTTGTCGCTACCTTCAAATTGAGCAACAACTTGCAGCCCGTAATCCTTTTGAAAATTCCGTCCTTTAATAACTTGACATTGACTGTGAGCCATTGTGCGCCAGCGATTTCAACGTACAAAAGAAAATGCGCATAATAAATTAACTCAGGTAAAAGAAAATGGGTTGAGTTGCATTTTCCCTGTGCTGTTGTTATTTTGGTAGAGCTTTTACTTTTTCCCCCCCCTTTTTTTTATCGTTTTTTACGTTTTCCGTTTTATACGCGAATTTCATATTTTGCACAGCAATTTTCTGGCTCAAACTGTCCTTGGTCGAGGAGCTTCCTCTCGCTCAGTCTCGCTGCTGTCCTTAAATTAAATAGTTTTTATTTATTGTTAAGGCAGCGCACGCCCGCAGCCCGGCATGGCTTCAACTGGCCAGGTGGCTGTGGCAACGACAGATAATGCCACGGCACGGAATTTGGTCTCCTTTTGTTGCTCCTCCCGCTCATTATGTGCCATCAACTGTGTCACTGGCTTTGGCTCCCGCTTGGCTGCTGCGTCAGAGTTGGGTTCAAGGCGCCGGCCTTTCGATTTAATTGCCAGCTCAATTATGTAAAGCCCCCAATGTTTATTGTTTGTGCTGAGGAAAATTACGTGAAAATAAATAATTTACCTTCTTGCGCGTCAACATTTTAACTGTACAGACAACAAGACAACAACAGTCTCCCCCCACACACAAGATGTGAGATGTCGCCGATGTCAAAGGCTGTTGTCGCTGGCTGGCAGCAGCAATCAAAATTTAACTTAAATATTTCCAACTCATTTATTTATCAACATCATTAAAATTTTCAACCTGATGCACGTTGGGCCACTATGCTGAACATTTCATTGCGAAAATCATGCTGTATCAAAGAACGCAATTGCTGTCTTGAGTTTCTGAGAACCCAATTACAGAGCTTAAATACGGTGTACCAGGTTTGAATACTCTAGCCAGAAATGCGTGTTTAAAAGAGCATAGTAAACTGTGAGAGTGTACGACACTGAAGGGAAACCAATTTTAAAAAACTTTGGAATTTTTATTTGATAATCCTGCTTTTATGCACCATACAATTACTCCTAAAAAACTCGAGTTTTCAATTAACTTTTTTGATCAAAAGCGATTACCAAAATCTTGTATTGTAGTATTGGAACTGAAAACAAAACATTTAATACTTTTTTCCCCCGAATAAACGGATTTGGTACCTTTTTGTAATTAATCAACCAGGCAAACCATAAACCGTTCACAAATCAATAAATATCGCTCCATTCCGACTTCAACAATAAATATCGATTTTTAATCGTTATTTTTTAAGATATTGAGTTTTTTTTTCGCATTAGAGTTCTACAATTTATTCAACTGGCTATATTATTGTCAATCATCCAGTATTATTTATTTTAGAATCACTCAATCATTATCATTTAAAAATCTCTAAACCAATCTCACAAATCGATAAATATCGATAACATATGATCTTTGATACCTAAAAACTCAATTTGTGTATCATACACAGATCATTAGATCAATAGAGCGACTAAGATAATACGTTGATTTTTGTCGCATTCAAATTGTTATTTGCCATCTTCAATTAATGCAACTGGCTACGGGGTATATGTAGGTAGAGCAACCGTATTGGTTTCTGTACATACGCATAAAAGCTTTGTTAATCGTCAAGTATTGGAACGAAACAATAGAATTTAAGATGCTCTTGATTGTATAGCCAATGCCATTGTCGCGTGCTTTACATGGCGTATACGCAATTTTCTCATTGTAATACTTCATTTAAATTTATGTGCATTTTAATTGTTGCCAAAGAAATTGTTGCATTAAAATGTATGAAGCGGCAATTGTTCTTGTTGCCATTGCTGCTGCTACTGCTGCTGCCACTGCAGGCAGCTTAAAAAGGTCTAGACGGTTTTTATGCTAATAAATTAAAATGCGATATGCATAGACCCTGAAAGCGCACCCACTTGCAGCCACTCGCACCCACTCGGCTGCCTTTTGTCTGCAACTTTTTGCAGTCCATGTTTTTTGCTGTCTTTGAGAGGAATTTTTGGGTAAACAAAATATTGAAAATAAACTAGAGTATGGAACTCTACACTCACACATACACACACACACACACACGGAAATGAACAAACGAATGCTCTGCATACATATGTATGTGTTTCGGCTGGCATGTAAGTGCCAGCTAACAGCTAGCTCTTGCCCCTCAAGACCTCAAGTCTGTGTGCGCGCGGCTGTGTCTGCCCAGCATTTTTAGATACTTGCCAAGTCATACTATTCCATATATATAGAAATATTTATTTTTGTTTGGTTTCATTGTTATTTTTTTTTTGGTTTCCATTTTAGTAACGAAATAAAAAGGAGCGCAAAAAAAATGAAACTGAAAACGTTTTGGTTTTTGCTTCTTCGCCCGGCGGCTGGTGCACAGAAATGTCAGCTTGAAAACTTTTAAGTGAAGTAAATGCGCAAAATGTTTATTCAAACTTCATTTAAGCTGCAACTTTCAGTCGGCTATTCCGTGCCCAAACCCACTTCCACCCCCCTCTCACACCCTTCTGCAGCGGCATTTGCCCTGTTGCCTCTTAACTAAGCTTATGTTCAGCATCGTCTGTGGTTGTTGTTGCTGTTGCTGCAGCTGCTTCTTTGCTTATTTAGCAATGTTGCAATGTTGACAGTCACTATTTTGCATTTAAAGCTCTTAAGCTGAATTGTAGAGCACGTTTAACCAATTTATCGGGTTCTGCAAGAAGTTTTCAAAGAAATCGCAATATAAAACTGAAAATTGATTGTTTTGTAAGTATTATGATTTGTGCCTTTTTAACAAAAAATTAAAGTTTGCTTATTTTATGGTTTTTCTCAAATCAAAAAATTCTTAAAGTATTTTCATATTGCTTTAAATACTCAATTTTTTATTTTGACAAATAAGATAAATAATAATTCAAATAGTATGTGTACATAGCTTAAGACATATTCGGTTGTTGCTTAATATTTGAGTATAGGGTATTCGGCAGTGCGTAAGGCAGGTATATATAAGATATTATATCTTTATCTAAGTTTACTCTGTAACCATGTGTAAAAAGTCTAAAAGAGTGTTTTTAAAATATATTTGATAGGAAACTTTATATATAATATTTTCAATAAACAAGCCATGCCATTTAGTCCATGTGTTTAACAGTGTCAATCTCAGAGACATCTAGAGATACTTGAATTCCCTTGCTCTGCTAATCGAAAAAAAATGTCAAATGTCTTTGTACGCCAAGTACTTATTAAAGAAATTTTTATGAAAATTAATTTGAGGCTTAAAGAAATTAGTCTAAACATAATACCCTTTTTAGACATTTTTAATGGGTTCAGGTTATAAAAAGAAAGAGAGTAGTTTTTCTTTTCGTTTTCGTTTTTGTTCTTTTTTTTTTTCTTATGTAACATTATTTGTTTTAGAAAAATGAATTTCTAAACACTTTAAACTCTAATCAGCTAAGATATAATTTTTCAGTGCAGTGAAGCAGAGTTAGAAAGCATACAGGGCCTTAATAATTTCAAGGATAACACCAAAGGGTGTAGGGCTACAGGGTAGATTCTAGTCGATCACTCTACACTATTCAGTCCTGTTGTTACTAATCAATTCTTGCGGCTTCATTGTCACACTTGTGACAGTTACACTTCCAATTTGCCGTCACCAGTCCATTTAGCTGGTTGATTCTCTGAAGTCCTTTAATTATAAATAGATATACATATATACACACATTTGTAGCATTTGGCACAGTTTTGGGCTGCGCTAGATGCGTGTAAACTGTTCTGGGAGCCCCTACTTTATCGATTTCAGAAATAAGCCGCATTTGATTTACCTGGCTGTATAATTAACCATATTTTGGGGCACGAATCTGTCACAGAAAGCCACTTATTGGCCAGGCTGCCAGGTTTGTTGTTACCAAACAGTCAAAGCGCAAAAGTTGTGCATAAATTATGTGGCATAAGTTTCGAATGAATCCGTAATGCAGGCCAGCATCCTTGCAGCGGCAATTAGCAGTTGGCCATTATTCTTGCCAACATGGGAGGCCCCCACACCTCCCAGCAAAATGGGTAAACTATTTGTTATGCAAAAATTTGTAAAATAGTTTTTATGTGTTGCTGCGGGAGCGAGAGGTGTGCGTGAGTTTGTGGGTGTATGTGTGTGTGTGGCGTGTGGCATGTGGCATGTCTGTCAATTTATTGGCTCTCGACGGTGGCAAACATAAGTTGCGCTATCGCCAGCAAACACAACGCGGCAACATGCCAACCATTTGAAATGGCCCCAAAGCTGCAACGCTGCCTGCTTGCCACCGATATGGCCAGAGACGCAGCAACCGATGCCAAGCATGTTGCCACCACAGTCGATAAACATGTATGCCTCTCACTCTCTCTCTCTCTCTCTGTCTCTCTTGCTCTCTATTTTAGTCTCTTTCTATCTGTGGACGAGTTGTATATTAAGCTGCTTCCAAATATTAAATTAACAGCAACAGCAACGACGCAGAGTCTGCAACTGGTGCATGCAGCACACAGGCAAGGATTATTTGTGTGCTGCACCAAAAATTTTGCCCCAAGTGCAACACGGTGCGCACAAAACACGTGACGCAAGAAGTTGCCATCGCCACTAGCTGAGCTCTCCATTTTGTCTGTGTGTGCGCGTCTCTGTGCGTGGGTGTGCATGTGTGCAACAGAAATTTTAACGCAATTTTAAGCGCATCAATTTCATTTTGTGAAAGCTAAAAGCTTCGCTTGTTGCGTGTCCTGCATCCGCATCGAGCAACATGACGTGGACGCTTGTTATTGTCGTTGTTTAAGTGCTCTTCTTGTTGATGTTATTAATGTTGTTGTTGTTGCTTTGGTATCTGAAATCGCGTCAGTTGTTATGGAATATAGGCCACGGCTGAAGGTGGACTTTTATCGTTGTGCATAATTTTAATTGGATCGATTAATGCCCTTTATAGGCTGTGCCTGGTAATCGAAACTATACTCAAGCCTAGTTACTGATTTTGAGAAGACATAACTTTATCTATAACTATTGATGTATCTATAACGTATCTTCTTTTTATTTGGCACTACAACTTTTTTCTTTTCTAACAGGGAAGTATGGCCGGAGGAGGACGTATTTGGGTCATACACTGCGGCACCGGAGGATGAATTGTTGTTGCTGCGTGAGATTTTTATGCACAACATTACAACAGGTGAGTGCTTGAGTGGAAACAGGTCTAAAAGCTGATTTCAGCTTGTTAATTGTGGTTTATTGTTATGCATTATGAAGCGACATGCTGGTCGCGCTTTTAATTTAAAATTAAAATATGCCACTTGGCATTTGCGTGTCATTTATCTTGCAGTGTTTTCGCTCTCTCTCTCCCTCTCTCTCTTTTTCTTTCTCTAGCTACCACATTTCTCTAGCTAATTTTAGCGCTCTATTTTGCATTTCTACCCTATAAATTTGTTGGCTAAAATAAGCCAAATTATAGCGCAAACTTTTAGCAATGGCGTTTTACTTTCTCTCCCTTTCTCTCTCTCTCTCTCTTTCCCTAAATCTCTGCCCCTCAACCTTCTCTGCCCCAGTTTGTATCCTTGTTGCAGTGTGCCGGCTGCTCCGTCCTAAGTTTTTTCTGAGCTGGCTCCTTTTGGCTTTTTGCCTTTTGGCTGTCCCGCGCTTAACAAATTATCCAGCAGAAATTCTTGCGCTTCATTAAAAGTAAAAAATGGCAGCACAGGACGACTGCCCAATGCACAGCAGCTGCCCCCAGCTCCTGCCCCTGCCCCTGCCCATGCCCCAACCATTTGCCATTTGCCGAGCTCTGTAATTCAGTAGTCAAAAGCGAGACTCTGCTCTGCCAAATGAAAATATATTAAACGCGTAATTGTTTTTTCAGTTTATTGTTTTTTTTTTCTTCATCGCATTGGATGCTCTGCCAAGTGCATTGGGTTGTAAAATTTGTTGTTTGCCTTGTCGCTTCGTTCAATTCGCAATGTCTAGGCAACATTCGCAATTTACTGTCCATTTCCTTGGCCCATGGCAATATTTTGCTTGGCTTACGCAACGCAACACGCTGACATGACTTTTCAATTTTCAGGCGATTTTCAGGTTTTTCTTTTTTATCTGCATCTCAAAGTTGCCACATGCCACTCATACTCACATATATATTTATATGCCACATATATGGTTATATTCTATATGACTTATCGCTGTCGATGCAGTTGCTATGCTGCTGCACACCTGGCAGAAAAGTTTTTGACAAGCATTTTAAAACACATCCATGGATGACAGTTTTTTTTTCTTTTTCATAAAATACGAGCATATATGCTGCATACAGATAATACTTTAGGGGGAGGGTTGCGCAATGAAAAGACCTTAGCAACGGTAAAGTTTTCAGCTTTGCTGCACCTTGCAGATTATCTTTGTTCTTTGTACTTTTTTTTTATTTTTTGTTCGGATAATTTATGATTTCGTTGTTGAAGAAAAGTTATATGATTGTGTTTTAAAAGTAGCTTTTATAATAATACATTTTTATTAGTCTTTACATTATATACTTTCATAAATTGTACTAAAATTTCTTCTTAAATAGACCCTTAAAATTTGAAATTAGTTTATTACCATTTCCATGTTTGGAATAAGTTCTTTGTGGTTTCACCTATGTCACTTTGTGCTTTGGAACTTTTTGTAATGAATACTATGTCTAATTGTATCAAAATGCTTGTCCTGACTAGTAGAACTGACTTACGTTTTCGCATGTGTGTTTGTATATATAGGTAAGCAAATATCGCCATATTCTGCGATTCTCATGCTTTAAATATCGCCCTACTTTGCGATTCTCATGCATTAATTAGAAGTATGTTTGCATATACTATATGCACGTATGTACGTTTGTATATTTTTACATATAAATATGTATGTTCTCTTTTATCAAACGTAGCCCAAATTTAGTGGCCAATACGCTGCAAATAAAATAACTGATTGGAATTTGAAATATTGCCCTACTATGCAATTCTCATCAAATCAAGTAGGACTTTCCAGCTTTGATTACGAGTGTGATTTGAACAACATGTTATCTCTATATATACAGAAAAACAAATTGAAACATACAAATTAATTTCTTGTATTCCACTTTCAACACATAATCCTGTTAGAGTAATTAATTTTATGCATTTTTCCAATATAGAGGACCGACAAAAAAGAGTTTTTGCAACCTGAAATTGTTTAGACTTCTGCTGTCTGTGCCTTGAAGCGCCGGGCTAAACTGTCCTGTGTGTCCCATTGTCCAGATGAAAGAGAAAACATTTAGCTCAAAGCGTTGCGAACCCTTTTGTGTCTGCGTCATTGTTTTAAGCGTTGAGCTCGTTAAGCCCCAGACAAAAACCGCGCCGCCTTCTAACTGTTGCGATGGGGGGATTTGCTGGCCAGCTTAACGCCCTCAGGCAGCCAATAGATTGATGGTCGGTTGACAGTAACCCGAATATAAAAATGTGCAATCTACATACATGTGTGTGTTCCAGACATAAAAAACAGAGCAATATTTATTGGACAAGTGTGCGTGACTACGAAATTCCCTGTATATTGTTAGGTATTTATTCGATTAACTAAGGGCCTATTTTCCAATGTCCCAATATACCCTTTCAGCCAGATAATCAGGTAATGAAAATTTTGTTACCATAATAAACAAATAATGAAAAATCGTTCATAGTATTTTTAAAAAACACATGGGTTAAAGTAAAAAAATAAAAATAAATAAATAGAGCACAATAATACTGGATAAACAATAAGATACAAAAGTGCGAAAATATACCAATATATATTCTTATCCACTGAAATGTTTAAAAACAATTGTAGATATTATGTATAGAGCATGGGCACGTGATATTTGTATTAAAAACGAGTTTAAAGCGTGTTGGTGCTGGAGTAAAACAATACGATTTAATACGATATATTTTTATTAAATTTGTTTTTCGTGCTTATGACGGTTTTATGCTTAATGCAAAGAGAATTTTCCGACTCTCTCAACTCAAAGCATATACTAAATATTATGAAATGTACATTTAAAACGTTATTATAAGCATTTCCATGCTTAAACATGCTCTACAGCCGTTTGTTTTTAATAATACAAATATTAAATATGGTTGCAAATGTGTGCTCATAAATCTCATGCGTATTCTGTCTCCAGCTTAGCACATTGTATTGTATTTAATTCCGATTGGAAAAACACGACTCACTCGTATCTGTGTATATTCAGCGAAGATATAAATATATTTAAATACACTTACTCAATCCTATTATATCACCTATATTCCTTTCAGTTTTTATATATGGTCTTTAGGGGATTTTTTATGTTGCTAATATAAAATCATAAATTTCGTGCTTATTCTGGCTCTTGCTTACCACATTGTGTTGTATTCAATGCTCATTGGAAAACACGACTCACGCGTATCTTAACTCAGCAAAGACATGAATTAATTTAAAAATACATTTCAACTTTTATGAATAATCCATTCAATGTTTATATGTAAAGCGTTTTTAATGCGGCTAACGTAAAATCATAAATTTAGTGCGTATTCTGGCTTGTGCTTAACACATTGTATACAAATCCGATTGGAAAAACACGACACACGCGTATCTATACTCGGCGAAGACATGAATATATTTATATATATAATATTTCAATACTATCATAAATAATCCAATGAATATTTATGTATGCTCTATAGGGAATTCTTTAATGCTGCAATGTGAGATCATAAACTTCGTGAGTGTTCGGCTTCGTGTTTAGCACATTGTGCTGTATTCAATGCTCAAACACGACTCACGTCCAGCTCTACATGAAGTATACTCATGAATTCATTTAAATGTATTTAATACCATTTACTATAAGCCATTTTATGTTTATTTATGCTCTAGGGTATTTGAATAATAGAAATATTAAATGTTGCTGCTAATGTGGAGCCATGGGAGAGACGCGTCGCTAGGTCCCCAAAGTGTCCTTTGATCAGTCTGTGTTCGCTTTATGTGCCGACGTGGATTTTATTAATTACCAGCGACCACAAACTGCATGTTGCATGTGGCCTGTGGTTGTCGTTTAATTAACATTGTTTTTTTTCGCGATGCTTGTTTGGCCAGTGCTTTTTTTTGTTTTTATTCACTCAGGCAAATAAAAGCTGAATTGGCATTTAAAATTATTTATGGCGTCTGCCTATTGTTGCCTGTGCTGTGCGTGTGTGCGCGTGTGAGTATTGTGCATTGTTTCACTTTTAATTTCCATTTCAATTGAATTGAATTGAATGTGGCCCAAGACAGGCAGCGGGCCATACGCTTAGTTAAATCTTAATCAAGTCGCTTTGCTGATTTCGATTTGTGGCGCGCATAATAAATGATGATAATCCGATGTACCCACCCGCCGCGTCCTGCGAAGCACCCAAGTTAAGTCAGCACGAAAAAATAACACAAAAATCCACTCAAGTGGTAAAGCAAAAAGTGCAGAGTGTTAACGGTAGACAGCAGCGTGTGGAGTATATATATACATATATATATAGATGTATATATGTATATATGTATGTACATTTCAAGCCAAGTTCTTAACTGATTTCCCAACGCAAACAAGTTGGTCGCCTCGTTGTCCTGCCAGAGTCCTTTTGCTCTGTCGTCGTTTGTCTCGCATAAAAATACAAAGTTTATGTTATGAACACAAATAAAAACAAAAGCACAGAACAAAACTCACCAAGAACAACACAAAAGTGCGCGTGTTGTTGTTGAAAAAAAGCGAATAAAATACAATAAAAACAAATAAAATATACACAGAACACGCTTGCACGACACACACACACACGCACACGCCCAGTACATTTGCAACTTGACACAGCTTCAACTGCTGCCACAGTTGGAAAGGAAGCGCCGCAGCCACAGCTAAAGCTAAAGCCACTTACTCTCACGAATGTATGCGCGAGTGTGTGTGTGTTTGTGTTTGTATTTCGAGCAGTAGCAGACAAGGATCCCCGTTTGCCGGGTCCGGCAAGGATACTTACTCAATTAGGTGACACGAACTGGTGCTGGCTTGTCACAGATTTCAGTTGAGGCTTTGCCATGGCCAAGTTTCTACCGCCCTTTTGGCTCTTAATAGCTTCAATTTGTTTATGATCATTGGGTTAGGGCTTTGTTCTCATCTCTTGTCGGGGATTTAAATTGTATTGCTCTAATCAATGCATTAATTATTTTTCCAGCTGCGGTAACAGCGATGTTTGCATTTTCTTTCGAATTAAAAAATATGTTTCCGTTTAGGTATAGTTGCGACTTTTCTTTATCCAAAATAATGACTTATATTTTGTATCTTCTTTAAAGTTTTTTTCCCAATATTTCTAAGTTTGTTTATTTTGATTCGTTGGCTATTTTTTATTTACGCTCTTTCTTTGTACTTACATTAATTTTCTTTTATTTTATTGCACTCTTTCTATACCCTGAACCCATTAAAAATGGGTAAAAAGGGTATAATGTATTTATGCAAATGTATGTAATAGGCAGAAGGAAGCATCTCCGACCCCATAAAGTATATATATTCTTGATCAGCAACAATAGCCGAGTCGATCTTGCCATGACCATCTGTCTGTCCGTCCGTCCGTCCGTCCGTCCGTATGTATGTACGCAAGGATATCAAAATCTATAAGAGCTAGAGACTTGAAATTTTGGCTGTAGGTCCTCCTATCCCGCGCAGATCGAGTTTGTTTCCGATATTCGATAACTTGCCCCGTTTCCAAGTAATCGATAAAAATCGATATCGAAATCCTGTTTTTTGAGCAATTACGGCAAATAATATGAGCTAGAGTCACCAAACTTGACATGTAGCTTCTAGAATAGTATAGTAATACATCAAGTATCTTTCATTTTTTACCTATCGCCACCTCCCCGCTACCACCGCATAGCCATAAATCAAGTTAATCATCCAACTTGTATTGCCGATCAATTTAAGCCACAAGTTATAAGCAATTGACTTTCTTGAAAATACATAAATATTCTATGGCATAATAAGATGTACTGTCGAAAATTTCATTAAGATCGGTTAAGAAAAAAAGTTATGTGCGCACGTGTTAGCAGCAGCAAGCGCAAATTCCAAGAATTTCTGTGTGCATGTACACACACACATTCATGCGCGTCTGCTTTGAATTCTATCAATAGCATTGCAATTGCGATTGTATGGTTTTCTTTGCTGCTATTTTAATTGGTTTTATTCTCAGTGCGTCCCAATTATTGGTGTGGCTGTTGAGTAGAGGCGGCGGAAAGTGCTGCAGTATGTAGCGAGTTCGAACCCTATGGAGGAAACTTTTTTTTTTTTGGCTGGTGTGGCTGTTGAGTAGAGGAGGCATCAAGGGAACTTTTTTTTTAAATTTATTTTTATCATTACTAAAGAAAACAAGCGCGTAGCGCGAGCTGCATTTAGTGTTGGAGTAAGAGGGTTCAGGGTATCCCCTAGTCGGGAACTTTATTATTTAACTTATCAACTCAATGAAAATTTTTACTATTCTATGTATATGATTGGATTATGGTATTGATTTCTATTTAGTTTATTCGGTTTATTTCGATTTTGAATTATATTATAATATCTGTATTCTTTTCCATTTTTTGTTATTTGATCCTTTTTTATTTATTCTAAATTATTCTGTCTTATTCAATTCTACGTAATTAGTCCATCAGGTCAGAATGTTATTTGAAATTAACTTGTGTTTAATAATCGGTCGAAAATTCGGTTCTTATATGGTAAAATATTCCTTTTTCAAAGATATTTTCATTAAACTTAGCATTTTCGAGCTTCATTATTCTCACATATCTGTAAAAGGGAAATGTCTACAAATGTATTAAATCGTGTCAATCGCGTCAACGATATCTTATATTCCCCCCCCCCCCCTTTTTTTTTTTTTTAAATTTTTAAGTACATAAATTTATAAATCTCTCAAATTTAATTATATTTCATTGTTTTTCCTTTAATTTCTATCTCATACTTTATAACTAATTCAAAAATGTATTAATTTTTAATGTTGCCAAAAATGTTTGCTTAAACTTTGTGGCGTACAAAAACTTGTAAACTGGCTGGAGTGGGGGGAAAGAATAACACCTTGCTTCATTTCTCCAGAGAGTTGGCCACAGCTGGCGGCGATGACATTTCGAATAATGTTGGAGAAAACAAAAAAATATAAAAAGAAAAACATGTGAAATTTAAAGTTTAAATTGAAAAACAAAACTTGCTGTCCCAATGTCGTGTTTTGAGTGGGCGGTGTTTAAATAAAATTTGTCGAAGTAGTTGTGCTTGGGTCGGCGGGGACTGAGTGCAGGCGGGAGCTGAATTTCACCTCTAGTAAACATAAAACGATGCACACTTTGGGGACGCAGCGACGCAACTGGGCGACAATAAAAAACAAGCAAAGCGCGCGGTGGGGCGGGCACGGGAGATCATGGGGCAAAAGTCATAACGAGTGCAAAACCATGAAATGAAATCGTTACCGCCCCAAACGCAAGCGTGTGTGTGTGTGTGTGAGTTTGTGGGTTGTATTTTTTTGTTGCCAAAGGAAGCTGCCGTATACGTAATGCGAATTTTCTTTACGCTTTTTTCTTTTTTCGCGTGTGGTATGCTGCTCTTCACATTTGACATTTGCTTTTATGTATATATGCATGTCTCTCTCTGTCGATGTGTGTGTGTGTCACACACGGCTGCCTGCCTTCATGCATTCTGGCTGCACAGAAATTAAGCAATGTGTCCCAATGGAGCACTACGTTGCGTATACGTAATGCGTCGTCGCTTTTGGCCGCGCTACCAGCGCTGCATTAAATATGAATGCAATTTACAGTTGAGCGTGTGTGAGGGTGTGTGCAGGAGAGCATATTTCTCCCCTCATCGGTATCTGGCCCAAACAGCCACAAAAATTGTTTGCATATTTATATAAAAAGAAAAAAGACGAAAATTACGTAAGCTTGACTTTTGCTCTCTCAATTTTTTTCCACCCGCTTGGCTGACGCTAATGGAGCGCCATTTGCCTGCACTGCAGCACAGTTTCGTAATCAATTAGAAAAACTTTTTGCACAACTGTGCACAGACACACGCATCATATACATGTATATGGGCATTTACATACGTGCCACTCGCACCCATTTGAACAGTTTTCCTTTAAATGCTGTGGCAGTAAATTGAATAAAAATTAACAGTTCAATGGCTGCTCTGGCAATTATCCCTTTGCCGAAACCTTCACAGAGCCAGTTTTAAATTCATTCTTTCAATTCTTTGCCAATTTTGCTGTTATCCCATGTGGGCGTGGCTAGGTCTTTTGGTTTCTCAATTTAAAATTTCCTTGCAATTTTCAATTTTATATTTGTTTTACATTTTTAATATATTTGCCATTTAACCTTTTCTTCGTATTTGTAACAAGAAAGGCTTACAGTTGGTTTATTTATTGGAATATACAAATATCATCTTTAATATCTCAGATATTTAAATAAATCTTTCTCGTTTGATATAGTGCTTCCATTTCATTCATTCAGTACATTGACATTAGGGTGGTTCATGATTTTAACCTTTTTTTTAACCTTTCTGCCTTAAAGTTCGATTCGTATACTTTTAAATTGGGGTTTCAATATTAACAATTGTTTAAAAATTTAGCAACATAAATAAAATAAAAAAATGTGCGCCAAGTTTGATTTCTACTCAAATTTGGCATATAGTTAAAAAGTCCAACTATCTTCTTAGATAAAACCCAACGTTTTTGGGGATGAGCCTCACTTGAAATTTTTTTAATATTCAGCAAACCCTTTTTTTTTGTTAGTCAGAACTAAACTCTTTCATATATATAGACGTCTTGTCACAAATACCTAAAATATCAATTATATTTAATTAATTAATCTCAGCAATTTTTATAGTTGTTATTACTGGTTAAGATTTTATAAAGAAAAATGTATATGTTTTCTTATTAACCTCTTATTTCCATGTTTAACCTCGCGAAAATAAGCTTTGGTGGCCGGGCGAATGGTTTGGCCATTGGTAGTCCGCTTCAGACCGTCCACAATAATGGCACCTGCAAGCAAATGCTTATACTCAGCACTGGAATGCTGCTGCACAAAGTCAACCACAAGCTGTGCCTGTATTTCGGTTTCGAACTTCTTCACCACAGCAGCAGGGGCCTCGTCGGCGTTAAATGGATTTCAGATGCCAAAGACACAGACCTCTGCCACTGCTGGCATCTGAGCAATCACATCTAAGATTTCATGTGGATAGTACATTGTTTTCTGATACCTGAGCATTTCCTTTTTCCGATCCGTAATGTAGAGGAAACCATCGTCATCCATGTAGCCCAGGTCCCCCCTATGGAACCATAAGGCCGAGTCGCGCAAGTTGTCTGTCTCCTTGGGATTGTCATAGTATCCAGCCCAATAATGGCCAGAATAGAGGCATATTACGCCCACTTCGTTTGGGCCTAGACTATACTATCATCGAGTATCTTCAGCTTGAAGCCCTCCATCAGAATGAGTTTCTCATCAAAATTCCAGTTCACGGTTACCGGACTTCCCAACTCTGTCATGCCGTATACCAAATGCATGCAGTTGCGGTCGCATCGATTTTTTATTTTCTGCTGCGCCTCCAAGGAGCAGTGATCACCTATATAAAAGTAATATCGCAAGCTTTGCAGATCGGCTAGTTCGAATTCCGGGCAAAAGGCTTTTGCGGCCAAGTGGTATGGTGACTAATACAGCCAAATGAGTTTGTGCTCCTTGATGATGTGCAGGAGCCGCGCAGGATCAAAGGGATTATCGGCGATAATGCGTTTGGTGCCGTTACCTGAAGTAACGGTTGTCAGAAGTCCTGTCACCCAGTCTAGAGTATTGTGTGTGTACTGAACATCAGCAGTGGTCAGTTTTCTAAAATGATTCACGATATTTTATACACATATTATAATAACCATGCTATTGACTTCACTGACGTGGCAGTGTTTGGGATTTTGCGACTGTTCGTGATGGTCACTGCTTTGCGTATACCAGTAGTACCCGAAGAGCAGAGAATGGCCAGAGTTTGATCGATTCCCTGTTCCAGGCGAGCAGGTTCAAATTCGCTTCTATAGGCGTAGCCAGCACTTCCTCAATGCTAATGAATCCGATCTAATGGTTACGCATTGTAATGATCTTCACGTTTAAATTTGCCGTAGCCAATTTAACTTTCTCGTAGTCTTCACCATCGCAAAATATGAGACGTGGACTCGTTATATTAAAGAGCTTTTCAATGGCCGACTGTTCGTAGTTGACGTTCAGTGAGTGGAAGGCAATACCATTGAAGAAACATGCATAGGTCACGGCAAAGATGTGCGTTGTATTTCTCGCTATGATTCCCACAATATCCTTTATTTAATTTCTTGCGTTTATTTTGCGCTGGAATCGATCAGTGCCTTCTGATCTCTACCAAGCGAATAATTAATATTGGTTTATAGTTACTATAATGTAACTTATGTAGTATTTACAGTGATGTTATTTACAATGATGTTATTTACATTCTTAAATAATACGCCTCGTGGGTAGGTCGTCGGGGTGTAGCCTTCGGAGGCGCCTCTCGCTGATGGAATCAGCCGGGGCACTGGCGGCCGCGTTTGGGTGCTGCAGCAGCTTGCCGGCGTATCGGCTGCTGAAAAAGTTCAGTTGGTCTCCGACCTTTGTGAGGCGGAGGTAACGTTCGATGGCGTCGGTTGTCATGTACCAAGGCAGGCCAGCAACCTTGCGTGCTGCCTTGGCTTGGACAACTCTTAAACGATGCAGCTGGTGTGCTGACGCCGTGCCTCAGACTTGGATGGCGTATGTCCAGATGGGCGTTACCATCGTTTTAATAAGCAGCGCCTTTGTGGAAATGTGGAGCTTGCTTTGCGGTTTCAAGAGCCAGTCGAGTTTTTGGAGCCTTCTTATGCATTTTGCTTTTGTTGCTGTGATGTGAGATCCCCATATGAGCCTTCGGTCCAAGTGGACGCCCAAGTAGCAAAATGAGCTGGTGTGCTCAATGGTTCTTCCATTGAACCGAAGCCCCTGACAACTGTCTGGGCGCAGCGTGAATGTGACGCAGGCGGACTTGGCACAGTTTATGGCGATGTTCCAATTAGCTGTCCAACTTTCGATCTGCAGCTGCCAGTCTTGCACTGTATTTGTTGCGGCTTGCAGGTGGTCGTGCGAAGCTAGGAAGGCGGTATCATCCGCGTACGTTGCCACCAGCAGTCTCGCGGGGCTGAAGGCTGCACTGCTTTGTCCTTGTATGGGGAGGTCTACCGTGTACAGCGTGTACAGCATCGGGCCGAGGACGCTGCCTTGTGGCTACAATATCCGATTGCAACAAGCCCAAGGATCTCATCTCCCAGCTACCACGCGCATTGAGTTCAAATGGTGCTGCTCCCGGGTCAACACAGTGTTCTCAGTGTCCGAGATCTAATCGGGAATTATAATGCTGTTAAATATGTCATCTATGGATTATGTAACTGCGTACTTGGCTATGAGCTTCGGATGTCGTCGCATCTCATGAAAAATTATCTCGCCAATCTATAGATCCGCTGCATAATAGTCAGATTCATCTTTTCCACTCCAGATTCGGCATCATAGTTGCTCTTACTCATGTAAGCCATTGTGTATGCAATGTGTCCACTTGTCGGTCTATTGTCTCTTCGATTAAAATAAAAAAAAATTTATTATTTGTTCTTAAAATCGACTTCACGGATATCTCTTGGATTTTTGGGTGCGTCGCTTGTTGTTAATTTTTGAGTCAAAGCCAACAATGAGCAGCAACAGTGCCAGTCGCGCAGCAATATGATTGGAGGCAAGGGTGACAGCTAAACATATTAATAATATTTTATGAAAAAAATATAATAATATTATTTAATTTAAATTTATTTCATATAGAGTACTTATAATAATGAATAGGACATTAGGAGCGTCCAATTTTTGGAATCTTGCTTAAAGAATTTTAAAATAACCAATTTTAATTAATTTGTTTTTTCGCTTTCGATTACAACACACGCCGTTCTTATTTTAGCTTAATAAAATTTTTTACTAAATTACATACCAACTCAATGAAGTAATATAGATACCTACATATATATTTTGGTAGAGCCAATAAAATGTTTATCGCGCATCTTTGCAATAGCGTGCTCCCCTGCTCCAGCCTTCTCGCACAAACGTATAATTAAACACAATATAGATAATAGATTATAGATTTTATACAATAGATAAATATTGCTGAAAATGCAAGTGGTTCCGAAATTGTTAGTTTTGTTCGCGCCAACTTTAGGCATTGCAGATCCACTCTAATGGCCCCCACGCGTCTACGCATTCGACATACTCCCGACCCACATCTGTTAATTTCCAATCTATTACAAATGTTTGTAATGTGTGTTAATTTCAAATCCATTGCAAATAAAATTGTCTACATGTCATGTCCACTGAGATCTTCCTCCGGCTCATCACATTCAATGGCTTCAACAGTGTTAGCGCTAGCCAAGTTACTTATTCTGCTTTCGTTGCGCATATTAATTTCCTATCCCATAAATTATCCCGCCTTAATGGCACTAAAGAAAAAACTTCTGCTAAAATTAGTTGAAAAAGTATTTTCTAATTTATAATAAAAAAGGATTATGTCTAAATTATATAAATTGTCCGCCTCAAATGCACATAATAGAAAACTTTGTCTTAATTTCATTCAAGATACACTTATTTTCCAATTTGAATTAAAAAGTATTTTATCTTTGTCGCATAAAATTGTTTTAATTAAACACATATTTCCAAACATAATTTTAAAAACGTATTATGTCGTCATACCCCTTCTCAGGGCCTCGAACCTTAAACTTTGTGCTTAGCACGGTAAAGTTTAGCCAACTACTTTATTCAATCGACCGACCAAAAATACAAAAGTTAAAAAAATCAATTCATTTAATATTACTTTTTTGGTTTTTTTTGTTTTGTTTTCTGAATAATAACAAATTACATTACCCTTGCAGCAATTGTTTATTTGTATAAATGTTTATACATATATAACCGATAAATTAGAACTAAGTCGTAAACAGGTACATGGAACAAGATCAGCACTCTCAGAAATATCTATCATTTGAATTATAATAGGACCTTTTTGTAATAAATAAGATATGCAAGTAAAGCCGCACATTGCAGGCGTTGAACCGGCGACATCTCGCTTGTTAGTCCGGCGCCTAGATACCTAAGCCGCACAGGCTCTTAACTTAAATTTGACTTTTATATGGCTGTGTTGTTCAGTATAAATGTTTGATACGTTGGTTCCGAGGTCCAGTCAGTAAGTCAATCTTAACAAACTCTCTTAAATATATAGAAATTTTTCAACGTTGACGTTAATAAAGTTAATTCAACTCAATAATAAAGTTAATTCAATAACTCCCGATGCTTGTTTCCTCATTTTACGCAATTTTTCCTTTCAAACTCGTGCCGATACCCAACAAACATAACATCATAATAAGCTGTACCCTAACCCCTAAGCTGTCATATCCTGAACTGGCAACAAATTTCCTTATGCTTATTTGTATTATGGATTTTTTTATATTATTTTTCCATTAACCTTTTTATTGGCAACAGTTGCGCATATTTCGTTTGACATTTGTTGTCCTCCATCGGGCCGTAAATGGATGTGAATTTTAATATTGTCGAATGTCGCGTTCATTTTGCTGCAATATTGAATGCCTCAGCTCGGACCACTCACACACACACACACACACACGCCCCCGAAGCACAAAAAAAAGCGAGCAAAAAAACCAATTGACTTTCATTTTGTCGGCAATTTCCACAGCGTCGTTTGTCGAGCGCAGCAATTTACACATACACATACACAACATAAACACACACATGCACACCCACGCGCATACACACTCTCTGGTACGCGTTTCCTGTTGCTGGACGCAATCATCTGATTGCAGTTCAATGTGAAATAATTGGATTTGAAATAAAAATGTTCCATGTGTTGTTTTGTTTTGGCCTGGCTAGTTGCCTTAACCAATGTGTGTTCTATTTGGATGTGTGTGTGTGTATTGTGTGCTCTTATTGGCATAATTTAGTTTAGCTATTATGCACAATTCCTTGTTTAACTGTCGCATGCCTCACTAATTTTAACGTTTATTTTTAGTGTCCATGTGCATTTGGTTCAATCTTCATTCTTGTCGATTCGTTTTTCTTCTGTTGAATCCTTGAGTTATATTAGTCAATCTGTTATTTGTGCTTTAGATTGGACATGCCAATACTTTTACCTAAATAAGTTTATGACTAGATCTCTTAATAATAATTTATATATATATATATTTTTATATATATATATATATATATTACTAGCGGGTATACCCCGGCCTTGACCGTGGCACGTATTAAGTAAATTTTTTCATAGATCTTTGAAATGAGTTTGAAACCTATCGAAAGTAAAAAAATTTTCATACAACCATTTTCCGCCAATTTACCACTATTGCGGGTGAAATTTCTCAGGTCGCTGAAACAAGTATTCATTAAGTTCCGATGTAGAATTTTAAAAAATAAGTTTAAAGCAAATCTGACAAAACTCAAAACTTCACCAAAAAAATATTTGAATAGCATTTTCCACCAAGGAAGCTTTGATTCTGCGGAAAGTGTGAAACTCGTCTCAAATAATTTTCCGTATAGATCTTTGAAAATAAATTTGAGCACGAAACGTCACCCACCAAATCTTTGTCCCCCCTTTTCAACAAGGAAGAATGAATTTTCGAAAAGTATGAAACACCTCTTAAATGAATTAGAACAAATATATTTGAAAATGAGTTTGAGCCCGATCGGATGGTAAACAAAAAAGTTACATACAAACGTTTTTCGCGATTTTTTCACACTTGCTGGTGGAATTTCCCGAAACCCCGCCTTAACGCGCACCTTCATTACATAAGGTAACTACAGTGAAAGCTTCAGCTTCCTAGCTCGTACGGTTTGTTCTGTGCGTAGATCACCAATCAGTCAGTTAGTCAGGATACTGGGTATTCATGGATACTATATGTTATAGAACTTTACATACACTTAAATGTTCTATAATTATAGTATTCCACCGCAAAACTGTTGTTAACTGAACCGCATTGAGTCCGAAATTCCAAATTATCTTTTATTAAGAACCGAATCTTTAACCATATCCATTCCTGACCAAAAAAACCATTTGATAACAACCAAGGTTTGTACCAAAAATTGGGTTCGAAAATGAAAAAAAGACAGGTGCTAGAGTCGAACATAAAGACAGAGTTGGTTGAATGGCTCTCGGGAACCGAACCACTAACATTTCTTTTTGGCTTTGGAACTTGTTAATTGCTTTTATGAATTAAAATAAATGAATTTTAAGTTGATTAAAGTCAAAGATCATTTACATACCAAATTGTCAGACTCTAAGTTAACAGATCTCTGAGTTGGTCAAGTGTATTAAGTAGCATGAGCTGAGATTGTCATAAAGTAAATGCATTTTAAGTTGATTAAAGTCAAAGATAATTTACATACCAAATTTTCAGACTCTAAGTTAACAGATCTCTGAGTTGGCCTAGTGTATTAAGTAGCCATAGCCGAGGCTAATGCTGAATTGCTTTTTTGTTAGTGTCCATTTATTTTCTAAAAGTTGCCAAATAACTTCCCATAAATAAAATCATTATTTTTTGTTTTTGTAATTAAATAATTTTCAGTTTTTATTTTGCATTTGTCGGTTGCCTGCCATTTTAAAATGTTGAATTTTGAGAAGAACTCATCAAATATTTTGCTGAACTTCTCTACATTTCGCTCATCTGTTGCTTTGCTATTTTTATATACTTATCCGCTAGTTTTCATAATACATTAAATATTGATTTTTATAATTCTTTAAATAAGTTTTAATCTTTTTTTATTAACTTTTATTGATTTGATTTGATCTAACAACGTCTGGTGCCACGAGTTTGGCTGCACTAGTGTTGGCAAACGTTTCAATTTCGAAGAGCTAGTGCTACACAATGTTTACAATTCTTTACGGTAAGCAACTGTTATTTACAAATACACACAGAAATAAATATTAGCATGTTTTATTATTATTATTTATTTATTTTTTTGGCAACTGTTTTGGTAACTACTCGCATTAGAACTATGTCAATTTTGTGTGTGTGTGTGTGTGTGTATAAACGCCCAGTTTATAGGCGTGGTGTTTGTCTAAACTGAATAAATATTGATACTGTGTAAATAGAAATATTTGTTTAATATATTTTATTTGCACTGTTCTATATACTAGAACTCGTTCATGTTTTCTTTTATCTGTATTTATATTTATATTATTATTATTATATATATTTGTATTTTTTATTGATATAAACTATGCATCGAATATTTGGCAATTAGTTTTTTTGTGGTTTGTAAAATGCGCAAAATTAAATGCAAATATCTGCGCTGTGTTTTATTTATTGTTATTTCATATCTTAGTATTTATTAAACACAGAATATTTGTATATGAATATTTAAAATTGCAATTTTAAATGTTGTTCTTCTTGTATGTACAGCGCAATTAAGTTTAATTATTGTAGTTGTTTTTTTTCTGTTAGCTCGAAAGAGAGATTGTTTTATATATCTGGCCATGTTCAATTATGTGCCTTTATTTACGAGCCAGCCAACTGCCGTAGAAGCAACTTATTTTCACATAACTTGCCCAAATCAACCGCCCCATCCGGTTTTATATGCTGTAAAAGCCATTTAGCAGGCAAATAATTAAACGTCGTACTCAAACAAACAGTTTATTAACTGTGCAGTGAGTGACTAAAATTTGCCCAAAAAGTGAGTCCAAGTTTGGGCCTGGAATGTGACCCAAAAGTGTCAAATAACGAATTAACTCATTGGAGTTTTCTTCTGACGCAATTTTACTCGTACGCAACTAAAAAGTTTGGTAAGTAAATCTTGGCCAGCTGGGCATGTCATAAGCAAGAGAAAACCTTCATTAAATTTGACAATGCCCTCAGCCTTCTACCCAGCCGCATTGTGTTTATATGGCACCATTGTAGTCCAGTTTTTCTGCTATGCTGGCAGAAATGTGAACAAAAAAATCTGCCGCCCTTTCTACTTCCACCCAACTGTCTCATCCGGCAGTCCAACAAAAAATGGCAGCCTGACACTTGCCCACTTGGAACTTCCTTAATTAAGATTTTGTGCGTTCTCCCTTATTTTTGCCCCCTTACAGCATCCTAATCCCGCCCGAATTAGGGCGTTGGGCATCGAGCGTCGGGCATCGTAGATTGTTGGTCAGCATTACTTTAATTGTTGTTAGCCCGCTTTAGGTTCGCATTTCGCTTTTGTGGCCAAAAATAAATCCTTCTTCTTCTGAATTGCTTGAGAAGAAACGCTTGAACGCCTGTTGTTAGTGGCTGAAACTCTTGCCTACGCTCCCATTACAGATACATTTGTATCCGCATCTTTATCTATCTTCCTGTTGCTGTTGCTCTTGTTCTTCTTGTATTCCAATTACAAAGCCACAAAAAGTTGAAAAACTGTGCAATGACTGTGGCTTTGGGTCCGCCGCTTTGCCGCCCGGCTGCTCGGCTGCCCGGCAGCCCGGGCTCTGACTCGCAAGATTGTTGCACAACTTTTTATCGTGTCTTAATGTAATTGTTGTGTTGTACCTTCCCCCCTTCGCATCCTTGCAACCCCAACAACCATACATTTCTCTGCCCTCATGAAGTCGTCGTCTTGTAATTTGATTTGCTGGCACATTATTTTGATGTTGGCCTGTCCAGGCCGGAGCCGAGCCGGTCTCCAGACATTGCCATTTTTCACATATCTTTCAAATAGTTTAACAACATTCCACATTTGCCGTGGCGGATTAGTTGTCGGCCCATTTGGCTGGATTTACACCATATGCTCACTGTTGGTCAATTTATAAAATGAGGTTAAGTGCGGGGTTTCGACAAGTGCCAAATAACAGCAAATGGGGTGCAGAACGAGGGCATATAGAAGAGCAATAGTGGGGCTGCTGGCTATTGGGGGCTGTCAATACGAACCGTAAAAATAGAAATAAAATAAAACCTGAAGGGTTTTCTGGGAGAACGGTGTGCCTCTTGTTGTGACTTTGTTCGAGCTAAACTCGAAATTTTAATTAGATTGCGCAAAGTGGGTTAAGGAGCCACTGAAGCAGTTGGCTTTTAAAGTCCATTAGGAACAAGCTTTGACTTGAAAAGGAAAATCTATCAAGAGTTTTATTTCAAGTGAAAGCTAAATGCGTTTTGCTGTTTCTGCTTTGCACTTTAATTGCGTAAATTGTCTAATTACTTAGCCTGCCCTGCCGCTCAGCTAGTTAAGGTTTTAGTTTGAATTTTCTTCTACTGAATGAATTACTTAAAGCAACATGCAATAAGCAATATATATTTTTGTTATGAAAAAGTATCTTGGAGCTACCATTCAACACATTATATCTCGAGTAAAGCAGTATCTATGAGATATTTAAATATCTCCCAGCTGAAAAGCTTGTCGGATTTGAATAGAAATGATTTCCTTTAAGTGAAATTAAGAGATTAATAGATGGTAAAAACATATTTCAGAGCATAAGTGTGTCATGAATTATGCAAAAGTATCTTAAAGTATAAGCAAAGGTCTCTCAGACACTTTAATTCTTTGATTTTTGGAGGAAATCTAATCGTCTTCTCCGAGCATATCTGAAGTTTATCATTATCATTGAGACATTTAAATATCTCTCAGCTAACAGTTTCTTCTAAGCAAAGTCTATGAAGAGGTTACCAAATGTCAATATTTATGATTGAAGTAGAAAAGTATATTGCGGCATAAATACCTTTTTAAAAACCATAAAAATGTCTCATGTTAAATTATACAAATTTGCGCTCGATCTAGACATACTTTCACAATTAACAGCAATAGTAAATTGAGCCTTTTTATTTTCTTGGGGTCCTTCTAATGCGCATTGATGGCTCGAGCCTTTGCTGACTTTGGGTCATAAACTAAATTGTTATTTAATACTTTATCGATGTATTTCATTTTTATATGCATGACTATCAAAGCACTTAATCTTGACCAACGGACAGGCACTCATACGCATATATAAAGTTAACTGGCCAACATACACGCACACACGAACACACACGAACACACACGAACACACACACGCACGGCTCTGGCCCTGGTGTAAACTGACCCAAATACGACCACAAGATGGACATCAAATTGAAGGCGAGAGGTGTGGGTTGGGAGGGGGCGGGCTTGGAGCGCGTTTGCCTGATGGCCCATAAAATGTTGCTGGCGGTGGTTATTTGGCTGCTCTTGGCTGCTTTTTGGCTATTTGGCTGCTTGCCGCCACACGCGGCGTATACGTAACGAAACTTTATGACAAATTGTTGCTGCTAACCTAGACACTAAGAGGCCTGCCACGTGTGTGGCCAACATGAGCCATAAATCAAACAAGACTAAGCGAATACACATACACACATACATATATATAAATAAATATCTGTGCATGCATATCTATATCTCTATATATCTCTCTGCGATGCTGCTGGCAGTTGCTTTTTGACTCATTTTGGCCGCTGACTATTGTGCTTAAAACTACGCAGAAGGTTTTTTATATTTGTATATATATTTCTATATATTTGCCCTTGATTCACTGTAGTGTTGCGTATTGCCGCTGCCCGAACACGGTTTGTCACCAGATGCCCAGGCGACGCGTGCCGGGCGCCATCAGTTTGCTGCTCATCGAACGCAGCGTCGCTGCCGACGGCGCCAAAGCACCGCCCAGCTGTGTGGCAGCCACGCCCGTGCCGGCGGTGCGTCTTGTGCTGCTGCTGTTGCAGTTGCTGCTGCCGCTCAGCAGCTCCATGGGCAGGCTGGGCATGACGCTGGAGGCTGCCATGGGGCTGCTGGGCGCCATCTCTATATAGTAGCTATCCTCGTTGCTCGGCGAGTGCAGACTGCTGCGACTGCTGCCCGAGGAGCAGCCGCTGCCACTGCCGCTGCCGCTGCCAATAGAGCTGTCCGCCAACGAAGCGCTGTAGAACTGTAGCTTCTGCTGCTCGCGCTGCAGTTCACGCGCCTGCAAATTGTGCAGCGGCGAGCTGTATGGCGCCTCGCGTCTAGTGCTGTGATGCCAGGCCCCCAAACGGGCCGGATTTGCATGCCGGGAGCCCTGATAATGCAAAAAGCTGTGCACATCGTCGCTCTCATTGAGCTGGCGCTGATGCTGATGATGCGGTCGCTGCTGGGCACGTGGACTGCGCTGCCAGGGTAGCTCACAGCGATAAACATGCGCCAGGCCGGCGAGCAGCACAATCACCAGGACGCAGGCCAGCAGCAGCATCAGCCCCGGATGGCTGCCATTTAATGTCTGTTGCGTTTCCAGGCGTGTCGCCAGCAGCTGTGCGGACTTGGAAGCTTCCGTCTTCAGCTCCACAAAGGCCTTCAGCTGGGCGAATGTGCTCAGCTGCTGTTTGACCGCATTGGGTGTGTTAACGCTGCTGTGTTGGTGTTGTGGGCGTGTGCTAGGTGTTGTTGCTGTTGTGCCTGCTATTGCTGTTGCTGTTGTTGTTGCTGGTGCTAGCGTTGCTGTTGTTTTCTTGTTTGCTGCATGCTTCGTGCTGTAGGTCATCTTCTTAATGCTCAGCGAGGGCTTCTTCTTGTGTTGTTCCAGCTCCAGCTCTTGCTCCGTCTGTGCTGTCGCCTTTGTGTCGCCCTTTATTGCTTCCGCTTGTCGCTTATCAGTCGTTTCCTGTCGCTGCTGCTGCTGCTTCAGCTGGCTGTCAGCCAGCAATGTTTCCGCATCCGCCACTGTTGCCGTTCCGGGCAGCAGCAATTGCTCCGCATCTATCAGCAGGTTGTCGCCCTTGTGCATCAGCAGCGGCGTTCCAATAAGATGCCGATCTTTAATATGCAGCTGCAGCGTGGCATGTTTATGTGTCGGCTTTGCCTCCTGACCGGAAGTGTCACTGGGCTGTACAGCGGCAGCTGTTGTTGCTGCTGTTGCTGTTGTTGTTGTTGTTGTTGTCTCTGTTGTTGTTGTTGTTGTTGTTGCTGCTGTCTCTTTTAATACACTCTTGGCATGCTTGTGTTTGCTATCAGAACTTAAAAGCGCCAAAATTGTTTGTGGCACAGCGACTGTTGTTGTTGTTGCTTTGGCGACCGCAGCAACATTGCTAATGTTTGTTGGCCTGGCTAGTCTAGGCGGCGCTGTGGTTGTTGCTAATGTTGCTGTTGTTGCTGCTGGCGGCGTTGAGCTGCTTGCCAAGATGTTTGTGCGTTTGGCAGCGCGTTGCAAACTTGGCACGCCAGCGGCTGTGGCAGTTGCAATTGTTGTTGTTGTCGCTGCTGCTTCTGCTGTTGCTCCTGGTGGGGTTGTTACTGCTGTTATTGCAGTTGGCATGCCAGGCATTTGTTGGCGCTGCAGTTGCACTAACGAAGTTGTTTCAGCTGGCCCTAAAGTTTTTGCGGTTAGCAGCGCAATGTTGTTGCCGCTCGATTGCATTGGACTTGTGTGTGTTGCTGCTGTTGTTGCTGCTGCTGTTTCTGCTGCTGCCGCTGTAGATAATGCCTTTGACTTTTGCACTTTTGGCATAGTTGCTTGTGTTGTTGCTGCCGTTGCCTGGCTGCAAGTGGGCGGCATTGATTTGGCCAGCTCGGCTGCATCATCCACTTCATTTGCGACGCCCTCACAAGTGCTGCTGAAGTTATCGTTAAAGTTCTGCAACTGCACGTAGCGTCGCTTCAAATCGATGCGCCCCATTGTACGACCCAAGTCGGCACTGCGACAGGGACTTGCCCATTCGGCAATGCCCAGCAGATCGCTGCACCTGATGGGATTCTCCTCCAGCAGCAGATCGCGCAGCTGCGGCAGCGTGTGCACAATCGACTGGCTGACCGACTCGATACCCGCCGACTGCAGATTCAATGTGAGCAAGTTGGCCAGTGGCAGGGCCGGCAAATACAACAAACGGTTGCCGGATAGATCCAAGGTTTTCAGATTCTTCAGCCCGACGAACGCCTGTGGCTGCAGCTCCATAATGCGATTGTGCTGCAGAAAGAGATGCTCCAGCGAGGTGGGCAAGCTGTTCGGCACACGCATCAGGCTATTGTGGTCGAGAAATAGCAGCTCGAGCAGTTCCAGACGACCCAGTGCATCATCCTCCAGCTGCGCAATGTGCGAGTAGGACAGATCCAAGTACTGCAGCAGTGGATAACTATCCAAATCTCCGCAATTTATTGCCTGCAAATGCACGATAATAACAAATGAAAAATTTATTATATTTTTATACCCGTGTTGAGATTATAGACGAAACCATCCCATAAAGTATATATATTCTATATCAGAAACTGTGCATCAATCCGTCTTTCTGTTACAGACAGTATATTTACCTGAAATGCCGGAAGGTATATTGTGTCGCATTGTACTATTAAAGTGATCGTAAAGACAAAGCGGACACTCAAATCTTCGTAGTATTTTTGAAAAGAAGGGAATCCTTATATTATTTTTTTGTGCTTGATTTTGCAGTCTAACCCTTTTCTTTGTGCTTAAAGTGAAGGAATGTTCTTGGGTATAAATCTGTCTGGGGTTAAGCTTTAACGAACTTTTAGTTGAGTGTTGGAAATTTGATTAGTGCGAGAAGCGAGTGGCTTGCTGACATTGTTTAAAAATTAACTTGAATCAGCCGTTATAATTACTTCAAAGGCTGGTCGGACGCCATTGCCCCTTTTGGTAGTTCCCGTTGCCGGTACCATTGCCCTAAGCACTGCTCGTCTGGGGCCAGAAAGTAAACATAGACGCGACTCATTAAATGAAACAAGCGCCAAGCACGGATCCACTCATCCATCCAGCCATCCAGCCAGCCAGTCAGTCAGAGAGGCAGACAGGCGGCCAACCGAACAGCCGCTGCTGCCGTCGATGCCCTCGGGCGCAGTTGCCACAGACGGGCGGAAGCGTTGGCTGTGGCAGAGACGTCGACTCTAAACGCCATAATTTGCCATGAAAAGGCTGCGTGTTGACTGGCGATAAAAGGCAGCTGTGGGGAGCAGCTCCAGGAGCAGAGTACGAAGCAGCAGCAATGGCAGACAAATTAAAATGCCTGCTGCCTGGCAACACAAAAGGATCCTGTAAAGCTCACAAGGAGCGCAAAGCAATTGCAACTAGTTGGGCTCTCGCTGTCTTAGCCTGTCTCAGCTGCTCGTTGGCTGTTGGCTTAAACGTGATTATGCTTATGCCAATTATCCTTATTTTATTAATGCCCAGTGTCGAGCGAGCGCCTTTGTCTCTGTTTTTTTATCTTTGCCCAGCAAAGCTTACGAATGGCATTTTTGCACCTTTTATGGCATTTGCCATAATCGGCAACAGCAGCAGCAACAGCCTTTTATAAGCCGCATTTGTTTTTCTATATGTACTTGAGGCTGTTAAGGCTTAGTTAATACCCAAGCGAAGCCCGTAAACGGCTGGGTACGTGCTTTATGCATATACTGCAATCGGAACACTGTAGTTGTAGACCATAAATCAGTTTATTGTTGTTTCTTGTTACCCTTACATCGGGTAATCTGTGTTTGCAAAATTGTCTGCCCCAACTAACTGATGATAAACGCGGATAATATTTTACCCTTATCTCTTTTTCTTCTGAAATTAATAATTAGTCGGGGTTACGAATTATTCCTGCCGAAAGCTGACAGACTGAATGATTGAATAACTGACAGACCGACTTATGATAAAACTACAACTCAAAGCGTAATATCTAGACAGCTGAATTGTTCACATTAGTCGCTTTTTGTAATGAAATCAATATTAGAAGCCGGTTTTCTGGTTGATGACTGATGATAAACGCATAGCCTAAAGCGTAAAAGCTAGACTTCTGACTTCTTACAGTAGGTGCATTTTGCAATAAACTTCAATAATTTGACAGGTTTTCCAATAATTCCTTCCGTCGGGTTGACAGACTGAATGATTAACTGACTGATGATAGACGAACACCTCAAAGCTTAATATCTAGGCACTTGCATTTTTCACAATAGTTGCCTTGGGTAATCAAATTAAATAATTTATTTTGAGAGGCTGACACTCTGACTGATTGATGATAAACACGCAGCCCATTTCATAGATTCAAAAAATAATAATTGGATGAGATTTGTGAAAAAAATACTTTCGGCTATAAAATCGATAGAAACTAGTTTAATGAAACTTCTTTTTTGAACAATCAATTTTGAATTTTTTTTTTCAATTTAAAATTTATGAGATGTGCTTTACTTTTTGTAGAATCCACATTCTCATTGAAAAGATGTAGCCTGATATCAGATGACTGCATGGTACTTTTATCACATGACTATTTTAACTTCGTTAGCTACTCTTTAACGCCAATTAAATATGCAAACCCAACTAAAGTCAGCTGCCAGGAATCCTTTCACAGTCGTTGTAAACGCTAATCGCCAGCTTAACTGGTCTGTCCTTCCGTTTGTCTGTCACTCATAACCGCTGTGGAGCTTTTAAACTTATTTTATTGTGAATTGTTTTTCCTTGGCATTTGTGAAAAGTGTGAAGTGCTTTTAACATTTCCATTGTGTGGTTGCATTGTGATTTTAATTACGCTCTAGCACTGACTAAGTGGCCGACTAAGCACCGTCTAAACGTTCGCGACACACAGAATAATGCAGAGAATAACTGCTTCTGAAGAGCTAACAAAAATTATCGGCTTATTTATGAGCTAAATAACGGTCGTCTTGAAATTCTTTTTAAATACTGCCTCATAGCTATTGGATCATGGCTATTGAATATGAAATATTGAATATGGATGGAAATTGTGTGAAAGTTGGAGAAAATAAGTAAATATAAATAATATTCTGCTATAAATATTTAAAATATCGTAGGCACAAACTATAATATGTATCAACAATTTTTTCAAATAGAAACAATTTATAGTTCGGCTCATAGCGGGGCTTGGAAAGCTGAATCAGTTCAATGGGACTTCTGTAGAATAATGAGGCAAAAATTCAGGTACATTCAATAAACAATAAATACAAATTGAAATACGTCTAAAGTTTGTTATATTTTCCTGACATATCAATTTCTTCATATTTGCATATTTGCAATTATTTTCGCTGCATCAGAGTGTTCTAATCAATAATTTTTATGTGGAGAATTTACTTTTTACGCTCGAGAATGTGGCGGCACATAAAGTAATTTAAAGCTCGGCGACAATGTGCGCCCTTCCCCACGGGGAAGCGACCCCATGCCGTGTCTGGGGCCGGAGCCGGAATTGCGAGTCGAGTGGCAACAAAATGGCGGCGTAAATTTAAAAATAACAAAGTGTAAATCATACGCCCGGGTGAGATTTTTGTGTGCGTGGGTAATCGGAGCCAGGAACAGGCACAGGCAGAGGCACAGGCACACGCGCACAGCCAGAGCCGACCCGGACCGCAAAACAGATGCTAATTAATGGCAGCAACGGGAACTGGTTCGCCCCCCCAGTGCTACCCCCACCCCCACTCACACCAGCGGTTGGGCTAAAGAAAAAGTGCGTGGTTGGTCTTGCGAGTGTGCCGTTAATTGCCGACAAAAGCGTCAAAATTGCGGTTCATTGGCTGCACACAGACGGAAAAACGAGGGTATTCGCGCGAGAGGGAGCAGCCAGACATACTTGTGCTTGATGGTTACGCTAATTTATTGATTACAGCGTGCGGGTACTAGTCGGAAGTGCCTGACTAGGAGATACCCAGCGATATGGTGCTTTTGCAAGCAATCTAACATCCTTCTATACACACACTTCTGATTCTTCCCTTTACCCTACGCTATGTATGGGATATGTATCCTTCATTAATTTCGGCTTTTACGGTCCGATCGTTATGAAATCTTCAGAAAATAAATAAGACATCAAAATGTGCGTGAATACCAAGATTATGCCTCCGAATATCTAATTGCAACAATATTCGAGGAAACGATAAAAACTGAAGTGTATACCACATTTGGTGCCTCTCTAGCTCCTATAAGCTCCAATATATGCTCAAAACACAGCGTATCAATATTGATTTATATCGATTTTATGCAATCCGAGGGGTTATCGGATATTAAAAACTTAACCTTCAGCTGCCATTGGAAGATCTGCGTTTCAAATCTTAAGTCTTATGCACTTATAGTCTCTGAGATCAACGCGCTTGGAATTGTTTGCTAAATATATATACTTTATGGGAACCGAGATGCCTTCTTATGCCTGTTGTAAATATTTGCGCATAGTTACAATATCTTTTTTTTAATACACTTTCAATGGGTACAGGGTGTTAAAATGCGTGCTTACCTGAAGCCAGTTGTGCGAGAGTTTGAGCGTGCGCACAGATTGCGCCAGTGCAGCGGGTACCTGGCACAACCCGGTGCCACTGGCATCCAGATCCTTGAGACTCCAGGAGGCGACAAACTCTTGCATGGCTGCGCCCACCAGCGGATTATATGCAATGGACAGGCTCACCAGATCGGGTATGCCCTGCAGGGCGCGTATAGCCGAGCCACTCAGCTGATTGTGCGACAAATCCAGATGCTGCAAATTGGGCAGCGCCAGAAAGGTTTCATAGTCGATATCCGTTACGTTGTTCCAGCCAAGCAGCAGTGTTTCCAGACCAATCAGATTGTAGAATGCCTGCCTGGCTATGGCACCGCCCAGCTCATTGTGTGCCAGATTCAAATGCTTGAGCTGGGGCATGCGCTGCGCAAAGAAGCTGCTGCTGCTCCTGTTGCCGCTGCTGGTGAACTGGCTAAGCTTGTTCCAGGATAGATCCAGTGCGCTCAGCGTGGCGCTCAGAGCGGGCAGCAGGGTCAGCGTGTTGTTGCATGCGCTCAGCTGCTGCAGCTGCGTAAAGTTCTGCAACTGCAGGCTGTTCAGACAATTGTGGCTCAGGTCCAAGCGAGTCACCAGCTCAAATTGGCCCTGATAGTTCTGTTGGCTATCATAGGCGCTCAGGCCTTGCCGCGTCAGATTCAGCAGCGTTGCAGCCGATGTGTGTGCCTCGCGCTTCTCGCGCAGCGGCGACTCCCGCTTGTGCTGGTAGCGCAGCTCGGCTTTGTAGTTGGCCGCCGGTGCGTGCTCATCGCGCAGCATGCGGCGCACGCTTTGATAGCTGAGATGTTGCAGCGACAGTTGCCGCTCCTGCTGCTCGGCGGCGGCATCTGTCAGGGTTAATGCCTGCACGCTGCACAGCAGCAGGCCAAGGGCCAGGCACAGGCCAACCAGGGCACAGTGTTGGGCCAACATATTTGTGTAGGCGGCTGCCTCGTTTATTTTGCAGTTTTTTTATCCTTATTTTTTTCCGTTTAAGGTTTTGGACTTTAATTTCACTTGAAATTTATGCACTGTACGTGCAGACGTTTAGCGCTGTGCGAGAAATTTGTGGAATATGGCCAACGTTTTGGACGTTTCATTCATTTGCCTGCCATTTATTCATACATTCATGCACTCACGTACTCCAGAAGGCCTGCCTGTTGGCTGGCCTGCTCTCTAAATTTTTTTTATTTTCTTTTTTGAGGGGGCGTCACGTGCGCGCCTCTGTGCTCGACCGTGTGACAACTGTCAACAGTTTGACAGCTTTGCCGTACGCGTGAACTTCCGGTGCGGCGCGGCGGCCATTGTTTGTAGAAAAAACGTTGCCTACTTTTCAGCGTCACACGCTAAATGTGCTGAATTTTTAATTAAATATCAACTTGGCCATCAGTTTTTCAATTGTTGTTGTTTTTTTCTCACTGTTTACAATTGTTTTTACTTATTTTTGTCCTTTTCTGTGCGTTGTTTTTTTTTTTTTTTGCTAATTGCTGCACAAAGCGCCGTTCAGCTTCAGCAAATGTCAATTAAAAAGCGCGCATCGCTTCACCTGCTTTTCTGATGCTCGTCGCTTGTTGTTGCTGTTGTTGTTAGAGCTGACTGTTGTCGCATAACAACGTCAATTGTTCCCCTGGCGTCGTCGCGTGCTTAAAATCTGTAATGAAACGTACAACAAAAAATGTAATTACGCTTGTTATTGCCATTGTTATTGTTGTTGTTGCTCTTCGCATGCAAAGTGCAAAGAAGCTATGGTAAAAAGGTAAACTTCTTTTTAATTTGCTGAGCATTCGCTTTGTGTCTGCACTTTACTTTGTTTTTTGTGCATACCCTTGCAGAGAAAGTTTTGCAAATATGTCTTGAATTATGTAACGCCTGAAAGATACGTCTTTTTCTACATATGGTTTATATATGTAAGTAGGATGAGAAGCTGGTTTCGTATATCTGTCTGTCAGATAACCTAAGATAAATTCAGATTATCTCTTAAAGATGTGAATTTTTGTTGCAGGTCAATATATCCGAGTTCGAAAAATCTATTTTGGTGTCCTAGCTTATAGTCTAAAAATTGTGTTCCTCCTGAAGAATCTCTTTTGATTTTCAAAATCTGCTGTACAAGCTTTCCCAATAAAAGCTGAAAGTTTTTGAAGATATTTAAATAAAACACCAGCTCAAAATCTTTTTAACAACCCACTTCTATATTAAATACCTCCTCTCATAATAGATCGCAAATTACTTGTCGTCAGATCACAAATATATTCGCTGGTGTGTTACAAGAAGGGTATTTCAACTTCGGCGACCCAATGAAATTAATTTTGTTTCGCTTTTTTTCATACACTTTTTTTGCCCGTGCTTCTTTTTAATTTGAGCTCGAGCTTTACGACTTGAAAGCGCTTTGGCACTTTGCCTTAAGTGTTATTTTTATGTTGATTGCAGCTAATGAAATTATAATTTCAACACGCTTAACAGCCAGCCATAATTTGGCCTGGGTGCGGGCCAACGCTACAGGAACAGGCAGGGGGAACGAGCTCTGTAGCCGGGTCAGAAGCGAGTGTCACACATCAGGCACCTTTTCTGACCGCGTGTCAGCCGCATGCCACTAAGCCCTGGTTATAAAACCAGCATATGTGCTAGCATTTGTATTTGTGTGCGTGTGTGTGTGTGTGTGCGATATATAAATCATTTAACTGGGTCATTTCATTTCCGTTGCAGACAAGCGACAGGAAACCCACTGCATAACCCACAACTGTCAACAGACAACCCTCGGGAGCGGCCGAAAACGACGCAAATTTGATTTACTTCTTGTCGCCGTAATGATGCCCAAATGTATGCCTAGGACCTTATTTTTGCGAAGTACCAATCTGCCGAAAATTAATTTGTCAATGTCTACTTAAAGTCGAAATTGTCAATTCGCTTGCTACGAGCGGCTATATGGGTTCTAGAATGCGGCTTGTGACTTAAGGATTTGAATGGACTGTGCCTTATAAAATATGTTTTATATCAGGTTATGGGAGAAACATGGTAAAGATAGAGGACGACACTAAAAAGGATAGCTATATTTATTTCAGACTAGTTGGGCTAAGACATCACCTTATTCTGGACGTAGTACTTATATTAAAAATTTTAAGTCGCTATTTCTACCCAGCTGAACCGATTTTCCGTATTCGATAGATCACATTTCAGAAAACCTTTGACAAAGGTATTTGAAAATAAGCTTGAAGTTGATTGAAAAGAAATGGGAAATGCAATAAACAGGCTTTCACCCATTTGTACTCCTTGGGAAGAATTTTGAAAGTTGGTTTGAAAAACCTTGAACTTTCGCCCCTCAATTTTCCACCCAGAAGCAATGGGTAGATTTTTCAGAATGTGTGAGACAAAGCTCACAGATCTTTAAAAATTAATTTGAAGCCTAAAACCTTAAACCGTCTTTCACCCATACTCCACAGCTACAAGAGAACGTTTTCAAAGCCGCGTCTCAGCGTGTAGTTACATGCCCAAATGTACCTACAAACTAGACAAATGTTAACTTCCAATCAATCATTCAATCAGGGCAAAGATTGACCAGTCGATTAGCCTGTTACTCAATTTTTAACTCTAGAAAAACTTCAAAGACGCACAAATTATTACGTTCTTTCATAAATACCAATCGGTCTTGTCCGGTTCACATTTCCTTCCTTTCAAAACAATGAAATTAAATAATATTTGCATGCTTTCATTTGTACTCTTGATTGTTGTCCTTAATTTATTTTTACTTGAAAGCTGTTTACAGGGTTTTATTTAGTCGAACTAGACTTTGAAATCTTTTTTCGAGCATTTCTATTTGTATGTTGTGTGCTATGTACATATGTTGCTTATGTGGAATTGTTAAGCCCATAAATGTTGTTGTTACTTCAAATTACACACACGCACAGAAATACACACCCATACATATTCATATATATATATACATATACATTAGTGTAAACAAATTTATAGGCATCGCTGGTTCACATGAAGTTTATTGACAAATGCTATCAAGGAGCTGGCATTTCATTTCACATCTCGTTTGCTTACGCAACAGTCAAATGTAGGCCATAAGTTTAGCGACAGACTTGGCCAAAGACCTCCCCAGCGCCTCCCTCACAGCCGCAATACATCCCCTCTTTATGCCAGACAGACAGATAGATGATGTACACAAGTCAGTTGACATGAAAGTCGATTTAAAAAAAAATACCAACAACAAATATATAACAGCAATATCAGAAGCAGCTAAAACAACATGGCCAAGGACAGCTGTCTCTGTGTCTGTCTGTCGGTCTGTCTGTCTGTCACCCCCCACTCAACCCCTGCCATTTCGGAATACCCCCGTCCGGAGTCAACAGTCAGAGAGCGCGTTTGTTTTTTGGCTTTATTTTTATTTTTTTCGGAGTCTGCCTGCGTTTGTCAGTTTATTTAATGGCAGCTTGAAAATAATTTGCGAATTGCTCTGCCAAATATATTTTGCTTTTGCCTAGTCTGTGTTTTATTATTGAGCATTACCGAGGGTGGCCAAGCCCAAACACCCAATACCGGCTAAAAGTCGAATATTTATGTGAAAAGCTTGTCGCAATTGCTTATTTTTTTTATCTCTTACTCAGTTAATCAAATGCAGAGGACAAAGGGCAAACAGTTCGCTGATGCAGCACATTTAAAGTGCATCCTATTATGCCATGTAAATAGAGCGAACTGGAATACCGAAGCCGCTTTGGATAAGCTAAGATGCCACTGTAGCAAATCGTTAAGCCGAAGATTAAATACTCTTGTAGACACAAGCATTAGAACTGACCGATTCCTATTACATTGCTTTATGATATAGTAGTCCGATGTTGATCAAGATTTACTCATATGTAAGTGCTAGAACTCGTGAATTATTCTGAAACAGAAAGTCGGAATGTTTAATCAAGCCTTTATATAATTATTACGTAGTCAGAGCTGTCACCTTCTATGCGTTACAAATTCCAGGATAGAATTTTATTAGCCTCTGCAAGTTCAAAAAAATCGCTTTAATAGTATTCAGGACATTGTGCGCTGCACTGAAATTGGATGTTGCTGGCAGCGGCATGCAGCTGCCATACGTCAACGATTTATTTTATAGAAATTTAGCCGGCATAACGTCTTGCACCCCGTGGTCGGGCCTGAGCCCCAGACCAATCCCATTTCGAGTCGACTGCAACATGGCTTTATCAGTGCGCAGCTTGTGCAACAAAATGCAAATGGTATTTGACGGCAAGGACAACGCTGTCGCCGAATGCATTCCTCATTGAGTGCCTCCTGGCTGTCTCCTTGAGATACGTTTTTTTCGCCACACAGTTTCTTGCTTCAGTTGCGCGCTCAATTGCGCAACAAAATACAAAATTGTATCTTTGCCCCCGTCTGGCCCATGCATAATGCAGTGTTCAGATCTGCTTTGTGTATGTGTGTGTGTGTATGTGTGTGTGCGTCTGTGTGTGTGCAGTGTGTATTTGCATCTCACGTAAAGCTGCAGCGACTGCTGGCTCAGTTAGTTTGGACTGTGTGGCTGATGGCTTTTGTGTGAAGTGCGCACTTTGTATACCCTTCCCTTATTTTTTAAAATGGTGAAAGTAGTCAAATAAAATGATTTAGTAGACACGTTTTTGGTCGATCTTGTCATGTTCCATCTGGCAGTCTATCTTCTTTCCTTCTTTCTTACAATACCCCATGGATCCCAGTCTATCTTCTTTCTTTCTTTCTTACAATACCCCATGGATCCCAGAATCTATAGCACCCAGATACATTTCAAGGTACATACTTAGAACTTTGCATATTAGCAAAGGAATATTAGGAATATCGGATGAAACATTTTTAAAATATTTAAAATTAAAAAATTAAATTGAAAATATTAAGAGTTTTGCAGATATACATACATATGTGGAGCTAGATACTTCTTAGCGTTAATCATTATTATGTCATATCATTGATAATATCGTAACAGTTACTGGGTATCTCTCGGTCGATCATGCCGCACAACAGCTTGCCTGCTTGTCATGCATGTGCTTGTGCGCTCGCTTCTTCTACACTATTTTTCCCTGAGCTGCTGTTTTAATAAACTTCCGCTTTGTGGAAGTTTTACACAGTCGGCCGCCCGTTGCGTCTGACATGTATTCAATGCCGGCAACTGCATTGGGTATCCTTCATCCTTCATCCTTTATCCTGCAGCCTGCAGTCAGTAGCCTGCAGCCTGTAGCCAGCTGCATCTGTGTCAATGTCAACATTGGCAGGACGTGCGAGTTTGTCACTTTCAGTTGAGCTCGTGGCTCTTAAACTCGGACTGAAATCTTTAAGCAAAATGTCCAACGCTTTGCAAACAATTTGCCAGCGCATGCCTTTGTGATTTGTTACCAGCCCAGTGATGGGCGGTATTTTTTATTCTTTTTGGTATTTTTTTTCCACTGCGCATAAAAGTTTTCAAATTAAACTTTTTTTGTTCAGTCGACTGTCAAGTGAATGGGCGGGCAATTGGGCGGCGATTTGGCGTATCGATATCGAAAAGGCCTTTACACACATGCAGGAGCGTATGCGTGTGTCTGTGTGTGTGTGTTTATATGACAGCAGTCTTAAAAGATACATATATTTTATGTTCTCAAATTCACGGACTTAACATGGCTTAAAACTAAAAAAAAAACCTGTAGGTTATAGCTTGTAGCTGGCCAGATCCTTGCTTTTTCCGCTTTTTTAATTTTTGAGTTGATTGATTTAATGTGTGATTAGAATACCCTGTAAATGCCCTGTACAAGCTTCTTCTAACCCTTCTATACGAAAATAGCTCATAAACTTTTAACTCTTCATGTGTTTCGATAAAGCCCTACAACTTGTTATCTGCTATTAAAACTACTGGATAATAATGTGATATATATCTGCCTTTACCGTGAAAAGTTACTTTGCTTAATGCACATAATTCTCAGGCTGCGGCAATTTGCCAAAAACTAAGGAGAAAACGTTTTTGGGAACTTTTGCTTATGACTTATGGTCACCAACTTGAGGTCTACATTGCCACCGCCATGTTGTTGTCTTTATTAATGCCCTGTGGCGAAAGGCGCTGCCAGAATCCCATCTACGAAACGCCCAAAACACTCAGCTACCACACCGCGCCCTGCAGTCTGCCAGGGCAACCGAAGAAACACATAAGTAAAATTCGTAATAAACTTGTGCTCATCCACATCCTCAGTTTGTTGTCCGCCTCTGGCTGTGTGTGTGCGTGTGTGTGTGGGGATTTTATTGTTTTATTTGTGTGTAGATTCACGTTTGATTTTTTTATTTTTCTGTTTTGCTGCCATTTCTTGTTGTTGTATGTTGCTTTTATTTGTTAAATTGTGTAGTGAAAAATCGCTCAAGGCCCTGGAATAGAGACGCAGAGTCGAGGCCCTCCTGTGGGATTTTATTTGTATTTTTTGGGCTTTTTCTAGTTGGTTTCTCCTTTGGCTTCATATTGTTAGCTTGATTTCGGTTGCTCGCAGCGCTCTGCGCTCTTGACATACAAAAAGATATTTTAATAAAAAATGTTGACTGTCTGTCTCCGTCTCTCGCTGCCAAATGGAGGGTGGCATTAATTTTGATTACTCGCAGTTTTAACCCCTTGTTTAGTTGGCAAAGCTTTTTATGAAATTGAAAAAGTTTTTCAATAAAGTTGGCCGACAAAAAACATTTAGCCAGCTTATGCATTAGGCTATATAAATATCTAGTTCACAGTTTTTTCTTTTTTTTATATATGTTAGGCTGGCCTTCTTTGCCAGCTAAGTTCGACGCATAATTTGGGGTCAGGCGACGGCACAAATTGCATTTCACTAAATGATTTTGGACAGCTTGACCCCTACAGCACATCATTTGCCGCGGGCGGGTGCTCAACTGGTGCCACTCTGTCATATTTTCTTGCCTGCCACATAAAGTGGCACAATGATTTTCTAATAATTTGCCAAATTGCCTTTGCCTGGCCATTAAATCTGTGATACGTGTCTGCTTCAGATGTTGTGGCTGATGGTCTCTGCCATTCTGGTCAAGCTGATTGCTAGATTGTGTACACACACCCACACACACACACACACACACACACACTCGCGCGCGGGCACACAAACATTTGACAAACGGCTAAACAACTAGCATTATGTGCTCCAAATTGTCAGCCTCAGAGAAATGAATGTAAGTTGAAGCCCCACAGCCAAGCTGTGTCCTGCATCCTGAGTCCTCTTACTGAGCTCATCTGTATATGTGTGTGGGCGTGTGTGTGGGTTACTAGGCAGTTATGGCTGTCAGCAGCTCGCTTTAAGTTAACGCTTCACTGCCCGCTTGCTAAAGTTTTGTACAAAAAAACTGCGACTAGCGCCAAAATCAATAATTCCGATTGTTCTTCAAGTGGTTTCGCATTGCTAGCGCTTGGCAAAAAGTGCAAAAATATTTTGCAAAAATAACACACACTAAAAGTGCTCTTCATGTGCATGTGTGTGTGAGTGTGCGAGTGTGAGTGTTCTGTGTTTTGTGTGTCGTCGACTTGCCTGCTCTGCTGCTTTGCGCCATTGCTCATTGTTCCCATTGCTTGCCCCAGAAAACAACCAAAAACGTTTAAACAAAATAGAAGCAAACAACATTGCTCTAGAATACCCTATAAATATATTGGCAATGAGTATGCTTTGGGGAAATTTCGAAAATGATGCTGTAATATTTTCCGAAGAAAGGCAGAAACCGCTAATTTCTGTTCTTTATATTAATCGCTGAATCTGTGAGTTACGTTGCCCTGCAAGGATTATACCCTGTGTTCACTTGCAATAGGGTATCATTGGCTTTTTTGGTTGCCATTACCTGCAGCACCATCCCGTCAAATCCACCGAATCACTATACCCTGCGCACTGCAAATTTGCTTTGTTATTTTGATGCTGGTTGTCAACGTTGGCTGCGCTTTGTTTTCGTGTTTTTAGCGCCCTTTGTTCTTTTTTTGGGCCCGTTCCATTATTGTCCCTGAGCTGGCTGCTCAGTCGCCCAACTTTTGGCATTTGGCGTCTTTAAATTTTCATAGCTGGCGGTTGCTTGTCTCCAGTTGTTAGGCGGCTGTTTTACTAACAAGTTTTGTTATCGATATGACTGGGCAAGTTTCAAGTATGTCCCGTACCCCCCACCGACAATTAGCGCATCTGTTTCAGCTTTCAATTGCTCTGCAAACATTTATCAGGCAGGCACTTGTCAGTAATACGCGCCATTAACGTTAACGCACATTATGCTCCATTTTTCAAGCATCAAATTATTGCAAAAGCAGCGTGGGTGGAATGTTGGAAAGGTACCGGCGAGGGGGCGTGGGTTGAAAAGACTGGCAGCTCTGCCTTCCGGCAGACAACAAACTTTAAATATTTACGACATCATTTCATGGCCCACAAGCAATGCCGCTGAACCCTTAAAATTGCCTGCTCTGGAACTCTGCCAGCCCCAGCCCAGCCCTGCCCATTGCCAGCCCCAGTCTCAATGATAATTTCCAACCCCAACCTCCCCTCACAGAAAAAAAAATATTACACGCATAACTGTCGTATTTTTTTCATTCCGTGCGGCCCTCCTTGGCTGCTGGCGCTGTCTTCGAGCCTCAAAACAAAAATTAGGCCATTAAGGCATTTACCAAATGCGCCGTGTCCTCAACTGGCCCTCAGTCGAACCTGGGCTTGGTGGTTCGCTTTTTGGGCGTCTTTTTGTTGAAATTGAAATTAATGTGGCGGAAATCACAAGTTCAGCACGCAAAGTTAGCGGCAAGGGTTTGCTTCAAGCATTAGCCCCATGATATATGTCGGTAATTTCTGTCATTGTGCGCTGCCTACTGATGATTGCCCCGGCAATTAGCCCAAAAGTACACACACACACACACACAACTGTAGCCGAAACACATTTTGAAGAGCCTGATTGAACATCAAGTTTAGGCTGCCACAGAATTTGTCTAAGTTCAATTTATGGCTACTTTAAATATGTAAAGGGCGTTGATAACTTTAAAAGTGCAACGAAATTGAACGCGTTTTTTGAAAAATTTGTGGGAAAGAATAACAATGAGAGAGAAGTTCGGCACGCCGAAGATTTAATACTCTTGTAGACATACGTCCTTTCGCCCTTCAATTTGTGAGAATAGTGAAGCTCGTAAATGCTGACTGTGACGAAAATATCATTGAAATCAGAATATTTTGCCATTTAAGATACTCCTATTCGGCCGATATTTCCTATGACAGCTATATGATACAGTGAATTGATCCAACCGGTGCCGACATATGTATGTACTGCTTGCAGAAGCAGACAGACGGGGTCGGCTATGTCTTTTATACGTTAAACATTCCATGACAAAATTATAATACCCTTTACAAGGGTAGTTAAAAAACAGTGGGAGTCGTTATATATGAGCCCAAAAATCATCTACAAAATAACACGAATCTATGTGACTAATAAAAAACGGAATATCATGAAAACTGGCTTACTTTTAGTAGGTGAGGAAACCGGGTTTAGTTTTAGTAGCATTTTAAAAATATGATACTTTTATTTAAAAAGTTGATAAGTCAAACTTTTAGTTACTTAAACCAAAACTTTAGGAAATAAATAAAACTCAATAGATTTAATGCAGCTTTTTATGCTAATTGCATTGAACAATTTTAATTTTATATACATTATCTAAAGTATACACTGGATACATTTCAAGAAATGTTCCCAGACAATTTATTTTTAAACTGAAATTTACTTGGAAGCTGAAATAATGCCGAGTCATAAATGTATCAAGATCAGAAAAGCATGACCCTTTTATTTAAATTAATTTTTATGGTAGCTTGAAGTTTTTTCTATCATGAATTTGGCAGATTCACAAGCTCAAGCTTCTCTCCTATCAATTTGTATTTTAAAATAAAATCACTTTAAAGCATTTAAATATAAAAATAATGATTAAATAAAAGGCATTCGTAGATATGTATATTTATATATATAAATATGTTCCTCAAATATGTTTTCATAAATTCTTGAAATGCATATAATATAATTTTGCCTTTGCCAAGAATAGTTCGTTGGCTGCTTTGCATATTTTTTCGAATGCTTTGGGCTACGCAAACTTATTGCGCAATTTTTCATATTTTTAATGGGAAAACATTTTGCCTTGCGTCCAAGTTTTTAATTTGTTGTGCCGCTCGCCCACACAGCTGCCAGTACCATAGAGAGCCCGCCCACTCATCCACAGCCATCCCCAGCCCCAAAACCATTGCATATTTTCTTTATTTTCAGCGCTTATACATAAATGTATGTGTGCCGTTCTTTGGCTCGGCTTTCATTATAAGCCATAACCATTTGGCCGTAAGGCGCAAAAGTGTCGAAAGTGCAGGCGGGCGTGCGCCATTTTTTAGGCGTGGCACATAACTTTTCCGCACCTCCCCACACAAACGCCGACTCATTCACACACGCACATAGAAAGCGAGGATCGTGGCAAAGAGAAATGTATTTTACAAGCAGCGAACTTTTGATGTATTAAATTCTGTTTGGCTTTGCAGACTTTTTGGCATTTAATTTTGGTGTATAAATAACAAGTGCTTGGCTAAGCAGCTGCTGGTTATGAGGTGGCAAAGTGCAAAACGCTGCCCCGGCAACCCGCTCGCCGACAGCGCACTTTGACCTGCATAAATAAACAGCAAAAGGATGTGAGAGCGAAAACTGCTGACAAAACTTATAAATCCCAGATATCCTGACCTTAATGCTACGTTGAATACCAAATGATGATGCCGCTAGCTCGCCTAGTGCATGTGTGTGTGTGTCCGTGTGTGTGTGTGTCCGTGTGTGTGTGTGAGGGTGTAAAGTACTGAAAGCCAACGCCAACGCTTAAACATAAACCCAAACAGCGTCAAGGCAGCTGCAAGTTGACTGGCAGCAAAAAAAAATCGATGTCAAAGTGCTGGCTGCAAACTTACACCCAGACCACACACACAGGCACACACACACTGACGCATAGGTGCCCTGTAGGTGTCGCTTTCATGATGGCAGGTTAACTATGCGTATACGCAACGCAGCGCTGGAGTGCCTGCTAAATATTTTCAAGGATAGCTTGACAAACAAACAAATAGTCGTATTTCTCAATGTTTACGTGTGTGCGTGCGTGTGTGTGTGTGTAGGAAACCAAAAAGTTTGTTAGTGCTGTGCGTCGCTAGAGCGCTTATTGTTTGCCACTTTCAAGGATATTGGCATTTGGTTAGCTTTTTTATATATATTTGGTTTTTTGTTTTTTTGCATTTTTCTTTTGCAATTGAACCTTGAAATGGGATACGTCAGTTACGCCCACGCAGCGTCTGCCCCTGCTTTGCATATTTTCACTATTTCTCTTTAGGGGTCGTCCAGCTACGTGACTTTGCGTTTGGTTTCTGGCAACTAGACACAACTACAACCAACGTCTGACCGCAGCCATCGTCGCTATATAAATAAATTATCAATTTATGTTTTATCATAGAGAATTTGTGCAAAGCTTTAACCGCAAGGCATCTCACAATTACGCATATAGCAAAATAATCAAATTGTTTCTCATATTTTCTTAAAGCTCTTCCTATATTTTTTTTTTTTTTTTCGAGACTGATATATTATGAACGAGATTCACTTTGGGCACAGATACGTTTTTAGTTTACAGATACAAAATTAGTTTAATTTAAATTTAAGTGCTATTTAATTAAAATTAAAATTTCATAAAATTTTAATGTTGTTAAATTTAAATAAACATGTTGTTTAATTTAAACAAAAACTTTGTTAAATTTAAATAACATTTTTGCTTAGTTCAAATTTAAATTTTTTTAAAGTAAAAAGTATTTATTTTAAATTAAAATTTAAATGAATTATTATTGAAGTTCAGTTAAAATTTTTTTAAATATTGTAATGCGTTGAATAATCTATATCTGATCATAGTAAGTATATCTGTTCTTTTGATATATATTTGGAAGACAGGCTGATAATTCACGTTTTCCGAGGTGGGTCACGCACTTTACCATCCCTTATAAGTATAATTATTAATACTGTTTTCTAAAACCCAGTTTTTCAAGAGTCAGGATTCGTCATATTAAATATTCCACAATCCAAAATCCATAAATATTTTCTTATCACAATTAAGTTTTAAATACTTAAAGATCAAATTGAATTAAACAGTGGAATAACACGTTGCAAAATTGTAATGCGATATGCCAAGGCACATTTGGCCACTGTGTATATAAGTATATAACTATGTTTAAGATATAAGATATTATCCTCAGTATTAAGTTTCAATTAAATTGTACAAACTTGTGTTGAAGTTAACCTAATTAATTTACAAATTTACGAAATGTTTTTAAGCACAAATGATTGTCGGTAGAAGGCGTGCTTATCTAGCAGCAGAGTGCAGCCATCCGCATTGCAGCTGACTTTTCCGGTCCATTTAGTTGTACATAATGTGCTTACACACACGCACACATATACATGTGTGCAGCATATGCGCATTTGTGGTGTGTCTTGCCACACGAAATTCGCAGCGCGGCTGTTTTCTACACGCCGTCATTTTTATGACATTTCCGATGAATACAAAATGCTTAATTAAATGTCGTTGCATGTATTTGTTGCTTTTGCTGTTCTAGTTGTTGTCGTTGTAGCACAAATTGCCAAGCTTTGTCGGCTGAGGCAAGGACCTTGCTTGCCGCATCCGTAGCGCAAGCCCCAGCCCTTGCCGCCGACCCCCTGCTCAGCCTGTTGGCGGCATGTGATGACACGCATAATTTATTCAATTTTCGTTCAGTGTGTGTGTGTGTGCTTCTGCGTGCGTGCGTGTGTGTGTGTGTGCGTCGGCATGTGCCGGCTGGGGTTTCCTGCTGCTGTTGCTGCTGCTGTTCCTTCTAGCTGCGTCTCTTAGTTCAGGTTTTTCGCAGCTCTAATGCTTAAATTACACATTCAAATACACGATGGCACGCGCACACACGCACACTCGCACACACACACACACACACACACGTGCGCACATTCGCCGCAGTCATGTGCGACATTTTGCTGGGGTTAGGGCATCCCTAGGGGGAGTCGGGGGGCTGGCTTTTTGCGTACGTTTTGTTTCCCACTTGCGCAAATAATGATCCCCAGACACATTCTATGCCATTTCTTTTTGTTGCTTTGTTGTTGCGTATTTACTGCAAAGATTATTTGCAATGCCTCGTTGCCGCTCGCTGTATGTATGTGTGTGCGTGTGTGTTTGTGTGGGGCACATCGTGTCTGGCTCATAGTGCGCTGGTCGCTTTGTCTACAACAAATCACTTTGTTGGCGCAACACTTTAATGTCAGGGATTAGGCATTAACGTGAGATTTGCCAGCGTGCGTCCTGCTTCCTTTTATTGTATGCCATTTGCATTGTACCTAACCGACGCACACACACACACTCACGTACACATACACACTCAGGCTAGCTACCACATACCATTTTTTCAAGACTGTTGTGCTCAAGTTTTGGCAGGTTAACTATTCTTAGTTTTATGTTTTTGTTTGTTTCACTGTTTTGCTTTTTGGAGAGCTATATCTGGTACTTCAGCTGCTGACTTTCGGTAATGGTTCAAAATTTTAAGTACACTAACAGAAAAGTGTATGCTGTATACAAGTCGGCAAGCTCTCATATATACGATGCATTTTTTTCGATCCCCCTTTTAAAGAGCTTAAAACTCAACTTCCGTCTCTGGCTTTCAACAAAGGTGCATCATATTAAGTACACTGTGAGAGAAATGTATGCGGTCTATGAACATGCATTATTTCCGTTAAAAAATTCTCTTGAGGATTTCATTTCTGGCTACTTTGTTAAATGTTCCTCTTCGAGAGTACTGCACTCTAGTTTTTGTTTCCTTGTTTTGCACAAAAGTGTACTAATACAAGTACACTGTGAGAATATTTATTTCTTAAGCTTTTGTATCCTTCCCTTTTTTTAATAATTTAATGTTAATTTGAGATCTATATTTCCACACAAATTGTTGGTACAAAAAAGCTTTCAAATATTTTATTGGGTTAATTTTTGTCATGTCGGCAATTTCCAACAATAATTTTCTTATAACTGCAGCACCTCAAAATAAAAGCAACATTAAAAAATTGTATAAGGAAAAAAACCTTAAAGCTGTGGACATTGCTCTAAAAATAAACAATATAATAATATTTCTCTCAGTGCACGTTTGCGTTTTCACAACAATGCTTGGAAGTATAGCAACAATATGTGCTGCATGTTGAGTGCTTTTATCGAAGTAAATTGACTTTTCCGTTGAGTTAAAAACATCAAGGAATATTTTGAATTAAAATTGAATAGTTAAATGTTTGCGTGGGAAAATGCAGGGCAAATAGACTCAACTTGATACGGGATGGTTCCAAAAACTACACTCAATTTTCAAGAGAGAGTTATATAGACTACGGCAAATCAATATTTTCTGTGCCGCTTCGGCTATTGGAAAATCTGCTTATGAAATTTTCAATTGCAGTGAAAACTTGAGCTGCATTTTCCATGAACTGCTCCATTTTTGCTTTATGGGCGCCGCAAATATGGAATATTTGTGTTGGCTTTGCATATTTCATGAAAAACGCAATTGTTTTGCAACAGCAGCAACAAAAACCAGCAGCGATTGCTGCTCTTCACCCACCCAATTTCCGCCCAGTTTTCTATTTGGCATTTGAAGTGCTTTTGGATATTGTGCAAAAAGCAGCCATCAAAATCTATGTTTTATCTTTTTACTGTGGGTGGGATGCGGGGTGGCGTCGTGGCGGCGTGTGCCGCCCATGAACTGCAAATTGCGTACGCAAATTGCCTGCTTAAACGGCGCGTACTTCAGTAGCCCCCCCACTCCTCCTTCGCTCGGATAACCAACGTCTGTGTCTATTTCGCGCCTGTAAATCGTAAATCAGCGCAGATTATTGTTGCTTCTTTCAGAGATTCCCCGAAAAGCAACCCTCAACCAGCGCCCATTTGCATTTGTATCTTTTCTTTGCCGAACGCGTTTTTCAATTTGAAGCAGCTTAAAGCCATGTCGCTTGTCTTTTGCAGTCGGAGCTGTTTCTTCATAAATATGCAAATTGCATCCCCGCACAACCACCCGTTCCTCCATTCCCATCCATTGCTGCCGTGCGACCGTCTGGCAGTAGCTGCGGTTGCCGCCTTGCCTTTCGCTCTCCTGTGCTTCACTGAGCTTTGAGCCTTGCACGAAAAGAAAAAATCAAGGAAGACCAGCAATCTTTGCCACACCGAAGATTAAATACCCTTACATACTGCATAGTATATATTGTGTATAGAAGTTTGATACGGCTTAGCAGATGTGTTAAAGGAATAGTGCACCTTATAATTGCTGAGTTAAGTCGAGAAACTTAAGACCGACTCATACCATAGAACTGAATAATATATTAAGCCGATGTTGATCAGATTTTTTTTTTTAAATAAGAAAGTTGTTAATACAATAGTTTAATTTCTGACGGATCGTTTCTAAATATGGCAGCCATATGATATAGTGGATAGATCCGACCCATTTTAGACCTTTGAAGTTTTATGAAGCTAAGAGCCTACTTTGCACTCCTAGAGGGACGTAATATTTCAGCTCGATGCTAATAAAGAATGTAGATGTACTTTATGTGCTCGGCGCTGTGTCCTGCTATGCGTTACAAATTTGGTGACAAAATTATAATATCCTCTTCAAGGGTATACAAATATTTGATTATATGCTACCTAACGTCTTGCTATACACTTGCTCAACTAGCTGTCGCGCCCCCTCGCATCCGCCCCATGCCTTATCAAAGTGGGTAGCAGCTAACGATTTTGATTGTTATGTACATATAACTCGATGCTCTCGGATTGCAGGAGCCGGAGCCGGAGCCCCAACCCGAACCGTAAACAATGGAGCTCAAGTGTGGCGACCCCAGCTAGAGACTGTTGCTTGGCTTTGTGTTTGCCCACCACCTTAAGTGCCGCGTGTGTGCGTGTGTGTATCTGCCGCCGCATTACTCAAACGCCGCGTTGCGGTCGCTTTGGCTGCAGCTTAAGAGCCACTTGGCCCGAGCCCAGGCATGTTTAATTGAGCTCAGCTACAAAGTTGTGCGTGGGTGTGTGTGTGTGAGGGTGGTTGTGTGTGTGTTATCTGGCGGCACTTTTGCCGCCATCTAATTAGACATTGTGACTGCCTTAATTGGCTCAAACGCTTGGACTTTATAACTTTTCGAGGGGTCTACCTGCCCTGCCCCCTCAGATGAAACACAAATTATTATTGCTCAATCAGTTGCTCGTTTATATTTTATCTTTTATATATGCGTGCCATATTTCTTGTTGTTTCTTTGTCATACATAAATAAAATGCCCACAGGATTTTCATCATTTCATTTTCATATTTGGACGTTTCTGTTTTTTTTGTTTTGCCCCAAAGCTGCTTTGTATTCTTCATTTGTTTGTGTGCGCATGAATTTTATATGGCGTCGCACAAACAATGCCAAAATCAATAAAATTAAATTGAAAATCATAAACTGCCAGACAACCAGGCTGAGTCACAGCAACAAAAGCAATAACAATAATAACAACAATAACTAATGCGCTTCGTTTGTTTCAATGCAGCAGCTGCACAAAAGTTTTTAAAAGATATTTTTGCCGCATCCGAACTATGCAGACTTTAGGCATGGGTCAGTTAAGAGAATAGTATTAAAGTTTATTTAAATTTATAAACAGAATCTACAAAACAGTTATCTGCGACAAAAGTATCTATATCTAAAGATATCTTTGTAGATTTGTAGCATATAAGCATATGCAATTCTTATTTTAACTATCGGTCATAATTTGGTTAATTAAAAGAACTATCGATAATGACAAAAACAATCGATTTTGTGCCAAATTAATTGCACTCGATTTCATTTTGCAAAAGATTAACCAGAATTAGTTTCAGAATTAAATTGCAATTTTGCAAAAGGTTACCCAGAATTAGATTCAGAATTTAGTTGAAATTTGGCAAAATATTAACCAGAATTCATTTCTGAATTAAATTGAAACTTAATTTGACTCAAGATGATTTTACGTTCTTTCGTTTTAAAACGGAACTGGTTCGCATCCTGAATTCCAATTAGCTTGTTATAATGAACTGAACTATTATTTGAGTAAAATGTTGAGAAGATATTAGAAACCAATGGTTGAACCACAGACACGTAGATAGTTCGCACCCAAGGATTGACTTAAACACAGTAAGCTTCTTCAAACCCAAAGGGAAAGACTGATTCAAACCGTGAACCGAATCACTAACAGGTTCTTTTTTATTTGAGTTGCAGCCCTTATTTTTTAGCTTAAATACTTGCACTCAATTTCATTTTGCAAAAGATTAAACAGGATTACATTCTATATTTAATTGAAATTGGAATTTAATTTGACTGTAGTTTATTTGACTTTTATCTCTATATATATAACTGTTTGTCCTGACTGACTGACTGACTGATTGGTGATCAACGCACAGCCCAAACCGTTAGAGCTAGGAAGCTAAAATTTTCACTGTAGCTAACTTATGTGATGTAGGTGCACGTTAAGACGGGGTTTCGGGAAATTCCACCCGCAAGTGTGGAAAAATCGCGAAAAACGTTTGTATGTAACTTTTTTGTTTACCATCCGATCGGCCTCAAACTTATTTTCAAAGATCTTTGTTCAAATTCATTTGAGGGTTGTTTCACACTTTTGGGAAAATCCGTTCCTCCTTGGTGGAAATGGAGGTCAAAGATTTGGTGGGTGACGTTTCGCGCTCAAATTCATTTCCTGAGATCTATAAGAAAAATCATTTGATACGTGTTTCACACTTTTCGCAGAATTCAAACTTCCTCGGGAGCAATGCGATTTAAAGATTTTTTGGGCGAAGTTTTAAGTTGTGTCCGATTTGCTTCAAACTTATTTTCAAAGCTCTACATAAGAACTTAATAAATACTTATTTCAGCGATTTGGAAAATTCCACCCGCAACAGTGGTAAATTGGCGGAAAACGGTTGTATGCAAGTTTTTTGTTTACCATCCGATCGGCCCCACACTTATTTTCAAAGATCTTTGTTCAAATTCATTTAAGGGTTGTTTCACACTTTTCGAAAAATCCGTTCCTTCTTGGTGGAAATGGAGGTCAAAGATTTGGTGGGTGACGTTTCGCGCTCAAATTCATTTTCTGAGATCTATAAGAAAAATCATTTGATACGTGTTTCACACTTTTCGCAGAATTCAAACTTCCTCGGGGGGAATGCGATTTAAAGATTTTTTGGGCGAAGTTTTAAGTTGTGTCCGATTTGCTTCAAACTTATTTTCAAAGCTCTAAATAAGAACTTAATAAATACGTATTTCAGCCATTTGGGAAATTCCACTCGCAACAGTGGTAAATTGGCGAAAAACGTTTGTATGAAAGTTATTTGTTTACCGTCCGATCAGTTTCAAAATCATTTCAAATTTGTTTGAGGACATTGATTTTATAACATACGTGCCACGGGCAAGGCCGGGTTATACCCGCTAGTTCGTTATAAAAGGGCTGAACCCAAGGCTTCATACTGTTGAACTGAACCGGTTCGCATTCGGTATTCTAATATGCTTATTAGAGCTAGTTCGAACCCAAGGATTGAATCAACGATATAGAGCTGGTTCAAACCCAATGTTTGATTCAAAGAAAGAGATCTGGTTTAAATCCAAGGCAGAAAACTGGTTCGAAACGTGAACCGAACCATTGACAGACTTTCTTTTGCGTTGCATCCTTTTGTTTAAGCCTACCTAATGGAATCTCCAATGTTTAACAAAAGCTTGATGCATTCAGAATAGCTCGTTGAGCATAAATTATATTTTGTTATTTTGGTTATGCTAGAATTTGTTTAAGCTAGATGCCCTTCGAGTTGGCTCTATGTTTGTGGATTGACACTCGTAATTCACAATTGAGTTGTACGACTTTATAATTCAATTACTGCCAAGCAGAGGCTGCACAAAAGTTTTCAATAGCTAACACAGCTGCTGGTTTCCCCTTTGTTGCTGTTTTTAAAATTCCCCAAGTTTATTATATCTTAGTTTTGTGCACCTTCCCGTGTGTGTGTATGTGTGTGTGTTTGTGGGTGGGTGTGTTTGGCATTTATAGAGCTTAAATTAATCAAATTGCGCACTTAATTGCCTGTGGCCTTTTGATTGTGATAAATAAATTTGATTATTGTATTTCATATCTTTGGCTGTGAATTATATGATAATATTATTTTAAATTGCAACACAAGAGTTACTTAAATGAAATAAATAGCAATATTGATTCAATAAATATATTTGGTTTCCACTTAAGCAGCTTGCCTTTGGTTATATCAAAGTTTACTTTTATTTCTACTTAATCTTAAGTGCCTGATATCGCTTTATTTCGAGCTGTTCTATTAAATTAAAAGCACTTTTGTTGAGAAAAATGCGTATTTAAACTTCGCCCAACTATGCGATTCTCATGAATTCAAGGGAGGCCTTTAGATTTTGAAGTAAGTAAGACTAAAGGATGCCATGTATCTAGCTTCTAGTTGAAGAAAACAGACAAAAAAATTCATCCTTTTGTGTTCACTGTAATTTCGTTATGAATTTGTTTTAGATGGAATTTCAAATTTTCAGTAAAATATAATGTAAAATTATAAATTCAATCACTTATCACTTAAATTTTACAAATATATAATAAGCCAAGATTATAACCGAGTTTTGCGTTTAAGATTGTGGAAAACGGGGCTCATGCACCGAAGGAAAGGAGCTGGTTCGATTTGCGAACTGAATCACATTTTCTGGTGAACCATTTTATTATTGTGTTGGGCCTTGGGGCTTTTTTCAAAAGTATATAGTTATTTATAAACTTTAACCTTACTAGAAAGTGGGAAGTAAGAATAATCTGCGATATATTTTATATATCGATATCTATCGATTTTGGATAAATGAAAATTAGATAAGCATTTAATCTGCGTATTGTTAACGAGAATCTACCTTCAAAATGTAATTTTCCAGATCTTTAGTTCAATGGCTTTTGCCTGTCTCAAGGGAAAGACAAATTAAAATACAATATAACTCAAGGAAAAGTAAAAACCATTTGTGCATTGCCAAAGACAAATATGAAAACATAATTTTAAATAAAAATCACTTGACAACTTTTCTAATTTACGCATAAAGTTTGGAGCGCATTTTAATTATATTTTGTTTTCTTTGTGAAAATAATTCGGCTGGGCAATGCAAACTCCCACCCAAAAAAAGAGCAGAAAATTATGTTGCAATTAAAGCACAGAAAAAAGGAAAATCAGCGACAACCCCCGCAGCAAGAGCGGCAGAGGCAGCGGCAGCGGCAGCAAAATGTGCATGAATTAGCGCGATTTACATGAAAATTTCATAAATATGTAAGCGACGTGGACAGGTCCCGAGAGTGGGTGGTGTCCGGGTGGTTGGTGATGGGCTTGTGAGGGGTGCGTCGGGGGGCTCGCTTGTGTCACGAATTCAAGGTACGAGTAATCAAAGCAAAAATTACCTAATTAACATAATCCGCAGTGGCCAAATGAGCCGACGTTACTGCTGCTTCTTGTTGTTGCAGAAGGCGTGGCCAGTGTCTAGTGGCAGCAGCAGCAGCAGCAGTGGCAGTTGCTCAGCGAGCAGGGCTCAGCGCGCGTCTGTTCCTGTGGCCCCTGATTAGCGTTTGCCTTGGGGCAAGCGAACGCGTCCCTCACGTCTAAGCGGCTTTTGCGCGCGGCGTCTGTAAATCCTTGATGATAAGTTGTCCTGCTGCAGCAGGTCCTGTCCAGCTCAAAGCTGAGGCTGAGATCGGCGTGGACGCGTCGCGAGAGCAGCCGCTGATTAATATGCAGACGTTTAAATTTCGTTTTTCGTTTTGATTTGGTTGCCTTTTTCTTTTTGTTTGTTTATTCTTTTTCTTGTTTATTTTCCTATTCGTTTATTTTTGGTTTGTTTTGTTTATTTGTCACAGTTTGCTTTAAATGTTAAGTACTGAAATTAAATGCAGGTTGCAGTTAAACTGAATGCCAAAATTAGGAGGCAAGACAGCTTTAATGTCTTTTTTAAATGTTTATTTTAAATATTTATTTAAGGCTTTAATTTTTATTTAATAACTGTATACGTTAAATACACCCTTTTTTCTAGCATTAAAATAATATTAACAAATATAACTAAGTCTAAAGTGGAATGTTTTTTTGACCCAGTAATTGGAGCTATCATATAAAAGTTTCTTTTTAAGCTGTTGTTTACGTGTGAGTGTTCCGGTCATTGTGTGTGTGTGTGTGTATAGCTAACATGCAGCGGAAATGAGCTGGATTTTTACACACACAAGCTAACATTAAGAAAAACTTGGCTAAATGTATGAGTTTTTTGCCAGCAGCTCTAAAAAGATGGGAAGAACTAAAACTAGCAGCGCACAAAAGTATTCTACATCAATTTATGAATGACTAAACGAAAATAGCGCCAGCTGAGTTCACAGCAGCGAGTCAGGCCTTCAGCTGCTGGCACATCCTGCGCTGCCAGGCAATAACAACAAAAGTCACAGCTTCCTTGACGCCTTGATGTCTGCCACAAAAAAGTTTGACGTTTGCTGCTTGCCACACGCAGCAACAACAACAACAACAAATAGAAGCGACAGGCACAAGCATCATAACAAAGCACTTACACACACAGACACACATGCACACACACCCTCACAGACCTAGACCCAGCATTAAACATGTGGTTCGGGCTTTGGGCCAAAATTTACTTTGGGTTAAATTTGGATTTTCTTTGTTTTTATTTTTTATTTATTTTACTTTTTGTTTTTGGCAACTCGTAGGCTTTTGGCCTCACATTTGTTTAGTCACTTTTTGATTGGAGTATGCACTGCCCGCGTGTCCTTGCGTTCATACATCCAGCACTAGACTGAGCTTAGCATGCAGCCAGGACATGCCTTTTTAAGCAGCCGAGTGCTGCGAATCGGAATTTCTTTTCGAATTTCGAATTTGAGCCAGCGCCTGCGCCGCAATTGTGTCAATGAGCGTTCGCTCTCGTTCGCTCTCGTCTTGTGCGTTTCTCTCTGCTTGTCGCCTTTGCTGCTTTTGCTGTTTCTCATATTCTCTCGCTGACTGGGTTTTGTTATTATTTTGCTTATCGCTGCTGTCGTCGTTGTCATCACCTGTTTGCATTTGCGAAGTCCTTGAAACTGACTGCTTGCACACGTACGCATGTGGTGGGCCAGGATTATGTCCTGTTGCTTAAGTAGCGGCTCAGCTACGTTTGCTTTGCGTAGACAATCATGCCAACTTAGGCAGCATCACATGCCCCCTGCAGCTGCCACTTCACAGTGCAGCCAAGTGGCGTTGACTTTGCGCCTGTTGTTGCCACAGATGCAGTTGCTAACCTGTGGCAGACAAACCACATTATGTAATAATGTTTCGCTTGACTATGCTGTTTGTTTGTCCTGCGAGCGGGGGGACTGTGGCTGGTGTGAGCACTGGGTTGGACATTCTCAACGCTGCGTGTTAAACTTGAAATTAATTGCTGCCGAAAAATGGTTATTACCAAAGGTGTGGGTAGATGACTGTCTGCTGCAGACCACAAACTCAACAAGGAGCACATATGCCACAGCATGCAGCAGCAGCAGCAACACCCGAAAACACCAACAGCAGAGAGCAAATACACTCGGAGAAAAAACCAAAATTGGTTTGCCTAGGTCGAGAGCAAACTTTTCTCAGTTATAGTCAAATTAGAAATTTCCGAAGGTGAGATAAAACTCTTATTTCGTAAAATGTTTTAAGCCCGATATTAAACACAATATTTAAATTTAGTCTTCATCTCAGATGCTTTTCAATTTTTTTAAGAACGTTCTGAAAATGCAAGTTATTGTAAAATGTTTCTTGGGCTTAGTGATACTTCGGAAATTTTTATCTAAATAATTGTTGTTTTTCCATTTCAAACGCTGTACGCTTGTTTTGAGAATAAAAAAATTCTTGTAATAAGTTTCCTGTGTTTAATATTTCTTAGGAAGATTTTTTTTTTCTTAAATATAAATACTAGTCAACAGCTTGTTTGCCGTATTAATTTAAAGAAATTAGAGTCTAATAAATTTGTACCTTCATTAAGAACGTTTCACCCTTCTTTCCAGTTTGCAAATTGTTCTAATAATTTTCTGCTTAATTAAGCAAATTATTGTGTTTCCAGGAGAACATTTTATTAATGTTTTGATAATTCAATTTTTTAAAATAAGATGTTTAATCTGAACATTCAAACCGTTTTGTGCCTATTGTTGTCAATTCTAGCCTTTGCTTATTATTATAAATTCACGAGTTTCAATTAAAATCTAGATCAATTTATGTTTAACTAAAGAATTCCTAAAATTAAAATATTCTATAGATATATCTATAAATAGCTCCGAATACTATGCCGTACAAGCTACAACTTAGAATGTTGAACTTTTTCTTTGAGTGCGCATAGTTGGACAAGGTCAGGCAGGTGTTTGTGTGCGGGTATGGGTGAGTGTGTGTGTATGTGTATGTGTATGCACAAAAGTCATTAAGTGAGGCCAGCAAGTGCAAGGCACACACAAAAGCTAAGCAACAACAACATCAACATCAAAATTGACGCCGTAACGAGGTTCATGTTTAATGGCCTTGTTGTTCGCCTGGTTCCCGTTGCCAGGGTGTCGGGTCTGCTGTTTGGGCTGTCCGGCATCAAAAGCTGTGCCAAAAAAGGACATGCACTAATATCGCTACAGTCCCGCTGTCCTTATAGTCATTTAGTCCTGTAGTCCCGTTGTCCCGTAGTCCCGTAGTCGTGTAGTCCTTTAGACGTGCACGTTGTCACCGTATCTCACACTCATTCTCTCGCAGCGCGTCCGTTTGTGCGCTGCAGCTTGAACCTGACACAGAAAATTGTATTTTAATGATGGGGCACAGCAATGCTGCAGCAGCAGCCGTGGCACAACCAACCCAAACCCCACCACCTTTCCCCTAACCCGCCCTGCACTGTGACCTGCACATTCAAGATGTTAATAAAGCGACACACGCTGCAGGTTGCGTTTGCCTGTTGGCTGTTGCCTGCCGCACAATGCAACTGCATAATGAAGTTGTAACTTGTACTTGCAACAGAGGGCCATTTTTTGGGGTTTGTTGCCATTTTGTGGCACAGCTTCAGGTGGCGCAGCAGCCGCAGTGGCAACGGCACCTGGAATAGTGGTCGGCTGCTTTCAGTTGGCATTCGCGTCAGTTGGCATGCAAATTGTTGTGTTGCATTGTTGCACTGTTTAGATCTGTCTCACTTTCTTTCTCTCTCACTCTCTCTCTCTCTGTCTCTTTCTCTCTCTATCCTTCTGTCTCTTCCGCACTCTTACTTGCTCTATATCCCATTGTGCATCCCTTTGACCTACCCCTATTGCATTTTCTGTAGAGTACGCTCTTGACTAGCTTTGCTTTTTATACCCTATACCCAAAAGGCAAAAGGGGTAAAAAGTATGTGTGCATTTCCGTGCAAAATGTTACCATGACCAAAATGTAAAAAATGGCTTTGTTCTTTTGTCTGCAGTCCTCGCTAGTTGATTAGCCGTAAGTGGCTCGGAGATTTGGGCAACTGGACAAGGAGGATGCAGGTTCTAATCTAATTTGGTGATCTTAGTTTTAGTGATGCATTTGGCAAAGTCTATTATTAAACGAGAAGTCAATATTCTTAAAATAAAAAACACAACTGTTTCATTATAGGTTTTGTGTTTATTTTAAATTCATATTACAATTTTATGAAACACAATTAAATATATTAAGGATTAAAATAAAAACAATTTGGGACGTGAATACCAAAACAGTTTTCACTATTTTCAGCACTTTATCTGCTGTGCGCAGGGAATCTAGCAGTCGAGTGCTGCTCATTCAAAAATGCACGCCTGCTTGTTAGCAAGCGACTGTGTGTGTTTTTGTGTAGGTGTGTCTGCGTTTGCTGGCTGTGTCTATGTATATACATGTGTGCGTGTGGAGTGTATTTGAAGTGCACTTGCTTGTGCATTGCTGCAGTCGTAATTATTGTTAATGGCCATTTGGCAAGCGCTTGTTGTTCTGTCTTAAATCAGTACAAATTCATTTGAGGTAGAGCCGAGCCACTCAGGCGATGATTCACAATTGAAGTGATTCGTTCAGTGAGCACCCGGTATATAAGTGGGCGCACTCACAATTAACGCTGACTTTCTTAAAATTTCTTTGTAAAATGTTATAAGGGGTTCGTTCTGCTTTTAAAGATGCAGTTCAAAACGAAACTAAACAAAGTTCTGTTTTCTATTTCTGCCCGAATCCTGCTTTGCGGATACCCTGTAGATTGGCGTTAAATAATATGGTAGTCATTATTCTCTCTACTTTTCTCTTTTACACTCTACTCTACTAGTCTTTAATATCTACTTGATTTATTGGTCTTTTATTAACATCAAATACCCAACACAGCGAGCGTCAAGCTAAGTTAGATTGTTAACTTTATTATTAAGTGGAATTCTTATTCACAATATAATAAAGCATTTTTCAGTATTTAATATTGTAGTAGGATAGTGACTACGCATTATCAATGGCTTGCATTCACAGAAGTATACACGGTCTGGCAGCAGGACCCATGTATGTTACGGATTATTTTGAGCAACACAAATAAAGAACAGCGAGTCGAAAGAAAGCCAAATAAACTTATCCATCTTCTCGCAGTGTATCTATTCATACCTCTTGAGAATATTGATATCTGCACTTGTTAGGAGTTTGAAGATCAGAAGAAGAAGATTATCAAACTACTTAAAGATAAATACTTCTCCAATATGTTCAAGATATAATATTACTTTGTAGGCTGGCTGCAACCTTATCAAACGTTGGAGAAGGTTCGGTGATCCCTAGCTTCAGGGTTTGGTTCGAGACTCTAGTTATCGACATCTGACTATGAAGGTTCTGGCTCGAGATGTGGTTCACCACACTTTTTACATTTTTAAATAGAACAATTGAGTATATAACTTTTTAAATTATTTAATTATATTAACAATTATTATGCACTGAAATTTGTTTAGGTAGACATGTAACATACATGCACACACACATATAACATGCTCATGCAGATCAAGCAGAGACGAAAGCTTTGTAAAAAAATTAATTTAATTATGATTTCTTTTGCAGTTGATGCTACGGACGAACCAAAGGACGATGAGAATGAGGATGAGGGCAACGCTAGCGACGAGGAAATGGAAAACGAGGAGTTCGGCGAGCCAGGCAAGTGTTGAGAAACTGTGTGAATATTTGAAAATCAAATGGCGAAATGTTTTCGCAACTAATGGCATTTGTCTGTCATACGGCTCACCGTCCTTTCCTCCTTCTATTACAGATAATGGACTCACAGAGAAAACGTTCAAATTCGAGGATTTTGCTCGCAGGTAAATTAGCTACAGCCACAAATGTCCCCAAAATCCCTGCCCCTACGCCAAATACCCATTTAAATCTCAGCCGCAGGCCATTCGCAATGTTTTTTTCCTTTTATATTTTTTGGTATTTTTCTGGCCACATTTTATTGCTGTTATTTGAAAAGTTCCAAGCCATGCGCATTGATGGTCGTGTTGAAAATTGTAATTGTAATTTTAATTGAAAGGCACAAACCAAGTGCCAACACGCAGCTCGTGGCTACTAATTAAGGATTAGCGTCAGAAATTACTTGTGCCCAAAGTTTTATGGACGCCAAAAACTTGATGCCACGTCCACAGCTGCGAGTCGTTGGGGTGGGGGAGGGTGTACTTTCTAAATGGCCACAACGGCAACAATTATATTATTAAATGGCATCAAGTTTGCGTTTGCGGTTTGTATTTAAATTGTGCCGCTATTTTGTTTGGCTGTCTCGCAAATGTTTCTCAAAGTTTTGCTGCAGATAAATGCTTCAATCATAATTGGCTAAATTTTCAAATTTTGCATAATTTAATTGGACTTGAAACCAACTCTGACTATGCCTCTGTTCTACATCTCGTAATATAAAACTGTTTGTCCTGATTGACTGACTGAGACGGCGTAAATTCCATACGTTACTGTGGAAAAGAGTTGTGCGAAACTGTTTTTATACAGTCCGTTTGGCCTAAAGCTCTTTTTTAAAAGATCTTTGTTAAAATTGATTTGCGACGTGATTCAGATTGTGGGAGACATCGAGCATCAAAGCTATTTGACAATCATCATTTTATAATGTTGAAAAAGATTGTATAAGTGGATTCAACGAAAGGAAAAGGGCGGGAAACTTTTAATAAAACCTTTTTGTTCGATCGATTTTGGATTCATTTAAACTGTCTATGTAAAATATGATTTGTGACGCGGGACTCAAGGGATAGATTTAAATTTTTCACGGTGCTTGGAATTGTGGTGTCTAAAATGTGAAGCAAAAACTTGGTTGTTTATACATAAATGTTTAATCCTACCTCCACTCAGATTGCTGCATCCAAAAATCGTGCGCGCCTGCACTTTGGTCCTGACCGACTGGACGCAGATACCGACGCGGGCCCTTAAAGCTGCTGTCACCATACTGCATCGCATCGCTTATGGCTGCTCCTGTCCGGGCATGCTCTACCAGGTGAGTGTTTTGCTGGCCTCTTAATGCGACAGCCAAATGATTTTGGCCAACTGTTTAGCTGGGTTTTGCCGTCTGCCGTCTACCGCGTGCCGCCTTCCGCCTGCTGTTTTAATTCTGTTTTCGCCGGGACCTGTGTCCGGGCGCACATAAATCAAAGTCAAATGCAAAAAAGCGCGCTGCGGCTCAGCAGCCATGACTTCAGGCTCCAGCCTCCAGCCTTCAGACTCCGGACTCCAGTTGCCCGTTCTTTAGTCTGCAGTCGCCTAACGTTGAGGCGCCCATTTTTTCGCTGGTTTCATTTTTATGGTAATTTGTACAAATTAAGCGAACCTTTTTTCTATTTGTGCCAGCCACAAACGATATTTACTGCGCCTTCTTTATATATTGTTCAACGAGTTGCCACAACAGCAGCTCCTCCCGCTCTCACCCCCTCGCTCCCTCTCTCTGCACCCCTCACTTAGTTGTTTGTCCCATTTTGAAGCCCTTCTGCTGTCAGCTGGAATTTGAACTTTTTAAGCCTTTTACGCGCTGCCTTGAGCCGCAGCATTGCTTCGGTTTTACTTTTTAGCTACTGCTGCGAACTGTGAGAACTGCGGGGAAATTAAACGTTCAAATATGCCTGTTTGTGTTGCTTGCGCAACTAAGGGTATATGGATCATTTTGATTTACAAATGCAGCTTGCCAAACTGAGGTAAAGCTGTCCAAAAATGCTTAGAAATCTGTAGAAAATTCTGTTTTTTATATTCTTGATAAGATTATTTGTGTTTGAAAGAAATTGAAGATCCAGAAGATAAAATTATAGGCTATGAAATATTATAATATTTCGGATTTTCATTTATAATTTCTTTTGCTTAATTAAAAAATGTATCCTGTATGATATATACAGCGAAAACACTCTCTTCACAGACACTTCTGTTAAGTAGATACACGTCTTGCGCAGCCAAATTTTACCCGACCTTCCTCTAATCTTTTTCAGATGTATTCAGTTCTAATCAGTAGATAAATTGTCTTAGCCATGTAAGGGTTTTCCCATTTTACTAGTACCAATTTGCTCTGCCATTTAATTTGAATCGTGTTATAAAAAACCCGTAGACTGTCAGGGTAAAGGGGAAATTAAATGGGATGGAAATTAAAGCAGCCTTCTTGTGAATATTGTGATTGATATGAGTTTTTTTTATAAATTATATATGTAACTCTGTTTGGGATATTCCATCGACCAACCTTTCATTCGAATCCGAATTCCACTTCGTTACTTAGAATATGTGTCTGTTCTCTGTTCTTCATTTTATTTGAATTATGTTAATAAATTAATGTCTTGAATAGACGATTATTCTTCATCTTTAGAAAATGCATCCAACTGACGAAAAACTAATAAAATTTAAATGAAAGTCTGGGAAAATGGCACAGCATAGTAATCTCATAGAATTTTTTTTAATTTTCAGATCCTTAGCTTATACATACAATCTATATTTTATTGAGTTGCTAAAATCATGTTTAAATTTAGATAGACTACAAAACTGTTTTCTGTGTATTATCTTATGAGTATATTCTAAGTCTTATATAGCAGTCATTAAAAGTACTTATAGAGTGTTTTGCTATTCGTTTAAGCGCAAACTTTTACTTTTTTGTTAGATATATGCATACATTTTATGCGGCTCTTTTGTGCGCGTTTCCTGCTGCTTTTCACGGCTGGCAATTAAACTTTTCTTTGAGCAGAGTTCATAAATCACATTCAACGCCAGGCGGCGGCATCGCGGGTCCAGAGGCACCAGCCTGGCATTATATTATATTACTGAGGGCAGCTTAAGCTGTATTTTGTAAGCTATGTGCGCCCCATACAATGGCTGATCACTAAAGTAACCAACAAATGGCGCATTATCTAGACCAAATAGCGCCAGACATATGAGTCGTGAGGCAGGACAGGGCAGTGCCAGCCCGTCATCCCTTTAGCCAGACAGCTGCATATCGTTTGCCATCTAAGCCGGCTCAGTGTCTGCTGTCTGCTGCACTGGGAAACATGTCCAGTGTCCGTCAAGGAAGATGCCGAGTGGGAGGGATGGGGGGTGTCGGCAAAGCAAAACAAAAGTAGCATCATATGCAAAGTCAAAACCACTAATGGGTCTGCGCAATCATAGGATAAATTAAATTTCAAATACGGACGGCAGCAACAAGGGGCAAACGATACACAAAACAGGACACACAGGACCCCAATCGGGGCTGGGTTGAGGGGTTGAGCATTTATAAAGTTTTGCCGACTGCAAATGATATCTTGCTTTGGCAGCAGCCGCAGGCACCGAACCGCAGGCGGCAACCACAGGATGGCAGTCGATGGCTGCCGTCATCCACTCCCCAACAAAAAACCCAACCCGTGCTCAACTTGTGGCCAGCTGTTGGCTGTGTCTTTGTCGGCACTTTTCATTTGAATATGAAGTGGCATTGTCCTCTAGACATTCTTCCCATTCCCTTCACAGGCCAAGCTGTTTCGTATCTTTCAACAAGTCTTCAGCGTGGAACGTGACGCCCATCAGGAGGAACTGCGCCGCCTGGGCATCTATGTGGTGCGCAAATTTGTCGAAGTGGCACCAACTAATCCAAAAATCTATGCAGAGTTATTATTTTACAAGGGCATACGGGAGGCCAACGAGCTGGAGACGGGCTATTGTGATGCCTATGAAGCGTGAGTATCACCAGGGACGAGTCTGTGTGCTTGCGGTGTGGGGGTCACATTGGGGTTAAGGGCCCATCAGAACAATGGGCACATGATTGACTGAGCCCTTGGCTGACGCTGTCTGCGCTTGTCGTTTAGCTGCTGCGACTAGTTTCGTTTGGCAGTTGATAAATGATGCTGGGCATCGTCCAGTTTGAAGAACTTGTTCTGTAGCCTTCTCTGGTATTCATTTCGCTTTGCAGCGGCACCAAGGGCGCCTGGAGCGAGGAGCAGGAGCTGGAGTTGCGTTTCCTATTCGAGGAGAATCAACGGAATCCCGAAACCGATAAGGGTAACTATGACAAATACCCGACAACGGGCTCTAACTGCCACTGCCTGTAAATTAAAACCCAATTTACGCTTAATGAATGAAAGCAATCGAAGAAGGACAACCAAAAAAAAAAACTGTTAGCATTGTGAACTTCGGGTTGCCGAAGATTAAATACCCTTTCAGACAGCTAGCAACGATTTGTGACTATGACTAAAGCTGCATCATATAGTTGTCTGGTAAAATTTACATTTTGTAGGATATCTTAAGAAATCAAATTTGTGTTCAATTCAATTTAAACGAATTCGAGAAAGACCGTTAGTTTTTTATAAAAAAAAAATAAGATACTGAAGTTCAGATAGTGCTGGTGTTTTTTATGAAGATAATTTGAAATGTCAAAAACTGATTTATTCAGTAGCTTTACTTTCTCCAATTGTTTCTATAGGAGCTATATAATATAGTAGTCCGCTTTTAACAAAATTTGATGAATATTACGATATTCTAAGAAACCAAAAGGTTTCGTTGAAAAAAAAATCGGGTTTCGACCAATTGTTCTCACGGCAGATATATATATATATATATATATATATATATATACTCGACTCAATTGTTAATACTGACTAAGAATATAAATATATTTATGTTAGAGGATTGCCAAAGCGTTACACATGACATGACAACATTTTTTAAAAGGGTATAAAAGTAGAAAACAATAAACAACACAAAAAGCAACAGCTGTAATCAAATCGTGTGTATGTGTGCGTGTTGTGTGTCGTTTGTGTGCGGGTGTTTTTGTGCTCTTTCAGATGTGATTGATTGGATTCTGGACAATTTGGTTGACAAGACACGCACACGACGCGGCATCCTAAAGAAACTCAAGGAAATGGAGCTGCTCTTCAAGGCGCCCACAAAGCGCTCCACCAAAGCGGCGCTGGGCGGCAAGAACCTGTGGCAGCCGGAGGAGGATGAGCAGCTGAGCAGCTTATATGACGAGCATCGCTTTGTGCCAGGTGCGTTGGCTGCGTCCAGCTGCTAATTGGAACTGAATTTCGATGTCCTTGCAGATTGCCTGGAACGCATTGTGGCGGCATTCGAGGAGCGTCGCACCAAGCAGCAGATCATCAAGCGAATGCTGCAGCTGCATCTCATCGCAGACAAGTCGGAGATTCTGCCCGCCAAGGCGAGCAAGGGCAGGCGCAAGCCCACCAAGCAGCAACAGGGCAGCGATAGCGATGATCGGAAGGAGCAGGAGGATTACATGGAGGAGCCAACATTTGGCGAGCCACCGCCCAAGCAGGCATTGGCCAAATCAAAGCCACGTCAGCGGGTACGCACGCCCCTCGATGTAGGCACGGTGCGTGCCCTTATCTCTCAGGTGGATGCCGAAAAGTATGCGGAGGCGCTGGACTGGCTCAGGGAATGCCTGGAGGATGCCAGCGAGGATACGGAAGAGGCGGCCGGCGACGATGATGATGGTGTGCCGCTGCTGCCGCTGCTCGATATACAAAAGGATGCTATGGAGCTGGCTGATTTTCAGAAGGTGCTGCTGGCGCTAGGGATGCAACCGCCCGTGGCGGGCATGGAGAATTATTGGCGCATACCGAGCTATCTCAATGCGGCAGATCTACAGCTGCGCGCTAAAATTGTAGTCGGCGCTGAGCTGGAACAAGACAATGACAGCGACGAGGAGCCTCTGCCAGGTGGAGACAATGATGAGGAGAACGATGAGGAGGACTTTCTAGACAAGCACAGCAGGCAGCGTCAGCAACAGGCCGCGGCACAGAATATAACGGCACAGCAGCAGCGCAAACTGGACAGCCTGATGTACAGCAAGAGCGACGACGAGGCGGAGCAGCGCGGGCCGCCAGCGAAGGCCAAGGGAAAGCGACCACGCAAGGCCAAAGCCAAGCAGCAACAAAAGGACTCGTCGGATGAGCAGGAAGTCAATGAAATAGCGCGCAAATTGGCACGCAAAAAGCGACAGCCTGATGTGTCCAGCGAGGAGTCCGAGCCAGAGCAGCAGCAACAGCAGCAGCAGCAGCCTGGCAAGCCCAACACGGATGATTTATTTGAACAATTGAAAGCTAAGCGTGCCACTAAAATCAAATTGAAGGATATGGTTTTGGATGAGTCAACCAAGGCGACAACAGACGAGCAGGAGCAGGACGATGATGCACTCAACTTCAACTCGGAGGGCTATAAGGCGCGGCTGCTCGAACTCGAGGAGGAGGAGGAAGAGCAGGAACAGGAGCGTCGGCTGCCAGTAGAGACGGAAAACGACAAAGAGAATGCCACATTGCAGGCGAATAACACAATCAAGTCACCCGTCTCCGCCAACTCCCCCTCCGGGGCCCTGCAGCGCACACGTCGTGCTAATGTAATTGACTCGGATAGCGACAACGATGATGCTGGCGCCAAGCCCGCTTACAAGGCAAACAAACGCCCACGCAGCGACAATGATGAGCAGGATGGCCAACAACGGGATGAGCCCGATACGGATACCGAGGACGAGGATATCAATTTTCTGGCTCGCAAAAAGCCAACCAGCACCGAGCCGGCCAAGCGACGGCGTCTGGCTGTCATCGAGGACGACGACGACTATGATGATTTCTAGTATTTAATTTAGTTATAACTTTGATTTTCCTATTGAATAAATGTCACATTGCAGTTTGCATAATGCTGAGAATTAATTGAAATTCTTTTCCTATTATCCATACAGATGAAATTGATTAATCGATATATTGTTGCTCAGCTCGATTGGCATATTGTGATTATGCGCGATTTCTCAAACAACATTCATGGGCAATTTATAGTTGAATGTTAGACACGAAGGAACTCGCATGAAAGAGGAGAGCAATTAAGTCAGATAAACTAGTTTATGCCATCGATAATCTTATTTTCTAAAAATTCCAAAGTTGTAACTTTAATTTTAAGATTACAAAGGACAACAAAGTTCGATCTTAGAAAGAACTACTTCTTTGGACTCTGTTAAAACTCCTTGGAACAGTATGGTATACAAAACTCTAGTTTTTGCAACCATTAGGTAATCGGTTTTTTTATTTGCCGATCGATAGTAGCATTATCCGTAGAGACCTCCACACATATAAATTATAATATTTTAGAACGATTCTAAGTGACTATAATCCATATAAATGAAGTCCAGATAAACAGGCAAGTGAACGGACGTGGCTCATCTTGTCGTGCTGCTCAAGAACTCCCATAATCGGACATTTTCGTAAGCTTCATGAAATCTTGTCCATACTATGTGGGAGCTTTCACTGTATAAGCTTTATGGTGTCGGAAGTGTTTCGTTCTGCCTGTTGCATACGTGAGGACATCATAACCCATTTCCAATGCGCATTCGTCTCAAATCTTAAATGCTCCTAAAAGCCAGAATTAGAAACTGAACACATGCATAAAATAAATTAATTCATACTCTCAAGCCTTGCTATAGCCTGCACACTTTTTGAAGATGTCCAATGGCGCGGTTGGCACCGGGTCATGCTCTACTGCTGCAGATTCACACCTGCCCTGGGCTCAGTCACAAGCAGGCTACAAAAGTCACTCAACAGCCTGCGGTACAAGCTGTCTGTCAGCTAAATGGTATGTGACATTTGTCCCCCACAGCCCCCTACTCGCTCACCTCCACTCGCTCTCTCTATCTTTTGGTCTGTCCTATTGTTAGCTAGCCTGCAATTTGTAGTGGTCCATTGTCCAATGGAGCCATAGGCAGGGCATTCAGCATAGTCTTTTATGTGAGTACGTATGTGTGTCGGCTAATTTGGTGGCTATTGTTGATGCAACTGGCATTGTTGTTGCTGTTGTTGATGTTGTGCCGTTGCCGGAGCGCAGTTGCATTGCATTGCATCCATTACTGGACATGTCCAAGTCGCTTTTGCCTAGGCACGGCCACAGCATTCGAAAATTTGCTGCCTCCTCCCTTCATACCAGTTAGTGCATAGTCTAGCAGATGCACTGAGCGACAACATTTTTAGGGGTCGGATGGGGGCGAGAGGCATGGCAAATCGCACTTAGTCGCATGGAATTGCAGCCACCGTAGTCAGTTGTTATTGTTGGGGTTACGCACTGTAAATGGGTTGCATTCTCATCAAAGGGTTTTTATTGCTCATCTTGACAGGACAATAGCAACAAAAGAGAAATCTCTGTAGCACTTGCCTTTGAGGTTATGTGTGCACAAATGGGAATATCATGTTATTCGGATTGCAAGTTTAAATTTCAGATCCAATTGTGAGCTTCCATTACACAGTCGTCAATTTTGGCAGATCAAACTAAATGCGCAGCAGTAGAACTGCTTGCAATTTATTTTTTCTTCTCGCTTTTGATTCAAGTAAGCATATATTAAAAGTCCCTGCTCGGATTTCAAATTCAATTGTGAGCTTGTATTGAACAGTCGAATATATTGTAAAATCAAAGTAAAAGCGAAACAGCGTTAGGTAAATACTTTTAATTTCTCCCTTTGAACTCTTTATTGAATTTAATATGTATTTATTGATTTCCCATTACTATCTCTTTATCCCATCTACTTAACACTCTATATTTCTAGCATACATTTCATTACTTTGTTTACAACTTCTTACTTTCTTGTTTCCTATTTATTGTATTTTCTTAAATAATATAGTAAATTAAGATTATTTTTAATTTTACTTAAGAACACTATTTTCTTTACTAACACCCTTCTTCTTAGCTGTAGGCTCTAATACCGTTGCTGACAAAATTAGCTGTGAAAAGGGGCATAGCTGTCCGGACGGGCAAATAATACACCTCAGTCGGTCGGTGATGCTATTAGAAAATTGTGTATGCTAACTAGGCTTTAATCATTTAATTCTTATAATGTATGTATATTGTTTTAAATAATTAGGAAGACACTCGCCTTGTCGACCATTAATAAATAAATAAATCAAATTTAAAGTCCCTGCTCGGGCGCCATGATTTAAGTCATATTTCAAATGCAAGATACAACAATGAACTTGATTAAAACAATTGAATTTAAGTCAAATCGAAACAGTAATATCTCGATGCCTCCAATTTATTCTCCCTTTGCTTTTCTAATTAGAGTAACCATATTTTTAAAATATCTGCACGAACATCAAGAAATAAATGATTCTTAAAAAAAAATAGTTAAAAATGAATATATTATTTGTTATCTTCAATATTTTATTTGACTATACAAAAGATGGTTGCTCGGGACCCAGATTTCCATTAATAAAAACTTGTATTATTCAATTTAAAAATTCAGTATATTTACTCAGAAATTCATAACGGTTTTAAGCTGAACGCAGGCGCTTTTGATGTGCTCTTCCTTCCAGGTTTGTGTATCGCTTGCCTGCACTAGGTGCCGCCCTTGGCCAATGTGGCGTATGCGTAATGAAATGCATATCAAGTTAAGCAGGTGCATAAATTGTGGCATACACAATGCCGTTACAAACTCATCTATGGCCCTGCATAAATCAGGGCCCAGACAGCGTCACCTGTCACCCTGCTTATCATCGTCGTCCTCGCCGTCGTCGTCGTCTTTCTCGTCGCTGGCTTAAACACTTTATTTATTTTAATACAAAATTAAAAAATAAATAATATAAAAAATGCTGCACACACGTGTATAGATGGTTGATTGTCTGCCACGCCCACAGCCTAACAGGCACTTTATTAATTTCAAGATGGCGCGCACTCAATTTAAAAAGCACGACGCGACGCAACTCATAATTTATTTCATTAATTTAATCAACATCAACGCACATGTCAACTGCATGCATACTCAGATGTGTGTGGGTGTGTGTGTGTGTGTGTGCCACACCTTTTTATCTGCCGCTCTATCTAAGGAGCATGTTGCAAAAAAGTAACAACAACAACAATGTTACGTTTAAAATCGCTTAATACATCGTAAATTATGTTGAACTTTGCTGCTTCGGCATGGGCGTGGGCTCTAAAGGGGGATGCGTGTGTAAGGGTGGAGGGGATTCTTTAACAAAAGGTCGCGCAGCAACTGAAGTTGACAGCAGGCAACGCGGCAACTGCCGCTGTCAACGTGATTATCAAGTCTTCAGATGATTTCTTTTTTTGCCAGCGAGTTCATTAAGCACGCCAATGTTGTGCCTGTGTTTGTGTGTGTAATTGTGTTTGTGGGTGTGTGCTCAGCATAAACTGTAACTGCTTTCATTAGGGCAACAAGCAGCGCCAAGTTGTTGGGGGCCAAAAGAGTTATAGCCAGGCTTTTCACACGCGCCTTAACGAGACGCTCAACATTAGAACAAAAGGCCGAGAGAGATCGCAATGGCAAACAGCGAAAGGATTAACCTAATCTGAGGACTATAAAAGCGAGTTTATGCCATCACACACACACACGCACGCACACTCAATGAGATACACAGTGAAATGTGCAGAAAAAATATGTGATTTTTCATCATAAAGCACATTGAGGAGCATGTAAAGGAGCTGGAGCAGTGAGAGGGTGTGGCAGGAAAATCGCATATGCACATGCTGGCGTTATTTGATGAGTTTGTCTTTGTCTCCACTTTGTGTGTGCGTGTGTGTGTGCGTGTATGTGAATGTTTTTGTATGCCAGCGGCACATGTTTTTCTAACAATCACACAATGTTTATACAACAGAACTTTTTACACGCATCCCGGCCAAAGCACAGCTCAAATTGAAGCAGATTTGGGCAAAGACAAAAAGCGCCTTTGACGTGTGATAAGCACTAAGACAGAGACAGTGGAAGGTGGTGACAAAACGAGAGAGATAGAGAGAGAGAGAGAGAGAGAGAGAGAGAGAGAGAGTGGGAAAAAGAAACACTTGGCCGAATAAAAGAAAGTGCCTGACTTTGTGCTGTGACAAAAACAGTTCATTTTCCTTGCTGTTCCAATGGTTTTTCAGGCCAAATCAGCACAAAACAAAACAACAAAAATATCAAAGGAAGAAAAAACAAAAATCTTTTAAGTGCTAAGATCTCAAATCCGTGCACAAGTCGAGCAGACAAAAGTACTTCAGAGCGTATCGGTATATATGTAAATCATGGATGGTATTTAGACTAATTAAAACTTCTTATACAAAATAATCTAAAATTTTGCCCGGCTTTAAATACCTGCATAATTTATTGAAATTGTGTAGCAGCAAACTGTACTTGTTATCTGGTATAACCCGTAGAATGTTCAGATTTTATAGGGTAGTTTAGTCTTTATAAACGATATCTGAATCGGTTTAGTGTTTCTCTCTCCGTTGGCTACAAATCTGTTTTGTAAAAAGCAAAAAAAACTGTTGTCTACACGGCAACGACGTTTAAATACGCTTGCAGACATATATCAGCCATGTGATATTATAATCAGATCTTTTTCGATCTCTAAATATGCAACATAAACCAGTTTCCGTAAGCGACAGCTGCGGCTGCAAGCCCAAAAAATATTGTTAGTGGTTCGGTTCACATCTCGAAGCAGTTGGGCCTGCCTTGAGGTTCGGCTCGTGCATCTGATTATGGTTCAAGCCTTGGCTAATCAATTATATTTTTAAGATTTTAACTTCCTTTTGAGATTCCAACTTCCATTCGATTCGGCTTAAAACAGGTTTGAAAGAGACGGACCAAGGTTCGAACCCAAGCCTGGCTAGAGGTGAGGCATTGATTCTAACGGCGAACCGAACCACTTCAAGTATTAATTGGGCTAACAGTCAGATAAGAATCAATTGTACTGAGACTCATAAATACTGAAGGACGCATAGAGTCTGAAATAGATGCGATTATAGAATGGAGTTGGAGATTTCTCCTTGGGTGTAGACTAGCCCAAAAATGTTTGACCTGCACATAAGCATTGTTTGCTCCCATAAAAATGGGGCCAAATCACAATTTATTTGTGTAACGCCCAATAGACCTAACTTCACTTCTTTGAAGCGGCTTACCCAACATTTTGTGGACATTTTTCGTTTAAGCCCTGATGAGGGTTGCCCGGCACAAGTCACGAGCCGACTAATTGGTATTGTTGTTGCTGTAGTCCTTGGGGGAGAATCTCTTTAGCTGACAGCAACAAGCAGAGAGCTCATTGTATCCAAGGCTTAAACGCATACGACGCTCAATGCCAACTAGTTGTGGACTTGAGTGGGCCAATAATAATTAGCCAAATGGCTGCTTGCAACTTTGTAGCCGCTTTGGTTGCATGTGCCACATAAATAACTCATATGATTTTGGTTGGGCGCATCTTAAAATTTTGCGCCAAATATTTTACATTTAAGGCGCCATAAATAAATGCCCGCTCAGCGCCCACTGGCTTAACCAATTAAAGCATGAATTAAAAGCCCGAACAAATCGCCAAGTTTGCCCAGAACAGGAGGCCCCAAGGCGGCTGAGCCATAAATTTGTGCTAGCCAAAAGTCAGCCTCTGTCTGGATTTATTAGCGCCAAAATGTGGTTTCTAATGTTGAATGTGGCCAAAAGCGCGAAGCGAACAATTTTCGATGATTTGCGTCATGCGGCGCAAAAGAAAGTTTTTGTCTTTTGTCTCTGTGCGGCTTTCGGTGCTGGCAACTTACTTGCAGCCACTTTATGTGGCAAGTTTAAGGTGTGCAAACAAAATCCTAAAAATATTATGCTAGCTTCAAGTTGATGCTTTAAATCAGTTTGTGCAGTTACAATAAATAGTTAACATAATTCATACACATTTTTACCTTGCATAGTTAAAAAACCTTTTAAAGTTTCGCAGAAGCTAACAAATTCCAGAAAGTGAATTTATCTCATATGCCGTCGAATAGCTGATGCTCTTACGGCATATAATAAAAATTGGGGAATCTGAAATTATATTTAATACTCAAATCGAGGTGTTAACGTGCAGTGTATAAATAATTGAGGATTATTTAAGATCTTGAGAGACATTTTTTACTTTAATGTTTTATTTAAATAAAAAATTGATATATATATTTTTTAATTCTACTAGAAAATGTCGGCCTAAGCTAGAACATGAGAAAGGGCTGTTGTATTTGAATCTAACAACTATCTAGAATTATATATAATGTGTAATGTTTAATTTAATTTATTCTTATTGCCTTTAATTCTTAAGTCGCTATTATCACGAGGGTTTTTTCTTTATTTTAGAGTGACCAGCTGGTATTTATTACAAAATACTTATATCTTGCTTAAACAATTATTGCTTAGCAACTCTAGATATTGTTGTTCCTAAGTTTTCAATTAATTTGTGTTAAAATATTCAAATTGTGCAAAAATCAGTTTAGGTAATACCTAAGGTTGGAACCTTTTCAGTTTGTTATTTTGGCGAGAATTCAGATGCCTGAACATCCTTAAAGAGGATCATCTGATAGATGGAGTTTTTCATACGAAGAAATCTATTTTAATACTTGACTAACAATACCCCAGCATCACAACTGAGAGGGTAGACAATATGTCGAAGAACTGGCTCGGATCTGTCTAGGATACGGCTAGGTTATAGCTTTAATATGCCACAGCACTTTAACTCGTTGAATGTGTTCAAATGAGACCCCAAAAGTGTGTTGCTTTTTTCAAAAGGGTATAAAATTGTCAACACAGATTCACGAAAGAGTTTGGGCTCACAAACAGCTACAGCTAATTGCAACGGTAAACCGTATAATGCAACAGCAGCCATGTCAGATGGAGGTGGTGCTGATGCCACCCATTGGCGCCCATTATTTATAGACAGGCAATTTTCACGCGCTTTTTCTCACTGGTTGAAAACAAACAAACCAAAAAAAAGAAAGAAAGAAAATGCATGCAAAATTCAAGCCTCGGTGATTTTTATTTATGAGCGTCATTGCTGATGATTGTAACTGTGTTGGTGGAGTGGAGGAGTCTGGCAGGGGGGGAGGTGTGCGACGCGTGGACTGGCGTCCGACAGTCAGGGCATTAACAGATCCGCGACTATAAACCAAAATTACTGTGGCGCCATCAGCGTCTGCTTTTTATTTTCCTGTTTGCAGCCTTATTTAATAAATTGATGGCAAATACTACAATTGCCGCTCGGAATTTTTGCTATTTACCGAGTGCAAATAGTGAAAAAGAGAGAGTGAAGAGTGGAAATAAGGGACGATCAGAGGACGCAGGTGTCTGCCCAACCGATGCCCCCCTGTCAGATTGCGTTACTTAAATTTTTAAGGAAAAACAAAGTGGAAAAAAGTTGAGACCGAATATACTGCTGTATTCGACTAATAGATACCAACTACTCATAAATCAAATATATTTATGGAAAAATGAGAGAGTCGAGAGAATGTTGTTGTTGTTCCAAGCGATAATTATTTCTAAATGTCAATCGGAATGCTTTTCTATCTGCCTGAATGAGGGAGAAGCGATACGTTAATAGTACTAAGTAAATAATACTCATATCATACGCAAAATAGCTTTCTTGCAACATATTCAACAAATTTAATATCTTTAACATATTCCTCTCTCCATTTCCCTCTCACTCAATTGATTACAGCGTATATATAAAATAACGACAAACGCTGTTTGGGAATTTTTCAATGGCATTTTCAGTATATAAATCAGTTTCATTTCGGCTGCTTTGTGAGGCCAATCTGATAAGTTACATAGCACCTGTTTGGCATGCAAAGCGTCGGGCATTAAGCACTAAACAAATGTGGAAATTTGGCAAAGCTCTCCCGCGTGCGCCCAGAAGTAGGCAGCGTTTATTCTCGTATTCACCTTTTGGCTGTGGCAAAAATATGTCCGCCATTTTGTTTGCCATTTTTAATGTGTTTTATTTCGCGTGCGTGTGATTTTCATCCTCTTTTTTGTGTGTTACGTGGCTGCTGCTGGCGTTTCAGTTCTCATCTCTACTTTTTTTGATTTGTTTCTATTTTTTTATTTTGTGTTATTTTATTGTTCGGAATGTGTGCGTGAGTTTACGCTTTATATCCCTTCGCTACGTGGCCGACGGTTTACTTTTATAATCTACACCAAAGCCCGAGCGCGAACAGAAGCTGTAGCTGGATGGCGGGTCGCTTTGTGGTAAATTTGCAAAATGCGTGCACAGACTAACACTACACACTCACACTCACACACACACACATGAGGGGGAGAGCTTTTTTTATGCTACCGAAAAAAATGTTCCGCTGAAAATTCTTTTATCATCTATGCGTTTTGCTTTTACTTATGCTGTTTTTTTGTTGGTCGCAACGTAAAAATGTGAAAAATGCATTGGCATTCCGCTTGGCTCTGAGTCGTCACAAGTTTGTGCCACTGTTCAAAAATCAATTAAAAATCCAAAAATCGCGCGACACTACACTAAAAATCTGCCCATTGGCAGCGTATTTTAATCCGCTTACAGCGCACGCGGCAAACATGACGAGAAATGCAATTTAATCGCTTGAATATTTTCGGGCATTTGCACGTTTTGTTCTGGTCTTAAATGCAAATGCTTTTCGCTATTATAAGTCCTGCAAATAATTCTCCGTTATTAAATCCAGCGTTGAAATTTCGTTTTGTGAAATATATTTTTAATAATTTTCTGCCATTTGTTAAGAGGCTTTTCTGTGAAATAACCAAAATGCCAGCCACAAGGCATAGCACAATGCCAAAATATGGTTAAGCTAATCAACTGGCCAAAATATAAAGAGGGTCGCCTAGAGGCAAAGGAAGCCACAACAACAAAAACAGGAACCCAAGTTGAGCTGAAGGTGTTGGTGGCTGGTTGGGTTTGAGTTGCCAGAAAACAAGATTAAAAACCTTTCAGCGTCAGAAATTGAATTCAAATTCAACACACAAAAGTATGCAAAGAATTGAACTGTCTCTCTGTATGTATGTCTGTCTGTCTGTCTGTCTGTCGCTTTGTCGTGGCAGCAAAATGACAAATCGAAACGAACTGACTGCAACACAACACTGTTAGCATGTGTGTGAGGCACTGGTGGGAGTTGGGTTGGGTTGGGCACATGAGTAAATACCACTTAGAAGTCAAGCAGCAGGCACTAACAGCCGAAGACGTGCTCAGCAGACTGGGGGAAGGGTGTGGCAGAGATCGTTGGACGACTTACAGCAACTTTGAATATAACTCATACGCCTCGTGGTACGCGCTGCCTATGCCCAGCCGCACGCATTGTACTTTTGTCGTTGTTGTTGCTATTGTTGTTGCCGTTGTTTGATGTGCCTTTGCCAGAGTCGAATTTCAAGTTTTTAAGTATTATTACATTCCTTAACCCTTCTCAAACGAATTTGTCTGCGCAGTTTTTCGCCTTTTTCGTTTTCAACCTATTATTATTGACTTTTTGGCGACGCGTCGTTGGCATCTCATGTAGCTGTCGCCGCGTTCTGTACCCGATGGCCAAGTCAAGTGCACGTGCCAGCGTCTAGTCGGAGGCATGCAATTGTTGGCGGCTTGCCACATGCCAAGCACTCGTTGCATGCAACCAGATGAAGCTATTCGAGGCAATAAAAGCAACTGGGCAAAACTTCATCTAGCTGCTGGGTAAATCTTTTGCCATTTGCCTTTTAAGCTTGCACTTTACTTATGCGCCATTTTCAGTGGCATGTAACATATTGTATGTGCCACGCCCCCATTTACAATTCATATGTATTTACACATAAGATTATTGCATGCCCCGCACATCCCCTCAAATGCACTCCAAAAGACTCGCAGTCCAGCCTGCTACTCCTTTGGTGTCTCTGTGTGTGCTCTGGCATTGCTTTTTCCCACTCGGTACTTGCAGTAAAGTGTTGTTGTTATTCTTGTTCTTTTTGTTGTTGTCAATGATAACGGAAACATCAAATAAATATTATTTTCCATGCTCACATATTTCTCGTTGCATAACTTCACCAGACATATTTGGCATTTCAATATATTCCTTGGCTTAGTGCTGTCTGCCTGTTTATTTATTCTATTTTTTTTTTGTCAGCCTATTAACCTTTTGACTTGCCTGAGTGAGTGTGTGTGTGTGTTCAATTGGTCAAGTCCTTATCAAAGTGAACAATACCATTTGAATTATATTTACAGCTTGCTTTAATTTCTTCAAATCCAACTCAAATCATATTATTATGATGCCTGGCCTGAGCACCTGCTTATGTGGCCTTCATAGCTGTGGCAGCCTGTCGGCTGGCGTGGTGCGTGGCATCAGCTAAAGCACAGCTGCTTTTAGTTTCAAAGTAAGATTAATGGGGATTAATTCTTAATGAGGCATATGACTAAAAATTTAAATAAACCACAAACAATGAAATACACAAAGCTCATATTATTCATATTTGTTATAATGCGCATGAAAAATAAGCTGCTTTGTTGGCAACTGATATGTTTATGAGGAGTTTAAAGTGTTCAAACTCCCTTTCATGCTTTTAGCATATGGGATTGAATGTGGTATATAAAAAAATATGTGGGGTAAAAATATATAAGAATTGTGTGAAATAAATGGTAAAAAATTAAATAAATCAGCACATTTTATAAATAACTAGCGGGTATAACCCGGCCTTGCCCGTGGCACGTATGTTATAAAATCAATATTTTCAAAAAGCTTTGAAAATGATTTTGAAACTGATCGGACAGGAGTCAAACAACTTGTATGCAAATCGGACAAATCTTAAAATTCACCAAAAAAATCTTTGAAATGCATCTTCCACCGAAGGAGTTTAGAGTTTGCGAAAAATGTGAAACACGTCTCAAATGATTTTTCTTATAGATCTATGGAAATAAATTTGAACACAAAACGTCATCCACCAAATCTTCGACCCCCATTTCCACCAAGGAGAGATGGATTTTTCAAAAAGTGTGAAACACCCCTCAAATGAATTTGAACATAGATCTTTGAAAATGAGTTTGGGGCCGATCGGATGGTAAACAAAAAAGTTACATACAAACGTTTTTCGCGATTTTTCCACACTTGCGGGTGGAATTTCCCGAAACCCCGTCTTAACGTGCACCTACATCACATAAGGTAGCTACAGTGAAAATTTTCAGCTTAGTAGCTCTTACGGTTTGGGCTGTGCGTTGATCACCAATCAGTCAGTCAGTCAGTCAGTCAGTCAGTCATTCAGTCAGTCAGTCAGTCAGTCAGTCAGTCAGTCAGTCAGTTATATATAGAGATGTATGCATTTTTGGCAGGAGCATTTTGATCTTTATACGTTCGACTTCAAAATCGTTTTCAACTATTTATTTAAAACGTCATTTAAAGTATGATTTACCGAAACATAAATATTCATTTAGTTGGGCCTTTTATTAATTAATATATCTGATTCGCAAAATATATATCATTTAGAAATCAACCTTTATTTCCCTGAGGTCTGGTGATTTAAAACTCAAAAATGGTTAATGTTAGAATCAAACAAATTTTCGAAAAGGTTATTTATTTTTCATATACCGATTGTATTTATCTGATTAAAATGGGTCTGTTGGGTATGATAGTTCCAACTAAAGCGCATTTTCTTGTTACCATCATATCAGAAATAATTTTAACTCAACCTGTATTTAACTGTTTAAATCTCACCTATGATAATATATATATTTTTTAAATCAATGTTCAACAAACTTCTAATTAAAATATTTCAACTCGTTTGACTTAGCCTAGCTGTTGATTGTATTGCCGAATTTCTCATTAACTCTGGGTAAATTTTATATTCAATTTAGCTGCAATATTTAACAAGGAATGATTTTGTATGCTGTGCAAAATTATAACATCATGAATTTTGAGCAACGGAAAATTATAAAACCTAATGTCATACGTACAATATATAAATATATTTCATGCGAACAAAGGCCGTAGTAAAAGCAACTCAAAAGGTATAAAAGACAACAAAATTACCAAAATAAATAGCATAAATAACATGTGGCTGAAAGCATGCAAACAATAAATGCTCGAATGGCGCATACCTCAAGAAAATTAAAAAAAAAAAAACCATATAATAAAGGAATTTCATTTATTTGAGGCTTACGAAGAATGCAAAAGCAGTTCAACAGGAAAGTATTTCCCATTCAAAATAATGTAGTGCAAAATGTAGTTCCCAAAAATTTATGAATTTCATAGCAAGCTTTTAAAAATTCAAATATTGAATTATTTGTTAAATGTTTCGCATATATTTGCCATTAATTTACAACTAACAACATATTTGGTAAATGCGAAAATGGTTCATTTAAAATTAGGAATTTTTTACATGAGCCATCTTCGCCCAGCTCCAAATGAAAAGTGGAGTAAATTGTAAAATAGCTAGCATATGTGCTATTACAGGGCACAAGCATGGGGAATATTTAAAAATTGCAAACAAATGTTGTTGTCTGTGCGTGTGTGTGTGTGTTTGTTAGTTTTTATGTTGGCTTAGCTGATGAAAATCGCATTTGTGGGCACATACACAGACACACACACACGCACACGCACATAATGGCACATTGTCTGGTCTAGTATGCGTGTCTGTATAATATTTCAAGTACAAATACGCGGTTGAACTGTCAAAAAAAAAATGTGCGCGTGTGTGTGCATGTGTGTGTTTCGTCTTGTTGTTGATGTGATAAACGCGTCTAGAATTATAATTAAAGAAAATCTATGAATGCCTGCCCATCACATGTGTGTGCGTGCGTGTATGTGCGAGACTTTTTCGCATTTTACGTGCTTTCATTAAAAATGAAAACATTGCGCCTTGAAGTCTGTCTGCCCGGGCCGCTGCGACGTCGCGACGTTTGCTAAGCGCCGCCAATTCTACGCAGACTATAAATGTTGCCACATACACATGCACATATAAATATATATATATTTATACATATATATGTGTGTCTATAGGTGTGTCTGTGTGTGTAAGAGTCAACATCCCTGTGTGTGACATGTTTCAGTTTACGTCTGCATGTGTGTGAGCGTGTGTCTGTGTGTGTGTGTTGCCATTACCATTGCCGTTGCCTTTTCTGTTGCCTGTTGTAATCTTGGTAATAACCACAAAAATTATTACGGTTCTGGTTGTTGTTGTTGTTGTTGCTGTTGCGGCTGCTGTTGTTATTGTTGTAAGTGCCAATATTGTCATTAGAGTGGCTTGTTACGGCAAAAAGCCGCAGCAACGCGTTGCCAGCAACAAAATGCGGCAACATCTTGCGGCATTTTTCGCTTTTCGCCGTCTTTTGTTTTTCGTGAAAGCGACACGTTTACTTGGCCACCCGCCCCGCGCTCAGTGCCTCCACTCAGCAACCCCCCTCGGGCTAACTAACTGCATCATTATTTTCGTCTTTACTTTGTTCATTAAAGGAACATGAAACGTTAATTTAATAAAGTCAAATTCGGTTCGCTTGGCTGTGGCTGTGGCTCTCGGTTCTCCCGGTTTTGGATTCTCGAGTCTCGACAGGTCGGGGCTATGTGGCTCCGGCGGCAATTCTAATTGAGCCAAGTTGAAAGCAAAGCCAGCCAGAGACTTTGACTTACGTATGGCAAATGCCATTTCAAATTTAACTTGGCTGATTATGATGGGATACCCAACTCCAACATCACAAATCTAACAAATATTTGATATAAATAAGCAACAGATAGAAATTGAAAAGAAGAGATTTTTACGCATATATTCGGGCTTTTTAAGGAATATTTGGTTTTATAATTTTATTAATATTACAATAAGGAAAGAAGTTAGATGGTGAGCCGAAGAGAAGAATTAACATATGATTAAAGTCCATATTCAAAAGGCCTTATATTTTGAATTGTTAAGAACTTATAGTAGAGGACAGAAAATAGAAGGATAGAGAGAGAGAGAGAGAAAGAGAGAAATAGAGAGAAAGAGCGAGAGAGACAAAGAGAGAGAGAGAGACAGACGGGGAAGAAAAAAAGAAATAGAGAAAAGAGAGAGAGCGAGGGAGGGATAGAGTGTGAGAGAGAAAAAGAGAGAGAGAGACAGAGAGAGATTGATAGCAAACATAATTAAAAGAAAGTGAGACAGAGGAAGAGAGAGGGAACTTTCTCTACCTCTAATAAATCTATAGATTCATTATAATAGATTATTATGATGAATTCGAATTGATTTCTCAATTAACAACAATTTTAATCAGACTATAAGTATAATACATATTACCAACTGCAATCCGGACAAAATTTCAAACTATATAAGGGGATTACAAGCCACATGCGTTACATACGGTTTAAGCCAGGCTAAAACTGAAAGTGCATAATCACGCACCACAGCGCTGTGGTGCTCTAAGTGGTCGTTAAGCTTTCAACGATAGTTGTAACCACCAACTCCGCCCGAGCGCACACCCTTCACTCCGCCAGCCAACGAAACACGTAAACTTTTTACCACACACGTGGCCCAACAAAAACAAAGTTCGACTGTTGCCAAGCCAAAACTGTTGGCACTTTTATTAGCATAAATATTTGTCAAATTCAACAGCAACAACTGCAGAGGCAGCAGCAACAATAACATTCATGGGAAAAGTTTTAAGCGTTTTCATTGGAAATGATTTAACGAAAAATGCGCATGCTATATGTATGGCAACAGCCGCCCCCTCTACCCACACACAAACACACACTCGCCCACACAACTTCAACCCCCACGTAATGTGTTTCATTAAATCGAACTCAAACTTCCCCTCGGCTGCTCCCTGGCTGTTTCGTCAGTACCGCTTGCTTCTGTCGAGGTTAAATTGAAGAAATGTGTTCTAATTAGCCACACACGGGCCTTTTCCACCCCTAACCCCGTCCCCACACTCTACCAGTAGCAGGCAAAGTTTGTGCTGCCAAAAACTTGCTGTTAAAGTCGCATTAGCCGGTTAAAGGTACACGAGTACATGGCTAATGAGCTTCCCTTCTTCTCACGTTGCCGTAAGCCAAAGACAAGTTAAATTTATTGTTTGCCTGGCCAAAATAAGCCAGCAAAAGGTTGCCAAAGCTAATTTCGAAGCGCTGACGACTGCCCCCCAAAAAAGGGTTTGGCTTTTGCATAGATGAAAAAACTGTAACATAACTAGAAACTATGTGAATGGCAAAGTTGAGAGCACTTAGTGTAGCTGTCAGTTTTGTTTTGTCTGCCTGCTAAAAGCCACCCCCCAGTGTGACCTTTGCCACCCTCTACCCAACCTCTTAACGGACTGCTTTTTTTAATGCCAGCGAAACAGAGCGAAAAGTGAGCAACAAAATGTTGGTAGTTAAATTTGCTGCGGACTATTTGGCTTGACTATTGATGTGCGCGCATTAAAAAACAATTTTTATGCACAGCAGCAACAGAAACAACAACGAAAAAAGCAACAACAGCAGCAACATTCAGTGGACAACTTGTAGCCAGTTCTCCCTCAGATCTGCTCAGTTCCGGCAGCGGACAACAATGAAGCCTTAAGTGGACTTTTATTGACTTTTAGTCAAAACGAATTTCGACAATTTATCGAACACAGTTCGCCGCGTGTTCATTATGCAAAGACGATGATGATGATGATGATGATGATGATGATGAACACAACAATGATAATGATGATGCTGTTTTTACTGATGAGTTCAGCACGTTCTGATGGAATGGCCGAGCTGGGCGTGTCATGGACTGTCATTCGCCTAGCTCATCAATTTCACATTTGTTTTTTGAACGACCCTCGCTGCTCATTCAACTGTTGTTGCATCTATTTTTCCAACATTTAATTGTATGCGAAAATGACAGAAAATTGTATTTCATCTAGAATTGAGCACTGGCAGCACTCCATAATGAATGGGTAGTTCAAATATTGCATAGTCTTTGATGCCCTCCATTTTGTGTCCCTTTGAGCTGCGCTCGATTTATCCTAACGTTAAGTTAATAGTATATTTAGATATATCCCTTATATTAACATTATTAAGCAAGTTCAACCCATCTCCTGAAAGCTTTTCCCTATCAGAACTATAATTCTCGACTAGCCGAGCGTCTGGCACTCTAGCTATTTGCCTATCTCAATCACTTGTAAAATCTGTACACAATTGTAGCAATTAAGCGCCATAAAATGTTTGCCAAGTGAGTGATAGACAGAATGACAGACAGTCAGACGGACAGGCAGCCGGACAGCCAGACAGGCGAACAGAAGAGAGAGTAAACAATAACAAATCAAATTGGCGACAGACAGGAACAACTGAGGCGGAAGTTAAGTGTGAAGCAGACAACTGCAGCATAACAAGCAGCAACCACATCAGCAGCAGCAGCAGATACCATAGCACTTACGGTATCGGTAGCAGTAGCAGTAGCAGTAGCAGTAGCAGTAGCAGCTGCAGCAGTAGCAGCAGCAGTTGCAACAGCTGTAACCACAACAAACCCAACAGCAGCCGAATGGACTTCACCTCCGTTTGAGCATACAAATTTAATGGCATTTGGTTTATCGTCTGCCTGGTCTGATGACAGTCAAAAGTTGAATACCTAAGTATATCCCAGAGTACACTACAGTGCAGCTTCAACTTGCAGTGACTGCTTGCAGCCAACTATTATCAGGATTGAAAGACAGAAGAAGTTAGCTTAAGCCTGCAAACAGAATATTACTGTGCTAAGAGTTTTAAATAAAACTAGAAATTAAATATTCTGCTAATTTAAATTGAGCACCGCCCAGACATAGTTTTACATATATTTTATTTACAACAAGGCGAAGCTTTAATGTTGTTTTGCAATGCGAAGCCAAAAAAAAATTCGAATTACTTGAACTAAAATTAAAAACAAACTTGTTTTGGTATAAAATGAATATTGTTCAACAAGCAGACAAAGTTTGAATAGAAGGCATATTCTATAATTAAATTTTTATTTGTTACATTTTTAAATTATATATAATTAAACATTTTCCATTTTGTATATATTATGTGATATGATATGAGCTTGGCTTTATTTTGTTTACCCAACTGGTTTGAACTAATTTGCAGTTAATTATATTAAGCATATAATTTTATAAAACTATAATTTATACATGTTTTACACACTTCAAAAAAGTTATGAATATTTTTACCATGCCATTTTTTATTTACAACTAGTGTTCGAGCTCATCATAAAGTACTTATGCAGTGGAATTCCCTGCGCTGCAATGATATGAGCTAGTTTAAGTTTTCCAGTTGTTTTTGTAAATATGATATACTACTGTTTGCACGAAATGCATGACAACACTTTATTACAGCTGCCAGACAAAGGTCGGCAAGTCAATGAAAGTATCTGACAAGCAGCCGGCCCTCCTTCTGGTTAGATAGGGAGAGAGAGAGAGAGAGAGAGAGAGAGCGGGACAGGGAGAGAGTTCTCTGGCCACGAAAGCAACAACCTGGTAGCTCAGTCGAGTGGCGGGTAAACTTTTTGCTGCAGGAATGCATAAGGTTTATGCACAGCCACGCCCTGAACTAGCTGAGCATCGCCATGGCCAATGTCTGCCTAAAATGCTGAGGTTATTAATTTTTGAAACACGTTAATAATACGTTGGACGCATGTTGTAATTGTGTTTTATTTAGCTGAGTGCAGCACTTGAAAACAGTTTATTTTTCATATTTTTTTGCTTGTTTGTCTAGGTTAATGGCAAATGATGCACCTTGCCAGCCCCAACCAAACCCCAGCTCAGCCCACGTCTGCCACCCACTTTGCATTGACTCGAGCTGAAAATCCATTTGTGCTCACATTTTTCAGTAGCTTGTACCTGACTCAATGCACTTTCTTTTTATTTGACCTTTGGCATTGCGTTGTTTTCGGACTGACAAGAAGCATGGGGAATGTTATTCAAGCGAATTTGTTTGCCTGCCTTTCAGCGCCTGCTCCATTCAGTCATCTATTCAGCCAGAGCGCTTGACCCTGAACCTTTGCTGGTTAAATGTCAAGAGCAGCGCTTTGGGCGCTGTTGAAATTAAACGAGCGAACGATTAGAAGCCCAGATACAGAGTATTTGTTGCCTTGCATTGAACTATTTATGGCTAAGCTGGCGCCAGAGCAAATGAGCTGCTTTCTGAGATGTTTGTGCATAAAATGTAATTGAATAATAAAATGCGTCACCCGTTGGCCCCAAAATGCATGTGAAGACGTCTCTTGTACGCCCTCCCTCGACTCCCAACGTATCCCATGTGCGTTTGTGGCCTGCTAATAATAAAAATGGACGCTGAGGCGGTTATAAATGCTGGCGTCACCAAACTTTTGCGAATGGACATAATGCGACGTCGTCATCATCAGGCTCATTGTGGTTGTTGCTGTTGTTGTTATCCTGCAGGCGCGCAGCCAGCCAAAGAAAATCAACTTAGCAAAGGCAAAAAATAAAAGAAAAACAACAACAAAAACTTGTGGAAAGTCCATTAAATACATAAACCTGCCACGAAATGTTCATGGAAAGCGCATAAAGAAACTTTGTAGCTGCCCCACATCCTCTGACTGCCGCATGGCGCGACAAAGTCAATGGAAAATAGAAAATGCTGAAACTATTTATGCGCACCATATGTGACCCGAACACACAAACAAACACATACACACATCTTTGGGGAGTAATAACTTGATTTGTTCACAATGCGGGCGAATTGGCTAGTTTGGGTCAAATTGTCGCAGATGCAGCAGCAAATGGCACACCCCGCATTGAAGTCAGCAAAAAGTGAGCTACAACAATGGACACAGCTCGATTGTCCAGTCAGCGTCAGTTTCTGGCTTATTTATGACTTCCTTTGCCAGAAAGCGCTCAAAAACAATTTCTTATTTTGCCAATATAGCAGAAATCGATGCACATAAAATATATCTATATATAGAAAATGCATAACATTTGCCAGTTGCCGCCAGCCACGCCCATTGCAATAAAAAAATGACTACAAAAAAGAAAAGAATTCAGAAATTTTAACAGTGTTGGCAACGCGAAATGGGATTTATTATGCTATGTAGAGAAATTTATTGCATTTTTAAGTGTACTCAATTCTCCATAAATAACATACTATATTTACCGAGTTTATTTCGAAATAGCATCGATTAATGACTTATAACTTATGACTAGTAAATAATGACTTCTGACTAATAATTAATGACTAATGAATTCGGTCTAATGACTGATGACCAATGAAAAATTGCCTATACCTGATAACTTTCGAATAACGACGACTAATTACTAATGACAAATTATTAACTAATTAGGGCTTATAACTAATGACTAATGTATAGTGACTAATAACAGATGACTAATGACGTATGTCAAATGAATTTTAAATTATATATAAAAGCTAATGACTTATTATTAATAACGAATGAACGTGAAGACAATTAGTACATTTTTTTAAATTTAAATATCAACAATAGTTTAAATAAATACTATTTTGTGAGCTCAATTTAACTTAGAAATATTGTACAGCAAACAGAGAAATGGGGAGTGTACTTTTAAAGATGCTATAACGGAGCAGGAAACCATTAAGAATGCATAAAAAAATATAAATAAAACGAAAGCACTTGCCAGGCCATTAAAAATGCTATCGGTTTTCAATATCTGGTTTATTTTCTTAACTGCCAAGGCTCACTTGATGCAGAACATAAATTAAACAAGTTATTAAACCTGGTGACCTGGCGTCAACAAAATTTTATGAGGTTCTCAATAAACAAAAGTGTAAAGATAGAACTGGGTATGTTGCTTGCCTGGCCATTTAATAAATGAGTTGAAGATCCAGCTCATGTTGGACAGACTCAAAGTAGCACTCAGCTGATGGCAAACCTTTTGAGTTATTTCTTTAAATTAATTCAAAAACTTTGCTCATGACTTATGAGTTCTTGGCAAACATACGCATGTGCTTATTTACATTTGAGCAAATCTTTTTATCTGCACATAAGTTTAGCAAAAGAACCAAAGCCATGAAACTTGCTTAATACAAAACAGGTGCATACATTTTGAAGTGCTTGTTTGAGCTTTATTTAAATATAAAATTAATTGCTAAATTCATAAAAAAGATTTTTATATGTGAATGACATATAGACTAGCTGTATCTATCATTTATTTAGATAAATAAATCATAAGTTACCCAGCTAAAGCAATTAAAATTTCCATACATTTCAAATATATATATAAAATTGTGCAACTAAAAACTAAACGAGCACTCAAATTGTAAGCACGACATGCGAAACATGCCAGGCGAGCAGACGGGTAAGACAGCATTTTGTAATTCACATGAAATTGGAAAATTACGCATACGCCATTTGGTACTAGAAGCAAGCAAGTTTTAAGTGCTCTCTAGCATAAAAATGCGAAAAATACAAAAGGCATTTACATGTATCAAACCATTTGGCTTGCTCGACTAGAAGATGCGCTTTGTTGTAAAATAAATATATATTTCAATTTAAATTTATTTTAATAAGGCCGGCTTTTTAGTACACAGCTAGTGCGCATATAAAAATGGAATTTTTTTAAAGTTAAATATTCAATATAGCACTTTAAATAACAAAATAATTTTAAATAAATAATTTGCATTTATGCATTTACTAAGATATTTTTCCTTTACGCCGCCAACCCTCTTCTGATAGCTTTTCAGTATTGCCTTTTGCTTAAGCTGAAGTCTGGTCCACATATCATCGACATATATGCAAATATATGTTCGAACATGAACTGTTTATTTTTGAGTGTAGCTCGGAAAATGGTTTGTGTTTTGGGTATTGCGCCCCATATTTGTTTAGGATCTGATGCCGAGTGAGGCTCTTATTCCTTTTCGCATAATTTTCGAGCTAATCTGCTGTGATTTATTCATAGACTCTCTTTTTACGCCATTAGTTTGGAGTTTATTTGGTAAGCCTGCCAGGGATTAGCTCCCACTTGCTGGTCTGACGAGGACGTGGCTTACACACCAATTAATATTCATAATTAAAATACGAGTCGCGGCTCGCAAATTTTGCATTTATACGAGTTGCCAGGCATTATTTACTCAATGCGGGCCATCCATTTGCCAGGCAGCGAGGTTGCCACGGTTAAATGCAATGCATTTTATATTCATAATGGACATTTTTTTATAGTTCTTATACGTATGTGCATATGAAGGAGCTGTGATCTAGGCAACATAATGCACAACAATAAATTTATTCAGCGCATGCCAAGGCAGAGAAGGACACTTGAAGGCTGTTGCCACAGCGTGAGTGTGCGTGTGAGTGTGAGCTTGGGCCACATGATTTATGTTGCGGTCCTACATTGCACTTGCCGCACACTTGCTGATATTGCGCTTTTGATGACTGGTTATTTATCGTATATGAATATCTATGAGCTGCATAAATAGCCATTAGCGAAACGTTTTGACTCTAAAAGCCAACTGTGCGAATCTTTAATGCCTGAACCATGTTATAGCCATATCATATTGGCCCGTTGGGGGGACTTAAACAACAACAATGCTTCACCCCGCCCCCAGACCAATGCCAATAATGAGCTTTGTATTGATAATGCAACTAATTAGCATGCGAGTTAATTATTTTGAATTCAAATGTTTAGCACGCGTCGGCCATTTTGTTATTGTTGCGACATATGCTTATAGACATATGTGTAATTCTGTGTATGTATGTGTGTGTGTGTGGAGCATGTTTTGATTAGATATGCTGTGCCCACACTGAAAAGCGCATAAATTAAAAGTCCTTTTGCAGTCACGTTTATGTTATCCGCAAGCCAACAGAAATTCACATAAACAAAATAATTATCAGCAAAACTAAATGATAGATTGTTAAACAGCTGCAAATACATTAGATTTGTGACGCGTTAAATTTTCAAATTGATTTCGTATAGATATATTGTGTATGATATTTAAAAAATTAAACACTGAGTGTGGCTTTACATAAACCTTTATTATGTATAACTTAAAAATTTGTTATTTAAATTAATTAATTTTTGGTATCATTTATGACATAAAAATGTACAGCTTGCTATTATTTTTAGGGTAGCACCAGGTATTAACTTAAAGTGCTATTTTAATTTTCCAAATTTAATATATCATTAAATGTATAGGGAAATGTTTGAATAGAAAAGTCCAAGATTAATATATATATTTTACTTCTATTAGTGGGTTGAATGCGAAAGTCAAATCGACCTAGAGTTAATGTCTTGAATTGAAATTTAAATCATCAGCATAAAATTCGGCTTGAGTTTTGACAGTTATGGGAGCTGGATATGCCGGAAGAACATCTACAACGAATCTTTAAACTTTAAAGTCAAACTTTTTAAATTTGGTATCATATCTTAATACGATAAATCTATTCGTAAGATTAATTGGAATAAAAAACTGTTGGCAGTTTCATGCAGCATTTGGAAGGCGACAAAGTTATCAATCCAGCTTGTTGCAATTTATTAGTTTTGATAGATTAAATACAAGAGTTAGTCATGCTCGAGCTGCCAAATGACACTTAAGCTGTCAACACCCGGGCGAATACCCTTTCCTAAACACACAATCGGTGACTGGGGCAGCCTTTACGCACGCTCGCACCCACACAAATATTAGTGCCTATCCGCACCTTAAATACCCAAATCAAAAAATAAATGATAAACACTGAACTGTCCACCGAAGTCAACCCCAAAAGCCGCACACCACTCGCCCCCAGAGAGGACTCTATCGAAAAATGCTGATGATATGATATTTAGAATATATATTCTTATTTGTTGTGTGCGTGTGTGTGTGTGTGTGTGTGTATATCATGGCATGCTCGGCATTGTTGTGCTTTATGCGTTCAGTGGCGACGTGTTGAAAAATTCCTGCAGAGGCCAGCAAATATTTATTTAATGCTTTTGAGCAGGCAGGCAATAGATGGTCACCGATAGCTCCGCACGACATGCTCCCGACATGCAAAGGACCATCCACAGTGGCTTAGCTATTTGTATTGTAGGTGGTTGCGTGGGTGGCTAAAATGTTGGGTGGTGTATATCAGACTGTTGCTTAGTTAATTTCTGGCCGGACAGCCTTTGTTTGCTAGCATGTCTGCTGACTAAGCCCTGGAACAGCTCCAGAAATGCCTTGCAACTTACAGACAGTCTAATGCCCGCCCCCTGTGGGTGTGGCGTCTACTTTGAGTGTATGTGTGTCTAGTTTTTAAGTGCTGCAACACAAATAAATCACATTGTCGGGTATTTTTTTGGCTCTGCCGCGCCCAGGTATTGTCTGCGCCAGAGTGTATGCAATAAAATATTTCCAGCAGACATTTTAAGTGGCGGCTGCTGCAACTTGAGCCAAATTTAAGTCGACTTTGTGTGTGGCGTTAATATTTGATGGCCCGGCGTGCTTCATTAGCATTAACAAGCGCCACGCTTGTCCAAACGCCCCCACGTGTGGGCATATTAATGTGCAGGTTAGGGCAACAACAACAGCATCTGTGTGTGTGCATATATGCGCTTGTGCTTGTATGTGTGTGGCTTTGTTTGATTACAAAACTCATAAGGTCGCCATGAAATTCAAACAATGCGCTACGTGCATCGAATGCCAACAGCCGCCGGCAGCAGCAAGGACAATGCCAAACTGTAGACCCTGCCACGCCCAAACGCCCATGCATAAACAACATTTTCGTTTGACCCAAACGAGTTAGAAACAGGCAAACCGGCAACCCGTGTGCAACCCCGGCTCCCCAACCCATTCCTGTGAGACGACGTGTGAAGGTATCGCTCTTTAATATATTTTCATTATTACAAACCCGTTTTCGCCTGGCAACTGCCGTCCAGGACCTGCGCAGCTAGTCCTGTGAAATGTTATATACAATTTGGGATATCAAATCAGCTCAGAAACTTTGAAAGTATTTTTTGAGCTGCTGCTGGAAATAAATATGCGATAAATATGCCGGGCAGAAAGACGCACAAAACGATTTGTCAAAAGTGGTTTTTCACTTGTGGATTATGAATACTTTGCTTAAATTTGGCTGACAGCAGAAAATTATTGCACAATGATTAATATTTATTTGCGCTGGCCACCAACCAAGGCCCATTGCCGAATGGCAGTGGGCGTAAAATTGGGCGTGGTTACCACAGCAGCAGACCCAGCTCGAATTTCAGTTCGAGTCCAAGTCCTTCTTCACACAGTCGCATCGAGTGACAACGTGCTGAATGTTTTTTTATTTTTTCATATACCCTGTAATCAGCAGTATTTCTTAAAGGGGCAATTTGGAATATAAGGATAACAAATAGTCTAGAGCCGAATTTAGCAGCAAAATCCCTCTGCCTATCTAGATCTATAAAATAACGTAGCAATTAAATATATTAAGAATTTGTAGAGCTTGCAGTCCGATTTAATTTATTTACCAAATAATGAACCATCAATCCGATTAGTTGAAAAAAACGGCCGAATCTAAGCTTAAACCGAAAAATGTTATGGTTCAATTGTTATTATTGTTATTTTTTGAAAATTTGGAAACTTTTCTATAGGTAAAAACATATAAAGAGAATTACATAATTTATGATTAGACCCATTGAAAATGGAATGATATTAAACTCCAACACGAGGTTAATAGATGGGCAAAGTCAAGTTTAACAACACTTTTGGTGAATTTTTTTAACATATTCGTACTCCATTCGACTTTTTAAACAGAACGATAATAGATTCTTGATAGATTATTGATATATATGATTTCTTTGTGTAGCTTAAAAGTAATTTAGCAAACATAATATTCAAGTTTCCTGCTCCTCTAAAGGCCTTATATTCGACTTCTATTCTTTGGACAAATAGTTCAGTTAAAACTGCGACTAATCATAAATTAAATGATATTCGAGACTAGAATCGAATTAGGTAATGCTGGCCTTTAGTCTTTATTTATATGTAACTCCGACGTTTGAATCACTTTCAACTCAACTAAAGGGTAAGTGCTAGTCGCGCCCTTTCGTTGGTTGAGGTTTCTTATGTTTTTCTGCGCAAAAGGCATTTAATTTAGATTTATGCGTCGCACGGAACTGTGACAGGCTGGCAGCCCGTACAAAATATAAACACAGTTACTTTTCGAGCGAGTGAAATTATGATATCGCCAGGCCAAGAGCCAGAGCCAGAGTCAGAGTCGGAGTTGGAGTCGGAGCCAATCCGAGCCCTGGGTCGAGGCAGGGTCTTAGCCACAGCGTTTGCTCGGCTGCTTGTTTGCTCGGCCGCTGATAACTTATCGAACAATAAAATAGCCTTAGGCCGTGCTAGCAGACAGAGGCAGGAACGGGAACGGGAACTGGGCCATAAGTCGACACAAGGCAAATAAGGATATGCGCAAATAAAATAGCAATAAATCAAAATCTCTGACGATCTGACGATGTGGCTGGCCCCAGCGATTAAGGCCTCATAGTTGTGATTTCTGATGCTGTCTCCTGCTGCCACTTCTAATGGTGTTCCATTCTCCATAAATAAATCGTCTGTGGGTCGAAAGTGATTTTGATTGTTATTTGCTTGGCCCAAGCTGCCGCTGCCACCGTCTCTGCTGCGGCTGCTGCTGTCAGTCCTTCTCGGTTGCTAGGTAATTTTCAATTTATGCGGCTTGTCAGTCGCGTTTTCCTTTGCTGTTGTTGTTGCCGTCCATAATTTATGCCAATTGTCAGCCAAGCTGCATGCATGACGGCCAAAAATCAATGCAAGTGCGGAAGTGCCCTCCCCCAAACTTTGCGGAGTGCTCTACACCGCCTGCCACTGTCAATAAGGAAACTTCATTATAAATTATCCGGCTGACATTTGCAGCGGGCGGGGCAGACGCGCAACGCATAAGAAGCAGCAGATTTAAGGCAAAAAGCATTTCCCTTCAGTTTTAACGGCAACTGAAGCTTTTACCCACACACACATACACACCGGAGATTGTTTCAATCTGCTTAAGCGTCCAGGCAAAGTCAAAGACGTAGTCAAGCGACCTGCCACGAGGCAATCAGCCGTGCAACCAGCTGTTTTATATGCTGCAAATCCCACTTCTTGTCCTGCTCGTGCTTATCCTGATGACTGCTGAATGGCCATTAAAAATGATTGTTGTGTTAAAAATGTTGTATAATTCTGCGGAAGCTGACGTTGACCATCATTATGCTGCTGGGGGCGTTGCATAAGCCATATTTATAGAAAGCAAACATAAACTCGTTAAGCGGAGAAGCTCTTTGTAAAATATTCATTCACTCGCATGCCGCTCTTCAATAGAAAACTGAAGCAGTGGCGGGACTCACCTCAACCGGATTTAGCCACAATTAGATGCAATTAGTGCTGTTAAATGGCCAGAGCATCTCTATAAATAATCCCCTAATGCTATTAGCATCGTTATGCTGCCATATTAGCTAAAGGGCGAGGTGCACGGCTCGTCAATTAAGGCACCGTCCACGTTTTATGGCGTCACTTTAAAATATATTAAAAAATAAGTTAACAAAAAAGTAAATAACATATATAAAAATATTGAAATGCGTAGCAGCAGGCGCACTCGACTGCTTTATTGGCACCAGCCAGCCGGAGAGCCAGAGAGCAGCTCGGGTTGGCTGCCTACACTGGACATTAGGTTTTGTGTTTTGGCCGAGGCCATTGATGACAGCGGGCGCCAGACAAGGCCCAGTCGTGGCAGAGCATTATGCGCCAGCTTGTACATGATATGGCGTCATTAAATACACATTACCATGCCGCACGCTGCACGAGGTGAAGGGGAGCCGGGGCCACGATAAAGGCAACGGGCAGCAGCGATACAATAACAGCAATAATAAGCAGCAACAGTCGCTGGAGTCAAGCGAGGCGAGTGGCTATTAAAAAGCGCCAGGGAAGATACACATGAAAATACACACACCGACACACGCACAGTCACAAATTACGGCATTTCGACAGGCAGCAAATCGAGGAGCGCCACATTCCGTTGTGGCAATGCTGTCCGACGCCCGATTCCTGATGCCGTTCGATGGGAGACAACGGTGTCAGGTTTCAATTGTGCTCGTAAACGTGGCTCCAAATTGGCTCACAGCGAATAATTCATATAAAACACTTTCGCAACGAGCGCCGGCTTGCCATTAGCATCACGCTGTTACAACAGTCCAGGCCCCTTCTCATCAGCTCACCTGGTGGTGTCCATGCTTCTGGTTCTGGTTACGCCCCATGTAACCCCACGATTGCATTTACAGAAAATTATTTATGGCTGCGGCAGACACGAACCGGAAGCGAATATGCGCTGCCAACTTCACGTCTATCAATATTTTATGAAACCCTGTCTGCAGGACAGCACAGGAGCCAGCGACGCGTCCCTCACAGTCGCAAACAAGGACACAGCTACTAGGACAAGGGTATCAGTATCGGCATCAGCTTACTTGGCGTCCTGCAGCCCGGCTGTCTGTCTCTCTCTCCCTCTCTCACTCGCTCTCTCCCGAGCCGCCTGACTGCCTGTCGATATCCGGTTAGATGAGTATCTAAATTGCCTTTACTGTTGATGAATTAGCGCCGGTTGCCGGCATCGCTCTTCATGTGGATGCGGCTGGATGAGCCAGAGCCGGAGCCAGAGCCGTAGTCGGAGCCGGAGTCCTGGAGTGCCTGTGCCCGTTAGATAAGTGCCATCAATGCCAGGCTACCCAAAAGAAATTTCAATTTGCTTTGAATGATTATATAAATACCAGAGTATAGGCCGGTAACGTGGGCTGCCGCAGGGATCCACAGTTTTCAATAATAGTTGGAGAAATAGAAAAAGCATAAGTAGAAATAAAACTCATTTATTTCACACAATAAGATAAAAGAATATGAGCACAATGCTTTTATGAGAAAATGTATAACAGAAAATAGAAGAGTAAAACAAAAAAAAGAGTAAAAAATGGGAAGTTTTTGTTACATAATAATAAATTATTTAGGAGCTTATGCTTAGATGCTTGTTGCTTTATTTAAAAGTTTGCAGCCTCAAATAAACGGTTTTATTTCATTTGATTATAAAAATGAACACAAAGAAACAGACATAAGATTCTCAATTGAGAATGGGGCTTATTTATTGCATAACTCTTTTGATTATAATCTGATATCAATTAAAATGTGAGAATATACACAGTATGAAAATAGGATTTGAATGAAATAACTAATAAATGTATCTTTTAGGGTAATCTCGGGTTTTTAAATTGCGGTCTTCATCCATGCGCTCCAAGAGGTTAAGAAGCGTTTACCCTGAAAATATTCCAACTCGTACATTCCTATCGAAGCTTGGGACGATCGCCGCTTTGCAATACTTAAATAAAATAATTAAACTCTGTTCTAGAAAAATAATATTCAATCTGCCAAAAAAATACAAATCCTTAGAAAGCAACTTTATTTGGTTCTATAATTATAGATTATGATTATTACAATTTTATGAATATATTATTATATATTATGATATAATAACTATAATAATCTGCCATGTTATCTCAAATATCATTAATATATATATAATTTCAGCTTAAGTTTGTAGAAGCTGGCTACAAAAAATGTAGAATAAAAAGAAAATATTGATAAAGGTACAGATATAGATTTATGCATATACTATTTGAATGCCCTGCCCAAAATATATCAACCTGTTGAGTCTACATACTCAGAAAAGCAAAGTTTATGCAGAAAGAGAGAAACCAGCTTCGTTAGCTTGGCATTGTTGAACTGATATAGTGGAACATTTATTTCCCATGAATCCATTTCCTCACTCACAGCAAATCGAAAAGAAATAAAGATGTAAATACCAAAAAAAAAAACAAAAAAAAAATTCATTCGAATTTGTTTTTCTTAGCATTTTGAGTCTTTTAGATTTTTATAAAACATATTTACAAAATTCTCGTTGGCCAGCAATGCTCTCCCGAAAGGAAATAGTGTCTATTTTACTCCTGTTGACAGCGGTACGTTGCGATTGGCAGTCGAAAAGTATGTTAACCAAAGCATTACCCCTGACAGCTGATCTGCATATTGAACGCCGCTTTGTTTTGCAACATAATGCCCATAGCCACGAGCTATGAGCAGTTGGCTCAACAAGCCATTAACGCGGGCACCGCCTACATTTGCATCCTGTACGCCCTGAGCACATGGGTATATCACTCGAACTACTCGGAGCCCCGGCGGCAAATACGCTACGTGGTGGGCTCTCAAATGCTGTTAGTGGTTCTACCCCTTACTATATTTAATGCCATTTTGTACCACTTCTGTACCACTTCAGCTAATTGCAATGCTGATACTTTTGATTGCGGCCAACTTGGCGGGGCTAGTGACGGTCGTTAAAACGCTGTTCATGTCCGACCTAAGCGAGGCCATGGACATGAGGGATCTATTCAGCTCGTTCGGTTATTTGTGTCGCACAGTGGCAGCTGTGCTGTTCGTGATAACACTTTTGCTGCTGATAATTATTCTGATAATTGTCACTATAACCGCATTCAAGCATTCGTGGTCCATATCGAGCCGTCAGGATTCTAAGGAAGACCTGCCATAACATCCTGTATAATGTATAAATATGTGAATATGTATAAATGCAATGGGTGACTCAGTCGCGATGTCTGGCAGGCGTCTCAAGCAACCGCTGCAACTGCTCTGATGATACCCTGGGCACATACATATATGACTATGTGTCTGCGCGTGTGTGTTGGCTGCATTTTGTTCTTTTTTTTCTTTTTTTTGTATAATAAAAGCACGCAGACTGCAATTTTCCGAGCGAGACAAACAAGGTTAAGGTACAGAACATCAACTTAAAGGCAGCCGAAACTTGTCAGGCGGAAAAGTTAAAGGCATGTGGGCGTTGGGCTGGGATCTGTTAGGCGTTGGCCAATTACGCAAATGCTCGACTGGCTACGGGGCAGGGCACATCGGGGTGTTCGCCCATCAAATGTGACATTTGGCAGCAGCAGCAGGGCTTACAGTAAAATTTCCAGTTAAGTTATGGCCGCGCGGAAACTCACTCGAAAGTAATTTCAAATTTAATTGCGTATAATTTAGATGGGAAAAATGTTTGCGTGCGTTTAATTAACTGAAAAATAAAGCGAAAAAAAAACAACAAACAAACCAAATAAATAAAATGGACGGGAAATAAGCAGCAGCGGCAGCAGCAGAAACGTCAACAATAAAAACATCAGCTGCAAAATGTTTAATGTTAAATGCCAACTAATTAAATTTCGGGCCATGCCATGACAGTCGATTCCGGATGTCGAATCGCAGAAACGCAGACCCGTAGATCCATTTGACTCGTGTACACAATTTATTGTTGCATTTAATGGCTAGCCCATGCGGTTGCCCTTGTGCCTTAGTGCTTAACACTTTTATTGCGTATACGCAGTGTATTACGAGTCCAAATGCTATTTGTATGCAAATAACGAGCCTTTGCCTAGCAGCGTCTACAACATTCAAATGACACACCAAACCACAAACCAACTGACGGGGCGACATGCTTGGTAGCAGGTGGTGGTAGTACCAATGCAGCCATCAAATGCCAAATGAAGCCAATCAAAACTAACAGATGCCAGTTGCCATTTGCCAGTTGCTAGTTGCCGGCTGCCAACTAACAGCACGCAACTTAACCAAACCACCTGGTCAAAGTAAGTGTAAAAATGCCATGCCAAATGCATGCAATGGCAACTGATAATATTTTTAATTATGCTTCACTGATTAACACGATATAATAATTATTAACATTTTTTTGTTGTGATGAGGAATTCGGTTAAATATAAAATAAATATATTTTAATGTGCCCACAGCTATAATAAAATTTAAGCAAATAAGAGTATTTAAGTGCTTTTGAGGAAATAATTTAATATTAAATTCAGCTATATAATTAGGTCTTTGGCATTGCCTTTAATTTTCGATTGATTTTAATATTTATTATTGGTTATGTATGTATGCATCGGAAAACTGAAGCATACAGCTTCCAAGGAATGCGATACTTTTTAATGAGTAAAAAGAAGTTCTTATTTCCAATTACTGTTCAGCAATTAAAATATTGTGAAAATATTCTTCATATCTGATTATCATTTATATTATATGTCGCTGTTAGAACCTTATCTCGACAATGGAGTTTGATTCTGAAGAGCAAGCGAAACTCTCAACTGTTTCACATGATTTTGCTTCACATTATATTACTATAATCTATCAATGTCTCGTTCAGGAGTCTGCTGGATTCTGAATTCTGAAGCAAACTTTTAATTATATCAATTACTAGCAGAAATTACCCGGCATTGCCTGGGTCAAAATATAATTTGATAAATTTTAGTAATTATTACTGAAATTATTTGTATAGTTCGCGACATAAATGATTATTTTTTTATTTAGAAGCCACATCAAAAGCTCTCGTGTCCATCGAGTTCTTAACCTGGTGCTTCATAGCGAGCGGTCCCAAACAGCAGACTAAGAAACTTATTACTCATCTCGCAGATAATTAATTAAGTCAATTTTTGTATTTTTAAGTTGATTATCAAACTACATGGAACTTAACGCGTGTACATGATGCTGCATGGGCTATCATGAGTCTGCCAGATATATTTAAGTAATTGTAAAGCTATAGTCGAGTGCGCAGGCATTATCAGGGACACGAGTTTAATGATTATTTGCACGCACTGTTAATGTTGATGTTTTATTTATTGAAATGATGTAAAACGAGCACGAGATATGGGTCAATTATGTATGTGCGGCATGGATCGTTAAGGCTATCGATTCGACAATGCAATAACCATGGCCATTCAATGTGCGCTTAATTCTGACAAGGACAATGGGCCCTCACACACTCACACACACGCACACTCGCGGGCACATGCAATTGGAAGCTGCAGCGCGTAAATTTGGGTTCAGCTCAAAGGGTCAACTGCAAGCACGACAGATGGGAATGCAAAATGAATCTGTGGCATTTGCCACAGCCAGCACGTTGCAGTGGTTCATTGTACGCATAAATTATGCTGCCATATGTCAGACAGTGTCCGGATTTTTTCTCGCTTGCGGACCAACTTAGGCGGAGACCGTCAAGTGGCAGTGTGTGGGCTGCAATTTATGAGCAGGCGGCATCCGCGTCTAATTGCCGCTGGCTTGAAGCCAAGTGACGGGCATAAATATACAGAGCCCACGGTACAGTCAAAACCCATACAAGTGCAACATAACTAAATGCAGTGCAACATGTTGCACAAGCATCAATCAAGTGACAGGCGCGCTTAGGTGGCATCCGGCTAATCAATCATCAATCTTCCATCGATGAATGTGACAGGCGCCTTTTCAATCTTCTGTATTTAATAGAAAAAATGTCAATCGAAGTAGTTTTACTTTTTCTTCCACACATATCTTTACGAACTCCACATTCGGGTTTGAGTCTACGCACCAGTGAGACGAAGCCGAAGGATGGACGCGCCGAATGCTGAGGATGAGGCCAACTGGCAGGATGGGGATCAAAATATTGTGGATTTTTTGCAGGACACCTTCGAAGCGCTGCCAGAGGATGATGGCGATTCGGCGGCAGGGGACGGAGGTTGGTTGTCCAAATTCAATACAAAGTTCAGTTGCAATAATTTGCCCACAAATCGCAACCAGTCGAAGCCAATCCCGAGCTGGAGGAGCATGTCAATCGAACCTTGCCAATCAATCCGGAACTGCGACACCGGCCCTGGAATCACCTGCTGGCGCCGTATTTCTGCAATCTGTGCCGCGAATATGTCCGTGGCGGGGTAATCACCATTTGTGGCCATTTATTCTGCTGGACCTGTTTGTGGGCCGATCTGCACAATCGTGTGATGCCGCGTTGTCCGCGCTGCATGCGACGCCTGCTCCTTCACGAGGACATAATGCCGTTCCTGGGCGAGGGACCCAATGCCGGCCCTGACGATGCCAACATTGTGGCTCAGCCAGGCGACGTGCCACGCCCCTCGGGCCTGTATCTAGAACACCAGCAATATCCAATGTGGTTCGCCGTGCACACCTACGAGGAGTTGCACTTTGCCGGCGCCAACGGCGGCGAGCGGAATCTCTCGGTGATCGTGCAGCGCATGCATCAGGACTATCAGCGACCCATGGACTGGGTCAAGTTTCTACAGTGGTTTCAGTTGGGCTGCGCCCTGGGCATCTTTTATCTGTGGCTGTACATAATGTCCTTTTCAGATTAGTTTTTCGTATAATTCCTTTATAGATGTGTGTACTCGCATGTGTATAAATGGGCTGTGACTTGAATAGTTACAAATTGTTGTGAGGTTTTTAGTTGTTGCCCGAGTGCTCTGAATAAATTCAAATTGCTAAATAATTTGCTTAAATTTGCATACAATTTATTGTTAATTTCTTAGCTTTGGTTCCGCTCCAAATACCTAACTATTTCATGAAGCAAAACCAAAATCAAAGTTTTTCCAAGAAACAACAACTAACTTTTGGGCGTCACAGTTTAAGCTTGACAGAGGAAAGGGTCTCGGCTGAGTTAAGGGCAGAGCGACAGGGCGGCAGCAGCTGGCTGACCAGCTAAAACAAAAAGTTCAATGGGCATTCGGGTTAATCCCTAACTTATACCGGTGAACTTTGCCGTCAAGTCCAGCCTTGGGTAAAGTAAAATTAACTTCGTCGTGTTGGTTTTTAATATAAATAATTTTGTAAGGTAAAAACTTAATTTAACTATCATTATGAATATGTATTAATCAAATGTTTCTAACTTTCAAAAGGTTTTGAGACAGGCCAGCGCAGGAGAGAGAGAAAGAGAAAGAGCGAAATGGGAGATAGCTGTTCAATGAACAGTCAGAAAAATTAAATGCTTAAGTAAGTTTGAATTTTTCTTAAATTTTTACGACCACGCTTTGAGCTCTTCAATTCATAAAATATGGCCAAATATGAAATTTAAATCAGAAAATATAGCCCAAATATGTATTCAAAATTCCTATGCATGCATTTATATAGGAATTTATTCAAAACACATAAACTCAGGCGTCTGCCTTTGGAAAGGTGATGCTAAATAAAATCAATAATTGTTCGATCTCATTGAAATTTCGAGGGCACAAATATGGCATTCACATGTATGCTTATACCAAATCACAAAGTTCTTTAAAAATTATTATTTGATTATTACCTAATTTTATGCACAAATATTCAAATTGTTGGAACACACTAAGCAGCTTTGTATCGTTTTTTTTTCTTTCTTTCTTTTAAGAGCAGATATTTAATTTGACTTTTGTTAAAATTTTGTTAATGATTAAAGAAATTAAAGAAGACTAAAGAAAAATGCGAACTATCTGCACTTGGCCAGCTGCTACTAATAGGGTGTGTAATTAGTCGATAATCCTTTCGCATGGCATTTGCGGTTAACAATTAAAACGCGGCTGTGCGGCCATTATTTGTCATTTCGATATGAATGCACTGCGGTGGCAACTCAATCAGCTTTCTTTATGCAGCTGGCTTCCCTGTTGACGGCCAATTTCATGGGATCGCAGTGCGATATTTATCATTAATTAAAAGAATGCCATAAAATCCTTTTTTTTCGGCCTGCGCAAAGTCAGTCGATGCAGTTGCGTCCAGGCTCAAGGATGCATACTGTGAGGCTGTTTTTATTATTGCAGCTTAAACATGCGCGAGTGTGCGGGAGTGTGTGCATGTTTATGTGTAAAATGCATTAAAAATGAGCACTTGCCGAAGCGTCGGCTTCGGCTTTGGCTTTGCTGCAGCGCAGCTGATTGACGACTTTTAAATTCCATTTAATTTATGGGAGCTTAAGCCCCGACACCACCGACTTGCTTCAATGGCTATCACGCGGATAGGAGGGTGGCGGGGCGAATCCTTATGGATTGTGAAAACTTTTGATAATGCATGTAAATTGGTTTATCTTTAAGTTTGATTGGCTGACTCTCGCAGGTAGGTTTTATTTCATATCATATGATATCATTTTTGTGGCATGAAGTTATATGTAGATGTTTAAAAAAGAGTATTTTTTAAATTGGTTGCGTTTGTTTTCTACATCGACAGTTGTTCAGCTGACTGAGAGCTATGTAGAGCCTTATATTTGCTCAAAAACAGTTTTCTATTAAAGAGAGATTTTGGGAGTACACATATTAAACTCTATGCTCAGCAGATTCATCAAGATGAACACTTGTCAACATATACTTTAACACTTTACACCACTTTAACCCCACATATCTTTAAATCAAGTAATTAAACCAATTTGTATTACCCATCAATTTAAGCCACAATTTCAATGTAATAGGCTTTCTGAGAACATACAAATATTCTATGGTACAATAAGACTTACTGTTGGAAATTTCATCAAGATTGGTTAAGAAACACAGAAGTTATTAAAGAAATCGTGGGCTTATATATATATATTGGCAGCCCACGTGTCAGCGTCAGCTTGCGCAAAGTGCAAGAACTCTGTATACAGGTACACATTTTGGCTTGTCTTGGAAAACTGTTGGAAATAGGCACAGAAGCACGCCAAACCCGAGCAATAACAGTTAGTAGAGTATACTTCAGCAGCACTAATCACTCTTTCCAGCTGTTTTAACAATTTGAAGCTACTGATTTCGAGTTGGTTAGAAATTAAAATTTATGCAGGCATTCTTAATATGCAGCAAAAATTAAGAGAACTTGACGCAGCTGTCACTAACACAAACAGCGCATCAACAGCAGCACCAGCACCAGCAGCAGCAGCTGCAGCAGTTGTAGTAGCAGTAGCAGTAAAAGCAGCAACTGCAGCTGCAACGTCATTAAAATCTTCCGCTGGCTGCACAACAAAGCGCAGGCAAATTGCTTTGAGGAGTGTGGGCTAGAGTGGGCCAGAAGAGGGTCTCGAGGTGTGTGTGTGTGTGTGCGTGTGTGTGAGCGTATGTTTGGCAATTTTTAAGTCCAAAATTACATGAGCTTTGACTGACATTTGCCCAAGTTATGCAGTTTGGCAACGTGACGTATGCGTAATTACAGTCAAACTTGCTTCGAAGTCTAGCTGCGAGAGGGACCAGAGGAGGGGGGGCTTGCCCAGCCAGACTATCATACCACATCATGCCACATTTGCAAGCCCATAACCAGGGCCAATGCCACGCCCCTTTACATTCTGGACGGCAGCTAAAGCTGTCACTGCAACATTTTGTCTTTGCAACTGCAGTAATTTTCATTTCAATTATAGCATCTGTCGACATTTGTAAATAGCGTGGGTGTTGTCGAGGGGCGGTTGGAGCAAGTGGAGGCAAGTGGGGAGCGGATGCCACATCGGTTCAACGGTAAATGTGGCCTTTATGCATTACATAATTACAGTTGTGTTTGCATTGCGGCGAGCAACCACCAGGGGCGGTTTCCTATGGTAACTACCTCTAATGATGAGCCATTGTCTGGCTTAGTTATGAGACTCTCTCTGCATAGGATCGAGCGGGCGGTGAGGGGGTGACGAGCTGGTGCGAAGTGTAATTAGATCAGTTAAGTGTGATAGCAAGTGGTATATGGGAAAATGCATATTGCAAATTTGAATGCGAATTTGATGAGAAAAATAAACAGATTATTTAAGAACTAAAAATGCATAAATCATGAATAGAAATTCTAGGCGGCACAAAAAGTTGAAAGTTGAGTTTTGCCTATTTTTATGCTTTTTTTTCTAAAAATACATTGGCAACTTCTTGGCTGACTATGTTTTCAGTTTTATAAGCCTGTGTCGCATTTGTGCAAATGCCATGCACTATGCACGTTTCCGTTTCCGTTTCCGGTGTTTGGGCATTTGCAGGCGTTGCAATTGTCGCTTGTTGCTGTTACTTTTGCTGTTGCACTGTGTGGGTGTCATAGTCTGGCGCACATGGCGTATACGTTATGCATAACTAATGGCTGCCTCAGTATATTGTTTAATTTATCAAGCATGAATTATTTATGCATAGTATGTCTATTTCTGTCTGCCTGTGTGCATGTGTGTGTGTGTATGTGTGTGTGCAAAACAAAGTGCCCAATGAAACTTGCAACTTGAGCTTTGAGCTACAGAGTTTGCTGTCCAATTTATGCACGAATTCAAATTTATAGTCCAGCAAAGTTGTTGTTGCTGCCATAATAAATGGTATCGAGTTCTATCGAATTGCTGCAGGTTAGCGGTCTCCAATTTCAATTAAATTTCGTTATTCAGGTGCTAAGTGCTTTAAATTAGATTTACTTGGCTTGATGAATTTCCACATGGAAATGTGTGCTCGGGCTGAAAACAAATGTGGCTAACGAGCAGCCGCAAGAGTCTATAAACTTGCTGCCTGATAATTGCTATGGCAAAAGGCGAACCAGCAAAAGTTGTTAGTTGAAAGGCAAAAAACCAGGCAGCAGCAGCAGCAGAAGGAGCAGCAGGAGTGGCAGGTACCGCATCCTGCAGCCAACGGAGTCGAAGGAGTGCAATAGATTGTGTCGACACAATGCACGTCTGAGCAGGAAAGTACAAAAGAACTGTGCCACAATGCATGCTACACACACACACACACACTCACACATACTCACATGGCTAACGAGCTGCGGCTGAGTATATCATTCAAAATACGCAAACCTGGCACACACACACACACACACACACACACACACACACACACACACCAAGTCACAGCTCTTAACTCTCAGCTTACAGCCAACATTTCTGGGCACAGAGCTGACACCTTGGTGCGGCCAGCAGAGGCTCACTTAAAGCCATATTGTGTATAGATAACGTGTCTATTCAGACGAAAACTGATATGACGACAAAAACAGATGCAAAATGCAGCAGCAGCTATGGTGAATGGCGAGCGGCCGGGAAGGGGGTGCACTAGGACCAGAACTATGACGTTTACAATGACGTCGAGTCACATTCTTGTAAGTACTAGTTGAGTAACAAGTTGGCTCAAATGCGGAAGCTAAAATAAAAGCAAAAAAAAGGGCCAAACAAGAAAACTTTAGTGGATAATACAGGACCAAGAAATACCCTGTAGCCAGCTTACACTTAGCGGAATGTACAGACATGTATGTGACTGTACAATAAATGTGAATGTACAAACACGAAATTTCGTTTTGTAAGTAAATTCTGTTTTTATTTTTCGATTGCTTTAATATTTTCTGTATTCAAGGATGCTAATGGGTGTAAGAATTTCGACTTCGGGCTATTTGGAAGTGTTTCTATAACCTGACATATATGACCTGTATCTGTACAGACGCATTCTCATATAAAGATACACAGACTGGCACATCCACAGATAAATGGACAAAGCTTAATCAATTTGTTATGCATACTTCATGGAGTCAGCAATGCCCTCATACAGCCGTACATTTGCAATTTACCCAATGTACACAATTGGCATAGGGTATTGGCAGAAAAAATAAACACGAATACAGTTGCATACTTCTATGCAGGACAGACAGTTCAGCAACGGATAGCAGCCAGGACTCGCTGCCGAACGAAGTCGCAGTCGGTGTAACTTGACGCTTATCGCCGCAAAAGTTTTTGTCAGTTCGCAGACTTTGGCCGGCGTTGACAGCGCTTAAACTTTGCAGTCAGGCGGCATTTGTTAGTGCTTTTGAAAATAAAGAAAAAAAAGTGCCATTAAATTTAGCAAATTGTGAGGAACCTTTCGCAGCCAAGTCAAACTGGCTTGCTTCAATTGCCAATGCGGCTAATTACAGGGCCAAAAGCCAAGCAGCGCCAGCCAAACGCTGCCGGCCCCATATGCAGCCTAATGCGCCGCAATTAGCTGCCCACTCAACGCTCCGCATTATCCAATTAAAACTGTTCGGCGCAACAGTCAACGGCAGCCCGCACATACACGAAGCCCGAGACAATGCAAACGTTGAGCTCCAACATGGCCGTTGGCCATGGCCAAAAGTCATGGCTGTCATTCACAGCATGCATTAGCCATGGCCAATGACCCCTCTCCACCACCCCCACCCATCAGCAGGCATTGGCAGATCCTAAGGCAAGCAATTGAGGTCCTAAAATATACAACAACAAGACTTCCAAGACTATCATATACATGCTGCTTATATATGGCTTATAGAATAAGTTTTAGCTTTATGTGCTTTTCACCCTTCATTAAAGTCTGTTTTAAAGGCAAGTCTTTAAAGACAATTTTCAGTATTACCTGGTTTTATATATATCTGTGTGAATATTTAAAATTATGTTTTCCTGTCTGTTGATTTGGCAAAGGTTTTACTGTACTTAAACTGTATTTCAACATCTCTTATTCAATTCATATGATTTTTTTCTTCTTTGCATTCACTTGAACTTTAATAGCCTACGAGTTGGTCTCAAAAATATGCTGGGTCGTTTTTTTTTGGCATTTAAATCATGCGCCGCATGTCTGGCACATTGTCTCGCTCTTCGAATTCCCAAGAGCGTCTACGAGAGCTATTTAACTTTTAATCCATCAAAATGGGCGTCATTGTCGTCGCTCACTGTCGCAGTCAATAAGTAAAAAATACCTGTAAAGGCACAAGTAAGAGTGCTCTAGGAGAGAGTAGATACCCTGTATACAGGTATAATACCACTGGTAGTTATTCGTAATTAAAGTAATGTACGTCTAAGTGAGCTTACATTAATTGGAAATAAAGTTAAAAAAATATTTTTATCAACGGGGAACTTTATTAAAATGTGGAAATACTGTTTTACATTTGAATATCCGTCAAATCAAGTCGTGCAAAAAAATAGCGTTATTTCGATAGGAAATTAAATTACAAAGCTTTTTTTAATAGATTTATTGAAACCTAGCATAATAAATTTAATTGCAATAAACCCCATATATACTTTGAAATATACGAAGAAATTGGGTAGATATAGAGTTCAAATTAATTACCAATTCGATTTTTATCGATTTCGGTCTTGCAGGGAACATTATCGAAAAATGATAATACTGTATTTCATTTTATTATCTTTCAAGGTACTTAGAAATATGCTAAGAAAATGGGGGTAGATCGATTATAAAATAAGTTACAAATTGATTTGTATAGATTTTGGCAAAACAGAAAGAGTTATCGAAAATGAAAATGAAAGGTTTAATGCGAATAGATAATAACCCACACCACGAGATATGGTAAAGCAAATGGGGGTAGATCGATTAGATATTATCGAAATCGATATTGATCGATTTTAGGCCAACATGATTAATTATCAACAAAACGGCATGAGTATTTGAAAAAGTCTTGCTCGACTGGTTCATTCAGACGCACCGAAAACGAGAGTATTTATTTATGAGTTCCAAGTTGTTTTCAAAGTAAAACTTTTTTTTACATTTTTTACACATTTAAATATATATATGTATACAGCGTATAAAAAAAAATGTGAAAGCCAAATGCAATGCACTACGCAAATGGCAGACAGCATAAGGACAGACAATCGTTTGTCTGTCTGTCAAGGAACATCGATTGTTGAAAGCATTTCATTATATTTTACCTTTTACATTTCACGTTCTGCCTCCCCTGAGGAAAAGCAACAAATACTTCTGCAGTCGTTATTGTAGCTTTGTAAAAACGTTAAAAATCTGTGCGTAATTGTGTGACGTTCTTGACAGGCTTTGCCTTTTCTGTGTAAATTGTATTATAATTTATTTTAATTGGCAAAAGCCAAATTCAACCATAAGACAAACAGACGGCCCAAAAGGAACGGCTCTTCAGCTGTGTCTGCCGCTGGCTAGCTCGACGTGGTCTAAATGGGACATCAAATTACACAGCTCTGATGCGGTTTTCATTAGTCTAATTGTGACTATTGTGGGTAGCTGGAACTTGGGGCGGAAACTTGCCATGTGTGCGATTGCGCACATTCGTTAACCGAATGCTCGAAACCCTCAGTGATTAGCCTTACCTTTTGGCCAAAAAGGTTGGAACACAAAAGCACACACGAGGCGATGCGTGACAGTGTTAAATTGTACGTTATGAAGCCGGAGGAGAGGTGTGTGCGTGTGTGTGTATGTGTGTATGTGTTTAAGCGTGTGTGTGCATGGCTTTTAATTAGAGGCAACTAAAGAGGCTCCACCTTTCTAGCCTAATGCACATACATTAGCATATGAATGGCATCTGAAATGGCCGTTAAGCGAAAATGTCTTTGATACTCATGTTAACTGAAACGAACTTGCCAAATTGGCCAAATGCTTTGACTTTCAACTGGAATTTGCTGTTTGCAAGCCAAGACAGTTGCCGGCGTGTAAACAAACTAACAACTAAACCAAGAACTTTGCCTGAGCGTGGCTTGTGTGACCCTTGAGTTCTGTTGCATAGATCCACTCGTAGGTAAGGAGCATTAACTAAGTTCCAAGTCTTACACGAACTACTTGTCCCAGATTGAAAGTAAACATTGTTAATAAACAGCTCGCATAACAAGAAGTTGTATATGTATATATGCAATATATGTATATTCTGGTCTATTGAACTTTTTTATCATCGATGACAAACTTCGCTCTTCAAGTGTTGTGGCTACTAAAAGTGGCAAAAGGCAATGGCACTTGAAAATCACGTTGAATGCGTTGCACATGTTGAAAATGCCCAAGCTCTTCAATTTAGCAACTAACAGCAAATTTATTCTATCTATTGCCAAGTCCTTATGAAAATGATCCTTTCATCAGAATAAAAACCAGCTGAAACAGAGAGTGAAGCTTTCTTCAGCACGCCGCAGATGAAATACTCTTGCAGAAATGTCTGCTTTATTCTTGTGATATATTTCTCTATACATAAAAATCTTTTTTCCGACCAATCATTCCCTATGTGACATATTTAAACATCGGATAATTTTTAAAAATTGTTATGCTTTTTGACATAGGATCTGTCTTCTTCTATACATTGCACTTTTCGTGACGAAATTATAGTACCCTCTGCAAAGGGTAAGAAATGTTGTCTGCATTCAGTTTTGATTTTTCATCCATCGATATTCGTACCGGTCATATTTTCGCTTCACATCACGCATACGACCCGTGGCGCGTGCCTTCGAGCAATTCCCATTAAAGTTAAATAAAATCAATTAAATTCTCAACAGGCATTTGCTATCGATTCTACTTACTATTGATAACATATGCTGCTGACATTAATACGTCCACCCATTTCACATTTTCATTTCCATAATTTTATGCACCCTTCAAACCAATTTTCAGACAATTTCGAGTCAAGCCAACGGGAATGTTTTTATAGATGCTCCATCTCGGCCTCCCGCTACCACTGTACTCTCTCTTGCTCGCCATGTTCACGATTTTTTATGGGTATTTTTTTTTTTTAATTTATTTTTGGTTTCGATCGAGTAACCCTACGTTGGGTCCGGCGCCTGCCAATAAATTACGCTTCATATTCAGACATGGAAAATGCTTGTCTTTTTTTTTTTGATATAAGACTAAGTTAGGTATATTGTGATAGCTCAGCAGATAGTTATATATTCTATAATATATATTTATTAACATGCTTTCTTTTAATATTTAGAATGCTTCAAAATGCAATGGCTATATTTATAATATTAATATTAATATACCCTGACCCCTTTTAAATTAGAGTTGGAATTGCAATTGTATCGTACGCTAAGCTCTGTGTTGTCGATGTTATTTTAATTCCATTTTATTTCAATGAAACTTAATTGTCATAGCATAGATATGACACTAGAAAACGACATAGCTCCGCCGTTGATCATGGCGAGATAATGTCGTTCTAAAGCGACAAAACTCCGCCGAGAGATCTATAAACACATTATTCCGTGCGGATATATGACGTTTTTAATCGACATAATTTCGAACGGATATATGTCGCTTTTAAAACAGTAGAGATATGTCGTTTTTTTTTAAAATCTCAAGCAACCGGGCGCGTAGCGAGTGTTAGCTCAAGTAGAAGTTGGTTCCAGAGCACGCTTACTTGTTTTTAATTGAATTTTTATTTATACAAACATTAATATGCCTGCAATTTGATTACTTTTATTTCTAATTTACCCCTATCTTTACTACCATAATTTTATGTTATTATTATTATGATCATCATAAATATTCGTTCGCAACTTGAGCCGTTTGTTTGCCTTGTTCACCTCGTAGATTGTGTCCAAAGTTTGTGCTATAATTTATTGAAGTTGCCATTAAAAATTACAAACGTTGACAGCAGCACGTTTCGTGTGTGTTCGAGTATTTGTGTGTGAGCTGTATTATTTATTTAGTCGTATAATGACACTGTGTGGGCTACGTATTTACTGTGTCATACGTGCGCATAACAACAAATATTTACAATTACTTATCATATTTATCAAAAGCAACATTTGAACAGTGCCTCCAAAAATGTTATTTACACTCGGGCTGCACACGCCTGAATCGCAAATCAGCAAATCTTAAAATGTTAAAATGAAAATAAATCTGTTAAAATCTGTGTCTGTCTGTCATCCTGGCTGTCCGTCGGTCTGCCTGTCTATCACAGTGCCTGCGCCAGTACCTGTCCGCAATTTTGATATATCTAGATTATTTGCTGCTGTATAAATACATTTGCATTTACGAGTACGTTTGCTCAGATGAGTTGGGATGAAAACACATGGCAAATTGATTGCTTTACGGCTCATTTTGTTCGCTGCTCGTTAACAAATTTATTTCACTTCACCTTTTTTCCATAAAAATAAATATGTATGCGGAGAGAAAGGTGCCAAAGGGGGAGTTTATAGTATCTATAAGGTTTAAAGTATGCAGCAGGGCTGCTCGTGTAGTAACTGTGTCCCGAATAGGCATTCCCTTAGGTGTGTGTTAAATGAGGCTGCACTGTTTTATATGACAGTATTTTAATGATAATTAATTTTATTATAATACATATTAATAATACATTAATACATTTGGTATGACAATATAATTTTGTATAGACTTGTAATGCAAACTTCTTAGCTATATTATTTTAATTCTTTTTTCCTGTTATTTCATTCAATTATTCTATATTAAATGTCAATACATAATTAATAATTAAATATCGTAATAAAAACAATGCAAAAATAAATTTTAAAAAAGTAAAATAAAAATATTAAAATTATAATTTTCTGTATTTTGCTTTTCTTTTTAAATGATATTAATTAAAAGTTATTTGGGGAATATTCTTAGTCCTAAATTTTAATTTATAATATTTTATACCTTAAATTTTGATTCGATTTAAATCGAATATTTATTTCGAAAATTCTAAGCATTTTTGTGCAAATTTATCTAATTTTTAATATCTTAAACTTATTTTACATTTTGCATAAATATGTCAAATGCAATGTTATAATTTCTAATAATATTCAAATTGCGTTTAATTCGAAAACAATTTTAATTTTTATCTTATGAATATTGTTTAGCACTCCCTTTGAGTGCTTCTTGGCTGTGCTGCCACAAAGCCGTGCTGCATGTCATAGATAGCGCCCGCTGTGCTGCATAGTGTTGATATGAAACCAACATTTTCACGCCTTTGTGCTGCCCCATTTCTTGTCGGCCTGGCTTAGCTGATGCCGCCCAATGCCTTGTGGTGTTGTGTGGCGCCACACCCAGTGCGAGGTGCTTGCCACTCAGCACGGGGTGGGACGGCGGGCATTGCGTGCACTGCGCCATTAATTGCAATGCTGTAAACACTTTTTTCCTGGAGAGCCCGCAACACACCCTACACATAGACCCTGTAGTTGAATTTCAATTGCAAAATACACGCAGGGCGGTGTAAAGGCAGGATGGCTTGAGGGAGAGGGGTTAGGCGCAACAAATTAGTTCATATGTTCTTTTTAGTTCGGTTGCGCCCCAAAAGTAAATGCGTGCCATACGCCCACTGTTCAGGGGTTGCTTGCGTTTTGCCGGGTCCGACGCGTCGCATGCGGCGCTGGCAAAAATGATTTAATGGCCATAATGTTAGTTGAATGGTTAATTCACTTACGTTTATAGCCAGCCGCCGCCTCAGCTGCTGCCTTTCGATGGACTCGAATCCCGCAGTTGCCCTCTCCAGGGAGCTATCGTCGGAACATGTGTCTGACAAGGGGCAATGCTGCACTGAGGTTGCCCGGCCCGATGCGGTTCGCATGTGTAATTATTGTTTAGATTTTATTCCTACTCACATATATATGTGCAAGTGTGTGTGGGTGTGTGTGTGTAAGTGTGTGTGTGCTGCCTGGCAGCTTTAATGTGTTTATAACGTATGAGTAATGGGCGTCGTTTGTGGTTCCTTGGGGGTCGGAACCGACGCCGGTTGCTGGTTGATTTGAGGAGCTCTTGTGTTTTTAATTAGATGTGAAAGCCTTGGCCGGCTCCTGTCTCTGGACGGATTGTCATCAATCTCTAGAGGCATCTGCTACTTGGCCACGCCTCTTAGCAGTTCATTTATTATGCGACCAGAACCTGTCCCATATACCATATTGTAGTTGCGCAATTCACAATTTCAAAGTTCAGGCATGTGTGCTGCGGCAATAAAAACTTTTTCATTAGTGCGTAAAGCTTGAGAGCACCTCTCGTGGGTAGCAGCTGCTGTCCGGAACCCTCCTGTAGGGCCCCAGATCTTTGAAAAGTATACATTTTAAAGTCAACTCGCAACAGTGACAATTGACAAGGCTAACGAGTGTAAGAGTGTGAGTGGGTATGAGTGGTTGTGTCTGAGGGAATGTGGGGGTGTGTGTGGGTGGGTCAGGGTGTCTTTTGTCTTATTTCAGCTGTAAATGTTGATGTATTAAACGCGAGCTGAATGACAAATCATATATACACAGAGCTACGTGCGTCAAAAGAAAACTGCAGGCACATTTTTAAGCACTTACAAATAGGAAATTTGATTTTTTATTAACAACATTTGTTAGTCTACAAAAATTTTACATATTTTAATTTCAAAACAAAAAAAGGTTGTGTCGAACAAACTACAAAAATGTGTTTATTAATTATATAAATTATAAAAATATTAAATGAATTTAAAATATCATAAGGATTGTTATAAATAAAATAAATAAATTTAACAAACATTTCATAGGCTCTGAAAAATAAAAGTTAAAAAAAAAATATGCCCAAAGTTTGACATCAAGCAAAGTTAAAAGAATGTTTCTCAAAAATAAATCGTCCCTGAGGTAAAAACAATATTTTTTACTATATATGTGTACATGTGTGTGTGTGTGTATGTGGGTATTCATGTATAAATAATATTGTCAACATGTTGTGTACCTAAATAAGGCTTTTATTGGGCGCAATTTACATGCGGCACTCGCTTTTCTTTTATTGAATTTTAAGCAGCTGCCGTTCGAAAGTGACAACAATTGCTGTGGGGTGTATGTGTGTGTGGGTGTGCGTGTGTGTGGTGTACGTGTGTGGGTGTGTGTGTTCTGGCGCCTGTGTGTGCGGCAGCTGCACGAAATGATTGCAATATAAAAATTTGCACAGCAAATTGAGAAATAATGCAAATATTTAAAGCAATAAAGTTGCTTGCCTCATAAAAAATTTACATTTTGACTGCGCAATATTTAAATAATATATAAATAAATTTTGCTAAATTATTTACTTTATTAACTTGTATGTTGACAGGTCCATCAATGTTCATTGAGGCAGATGAAAGCATCAGCATTTGCCGGAAGTAAGTGCGGATGAGCACAATTAGCATATCGGCATCGGGCGTGGCCCGGGGCGGGACGGGGCGGTACGGTTTTGCGACCGAGAGGGGCATCCGCCTTGTCGCCGTTTCAAATTAATTACGCCAATGCACATGCAACAACAGTTGCAACAATAAGGGCCAGAAGAATGGCAGCCGCACTTGCGTCACTTTAGCAATTGTGCACTCACACACACACACACACACACAAACACACACAAACACACACATACACACACAAGCGTAATGAGAGCCACAAAAGTTTTGGTTTGTCTGGGGCTGAATTGTTGCCTCTTGTTGCAGCAATGGCAACTTCCGCTGCAGACTTGTGGCCAGCAAATCACATCAACAACAACAACTGCAACAACGACAAGTCAAGCGCTTAGCTTCTCAATTGAAACTCAATTGTTTACAGTTTAACAAGTATTAAATTTGCCAAAATATGTTTAAGCAGCTGCCAGCATCAGAGCAGCAAATAATTAAAATGAATAATTATATTGAATAATACATTTTTTAACCTATGCAACAATAAGTCTGCACTTACACGAGTTGACATTAATACAAATCTTGTTTTTCAGGCAAATTCCTTGACCTAACATGATTGATTCATTCAAACTCATAAAGTTGTTAGAGACATTTTTCAATTAAAAGTGGAAAAAATAAGAAAGAATAGATGTCATCGGCAGGTCAAAGATCAAATACCCTAGCGGCGAATTCATTATTTTATTTCATCATTTATTACATAATATTGCATGCTAAAATTATTTTATTATTTATTATTTTTGTGAGTATTTCATTATTTTTTAAAGTATTCATACGAAACCCATATATCTCATTAAGATCCTGTAGGAAAAAGCTTGCTAATTCCTTGAAGCTATATAAAACTATCTAGAAACAACATGATACATGATCCGACATATGAACTAAGTAGCTGAATAAAACAAGATAGTTTTCATGAAAACAGACATAACAACGGACACTTGACTCTTGATACTCACTACTGGCTATATGTACTTTATTAGGTTTATTATTATTATATTCCGTCTATTATATTAAGGCGTATAACAATAAAGATAATTGAAACTACTACATGTCAATTTGCTTAACAAATTATTTGTATAAATATAAAAATGTATTTTTACAAAACAATCAGTTAACGAGCGCCGACAGTTTGAAACTGTTCTTCGAGCTGCAACGAGTCGTTACATGTTTCATTATAATTGGTTTTTCTCGTAAAGTCAAAGGAAGACAAGGACTGAAAAGCAAGAGACGGCCCTTGGCTAAGAGCAAATGGTTGTTTGGTCTTGAAAATTGACTGCAAGCTGAACTAGCACGTACAAATTAAAAAAATTGTTTAAACTATGAATTTTCATCTCTCTCAGTATGCTTAAAATGTTCTCCATTTTAAAATAATTGCTGCTCAAAGTTATTATTGAATCTATTTAACTTTATTCAGAACTATATTCTTACATTAAATCAAAACCTATATACACATATATAACATTCAAGCAACCTGCCTAAGGCCCAACCCAGCAATCCAATCCCCAATCCCAATCCAAATCTATTGATGAGCGCACGAGACATGTGATTACGTGGTTGTCCGTTTGATGCTGCTTTTGGATTTTGGATATACAATTGAGTTGGGGGGAGTGCAGGGCACAACTGGACCGTGCTAATCTACAGTTACAATTTCTGTGGTTGAGCTTTGATTAGATACAATAATAGTGTTGATTGCTCTGCTGATTGGCCCAGCACTTCCTGGACCGCCCAAATGATCGAAATTTGACGATGAATTTCAAATATACCTAAATGTATGTACATATATGCATGTATTTTGCACATTCGACTCAATTGAAACTGACAGTGGGTGGCAGGTGGTTTCACAAAACGCCGCGCGTTGCCTGCCGCCTGCCGCCCACTGCTTGTCGCCTGTTGACGACTACCCCTAGCCAAGGGTAGCTTTTGGCTTATTGTGCAATTTTCTGGGCCATGAAGTTGAATTTTAAAAATTTACTGCTGGCTTCTATGTGTGTGCTTCAGCCAGAGATCGAAGTTGAAATGTGAGCTACACATTTGCATTTTAATATGATTTGTGTTGGGTCCAAGAATTACAGGCCACACGCACTAAAATACATATGTGTGTTTGTATTTAGGCCACATTTCAAAGCAGTCCACAAAAAGATTTATGTGAAAATTCGCAGCGTAAGGTTTTTGCTGAAAAAAGGGAGAAAAAACGATTTTACAGCTAACCTTTGTCTCTATTTTTAGCTTGAATGCGATCTTAGATTAAACTAATCTAAGATTACAATGCTTACAAGATTTCCAGGTATTTTTAGAGAAGTCTGTTTAAACTAGGTTAAGTACTACTAATTATTACACGACTTGTATGTATTCATCTATTAGCGTTTATCAGTTGCTGCCGCCTTACTCAGTGGAAATCCTCGGAATACAAATCTTAACCAAACAATGTGCAAATTAGACTCTACTATTTTTAGAAGTTATCTCTTGACTCATATAGATACCGCTTCAAGTGCATGCCGATTTTTTATCTTTGTATACAATATAACCACTGTTGTGGGTTAGGGAAACAGAGGGGCATGCCCGACGTTGGTTTGCTCATTGCTGACCAAAAAAGGGTTCACTGATGGTTCAGATTGACAAATGAAACCGATAGGTGGCGTGGTGACTGAGAAAATTTTTTTAATATATTTTCTTTATGGCATAACACAATGCCAAATCGTATAGGGTATCTGCTTATCAAGCATACAAAAACTAGAAAATACTATTTAATTGTCTATCTGTTTTTATTTATTTAAGGCGCATGCTGAGTAATAGGATTAACAAGAAATATTCGCTTATTAACTTCAAGATTATAACCGAACTAAAGAGTTTATGAAACACTTTAAAGTTGATTTTGATTTATGACTGGTAAAAGAAAAATCGAAAAGCAATGCAAGGCAAGCAAATGTTTTCTATTTGCCCTATTTTAAGTATTACAATAAAAGCTACGCGAACTCCTCCATTTCGGTAATGAAAAAGTGGATTTAAAACTAATCCGTACAATGCAGAGCAGATGATTTTGAACAGAACTTCCCACCCAGACCTAACATAAATAAAAGAGTTCACTTTTAAATTCGCATCTGACGCTTCGTCTGCAAAACCCTTGATATTTCGATTTTTATCTCGAATTGGCAGTGCTTATGGCTGAGGGTTGGGGGTGGCGCATCGGGGTACTTGTCCATTCTATAAAGCAGCGCTTGGTTTTGGTAATTTTCAGCTTATGGCTGCCCTGCGCTTTCCATTTCACGGCCAACCGAGTTGGGCATGCAAAACTCCGGCTTTGCCTGAATGCTACCAATACTCGTAATACTCGCAAAATGTTTTTTTTTCGGTTTGATATCGCTGTAACCCGGCACCAGGCTAGCTGCCCCACCAACCCCCCCTCACGTACACTGCATCCCCTCTTCCGCTTGTTGGCCATTCATGATTTTTCATTTCATTTTCGCTTATTGCTTCAGTTTTCGTTTTGTTGCTGGGTTTTCTATTTCTAATTTGGTGTGTGTGTGTGAGTGTAAGTGTGAGTGTGTGGGGATTTCTCTTTCAGAACAATATACATAGTTTTGCATTGGCTGCAAGTGTGTGGTATAGGTGTGTGTGTGTGTGTGGTTGGTCTCTGTGCGCGTGTGTGTGATATCTTTTGATGTAAAATAAAAGCTTTACTGAAATTGAAAAACTTTTTCAATATATACGTTGCCTTCAATTGCTTCTATGCACATAAATACATAGTATTTATATATATCTCTTCTTTCTTTTTTAATTTATCTATATTCTTCCATTACAATGATTTCTATTCGTTTCAAAGCGAAGCAAGTGCATATATAAATTGATTAGCATGGTATTCGGCTTTTATGATTTCCCAGGGCAAAGCGGCTTTATTGACCTCAAATAACAATCACTGAATTATCATCCCAAAAGCTGAGCCTTTAAAATTATAATTTTAAATTGAAAAACTGTATTTGAAGTTCTTTTGTTATTCAGCAAAAATGCGGAAAGTCCAACATTAATTTATATGCAATACATTTTTAGAGTGAAGCTAATCATTTTTGTAGGCTGATTCTAAAGTAAATAAAAATAGTTTGTTGGAATATAATTTAAAGATGAACAAAAAATAAATTGAAAAAGATTTTACCTTTTTTTTCGTGTAATCCGAATTTTAAAACATAATTTAAAATATAAATTTATTGATTTGTGTCTATTACAACTATAATATTATGAGGATCATATATGTAGCTATCCCAGGATATCTCAGCATCCAGCGTAAGATCTCAGAACATCTCGCATATATCGCTCAATATTAGAGATGACTTTTGAGACTCTTACGTGAGAGCTGAGCATAGATGGTGCCATGTGGCTTGTCGGTCGGAATGAAGACCTCATTGTTCTCCCCTGGCACCAGTTGTTGAAATGGTTTCGTATCGAAGTTGAAATAGTGCTTGTTGGGCATTGTCATTGAGACGACAGACACCTGTGGCAGCACGTCCAGGACCTGTTTCTCACTGAGATACAGCGTGTGCTGCACTGAGGGCGAGGGGATACCCACACTTGGATCGCCGGCAAAGTTGCGAAGCACAATATCCTTGACAGTCTCCCAGGCCTGCAAAAAGTTGACCGACTCCGTATCCGAGTACTCCCAGGAGCACTCCACAACGGTGCTGAAGATGCGATCATACTGATCCGCCAGCGTGCGGAATTCGTCGTCAACAAAGTTCACAAATGAAGATTGCGTCGTCTTTAGAACGCGCAGTCCCTTGATGCCACTGATGACAGTTTCCTTGGGATCTAGAAGCAGACGATTTGTTAGAAAAGGCATCTCTCATACCATTTATGTGCCTACCTTGACGCGTCAGGATCACGTCGCAGTAATGCTGCGCTGTTGGTGTAAAAATGAAGGCGTGGTTGTGCTGCTGACAATTGCCATTCGATCTGGAATTACAGTTGTTCTCGCAGTACCCTTTGCCGATATTATGGGAGACATCCTGGGTCATGCGCTGCCAGGGATACGCCTCCACATGGACATGTGCCTCCTCCACGTGCGCATATGTGTTCAGAAAATGCTTGGCCAATATCAGTGCAAACTTTTCGGGGCTCTCGATGCCGTGTTTCTTGGCTAGCAGATAGACGGTATTCTTTTGCGAATCGGTGGCCACAACATCCGAGTTGTTGCCCAGCATGTAGTCCTTGTTGCTGTAGAGCTTCAGGTGTGTGCCCACCTCCAATTCTTGAATGCTGTGCACCGGACCCTTGCGATTGATATACATCACCTTCACCGCATCCTTGCCATATCCCTTGTTGGTAATCTCGTACTGTTGCGCTTGCTCCTGGCCCACCATGTCGGAACGTCTCAGGCTGCTCAGCTGGCGCAATGGAGTTGCAAACATACTGAAGCTTGATTAGAAGATTTTTAATGAATGTTCCGATGAGGCCAAACAGGCACATTTTATACCTCACCTACTATCTACGAGCCAAAGAAATCACAGCTGCTTACGTAGTTCTCCAGAATCTTACTTTCAACTCACACAGTCATTACAGATAACTTGTTTACCCATTTGCAATGAGTTCAAGGGGTATACAAGTTTTTGCCCAAGTGTTCGTAACAGGCAGAAGAATAGTTCATCGAGCTCATTCTTGCTCAGCAGCCACAGCCACATAGTAAAACTAGACATATCTCTTTGTCTCTCCATCCGTCTGTCCGTTTGCAACTCGGAAGCTATAAGAGCTAGATCATTTAAATTTGGAACGGGAAAAGTTAAGTTTATTGTGAAAAATAGATATCGACATACCGTTACTTTAACCTATCTTAAGGCTTATAAGAACTAGAGATTTCAGATTCGATCCAGATTTGATATGTTGTCTCTCGTATACTATACCCAGATAAGAATTGTTTCACAATTTTTATACATTCTCCCTTTCACACATAATATAAGAAAAAATGCAATTTTTTAAGACTTGCATTCTGCTTCTGCACTGAGAAAGAAGAAGCACATCGAGATGTTTGTAAAGGCGGCTCGGTGCTGGCTTCAGGGTATCTACTAGTTGGGCACACCCGATGGAGCACTTTTACTTGTTTATTTGTTATTTGCACATTAGTTTTATTGTACTAGGAACATGCACGGTAAATATCTTATAAAAAAAAAGAGAACTTTCACTCGCATATTTCCAAGTTAATCTAATTAATTAGCACTTGCCATATCTTTTTGTCGAGCGGAGTCTGCCGGTTCTTCTTTAAAACCACAATTAAGATACGCACAGGCCTAAGAGCTAATATGCATTTATCGCGTGTCTTATTATGCCGCTCAGGTAAATAAAGCACTTAAGATATATGTTCAAAGCCCCAAAAGTCGCACCTAGTACATTTATTGCAAATGCAAAACAATGTCTATTTTTTATTTTTTTGTTTTGATACCCAAAACAACAAAACAAATACGAATGTTGCTGTTGGATGCTACCGACTGCGGCATACAGGTTCGCAGTCAAAACAAACTGAGCCCGAATCGGGTTTCCCGTTTTGCCAAGCCAAGATCTTGAGTTCGAACTTTAGACAACATAAGTTCTTGTAATAGGAATAAAAAATGTGTAACATAATAAAAAATGTATTTTCTTGGTTAAGGTTTTTAAAACATATTTTTAATTGCAAATTCAAGAAAAAATTGATTTATGGATGTCGAATAGTCCAATACATCAAAGCATCGACTTATCGCGGTCAGTTTTCTTATCCATCGCAAAAAGTTGAGGTTCATCGCAGACTTTATGCACGCACAGCTAAATGGTAAAAATGGAATGATTATTGTGCAATGTTAAATATTTAATTGTGATGCTTAAAAGTATGCTAAGCGTTTTTTGTGGATGCTGCAAAGTATGTAATGCTAAAAAGAGAATCAAATTTTACTTTAATTTTGTAGCTTTGCAAAAATAAATTTTTGGTTGTGTAGAAGGAAACATTTGGTTTGGACATTTGGTAAGATGGGGATATTCTTTAATGTCACAAGTAAATGCGACATTTGGCAGAGACTTTGAACTACTGGAAATAACAAGCTTAGGTGCTGGAATATATAATACCCTGTTCAAGCTAAACCTAAATGCAGTTAGCGCTTGGTAATAAAATATTATCACAGAATTTAGGCTGCAAATCGGCTTAGTCCCGATTCGATTAAAAGAACCTTGACTTTCAAATTAATACGAGTTGCAGAGAGTTGGTTCGAGCCGTGAATCGAACCAGGGACTTTAAATTTCGTTTTGCAGCCCAGCATAAAATGTCAGAGACAAAATCTGTCTGGGAATTGATTATTTTTTTCTGGGGCTTTTTGTGATAAAACACCCTTTGTGCGCTTTTTTACTTGGTATAAAAATAAAAATCCCAAAAGGGTAAGAAAATTAAGGGAAATGAAATTAATGCGTTGATATTCATAAGCCCCGTTAATATGGGCCAGCGCCTTTACAGCCCTTTTGTCTGTCGCAGATTTCGCGAGTTGGCAGCTCGAGTAACATTTGAGGCTGCTTAATTACGCCGGGCTATTTAATTTTATTTCTTCACAGTGGAAAGCCGCTCACGCATACCCTCAAATATTGCATTTTCGCGAAGCGACAGCTGCAGCAAATTGACATTTGTATTAAAAGAAAAGTTTCCCATTTTCCGGCCACGGCACATTTGCTGGCGGGCGCTGAGGCATTCCAATCCCCGCCCCCGTCGCCGTATTGCTTGGTGTGACAGCAAAGGACACTTTGTCTGGCACAGTGCGCGTCATAAGTTAATGTATGGCATTGGCCGTGTATAAATAAAAGTTGTTCCGCCAAGAAGGACTCGCTGGCAGTTAATTTCACGCTGCCAGCCTCTGTAACTGCTCAAGATGATGAAGTGCATTCGCATTCGGACAACAGAAGTAACCATAATATACTGGCGGGGTGTGTGCGTGTGTGTGTGTGTGTGTAAATTAACAAATTCCACAATATAGAGCATTTCCATATCCGCACAGGCCGTAAAGCTCAACCCTTTATATGTTTTATTGCTGTCATATGTCCTATAATACCGATACAACAGTTGACAGCATTGCTCGCCTATCTTAATTTCGTGTCACACATGAAATTGACACCCATTGTGTGTGTGTGCGTCTGTGTATGTCCTCAAAATTTATAGCCATTTATGAGCATGTAAGAGTGTAATAGGTCTGCCACATTGGGGACAGCTAACACGCAGATAAACTGCACAATTACAATAAAACAAAAACAAAAGCAAAAACAGCAAAAATACGGAATATAAAGCTTGGCCAAAAGTATTTAGATAACGAACGCAACTTTGATTGGCCTTTTGTGTGTGCTTCATAGACAAAACACTGTGAAAAAAAAGAGTGCTCAAGGCTGCTCTCTATACTCTATATACCAGTCGGTATGCCTCGCCTTGAGGTCTGGCTCGTTACCATATCGGTGAACCCCGCTTTTGACTTAAGCCTTGTTTTTTTATATATTTTTTTTAAATTAAGTGAAATAATTTAATTTTTCTAATAAATTTTTTTAAAGAACCAGTTCTATATTAAACCTGTGGTTTTTTGGAATACTTATTCAGTTCAAAGTTCGGTTTGTGGCTTAAAAAATCCGGTTTACTATGGACTCTTTAGAGTATGACTATGCACTATTCTTTATACTATTTTTATGCTCCTTACATTTTACTATTCACAGGCTTGGAGAAATATCACCTAAGCCAACTGTCTTGTATTGTAATTTGTAATTTTCAATACAATAAACATTAAAAAAAAAACTATTCACTTCACTATAACGTATTTGATGACATCTCTATTTTCTATACTTATTGCTCTATACAGCTATACTTCATAATCTAAATTCTACATTCTCTATACACTTTATACTCTATACTATATTCCTTATACCCTATAATATATACCCGCGTGCATGCAGCTGAGCAACACCTCTTATGACCTTGAGCTAGTGCAGGGTATATTCGGCCAAGGATATGCATGCATAGCATATTTTTTCAGGATACATGTTGCCCACTAGCTGCGGCTAAAAATCATGAAAGCCATTATTGTTATAGTGTATGGTGTGTACAGCCGCATCAATAGTTCCTAGACCATAGCTTCAAGCCCCCCAGTCCCGGCTTAGTAGTTCTTATCAGTGGCGCTCTCTCTCTCTTTCTCTCTCTCTCTCTCTCTCTCAATTGCTCTCTAATTATTTGCCGCATATTCAGCAAGTATTCAGCAGACGCCCTAGTAGAGCTCTCACTCTCTCTCCCGCGGTCATGCGCAATGCCTCGGAATGAGTTCTCGTGCTCTTAATGCTTTAGATTGTATGTTTACACGATGAAGTTTGTGATTTAGGTACGTTTTTTAATTAAGTACCACCTATTCTGTATTTTTTTGTGATTTACTTAAGGGTAAACCAAAAAATATATAAGAGCATGCCAAAAAATTGGCCGAATTAGAAATTCATTGACCTTACAAAGCAAACTCTATAATCCAATATCCTATAATATCCACACGATTAAAGCTGACTTAAAGAAATGAAGATTTCAGCTCGTGCAAACATGTTTTTATGTAAAATAACAACAATTAACCCAATCAAATTAATTTATAAAGCGCTTCCATTTCTTTGATGCTGCTCTTTACTGTGATGTGAGTACGTGAAACTATGCAAATATGTAAGCATGCTAAAAATATGTCTGTTGAACACATAATTAAAACCTGCTTTATTATGCGATGTACGTGCATATATGTATGTATATATATAAATATGAAAAATACCTAAACACTTTTAAAAATCCGTTAAGTTACTTGTCATGTTTTCAAGTTGAAATCTCTGATTTGTATACGTGTAGACAAGAAAATACTACCTTAGTGTTTACACGATGAATTGTTGCGTAATAAGAAATTATAATGCTTATCATGATAAAGAATAAATAATCACAGTTTTGTTTAAAATATCATCTTGCTATTTTTATTTGCTTGAACACAATACTATAACTAACTAGTTGATGTTGGGCGCCGATTAAAAACGAAAATTTAAATTTGCAATTTTGTTACAAATATTTGATACAAACATTCGGTAGTTGCTTGACTGAACGATGGAGGTCTTTTCGATGTTATCCAATTATACAATATATAAATAATTTAAAAGATATGTAAGTATAATTGCAAAGTAAGCAAATCATAATGCTAAAAAAAACAATGTATGTTACATCATATGGCAATTTGTTTATGGGAATGTTTAAATAAGTTTAAGAGCCTATTATTCGCTATATACGACAGAAGCTTTGCGATGGTAGTCGGGAAACTCAGAATCGAAGATGGTTCTAATGACACTACATAGTAGTTATTACTGGGCGGGTGAGCTAATACATTCTGCGGCATATTGGGTGCATGGCAGTGCCGGCTGGCAGTGGGAAAGACCAATTCACATATCTAACCACGCCAGGTCAAAATGCTCCAACCCCGACTTGGCTTCGGGGTGCCGCTGGCTGCATCCGCTGCATCCTTGGCAGGCTGCTCGAATGCCCCAACCGTCTGCTGTTGCTGCTCGTTGGGATTCTGCTCTATAAAGGTGCGTAGTATGGTATGCTTCTGTACGGACTTCTCAAACTCCGCAGCGCTGGGCCGATACGCCTCGAGCTTGTGCTTATACCTGCCGGAGTGCTGCTGCTGCTGATTATTCTCCGTGGTAAAGGCCTGACTGCCGCCACGTGTCTTGGTGCCAAAGGAGCTGCCACTGGACGTCGTCGCCGGTGCTGCCTGTTTGGGGAATTGGGAGGAGGAGGAGTAGGAGTGTTGATTGGGATTATTTTGAATTCGGTTGTTGCTCTTGCTGTTTGCTAATAGGCTCTTGTTAATGTTGTTAGTCGGCTTATTGTGGTTGTTGTTGCTGTTGCTATTGCTGTTGCTGTTGCTACTAGCTGAGCTGAAGCTGTACTCATACGTTTCAATTGTATTGCCGCCATAGACGCTATTCGTAGCCGCCGGTGAAGCGCTGGGTGCGGCGCACAGACCCTGATACCGTGCCGAGGGTTTCATGCCATATGTGGCACACGATGGTTTGCCCACCTCGTAAGGATTGTAGCCGACAACGTTGCCTCTGTATAAATTGGAAAGTAAGAGAGTATATTTAGTGATTGTCCCTTAGCTACTTTGTGTTTGCTTGCTTACCCAGGTCCATAGTTGCACACGTAAAGCTTGTTGAATTTAATGTTGTCCTTGTACTCGGCAAAGCCGCAGCCCACCAGGCTGGTCTCACCCCACACCAGCTGTGAGTAGTGGCCAGTCTTGGGTGACCAGGCGTCACCGAAGGAATACTTTTGCACCTCATTGAACCAGTTCTGAATGCGCGATGGAAAGTCCCCATCTTCCGCTTCCAGCGGCGCAGTGCTCCATATAACAGCCAGATTTTGGCCCATGGTAAAGCGATCTATTATAAGGAGGGCATAAATATATAAGTATACCAGAAGTATCTTGAGAGACTCTTATATCTATAATAATACTGTAGCTATAACTAGATGAGAGATGTACTGGAGTTAGTTTTAGTGTTTTAGCGTGCAGTCGACTAAGTGCCCGGAATGTATATAGTTGATACTTTACCATCGATTCAAGCTGAAAACATGCAAATCACAAAAACCAGCTGCCGGCTGTCAGATTGGCGGCATATCATTTATTTTATGTATTTGTTTAGGGGGAGGGAGGGGAACTTCACCACATGGATTGCAGGCAGCAAATATTTAGAAATAACTTACTTATTGTGCGATGCGGATCGTGTCGAAACTGACAATTGTCGGCCCATTGCTGGGCGCGGGCTGCCAGCTCATCGTCCCAGACGATCTCCCGCATATTCTCGGCACCCGGTTGGCCCGGATAGCGTCCGGTGGCAACGAGCTGCCTGAGGCGATTGTGTTCCTGCAAGATGATTGATCTCTCCTCGGTGCTGATGCCCGATGCTGAAATGATTAGGTCGAAATTAGCATAAAATTATATTAGAATATTTATATATATTATATAGGTATTTGTGTGCGATTGGGGACATGCTATCATTTCTATTTTTGGATTTTGTTTCGAATCGAAAATCGAAATGCTTAAAATATTAAGTTTTTATTATGCGTGCGTCTCGTGGGTTTTTCGTTTCGACTTGGCTTAATGATGCTTTCTGCCAACTCTTGGGGGAGCCGGTTTTTTTTTTTGTTTCTGTTTGAATTTGTTGAAATTTCATTCAAGACGCGCTCAAATTTTATATCACAAGCTTTTAACGAACTCTCAAAATTAACATTGGCAGCATTTTTTTTATTTTAATAGTTTATATAAGTGCGTGGATAGGCATATTATTGGTAAAGCTCTTTGGCTCATTTTTACAAAAATTTACCGTCAAAAATTATTTGGAAATTAGACACGAATTTTTGGGTTTGCGCAAAGGCCGCAAACCGGTTCGAAATAGAACACGTCTTATGGTAAAAGCAAATAATTAAAGAATACAGCGAGACATATGTATATAAATGCATTAAGAGACAATAAACATTTTAAAATCAAAGCGGCGCGTGCTGCTCAAAGGCGTCAATTAAAAATCCAACATTTGTCCATTAGCCAATTTTTTATCTACTTTGTTTTTGTTAATTTATTTTTTTTGTCGGCGCCTGGCACTGACTCACGATATATTGGTGTGAAGTGTGTCAGCAGCGTGGCACAAGCAGACAAATTGGTTTTCTGTTTTTTGGTGAGCAAAAGTCACTCTCAAGTATATCATGTTTGCGGCTAATCTTTCAATTTTTAATCACAATTGTGGACTTATTACAGGGTATATACAGAGAAGTACAAAAGTTGCCGCAGGGTGTTAATGAGTCGTAGCAGCGACCTGTGTACGTGAGTCTCATATATAATATAAACAATATACTTTTTAAAGCGAGTTGGGAAAACCAAAAGAAGAAAACGGCCAACTGGCTGATATTGGTCCTTGCAGCGCACTGGCTAGGGGCGTGGCCGCTTTATGCAGCCGCATTTTATTTAAATAATTACGCATGCTTAATAATTTTTAATAATTATAATAATGGACAGCCAGCGATGGGCGCTGATTACGCTGCCCGAGCCGTGAGAGCATTTAACAACCGACTCCATTCTGCACTTCCTGCCTGCACGTCCGTCTGTCTGTCTGTCTGAAAGTCCGCCGTCTCCTCCTACAGCTGCTGCTGCTGGGCCACGGCCATGGCATCGTCGGCTGCCGGTCAAGTGCGCAACGTGCCCGAGCCACAGTCAGACAACTTGACGCGGCTAATAAACAAAAACAAGAACAATAAATAAATTTACAGCTACGCTTAGCTGGCGTTCGCACAAATAAATGGGTCTAGATGTCAATAGAGCTGCCCGAATTGAAGCCCGATCGAGCTGCTCAGCTACAGCTAGCAGTTTAGAGAGTGTGTTTTATTATTGCTGTTGTTTTTTAGTCAAGGTTAGTGCGCCGACTAAAAATAGCTGTGAGCGAGCGGCTTTTGCAGAACCCGTCGAGCTTCAAACTCAACCGCAGCTGTCAAATTAAAGACGTGTTAGTGTTATGCTATATAACACATATATATGGACAAGTACATTTACATAAATATCAGTTTCACAGCATTGAGTCGAACCGGTAGGTAAATCAACGCACTGCCCCATCAGTCTCTTTTTTTATGTGTGTATGCTTGTGTGTGTGTTTTAAGTCAATACGCATCAATCAACATGAGGGAGATGCCCGTGTGCATCGGGCGCTATGCAAATTTTCTGAACTACCTTCTCTGACAAATTGCACATAAAGCTGTCGATCGGTTTCCGCAACAGGCTGACCATATTTTGCATATTCTTGGCTGAGAGCAATAAACAACAACAATAACAACAACAGCAACAGCAGCAGAAATGATCAAGTGCGGCGATGGCAGCGACGTTGAGGCTATAATGTTGACAACGAAACGTCAACAGCTACCAATAACTGTAAGCACCGACGAAAACGAAAGACTTAAGCTACAAACTTGCTTAGCCGCCACAGCCACAACGACTGGCTGGCTCTGGGGCAGACACAGTACGGCCAACAAATGCCAACAATATGTTAACAAGTGCTTAACTGCCAGCTCGTTGCAGGCGTTGACTTCACCTTGAACAATGCGAGAGCTGCCACAACGGGAAGTGGCAAGCGAGCCGACAGGCAGACGGTAGAAAACGACCAGATTTGGCACGCCGACAATAAAATGCCCTTGCCGGTTTTTTGAGTCGAATCGTGAAAGCTTTAACTGATTCTTGTCCAAACGTTTTGCATATAAAGACTTATTTTTCGATCGATTCAGCTTATTGAGAATTACGATATAGATGTGGGCAGCAAACAAAAAGGGTTTTGAAGCAAAAACTTGAAAGATCGTTCCTATGGTAGCTATATGATATAGTAGCTCGATTCGTCGGAATCTTAATTGTTAAAAGGCTTCATGTCGATGGCTTTAATATTTCTTATATATTCTATATATACTCGGCTGATCAAATTCATATGTATAAATACTTAATTGCCTCAAAAAGTATTTTCCTGTGCGTTACACGCTTCATGGAAGTTCTTATAGACCCTCTGGAAGGGCATAAGTAAGGGAAAATCGCGAATAAGACCCTCGCAGACGCATTTAGCTCGAGTTAATGCACACAGTTATGCTTTATGTTGGCCGCAACATGTTTTGTAACATTTATCATTTACTGATTATCACCCAGCTACGCTTGTTCGTTGCACGTTGCACGTTGTTGAGGTAGTTGTCGTTGCTCTTGTCTGCGCATCTACATATTTAATTACATTATTAGCGCGGCAAAAGGCTTTGATTGATGCCGCAGCAAAACGTTTCGGCCGCAGTCGTCGCCTTTCGGCCCATTTGTCAAGCTGAATGATCTGCTAGTATGATTGAAATCGATTTCGATTCGATTTCGATTCGATTTCGATGCGTGTTGTGGCTCGAAATTGCGTTGGAATTATGTGGCCATTCCCCTGGTGGAACCGAAGCCAAGTAAAAAGCAAACATTAATCAAAAACGCGCACGCGCACTATAAAAACAAAAGCTTCGATTTTATTATTACCAATTTCGACAACAAAACTGAACACAACAACTGGAATTTGTTTTGTTAACAACAAAAGACGGCGCCTGCGTGTGCAGAACACAAAAAGCGTTAAGAGTTTTGCCCGGCAAGTGTTTGGGTGATCCACTTAGCGCAGCTCACGCCCCATTAAATTAAATCTTATTTTTGGTTTTATTATAATTTTCAAGTGTTTTTTAAGTATGTCTCAGATTTGGCCAGATTCTCTAATTCGGGTGACTTTCAATTATGGCTAACAAATTACCTTCACGGCTTGATCAGTTCAATGAGCTTCCATAACACAGTTGAGTTTCATAATTATGATATTGTTTTTGTTACATATATATTTTATATAAATAACTAAACGCCTGGCACAATGTTAATGAATTAAGTTATATCAAATATATGAATTTGTTGAGTTGATTGGCCTTTGGTTAACTGAAAGCTTAGCGTCGGGGCAGCTCATATGCATACGGAGTGGCATATTTATGGATCTATGTAGTATGCGTTATAATTTTTTAAATATATTATATAAACTTGAAATTTGAACCGGTTTATGTAGTTTGTTGCTTCCCTTTAACAATTAATTATACACTTTATGTAATAAGCCCGCTCTGAAGTCATTTTCAGAGCCCAGTTGCCAAGGCGAGCGCGAACATTCCACAAAGTTCTCGAGCACACCTCGCCGCTGCAGCCACCGACTGTGTGTGTGGCATTTGGGGAGTATTGTGGCTTTCGCTAAACGCTAGCTAAATAAAACATTGTGTTGGCAAATATTTGCTTAAATTCTACAGACTGAGCAGCTCATAAACACTTTTTTTGTCCCATTCATTCATAAAACAAATGACAAAAACGTGCCTGAAATGTACTTAAATGCAAATAAATACTAAAAACAAATGCGAAATGCAAATGCTTGTAATTTAAAAAAATTTGAAAAATAAATAAAAAATAAAAGGCCTTAATTGGTCGCAATCTATTTATGCATGCCACACAGGCAATTTTAACTATTTCTATTTTTGAATTATTTTAATTTTTTTTTAATGCCCCACATCAGGCAGACTGCATACAAATGAATGGACTCGAAATTGGGGCTGGTCAAGTGCTGCCGACTACTTACCGATTAGCTTGCCATGGCAGGCAAATGCCGTTCCACAGGAGATCAGCATCAGAGCCAGAGGAAGTAGCTGTGCGCTGTGCTGCATCATTTTGATTTTTATGAAATATTCTAATATAATTTTTTAAACTTAGGCACACCTTTGTGTGTGTGCGTCTGTGTGTTTGAATTGCACTTAATTAAACACTTCTTATTTAAATTTGATTCAAATATAAGCTCTTCTTTAAAGACAGTCTTATATTTAATGCTTGCACTTTTTAATTTAATTTCAATTTAATTTTGTTTGCCGCGTTTCAAGCGAATCACAAGCGTTTGGAAGGGGTATGCGAGGTAGAGGCTTTCAAAAAATGTGTGTCCAAAACCGAGAAAAAAGCGTCACGAAATTTGCCGACGACTCCAACTCCACTCTCGTGCGTGTAGCTAGACTTGAAGGCGTCGTCTGTTTGAATGGACGCTGGGCGACGCTGACGTTTATATACCAAGACCGTTGGCAGCGACTGCGACAGCAGCAGCGGCAGCGACAGCGACCGCAGCAGGTAAGAGCCGCCGCAAAGAAGCTGCCGATCAACCTGTCGCCGCGGCGCTCGGGTGAGAGCGAGCAGATGCGCGGACTTCGCAGCCGGCTATCAGCTGGGCCGAAATACTTTTTAAATGTTAAGCAAATGCAAAAGTCAAACGCCGTGAAAGGCAATATGAATTATTAAACATATATGTTTTTATGTTCCTGTATAAACTGAATGTTAAAGTCTTCAAAATGGATATTCTTTCAACTTCAAATATGCTGTTAACATAAAATGTTGAAAATAATTGGCGGTATGCTAAGCGCTTAGCGGTTTGGCAGCTAGAAAAAGCTAGTTTTTTATGTTGGAACTTAGATTTAAGATTTATTATATTTCGTTTTGTAAACATTGCGGGGGTTTATAACATTATTTTATATTCATTTCACAGCCTATATATATATACTATATTCTAGATCAGTATCAGCAGCGGAGGCTAAAGCCTTGTTCTTATATGCTAACTAATGCTAGTCTTAAGGCTATCGTTCTTGATTAAAGGTCCTTCCCTTTGATTAACACGGTAAAAATATTGATATCGGTCCGATCGGAATAAATACATCATATAGCTCCCATAACGCGATTATTTATAGATATTTTTACACATAATTATAAGCTTGACTATGCCCCTATCATATCAGGCACTACCTTATTATATAGCTTGTATAAAAATACTTTAAAATATTGAAAAATAATAAATATTAAATGTGTTAATACAAGTGCAAAGTGTTTTGTTTTGCTTTAGAAAAGTGCATTTAATTTATTTAACTTTATTAAAATAAAGCTTAAATATTGCTAGTTGCTGTGGCTGGTATCCCTCGAAAATGATTGTGTTCTTTTAAAATTGCCGGCGAAAGACATTGATTGAACTTTATGTTGGTCAGGCTACAGGCTGCAGCTGGCTGGCTTGGGGCAACAATCACTTGAGCTCTGCTGCTGCTGCTGTTGCATGTGGGGCGTGGCATTTGGGTAGCGCTGAGTTAAACTTAAAGGGGCAGCGAATGGCCTGCGGCCAGGAGCTTCGATCATTTCGCGTATCATTAAAAGCCAATAAAAACACCCAATTAAATATGAAAAAAATAAGAAAACCGAAAATGAAATTAAAAAAACGTAAATTCAAGCGAGAACAAATCCCAATTGAGCCTTTCACCTGGCTACCAGATAAACGGAGGAGTACGTGGCCGAAAATATAGTACGACATGGTTACCTACAGAGACTCGCAAATTGGACCAGATTCGGGTTTCCGCTTTAGCACAGAGCTGGCGAGCTTACAAACTGGCGAACTGGACAATCGGGCGACACGGCTTCTTGCCAAAATAATTACGCGTACAAAGCCATTAACAAGTACAAACGATTGCGCCGGCTACAGCACGGTGCAGATCTTGGCCCGGTTGGCAACTGGTTTCGCTTGGGTCCTGCCCGCTCGAATGCCACACATGACGTTTGGATTGCGATCGCGGCGCAGAGCCTTGCCACCAGCAGCAGGGGGAGTGGGGTGGGATAGGCAGGCGGGCAGGGGGCAGGCAGCTGACGTCTCAGCTGCACAACTGATTTATTTTATTTCACAAAAACTACATAAATATTAAAAAATTATGCGCTACAGAAATATGAAATAAACATGTGTATAGGTATGGGTTTATATGTGTGCTGCTGCTGCTTCTTCTTTGTTTTTATGTACTTTAATATTTTGCTTCTTCGGTTTTTTACGTGTTTTATCTTCATTTTTACTTTTTGCAACTTGTTGTGCCTGTTGTTTTCGAATGCTAGTTTACATTTCCTACTTAGCCATCCACTTCATTACGTTTTATTTGCGCTTGAGCAATACACTCACACACACGCACATACACACACACAGACATATCTGCAGCTAAAATTTAAACAAACATTATTGACCTTCAATGCCGGCGCCTGTCCGGTCTCAGCTACCCAGGCCATGCCATTCGATTCTGAGTGTTTGCATTTGTATCTGTATCTCAGGCTCTATGTATCTGTACCTGCAGCTGTGTGCGCCATAGTGTGCGTAGATTTATACGCATGTTCGGCCAGCAAAAAAGTGAAAAAGAATATTTAAAAAAAAATGTATTTAAGAAATAAAAAAGTTAACCAGCAGCTCATTTAACTCAGCATCTGGCTGTTATCGCCTCCCGTTGTTGCTTTGCTGTTTTATGACTCAATTTATTGTCTTTGTTGGTGCTACGCGTGCTGCGCAAGTTGTATTCAGTTGCCACCCACCGGCAGCAGTCAGCACTCACCACTCATTCATTCATTTCATTCACTCATTTGTTTGTTCATCTTAGCAGCTACATGTGTCTTAAATAACGGAAGCAAAAAAATTAACAAAAGAAAAAAACTTGTTTGCATCGCCATCCTGTCAATATCCATTGATAATCGCTAACTTTCCAGCATTACTAGAAAATTGTCTGCAATATATCTGAAAGGCAAGAGTATTGCAGTCGGGTGCAAACGACTGCGTTATACTCGCCCAATTATTTTATTAAGATAAAGCAATATATGTATATATATATATATATATATATATATATATATATATATATATATATATATATATATATATAATTTTTTGTTTTTATGCTCGACTTGCCATGCTTCCAGTGGGCCAGATGATCTTTACACTTTATCTGAAGTGAGCATACATAGGTATATATCCCAATCTCTAACTTTAAAGGATCCAAACAAGAGTGTTCTAGACGAGAGACCCCGACTAGGGTATACCCCGAACCTTCAACTTCCAATCCCAAACGCAGTTAGCTGTAGGAGTGGGGGTGGCGGTAGCTATAAAATAAAAGATATTTGATCTGTATATTCTTTTTAAGAAGCTAAATGTTAAATTTTGACTCAGGAAGCCAATATACTCTCTTTTCAGTTTATGAACGAGCATAATTACTGACTCATGCCAAGCACTTTGTAAAGGTTTTTTAATTAAGCAAACACATTTGAATGGAATTCCCGTCAACTGAGTCAGAATAAAAAGCGGCCCAGTTACATTGAAAGCAGTTCAACGTGCCTCCATCTATCCACTATCTATAAGGCCAACCAAGTCATATGGGTAACAGAACATTTCCATTTGATGTTACAATAACTAAACGACCTCGTTCGTTTTGCTGATAATTTCTCTAATCGTACAATTTGTTAGTGCAAAATATTTGCGCACTTTTGTTTATCTCTGACATCGGTTTGCGGAACTACTTGCACTATATGTATGTGTAGATATCATATTGTCATTTATCAACAATTGCATTGCCAGAGGGTGCGGGTGCGGGGTCTGGGTCGAGGGCGGATGCAAGTGGTCACATCAGTGTCACTCAAAACGTTGGCGCATCCTTGGTGCCTGCAGCGCTTCCGGCGCCCCATCAATCTTTCATAAACTTTGCAACTGGCCCCACCCACTTAAGCAGCCCGTTTTCATATCAGAGTTGAGCAGAACTGGCTTAGTAAGTATTTTTCGCTACTTGTGTGAAATTTCATGATATATAATCAAATAAAAAATTAAATTAATAAATATAAACCAAATTTAAATTAATGAGTTATTATTCCCCCTTAAATAATAAATAAATCTTATAATAAATTATTCTTAAAATCTATTCAGGCGCTTTTTACCTCAAACACAGATTCAAAAATTGGCACATTTTTCTATATAAATAAAAGAATTTGACCTGACATTCTGACTGATTGATTGATTAAGGATTAAAGCTGAACCCAAGCCTAGATAGAAAGCTGCATTTTCTACCTAAGCTTGCCTTTGATTCAAAAGAAGTTATGGAAAAATTTTACATTAGAATGGGACAAACGGGGCTCAGTTTGTTTAAAAAACAACAACAACAAGCCTCCTCAGGTAATATATGTAAGCGTCGAACTAACAATCGAGAGATCGCCGGTTCAAACTCAGCAGATAAGTTAAATGTGTATATTTATTTATTTTATTTGAAGTAAGATAGATAAATAATATTTTGATATATTTAATTACTTACACAACAAAATTGTATAATAAATTTTCAAATATCCAAAAGAAATATGATAATATTATTTTGTTTTTTATAAATTTTTGTTTTTGTTATATTATCGTGTGGTTCCGTTATCAGCTCAGGTGTTTTTCAAGCAACATATATAGTTTAAAGATCGGTTCATATTAAGAGTTAAATTGTAATCCCGTGCTCGATCGGGTAGGATTAAAGATCGGCTTGCCGCAAACAATAAAATATATATATAAAAAAAAAATTATTTGCTCCCAGAGTGTTTATAACTAAGCAATCCAACAAAATAGCTAACAAAAATAAACAATTATTAACAAAAATTATGGATGTCTTAATCAATTTAGATATATTTCAGCAAATTCTCAACAAGTACGTATATTTTTAAGCTTTCTAATTGACTAAAGACAGCATTTTTGTAATAAGGAAATAATTTAAGTAAAGTGTAAAGTGTGTATGTATATTAACTGACTAGGATGGGTTCGATATTATAATAGCTTAATCACTGTAATACACCACAATTGAGTATAAGTCACGGTTAACAAACCGAATGCTATGTAAATGCGGCTCATCTCCATTTCATGGGATGACAAAACACTTCCATAACATTTCAATCTGTGCACTTGACGGCTGCGATGCCAACGACTGTTATTAAATATTATTAATTACAATTGAGACTCGACGCAGCAACAACAATTTGACAGCAACATAATTAAAATGTCATATACAGTTGTTGCCGTTGTTGTTGTTGATGTTGTTGCTGTTGCTGCTGTTGTCTTATAGAGAACATGCGCGTGAGACTGGCCCATTAACCAATTGCTGCATCTCAATTCTTAGCCGAAACCCATTTCGAATTCAATTCAAAAACTGTCTACAGCACCTATATTGAATATCAATTCACCAGCTATAAATAGTCAAACAAGTGCAATAAAGTTTAAACTTAACTGGTGTGTGTTTAAAGATCGGAGCCAAAAAAAAAATAAAAATAAGGCACGCACAATAAAATAAAACATCATCTAAGCCATGTCAAACATGTTTGGCTGAGCGCATGAATGAAATGGCCATAAACAAATATAATTTTCATTTGAGAAACGTTTTGATTCTTATGCTAAATTGATTCATATGCTGATCAATCTGCGCATGATATATGCACACACACATGAACACACACGTGCTCATAAGTAGTTTGCATATTGATTTTCGCTGATATGGATGCTGCCTGCCTGGGCTATGTTGCCTTTTGATACCCTGTAGCCATTGGTTTGGCCAAAAGAGTCTTATGTAAATGTATATGACAGCCAGCTCAGATATCACTTTCATTAAAATAAAGATATCAGAAAAAAATTAATTTTAAAAAATTCATCTTTGTTATGAAGATAAAATCTAAAGAACTTCTAATTATAATAATATTACAATAAATATTTTTAAATATAACATTTTAATAATTTCTATTACCTTTAATAAATATTTTATTATATTGTATATATTTATTTTTATCTAACATTGATCTAATAAAGTGGTTTTTATCAATATAATTTCTGAAATAAACATTTCTGAAAGAAAAATACATATTGTGTAGAAATTATTTTCTTATAAGAAAATAATATATTCATTGCGTAATAGAGTTAATTTTTTGAGTGTATATGAGCTAGACTTTAAATTCTAAATATGTATTCGAAAAAGCCCGCTTCCTTCTTTTATTCTTTAGCTTCTTATTCAGTCCAATATAGATGTCGATCTAATTCAATAAACATAAATGTTTAGCAAGGTTTTTACGCGTTTCTTTAAGGTATACAGACTATCTATATTTAACTTTGGATACATGCACTCATTTTCTTCACAACCCAGAATATAATTAAGATTGAGTTTTCCAGGCCAGAGTTTTGAGGCCAGCAGAAGCACACAAGGTTGACAAAGGCAGTTCGCATATTAATTACTGCAGCTCAACGCTGAGTACAGGGTATCTCCTGGTCAGGCAGCACAGCACGCTGAATTGTTTGAACTTATGCCGGCACAGAAATCGAAACTCTATATTGAAACGGGCAGTGAAACATCGCAACATCGCACATGCGCATCGGACACATGCGCAAAACACACACCTTCATTAATTCGCTTTTTGGTAGCCAAGTGATTTTCATTAAAAAGCCGTCAGCGTACAATAAATTTTGAGCCGATTTTTTCCTCTTTTTTTTTGGTATGTGTTTTCGTTTTTTGCGCCAGGCCGGGCGCTTATTTTAGCTGGCTCTTTATACAATACATGTAGTTGGCTTCATTATGGCCGAGATCGCTGAATGTATTTATTTAGCGCAGCGACAGGCGACAGAACATAATTCCAATGCTCTTTATCGCGCCGCGCAGATCGATCGAATCTATATGTATATATTGAATATAAATATATATTTGCTTATATTTGATTTATGTGGCATTTGGGTTTGGCTTTGGCTGCATGTTTGGCTTGTTATCTGTATCAGCGCGCATTTGAACTCGAGTCGAACGGGCCGAACAACTTAATCAAAGCAAAAGATGGTCGCGCATAATTTATCAACTGCTGTCAGCCGGAAAAAATTAACAACATCACATAACCAAGCTTTATGTATAAATTGCCATATACAAAATACACTAATTAACCAACTATTATTGCCGCCAGTCTAACGGTTCCCAGCCAAAACGCTCGTGGTGGTCTCCGGGCGGGACCAGCTCTTCCATTGATACTCGACACGCTCGACAGTCGCTCGCCTTGAGACGGGCTTGAAACCCCGAGACTTGGAGCTGACAGCGGCAGCCACTGTGCGTTCCATTTAATAACTTAATCATATTGTTATACAACTTACTTAAGCCAGACGCACATATGTATATATTATGTCTTATCTATATGTATTATCTAGCCGATTGTTTTCTAGGTTCTAGAGATACCCACAAACTTAACATTGTAGCAAAGGTCACGGATGGCCTAAGCTGTGCGGAAGTTTCAGCCAAAGCAGTCTGATCGCATTTAAAAGATATGAAATCATAGGTCAGCTAAACTTTACACTTGACACTGCCAACCCGATAGCCACATATACTAATCTCAAATCTCAAAGCTGGCTTTTAATATACCAAGATGAATAGATCATATGGTAAAGAATAAGACTGTAAATAAAATAATAATATAAAATATTACAAATTTTCATGTTGATCATTCTATATTCAAGACACTTTGAGACTTATAATTTATTTAATTATCACTACTAACAGCTTCCAGGTTAACTTAAATTATAGTTAAAATGCCTTTTAATAATTTAATTTTTAAAGGAATATTGAATTTAATTTGTAGAACCGCATTTCTTAAATCCCGCCCAAACCCTAAATAACAATGTCAAATGTTTTTACCAACTCGTGACAAACTTATTAACATAGCTGATGAAGCTATTGCCAACAAATATTGTGCTAAATTTTAGTGTTTTTTATTAATATTATTAATAACCGCTGTGAACTGAAAAGAATTGAACTACAAGTTGTCTTCGAAACCAGTAAACCCGTTGTTCATTATTATAGCCACATCAGCGGCAAGCGCGCCCAATGCCAACCATTTTTTATGCCCAGGCGCAGCTAAACACCGCTTAATTTTAGCCGAATTACGGGTTATCGATTGTATAGATTTATATGTGCCTGTGGGGCATATATTTGTTCGGGAACAATACAATTTTGATCACAGATTACAAATTAAAGTCATACAGATTAAAGACCAAGTAATTGTTGTTAAGCTTAGACCCACAAGTATTCGCCACAAGTCTCAAATAGGACCAACGGGTGCGTCGGTTCCGGTGGTGGGATTTGCCTTTTTTATGGCATCGACCGCAAGGAGTACCCCTATTAATCCAAAGCCTGCCATATAATAGTTGTACATCCAATTCTCATACGATCGGTCAAAGAAATAGGGAAATCGGAAAACCTCCCCATTTCCATATTTGCCTGGTGGCATCGCATGACCTGCCGGCAGGAGACGCACCCCCCTTGCCTTGATTAGCATCGGCCGCTTGTGCAGAATTGTGGAGCCTGCAAAACTGGGCACATCGTGTCCGAATTGCTTGTACCGCATGGCCGCCTGATACTTGACCCAGGCCTTGTGTACATTCTTGTTCGTATAGCTGCTGTCCATGGGCGGCACCATACGGAAGCGCGTCTTCAGGCGATTGTTGTAGTGTTCGCGTGAGGCCCGCTTGTAGAGGATCTTGTAGGCCTCGCACACCTTTACAAACTCATCGGAGTCCCGAGTGTGGCTATTTCCATCGGGATGGTATTTCTTCGATAGTTCGATAAAGGCGCGTTTGATCTCCTCTCCACTGGAATTGATGGGCACCTTGAGCACATCGTAATAGCTGCGCGAGGGGGGCAGCATGGTGTAGCCGTATCTGGATTGATAGGTTGCCATACGCCGCATCGGACTAATGGTATTCGCTTGCACTCTTCTTATCATTATTTTTTTTTAAACAATTTTTACTGAATACCAAAACGAACTAACACATACAATTTTCCTATTCCGCTAAAAAGATATGTATTCCAATTTCCTTTTACATAAACTTTAAAAATTGACAAGTTTAGCTAATACTGCTGTAAAAGCGCGTACAAAAAATAAAACAAACTAAAATGTTACCCAAACAGAAAAAAAATAACACTGTCAAAAACTATACAATTCACATGTAGAACGTAAAGAAACAAAGATTACTTGATTAGAAATAAAACAACTCGACAACTTAATCAGTTCCTGACAGCGGTGGCATACTGAGAAAGTGGATCCAACTCCCGACTAAGCGTGAAATACGTGTGAAAGGGCTTAGGTGGATATGTATTTATATAGTCTAAACTATATCTACTCACTTTTCTGTAAAATTTATTGTGTGCTCTAAAACTACTAAAGTTTGTTTTTTTAAAAAATAAATAAATATCTAAATAAAAATATATAAGACTAGCGGGTATAACCCGGCCTTGCCAATGTTTTCAAAAAGATTTGAAAATGATTTTGACGCGGATCGGACGGGAATCAAACAACTTTTATGGAAATCGGACAAAACTTAAAATTCACCAAAAAAATCTTTGAAATGCATTTTCCACCGAAGGATTTTAGATTTAGCGAAAAATGTGAAACACGACTCAAATGATTTTTCTTATAGATATTTGGAAATAAATTTGAACACAAAACGTCATCCACCAAATCTTCGACACCCATTTGCACTAAGGAGGGATGGCTTTTTCAAAAAGTGTGAAACATCCCTCAAATGAATTTGAACATAGATCTTTGAAAATGAGTTTGGGGCCGATCGGATGGTAAACACTAAGTTTTCATACAACCGTTTCCCGCCAATATACCACTGTTGCGGGTGGAATTTCCCAAATCGCTGAAATACGAATTCATTAAGTTCTTATGTAGAGCTTTGAAAATAAGTTTGAAGCAAATCGGACACAACTTAAAACTACGCACAAAAAATCTTTAAAACGCATTCCCCCGAAGAAGTTTGAATTCCGCGAAAATCTCTGAAAATGAATTTGAGCACGAAACAACACCCACAAAATCTTTAACCTCCACTTCCACCAAGGAGGAATGGATTTTCCTAAAAGTGCGAAACACCCCTCAAATTAATTTGAGCAAAGATCTTTGAAAATAAGTTTTAGGCCGATCGTAAACAAAAAAGTTACATACAAACGCACCTACATCACAAAAGGTAACTACAGTGAAAATATCAGCTTCCTTCCAGTCAGTCAGTCAGTCAGTCAGGACAAACAGTTTTATATATAGAGATATATAAATCAATAAACTATAGAAAAAGCAAAGACTACGTGATTAGAACTAAAGCAACTCGACAACTTATTTAGTCGCAGGCAGTGGCGGCACGCTGAGCGCCTAGTTCGAAGATCAAACCCCCGCGAAGAATTAATTTTTTATTTTAACAAAGTAATGAAACTGGTTCCAATCCTTGATTAGGCCTGGATTGTGTTTGGGGTAAGGTGGATGTTGTACATAGCTTTTCTAGATCATAGTCTTCTTCAAAATTCATTGTATGCCAAAGGTATGTTTTTTAAATTAAAAGTAAATATCGTTAAAAATATATACAAATAAATATATAAATAACTATTGTTATTCTCAATTACTGTCTTAGATAGTGAGTCAACGGAACTTTTGTCGGACGTTCGGAGCACGTCTCACTTACCCACCTACAGGGACAGGCGTTTGAAATTGGCTTATGGAGCAACAAACGATTTTTGTCAACACGTTTAAGCCTCGGCCCTGGCCACAATGTGTAACAAAATGGTCAAGATCAAATAGTTGGCCTAATATTTATCTGTTGTTATGACCTTAGGACAGGTGCCAACGAACTTGGCAATGAATCTCAATCAAATCCAGTCCAATTCTGAGCATGTGCCGCACTGTATTTGGACAGGCCCATATGCCTGTTAACGCCAATATTGACCCAGAAATGAGAGGCGTGGGCGGGCGACGTCATTTTGCGCAAACTTGTCTCGGCCGCGTCAGATAAACAATTCCATTGAACTTGGTTTTCACAGCGAATGAGCAATTGCTGTCGTAGTCGCTGTCAAATAATATTTACAAATATTATTATCAAAATTTTTAATGAATAGCCGAAAAGCGTTTGACAATTTCACGCGAATTTCAATGGCAGCAAAATATTTGCACAGCCAAACACATGAACTTACGTATTAATTATAAATTTATCGAGTTACTCATTAAATTTACATATAGCTGCATTCTTCCAGCTTATTCATAAAAAAAATACAAAGCTAGAGAGAACCCCAATTAGTATGTACATAAATGAAATCTCAAATAAATATATTTTATTGTTCATTAGAAATGATAAAACTTTGGCATTTGATTGCGTCGAGTCTTGAGTCTTTGAATCTTAGAATCACGCCTGCTAATTGGTAAGAGCGAAGCGCTATCTCTTTGTAGCGTGGCACATTTGACACCTTGGCTCAGTTGGCCAAGCTTGGCACCACTGTGCGTTGGCCATAAACCATCAACTGATCATATTCAATATGTTAATTGATACTAAAAACCAAGAGAAAAAATAAAATAAAACATAACTAAATAAACTCCAATGAACAAAAAGTTGGCATTTAAAAATTAAACAGTCTCCAGGCCCTGGACCAAACCCCCCCAAAGCCCAGAGACAGAGAGCTACAGCCACAGCCAGAACCAGAGCCAGAGCCGGTGCCAGACCCAGTTTTAGCCCAGCACAAGCGCTTAGCGAAAGCTCTGACTAAAATGCAAAAGAAGCAACAATAATTAGAAACAGGTTCTATTGTAAAACTAGCTGGCGAGCTTCATAATATAAAGCCAATCCAAAGATATTCGATATGCGACAACTGGTGACTGGTTGTCTCCGCCGAACGCTGGCTCATTTGTCTAATTAAACATTAAATGATATTCATCGAGTTTTTTGTTTTTATACTCTTGTTCGTTTTCGAACCCATTGTAGAGCGTATTATAGACTTAGACATCAAGCATTCGTCTCCGACACCACAAGCCTGTTTCCCTTCGATCTGTCGAATTTTGTATTGTTTTATAACATATCCATTTTTGACTATTTCAATATAAATAAATATAATAATAATAGTTATTAAAATAATAATAATACTTTTGGGTTCATGATAATAATAATAATAAAAATAACAATAATAATATTAATAAAAAAATAATAATAATAAAAATATCAATAATAATGCTAATAATAATAATATATTGGAAGCAAAATATGAAATATAATTGTTTTCACTGTTTATCTTAACAAACCCGGACCTCGAGCCAGCCAACATATATTATAAATGATATTAATAAAAAAAAATTGTTTCATTTTTGATTTTAACAAATTAAACCCTAACCTCAGACTCCAGCTAACTAAATATTAAAAAAAAAATGAAAAGGTCAAAAAGAGCATTTTATAATAACAATTTTAAAAAATATTCACAATATTAATAATATTAAAATTAATACAATTTTAATAATAATATTTAATCAAAACATAGTAATAATAATATTACAAATAATAAAAGTAAAAATAATTTCACATTTTCTATATAAAAATATATATTAATAGTTTAGCCATATTTTAGAAAGTGTATTTAATATTCGGGTGGTGATGCTTGATGTTCTGTATTAATTTTTAAAACTATTTTCGTATTTTTTGCTTTTGATTATTTTCATTTTGTCTAAAAGTTTTCTGCATCTGCTGACGGGCTGTCTGGTCTGTCATTAGATTTTAATGTTGGGTCAATGGACACAGCGCTTGACTCCAGACGCTAGACTCTCTGCAGGGGCATGGTTTATCGATTGGATTTGCTTGGTCTTTAAACAATTTAAATTATTCATGTGTCAAGTTGAAGGCTGCTTTTATGCAGCCTTTCGCGTGTAAATAGCATCCATTCAGTCAACTTCTTTGAGCTTTAGATTATCTTTTCGATTGTGCTGCGGATCTTTCATTTAAAGCTGAGTATGGAATGAACAAAACCGGCTAGAAACGGAAATACACACTCCCAAAATTTGCTTTTTTTTCTCTAGAGTATTAAGTACATAAGAATTGATGTTAAACCTTTAAAGATTATTTGCTTTAATAAAGAAAATAGCATTTGTTTTTTAATGTTTCGAGTGAGCTACATGGTTCAAGTGTTTAGTTGCACATAGTTAGTTAGTTAGCTTGTTAGTTAGTTGTGATTCGCTTTGTGAGGGTGTCCAGCACGCTGCTCTCAACTCAATTCAGCCTTCGTTCGCAAATATATTCGCACTTAAATTCGTTTAGATCTATCCATAAATATCCAGTTCTTATAGCCTATAGAGCTATGCTGCTTATTGTCTTTGGCCAGTTATTGGCCCTGCCTCAAGGTACCAAGTTTTTATCTAGTATATTTCAGTTTCCAACTGCTCACAATTTGCTATGCTCCCTATTCAGACTTTGTGTTGCTTAGCTTGGAAGTGTTTTGTGTTTTAGTTGTTTTTCTTTCTTTTTTGTAATGGTCGCAGTTTTCCTATTTAAATTAAACCGCGTAAGCGATCCTAACAGCTTGCGTATGTGTAACGACGCTATAGCGATCAGCTTTTGTCTGTCACGGTCAGCTGCGAATGATTCTGCCGCTGCTATAAAGCGCCTGCGTGCACGTTGGCAGCGCAGCTATCTTCAATCTAATCCGCGAAAGAAAAAAAGCTCTGATACCCTATAAAAGCCTGTAGGTCCCGGATATAACCCTTCTTTTCCAAAATTACTTTGACAATCGAAGGTCTGGCTACGGCGGTTCGGACATAGCCCCACCAAAAAAATTAAATTAAAAGCAACAAGCTCGGGCATCAGTCGTACTCAAAATTTAAATCACAATTAAATTGAACAAAAACAAAAAAACCTAAAAGTGGCCGATTGGCGAAATCTTAATTTTGTGTTCGTTTGACGAAAAACCTTTTGCTACGCCACCCGCTCACCAGCACCTCACCAGCACCACACCGGCATATATTTCTTTGTGCCAAGATCTGGTCACAGTTTTAACCAGTTCTTGCCTGCATGCCGAAAGTAATTTTGGAGGAATCAATCTTACCGCCGCCGTCTCTAACAGTAAAGCCACTTATTTTGAGGCAGCCGCCACGTGTGCCCATTGGACGGCACTGTAATTTCTTGGGACGGCAATGCCATTTCTGCCCCATTAAATACGTCAGCCTCAACTGCGGATCAGCAGCCATTCCCTTGCTCATGCCAGCAAGAAAGGGCAGGCGCCGTTTCCACAGTCTGGAATCCGGAAGAGGGAGTAGCTTTTTGGGCCCCATTGGCGCGCCGCTGATCAGAAGCCCAGATGACATCGACCATTAAGTTGGCCGGAGCGTGCAGATGCATTTCTGTTACATTATTTTTAGTAAAAAAAAAAATAGCATATTAAATCTTGTAAGAGAGTTCCAAAAGTTTGCGCAAAGTGCATTTATTAGGGCCCTCTAAAAACCTCGTGCAAGTGCAGTGAAAACGAAAATTTACCTCTATATACATACATATCTTTATGTATATAGAGAGAAGAAAAAATAGTATAAATTTATCCCCCTTCTTGTTGGGGTAGAGTCCCAAGTCATTTCTGAATTTTTTTTTTATATTTTTGAGAATTTTGCCCACTTAGTTTCGGAGAGTATCTTTTCTAACAATTTAAAAACCCTTCTGTGCCATAATAAATAATCAAAACAATTTAAAGCCCCACAGAAGACAACAGAAAGCAAATTTAAAGAAAAAATAAAATTTGCTGCAAACTCTCCGCTGGAAGGCCTTTCATCGAGGAATACATGTAAGTCTGCACCTTTTGTTTTGATTCTATTTTCTTATTTTTGGCACAGATAAGCACAGCCAAGTTGACATGCGCACCTGCGGAGCTTTTTCCTACTTTCTGTTTCACATTACGCTTTAGCTTCGATCGAGATGTTTATGGCCGTGTCAGTTTGGTGAATGCTTATTATCTTTGATTTTACCTACACCCCGCTCAAATATTAGCTGAGACAGAAGCAACACAAAAGAGAAAATATTTAACAGAATTAAATATATGTACACAAATGTGTATAATTGTATTCCCTGATCAGCTGGTTGCGCTGCGCTCCGACTTGCCCATGCGTTCGAGCTTAACCTTCTGTTGCCCATAATTTTTTTTCGACCATAAAATTAACAATCAACTACAATTATATTGACTCTATTATAATAAATTTTTTTTTCCGATTACACTGTAGTTCAGTTTACTAATGTCATTCTTTTCGTTGCCTAGCCTTGTTCTATAATTATTAAATGCACTTTAGCGAAATTATGAGATTTTTTTATTTTGCGCAATAAGGAAAAAAATATTTACTTAACTGTTTATGAAATGAATTATTTTTGAAGAATTTTTGAGCCATTGTAAAAATATCAACTGACTAGTTTAGTTACTGAATTATTGTTGAATCATTACTGCCACTTGTACTAAGATGCAGATAATCTAACGGAAGGATTAAATTTCCTTGAATAATGATTTTGTTTATAATAAATATTAATTACGGATATTGAATATGAATTGCTAAGTTTTCTTTCCTGGTGACATGGTGATATAATGTCGTAGAAGGATGTTTTTTTGGGATCTTCAAAACCTTAAACGCTGAAGATCATGGCTGGGAGGGTATCGAACGCGAGAGTCAGCTTACATCCAAGACTTCGCCTCTACGGAATATATATGCCCTAATGAAAGCTATCACCATTGTATTGGCACTTTTAGTGCTCGTTTAGTTATACCTGTTTGAGATTTTGTTTCTTTGGAGGATCGGTCTTCAATTTAGATTCTGTAGGGATCCTAAAATAAAATTGTGTATGCAGGTCGAGACATGGCCACAAAGAACCCCCCCACCCGAAAGAGCTAAGGAGCAAGAGGATCCCGCCCTGCCATGCTAACTCGACCACGAGGAGCCTCGGTGAATACTTCCCGAATTATTTTGTGAAGATTGGCTGCCAACCGCCGTCACCGTTGCTACCCGATATGTATTGCTAGAGTAGCTTCAACACAGTACATGCTACATAAATTTTTGGCGCCCAAACGTGGGGCCCGAGGTTGAATATAAAAAAAATACAAAAAAATGAGTCTTTATATTATTGTTCACGCACGCTGACGTCGATGTGACTGGTTGAGTCTATCTTCCGCATGCGCAGATACTGGTAGTATACAAGATAGTAATTCTGACTACGATGCTTACAATTCAGAGCTTGAATTATGCCGAGAATCTGACCTTACTATCTTGTTGAGTGCCTATATATAAACACGACTATAGTTATTAACACCAGCTATACAATCGGTCCCATACATTTGCTCGTTTTCTTTCTTATAATTTTGGAGAAACAACAGATTAGGTTTGCTTAGGTATAAATACTTTCAAATACAATTTTAGAATACTGCATATTTTGCTTAGATATCAGTACTGATTGCTACTTGATAGCTTGTTGATGGTTAAGGGAATCTCAGTCTTCGTGGAGCCAAAAGTTATAAAGTTAGATGGAATGGTTTTGTATTAACGATTCTATCAAAGATAGTTAGAATGTTGCCCGGAACTTGGCCATATGCTGCTTTGCATATCCTTGCCGAACATTTCTGACTAGATTAAAATATTGAATGTTACAAACCGTTTTCTACAGTAGTTTCAATAATCCAGATAAATTACCTACTTTCATTGCGGCGATTATATTTCGTTATTAAAAAAAAAAAAAAAAAAAAAAAAAAAAAAAAAAACAAATTTGAATAACTTCTACTTTATTATGTTACCAATGTCACAAATCAGGAAAATATTAATGAATCATGTTGCCTTTACGCAGCCCACCAAATCTACAGCCGTCGTCAGAGACAGCTGATAACCACTGTGGTCTATGCCAGTTAGTAATGGACAACACACAGTCTTGCTATTGCACCCCTTGTAGGCATGTTTTCCACAAACTTTGCTTGGAAGGTTGGTTGGTAAACCATGCTAAATGTCCCAATTGTAGTGCTGTGATTGATCCAGCCTCAATTAAATTAGTTGTTGGAGATTGCTCGCCGGAGAGGAAAACAATCTGCTCCGCCTCCATCTACGACCATAGGGAGAACGGTAACGCGCAGTCTAGCAAAATCTCTTAATCCAGCTCCGACCCAGAGTGGCGAGAATTCAACAGCAAGGTTACCAGATGTTAGTGATGTACCACAATCAGGACTCGACGCTAGCAATAGCACGAATCCACCTGAAACCGCTCCTGCACGACCAGCTCCTGGTGTAAGAAGAAGAGGAAGACCCACTCATTCCAATAATACCCGCCAAAATCTGGGAGTGGACTATAGGATAATTCAGGAGATGATCGAACAGTCAATCACTCGCGTTATGTCATCATTGCAAATACAAGCAACACCCTTTCCAAGAGTGTTGACAACCCCAATCCCGGTATCGCCTAGTAGTTCGTCATTCCGAAATGGAAAAATTGCTGACACCATGCAAAAATGGAATCTTCATTTTGATGGGTCTACCGAAGGATTAGGGGTAGAAGAATTTATATATAGAGTCAAAACATTGACTGATGAAACTTTAGACAGCGACTTTATGGGTCTCTGTAAGCACTTACATGTGTTATTCTTAGGTAAAGCCCGTGACTGGTACTGGCGGTACCACAAGCAGGTAGACCACATAGTCTGGACAGAATTTTGTACTGCACTTCGCCATCAGTATAAAGATTATCGCTCCGATTTTATGAGCAAAGAACTAGTAAGAGCTAGGAAGCAAAACCCTGGGGAACCATTTGTGGCGTTCCATGACGCTGTAGCATCACTGATCGATAAATTTGCAATTAAAATCGACGAGGAGGAGTTAATCGAAATTTTAAAAAATAATCTATTACCCGAAACCCGACATAAACTGCTATACCAGTCAATAAGTTCAGTTGGCCATCTACGTAGATTGGTCCAAATGAACGAGAATTTAGTTCATGAGCTCAGTTGTCGCACTGATGGTATGAATAAATCCAGGACTATTGGCCGTCGCCAAGTATATGGACTAGAAGAGTCTTTCAATGAACCGGAGGTAGAAAATTCAGAAGATACATCCTTTGACATCGCAGCAATTCGCAGATGTCATGCCAACCTTAAATGTTGGAACTGCGAAGAGCAAGGGCACCTGTGGGAAAACTGCCTTGCTGACCGCCGTATATTTTGTTACGGATGTGGGGCACCCAACATTTATAAGCCCCAGTGCCAAAACTGTATCCGTAAAGCTTCGGAAAACCAACAGAAGGGTGCATTCAGCAGCTGTCGGATGCCCCCAAAAATCTAATTAATTCCCATACGAACTTTGTACCGGTGGACCGAAGCAAAAGCTTGGTCCCTACACCGATTTTACAATCACATTCCAAAAATATAGAAATAGCTAAAAATATTAAATTACGATTTTTACCATATCAGGAACGGTTAGCTAATTATTTGCAAGTCCGAAATAAGATTTTTTATGAAGAAAAACCCCGTCTTTCTCAGCGTACGCAGCGCTTGAAAAATTATTATTCAGCAAACAAGCAACATAGAAAGCTTATAGTTTCGACAGTTTTTTGCAATCCCACCGATATGCGCAGCTATGCCGAAGTGTCATTTTTAACTTTTACAGAGCTTGGTCTATTGGATACAGGCGCGAATATTAGTTGCATAGGTTCTACGCTTGCGCAACAAGATTTTACCGCAATGCCGGAATTTAAGCCTATTAAATCGCATGTCAGAACAGCAGATGGCCATAGTCAGAAAGTAATCGGAGTGCTTGAAGTTAAAATGCAGTATAAATCGGCAACCAAGTCCTTGAAACTGTATGTGATTCCTTCTATAAGCCAAAATCTAATTTTGGGTCATGATTTTTGGAGAGCCTTTGAGCTTGCGCCAAGCATTATAAATTCTGTAGAGCTAAAATCAATGGAAAAAGAGCAGGAAACAGAGTCGATTGTATATCCCTTAAATAGCCAGCAAACGCAACAGCTGCACGTAGTAAAGCAGTTGTTCCCCAACGCTTCTGATAGATTAGGCCGCACAACATTGATCCAACACCATATAGATATAGGAGACGCACGTCCAGTGAAACAAAGATTCTACCCTGTAAGTCCGGCCGTAGAAAAGTTGTTATATGCAGAAATTGATCGCATGTTGCAGCTTGGAGTTATTGAGCCGTCGGTAAGCGCCTGGAGCTCGCCTATGCGACTCGTCCTTAAGCCCAACAAGGTTCGCCTTTGTCTGGATGCTCGAAGACTGAATGACGCCACAAAAAAAGATGCTTATCCGCTGCCGAGCATCGATGGCATTTTTTCGCGGCTACCTAAGGCAAATATAATTTCCAAACTAGATTTGAAAGACGCCTTTTGGCAAATAGAACTTTCCGAAGATTCAAAGCCTCTCACTGCTTTTACGGTCCCCGGAAGACCGCTATATCAGTTTAAGGTCATGCCCTTTGGCCTTTGTAACGCGCCGTCTACCATGTGTCGGTTAATGGACGAGCTAATTCCTTCTGACCTGCGCTACTGCGTATTTGGTTATTTAGATGACCTGTGTATTGTGTCAGAGGATTTCAGTTCACATCTGGCGGTATTGGTTCGTATCGCTGAGCAGTTTAGAAAATCCAACTTGACTTTAAACATTTCTAAAAGCCAATTCTGTGTTACGAGTATCAATTATCTTGGTTACGTGATTGGTAGCGGAGGTATTTGCACAGATCCGGAAAAAGTAGCTTGTATTGTAAATTGGCCGCCGCCAAAAAACTTGAAGCAAGTTCGAGGATTTCTAGGAGTTTGCGGTTGGTATCGTCGGTTTATATGCAACTTTTCCGATCTCACTTGCCCCATAACGGACGTATTATCGACAAAGAAAAAGTTTGAGTGGACCCCTGAAGCACAGACCGCAATGGACAACTTAAAAACAGTGCTAACATCCGCGCCGGTTTTAAAAAATGCTGACTTTAAGAAGAAATTTTTCTTACATTGTGACGCTAGTGATTTTGGCATTGGCGCCGTTTTAGTACAGATGTCTGAAGATAATGAAGAACAACCGATAGCTTTCATGTCAAAAAAATTAAGCCGTGCGCAACGAAACTATAGTGTTACCGAGCGTGAATGCTTAGCAGTCATATTAGCCATCGAAAAGTTCCGATGTTATTTGGAACTCCAGGAATTTGAAGTGGTTACTGACCATTCTAGTTTGCTATGGCTTATGCGCCAGCAAAATATATCAGGTAGACTGGCACGATGGGTTTTTAGACTGCAACAATTTAAATTTTCCGTCTCCCATCGGAAAGGCAAAGAACACATTGTTCCCGACGCTTTGTCTCGGTTGCCTGAGAATGAAATCGCTCAATTAGACATGGGTCCTGTAATAGATCTTGAGTCCGATACATTTATGGACGCTAGCTATGTACAAATTAAAGACAAATTTTCCCAAAATTTTACTCAGTTCCCGGACATAAAAATCGTCGATAAGTATTTGTATGTACGCACCGAACATTCGAGAGGAGACTCGACACAAGGAAGTCCTTCGTGGAAACTATGGGTGCCTGATCGACTTAAAGTCGATGTGCTCAAACAAGCCCATGACAGCATAACGTCGTCTCACGCCGGCATGCAAAAAACTATTGAGAAAATCCGCAGACATTTGTTCTGGCCAGGATTAGTTAAAGATGTACGTGAATACATACGAAATTGCGAGATATGTAAAGAAACTAAGGCTCCAAATTATACCCTCCGGCCACCTATGGGGGCTCACATCCCAACTTGCAGACCATTTCAAAAGCTTTATATTGACCTGCTTGGGCCCTACCCTAGAAGCAAAAGCGGTCATGTGGGATTGTTAATAGTCTTAGATCACTTTAGCAAGTATCATTGGTTACAGCCCCTGAAGAAATTCACCTCAGCTGTGATACAAAAATTTCTTCTTGAACAAATTTTCCATTGTTTTGGTGTGCCACAAACTATAATAAGTGACAACGGCACTCAGTTCAAAGCTCGTGAGTTCAATGCCTTCTTAGCCAAACTTGGCATTGAACATCGGTATACAGCTCTATATTCACCGCAGAGCAATGCTGCAGAACGAGTGAACCGCTCAATACTCGCCGCCATTCGCTCGTACTTAAAACAGGATCAGACCCATTGGGATGCACATATTACAGGGATTTCATGCTCCTTAAGGTCTGCTCTGCACCAGTCGATTGGGTGTTCTCCATACCGTGCCCTATTCGGGGTGGATATGATCACTCATGGTACCGATTACAAATTATTGAAGGAATTGTCCTTATTGGAAGAACCGCTGGTCCCCCTGTTGCGGTCTGACAATTTGGCATTGCTCAGGACAGATATTCAGAAAAACATCAGAAAAGCCTATGAGCGCAATGCGGCTCAATATAATTTACGCAGCAAGCCTGTTTCTTTCCGTGAAGGACAGGAGGTGTTCTGTCGAAATTTTGCGCTTAGTAAATTCTCACACAATTTTAATGCTAAACTGGCTCCCCAGTTTATTAAATGCCGTGTCAAAAAGAAACTCGGCAATTGTTTTTATTCCCTTGAAAATCAGCAAGGAAAAGAAATTGGCACTTTTCATGCCAAGGACATTAGAGTCTAATTCCCGCTAATATACCCGTCTAACGGTAGGATATTATCGGGTGGTGTAATGGTCGCAGTTTTCCTATTTAAATTAAACCGCGTAAGCGATCCTAACAGCTTGCGTATGTGTAACGACGCTATAGCGATCAGCTTTTGTCTGTCACGGTCAGCTGCGAATGATTCTGCCGCTGCTATAAAGCGCCTGCGTGCACGTTGGCAGCGCAGCTATCTTCAATCTAATCCGCGAAAGAAAAAAAGCTCTGATACCCTATAAAAGCCTGTAGGTCCCGGATATAACCCTTCTTTTCCAAAATTACTTTGACAATCGAAGGTCTGGCTACGGCGGTTCGGACATAGCCCCACCAAAAAAATTAAATTAAAAGCAACAAGCTCGGGCATCAGTCGTACTCAAAATTTAAATCACAATTAAATTGAACAAAAACAAAAAAACCTAAAAGTGGCCGATTGGCGAAATCTTAATTTTGTGTTCGTTTGACGAAAAACCTTTTGCTACGCCACCCGCTCACCAGCACCTCACCAGCACCACACCGGCATATATTTCTTTGTGCCAAGATCTGGTCACAGTTTTAACCAGTTCTTGCCTGCATGCCGAAAGTAATTTTGGAGGAATCAATCTTACCGCCGCCGTCTCTAACAGTAAAGCCACTTATTTTGAGGCAGCCGCCACGTGTGCCCATTGGACGGCACTGTAATTTCTTGGGACGGCAATGCCATTTCTGCCCCATTAAATACGTCAGCCTCAACTGCGGATCAGCAGCCATTCCCTTGCTCATGCCAGCAAGAAAGGGCAGGCGCCGTTTCCACAGTCTGGAATCCGGAAGAGGGAGTAGCTTTTTGGGCCCCATTGGCGCGCCGCTGATCAGAAGCCCAGATGACATCGACCATTAAGTTGGCCGGAGCGTGCAGATGCATTTCTGTTACATTATTTTTAGTAAAAAAAAAAATAGCATATTAAATCTTGTAAGAGAGTTCCAAAAGTTTGCGCAAAGTGCATTTATTAGGGCCCTCTAAAAACCTCGTGCAAGTGCAGTGAAAACGAAAATTTACCTCTATATACATACATATCTTTATGTATATAGAGAGAAGAAAAAAATAGTATAAATTTATCCCCCTTCTTGTTGGGGTAGAGTCCCAAGTCATTTCTGAATTTTTTTTTTTATATTTTTGAGAATTTTGCCCACTTAGTTTCGGAGAGTATCTTTTCTAACAATTTAAAAACCCTTCTGTGCCATAATAAATAATCAAAACAATTTAAAGCCCCACAGAAGACAACAGAAAGCAAATTTAAAGAAAAAATAAAATTTGCTGCAAACTCTCCGCTGGAAGGCCTTTCATCGAGGAATACATGTAAGTCTGCACCTTTTGTTTTGATTCTATTTTCTTATTTTTGGCACAGATAAGCACAGCCAAGTTGACATGCGCACCTGCGGAGCTTTTTCCTACTTTCTGTTTCACATTACGCTTTAGCTTCGATCGAGATGTTTATGGCCGTGTCAGTTTGGTGAATGCTTATTATCTTTGATTTTACCTACACCCCGCTCAAATATTAGCTGAGACAGAAGCAACACAAAAGAGAAAATATTTAACAGAATTAAATATATGTACACAAATGTGTATAATTGTATTCCCTGATCAGCTGGTTGCGCTGCGCTCCGACTTGCCCATGCGTTCGAGCTTAACCTTCTGTTGCCCATAATTTTTTTTCGACCATAAAATTAACAATCAACTACAATTATATTGACTCTATTATAATAAATTTTTTTTTCCGATTACACTGTAGTTCAGTTTACTAATGTCATTCTTTTCGTTGCCTAGCCTTGTTCTATAATTATTAAATGCACTTTAGCGAAATTATGAGATTTTTTTATTTTGCGCAATAAGGAAAAAAAATATTTACTTAACTGTTTATGAAATGAATTATTTTTGAAGAATTTTTGAGCCATTGTAAAAATATCAACTGACTAGTTTAGTTACTGAATTATTGTTGAATCATTACTGCCACTTGTACTAAGATGCAGATAATCTAACGGAAGGATTAAATTTCCTTGAATAATGATTTTGTTTATAATAAATATTAATTACGGATATTGAATATGAATTGCTAAGTTTTCTTTCCTGGTGACATGGTGATATAATGTCGTAGAAGGATGTTTTTTTGGGATCTTCAAAACCTTAAACGCTGAAGATCATGGCTGGGAGGGTATCGAACGCGAGAGTCAGCTTACATCCAAGACTTCGCCTCTACGGAATATATATGCCCTAATGAAAGCTATCACCATTGTATTGGCACTTTTAGTGCTCGTTTAGTTATACCTGTTTGAGATTTTGTTTCTTTGGAGGATCGGTCTTCAATTTAGATTCTGTAGGGATCCTAAAATAAAATTGTGTATGCAGGTCGAGACATGGCCACAAAGAACCCCCCCACCCGAAAGAGCTAAGGAGCAAGAGGATCCCGCCCTGCCATGCTAACTCGACCACGAGGAGCCTCGGTGAATACTTCCCGAATTATTTTGTGAAGATTGGCTGCCAACCGCCGTCACCGTTGCTACCCGATATGTATTGCTAGAGTAGCTTCAACACAGTACATGCTACATTTTGTGGAAGTGTTTCGCTTAGTGTGTGTAGCTAGTTTTAGTTGAAATTTGTTTAGGGTTTAAAGTTAATTAATAATTGAGTTGGTTCGACCACATTTAGCCGCTGATGAGCCAGGTTTTTAGATAGACAAGCGCCGAGGTGGCCACGTGAGTTAACTGCTGCGCAAATACTGCAAGAGAAGATAGAAGATAGAACGTAAAGTTTATTAGATATGCCTGGGATTAAGCTCTTTTATGTACGGAAATAAAACGCCCGACAACGATGACTGCAATGCCAAGTAATTTACATTTACATTTTAATGCGGAGGCAGCCCCTAATGAAAATGCATCCATTTAAACCAAATCAACCTGTGCGCAAAGCCTGGCCAGATTTTACGACTCTTACGACTAACGAAATTGCGGACTGTAAAACTGTGTGGAGTCTCCGCACAAATTGACAAATGTTCCCGGCTTAAAGGGTTAGTAGCTGGTACAGGGATAGAGATAGGGGTAGGGGTTCTCCCCTATTCATTTAAAACTTGAGTTGATTAATTGGGGCTTACGACGGCTGCATACGGAAGCTAATTGCAGTTGAATTTATGTGCATATTAAATAAAATATTCAATGCTTGACTAATGTGCATAAGTCACCCATAAATAAGCGATTTTATTTGGTGTTTATCATTTCAGTTGTTTTCTTTCTTTCTTTTTTTATTATTGATTCCATGTAAAGTCGCATTGCCTAGTAATTAGCAGGCCATAAAGCTAGCTATTCAGCCAAGAGCTTCCTGAAATTATGAGTAATTGATGAATGCCACGAATCGCATTTATCATCTCTCAAGAGAGCTACAGGTGAAATTGCCCGACTAGCAGATACCCAGCGCATAACTGAAGCTGCAAACTATCCAACCTTCTTCTATACACAAAAACGCAGAATGCCAAAAGCATTCTTGACTATCTTCGGTGCCTTTAGTCCGATCTTTATGAACTTTCTAGGTAAAAATATGGCACCCAAAGTTAGGCTCCAGTTTTCGAAATGATTTTTATTTTCAATTTTGTAGAGAAGGGGAATGTATCCAAAAAGTACATTACAATTCGGAAATATGCCAAGGTTAGCGATTCAAGCTATTAAAATCAAGTAAAGATGACAATATCTACTTTCATTAGCGATATTTATTGATATCATTAGAATAAGGCTAGATATAAAAAATATGATAGTTGTTTTGCTGATGATATACGAGAATATAGCAGCAAGACATGGCTAAACCGACTCAGCCTGACGACCTGAACAGGAATATCCATACTCTTATAAATCGAAGATGTTTCCTTCTGCGTGTTACATACATTTACACAAATCAGTATACCCTTTACAACAAATTTTCAATGGATTAATCAAGTGTTGTTTGTTTAATACATGATACATAAGTTTTATTTGACTTATATTCATCTTTTTTCGATATACAATATATTCGTATAATATAATTTCATTTAGATTTTGTTTCATTTTCATTTATAAATTTACTTTTGTTTACAATTTTCTTGGTAGATTTTTGTTTTTGCTTCCTTGAATTATAGCAAATCGTATTTAGCAATTGTTCATGATTGGTTTACATTTGGTTTTGTTTTCGTTTTTTACTATTTTCTTTCTTTGTGTTTTTTAGCAGAATTTATTTATATTTTTTTGTTAGATTACATGTAGTATAATTTATATATATATATATATATATATATATATATATATATATATATATATATATATACACATTAATTATATGCTTTGTGTATATATATATATATATATATATATGTATATATATATATATATATACAGTAGGGAGCAAAAGTGTTTCCATAGTTGACACTTTGAACTTTGTGAGTCAATAATATCCAAACGAATGAAGCAAATCAAAAAAACTTTTTTTTCCAATAATATGTATTTAATTCCTAACAAATTGGCGTATATAACAAAAGCAAAAAAAAATCAACAAAATATTCAAACAAAAAAAACTAAAACAAAACGCATGTGTACAGTTTTGCACCTACCGTTATTCTTACTTTGCTTTGATTTCTTAATTCTCTTATCGGCAATAGACATGAGGTTTCACCGTTATATGTTTTATTTTTGCATTCTACACTTTTGTGATCCAGAAAATCACGTGTTTCTTATTATTCGAAGCAGATTTGTTGATTTTAGCAATTAGTCTATAAAGTACAGCGAAAAAATGAAGAAGCTTTCGTCAGATGTCGAAAATAGTATTATTAGCCTAACTGAAAGTGGCTGTTCGACTCGTAGTATTGCAGATCAGCTTAATATTTCTCATTCAGCGGTGTCCAAGGTCCAGAAAAGACGCAATGTTGCATCCAAAAACACTATTAAAGGCCGCAAACGCCTCTTAAAGGACTCTGACGCCAGACTAATGATGTCGAAAATGAGAACTGATAAGTTCCTAACACCGAAGAAAGCATCTATGGACATAGGAAAAGACGTGAGTCGGTGGACGGCTAGAAGAGCACTAGCTAAGGTTGGATATGTGGCAAGTGTGAAAAAAAATAAACCAGCTCTATCCGAGAAGAATGTCAAGGCTCGATTGAAATTCGCCCGGGAACACAAGAACTGGACTGTAGATGATTGGAAACGTGTCATCTGGTCGGATGAATCCAAGTTCAACCGTTTTCAGTCGGATGGCAAGCAGTACTATTGGCACAGGCCCGGGGACAAGCTTCAAAAACACCATGTAAGGCAAACCGTTAAGCATGGAGGAGGCAATGTCAAAGTTTGGGGATGCTTTACTTGGTGGCACATTGGACCATTGCATAAAATTGATGGTATAATGTTCAAAGAAGACTATCTCAATATTTTGCAAACCTATCTACCCAATTTTCTGGACAAGTGTGCATACCCCGTAAAGGAAATCATTTTTCAACAAGATGGGGACCCGAAGCACACTGCCAAAATTGTCCGCGAATGGTTACAAAACCAAGATTTTATACTGATGGAGTGGCCAGCTCAAAGTCCCGACCTCAATCCGATTGAGAACCTGTGGTCTATCGTGAAGCGACGGCTCGGGCAATATCAATCAATGCCATCCAACCTAGACGATCTTTGGAAGCGTGTAGAACTGGAGTGGAAACGAGTTCCAAAGGAAACCATAGAGAAGTTGGTCGAGAGTATGCCAAACCGAATAAAAAGTGTAATAGCTAATAAGGGTCTGTGGACAAAATATTGATTTTGAATCATTTTTAATTTTTTTCACTGAAGGTGCAAAATTGTACACATGCGTTTTGTTTTAGTTTTTTTTGTTTGAATATTTTGCTGATTTTTTTTTGCTTTTGTTATATACGCCAATTTGTTAGGAATTAAATACATATTATTGGAAAAAAAAGTTTTTTTGATTTGCTTCATTCGTTTGGATATTATTGACTCACAAAGTTCAAAGTGTCAACTATGGAAACACTTTTGCTCCCTACTGTATATATATATATATATATATATATATATTCAGTAAAATGATCCCTACTTTTTGTATGCTCATGACATAATTTTCTATATGTATTTATGTATCTTGTGTATACAGTGTGTTTTCTTCTTAGACATTAATTATATGCTTTGTGTATGTGTTTGTGTGTGTGTATATAGGTATGTGTTTTCTTTTCCCATTAAATTTAAAGTAATTTCTGCGACAATAATAATTATAATTTAATCGTTCGACTATAGACACATACATAAACAAATGCATTTCCATAACTTTCTTAATATACAAATACAATTTTGCTGAACACTAAAGCGCCTCGCAAAGGATACTCAATTACAATCAACTAAATTGGAGCTGCCATATAATATCTATGTAGATAATTACATACATATAAACGTAATTTATCTAATTTTCTATGTTTGATTCATTTTCTTCGTTTTCGATATATATTATTTCTATTCGTCAAATCGGAATTACGACAATTATTATGCTGAGATGCTGAGTTAAGAGGTTTTATTTTATTTTACTTTATTTTGTTTTTAAGGTAAGTATTGTGTGTTATTTGTAGAAATAAATCTATTATTAACTTTGGAGTGGCAACTACTAGCAAAAAAATAAGGTAATTTGTATATATATGCTTGCATTTGTGTGCATCGTTAGTTGAACAAATTGGAACTTAGGAGCAGACTTGAAAATAGGATACGATAATAAATAAAACATCAAAATGATTGGCATGATAAAAGCTATAGTTGGCTTTTTTTAGTCGTGAATGTTAACACAACATAGTTATTATGTTTATATTTAAATTAGGTATTTTCCATTTTTCATTTTCATTTTTATTTATTTTTTGTCTATGTTTGGCTTTTATTACCACTAACAAGTAAGAACACATATTTAACCACAATTTGTTTTTTTGTTTTTTTTTTTGTTAGCAACACTTTTACACAGTTACAGTTACAGTTACATTTATATATATTTGAGTTGCGTCTCTAATTAGCTGCTTAATTTTTACAAATTGCCTACTTAAAAAGTCATAAATCAGAGCCTTACATTTGCAGCTTTAATATTATAATTACATAATTAATTAATTTAGTTCGTAATATTGATTTTATTTTGTTGAATTCAATAATTCACAAATTAATAATTATATAATTAAACTAAATAAACAATAGGCCATATGTTGATATGTATTTGATTTTTACACTTTAAAAAAAAACCGTGCTCAAACTTTATCAAACTTGCTTTCACATTCGTTAGGTGTAAGTAATTATTTTTTTGCGAATATTTTCTATTTTTATTATTATTCTTTTATCGTTTAGCTTATTGGTTTTAGTATTTTTCTGGTATATACTATGTGTGAGTTATATGCAGTATTGTTCTATTATATAAGTGTATGGTATGTTTAATCCTCAAATGCATTTCTGTGCTTGGCTTTTAACATTGTGTATGGGTGTGTTTGTGTGTGAGAGTATGTGAGTGTATTTTTGAGTATTTCTTCTTCTTTTTCTAAGTATTTCTGCATTGATCGCAATCAACGTTTAACATGCATTGTACACTTGTCGTCTACCATCTAGAACCGTGTTTTTTATTATCAGATGTCGTAGCTGATATAATTAGTAACGTTTCCTTAATACAATAAACCCAAAACTGAACATTGTATTTGTATTCGAGAAAAACTAAAAACCATTAAAACAACTTAAGAACATTGACTATATCTGCATTTCTTTAAGTTATTTTATTGTTTTTTCTATAGACGCTTAACTAATATAAGTCGGATATGGTTTTTGCACGGGGAAGAAAGAGCTTGAAGTGTGTGTAGTTTCTATGCAGTATGTTTTTTGTGTATGTTTGGAGTTTTGAATGTAAACAGCATTTAGTATATCCTTTATTTGCATTATTATCATAAGTATATGTTTAGTATAGCTATTAGCACTATAATGTATACTATATATAAATTCTTTTACAAATAGCAGACTACAATATCAAAAGCACACTGTGGATATATTTTGAGTGCTCTTCACTATTCATTATATATACATATATATTTGTATATATATATATTAAACGCTTGGAAGAACGGCAACAGAAAATAAAATATTAAATTATATTTCAAATTGTTTTTTTCCTTTACCAAATTATTGTAGATGCGAGATGCGCGTGTGTGTGAGTGTGCGTGTGTGTCCTCATGTATATAAAAATTTAGATCTATAAGCATAACACTTGGAATTTGTCTCTCATTCGATATCTCCTTTGCTTCTAAGGCGAAATATTATATTGTCAATTCTTTGGCTTGAGCCGAAAACCATGCAAAATGACAAAATATATATTTCTCAGTTGATCAGGGGGGTGGGGGTTGGGTAGGGAGGTTTAATGCAATGAAAATAGATATCAACAAAATCAAGGATATGCATACAACATTTAAATATTAAAATACTTTGCATTTGAACAATTTTTTGTTTACACAATTGTTTTGAAAAGGCAAAAGGCATAATACACAGTAAATTCCTTAATTTTTTACATTTATTACATTAAGTTCCTAATGCGTTCTACACATGAATAAATGGGCCGAGCGAATGCCACAAACAATGCCGAGTCCTTTTGACATTGGAGGTGCACCGTATAACCCGGCCTTGCACCATTCGCTGGGCCGCACCTAGTACGGACACATACAGATACACATATGCCTACAGCAATTGGCTTTTCCGGGCACGATTTCCCAGCTGGAATACCAATTGAAATTCTCGAAAGATTGTGCATTTGTCTTGAATTGGATTGGGTTCAGGGTAGGGGTCACTTTTTTACTCGTTTAAAGCTAATTTATTTGGAGTTAGTTTTCTTTTTTTTTAATTTTTTCAACTCTTGCCATACAATGTTTTCAATACGCAGTAAAAAATGTCATATTTTTTGTTTGTTTTTTGTTTGGTTTAGGCGTTCATATTAATGTTTGATATTATTTATTAAATATTTTAATGCATTTGTTTTCAATACGGCTTGCCTTGCATGGTATAAAAATATAAATGTTCACATATACTTAAAAATCGTTAAGTTCTTACGCTTTCATCAAAATTGTTTTTCAAAAGTAATTGAATCGATTGATAATTTATAAAATTAGGAATGAGTTCACATGTTATTGTTAATTAATTAGTTATTTTTAGATACGAATACGTGTGTTCTTCGCTTTTGAATTTATTATAATCATAGATTTCCATTTTCTTGTAGGGCAATGTTGAATTACTAAGCTAACTATTATTATTTAATTGCTTTCAACTCTTTTTTAATATTTTTCCAATATATTCAGTATGCAGTTAGTTTCATAAGTGAGCTTTACTATCGTTGCTTGCCTTTTTGGTGTTCTAGTAATAGTTGCTGTTGTGTGTTCAGAAGGTTAACAGAATAGTTAATAGCTTAAATTAAGTGTGAGTCCAGCATTTGGCAGGTTGGTTCGACAGGAGCCACAAATACATACGTTTATGCAGCCATGTCCCTTGCTAATCCAACCTTAATTATAAGTAGTTATGTATATAGTATCCTAAGTAATTGTTATTCTCATTAAATTTCACATTGAATTTTCCCTAGTTGCTACAGTTGAAAGCGAACATCGCTCAAATAGGCTTGACATACATATAATATTCCACTTTTACTTACAGCTGTAAAATCAATACATAATATTCAATTATAATTGTTTTTATTCGATTTTTCTTTCTGTTTTTTTGTTTTGTTTTAAGATATACATTTATGTACTCGTAGATGTAAGAACAGTTACTGCTCTTTGGTTTCGTAATATATGTATATATTTTTATTAATTGTTCGTCTGTTCTTTATAAGTCCAATACTTTTTATTTTAGCTGCATGCGGTGTATGTTTTCTGTCTGTATATTTCATAATTGTTTTTTTTTTTTAATAATAAAAATAACTTAGTTTATATCAGTGTGGCTTAGGTTAGTTAATTTCGAAAAATGTCCGCTCTCAATAGTTGTTAATACGAGTACTGATATGCCCTTAAGACTTATGATTCATTCTAATTGCACTCAATAAGATCCCATACGTGCGTACACTGAGCTATGTAAGTATGCATATGTATTCTATTTGCTTACGCTGCTTTGACAATTACTTTGATTATTATAAATAATTTCTTTCATTTATATTTATTTGAAATATTTTTATTTATAGATATAGGCATACCAAACTTCAACATACAGCACATTTCTATTTAATTTTTTTTAAATTAAGTTTTATTTCTGGTTCGAATTTAGCTAAGTGTATAAAACTTTTAATTATATCCATTTACTTGATTTTTTGTTGTTGTTCTTACTAAGCCAATTTGTAAAACGTTTAGTACAAATGCAATAATACATGTACATACATATATGTATACTATATATATATAGATGTATTACATTTATTGTATATATATTTGTTTATATAATATATACTGATATGTTTTGCCATTTAAATGTTTCAATAGGTTTCCTACAAACTTTATTTCAATTTATATTCATTTTTTTGACCGATTTGGGCTGCTTATTACAAAAAATTTGCAATTTCTCGTTAAAACTCTCACATCGTTTGAATAATACAAATTTACTAATTTTTTCATTTTTGTTGCTGTTTTTTTTCTTCAAATTTTTGTTGTCATAAGAACATTTTTGGTGTGCCCAAAGTGAAAAACAATAAAATACCGAGAGAGAAAAAATACTGTATATGCCAAATATTGAACCATTCCCAACACAAATCTGAAACCAGTTTCATTGTGAGGGGTGGGAGCTATCAAAAAATCGAAAAAACTCTATAGCATACTCGACATTCCAAAAAGTTTTGGGATTACGGCCTGGGCACAGACTTGGACCCATGCCAGCTGGCAAAATACGCGTTCTCTGAGCGAGTGGGGTTTTTTTTTGTTTGTTTGTATTTTCAATTTGTGTTGTTTTATGCGCTGCTGGCTGGCATATGACAAACATTCAATTTATCAAAATCTTTGTTTTCGCTTGATTGAATTCTCTTATTTTCTTATTTTATTGGGCCTGGGTTTTTGCCAATTTTCATTTTCTTACAAAGCAATTTGCGGCGTGCTACAAAAGTGTGTTCGGGTGTGTGTTTGCGTGTGTGTATCTATGTGGACTCTCTGATTATCGGCTGGAGAGTCGGATTGGAAGCGAGAGAGATCGGCAAAAGTCCCTGCCAAGCACTCGCTCCCACTCGCTCTCTCTCTCTCTTTTAGTTTTGATATGTGTGGGGCAAGCCGCGTGCAAAAGTTTCGTCCTGCTTGCTCCTGGCAAGTGGTTTAAACAAACAACTACAACAAATTTCACTTGCTGCCGCACGTTGCAGTTGCATGCAACACTAAATTCATTTACAAATGTGTGTGTGGCCAAGTATACAAAATCATGGCTCAAATTCTAAAACTCCAATTTTCTACTCTCTCTCTCTCTCTCTCTCTCTCTCTCTCTTTCTATTTCCTTTTCACTTTCCTATCTCTTTATATATTTGTATGACAATTTCACTTTCTAAATATTATAATATAAGTTTTGTGTTTGCTTTGCTTAAAGGGTGTTAGGGTGTTTGGGAGTTCTCGGGGTGCGTGTGTCTGTGTGTGTGGATGCTGTGGACTTATCGATGTGCTGTGATTACACTGCCAGTAATTCTTTTAGAAAACTCCTATAGTTCGCAGCACGGCACAAATGTAGAGCACCAGTCCAAGTCCCAGCAGCTGCATTTGGGGCGATATGGAAGCACTGCCCGAATCACAGTCCGAGCCTGAAAATAAGCGTGAGAAATGTGCGATTAATATACCTTCAATACGATCCATACATATGTACAGGGGCGTTTTTTATTTGGGGGAAAATGATTTGATGGAATAAACGTATGGGGCGGTTCTGAAAAACGTATTCACCATATTGGAAAGCAAGCCTGCAAACTCAACAAAAATATGTTTGATAATTCGGCTCACGGTTCGAACTAATGACTCTTTCAAAGGTTCGGTTCGTGAAACCAGGCAAAGGCTTTAAAATTTTCTCTAATTATATTAAAATGCAATACAAACAATTCAGTTTATTAAATTATATACTTTTATTTAGCGCAATTGACTTTTCATATTTATGGCGCAGAAACTTAAAACTTTGCAATAATATTTAAAATTATTTTTTTAAATTTTTTGCCAAACCTAAATAAAAATATAGTTCGGTTAATGTAAAGTTTCATATTTCTTTTTTAAACTAATCCCGTTGAAGGTTCGGTTCGTTGTTAATAAAAAATTTGAATTCCGACTTATAGTCTTGTTGTAAAACCAAGACCCACTCTTGCCTTCCACACCTGAAGGCCTTGTCTTGGCCAACGTAAAAGCAAAATCAACCTCTAGCTACCTGAGCTATAATATTTTGATTGATATATTCGTAAGTATATATGAATAATCAAAAAGAAAGAAAATGACAATTATAGAAGTAAAGGAAAATAAGAAAAGAAATGCAAGCAGTTGACTTTTGGTGCGATTTTTGGTGCATTGAAATCAAGAAATCGATATATCGATAAGTCGATAGATCGAGCAACTTAAACGAATTTCACGCGAACTTACCTTAACTAAAAGTCCTAGCAATTTGTCTGGTTTTGCGCTATGATTCTTTATGTTTTTATTTACGCATATCCCCCGCGATCTGCCAACCGATCGAATTTCGGTTTCGCACAAAACAACTTAAGATTGACCAACAAGATATATAAACAGCGATGTCGCGATGTTTAACTGAGCTATATATATATATATATATATATATATATATATATAAGTTTGCTATTTTGTTAAAGTGCATGTGCGGGTTTTATACAAATCAAAAGTAACTTTAAATTTTCTACTTGTAGGTAACAGAAATAAGTTTCAAAATAAAACGGTAATAAATTTAAAATATGGCCTAATATACAGAAACTTATTCTATAAATATAATCAATGCATAAAATAAGGTGTATATGTTTGTATCAAATTCAAAATTTAATTGTATCTTTTGTATTTGCCCCGATAATACAAACTCAAAATCTATTTGTATGTTTTATATTTGTCCTGATTATATCAAATCTATTTAATGTATCTATATCTAAGCTACGCCAATAAATGTCCAGACAAATCTGCATTATTTGTATCTGATACAATCTTAGATACTTTTATTTATCTATATCTAGCCAACACAAATAGGGCTCTAAATCAACTGTTCATTATTTGTGGCTTTGCCCTCATATTATCTCAGTCATTGTTTTCTAAATGTAGATTTAAAATTAATCTGAAATTTTTGTATCTCTTAAATTTAACATCATATCATTTGTTGATATTTAAGCAACGAAAAAACTTTCCAAACAATTATGCTTTATTTGTATATTTTATACTTTTATAATTTTCCCTGATGTTATCTAAGATCATTTAATTTATCAAAGATATCTTTCTAAACCAATCTGCTTTATTTGTATATTTTTTATTTTTATCTATTGCCCTGTTATTTATACAGATACTTTAATTTATTTATATTCAACTTCTATATAATCAACATAAATAAATAAATTAAATTTAAATTTAAATACAATTTCTATTATTGCATCTTTTATCTTCTGCCCTGCAACTATCTTAGATATCTATATCTGAGCCACATAAACAAATTTGCATAGCAAGCTTTCTGTTTCTTTGTATCTTTCGCCCTGTTAATAATATGAAATACTTTTGTTTTACTAATTGTCAGCAAAACATATTAATTTCATAATCAAAATGAAATAATAATAATGTTCAATATAAACAGTTTATGCATAATAGTATTTATGCAGTTGTGTATATAAATGTATTTGTATATTTTAGCTTGATTCCTATCTCGATACTTCTGTTTATCTTTACCTAATCAGCATTAATAGATAACCAAATCCATATGTACTAATAGTATCTTATATTTTTGTATTTTGTGTTCGAATACTATTTTTAGATACATTTGTTTCTCTAAATGTAAGCATAACAAATAAATTTAAAAAAAAAATAATTAATCTATACATATATAATAAACACATATATAAATTTGTATCTTTTGCCCAGTTCAACCGCAGGGCAAGCATGTCGCGTGCATTTAATGCCCGCTAATTTGAATTTAAAAGGCTGACCAATTCGTAGATTATATGCGCAGATAATCAAGAAATAAATTGGCACAAGCGAGCGCGACAAATACAAAAAAAAAGATAAATAAATAAAAGATACTAACAATGTGAATATTTGAAACACGTGTCGCTAAAAGCAGCGCAAATCAAACAAAACGTAACCGCAGCGCAGCGCAGCAAATCAAAGAGAAAAGGCCAGGCCATAATAGCTTATACAAATGCAAAAGATACAAAGATACACACACTGCGTATCTACAACAATATGTATGTTAACAGCGCGTTTTGTGGGTATCGAGTATCGAGCATTGAGCACCGACTTCAGTCATCGGGCCTGAGTTATGACAAACGGCAATTGTCGCTACCCGCAGCTTTGTATCTGAATCTGTATCTGTATGTGTATCTGTATCTGTATCTGTATCTGTATCTCTGTATCTGTATCTCTCTATCTGTATCTCTGTATCTGTCTCTCTGTATCTCTGTATCTTTATCTGTGTCTCTGTATCTCTGTATTTGTATATCTCTGTATCTGTGTATCTTTGTATCCTCGTATCTCGGTATCTCTGTATCTCTGAATTTCTGTATCTCTGTATATGTATCTGCATCTGTAACTGTAACTGTATCTGTAAATGTATATGCATCTGTATCAGCATCTATAGCGATATCTTTATCTGTATCTGTATCTGTATCTGTATCTGTATATGTATATGTATCTCTGTATCTGGATCTGTATCTGTGTCTGTTTGTGTTTCTCTGTATCTGTATCTGGTCGTACGCTTCGACGTAAGACTTGCATGGGCTGTCGATAATGGTAAACTGATTGCTTGCATGTGTGTGTGTGTGTGGTGCCAGCCAGTCTGGTGTGCACAGGACGAGGCGCAGCACCAGTTCTGTTATTTTTTAAGTAGATTAGCACAAACCGCGCTGACATTTTTTGGTGAAATTTTAAATGCTCATTATGGCAAATAAGGCGCGTGTTGGCAAGCGCTGCGATGCCCATAAAATATATCAACCACTACATATCAAAATGCAAATTAATTCATTAGCCAGAGAACCAGTAACCACACTGGCCGCCACTCACCACACCACAGTGGCTCAGCTTTGACTTGTGGTCCATTTTTAGTCCCTAAGCATGAACAATTCCCGCCAGCACAGCCCATTTGCTCAGGGGGGACCCCCCGCCCGCTAGATTTGCATACTTCAACTCTGGCTTATCTGTAAAATGGTACTCAAGTAGAAAACAAGTAAAAACAGCTGGCTGAGGCACGCCGAGACTGAATACCCTTCATTATATAGAATGCCTGTTACCGAGCAAACTTGCCTATGGAGACTATATGATTCTTATAATGGTAAGATTTTGCAGATATTTGAGAAAAAGAGTGAAGCATGTAATGGATCGGTTTGGTCTAAATATCTTACAAAACAGAAAAGTAATCTAGTTCGATGTTGTTAAGACTTTACTCGAATATAGAGGAAAGCTTTAAAGTGAGCGCCTAGTTTGGAAGACGGGCAGATAGACAGATCAAGAATGTATATACTTAATGGAGACTACACTTTACAAATTTCATTAGAAAATCATTATACCCTTTTCGAGTGTACAAAGAAGTTGAAAACAGATACTCACATATACACACACACACACACACAAACAATACACGAAATTAACATAAATTAAGTTTTATTAATTTGTGAAACACTAATTCGCGTTTGTATCAGAGCGCAGAGTTGTACAGCCCAAAGACTAGACCCAACCAGACCAGACATCTTGGCGCGGTCGTTCAAGTCGTTTCGACTGGCAACAGTCACAGCTACAACAACAAGTGCGACTGCTACAGCAATTTTGACTGCGACTGCGATTCATCTTTCACCAGACAACACAGAAACTTGTCCACGCATTTTAATGGCCACTTTTACAATTCGCTGCCGCCCACCTTTACCAATGCATATTAACAACTTTTGTATACACAGCTAAGTCTTTTAACTACATAAATATATATATACTTAAATTAAAGTGTATATATATAGCTTGATTTATCATTGTCAGTTTGGCATATATGCATATGCATACTGTGGCCGTGTTGCCATATTTTTGAATTTCATTTCTCGGTCAGTCGTTCGCGCTTTGTCAGTTGGTCATTTAGTCGGTTAGTCAGACGCAGACTGAGACTGAAAAACTGCGAAACTCATTTCTCTGATTGATGAGCACATTTTAAGATACTGACATTGCCCATAAATAAAATTGTGAACGCTGGCTACGCATAAATGCAATAAATTAAAAGAGCAAAAACTATAAAAATCTTTCACCGAAATGAAATGCTGATTCTGACTCACGATCGCCACTAACTGCCAAAAAAAACATATATCTATAGGTATCTGAGCAACATAACTGTATTTCCGTGCGATACTCAATCAACCTGACTCGCAAATGAAACGCGTTCAGCGCTAATTTTCTGCATTTAACTGGCAAATTGTCAGGCTAATTGACACGCGTTCCGAGACCCAGAAAAATAATATATATATTGCAAAAAAATTAAATAAAATATACACAATTACAAGCAAGCCGAAGCACTCATACCCTGCAGTGCGTCTCCCATTATTTTAAACTGTCGAAACAAGCATATGAAAACCAAATACTGTGACAAAAATAAAAGATATCTATTATAAAATGATACATTTTAAATAATATTAAAATATGAAAAATATTAATTTAATTGCAAATAAATAAACAATAAAAAATATGGGCTATAAAATTCTTTAATATCAAAAATATTATTGTAATTAATTAAAATTAAGTCAGCTTAGGGACACAATATATTATAAGTTTTATTCGAATGAAAATAAAATTTAAAAAACCATTAACAAGTTGGCTTTTCGCAGACTCTGTTGAAAAAGACACATATATTTTCAGGCACGTAAGATTGTTCCTTGAATAAAATATTAGAAAGCTTGCACATTTTGGAATTTAAATAATTTTTCTTTGTTCTTCCAAGAATATTGAAAGTAAAGTAATTTCTAAGCTAATTGAATAAAGAGATTTATTATTGCTTTGATTTATACAGAAGACGTACGAACATCAGATGTCCAGAGGTAACATTCTATACTTAAATTAATTAGCGCAAAATAACCAAAAATAAATATAAAAATATAAGTACCAGAAAAAAGTGTTTAAAAATTGTTTCAAAACTGGTTTGTTAAAAATAAACACACAAAAAATGTTGCAGCTGATGCCAAATCGTAAACCCGGCGCGACGCTCAAGTCCAAGCTTTACAAAAGTTAGAAACTGTCTATTCGAAAGAAATTCAACAGATCAGGAAGTCAGCTATTTGAGATCCTCACCTATCACATAATCTATGCATATTGCAGGGTATCTGGAAATAAGCAAGTATGTGTTCTGCTGAAATTTGAGCTATTGGGGTGTGGCACGGTCAGCCAGACAGACAGCAGCTGGAGGCGTGTGTCGCGCATAAAGAATATCTATAAAGTGTATGTTAATTGCTTGCCAAAATTCATACACATAAGGCAAAAAAAATAAGAGGTAAAATGTCAACAGACTGTACTTAAATCCCAACAGAGAAATAAGTAAAAATATTGCAGTTGCGTTGAGCCGACTGCGCCATACTCTCTTAACAGCGTGATCAAATCAGCGATTAAAAAGGATCTAACTTATCTGAAAGCTGATTGATAATAAAATATAAAAAAAATAAAAACAAAATAATATTTCGTGTTGATTTTTGGACAAACAACTCTCAAACTGTAGCAAGCAGTGGTATTAAAACTGTAACTTCAATTTTCAGTCGAGTTTTTAAACTTTAAGCCTATATATTGTCCCGTGTTTAAATACTTTACCTAAAGCGCATCTGCACAAGTATTGTATATACAGATATAGAATTCAAGTTAAAATATACTCCTTTACAGCTAACAAACAGAGCATAAAAGGCATTTATGCCAACTGCTACAAATCAACTTGACCTGAAACAATATACTTTTATAGGGTATTTACTCACCTGCCCAACTCCTGACTTTAGGCAAATAATCGTTCCAGAAGGAGCAGCGCGCGGCGAGTGGGCCACGTGCCAGTTTCTCAATTTTATCGTCTGTGCTGAAAATATAATACACAGGATCCTCCTTGGAAAAGTTGGGCCATTCCTCGCCATCTTGTGCCGGATTGCTGCAAGGCGTTAGAGAAAAGCTCGCGTTATAGCAAAAATGGTTGCTGTACTCGCTAGTTTTATAGCAGCCAGAGCTCAAATGAAAGCTCTGCGAAAGCTTACCCAGTCTTGGCAAACTCAATAACCGAATTGAGCATACGCTTGCCCAGCTCCCGCTCCACAGGTCGATATTGCAGAGATGTGTTCAGCGGCTGCCCAAAGAAATACTCAATCTCATCGCCGTGCAGCACGCCCATCCACTCGCCCCACAGCGATGTGCTGGTGCGCTAGAGTGAGACAGAGACAGAGAGAATAAGTGATGAGTGAATGAGTGTGAGTAGGGGACTGGGAAATCGTCGTAAACTTAGTCTGAAATTATGCAGATAAACATCCACCCTTTTTATTTATTTATTTGATTCCGCTCGCTCGCATGCACTCTTTGTAAATTGTAAATATTGTCGCAGCATATGACGAAAAAAAAAATCAAAAATTCCTCAGCGCCGAGCTGGCGTTACAAGCAGTTGAGCTTTGTTTTTTATATACACTCATGGCCAAAATAAAATTTACATTACCATTAAGTTGATTAATAATATTAATATATGGTATGCACCTTAAAGTTTCTTAAAATTATTACATTAAAATTATTTGGGATCTGATTCCACTCGCTTGTGTGTAAACTTCGCGGTAACTTTTTGTTCACCATCCAATCGACCTCAAATAAATTTTCAAATATATTTGTGAACACTCATCAAAAGTTGTTTTACACTAATTGCAAAATTGACCCCTACGTGGTTACAAAATGGGAATACAATTTTCGCTTTTTGCTTTTTTTAGAGGCTCTACTTTGTTAAGCTTTAAATTCGTGTCTCGATAAGTGAAAAACTTTGGTTGTTCTTTTTTTCGTGCAATTGACTTTAAACTAACATTTAAAAATCTCTCGCAAGGATGGAATAATAATGTCTAAAATTTGAAGAAAAACATTTAAGCAAGACAAGGCCGGGTAATACCCGCTAGTCGTGCCTTTAGGGGAACGAGCGAAGATAGCCAAGAATTTAAAATTTTGGCATATGAGTATCTTACGACAATTCTCTGCAGTATAATATCCCTTTTTTTGACAGCGGTTAAATTTTACAGTTATCGATAGTTATCGATATAAATTTGGCTTTTTGAGATCGACACGCTTACACCGGGGGAAAGTCAAACGGACAGACAGACGGACGTACATCCCAATAACCACTTGGCTCTTGAAGCTGATCAGGAATACCTTATGGGATCGCAAACGCCTTCTTCTACCCCTGGGTACAGGGTATAATCGAGTACACGAGTATTTTACAGGGCGTACAAATAAGTTCTTGGGGCAAATTACGTATATGTCGTTTAAATTGTTAACTGGAATTATTAGGTTTGGCTTAGTATTGGTCGGCTAGCAGCCACACAATGGCAGCTCACATAATTTCTTAATTAACCACAACCGCCACATACAACAACAACTACAACAGAGACAGGCCACAAAACCACAGCAATTTGGTCTATGGCAACTGATAGACAGCTCAAGTGCACAGTGGGTCAAGCTATGCGAAAAGTAAACAATTCGTAATCAACGTTGATTGAAGGATGTGATTAGCCAATATAACTGAAATATATTGGAAATCGATCTAGCTGGGAAATTAGAGAACGAAGAGTATCTTGTCAACGTATTTGTATTAAGCAATCAGTTTTATAGATAAATATATATGGGCCTGAACAATAATATGTAAGCTTTATGGCATATATATACTATCGAGAATATAAATATATAACGATCATTTTATTAAAAATGTTTGAAGAGCGTCAAAATATTAATGAGTGAAGCTTAGCTCTGAAGTTTTGAATCAGTTTTTTATTAGACTAATAACCAGGTATTTACAATTTACAACTAGAAAATTAATTAAGCTTAATAGTTTTATAATTGGCCAAGATCAAATGCAGCCCATTGTCAGAGTTTTTGAAGTATTGTCCACTTAAGCAATTTGTCTGTTGGACAGCAACTGCAAAACTGGCAGCCAATTGGCCAAGTCGCCAAATGAATTGCAGCCAGGATGTGCCAGGGATAATGGTGTTTTCGTGGCTAGCATTGCTGCAGCAGCTGCCAAGTTGTTGAAAATGTATGCTCCGCTGAGTTAACCTGGACAAGCACACACAGACATACAGATAAACGGACAGATAGACGGACGGACAGACGGACCCTTAACGCCTTTAGGCGCAAATAATGAAGAATTGTGCGGCAAAATAAAGTTGTGTTTATACCCTGAACCCAATGAAAATGGATGAAAAGACAGACAGAAGGAAGCATAAATACTTCGAGACAAGATGAAATGTTCTATCCGTGATGGTCTTTCTCCGTCTGGCCTTCTGTGAGTACGTGACGATCTCGGAAACTACAAAACACTTCAAATATGAAATATATATTTCCCCAGAACGAGCTGATCAGGTTTTTTTCGATATCTTCTCTCATTTTCGTATTATCAATAATTATCGATTGTGACACATGGCATAACTCGAAAATTCTGAGGGCTAGATAGATCCGATTTGGTATGTAGGTTCTCATATAGTATACACCCACGATTTGTTATATACACACTTTTTTATGTCATATCAAAGCCCTTTTGTGCGTGCATATAGAAGTAAGCTAGAATATTTTTAACGGCAGCTGGATGCAGGGTATCTGCCAGTCAGGCGAGCCCGACTACAGCACTCTGGCTTGTTTTATGCTTTTTGATTAAAGCCCAGAACTTCGCAGTCGGACTTTGGACACGAAATGGGCAATTGGCGCGCTGAATGGGGCAGCCAGAAGTTATTTAAGTGCGAGGCACGTTGCACGCTGCAGCAGAAGCTGTCAAGTGTTGGCGCCCCGTTGCCACTGGCAGCCATCGCAATAGACAATCTGGCAGGCACTTTAGCAGCTGCCCAGCTGGCGACCCCATTTGCGCGGCCCGGGCCAAAGGTCGCTATGGCTACCTCGTTTATGGCCAAAATGAGTTACGAGTTTTGTTGCAGCCACTTGAAGGCTGTAATTAAAACTAATTTCATTTGCTTTTCATTTCGCCGCCCCAGTTGCTGCTGCCGCTTCCCATCTGCCACTTGCCACTGGCAGTTGCTGTTAGATTATTACCAGGCGATTTGATATGAACAATACAACGGCCGTACTTTAACTTTTAGTACGCACTGTTGGCCTTGTCGTGTGCTCTATCAAATGAAAACAAATAAAACAAGACATTGCAATCGAGTGCAGCCGACTGTGAAATACGCTGTTCAAAAATATAACCATAAAGAGTTTTCTTGATTATTGGACATGCGAGTCTAAGACTATAATTCCACTGGGACTATGGGACATTTTTACGAACCGAACCTCAAAGCAGGGAGTGTGTTTGAGGCGTGAACCGAACCAGTCACAATTGCAGTGCTGTGTGCCACGTAACCAATATGCTCTCTTTCGGCTGACGCACAGGGTATAAATAATAGCCACAAGCACATTTAATGACTTAACAAGCAAAAAGAGTGCAAGTGCTTGATTAACATTGGTCTCAAGACGCTGCCGTGCGCAACACACGCGGCGTATGCGTAATATTGATTTTTAAGACCAAACACCAATGCCACACGCACGTATACAATAGTAAACATATAGTAAACATATGCATATATATATTTGTTTTATTTATTATGATATATCAATGGAAGGACAGAACTCAATATCGTCTCTCAGCTGTAATTACCTATTAACATTTACGCATTGTCGCTAAGAGAAAATCAATAGGGGCCTACGCGGGCGTATACTGAATGCCAGGCACTGTATGAGGCGTACTCCCTATTTGTTAATCATTAGGCAGCTGCAGCAGCCGCAGTCCTTTAAGCAAATAACTGACTCAAATTATGCCCCACACGTTCGGGCCGTACAGGCCGTGACCTCGTAAATTGAAGTTTCATTAAGCAGTGACACACCCCCACCCAACACACACACACACATACCCCCACAACAGCCGGACGCGACTACAGTTCGTGCCCCCTGTAACGACTGCTTGAGCTGTATCCGTGTCTGTGTCTCCGTCCCGGGCACAGGCACAGGCCCGGGACTCAGACCCAGACCCAGACCCAAATCCAGGCGCAGGACAGTTGGCAGTGCGTGTAGTTTAATTGGCGCTGTCCTTGTCCTGTGCGTGCGTGTGTGTGTCTGTGCGTTTATGGGTGTGTATTGAGCGAAACTTTTTGTTACCATAATTATGGCGGCCAAGGTTGCCAGGACGTGGCCAGAACTTTGTTTGTTTGTCAAGTCAAAGACAGCGGCGACGACCGCTTTTTAGGCGTCTAATTCGGAGGTGTTATAATATTGATTTCGACTTGGAATATGTTTGTATATTAAATGTTTCAGGTGATATTAGAAAATTTATGGCCAATAAAAATGCGTAAGATATATTATATAAGTATTTAACTTTTTATAATTCTGTCGTAACGCATAGATGAAGTCATCTCGGACCCCATAAAGTAGGTATATATATTCTAGATCAGCATCAATGGTCGGGTTGATATAACTATGTGCGCCTGTTCGTCTGTCTGCGAACTAGTCTCTCAGTTTTAAAGCTATCGTCTTGACATATTGCATAGGTTCATTCATCTCTATCATATTATCTTGACAAGACCCGGTCACATATAATATAAACTATGACACTTACATATGAGCAAATGTCTACTAGGGTATTTAGTCCTCGGCATGGCGAAGATATTCTTACTTTCTCGTTTTATTTTGAGTCAATGTTTGTATGTTAATTCAATTCAATTAGAATAATTCACATTCTAACACATAAACTCAGATACACACATATATAACTCATACACACAACCAGCTTCTGCTTCGCTTTGATTCAAACTATGCACAATATATTCTTTTATAACTTGTTTGTTTATTCTTAAATTGCTCTGAAATTTTGGCACCTTGGCGACAATATGCATAAAAATATAATATAAAATATGCATAAAAACTCGAGTACCATAAAATAATTGCAAATAATTTGTTTAATTTTTCTCAGGCAGCGAGTTAGTCTAAAAGGACTGCAAGTTATTACCAGACCTCATTAGGGCAGTTGCTATGAGCTATACCTATATATATATATATATATATATATATATATATATATATATACTATTAACATATATATGGCTTACATATGGTTACAAGGTCGAATGCCTGTTTTTGCCCATTTTACACAATGATGAAAAGTTTAAATCTGCATTCATCTGGCTGCCTTTTTTATATAGTCTATGGGATTGGCAACCATCCGTCAGATATAAATTATGCAGACAGTCATCAGGACATTTTGTGCTGCTGTTGCAGTTGTTGCTGTTGCCGTTGTTTTTGCAGTTACTGTTGCAGGTAACCCCTGAGGCACGGCTCGCCATTAGCCTTGTGTGCAATTTTAATGACAAACAAATTGGACCTGGCTGCGTTTACTTTCAGTTTTTACAGTATATACTTCTCACGTTGTTTGTGTGTGTGTGTGTGTGTGTACGTATGTGTGTGCGTTTGTACGTGTGTGTGTGTGTTCGCTTTGCGCTAGTGGCGCCCCATTTGACCGCATTTCGATTGGACACACGCGCTCCGACGCCGTCTTACGTGTCAAAGGCTGTGAAATATTTAATGATTTGCGGCCACGGGCCACTGTCGCAGTGGCAATGCCTTTTACCCAGGCCCCAGCACCCACGAAACCACCCAAAAACCACCCACTACTCACGTGTGTAAAGTAATAGTAATGCACGGAGGCACCTCGCTCGGCCAGCGCCTGTGCATACTCATTGGTGGGGCAGGTGAAGTAGTGATCCCCCACAGCGCGTCCAATTTGCTGCTGATTTTGATAGCCCGGATTGCCCTCCCAGCTGGTGTACTGTAAATAAAATCGAGGCGAAGAGACAGCATTTAATATAAATTTAAGATAAACAACTTATTGTAGTAAAATCTGAATTAAATTATAAGTTTTGCGAATCATTAAAGCAATTGACAGAGTCGGATATTGAGGTTGCGGTATGGATGGGCTTGTCTTAGCCAATGTAGGCAATAAAATAGTAAGATGGACTTTCACTATAACCCCTCAATTATATTCAACTCCAAACTCAAAAACATGATTAATCAAAGGCAACTTTTTTTGCTATATTTTAAGTTAAATTATTTCGCACTACTGCCGAAAGTTTTATTTTATATAATATTTATTAGCAGTATTATTATTTTCTTAAATGTTCATATACGATATAGTTGTAAGCTATTAAACATATTATAACCTATCTATAAGCCACGTAAGTTAATCATTAAAAGTCCAAATCAAATGAAGATTCGTTATTTTTACATTAAGTTCAAGTATTTCACGCTAGTGCCGAGCTTTATTCAGCTAACTTATATTGCTTTCTAATATAATCTATCTTGTATTATTTTATTTTCAGTTAAATAAATAAATCAACAGTTAGATGTTACAAGGCCTGTAAGGCTAACGAAATTTTACGCTGTTTCGATTGACGGTTCGAATCGAATTCCCATCTATGAACTTAAATTTCGATTGAAGAATTTTTAAAAATGTTGAATTTATTCTAAATTTATTTTAATATGCATATGAATGAATACATTTTTATTCTTTCATTTAGTCTAAGCATTTTCTGAGCTCCACTTTGGGGATTCGGTTCAGGCTTAATCTAAACTCGAATTGATATGAATATTATTATTTGCATTAAATAACCTTTTTAGCAAATCTATAAGTTGCACTAATGTATGTGGAATTCCACGCAAATATAATCTCTAGCCGGAATTGGTCTATTTAAATGGAATTCTCAGATCTGCCGAGAATGGAAAATAAAATGAATCTGTTTGATTGCATTAAAAAGCAAATTGGATTGCATGCTGCCAATTTTTAATTTTTAATTCTTATGTAGTTGCTGATTGCGTGCTTTCAATTATCGTGGCTGATTGTGTGCCATATCTGGTTTATTTCTTATCTACAATTTCGCTATTGAATGAACATGCAGCGCGGCTTTAATTCAATTTCCGCGCCGCAGTGCAAATAAAGTGAATAAATTTGCGTAATGCAATTTTATCAAATTGACGTCACTTTTAACTCGTTTACGCAGCTGCTGTTGGCGGGGTGTGGGTATGGTTGGGTTAGGGGGTGACAGGTTGCTGCCACTATTTGCAACTGCAACACACAGCGGCAGCGGCAGCGGCAAAGTTGTGTGTGGTTACATGCGGCACAAGTTGGCTGCCGTTGACAGCTGCCAACAATGGAAGCCAAAGCCAATGATGCGTTTTGGCCCCAATTGAGTTTAGACAGACGTCAGACACAGTTCCATATGTAAGCGTGTGTATAGGAGTGTGTGTGTGACTCACCTGAAATATGATGGCCTCGCGTTCCGCCTGAGTTGCCTTGCCAAATATGTTATTCATAATCTCCAGATACTTGTCACGTGGCAGCGCGGTGGCATCATCCTTATCAAAGTAATCGATGAAATCGTACAGCAAGAAATAGGTGCCTGCAATAGACAGAGAGAGAGAAAGAGAGGGATGATTAAAACTTGACTGGCCAGATAATAAGTATGTACGCTAACTGACTATGGGGCTAGTCGAAAAGCAATTGCAACTAGAAGTTGCCGCGGGGGCGCAATCAACGAACCGTGCCAAGGACACCCTAACGCTGCATTAACCAAAGCAACGACAGCAGCAACAACAATAAGTGAAAGTACTTCAGTCGTTCGTGACCGACTAAGTGATACCCTAAGTGCAGACCCAACACTGATTTACATCAGCAGCAGCTGTGCCCCTCCCTGAGAGCTGCATTCTTCAATAATTGCGACATTTCTAGTCCGAGGTCCAAAAACAAATTTCTTGGCATACATAAGTATTTTGGGTAGTTTCCTAAAGATTGAATATTTCTACATATCGATATCTCTTGCTCTTTAAGCCAATCGATTTTTATCGATTTCATGAAAAAGGGAAAGTTATCGATAATTTGAAACAAACATTATCTGCACGTGGAATAGGAGGTCCCTCGTTCTAAATTTGAGTCTCTTGCCCTTTGAGATCAATGCGTTGAGACAGATGGACGACTGGATTGCCTCGGCTCTTCAGACTGATGAAGAATATAAAACTTTATCGGATAAAAGATGTCTCCTTCTGCTTGTTTTATACAATTGGTACCATCCCCCTTGTTTTTAGCCATTTTCAATGGGTACAGGGTATTACAACAATGTGTGTTGTAGAGGTGCACAAAGGGTAAAATAGAATAAACAAAATCAACCACAACAAAAGCAAAAGCAGCAACAACAACAGCCACAACAAGGGCGAGAACAAAGCGTCTCGTTGCCTTTTATTAACTTAATTTTTATGGCACTTGTTGTTGTCGTCGCTTGTGTTGTGTTAGCTGTTATTCTTGTTGCTGTTGCTGCTGGCATTGTCTCTGGCACACTTCAAATACGAACACACTAACGAGCCATAATTGCTGCCTATGAGCCAACGACAACGGCAACAGCAACAATAGACTGCCTGCCAATAGCTGTGTATGTGTGTGTGCGCGCATGTGTGTGCAGTCTCTATGGCTGTGAAATGTGTGTCATCCCCACGCCTTCCCATGCCAACACCCAACAATAAGTTTGACTGAAACCAATTTGTTGTTGTTTGATTTAATTTTGGTTCAAGTCCCAAAAATTATGCAAAAACATGCGCATAACGCAAAACGCAAATATCACACACACACACACACACACACACACACACATACTCCATTATATGTCATTAATTAATTTTTAATTTTATCATAGCATCGAGTAACGTTTAAAGAAATTGTCCTCAAATTGCAGGCAATTATGAAAGTCTCACGCCGCACGCACAGTGGTACACTTTCGAAAATACTTAATGCGTATACTTAAGCAGGTTACTTTAAATCCAGGCCTTGTCCAAGCCAATTATTTTCATTAAGTCGCCCGAGAAGGATTGCCGGCAAAAGATGAAACATGCCTTAAATACATTTTTATCGAAACGAGTAAGTAGTCGTTTGGTTGAGAAAATATAACAATTAAAGTGGATGTCAAACAATAATTCTACGCCAATTTTCCGCCTTAGCGGATGGAATCTTGCAATACTCCATCTTGGCATTCACTAACATCTCATGTGGTAAGAACTGTAAATTATTTAGGCTTTCTAAGTTTCCTCTCATGATAGGCTATGCATTCATCATCAATCAGTCAGTCATTCAGAATGAACCGTTTTATTTGCGAAAATTAATGCTAGTATTAGTATTTTCATAGCATTTATAGAGGCCCACTGTGCGTGAGTTAAGTGTTGACATTTAAGTTGCAGTCATGCAGCTCGAGGGCGTGTGTTATATCCAATTATATCCAATTCGACTGCTTTCTGGGAACAAACATTTGGCTAAGTCGCTTTTGAATAGAATTTCCGTCAATTACGCAAACGTTTTATAATGATACCAAATGCAATAAGGTTGGGGTAAATTGCTATAAGCGACGTTTTGCAAATGCCTAAGGTCATTGTTAACACGATATGACGAGGTGTCAATTAAATAAGAATCAGAATGGGAAGGGGAAGTAAGTTTTCGGAGGATGCGGACATTTTTCCACAAGAAAAAACCAGCCAATATTTGGAGCAGATAATACTATGAGAAACAGACAGAAATAAAAATAAATATAGATTATAAAATTTGTATGCAAAAATCTTACGTGTAATAAAAATAAAATACAAAATTAAATAAAAGCTTTTTGGAAGGTCCACCATTAAAATAAATATTTTAAAAAGTTTCCAAAATATAAATAAATAGTTTTAGATTTAAATAAGATGTAATTAATATTAAAATTATAATAATACATACTAATAATTATATTGATATGTATAAGGACTAATTTGTTTGATTGTTAATTTTCCTTTAAATAGAAATAAAAATTAGGTTGGTTTGATTGTGGTTTTATTAAGCAAACCTTCAGTAAAATTTACAGCAGCTTTAAAATTTGAAGCCAACAACAAAACTAAGATGTTTCTTATGTGCGCGGCGCATTGTAATCTATTGTGTTGTGTTTCAAATGCTAGATGACCTTGAACTCACAAAAACACAAACGCACACACAGGCATTGAGCCTGCGTTGTGGTCGTCTTGTGGGCACGCACACCTTAGCTAGAAACAGCAGCAGCAGAAAAACAGAAGCAGCGCTAGTGGCTGTAGTATGCAGCAAAAACAAGAAAAATAACACGACAATACAAGCGAGCGAGAAAGAGTCTGCGAAAGAGCGAGCGAGACAGAGACAGAGAGAGAGAGAGAGAGAGAGAGAGAGAGAGCGGCAGCAGCAGCAGGAGCTGCAAGCACTGAGTGAAAGTGAGCAGAAAAGCGCACGTGCTGTACCGCCAGTGCCCCGAGCCGTGTGTGACAGTGCCAGTGCTTATGTCTCTGAACGTGTGTGCGTGTGTGTGAGTGAGTGTTCACGTGTGCGTGTGCGTGTGTTTGTGTGTTTCGCTGCCTGCCGCCTGGAAATGACGAAGCAGCAATGGCAACAAGAAAAATGAAAGCGAAGCGAATCTAAAGAAAAAGCACAAAAAGCGCACGAGAATCTGTTATACGAAAACAAAACCCAACTAACACAAACGTAAAGTTCGCGAAAAACAAAAAATGAGAAAGAGAAAGCAAAACGAACGGAAATTTTTTAAATAGCGCGCGGCTTCGCACGAATAATGCGAACAATGCACACAAAGCGTAAGCATTACCATTAGGACGAGGACAAAACACAAACGCGCACGCAATAAATGGTGGGAAACGCAGCAGCCGCCGCAGCCCAAGCCGGACGGGCAGAGGCGCTCAAGTATGAAGAAAAATTCGTTGCATTCTTTTCGGCCTGAACGAATATTTCGATTTCAATTAAATACACTATTGTTGGGAGCTTAAAAATCAAACGGTACTTTAGCGCGCCAGAGTGAGATGGCATTACAAATTAAAAGGAATTTAATATCAAATACTTTTTACTGAGAATAAATATTTTTACTTAGTTAAGTTTAACTTAAAGGCTCGTTAAAAACAATTGACTTAATCATAGCATTATAATGGCATAGAATAATCATCACATAACAAAATCATAGCATAACATAATTATAACATAACATAATCTTAACATAAACATAAATTTCTCAATTATAATAGAATGTTAGTTTAACGCATTTAAGTTTTGAATTATTGAAATCTTTCTCAATTTAAATATTTTTTGAATAGTAAATTTGCTTTAACACTCAAGACTATTGAAAATACGTTTAGATATTTTCTTTAAATTAATATAATTATTTCCGATTCAAAAATAATACATTTTTTACTTATTTAAACATTAATATTTACATCTATGTTATGAGATATTTTATTTTAAATCACATTAATTCAAGTTGCGACCTGCTTTAATTGTTTTTTCTGCTTTTCTGCTTTTTCTTCAATTATTATTTTATTCAACTTTTTGGACTCCACAAATAATTCTGTTTTTTTTTTATTGCTGTTAAATTAAAAACGAATATTATATATTTATTTGTTTATTCAAGTATTATATGCATTCGAAATGCCCATATTATAATATTTTTTTGTTGAAATTAATTAAATTAGTATTTAATTTCAATGGAATTGTTCTACACTGTTGCGAACCTTTTTTCATGCACCTTTTTACTAATTAATTAAAATGTATATTTTTTATATAACCAGGTAAAAAAATTCTGCTTAATGTAAGTCTCATTTCATTGCACAGCTTTTTTGATTAACCCATTAACTAATTACTTAAAATTTATATTAATCATAAAATCAGGCAAAAATAAATATTATTTAAAGTGCACTACAAATACTTATTATTTCTTTATTCTGTCTAACAGCTTTTGTCTTTATTTTTTCTATATTTGATGAAATACCTTTCAATAATTTATTAACTTATTAATTAAAATATTTATTTTTCTATAGCCAAGTAAACAAATACTCTTTAAAGTGCACTCTAAATGCTCCTCAATTTATTTAACTCTGATATACTGAGCAACCATGCCCCCAGCCCCTGGGTAGACCTTATAATAGTAGCTGCAGCACGTGCCCGATCATTTGGTGGATGCAACATGCTGAACTACGATTTTCAGCTGCCGTTGCAGCTAACGGTATATATTTAAATAATTTATGATGCCGCTCCGCATGGCTGAGCGCTCCGGCCCTTCCGCCTGACATTGCCCCTGATTCGACTGAAGAAGAGACTCGCCGCCCACAGCCCCTTCCGAGGGCGTGCTGCGTGTATGAGTCTGACAAGCCCCTCGTGGATTTCATGCGTATGCGCTGAAGTTTCTTTCGGGTTTTCCAGGCGCCTGCTGCTGGCTGCTGTTTGTTGCTGCGTTGACAAATTTGACTTTGGGTCGAGTTTTTCTTAAAGCTTACATGATTTGTGGCGCGTTTCGAGTGAGCTGCCACAAGCCGCAGCCATTACACAAAGTGCATTTTTGTGAGGCAACAACACAGAAGGCCAGGCAAACTTGTCTGTAAGCCAGTAATGTACAGTGTGCCATAAAGCATACGAACAAGCGGCCAAGAGGCGGCTGCCACGCCCTAAACGGGCGGGCAACAACATAAAACGACGGCAGCAAAGCTTTGTCTTTTGCGGTGGCAGCAAAGAGCACAGAAAAAAGAAAACTAAACAAAAAGTAATAAAATCACAAATGGATGCAGCTGCAACAAATGTGACACAGGCAGGAACGATAGAGGGCATGGGGGCGGGGGGGAGGGGGAGGGTTGGCGCAGCATGAACATAATGGCGACTGGTTGCAGCTACTACATTTTGGCCAAGCACAGCTGACACTTGCGAAAATTTGGCACACTGCTGACGTCAGCAGCAAAGGCGATGCCAAAAATACAATTGCAACAATGTGGAATCGAGGGTTGGGGAGACGGGAAGGGGAGAAGGGAGGGTGTCAGGCTATTGTTAGCCAAGAGCAGGCAAGCGGACTGGGGTTTAAAAAGCACTGGACAGCAGCTCGAGCAAAGTTTGATTAAGTTGTTGTCCACGCTATGAATACAGTGAAAAACATGCTGAGAAGGTATGCAACAATTCAACTAACCCAAGGATTTTGGTGGCACAAGCTTAAAAAAATTTACGTTTTTCTTTTGTACGCTGAACTCAATGAAAATGGCTTAAATGGGGTTTAAAGTATTTATGCAAATGTATGTAAAAGGAAGAAGAGAAAATATATTCTCTATCACAACGACAAGTCGATCCAGACCTGTCCGTCCGTGTGAACTCGTTGACCTCGGACAATACTAAAGCTGGAGACTTAAAATTAAAAATGTAAATTTTCGTATACAATACGCAGAATGAGTTCTATAATTTGTTGTTAGTTTTCTTTCTATTTGCATAATATCGATTAATATCGATAAATATATCACAACGACAAGTCGATCCAGACCTGTCCGTCCGTGTGAACTCGTTGACCTCGGACAATACTAAAGCTGGAGACTTAAAATTAAAAATGTAAATTTTCGTATACAATACGCAGAATGAGTTCTATAATTTGTTGTTAGTTTTCTTTCTATTTGCATAATATCGATAAATACCGATCTTAAGACTATGTTTTCTAAGCAAACCAAACTTGATATGTGTGTTCATCTCTAGTGTATACTGATTTGGTTCCTTTTGGATACTTTACCTTTAGATACCCCATATCATATGATTGCCGGAAATAGAGCTTACTACAATTGAAATGCAATTAAAGAAAAGTTGATTTTAAAAACCGAAGGTTCTGCTTGAATTAGCATCTGGGTCTTCAAAGATATTTGACATTGCAAAATTTGAGTATTTCCAAGCAAACTAAATTAAAAACTATTGAAATAATGCGTGAAATTGGTTTCACAACACTATTTGTGAGTTAAATTGATTTAACAACACTGAAATACACACAAACACTCATTCATACAAAAGCTACAGCTACTACAAAGCAATATTATAGAGCAAAGAGAAAGAACAAGATTAAAATGTCATTTTGAAACTTTAGCCTTGCTTCTGGAATGCTTCTATTGTTAAGTCTCAATATCTAAATATAAAACAAATATTAAAGTGAACTTAAAACTAAAGACTTATTATTTAATTGCGGGCGATCTCATAAAAACTTACCCTCATCTCTGACATTGCCCATGAGTATATCATAATCCTTTAGATCCGCCGTCTTCATCAGTGTCATGGGATCTGCGGGCAAGAAGGCGCCATCAATGGTCGGCGCCGATGGGAAGCTGAGTATGCCCGAGTAGGAGTTCCACTGCTGCACCGATATGGTCTTGGCGTCCACAGCGCGCATGCAGGTCATCACATGAGCCGGATTGGTCTGTACGGGGAGAGATTTATGATTATTAAAAATTAGAGCAAGATAGAGAGAGCGGCAGAGAAAGAAGGAGAGCGAGCTTGGCTTACCTTCAGCATGGAGGCATTGCAGTTGCAGTCATTGATCAGAGATTTACCAATCTCCAGCGCCTTGGCGGATGTCATGTGACTCCAGGGCGCATTCATGGTGCCCGACTGCATCATGCCGCGCTTGACCACGCCTTTGGTGACCGGCGACATGAGCTGTGCATTCACCGAACTCGAGCCAGCGGACTCGCCAAACAATGTCATCCACTCGGGATTCCCGCCAAAGGCATGCGCATTATCCTTTATCCAGCGTATGGCCAAGGCCTGATCCCACAGGCCCACATTGCCGGGCGCCTCCTCCGCAAACTCTTCCGGCATCTCTGGCGCCAAATGCAGAAAACCAAATGCGCCCACGCGATACTGAAACGAGGCAACGATCACATTGCCCACGGCAGACATAATGTCCGCATTGTAAATATCCAGGGTGGCCGAGCCGGTCATGAAGCCCCCACCATAGATCCATATGAGGATGGGCAGCCCGTTGGTCGTGTTCTGCGGATTGCCATTGTGTATGAGATGTTCAGTGTCGGCCTGCTTGTTGCCAGAGTGCTGCCGGAGAGACAAAAAGAGGATTACTTTAAGAGAAAGGATGCAAAGACTCTCTAGCACATACCTCGGCTCCATTGGCACCGCGTCCATGACGCAGACGCGCCTTCGCCGGCGCCCAAACATTTATATACAGACAGTCCTCGGATACATTGGTATTGGGATTCCAAATCTCCTCACCGGAGAAGCCCGGAAAGTATTCATAGCTAAGGGAATGCATGAAGAGCGTGGGATCAATTCAGAGTCTAACAGTAAAAGATATTTAGGTATTGTGCCTAAATTTAGTCGCATTCCAAAATTGCGTGAAATTTCTTAACTTAAGAATACAAATTTAGTTTAAGATCTATATCTATTCCCTTTGTCTTAATTTACTCAATATACTGTAGTATAATTAATTTGACTTTTACTTAAAGTTTTGACTTTTGACTGAGTGCCTAAGTATGCAAATGCTTAAAATAAATATTTAAATCAAGAGTTTTTGTATTTTTTTGTAGCACATAACTACGATTTTTTTAATAAATTACGTTCTACTTACATTTAGAACTATTTATGCATATTTTTAGTTTGAGAATTCTTAAAAAAAAGTATAATTTGCTTAAAGGAGCTGTTTTCGTTTTTAATTTTTTCATCAGAGATGAAATCAGAGATAATCAGGAAAGGGCTGTCGAAGCTCAATATCGATTTCAACACAAAGGCAACTTTTTCTCCAAGTGTAGCTGGGTGGCTCGTGCCAATTACGACAAAGTAACCAGCTGTGTTATTTATTTTTATTTGCACTCTTCTGATTTGCCTGTTTTACTTTCACTGTGCCATTTTTCGAGGGCACACACACACACACATCTGTACACACCCTGGTACCTGTCCCGCCCCCTCCTCCACTAGCAACATAGTTCGTTTGCCCTATAAATGTTGAATCCCTCGAATCGATATATACATATATTCAAACAAGCATTCAAACAAGACTGGCCACTACGCATCGCTCTGGCTGGCTGTAAGTGTGTGTTTGAGTGTGATTCAATAAATTCATATCCGTTTGGTTCGTTTTCTGTGGGTGTGTTTGGTTTCGTGTCAATTGAAATTAACTTTGGCACTTCGCATAAAAAGTAATTTATAGCAAACCGGAAAAGGCGATTCTACTCTGTCTCCGTTCGTCTGTCCTTCTCTCTGTCGCTATCTCTCTATATCTATCTCTATTTGTATCTCTATATTTGTCTAATTTCCGTTATGCCACACACACAAACACACACGCGCACGCACACTCGTAATGTCTTTGTGTATGGCAAATGAGAATAGCTTTTGAAATTCATTAGACTGATTTGTGGCCACAAAGAGCTGAGCTCCAGTCGAGGCTAATTGATTTATGTTAACTAAAAGACCAGGTTAGTCTCTCTATTAAGTACTTTTTGTGTATCTGAAATTGATCAAAGATAGAATTTACTTGAGGCACGCCTGAAATTCTTTTCTTGCCAAACTGCTTGCCTAAACATTCCGTGCATATCGACCAAACTGTGAAGAGAATATTTGGGTTTGGGCAGTCTACTAATAGAGACACTATATATTATAATATGTGTATATATTTATAATATCATCTAGTATATATAGTAAGTGTATATATATTTATATATATCATCTAATTCGATTTCGCCAAAAAAAAATGTTTGAGCTTATAGTATATAATTTTATAGCATATATCATCTAATTCGAATTTTCCATAAAAATAAATATCTACATTACGAATCCACATAAATTAAAACTAAGTACAACGGTACTAAGATGATGGAGTTAACAGTGGAATAAGTTGTATTATTCATATAAGTTTAAATTTAGTTGTTTCTTTAATAACCGTCAAGTTAAAAATAAAACAAATGTAAGACATAAAGAAAGTTACTGAAAATTTCCATTCTATTCATCATTACAGCTTGTGTTTTATTTTCTATTATTCTGATTAGTCTGTGCTTTTATTAAGTTAGTTTAGTCTTAGTTAAGTCTACATTTTTAGATATTTTAGGCAACTAACCAAATTTTAGCCCCAAAAAGTATGCTACTGATTTTTGTGCAAGTAGTTAAATTCGGATTTTTATCATTAAACACTTTTCTATAGAATATACAGACATTTTTCGTCTATCAGTCTGTGTCCGATGTTTTCGACTAGAAACTTTAGATTTATGCGCGAGTAATCGCATTCATGGAATGCAACGGAATTAAGAACATAAACACTTTTCTATAGAATATCTAGACTTATATTATTATTTCCGTCTATCGGTCTGTCTGTGCATCTAAGCACAATTCTTGGTGAACTAGAGACTCCAAGCCCAGAACATAAAGAGAAGACGCTCTTTTATTCGATGGAACATTTAGACTAATTTTTAATTGGAATATGTTAGACTTAACAGTAGAATAAGAGCAATCATTAATTAATTTTAATTTTAATTTAAGTTGTCTCCATAATAAGTGTAAAGCAAACAAAATGAAAAAAATATTAATTTTAAAAATTTTTACTCGGTTCTTGTTTTAGACAATTATTGTCGTTCTTTCTGTCTGTCCATCTGAACGCCGTTTTTAGGGCAAGTAACTCCAATTTGTGTATATATAGACTCGTTTGTTCTTGGGCTAGTTAAATTTAATAAATTTTGTGGTCTCGCCCACCAGCTGGCAAGTAGATATGTCTCAAAGACATTTTGAGACTCACTGCCCTAGGAACGCAGTTTTAGAGCCAATAATTGCTTTGCTTAATATTTTGGGGGAATTGGAGCAAAGGCGATTTAAGAAAGATGTTGAAGGACATTTATCTTTAAGCTATATTTTTTATGGAATATATATGCATATATAACAATTATGGTTTTAATGCAAAATTCTTGTTTATAAAATAATATACAAATATTTATATTTGCCTATGTTTTAGGTTTTAATTAAGTTCATGCTGTTATTTTCCAGTTACGAAACTTTTTTCTGAATAGCACTTAAAAGTCAGACTTTAATTATTTATTAGATTTCCCAAGATTCACATTTCAAGTATTTGGAAATCGTTCTGAGTGGCGGCAACAGCTGCAATATTTTCTACATGCAAGCTATTTATTAATATTATTATTATTATTACTCAGTATCTATGCAAAGCTGGCCGGACAGACGAAAAAATATTCCCCATCTGGTCAGTAATTTCCAATCTCTATAACTATCTCTCTATAATTTAATATAAGATTATTATAATTTAATATAATATTTTTGTATTTTAACCTTATTCTAAAACAAATTTCAACAGTTATTTCTTTCGCTTTTTTCATTTATTATGTATTCGAATTCTAATATTATATGTTCTATTCTATTCTTGTCTAATAAGATTATTTTAATTTAATTTAATCGAACTATTTTCAATATGTTACTCTTCGATTTTAGGTGTGAACAGCTGAATGTCAAGTAAATAGAATACATAGGGTAGATACGCACTTAATTCAGATATATATATATTTGTTTATTTTGTCAGTTATGGCCGGCGTGGATGCATTGCAGTCGCAATGACGTCACTGGCAGCTAGTTGGGTCAACGGCAGTATTGCATGCCGAATTCTAGGTCAACTACATCTGCAGAGCTAAACGAGCGCAATCCGCTCAACTTACCGCTCCTGCACGCAGGTGGCCGAGAGGCGTGTGGCATCCAAAACGCCGTGCCAGGGCTCGGCCGGCACCGGTTTGCGAAAGCGTAAATCATCGATTGGCGGCTTGGCATAGGGTATGCCCGTGTAGACATGCACCTCACGTCCCTGCACCGTCACCGAACGGCCACGCACCGGCCCGGAGCTGGTCTGCACCACCAAACGATCGATGACGCCGCAGACGCTGGACAGTTGCAGCGACAGCACGAAGAGCGCGGCGGCCAGCGAGTGGAGACGCAGCCGAGAGACCATGTCGCGGATGTCGATGCGGAAGCGGATGGGAAGGATGCAAAGGATGCGAGCGCGGCTAACGAGATTTGCGAGTGTCCTAGTTAGCGGCCTGTGACGTCAACTCGTTGCTACTTGCCACTTGCCACCGCTTGACGTCGGTCTGGCTGCAGTTGCTGTTGCTGCTGTTTCCGTTTGGTTTTCGGATTAGGCTTGAGGATTAAGTTTTGGGCTTTAGATTTTATGGTGCTGTTTGCTGGCACAGGCCTGCGCTCCGCCAGCGCTTCCCTCGCTGCAACCTACCGCAAATACTGAACGCACTCGTTGCAGCTTTTGTTGGTGTTGCTGCTGCTGTTGTTGCCCCTTGTGCTTATTATCCGGTTGTGTTTGTTGTTGCTGCCGTTGTTGTTGTTGTTGTTGCCACTTGAAGCTGCCGTGTGGACTCTGCACTACACATTCTTCCAACACTGCCCCTCTATTACTCTCTCACGCTCTGCCACTCTTTCTCTCTCTCTCTCTCTCTGCAGCTCCCTCTCTCTGTCTTGCACTGGCTCGCCCTCTGTACCTCGCTGTCTGTCTGGGTTTACTTTGACTTTTGGGCTTTTGTTTCAGTTCGTTTCGTTTCCAGTTTTTGTGCAGCTGTTGCACTTTTGTGGCGCCTCCCCGTGGCAGCGGCTCTATTGTTTGAACTGCAAATAGAAAAGGCATTAAGTTATTTGTCTTAGTTTTCCCAGTTGCCACAGCTGCCACAGCTGGCTACTGCTGCTGCTGTTGCTGCCACAAGTGCATGTTGACTTGGCTTGGCTGCCACTCGGTTGCCCATATTTGTATGCTACGATATTTAGGTATGTTTGCGCTGCTGTCTCTGCGTGTGCGACTGTGTGTTGCATGTTTACCACTTGAGAAAAGATGCAATAGCAACAAGCATAGAAAACTGGAGGCTGCGCTCTGCTCTCGGCTCGCATTCAAAGTTTTGAGTGCCACAGCCCAGCCCCACTCACTGGCTCATCTAACCACTCACTTGCGTATACATATACATGTTTGAAATTATATGCATATACATATATATATTTTGTTATATGTTTCATATCGGGGCCACACTCAAGTGTCGAGTATCGTTTTCTAAAGCTGCTGTTTTTCTGTCCTTTGCGCATGCAAGAACATCGTTAAATGTATTCACATATATATAAATATAAAATATATATTTGTATATACATAAACATATATTTATATACATAAGCATATAGGCTCACTTGACTTGTCAATTACAGCATTTAAAGGACCATAAGCATCAAGGTGTATCCAAGCTGAGACCAGTCTTAGCAACTTGAATAAATTTCGCAACAGACTCAACTAGAATCATTCTAAAGAAAAAAAACCCTTTATTGGTAAAGGAGTTGGGCAAGTGGGCAAAAAGTGAGGCTCGTGTATGGATGTACTTAGAGAACCAAAGTAGCCAGTTCTTTAAATAAGGAAGGGTAAAAATAAAATGATTAAGAATTATAAGAATTTAAGTTAAGCCCAGTCTATCTAAATTTGATCGTCCTTCTGTCTGCCTCTCATTTAACACACTGCACTAGTTTTTAATCAAATCATTTCAAGCAAGGAATTCCAAATTATGTTTACTATGAATCGCAATTTAAACTAAAACTGTTTCCCAATAAAAATAAATAAACTACATTTCAAACTGTAGTTCATTTTTATTAAAAAGTTATGTCGAAATTCAAAACTTTTTAGGAAGACCCAGAAACAAAGCATAGATAGCTTCCAGATCAAATTTAGCGCGCATTTTGTATATGAAAATAATTATCTTTCAATATTTTCCGAAGAACTGGCGTGAGACGTTTAGTAAACAATTTAATTGTTTTGTGAAAAAAAAAAATATATGTAAGTGCCAGGTTCGAATCAAAACATGGGTTCATGAATGTAGAAAACCAGGCAATAAGTTGATTTAAAACATAAGCTGAAGCCCGAATCACCTATAAATTATGGTTTGCTGAAGATATGTGGACTGAGTACTGACAGGTTTTGAAGATATGTGAACAAAATCTAACATAAGGCGGAGAAATTTAATTTATACCTGTCAGGAATCTATCTAGCTTTCATTTAATTATTTCAACAAGGAGGTTTTCTGCTTGCTTTCCAAGGATATGTAAGCTTCAGCCGGCTCGGATTAGCTAATTGCTAGAGTAATTCCCGAATGCTGCAACACACACACACACACACACCATCAGAGGCTGCAGTTGGGGTTTCCTATTTCCGTTTCGTGGCAAGGAGCATTTCGTATTGACTGCCCCTGCCTTGTCCTTGAGCCAGCAGCTGGATTGCATGATGGCAGCCCATTAGGAAACAAAGGTATATGTATGCATATATATATATATCTATATATTTATATGTATATGTATATGTATATGTATAATAGCTCTTGGTGGTCGCCGTGCCAGTGTCTACTGCTTCCTGGCGCCGCACTAATTTAAATATTATTTTGCAGCACAATTAAAATGTGATTAGGAGTCGACTGCATTTCTCTTAAATTAAGTCAATTGGAATTCTTGAAACAAGCTGCTCGCGAATGCCAGACTTCAAGTTGGATTTTTTCTTTTTTTCAGCCACTGTTGCACTTGACAGTTGCAAACTTTGTTGGGGGAGAGATTCCACTCAATTCCAGGAAAAGTCGTTTCAGAACGCATTTCGTTTTTTCTTCTCCTTTTTTCATTTATTTTCTGTTTGTTGTGGATTTTAGCCAAGTGGCAAGAAGCGTCTGCGCCTGTCGCGGCTGTTGGCCCGCAGTTAAGGCGCCGAGTGCCTAAGTGAATATTTTCTTAATTTCTTGCGGTTGCAGCAGTTTTTCCGCGTCGTTTGCTGTGCTTCCACTTGCCAGCTTCACTAAAAACTTTTTCATAAAAATGCGCATTTTTTATGTGAATTATATGAGCCAAGAGGCAACTTAGAGGGGGTTATCACGGCAGGGAGGGGCACAAGACGTCAGTTTTGAAATTAAGTTTCATTTATTTTATTTAATTTTAATGCCACACACAATTTATGCTCTCAACTTTAGCTGTGCCAGCAACATTTTGATTAAATTTCCCATCATAGAAAAAAAAAGGAGATGGACGAAGAGGCGAACTCTATATTTTTATATGATATGAAATGAAATGTAAGATCATGTAAGTCTTATATCACAAAATATAATCTCGACTGCAAGACAATAAATTCAATCCTCGGCAGTTTGGCGCACCGTTCGAACCAACTCGGTTGCTAATCAAGGTTCGAACCCAATTTTCTCACATTGAAAACAATTGTAAGTGAAAAAATAAATATTCAAAATTTTGGCTTCGACCTAGGTTACATTTTTATGCGCATCTAGTTTGGTTCGAGGTCATGTTCAACATGTCAGAAAAAGACAGAAATTCGGGTTTTGAACCAGCGAGATTCAAACCTGTTTTTCTAACCTTGATTACAGCATGTTAGTCTTAATGCTTTGTATATTATATTTTGCTAGCAATTATATACCAGAAAGGGTAAAACCAAGGGCGGAGGGATGGGGTGCTTAACTTACGCCGCACAAATTTTAATGACATTCAAATTAAATTATAATTTTCAAAGTTTGCAGCAAGGCATAAAGTGTGATGGTATGAGAGAAGCGGAGTAGTCGGGTCAGGGGGTCAGGGGGGTAACCCTAACGATACGATGATGATGATGATGATGACAAGGACGCTGGCGCACAGGTGAGCAGAGGTGCGGTGCTTGGGCTGGGATGGCAGTCAGCCATCAGCTTGACTGTGCAAAGGTCAACTGTATAAGGGTTGGGCAACAGGGAACCACCCCCACCACACCTCACCGCCTCCCCTTGCCATGGGGCCCGTCTATTTGTTTGTTTTGTTTGCGTTCGCTTTCAGAATTTTTGCGAACTTCGCCTGCTTAAAAGATACACAACAACAGCCAAAAACGAACTCTGAAAGTCAAAGGGTAAACGAGGCAACGAAAACAATTCGGTTAGCATGTGCCGGGTAGCAGGGGATGGGCGAGTCGATGGTGGGGTTAGGGCTCGGGGGTGGGGAGTGGGGAGTGGACTGCCTATATTTGTGTTTTCGTTAAACTGAAACGTTGACGTTGCGCCTGTTTTACCAGCTGGTGAATATAAGTCCATAGTTTTAATTGATGAGTTGAAGAGGGTTGCCGCGACTGGCGTCACTTTATTGATAAATTGGCTCAGGAAGAGAGACAGCTGCCTGTTAAATATATACCTGTATTTATATATCTTTATAGATATATATACATATATATATAGAGCTTAAATTAGCCAAAAAAATTGTACTTGAACTTTAAGTGTCACATATTAAAGAAATTCCGAAATATAATTGCAACTGAATTGGATTAACAGCAAATTGTGGAATACATTTCACAGCTTCAACTCTTAAGTGTTTTCTTGTGTAACTGGGTGGGAGGTTTTGCAACCATATCCCCAGCCCAAGGGCTGATTGTGACTGTTTGTTGTCGGCTTTTCGAAAATTTAACGTTGCCTCTTTGAGTTTGTGCAGTTGACCTTTTGTGTGTAGCAACATCGTGTTGCAGCCATTAGCCAAATGTCTGGCGCCATTAAATAAATACGCGGGCGTGGCACAAATCCAAACGAGCCACACGTAACAAATGTATTGTTCTCGTTTTTGAGCGACTCGCAAAAAGTTTAGATTTGTCAATTCGAACATTAAATACCCTGTTTAAGTGTCTCCGGGTCAGCTCTGCAGAAACGCTCATAAATCATATCTGTATATGTTCAAGAATATAATTCATTAAACATATTATAAGAATATAATTCATTAAGCATATTAGTTGAGAATATCAGATTGAGCTTCAGCTTTGTATTCGCTGTTTAATTAGAAAAATATTAAACAAAACAATATTATTATTAAAGTAATAACTAAAGTTTAAGAGATATCCAGCTACACAATCAAAGTATAATTTAAAGAAATTTTAATTAAATAAATATTAATTAAATATATGTTAACTAATTATATATGAATTGTTGTTTATACCATGAACCCATTGAAAATGGGTAAAAAGGGTATCATGTATTTGTGCAAATGTATGTTACAGGCAGAAGCAAGCATCTCCGACCTCATTAAATTTATATATTCATTATCAGCATCAATAGGCGAGTCAATCTAGCCACGTCCTGCTTGTCTGTCCGTCCGCCTGTATATATGAACGCGTCGATCTCAAAACCAATAAGAGCGAGAGACGTAGGTCCACCTAGTATCCGCGCAGTACAAGTTTGTTTGCGATAATCGACATTCTTTGATTTTTGTTTTTTCTTTTTTCTTTGTTTTTTGAACAAATCTGTAAGGCTTTTATGTCTAGAGTTACCAAATTTGCCATGTAACTTATAAAAGAGTATATCTTTCATTTTATAACTTTCGCCACTCCGTCAATTTTCTATTCCAGTCCAGTCTATTTCTAATTATAATTCCAAGTATTATTATTATTATTATTATTATTATTATTATAATTATTATAATTATTATTATTATTAATGTTATAATTATTATTATTATTAATATTATTATAAGCGTGATGGCTCGAGGTCCTTTAATTTATTAAAATCAAAAATTTAATTTTTTATTCTATTTTAATATATTTCTTTCCGATATACTTCGGTTTTCAACCTTCACGTCCAAGAGCGCACCGTGAAAAACAATTGCCCTGAAGACGGTTGCCAAGGTGCAGCAAGCAAAATTATTGTATTTATTTACATTTTTTATTTAAAAAATTAAACCCCGGACCTCGTGCCAGCAAACTAAATATTTATTTTTATAACAATTATTATTAATTTGGAAATTTTCACCAATGTTGTTATTATTATCATTTTATTTTATTTAATTCAATGATATTTGTGCCAATTTTCGTCAGCACTTAAGAAGAAAAATCTTTTATTGAAATTAAATACATTAAAATAAATAAGCTTATTAAATTAAATAATAATACAATATAAAAATTTGATAAAAGTTTGCAAAAAGTCTCATAATAATTAAACCTTTATCAAATCTAATAAAGTAGTCTTCAGATAACATCTAAGTTTTTAAGATAATTTCATAAATAACTAAAAGATGAATGAAAATAAATAAAAAGACTTAAAAATGCAGCGTGCATATTTAATAAAAAAAATGTTAACTATAATAGCGCAGTTTTTTCAACATCTAACTATATAGCTTAATTTAAAGTAAAGCAAATATCTATCTATATAACGTTCTCAGCTTAATTGAGAGTCAACTGGTTAACGAGCAGTCTTTGTGCAGCATATGGTTTTATTTTTCAGGATGCGCAATATGCAAACATCAGCCGCAGCAGAGGAGGGAGCACGTGCAGTGTATGTGTGTGGGTCTGCGGAGGGGTAGCGGGGTGGGTATACTAAAGGAATTTAGTGGCGCTTCGGTTTTATTGCTCCGACACCGCATGTGGCAGCTGTGAACGCGGTCACAGCAGGGGTGTGGGAGATGTGACCCATCATTAAACAAGTGCCGCGTGGCTACGTCCGGCCACGACTTTAGTGGCACGGCGCCACAGCCGACACAGCCAACACCGACACCGGCACCGACCTCGCCTCGCCTCCACCCTCGCCACCGGCGCCGCTAGCGCTCGTTAACGCTGAGACGCTCAATTTAGTGCGACCTGCGAGTGGTACGAGTGTTCAGCTTTATGTACACCGCTTGCTTTAGGCTCATTTGAGCTGGGAGCTGACCTTGATGATATCACCATCAGCCAGCCCAGCCGACTCGAAGACATATGCGAATCTCAAGCGGTGTGTGTGTGTGTCTGTGTGAGCTCGGGTCTCGGGTTACTCTGGGGTGTCCCGGTGCTGCACTTAAAGCCAGTCTCGAGAAGGCGGCCAGTGAAAATCAATAATCAAATGAATATGAACCAGTCAACTATCAACAGCAGCCGCCATTTTTTTCTTTTTCCAATTCCATTTTCGTTTTCATTTTCTTTTTCCTTCACGTTTTTCTACTTTTTTGAGAGAGAGCGAGTTTTTCTACCCAACTTAACTGTAAGCCGGGCTACTTGGGGTTGGATCTGCTTCCAGCTCGTACGTGGGCGACACACGACCCCGAAAACGTGCAACAAACTCGTCCGAGCTAATGACATTATTTTATTTATTTATTATATAATCTGAGGCATTGGCATCTAAGAAAGAGTTCTGCATATGCAAGTATGCATGCATGTTGGCAAATAAAATAATATATATATCTCCAGTTGATAAACATATCTTCTAAAAATTATCTTACAAATTTAATTTAAAATATATATAGAGTATAATTCTTATAAAAATAAATAAATGAAAGAAATTAGTTTATTAACAAATTTCTATGCAATTTGTTGAAGCAATTAAGTAAAATAAGGCATACGCCGGGTTGTCCAAGGAAAAGGTCATTAAATTTGGAACGCATAGATAAAAATATCTCAGATCCCATAAAGTATATATATATACTACCGTGTATAACCCGGCCTTGCCCGTGGAAAGTATGTTACAAAATCAATGTTCTCAAAAAATTTGAAATTATTTTGAAACTGATCGGACGGTAAACAAACAAGTTTCATACAAACGTTTTCCGCCAATTTACCCGCAGCATTAGTAAATTTCCCAAATCGCTGAAATACGTATTCATTACATTCTTATGTAGACCTTTGAAAATAAGTTTGAAGCAAATCGGAAACAACTTAAAACTTCGCACAAAAAATCTTTGAGTCGCATTCCACCCGAAAAAGTTTAAATTCTGCGAAAAGTATGAAACACGTCTCAAATGATTTTTCTTATAGATCTTTGGAAATGAATTTGAGCGCGAAACGTCACCCACCAAATCTTTGACCTTCATTTCCACCAAGGAGAAACGAAAAGTGTGAAACACCCCTCAAATGAATTTGAACAAAGATCTTTGAAAATAAAACTTTCATACAACCGTTTTCCGCCAATTTACCAATGTTGCGAGTGGAATTTCTGAAATCGCTGAAACACGTATTCATTATATTCTTATGTAGAGCTTTGAAAATAAGTTTGAAGCAAATCGGACACAACTTAAAACTTCGCCCAAAAAATCTTTAAATCGCATTCCCCCCGAAGAAGTTTGAATTCTGCGAAAAGTGTGAAGCACGTCTCAAAATTTTTCATATATATTATTGGAAATGAATTTGAGGGCGAAACGTCACCCACCAAATTGTTTACCCCTATTTCCATTTTCAAAAAAATGCGAAACACCCCTCAAATAAATTTGAACAAAGATCTTTGGAAATGAGTTTGAGCCCAATCGGATGGTAAGCAAAAAAGTTGCATACAAACGTTTTCCGTGATTTTTCCAGAGCTTTTTACTTGTTCTTTTTAAGGAAACCCAAAATTTCACAGTAGTTACCTAATGGGATAAAAGTGCGCGCTAAGAAAGGGTTTTGGAAAATTTCATCCGCAAGTGTGGAAAATTCGCCAAAAAACGTTTGTATAAAACATTTTGAAACATCGTTGCTCAAATTCATTCGAGGGGAATCCATTCCTCCTCGGTATAAATGGTGATCTAGGATCTGGTGGTTGAAGTATTGGGTTCAAATTCATTTCCTTGGATTTTAATAAAAATAATGAAAATTGAGACGTCTTTCACACTATTCGCGAAGTCTAATCCTGTTAGATGGAAAATGCGATTCGAAAGTTATTTGTGCGAAGTTTCGAGTTTTGTCCGATTGGCTTCAGACTTTTTTTAAAGCCCTAGATAAGAACATTTATTTAAATCATTTTCCGCAAAATCCAGGGCGGGTAAAAGGTTTAATGAGCGAAAGTTTTTTTTTCGGCTTCAAGATTCTTATTACAAGACTAAAATGCGCAGAAAACATTGATTCCAGCTTTTGATTGATTATTAGATGGGCCTTCAACATATTTTCATACAGAAAAATACTACGGGGAGATTTGAATTTTCCACCGGCAGGAAATAGGTAAAACAGTTGCTTATATACAAAACTTGCCACGAGTAATGCCGGGTATATTATATAGAAACAATCGGGCGAAAAGTACAGTTTGTGTCAAAACATTTTGTGTGCCAAATATGGAAATATATTGGAAATCTGATAAATGCTTGAAAGAGTATTTATTGTATGGCATTTTTAATTCTTTCATAGCATTAAGAATACGAATCTGTTGTATTAGGGATAGTTTAGTAGATTATAAGAGACAGAAAACCCATTTAAATTGTTCTATAAGCAAAGTTCCTTTGCAATTTAAGGCAACAATAAAATAATATTAAGTATACGCCAGGATGACCAGTGCTTTTTTTGGTTGGCTTTGGCCCCGCCCAGCATGTTTGTGTATTAAGTGTTCTTCGTTCTTCTTCTTGCTGCTCCTCTTCTTTCGTTTTGCTCTGATTCTGTAAAATGTCAAATGTGAACGCGGCTTTCACATAAAATGACGCAAGAAATGAAAGCAACTGCCTTCGGGCGCTGCTACCGCTGGCCAAAGGGCAGCCGCACAATGTCAAAGCATGACCCAGGCTGTGACGTCACAGCACTCAGTATAAACAAAACCGAAAACAAAAGCAAAATCTGGCAGATTGGCTATGTGCATGGAAGCTGTATCGTCCTTTCCAGCCCATAAAATCGAGTGGTCGGCTTGAATGGGGCAGGACGACTAATTAAAATGAAAATATCAGTTACAGCACATCAAGCATACGCCACGTGCCACAGTACTAAATGACGCCCCCCCCCCCCTCCACACACATCCTCTAGATGGTTTGATGCATAATGATGCATAATTATGCACTACCGATATTACGCATCGCTAGTTCTTTGCTGCAACAATCACAGCATCAACTACAGCTAATGATAATGGGGCTGATGCTGATGCTGACGATGATGACGATAATTCAATTAGGTTCATAACAGCGTAAACAGCTTTAATTGGGTTGCCCATGACGATAATCAGTGCGTTAAGGGAGTTATATAGATAGATGGTTGGATAGCTGGATAGATGGCTAGATGGATACTCCTCCAGCTGAAGTTCGAGCTCGTGGCAGCTGTCTGATTTGTGAGCTTCAATATGATTCCTACTGAGAGCTGCACAAAATTGTTAGTATCAGGTTGTTGTTCGGGCTTAACGGGGGGCGGCACTCAAATGGAAATTTAATTGGCATATGCTGTAATTACACATATATTTGATTTGCAACAATAATTACAATTATGCCTCTATTATTTACATTTATTCTGCGCCTGTCAATTAGTCCAATTCATGTAATTGCCCAGCCAACAGAATTGACAGCGAAAAACGAATTGTTTTTCATTTGCACACATTGCGTTTGCGTAATTAAAATAAACTTAATTAATTTATATACACAGCCAGATAAATAACAATATGGCCAATGAATATTAAGTGTCTACTAAATTTAGCTGCCACAACTGCGCTTTACTCTAGCTGCACTGCTTAAAGCCAGGCTGCTAAACCAAAATCGCGTATTCCCACAGACGCAACAGAGCTTTGGCTTACTCCTTTTGACTGGGACATGCGGCATTTGGTGCTTGCTTTTATTTTACCCTTGGCTACATTTTTTATACCCAAGCAGACATTTTAATCCCAGCGCAACCCAACACACACACACATGTATATGTGCAAGTGATTATCTGTATGTAGAAAGCGACCTGCGCTACAGTGCTGCGCATTTGAATAGATCTGACATAGTTTTAATTGGTTATATGTTGAAATCATGAAGCAGGTTTAATAAAAAAAGGGAATTACTAAGCTGCGCGAACATATTTAACTTAAAATTCTTGTTCGGGCTATTGCGAAACATATACATATAAATCTATCACATACAAGACTTTGAACTTCAGTTTTTGAGCAGGAAATGTAAGCAATGAAAAAATATTTCTGCTATCAAAATGGGTGGAAATTTATTATTATTTATATTATTATTATTTATATTATTATTATTATTATTATTATAATTATTAACATTATTATTAGTATTATTATTATTATTATTATTATTATTATTATGTATATTATTATTTATATTATTATTATTATTAATATTATTATTATCATTATTATTATTATTATTATTATTTATATTATTATTATTATTATAATTATTATTATTACTATTATTATTATTATTATTATTATTATTATTATTATTGTTATTATTATTATTTATATTATTTTTATTATTATTATTAATATTATTATTACAATTCATAAAGGGAGCGGAATGAGAGGAACTTTGTTCAAGTAAGTTTTCTCCCCCGACTGGATTGAGCGGCCCGTCTAATGGTTCCAATACAAGAACCGGGTTTTTTTTAAACAGGCGAAAATAAAGCAATTAAAATAAAATTTGGTGGAGAGCTTAGAACAAATTTTAAAAGGGCTTTCCACAGAAAAATACATATTAAAACGTCGCGGAGGAAAGCAAGATATAATGTTGCATAAATTTAGATAAATACTAAAATTAATAAAAAAAAAAAAAAAGCATTGCACAGACCATTTTATTATTTGCCAGTTCTACTTTATTATTAAACATAAATCTGAAAATGATGTCGACTAGGCCAGTCAAGTATTAGAATTTTAAGAAAACTAGTAAACAAAAAAATGACAAAGATTAAAAAGCATTAAAACATAACATACTTTAAATTCTAACAGATTTATATACAAAAGAGTTGCAAAAAATTGATTTCCCAAAGACATTCGAGTCTCAATAACAAATAAAACTGTGTCCCATGGCGGGGTTAGAGAAAAGGAGAAATGCAACTGAATTTCTATAGGGATAAGCATAAAATCTAATGAGCCTGCAGTAGATAGACAGCAAATCGTATTACTATCGCCAGGCAATGGCCGCAGAAAGAACAGAACTGGGAAACAATAAAAGTAGTCAGCGAAGGGACGTAAAAAAAAAAGGAAGAGGAGAAGCATAAAACTAATGTTAAACAACTGTCATATTCTCTGTCTTTCTCTTTATTTATTGCCCTGTCTCTCTCTTACTCTCCCTCAGTGTCTCACTCTGCCTTGTGTTTGTTTCCCGTTGTTATTGTTGGGCTGTCGCCGCCTGCCGTTATTGTTGTCCTTAAGACAATGATGGCAACGCCATTACAATGCCCCCAAGGACATGCAATAAAATTGCGTTTTAATGCTACGTCAACTGTGGAAGGATCTGTTATTTTCTATTTTCTGATGTCCCTTCTGAGGTTATTGCAAAGAAGCTTAAATAACTTTTGTTGCTTTCGATATGATAACCGGGTTCTTGGAGAGAAGCATCCGATACCTTATTAATTTTTTGAGATGTCCTTGCTGGGATTATTACAGAGAAGCTTGAAGAACTTTTGTTGATGTCGATATGATAACCGGGTTCTTAAAGAAAAAGGATCTGTTAACTTATTATTTTTGTGATGTCTTTTCTAAGGTTATTGCAGACAATTTTAAGGAACTAGTTGTCGTCAATGGCAATGATAACTAAGTTCTGAGAGGATATGACATTTAAAAGGATCTACTATCTTCTTAAATTGTTGTGATGCCTTTTTCCGAGGCTCATGCAGAAAAGCTTGAAGAGCTTTTGTTGCTGTCAATAGATAACCAAGCTCTTGGTGAAAAGAATCTGTTAACTTATTAATACTTTGCGAAGTGTTTTCTGACATTATTTCAGATAATCTCAATGACTTAGTTATCATCAAACACTGTGATAATTGTGGTAGCTAGATTCTTAGAGTATTTTAAATTTCAAAGGAACTGTTTACTTATTAATTTCTTTCCATTTCCTAACTGAGATCATTGCGAGGCCATAGTTGTCGTCAATAACTTTCCTTTAAGATTATTTGAGGTAATCTCAAGAAACTCTAGTTGCTGTCGATGTTTGACGTGGTCAATTGGGTTCTTAGGGCACATTCAATTTATTTCTCCCTTTTCACTAAGGCGTATTAAATATCTTTTGTCATTTTTTTTTTTTTTTTATTAGCTTTCCCAAACTTAATGCAGGGAAGCTTAAAGAGCTCCAGTTGCTTGTGATAATTGACCATAATAACTGGGTTCTGATAGGATATTGAAGTTTCACTTTCTTTTAAATACTCTACACATATTCTACAGAGCTGGGTATAGACTAAAACAGCGTGAGATTAAATTTTGTTAGTTGTTTTATTTATATGTTTTCTTTTTAGGCCTGTTCGTTTGTCCTTCCGATTGTTTAATGACATTTCATTTGCATATTTTTATGGCAAATGTGAATTTTATGTGTTGCTCGATTCCGGAACACGCCAGCGAAAGGAACAAATCCGCCAGCACTCTTACACACACACACGCACACTCAAATCCCAGCCGCAAAGGGGACGCGTGGCAAAGACAAAAATATGTATATATGTATATAAATTATATTCGAGCCAACGAAATCCCGTGGAGTGAAGCAAGTGCAATAATAATTCTCCCAACAACAAAAAGAAAATGTGTAAAGCGCACAAGGAAAAGGAAAAGCTGGCAAACAAACATAAAAGTGCAAAACATTTCTCAAGTGTTTCACGCTTTAAGCCTTGTGCCTTTGTGCGCTTTTTACTTTTCCATTGGCATTGAATCGAGAAATATGCGCAAATAAATAGAGGAGCCGCCTCCGAGAGGCAGTCGCTTTGTGGATTTTGGAATCGCTAAAAACGCACCCAAGAAGCCAACAGCTCCCACGCTTCAGTTCTCCATTGTTAATATATATTGATTCAATTAAGTTTGTGAACTCGCTGGAAACGACATGCAATTCGGATAGTTCAGTCCGAATGCATTTGGGGTGACAAGAGGAATACGATATATGCCATATATATATATATCTAGCTGCCGGGGCAAATCTCCGCTTAATTTGTGCACTTTAAATGACCAAATGATTTGTCTGTGTCCGCACGCATTTCTATACGCGGAATCTCCATCGGCTGGGGCTGGGGCTGGGAGGCTGTGGTCTGCTGCTGTGTAGATGTGCAGCAACAAATGGTCATTGTGCGCGCAAATGAACTGCTGCATTGTGGCCCGGGAATTTGTGGTCACGGAGTTCTCTGACACGATGAGCTGATGCCAAGCGGAAGTCGACTGCAGTCCAATTCCAGAAGTGACTGACAATGATTCAAGCGTGAATAGTTCGCTAAACTGGCTACACCAAGAGGAAATCATCCCAGCTCCAACTCGAGCAATTTTATTTAAAATTTAAAAACATAAAAGCACTTGTTTGTCCTATAAATCCAGAACAGCTTCTGCTCACATTTATTTTGGCTTCCTTTATTGTGATAATAAATAATATCATGAGAACAAAACATGACAAAACATCTGTCGCAATACTTTGAAATGTGAATATGTAAAATACTTTGTTAAAAGAATATATCTCAGATGAGTTTATTTTGGTCTATTTTAAATCTTTGTCAATATGCAAAGAAAATGCATTTTCCGTTTCGCTTTTAATCGCATTTTGTCATTTTTTCTTTTGAACATTTTCCGCTCAACAGACTGATTCCTAACATGCTGTCATATTGCAAAATATGGCCCTTTAAAAAATATATGCAACAAAATGCACAACCTAATGTGTCTTTTACAGTCAGTTTCAAAATAATGTAAGGCAAATTCCGAGTAAGTTAGGGAATAAGAATGGAATCATAGTACAATAATATATAATAAATATTAAACAATCATAAATTGTAAAAGGATTCAAAAGAAAATGTTACAAAAGCACAAGCTTTCATCAAAAGTAGACCTTAAGCTTATACTAAACTTAATTGTAAAAAGAATCAAGTTTATATATATATGCAATTCGAAGAAGGAAATATAACCATAAAAATATTAAAAGACCAAACAAACTTTATTCTGTCTGCTTCCATATTTTGCACTCGAAGCAACTCGAATAAATTACTATGAAAAAATTCGCCGGCGAAACTAGAAGCTATAAAGAAATGCTATTTTTGGCACGACGATATTTCAAAAACAAAAAAGCATTTCTAAACAAAAACTAATTCTACGACCGATTCTTTCCATAGAGCTGGGGTTGGATGTTGATAACAATTCATCGTATGTAAGGAGCATAGTGAAACTTGTAAATGACGAGCTTAGGCATATGAACATACTGCCTGCAACAGAAAGACAGAACCATGCTAAGTTTTGAGACGATAGCTTTACGACTAAGAGTCTTATTCTCATAGAAACAGATAGAGATCCAAAAGGAAAGAAGGCCTAACGAGTAAACAGACAGACCGACAGACTGACTGACTGACAGATTGACTGACTGACTGACAGATTGACTGACTGACTGACTGACTGACTGACTGACTGACTGACTGACTGACTGACTGACTGACTGACTGACTGACTGACTGACTGACTGACTGACTGACTGACTAACAGACAGACAGACAGATAGACAGAGAGGCTGACACAGGGACAGGCAGACGGACGAATATGTTTATATCTGTTAATGATGACAGATCAAGAATATATATACTCTAGTCCCCTTATATGCGTTGCACATTTCATGACAATAATAATATATATCCTCTAAAAGAGTATATCAAATAGAAAAAAATTTTCTTTGCTTTTTCTTCATATGAAACACTTTTGACTCTCGCTGGCATTGCACACATACCATATTTATTTTTGCAAACTTTAAATAGGGCTTTGCTTTGACAATTTCATTTGTTGCGAGTTATTTATTTTTTGTTTTTAAATGAGGAATTTTGCAATTAAAATGTACAACAAATTTTTAAGAATTTAAATGAGTGCTCTATTTGGAAATGCCCAACTAGGTGATACCCTATAACTTCTTTTATCAACACCAAATGCAGCTCGAACTATGCGCTCATAGCTAATAAAATTAAATATTTATCTCTATATATATAACTGTTTGTCCTGACTGACTGACTGACTGATTGGTGATCAACGCACAGCCCAAACCGTAAGAGCTAGAAAGCTGAAATTTTTACTGTAGCTACCTTATGTGATGTAGGTGCACGTTAAGACGGGGTTTCGGGAAATTCCACCCGCAAGTGTGGAAAAATCGCGAAAAACGTTTGTATGTAACTTTTTTGTTTACCATCCGATCGGCCTTAAACATATTTTCAAAGATCTTTGTTCAAATTCATTTAAGGGGTGTTTCACACTTTTCGAAAAATCCGTTCCTCCTTGGTGGAAATGGAGGTCAAAGATTTGGTGGGTGACGTTTCGCGCTCAAATTCATTTCCAGAGATCTATAAGAAAAATCATTTGATACGTGTTTCACACTTTTCGCAGAATTCAATTCAATTTTTTGGGGTAAGTTTTAAGTTGTGTCCGATTTGCTTCAAACTTATTTTCAAAGCTCTACATAAGAATGTAATGAATACGTGTTTCAGCGATTTGGAAAATTCCACTCGCAACAATGGTAAATTGGCGAAAAACGTTTGTATGATAGTTATTTGTTTACCGTCCGATCAGTTTCAAAATCATTTCAAATTTGTTTGAGAACATTGATTTTATAACATACGTGCCACGGGCAAGGCCGGGTTATACCCGCTAGTCTGTTTATACTATTCTAGAAGCTACATGTGAAATTTTGTGACTCTAGCTCTTAAAAACTTAAATATTTACTCAAAAAACAGGATCTCAATATATCTTATCGATTGCTTGGAAAACTCGTACTGCGCGGAGGACCTACGTTCAAGTCCCTAACTCTTATAGGTTCAAAGATCGACGCGTTTATACATACGAACGGACGGACAGACAGACGGACGGTCAGACAGCCGGACGAACTGCCAGACGGATATGGCTAGGTCGACTCGGCTATTGATGCTGATCAAGAATATATATATACTTAATGGGGTCGAAGATGCTTCTGCCTGCCTGTTACATACATTTGGACAAAAACATGAAACCCTTTTTAGCCATGTTCAATGGGTTCAGGGTATGTATAAAAACAGATCAAAGTATTTTAAAATGTTTGTTTAATTTCTGTGCTCGGATTTAATATGAAAAAAATACAAAAAAATACACAGAACAAATAACAAGCAAAAACTAAAATCCATTTGTAAACATTCAACAAAATAGCAGATTTTTGTTTAAATTGTGTTTTCTCTTTGGGTGTACACAACATAAATCCATATAAATCTCAATCTAAAGTGCAGTCTCCGCACATATCGTGGAAGCCCACAAAAAAAAGTGGATGGACCACATAACGGGCATTGAGTTTGGACAGATATTTGCAACATTGTGGCATTTTTATAGAATATAAATAGGCCCCATGATTGCAGCGTTGAATCAAATAGAATGGAACTCAGATGGAATGGAACCGAATTCCACACGCAATCGCAATCAGCGAGATCATCATCACGATGATGATGTGCTATGATATGATGTTCTCTGGCTAGTTATAGTTATAGCTATGTTTGTTGCTGTTGTTGTTGCTGCTTTAAGTGTGATAAATCGACAGTTGAATTAAGCGAAATTTGTATGCGAGCGTTTTTGCCCTACTGCACAAAACAAACTACAAATAAGAAAAGAACTAGCAACAAAAAATTAAGTATACAAATTTTAAAACTTTTTCACGATGATAAAAAGGTAAGCAGCGCAGAAGAAGAAGAAAATAAAATGTACTTCATCCGAAATAAAAAAGTGTCTTTTCATCAGAATTTCAAATGTTGCTCGCTGTCAAGTTATGTGTGTGTGTGTGTGGGTACAGGTGTGCGCGAGAGCCGCCCGAGCGGAAGTTATGGAGCCTACGTGCCAAAAAATAAAAAATAAACATGCATATACATAACTGTGCCTGTGTGTGTGTGTCTATACAAAATTTCACTTTCGCTGTTATTGATGGTTTTTCTTGCTTTTCCGCTTTATTTTTTCCTTTTTTCGACAGGCAGCACAAGCGGCCAGACATTGAGGCAGCCATCGCGGCAGCCAGTCGATAAACCACCAATACCTGCAGAATCCAGAGTGTGTGTGTGTGTGTGAGTGTGCGACAGTGTGCGTGCCTTACATATACAGCAATGTGTATATAAACAGGCAAATTATGAATTTGTAGGACACTTTCGCCTGGTCCCACAGCCAGGCTTTGATTGTGTGTGCGTGTGCAGCAAATTGCTAAGGACTTTACGGATCAAGGAACTCATCAAAAATCGTTAAATGCAAAAATCGGTATCATAATAATATGAGTCTTTCAACAGCATCATACCTTACCCCTCGACCCGTCCCGACCCTCCCTACCCTCCTTGCCTCACACTTGTAAGGCAGCGGCAACAGCAGCTTTAAGTCGATAACAGCCGTTCATGCAAAGGATTTACTTACCTTGAGCTTTTGTGCGTTCAGAACCTGAAGGTTTTCTCTCTCGTTCTCTCTGCCGTTCTACATGTCACTGCTTAAGTTTTTTTTTTTAATTCTTTTTTTTTTTAGATTTAAAATTGATGCGTTTTTATTGCGGCGAAAATTTGATAATTCTTTTACTATGACACTGTTATTTTGGTTATAATTTGGTGCCACCAAAACTGGGAAATTCACACAAATACACAATCTTAGTCTTTACATGTGAATGCTTATGTGTGTGTGTGTGGAAAAACACGTAGGCTGAAATTTACTTGTGCATTGTTTTTATTATTATTATTCTTATTATTATTATTTTATCTTTTTGCGCACTCAAATCTGCCGTCGATTCGCCGCTGGAATGCAGTTGCTCGCAGAGCTTCTGTTCATTACACGACGATGTCTCTAGCTAAACTAAAGTGAAAAACCATCGCAATGCGTACTTTAAACTGTGCTACAAAACATACGGGATACGAGTACGATGTGCGCTCGGCTTTTCGCTCTTGCTTCTGATTTTGCTCTCCGCTCGCATACTCTCTCATGCGGCAGTCCCCGCCACAGTAGCGAGCCCTGCACAGTGTGCCAAAATTGCTACTTTTTCGCTCAACATTTGTATTGTTTTCGATATATGTATATATATTTCTATGTATATTGTATATGTCTTTTAATATGCGAATTAAATAAGTTAGAATTGATTCAAAACAAGTATTTTTTTCATGAAATTTTAGAATTTATTATTATTATATAATTATATTATATAATATACAATAATTTTAATAAATTAAGTATATAATGAATTTCGAAGAACTGAAGTTAGAATAACGCCAAGGTAAATAAGATATGTGCATTAAATTTATTAAAATCATGTTTGTTTTGCTGGTAGCAGACTTTGTTTAATAATATTTAATTTATTATTTCATGTTTAGCGTATTATATGCGTTATTTTATTTAGTATGTCTATTATGTATGCATATTATACATTTTATATATACCTATATCAAACCAAGTTACACAATCTAGACTATATTCAAAAAAAGTTCCACATACATTATCTTTTGGATGCCTTTAGAAATATAATTGCAATTTGCTAATGGAATCACAGTGCACAGTGCCTCTGACTGACTGGCCATAATCATCGTTCACGCTTATTAGGAGCGTCGGTGCTGTTACTTTGCTCGTAACTGTTATACGGCAAGTCGTTGCGCTGTTTCCGTCTCCATCGCAACGCCTTTCTGTATTATGGCCAAGGAGCTTTTTTTTCGCATGCTTTCTTTGTGTTTGTTGTTTGTTTTTGTTGGCAACTTTTGGCAGTCGTTGCCCCTCAGCTCTTTGCCCCTCCAATTTTGCGGCTTTTGCTGCTGTTATTGTTGTTGCTGTTAATGCTATTTCTCTCGCTCCCGCTCTATTTCTCTCCCTCTCTTTATCTCTATCTTTTTTTCTCTCTCGCTTACTCTCACTCTCTCTGTCTACTTTGTGCCTAACAAAATTTCATTATCTCTAGTGGCCGTTTGTTTATTTATTTGTCGAGTATTTTACGTTTGGCGCGAGGAGCGGGGCCAGCGGTGCTGAAGAGGCTGAGTTGCCCATTCCAATAGAATTCTTTTTGTTGAGCAAATGTTGTCAAAGCTTTATGGCTAACACACACTTACATGCACACACTTTAGTAATAGTATATGTATGTACACATACATATATAACCGCTGATATTCATGCTTCTTCTGCTTTCTGAAACATATTTCTTATTTGTGCACATTTCGCCTGTTTAATTACCACTGTAAGGCCCCCAAAAATCGATCGCACGTTGTCCGGTTTTATTACAAACACACGCATACACAAGTAACAGCACACACACACACACACACACACGACACGGACACTCGCAATATTTGAATCTTTTTCTTTTACAAACACAAACACAAACGTTTGCAGCTGATTTATGCTATAGAATTTGGCAGTTTGCTAATCAGCTGTTGATTTTAATTGGTCTAAATGGGCCTCTTATCAGACACATATATTAAATAACAGTTATTGCAGATTATATTTTGCGACATTTCTGGCACTCAATAATTTTTTATTGTCCAGCTCCTTCGAGTATCGAATCTTAACCAAATATATTCTTACAAAAATGCCGCTCACAACAAGAGAAGTGGACGACGACTCACGACAGAATGACGAACAGTTAAATCGCAGTAGTCGGCGACAGCGGCGCCAGTAACGGTCCAAAACAACAGCTGCAAATCGGCGTCGACATCCGCGGGATACGCGCACAACAACAACAACAAAATCTAAAAAAAAATGAAAGCAAAAAAAAACTGTTATGAAAACATTGGGCAGACGCGCCAAGCTTTTACCTTCAGCTGTGTGCAAAAGCTTAGGCTTCTTCTATAAATATAACGTATAACAGTTTTGGAACTTGCAGCTGGTGAGCGCTTTTGTCTCACCTGAAAGCTGAAATCAGAGTTAGAAAGTTGAATTTAAATGTTAATAAGCTCGAAGCAATTTGTATACCCTGTATTAAGAAAGGTAATGAAGCGATTTTTGCGCTAGATACCAACTATCGCTCTAGATATCGCTTTTTTATATACGATTAGGTAACAATTTAAACATATTTGGGTTACATTTGAGTGCAAGATAAAGTTTCGCGGCCAAAAGAAAGTTTTAAGTATCAACTAGGCGATATATTTACATTAGAATAACACTTATTTTAAGCTCTATCCGAACGCATATATCTCGTGAAGAAAGTTAAATGGGATATATTCGCTTCCTGACGTTTGCGATGAGAAAAATTCAAAATGCTGATCTTCAGCGGTGCATTTTCTGCACCCGTTAATTAAAATGTTTTAAAGCGCTTTCAAGCTGCATAAATAAAGCTTAGCATGCTTTTAGGCCGCGAAAAGCTTTCACTTACTAAAAGCTGGCAACCCTGTGCGGCACTCGCTTAAAACTTGTTGCGCCAGTTTTGTTTAGTTGTCGCTTTCATCTCGTCCCACTCGAACGTCGCCCCGTCCGCAACCGCAACTGCAATCTCTCTCTAAGGTGGGTCATTTGTTTTTATTTACGTTCATGTTGTTGTTGTTTGCATTACTTGGCGTAGGCGTGCATTAAACATTTATTTATAAATGCAGCAGAACGCATAAAGTATCTCGCCGATTTGTATTGTATTTAGTGTCATGTTAAATACAGCAGTAATTATCACACAATTTGAAAATTATTTAACATAAACTTGAAATGCAGCCACGCCCCAAACGAATTTGCATAATCTTGACTGCGAGATCATCAACAAATTCGTGGAGCGTAAGTTGTTCAGAGCGCCTGCTGGCAAAAACAATATCAGCAGATGCGTCAGGCGGACCATAAACTTTGTCTCGTTTTTCCAAAACTAAAAACATTTCAATTAACACATGATTTGATAACACGAAACTTGGCTACGCTTTGTTTATACTGAAAAGTTGTTTTTGAAAAAAAATATATACACATTATTTTTCTTATTTAAAATAAAAGTGTTTAGTATTCTATTAAATAATTATCTTTAAATATATGTGCACAAATGATTCATATATGATTCGTTTTATTAAAAAAGTTTTTCTTTCACTTTTTCCAAAATTTTGAATTTCTTTCAAGATTCTTTTATGACAACGAGAGATTGTATTTTATTAAACATGTAATTATAGACGTTTTTCTCAAAATAGAACAGTGTCAGGTATATAACAATTTTAAACGCATACCCTTTAAATAAATGGATTATTTAAAGACGGAACAATTTAATAATTCTTCCGAATTTCCTAAAATTCCGGTTGATATTTACATATACAATTTTTTTTATTAAATATAACGAAATGTTACAAGTTCTTGATGTCACTAGGAGCGTCTCATACGTGTTGACATAGTTAGTTGTGCATATTGCTCACTGTCTTACCTCGGTTTACATACAAAGATATATCGTCATATCTATTTACGTCAACGTTCACGTAAAACAACACCAAATCGGTCGTTCCAATGTTTGTCACGCATTTTCAAAGCCAAATTCTGTAGCAAAAGTGAAATTTCTGTGGAATGCAGTTGATTTCAATTTCTTTGCCCATGAATAGTGTGTATGGATAGAAAGATAAATGTATATTTAATGATATCTGTAGAACGGAATGAATGCATTGAGCCGCTTGAAGCTTGTTTTTCATACTCTGAATGCCCCGCTTTTATTTCTTATCTTTTTAGCTTAAAACGAACTCAACAAACAAATCAACTGATTGAAAATGGGTAATCCAGTGTGGTTCATATTCTGGCTGTTGGTCTTCTGGATCATCTCCCTGGCGGTCGCATTCTTCTGTGCCTTCTTCTACATCGTAATCTACACACTTGTTGTGTGCATTCCAGGCCTCTCGGTAAGTGCCGGGTAGGGGGTGGGCGTCGAATATATATTCCACAATGACATCATATCATTATTTATGTAGTTGCCGAGTGCCGGCCGCTTATCGCAATTTGTAGATTTTTGTACAATTACTCACCTAACTAAGCCAACTAGTCTTATGATAAAAAAAAAATTAAAAAAAAAGATCCCTTATTTATAAATGCCAAAATTAATCGCGCCTATTTCATTATATTTCAGGGCATATCCGATGTGCTGCTGCAGGGCCTACAATTCCCGCATTATTGCGCCAAGGCCATGGTGGACTGCAAGCCCCCATTTTAATAATTTACATTTATATTTTGATATGACATAATCTTAAGCGCAATAATTGTAAATGTTCATTTTATCAGACTTGTTTATTTTTTTAAACGATAAATAATAATTATTTATTATAATATTTGTAAATGGTCTTTTTTTATAATCAATCTCTAAGCGATAACGATAACTAAGAGATAAGAGCCCCTCGTGGTTGCAATTGGTACCGAGTCGGCTAGAGAATGGTCATGAATGGAGGAGAATCCTTATTCTATAGAAGTCAATATTAACAATCTTTGCTACAAAATCTCGCATTTATGTTAAAGAGTATGATTTGAACTGATTCCATTGACTAAGCCCGCCACGCCCTCATTTGGTAGTCGAGGCAACTGTTGCAATCTGCTGGCTGCTGCCGGGCGCATCGGGCGACGCTGCTGATGCAGCTGCTGTCGCTGCGGCAGGATCTGGAGGCGTGTCTGTTGCATTCGTGGCGGGCAGTGCATCGCGCTCGTTAATCGCACGCAACTCCAGTTCACCAATTAGCTGCATGACACGTATTTTGCCCTCGGTGGCCAATTTGGGCGGCAGCCCTTTGACCGTGGCACAAATGCTGTCAAAGAAGAGATCCAGAGAGTCGCGCGGTGCGGGCTCTATTGAGGTGAGGTGCTGCAGTTGATAGGACTGCAGTTGCCTGGACGCATACGACTGCAGCTGGGGCTGGCGCAAGGGCGTGTAGCAGCCGGACGCAATGGGCGTTATGGTCGCCTTTGAGGTGATCTCATGCGAGCCAATCATGGGTGGGGCACCCGTGCTGGGCACCTTTGTCAGCGGTGCCGTCACCTTTTTAATTGTAATGCGACACGGCAGCGGCGTGGATGTCGCGGGCTGGCAGTGTGTGGATAATTGAGTAGCTGGCATTAGCTGTCCGTGCGGCGTTTCGTTGATGGTTACTTGCAGCGGCAAATTCTCAAAAATACCGGAGTGCTGAGAGTCTGTTTCCGAGACGCGACGTTTGCAAGCCGGTTCATATACCGAATCTATATCTGCATCTGCATCGGCATTGGCACCAGCGTCCGCTTCTGGTTCCGCCTCTTCGTCATCTGCCTCAGCATCTGCATCTTCCTCCTCCTCCTCATCTTCTTCGGCTTCGTCATCCTCGTTGTCCGCTTCCGTCTTGCACAAGTTGCTTGCTGTGGCAAACTGTAGCGGCAATAGACTCATATCGTCATCGTTGTACTCCCACTTGACATCGTCCACCTGGGGCTCCGCTTTGAATATGACCGACTTGCGCTGTGCATTTTCCGAATGCTTGATGCTGCCCTCGTGCTTGCCGAGATCGGAGCGCTTCGCGCTTAGGCGACACTCACAAATGGCGCAGAACACAAAATGCGGATCCGTCTCATCCAGTATAATCCACGGATATATGGATTGGTATTCGGGCTTTGTTTTCGGTCGCGGGTACTTCAACAACGCGCACGGCCTGCGCGGTCTGTACTCCGATCGCAGAGCGTCGCTACGGAAGAATTGGTTTATTATATATTCTCTGTATGTCATCCAGACATTAATCAAATCAATTACTTACAGTTTTTCTTGGGTTAATTGTAAATTTGACATTTATTTTTGCTTTCGACAAATATAAACAAAATGTGTTCAGTGTGACCGAATCTGCTGTCGTGAAGAGGACAAAAATACCAAAGATAAAATACCAACTAATATACTAAGTGACGTAAGTGCAAGAACACTAAATGATTGAACAACTTGATTAATTTGTCTCCTCAATACACAATCAAATTTTTTTATTAACTTTAAATTTTATAGCGACATTTCTAAATCCGGCTAGAAGTTACAGGGTCAAGTTTTCATTTGTTGTTAGACGGGACTTCCACAATATATGGATATTTTTCTGTAGAACTTCTACTCACGTCTCTGTTTTCTTTATTACTAGGCAAACTTTTGTTAGCTGTGTCTCTGCTGCTAGAAGCCATATTTTCTTCGTTTTTAAAAGGTTTTTGTATGGTTTTATCTGCTTTTTCAGTTAACATACGATCGCTGCTGCTGTCAATTACCATTTCGATAACACATGGATAACTGCCCTTGGATTTGATGACTGCTTTGTCTTTTTCACCTTGGTTATGGCACTGTATTGCGTCTCCATCTTTATCACAATCACATTTGCTTTGAAATATTACATATAATGTATGCTGCTTATAGTGAAATATTTTGGGTACTCAATATACGTACATATTGCTTTGATGATCCGGTACTTCCGTATCTTCATGGGAAGAGTTTACAACATTGACTTTATCCATATCACAGGCCCCAACGGTTGAGTTCAAATTTGAATGTATTGTGATTATCTAAAGCGATACAAATTTTGATTTCTGTTAATGAATTTTCGACTCGGCTCTTACCCGCTCGCCTTTTGACTCCTCTGTTTTCCGCATTCGGACCGGTGGGATCGGGTCGACTATGGGGCCCGCTGGAACGGGCTGGAGGCCCCGGACTATTACGCAATTTGCGTTGCATATTTTCACGAGACACATTTCTGGAACGCTCCAGCTGCTCATTGGTATTGTTCTTTTTTTGTGTTGAGGTTTTGGTCTCCGTACTACGTCGGCTCTTATATGCCTTGTCGTCGGCCATATTTGATAAGCCGTTACGTCTCGATCTCTGATCATCGTTCGTTTGATTTGGGTATCGATAAAGATTGGTTTCAGTAACAGTACCTGGCCGGTACGCCCTATATTCGTTAGCAATCATCCTACGAAAAACTTGAGCGTCCCGATCATTAGCACGTCGCATACTCTTAAAATCTTCCATTTGGCCATTATGTGGTCGTCGATGCACTCGAAAATCAGAGGTGGAGCGCCTGTGGCCTATTGGCGTGGCAGCTCCAGATGGACCAGTTTTCTTTAGGTTCGACACGAGATGATTGCCAATAGCATTTAAATACAGGCGTTTTTCCGGAGAGACTGCGTAATCACCTTAGGGCTAAATTATAATAAAAGAAACACTAAAACATAATATTTGCATAAACCTGTTGCATCTTCGTTTTCGTAGTTTGAGAACGGTGGAAGTAACGCAGAAGTGCGTGCATCACGGCTTGTTTGGCCGGCTGGCGATGGATAATAAGGGGGAGGCAAGTTAGAAGTCACGTCAACGGGCCCATAGGGTGGACCGTATCCTGCGCCGTAAGTTCCGGTATATTTGTTAGGTCTCGACACACTTTCGCCAAGCTCGGGAAAGAAGGACTCCCACTGTTTGGTGACTGAATTAGATGATCTTTGTTTTCGCAATCCAATATTTGCTTACCATATAGAAGATAGCAAATGCTATCAGACAGGCAAGCAAAAGCACAGCAGTGAATTTTGTAAACTGCAGTATCAGGAAAATAAATACAGCTATAATAACCTCAATATGATGGAGACCAATGAATTCCAGGGACTGGCGTATTTCCACAATTTTTAATGTTTGCAGATAGCCGATAACGGTGTTGGCCATATCGCAGCTCAGCTGCATAGCCTGAGCCATTCTGTTTGAGAATCGATTGAGGAAACTAATTTACGTGTTGATGCGGCGAAAACATATTACTCAATTCAACCGAATACAATATTCAAAGTTGAACGTTTTTTCAAAAGAAAATTTTTTTGGAAACTATAAAATACCAAAACTGAAAAACCGAATAAATAAAATACTAGATTCAAAATACTAACCACTGCGCTTACTGTCTTATCGACCGATTGTCAAACTTATCGATAAATTGGCAACAGATGTTTTTGTTAAAATTGCAAGAACTCCATCAACTTGAACAAATTTATCAAAGCTTAGAATAATACCTAAATGATACGGCGCACAATGGCCGAATTTGACATTAATGCCGGCCTACAGCACGTATTGAAGCGCATTGAGTTGGCGTGGCAAAGTCGCCCCAAGGTAAATACGATAACAACTGCCATATGTGTTATCTGTTGCTATAAAATGTTTGCGCTCTTATCAGGAAATTAATGCACCCAAGCCCCTGCTGGTGGCCGTCAGTAAAACAAAGCCAGTGGAGTGTGTTATAGAGACCTATAAAGCCGGTCAGCGTCACTTTGGTGAAAACTATGTGCAGGAGCTCGTGGAGAAGAGTCAGCATCCGGACATATTATCCAAATGCCCCGACATCAAATGGCATTTTATTGGACATCTGCAGAGTAACAAAATCAACCACGTGCTTAAACTGTCCCCAATATGTCAGTTCCATAAATATTGAAGAAATCGTTTCTTACAGGTGCTTAAGCTACCCAATCTGCACATGGTTCAAACGGTTGACAGCGAGAAACTGGCCAACAAGATAGATGCCGCCTGGGCGAAGCTGCAGCCCACGCCAAGTGAACCACTGCGTGTGCTAGTGCAGATCAACACCAGTGGAGAAGATGGTAAATGCGTTAGATCAACACCAAGTCGCATACACAATATACTCTTACTTAATCCGTACAGTTAAGAGCGGTATTGACGCCAGCACTGCACCCTCACTATTTAAATACATCAGCGCCAATCTAAAGCATCTACAGCCTGTGGGCATTATGACAATTGGCGCCTATGGATTCGATTATAGCAACGGTCCCAATCCGGATTTTGTGGCACTTATGCAGGCGCATCGGGCAATTTGTGAGGCCAACGCTTTGCCACCCGATGCGTTGCAGGTCTCAATGGGCATGTCCAACGACTATGACAGAGCGGTACGTAGTACACCAACAGCTGCTTTGGACTGGCTATATTCATGTTGTTTTGCCTGCAGATCGAAATGGGCAGCACTATAGTGCGCGTTGGCACAGCTATTTTTGGACATCGCGCCGCAAAAGCATGAGCCCAAGGCAATCGAGTGACTTGCTAGAGGAATGTGCCACATAGCGTTCGCGCCGTGGGATGTTTCTCTATGTATAATTCTAGCACAAGTTGTAGTGCCTACGATTAATACAGTTGCTTCTCAATGACGTCCGTAGCTAAGAATTGTTATTGGAAAAGCGCCCGTGTGCACAAAAACAAATGAAAATCTTCCAAGTTCGTTTATGTACCATATATTGATATACATGCCCATACATGCTTCTTTGTACATACATACCCATATATAAATGTAAAACTGTATGCATATGAAATTGATTTGGCTTGTATATTTAGAATACTTTTAGCTAAACAAATATGCGTAGGTTTTGGTTTTCCTGTTACCTTTGTGATGCTTCGAATGATATGTAGCTGTAATATAGTATATTAATATTTTTACTGCCATATTCCGAAATGTAAAATCAGTGTTGTTTGCCTGTTAAATATGATATTTATTTTTTACTTATGAATGCGTCTGATTTGGCTCGACAAACAGAATACTTGAGGGCGATGGATTTCATTATTCCTTTCGGCATCTCTTGAATTTTTTGCACTATTCTGCATTATTTTTAATTTGGCGTTCACGTAAAGCATTCATCTTGCAATTGTGGGATTCGTATTTTTTATTTTCCTTGGCTTACGGCCAACGCGTTGTCTGGTTACATGCCAAATTTCATACCAAACGCTTTGAAATTTCGTTAAAAATTACTTTCGAAAAAAAACTAAAAAAAAATGAATTTTCATTTTCAATTACGTCTACGTGATGATTTATCAATGCATTTTTAGGCAGACAACTTAAGGGCAAAGTCTTGCGCATTCAGACATTCATTGGTTTTGAATTATGTGTTTGGGAATTCGATATAGATATAGGAATTCAGAATACAGACATGGCAATCAAATCCTAATGCACTATTTTCTTTAATTTCTATTACACCTACTGTTCATTAGTTCAAATACTTTCCATAAGTTTTAAAATTAGTTTTTTTGGAATACTTACTTTCGTAAAATATTAGAAGTATGTATCTTTATATATAAAACTGTTTGTCCTGGCTAACTGACTGACAGATTGGTGATCAACGCACAGCCCATACCGTAAGAGCTAGAAAGCTGAAATGTTCACTGTAGTTACCTTATGTGATGAAGGTGCACGTTAAGGCGGGGTTTCGGGCAATACCACCCGCAAGCGTGAAAAATCGCGAAAAACGTTTGTATGAAACTTTTTCGTTTACCATCCAACCGGCCTCAAACTCATTTTCAAAGATCTTTGTTCAAATTCATTTGAGGGCTGTTTCACACTTTTCGAAAAATCCGTTCCTCCTTGGTGGAAATGTGGGTCAAAGATTTGGTGGGTGACGTTTCGCGCTCAAATTCATTTCCAGGGATCTATAAGAAAAATCATTTGAGACGTGTTTCACAATTTTCGCAAAATCAAAGCTTCTTCGGTGGAAAGTGCAATTCAAAGATTTTTTTGATGAAGTTTTAAGTTGTGTCCGATTTGCTTCAAACTTCTTTTCAAAGCTCTACATAAGAACTTAATGTGTCAAAACCATTTTTAAAGCTTTTTGGGTTATACCCGCTAGTTATAGAATATAATAAAGTAAATATTTAAAGTATGTAAAAACATACATGTGAATATAAACGTATATCACAAAATTTGTATCATATAGAATTTCACAGAGTTGATTTTTTAAATATGATTAAATTAGGATTTGGATTAAATCAGTCAAAAGAAATAAAAAAAAAAAAAAGTTTAACTTTATTTCCAAGTCTTGGGTTTCTCTACATATACAATTGTTCGATCTGACTGATTGCAAGAAATAGCAAGCTGAAATTTTCCCTGAAATTTCCTTAGTCGGTGTAAGTACACTCCAAGACGGGGCTTTAGGGAAATTCCAGCCGCAACTGTGGAAAATAGGCGGAAATTATTGTGTGCAATTTATTTTTATCATTCGATCAGCTTCAAACTCATTTATAAAGATCTTTGCAACAATCCACTAGAGACATGATTAACGCTTTTTGGGAAATCCACTCCCTAGGTACATTTTCGGTCGTATGTTATTTTTTAAAGCGCTGTAGTAATCAATCAATATCAAGTATCAGCTAAACTAATTTCTTAAACAAATTTTTTTTTATATATCACATATCAAAATGATTAAAATTGATTATATTTATTATTATTTTCAAAATATTTGTAGCGAAATTAATAAATATAGAAAATCTTTGGCCCAAACAAAAATCGAAAAAATATAAATTTGTTGGAATCAATAAGATTCGAAACATTCTGAAACCTGCAAGGATTGATTTGTTATTTATTCAAATATAATGCCGAAACTCAGGTAACGTAGGATCTAGATAGAAAAACGGAAAAATGCATAGATTAAATATCTTATTGAATTGCATTTTTATTCATATATTCCAAAAGATGTTCTAAATACACTCGATGTTGTTATCAAGCATAAATTTAGACAGAAATGAAGATGAAATATATTAATAACATATGCAAAGTTCATTTAACTTTACGATGGGTAAATCAATCCATATTTCTTATTGTTATGCAATATACATGGAAAACTTAAATAAAAGAAGAACAAAGTTTATTCTACGATGTCTTTGTTATGTATGCGACACAAAATCTAAAGCTTTGGAATTCTTTGCTTTTACTCTTTATATTGCACAATATGCAAACATTCTTAAAACAGAAAATGCCAGTCGTTGAAAATAGGCAAGGTAAAATACGAACGACGTCTATATAGCTGACTTTAGACTACATGCTATATGCATAATAGAGCAGGCCACATAGGCATTTGTGTATGTATACAGATATAAAGATATATATATATATATATATATATATATATATATATATATATATATATATATATATAAACATATATATACATATATATATTCACATATATGGCCAAGGGAAATGTAGGTGATTTTCAGAGCAAGAGGGCACCTTCGAAAATGCCTCCAAGAGCAAAGATGAATAATACAAAACAAGTTTTTGAATGCTATGGATACGAAAATGTATATAGCAGACGCATAAAGCACTAGAATCTGTTCATAATACGCCAAAATAAATTTCAACATTTACCAAACTGATGTACATACCGATGTATATAGCTATTGTATGTGCATATGTATGTATATAGAACTATGTATATACGCATTTTCTGAGGCGTACAACCATTTGCTCTGGCCGTTAAAATTAGATTCTGTTTAGAGGAGCATACGATGAGTAAACATTTCAGCCCACCGAGCTGCGTGGACCATGGGGCACCACCCGCTGCCCACCTCGCGCCTGGGCGGACCTCGCCTCACAGATACTAAAAAAGGCAGCACGAATCTGGCAGATACAGATACAGATACAACGAAACTAATCGGGCCAAAAAGCTGCCCGAAATGCCGAATGCCGACTGGGCAGTCGGGTCTGGGTTCGGGTTCGGGTTATGAAGAAGAGACGGCTGAAAAAGATCTTAAAACATCATTGTCTTGACGATAAAATCAGCCATTGATTCAGTGTGCTCTGACCGCTCGACTCGATTAGACAACACATCAAAGTTCAGCACCATGGTAAGGAGCCACGGGATATACTATAGTACCAGATCTAATGGATCGCTATAAAGGACTCGCGTACTATATATATGTATATATATATATATATATTTAAACATATATCTATATATATATATTTGTTGTGCAGTGAATTTGTTGCATTCGAAAGTTATTCAATCGAAATTGAAATGAATTATTGAAATATTGTTATTAAAGTAAATATAAATATTTAAAGATCAAGTGAATATATCGTTAAATGACCTCAATGACTCGCCTCTATGTGGATTATTGTGCCAGTTGTGCCTGGATATACATAACTAGTTCGATAATGGAATAGTTGAAGCGAAAACTATTTTTAAATCCAAATGGTGTGAAAAAGTTTCTTTCATTTCGAAACATTCTTTATACACACGCGTGGAATTCTATAAATGGATCGGTCGGAACGTAATATGATAGCTAGAGCGAGACGTATATAGCTTTTGCTGTATCTTACGTAATACGCGTCGAGTATTTTAGGCCAATTAATTGGAAAATTTTCTTTCGAAATATTTTTGAAATTTACAAAAGGAAATTGACCAAAACAAATGTACCCCAACTATGATTGAAATATTAATGAAATATATTTTCTCTACTTCCAATTTAAAAACTCTAGGCGGATGAGAAGAAGAAGGTTAAGAAGAAGAAGACCAAGGAAGAGGGTGGTACTTCCGAAACCGCTTCTGAGGCAGTGTCCGAGGCAGCAACCCCCGCACCAGCTGCTACTCCTGCCCCAGCTTCTGCTACTGGTTCGAAGAGAGCGTCGGGCGGCTCGCGTGGCTCCAAGAAATCGAAGCGCGCCGGCTCCTCGGTGTTCTCTGTCTTCTCCCAGAAGCAGATTGCCGAATTCAAGGAAGTAAGTTTTGTCAAATAGCAATCCAAACCCAAAGTTCCTTTGGCTGTGCCTGAGCCTGTGCCCGTGCCCGTGCCTGTGCCTGTCACCTGTGCCTATGCCATGTCATGTCGCATCCATGACCATCAATTCACAACAAGACCAAATCACCAACCACCTCTCTCTCTCTCTCTCTTTCTCTCTCTCACTCTCTCTCTTTCTGCGCGCGTGAATCAGGCCTTCCAACTTATGGATGCCGACAAGGACGGTATTATTGGCAAGAACGATTTGCGCGCTGCCTTCGATTCCGTCGGCAAGATCGCCAATGACAAGGAGTTGGACGCCATGCTGGGCGAAGCCTCCGGTCCAATTAACTTCACCCAATTGCTGACCCTGTTCGCCAACCGTATGGCCACCTCTGGTGCCAACGATGAAGACGATGTTGTTATTGCTGCCTTCAAAACATTCGATAACGATGGTCTCATCGATGGTGATAAATTCCGCGAAATGCTCATGGGCTTCGGTGAGAAATTCACCATGAAGGAGGTCGATGATGCCTTCGATCAGATGGTCATTGATGATAAGAACCAAATCGATACCGGCGCCCTGATTGAAATGCTAACCGGCAAGGGTGATGAGGAGGAAGAGGAAGCCGCCTAAGCAGCAGCTGGCCCCGTACACATCCTAACTCTAACTCAGCATCCATATTACAACCAACAACAACAAAAAAAAAACAAAACTTAAAAACTTTTAAAATCGTCTAAAAAAAATAATAAACGTAATTAAAAGAAATGCTCGTTTTACATATGTAAATTTTAAATATTTATATAATCTCTTTTTGTTAACCAACACCACCACCAACAAGAACAACAACAACAAACAACAACAACACAATCTAATACTCTTAACTTCTTCAACAAACAATTTGGTATGAACTAAGAACATTTAACCATGTACCAAGTTCCACGTATCATTTTAGGGATACTTTAAAATCCAAATGTCGAAGCGCCATCTTGACAGCTAGTTTTCTAGTTGATTTATTATTAAATTTTACACGTAAAATTTATAAATAACTGAAAGTCTATTTTATTTAAAAACACACAAAGAAAATACTTTAAAAAAAATGAAGAAAAAAAAAAGAAATTACATGTTTATTTTAATTGCTGTTCGTTGAAAAATCACAGAGAAAGATACAAAAAAAAAGATGAGCAAGCGCCGTGGGTAGCTTATGGTATAGATATATACATAGTATATATACATATCATCTATATCTATACAAAATATATATACAGAAATAGGTAGGCCTTGGCCCACATTTGTTAGTTAATCATTTTACAGGTTAAGGAGAGAGAGACATATACAATTCGTTATCGTTAGGTTACTTTCATCTGAGAGCCAAATATTCTATATAACTAAACACTTGAATACTATATTATATTATGCATATATCTCAATCGTTCGTTTAACAATATTTCAATATTTATCAATATCTATAAATATATAATACCAAAATATATCAAATTACAAACGTTATTGAGAGTTAGCTTAATGAAAAGAACAAAACATTTTTAAAGTTCATTCACTCAAATTGTTTTTTTTTCGTGCCAATTTACATAACTTACCCGAAAAAATAAGGAGAATATTCACAAACTTTCTGCTTATGAACTACTTACTATCAAGAAAAAAAGTGTTTCAATTTTATGCGTTCAACAAAAGTATCGAAAAGTTATTAAAATGCAAAAGTTAATATTTATCTTTGATGAGTTCACGTTTATGTGTTTTCTAAACAAACGGAAATGGCGCTATGCCTTTTTGCATAGATCTAAATATTATTATACCCATATATATATACTATATGTACATATGATACCACATCAATGTGTACTTAATGGGCGTGCTCGAGTTCGAATTCGATACGATACCCTTGTACAATGCATATAGCGCATAGCATGGCGACTATCGTCTATATGTCGAATCTTTTTCGAGAGCAAAAAACTATCCCCCCTCCCCTAGCTAGGACAGAGGCAACTGAGGCAATGGGCGTTCGACTCATTGCCGGGTGCATCAGTACCAGAGAAGTGGAAAGGAAATAGGCAAAAGAAATATTAGAAGAAAAACATATCTAGTAGTTTTGACTTTAACAATACACAATCATTAATACTAAGGCTATATTCAAGCAAAAGCAGTAGCATCACTTCACACTAATTACTTACTAAAGGAAATTACAAACACAATAACTTATTCAACAAACACAATCTATATCTAAACCAATTCAATTCAATATGCAACGAGTTGTTAAGTGCGAAAATCTTTACTTCAGTATAAATTAAGTTACATTGCAAAAAAGAAAATATCAAAAAAATTATATAAATAAAATAATAATAATTACTTTTTTAACCCGGTCAGAAATATTACCAAAAAAAAAGAACTGTTTTTATATAACAATGATGATGATGATGACTTTAATGAAATAAATAAAAAGCGAGTCGTCTAAAAAAGAAAAACTATTTTGTTTCTTTTTCGTTTGGGTGGGAACAACTTTTCAGTGGCAAAAAGAAGGCAGTTGAGCAGAGAACAAAATTTGCTTTAAAAGTTTTCAACTTTAACAGCTTAGAATGCTTATTTTGACATAGTCTGAATATACTTATATTACTTCTATTGATGTCCGCTAAAGAATGAAATAGAATTTGTAGACGTAATGATAGCCAGCTTATTAGATAAATAATAATGATTAATTTATGAAAGGATAACAGCTTGAAGCTTTAACTTGAGTTATTTGCTTAATATTTTTGTTAATTCAATGTAAAAATGTCAAATAAAAGCAAAACGCGTATTAAAACAAGTCAGAATTACCGTTGTTGAAAAATGTTTTTATTAATTGCGCCATTGGACGAATTAAAGAAAGAAAGTCTGGCAGCACTGGCTGGCATAAAAGTAGTATAAGAATATCATCGGCTAACAACTCGTATAAGCAAGTTGGCCGAAAAATAAATTCGATGTGCATTTTGTATAAGAGTTGTATAAGACTAGCTCTAGCTGAATTTAAAGCAAAAGCGAGACGCTTATAAAAGAAGTATAAGTGTCGTATAAGAGGAGCTACAGCTGGCCACAGCCGGTTGGCTGATGAGTTGAGCGTAGCAAAACAAAATCTCAGCTAAAGCGAGACTCAAAGCAAACCCGCCAACAAAGCCAAACTCAACACAGTTGACCAAAAAAAAAAAAAGCCAAGAAACGCTTTAAGCTAACAATCGTGTTTTGTTTTCGACCAGTTTTCAGTTGGATTGCAACGTGTGCGGTTTTTTACATAGAGCGCACGCATGCGCTGTAAATTATGAAAGAGCTGAGCGTAACAGTAAAAACAACTATTTGGCAATTGCTTTAAGGCTTAAAAAAGCTTGTTCATAAAGAAGCTAAAAGCAAGTCTTAGGCAAGGAACATGCCGCAGGGCAACCAGCGAATGGGCGCCATATTCCGGCTGCTATGCGTCATCTTTTTCCTTGGAATTGCCACACAAAGCGGCGGTAGGTGCAAGCACACACATCCATATACATATTTTTACACATATACATGTGTATAACAAGGTTTTACAAGAAACGCGGAACAGCCTTGTTCAATCACCTTCGATTCCCACGCATTATATGCAAATCCATCGAAAGAAAATCCACGGGGAATTCAGTCTATGCTGCACGTAAGAGAAAATGAAAGTAACGAGTGATCTATTTATCAATAACCGATTTTGAGATACCCTGTGGCCAGCTCGACGTGATTTATTATTTTAATAATTATTCACTTTTGAGCGAAGTGTGGGATTGCTTGATTTGTTTGATATTCAAGTACCTAAATACCAACTTTTATATCTATACCTCTTATAATTGCCGAGATATGCTCTAAAAACCTAAGCTGTAATTTGATATTTATCGATTTTGGGAAAATGGGGAAGCAATCGAATTATGCTTTACATAAAAAAAAAACCATGATTTGCGTTTGGTATACAACTTATATTTCAAATACTCCGTATGGAGGATAAATTATATATGTATATATCTCCGGTCGGAGATGTTGTTCTCTACCTGCTTTATATACATATGTGAGAAAATGTATTATACCCTTTTTGCACACTTACAAAGATTGCAGGGTATAAACGTGTTAGCCAACATGTATTTTGAGTCATCATCCAATTTGCTTTGTTCTTCTGCTTCGTAAACAGCCGCGGCACAGCATCTGATTGCGTACATCTCGCAGCATGGACTGCACGGGGAGATCACCTTTCGCCAGGCCGGTCCGCAGCTGGTGGAGATCCAAGCCAATCTGGAGGCGACGTTGCAGTATCCGGATCAGGTTTGGAGCTGGGCGGTGCGACGCTTTCCCGTCGATTACACCAATATAGAGCCTGATGAGCGCTGCCAACTGGAGCGCCTGGGCGGACAGATCTTGAGTTTTGATGAGGAACTGGACTACTTGGTGCTGCCCGGCAATGAGACGGCCAGCTGGCAGCACACGATGCAGCTAATTGGAGATCGTGGCATTTGGGGCAAGTCTCTGGTGCTGACAGAGGTCAATACGAATGCGCGCATCTGCGCGACGATAACCACTGTGCAGATGCCCGTGGAGCACATGGCAGAGGCGCGCTTCAATACGCCCATTGCGGGCTCTGTTTACTTTCGCTGGCTGGCGCCGACCGATGGCGCTAGCGGCGATACGCTGATCTACTCGGATCTGTATCATATTCAAGCGCAGCCCGCCGTTCCAGAGCAGGAGGACCAGGGGCGAGAGTTCACGCAGCATCACTGGAAGATCTTTGTAACAGACATCTTCAAGCACGATCACCATCGTAGCGAGGACAACTGCAATTTCCTGCAGCTGGTCTTCGATCCGCAGGGCAGCGGTCCAGGCCAAGGCATTGGCGACTTGGATGCGCGTCTGGGCAGGATTGGCGTGGCCAAGAATGCGCTACGTCAGCGACAGCGCAGCGTCTTTCGCGATGCCAAGCTGGCGCTCTTGCCCTCCGACCTGACCATACCGCATCGCACACTATACCTGGTGCTCTACGACAATCAGCATCCGGACAACTACTTGGCCTGCACCAAGATACGCCACGTTCAAGCCCTGACCTACAAGTGAGTCGCAGCTGTCGCCATTTGCGCATCATTAGCTAACTTTTCGTGCTCTTTTCCAGAACCTTCATCAATTCCGGCGGCGTCAAGGGCGAGGTGACCTTTACACAGCGCTCCAAATTTGATCCCACTTTCCTTAACTTTACCCTGTCCACACCGCATGCGCCGCACGTGAGTCGCAAATTTGCCGAGGATGTGGCTGCCTTTCGCATTCACGGTCTGCCGCCGGCGCCACAACGCATCGGCCAGCCGGACTACTGCGAGACCACTGGCGACCTGCACAATCCCCGGGAGCTGCAGCAGGAGCATGTGCCGCCGCCCGGCTATGGCACCCAGGAGCAATACGCTCTGGGCGATCTCAGCGGCAAGCTGCAGGGCCGCAACAAGCAGTACTGGCATCAGTATGTCCTGCCCGGCACCAGCTCCGAGCTGAGCGGCCTCTACTGGGACCTCTATCTGCCCCTGCAGGGTCGCCACAGCATCGCCCATCGCAGTCTAGTCATCTACACCTTCAACCGGAGCGATGTACACAACATAACCAAGAATATATGGGGCTGCTCTCCGTTGAACCAGTATCAGCGGAACGGGGTGTATCAGCAGCCCATGTTTACGGCGCAGGTAAGCATCTGTATCTATATCTATATCTTTATCTATATCTATACATATATATCTATATATTTATCTATTCACACCATCTGATCATATATTCCCTATATAGGTACTTTTCCGCTACCCGATAGTCGGTCGTGTTATCTTTCGGCAGGCCGCCGAGCAGCCCTGGCAGGATACGACAGTGCTCTTTGAGTATCTGATTCAAGCGGATGGTTCCACGCAGAACACCACCTACGAGCACCGCTGGGCCATACACAGCAATGCGCCTGGCAAGGATTTCTATGACTGGCAGCAGCGCTGCCTCTCGGCAGGCGGGGTCTTCAATCCGTTCAAGGTAGATTGGGGCAATCGCAGCGTCGACGACTACTGCCAACCACAGCTGCCAGCCATGTGCCGCCTGGGCGCGCTGGATGCTCGTCTGGGCAGGCTCACTATAGCTGGTGGCAAACGCAACGCTAGACAGCTGAGCCGGCGCATGTTCAGCGATGGGAATCTGCCGCTATCCGGCACACACAGCATACTGGGCAAATCGCTGGTCATCTACGACGACAACGGGCCCAAGGCTAGAGGCGAGCGACTGGCTTGCTCTAGCCTGATCGGTCACTATCGCCGCAAGGTGGTCGCCAAGGACTGGTACGCCAATGGAGATGCACTGACGGTCGCCGGCAAGCTAGAAATAACGCAGCAATCGGAGTACGACATCAGCAATGTGGAGGTGCAGTTGAAGGGGCTGCAGGACAACGGTGGCTATCACATACACATGGTAAGACGTGGCCAGCATCCGTCTGGGACAAGTTACTCAGTTGAAGTTGAATTTGCAGACACCCGTCGAGGCCAATCTGGCGTTTCCCTGCGAGGCCTCTACGCTGTACGGCCACTGGAATCCTTCTGAAGTCAATCCGAAATCGTCGCCACCGCCCAAACAGGGCACCAGCGATCAGTACGAGATGGGCGACCTGAGCGGCAAGTTTGGACGCCTCAATGGACTCACCCACTACGAGGATGCCTATAACGATACCTACCTGCCGCTCTTCGGCTACAGCAGCATCATTGGGCGTTCCGTGGTCATCCACAAGCAACAGAAGAACGCTCGCTGGGCCTGCAGGTGAGTTGACGGACTAACTGATTGAGTGAGATATATATTTTGTATACTTTCAGCACACTGGAGCGGGGCTATAGTCCAAGTGAAGCGCGGGAGTTGCGTGCCATCGCTTCATTTCACCATCCCACTGGCTATGCCTATGGCTACGTAAAGATGACGCAGCTCATCCACAACGATGGCAGTCAATCGGAGACCGTGATTGAGGTGAAGTTGCGGCATCCCGGCAAGAACGATCGCAACTCGACACGCAACCACAACTGGCAGATCTTTGTCAATCCGGTGGGTGTCGATGCCGCCGTGAAGCCCACGATAACACGCTGCGTGGCGGGTGGCTACGTCTGGAATCCCTACTACACACAGCTGGCGGATCCCTTAAATGTAGGTGGACTACATGAATCTGATAGAGGCACGTCTAAACCGAATTATCTTCTTGCCTCCAGCTCGATCTCTATGAACAGGAGTGCGGACCGGACAATCCGTTGCGTTGTTATGTGGGAGATGTGGGTGCGCGTTTGGGCACCATAGGTAAGTAGCTCCACCAGGAGCTAACACGCTTAATAGATTGTCTAACACGAACTCGCATCAGATTTGGGGGGCGAGCGCGTGGTGCTCACCGATACCAATTTTCCGCTGGAGGCGCCCGTTGGCGCCATTGGCCGCTCGCTTGTCATCTTTGGGCCGGACCATTCGCACGAGCGTTTCGCCTGCGCCAACATCGAACCGGATCACAATGTCATCAAGTACATCAATCTGCAGAAGCCGCCACGTTTCGTTGTGTAGGTCCAACCCACCAGCAGTGTCCAATCCTTAACTAAACCACGTTTCATTTGCAGCGCACAATTTCTGGAGGAGCTGCGATCGGTAATGGGCATCCCGGAGTGGATGCTGGACGTAGATGCGCGCAAAACAAAGGAATTGCACGGCGGCGCCTGCATCCAGATGATCATACACTTCAAGGGTCCTCTGGCGCATCGCCTCGAGATGGACATGTCGCGTCTGATAGCAGCGGGACGTCTGGATGCACCAAGTCTTTTCATTCCGGGCTATGTCAACCAAAAGCGCAAGGCAACCATCTCGTATCGCACGTGCGGTGTTAGGGATCGCAATGAGAAGCGTGAGTGAACAGCGAGTTGGGATTACAGATATGTCCCTAAAAGAGATTCTCTCTCGTATCTTTCTCTTTCAGGAACCAAAACCTTCAAGAACAGTTTCTCAGCCAGCTTAGCCTCAACCCAGCCAAAGTTTTACATATTAGCTGTGACAGTCATCAGTTTAGTTTTCACCAGATTCCTGTAAATATTTTGTAAACATTAAGTAAATGGCAATAAAAGATATAATATATATATAGTACACAAAAACATTCATATATAACCTGACTGAGTTATTAAACAGACTTCAATGAGTCTGGTTCAAATTACTTTTTTGACAAACATAAAGGAACATTTATCTTCGCATTTCCGAATATGAAATACCCTTGCAAACATAAGGAAGATTTAAAATTCTATAGTAAGTCAAACAACTTAGAGAGAACTTCAGAGTTTGCTCATGATATATTTCAAATATATACCATAGTAGCTATGGTAAGTTTCAAGATAGTCTTCAACAGTCTCGGGAGTATATACTTATAAGCTGGATGATGACACATGCCTCACGTTTTTGAAGAAAACATGATAATATCCTTCAGGGCTCATCACCTTTTTTTAAGACCCTGACTAAATGAATACAACTTTAATTTTTTCAATGTTCAAAAAAATATATATACCTTATATTATATAAATTATATACTCTATCTACCCATTGGATAATAAATTTATAAATAAGTCTGGACAATTTTATTTGCTTCATATTCTCTATAAGTATTGCTAATAGATTCGATCCTTCCCCATATGGTTACTACTCATAAACAAAACAAGGCGTTGCGGTACCAGCAAGTTAAGTGAACTTGGGTGCTATTTTTAACACTCTCAGGAAGCAATCGAGCTGTACTCTATAAGCAGCAAACGCACCCCCAAAAAATCAACTGAATTTGGTATGAGAAGCTTTTCTGCGCATGCGCCTTGCTCGCCCCGAGGCCATCGATTTTTCTGTTTAAGATTTTTCCCATCAGTTTTGGGCGAAGTGCATTCAAACGTGTTGTCAGTTTTTGTGGAATTAGGCGCGAATAATGCAGCTAATTGCAGTTGGGGTATTTATAAGTCTGGTGCTCGGCTCCAGCGCGGCCATAAGCGGACCGTATCTGTTTTGGGGTCACGAGAAAGTATTCAATTTGCAACCCCAAGCGTTAGTCGATGCCAGTACTAGGCAGCAGCCGCTGACGCAACTGTTCAAGGATGCCAAGGCAATAATTATTTTTTTGCGCAATGCCACAAGCCGCCTGGAGGGCATCAAGTATCCTAAGTTTCAAAATCTGGTGAAGAACAACGCCTGGACATATGTGCCGCAGCGCAACCTGGCCGTAGAGCCCTTCAGCTACAACGCCAACATTGAGGTGTGTATCTATAACAGTTGTGGCTCCCTTGTAGAGCACCATTCACCACCCACTAAACACCCGACCACACATTTGAGCAGGTCATTAACCTAACCGGACATAGCGAGGAGGACGACGCGGAGCTGCTGACGGGCTACAATGATGCTCTAACCGTTTATGGCCATGGTGAAGTGCTGGGCATTCTAGCCAGTCGCGAGGAAGAGGCACACTATCTGGCCAAGCGCGAAGCCAAGGACGAGCTCAAAGAGGAGGCTACAACCACACAGCCAACGCCAACTGAGACGGAGGTAACACACGTCTACATAGCCGAGGGCAATAAGGCTGTTTTGGCCCTAAACGGACCACCCGAGCTGCACTTGAGCAACGAGACGCTGCTGCTGGAGGAGCACAACAAATTGATCACCTTCGATGATCAGCGCTCCAAGGGCTTTGGTCGTCTGAGCATCACCTTCATGTACAACAGCGAGAAGTGCACGCTCCGATTTAAGTTCTCGCTGCTGCGCGGCACCTGGCATCTGCGCAACGTGGAGGTGGAATACCGGGATTATAAGGCCGTGTTGCCGGCAATTGGTAATGAGTATACGCTGCCATCGGCACCGCTAGACTTCTCGTTCCGCTGTTCATCCGAGGAGCTGCTCTTCACCAACATCAACAGCAACAGCAATGAGACGCAGATGAGCCTGCTGCTGACCGATTACCAAGTGCAGCCCTGGCTGAATGGCCGCAAAGAGTTTGGCGATGTCTACGATTGTGTTGGCTTCATCTCGGCTCCCATTCTGGCCGGCCTGCTGGTGGTCTTCTTTCTGCTGGGCATCCTCTCACTGGGCATTTCTGCCATGCTGAGCATTCACACGCCAAATCGCTTCGAGAGCTCCCGCAACAAGCAGCTGACATTCACAGTGCAGGAGTAGAGCTGCATATACGCCTGGGCGAGAGTGTTCTACAGCTTGTAGCATCGCTTTGGACCCTGCTGCAATATGTTTGTCCTGATTACCTTTACGCCTGTTAATCCGCTGGCATTATTAACGTTGGCCATCGAATTGTTTCTCATACATTTGCTGTTTGTGCTGATTGTGCTCTATGTTTATGTGCTCTGGTACTACTAAAATAATGAGAGGCATTCAAATTACCTACAAACATATATCGTATAAATACTCACTACAAGTAAACAATTAAATGCAGCCCAAGTTTGGGTTACTTCGAAATTGCAAGCGTAGGTCTTGTTTTTGTTTATTCGCCTATCGACTTTTGTCGAAAATATACCAAAAGTTGTCATTCTTAGTAATTAAAAAATACCGAATATGCATACCGATATATCGATACATCTCTACTCTAAAACAATTTTTTGGCGCCTACAATGCTTTCAAAAATGATGATGAAAATTTAATTTATTTTAAGTAATTTGATTAATTACGAATTTTGTTTTATTTAATTTATCAGTTATTTCATATAAACATATTCTTTAAGTTTACTCCAAATTGTATAATAATTTTGATTCAAAACCAAAACCATTTGAATAATAAATAAATTAGTGACCAATATATTGTACGTCTAATTGTAGTTTTCACTATAGTCGAACATCTTGTGTTGACCCGGCAGTTTGTCATTGCTGGGTAGGCCACGAAAAAAAAATCTGGGCTTCGAATCGCAATGCTGATGAGCATGGCAATGGCCGTGGTGATGCTTATGTTCCGGTGCCGCCTTCCAAAGGAAACCATTAAAGTGGTGGTGGTTGGGGTGGTTGTGGTGGTGTTGGTGGTCGTGGCGATGGTAGTGTTGGTGTTGGCTATGATGATGATGATGTGACCACCATGGTGCAGCAGACCTTTCTTCGTGGCAATGATGGCTCATCTGGCCATGGTGTGGCTTGTTTTCCTTGGAACAGAACATTTTTGGAACACTTAATTGTTTTTGCGCTCGGATAAACTTTGCTATAAACGATTCAACGAGAGAACTCGAACTGAGGCACAAACAAGCGAAACGGCTCTTATATACCAAATGTGCTGTCTGATAACACTTCATAGGTTCTGGCGTAATATGTGCTAGGTGCTGCGAGTATGCCCTAAAGAGAGCTTTTTGGATGATAAACTTGACCGGGTATAGACTTTTTTGAGAGTTAATAGTGTGTTGTTTATATGTATATAAAAAATTAAACTCGGTATTCGTGAATTCATAGACTAGATATAATAGATTTGCAATATAAATAGATAAATATTATACCGATTGATTATTAAGAACGTTTATAACTTTTATGTGGAAGATTTTTGAGCACAGCATAAAATAACCAAAAGAATATTTGTTTATTGTATTTTGTGTTTTCATATATGTTAATTAAGTTGACTTCACTAACTGAGAGATTGTGAAATAGGCTAATGTTTGTTTACTAATAAAAGTGAAATGCATTGCTGGTAAGAAAAATGAAAATAAAACAAGTGAGAGGTTCTAGTCGGGAGCTCCCGATTAGGGAATACCCTGAACCGCCTTATTCCAACACCAAATGCAGCTCGCGGTATGCGCCCGTTTGTTTAATCTCTATATATATAACTGTTTGTCCTAACTGATTGACTGACTGACTGACTGACTGATTGGTGATCAACGCCCAGCCCAAACCGTAAGAGCTAGGAAGCTGAAATTTTCACTGTAGTTACCTTATGTGATGTAGGTGCACGTTAAGACTGGGTTTCGGGAAATTCCACCCGCAAGTGTGGAAAAATCGCGAAAAACGTTTGTATGTAACTTTTTTGTTTACCATCTGATCGGCCTCAAACTTATTTTCAAAGATCTTTGTTCAAATTTATTTGAGGGGTGTTTCACACTTTTAGGAAAATCCGTTCCTCCTTGGTGGAAATGAAGGTCAAAGATTTGGTGGGTAACGTTTCGCGCTCAAATTCATTTCCAGAGATCTATAAGAAAAATCATTTGATACGTGTTTCACACTTTTCGCAGAATTCAAACTTCTTCGGGGGGAATGCGATTAATGATTTTTGGGCGAAGTTTTAAGTTGTTTCCGATTTGCTTCAAACTTATATTCAAAGCTCTACATAAGAACTTAATAAATACGTATTTCAGCGATTTGGAAAATTCCACCCGCAACAGTGATAAATTGGCGGAAAACGGTTGTATGAAAGTTTTTTGTTTACCATCCGATCGGCCCCACACTTATTTTCAAAGATATTTGTTCAAATTCATTCAAGGGGTGTTTCACACTTTTCGAAAAATCCGTTCCTCCTTGGTGGAAATGGAGGTCAAAAATGTTGTGGGTGACGTTTCGCGCTCAAATTCGTTTCCAGAGATCTATAAGAAAAATCATTTGATACGTGTTTCACACTTTTCGCAGAATTCAAACTTCTTCGGGGGGAATGCGATTAATGATTTTTGGGCGAAGTTTTAAGTTGTTTCCGATTTGCTTCAAACTTATATTCAAAGCTCTACATAAGAACTTAATAAATACGTATTTCAGCGATTTGGAAAATTCCACCCGCAACAGTGATAAATTGGCGGAAAACGGTTGTATGAAAGTTTTTTGTTTACCATCCGATCGGCCCCACACTTATTTTCAAAGATCTTTGTTCAAATTCATACAAGGGGTGTTTCACACTTTTCGAAAAATCCGTTCCTCCTTGGTGGAAATGGAGGTCAAAAATTTGGTGACGTTTCGCGCTCAAATTCGTTTCCAAAGATCTATAAGAAAAATCATTTGAGAAGTGTTTCACACTTTTTGCAGAATCCAAACTTTTTCGGGTGGAATGCGGCTCAAAGATTTTTTGTACGATGTTTTAAATTGTGTCCGATTTGCTTCAAACTTATTTTCAAAGCTCTACATAAGATTGTAATAAATACGTGTTTCAGCGATTTGGGAAATTCCACTCGCAAGAGTGGTAAATTGGCGGAAAACGTTTCTATGAAAATTGTTTGTTTACCGTCCGATCAGTTTCAAAATCATTTCAAATTTGTTTGAGAACATTGATTTTATAACATTCGTGCCACGGGCAAGACCGGGTTATACCCGCTAGTTAGTAATAAAAATAAATTACATAAAAAAGTTTCCTCGGGTGGATTCGAACTCGCAACTTACCGAATTACTTGCTGCCGTGCCTACTCAACAGCCACACCAATAATTAGGTCTCAATGAGAAAAAACGGGCTAAAATAGCAGAACTGAAAAGAAGACGCGCATGAATGTATGTGTGTACATTTATACAGAATTTCTTGTAATTTGCGTTTGGTGCCCCAAAGTCGTGGCCAGCCAGAACACATTTTCTGTAATAACTTCCGTGTTTCTTAACCGATCTTGATGAAATTTTCTACAATAGATCTTATTGTGCTATAGAATATTCGTGTATTCTCAAAATGCCAATTGCATTTAAATTGTGGCTTATATTCGTGGGCAGTGTAGATTGGTTTCTTTATTTGATTTATATCTATGAGGTAGTAGCGGGGAGGTGGTGATAGGTAGAAAATTAAAGATACTTGATATATATAAACTATTCTAGAAGTTTCATGTCAAGTTTAGTGGCTCTAGCTTATATTATTTACCAAAATTGCTCCAAAAACTGAATTTCGATATCGAACCGGTATCGGTATATGCCTGCTATACCCTTGCATAGGGTATTATAATTTTGTCGTGAAATGTGTAACGCATAGAAGGAGACATCTCCGACCCCATAGAGTATATATATTCTTGATCAGTATCAATAGCCGAGTCGATATAGCCATGTCCGTCTGCCCGTCTGTCTGTTTCTATGCGAACTAGTCTCTCAGTTTTAAAGCTATCTTTATGAAACTTTGCCGAAGTCCCTCTTTCTGTTGCACGCAGTTCATATGTCAAAACCAGCTAGATCGGACCACTACATAATTTAACTGTCATAGGAACGATCGGTCGAAAAGTAGGTTCTTGTAGTTTTACTATGCTCCTCATATATATATGCAAAATCCTATTAAGATCGCACCACTATATCATATAGCTGCCATAGGAACGATCGGTCGAAACTAAGTTGTTGTATAGAAAACTTTTTTGTTTTTCAAGATATCTTGACCAAAATCGGCAGTTATTTATTTTACTATGCTCCTCAAATATATGCAAAATCCTATTAAGATCGGACCACTATATTATAGCTGCCATAGGAACGATCGGTCGAAGCTAAGTTGTTGTATGGAAAACTTTTTTGTTTTTCATGACATTTTAACCATACTCGGCATTAACTATTTTCCCTGTGCTTCTTAGATACGGGCAAAACACTATGAGCATTATGAAAAGGTTGGGTCTGCAAGGGTATTAAATTTTCGGCGTGCCGAAGATAGCTCTTCCTTCTCGTTACCCATTTTTAATGGGTTCAGGGTATAAAAACAAAACAATTTTTGGCGTCTTCTCTACTTTCAAAAATCATGATGAAAATTTAATTTATTTTAAGTAATTGGTTTAACTATGAATTTTGTTTTATTTAATTTATCAGTTATTTCATATAAACATATTCTTTAAGTTTACTCCAAATTGTATAATAATTTTGATTCAAAACCAAAACCATTTGAATAATAAATAAATTAGTGACCAATAAATTGTACGTCTAATTGTAGTTTTCACTATAGTCGAACATCTTGTGTTGACCCGGCAGTTTGTCATTGCTGGGTAGGCCACGAAAAAAAAATCTGGGCTTCGAATCGCAATGCTGATGAGCATGGCAATGGCCGTGGTGATGCTTATGTTCCGGTGCCGCCTTCCAAAGGAAACCATTAAAGTGGTGGTGGTTGGGGTGGTTGTGGTGGTGTTGGTGGTCGTGGCGATGGTGGTGTTGGCTATGATGATGATGATGTGACCACCATGGTGCAGCAGACCTTTCTTCGTGGCAATGATGGCTCATCTGGCCATGGTGTGGCTTGTTTTCCTTGGAACAGAACATTTTTGGAACACTTAATTGTTTTGTGCTCGGATAAACTTTGCTATAAACGATTCAACGAGAGAACTCGAACTGAGGCACAAACAAGCGAAACGGCTCTTATATACCAAATGTGCTGTCTGATAACACTTCATAGGTTCTGGCGTAATATGTGCTAGGTGCTGCGAGTATGCCCTAAAGAGAGCTTTTTGGATGATAAACTTGACCGGGTATAGACTTTTTTGAGAGTTAATAGTGTGTTGTTTATATGTATATAAAAAATTAAACTCTGTATTCGTGAATGCATAGACTAGATATAACATATTTGCAATATAAATAAATAAATATTATTCCGATTTATTATTAAGAACCTTTATAACTTTTATGTGGAAGATCATTTGAGCACAGCATAAAATAACAAAGAGAAAATTTGTTTATTGCATTTTGTGTTTTCATATCTGCTAATTAAGTTGACTTCGCAAACTGAGAGATTGTGAAATTGGCAAATGTTTGTTTACTAATGAAAAAGTGAAATACATTGCTGCTAAGAAAAATGAAAATAAAAAAGAATTTCAGATCTGGTTGCCGAAAAAGGATGGCTGTTTGGCTGGAAATTCTGGTTATCTGCTTTATCAGTTTTCTTCGACTCTTATTTTAATTTTTCACGACTCTAAGCAACTTACTTTCATTGCCGACTGCACTCGCACGCAATTAAAAGTGTTGCCCACATGCTCATCGTGCAGTTGCCGATGCCCCAACTGCCCAACTGCGTATGGCACACTGGCACCTACATCTCGGCTCCTATGTTGGGGAGCAGCCCAGGCCAAACCGGCCACGCTTTGATTTATGCATCATTAAGTCACGCCAATTGCTCGTTTGAGGCGCGAGTTTGTTTGTAAAAATCTTTTTTGCCTATACTCTATGCACAGAGTGATGAAGAGTATATTGGCTTGTACCACGTTCGAATTACTGATGGTTGGTCTGTACGCATATGAGCTTGGTATTTATATATGCATCGTGTATATCTGTCTCAGACAAAGTATTTAAATTGCTTAGCCATGCTCACAAGCTAAAATAATCAGTTCTATCAAGTTTGGGTTTCAAGCTAAACCAAATTTAGTATTTCCTTTTGAAATACAGCTGAAACAAAGCTCGAATGGAAATTCTTAACCAAAAATTGGGCAGGGATTAGGTGTGAACCGCTAAGCAATCCATCAGACTTGCAATCCTAAGGAATTTATGGCCTCGCCCACACCTGACCCACAAAATTTCGTAAATGTTTAAGGCCACAGTTTGGCAGTCATTACTTGATGGCGACAACCCAACAAACCAATCTACTCGCTTCTACCTGTTTTAAGTTGTTTTACGCAGTGAACAGAGCATTGAGCAGCCAGCAACAGCCGTCCGCAAAGTTCTTACTTGTTTTAGTTGCTTTTGCCTTGAATTCGAGCCAGTGGCCGGTGTTTTTTTTTTAATTTCTACGACTGACATACGACACTAGCCGCTGGCTTTGGGCCACCCGATTTTAGTTTTTATTTTATTTGTTGATTTTTTTTCACTCACCATTCAAGATTTTCCCAAAAATGTTGGCCTCCAGCTGCGTTCGAGATGCGTTTTAAAAATAAGAAGAAAAAAATAAAAAACAATGTGATTTGGTTTTATACAGCATCCGCTGCGGCGGCTGCTTTCGGCCTTTGGCGGAGCTGGAGTTGCAAGTGAGAATGTTTGGGGCAGCGCGTACGTCAAAGTGGGTCGACTTCGATTGCGTTCACTTTTCTCGCTTACTTTTACTGTCAACCGAACGTGAGGCCCAATTGCGGCAGTTCAGTGACATAAACAACAACGTGCCGTGGCAGGCAGCGCGAGGCATGCAGCAATAGCAAAAGCAAAAGTTGCACCTGATTCTGTAATAAGAATTGCGATGCCGCAGATGGAAGGCTCGAGCTGGCGGCAGCTCAACTGAAAGCCGCTTGGCGACTGGGCAAAAGTTTTGTGAAAGTTGTTGTTGCCTCCCAAGGAGACGCCACAGCAGTGGCAGCCGTCGCGCCACTTTTGCCACATATCAGCCAGATGATGTGCTTGTCGAGCTGCGATTGGGAATAGGATGGCAATGGATTTTCTCCATCAATCGAAATGGCGCGAAATGGCCTGAAAGCGCGTGTCTTTTGGCCAATTGTGTTCATCTCTTGGCCAAGTTAATTTTCACCTCAAACGCAGATGTCTTTGCCACTCACAACTTTTGCTGCCTTCCCTGAAAGCTGCCGCATATTATATAAGAATCTAATCTATATATCTCGAAGGCTTCGAACGGATTATAATGCAGCATGAAATTGCATTATTATTATTACGCAGCACACGACGAGCTTTGAGCTTTGTATCTGTATCTGTGTCTGTTTGCTGCTGCGGAAGCGCATCGTGAGATACGAGCCACAATTCACAACGATCGTAATTAACAAGAAACCTTAATCAATGCAAAGGGCATGCTTGCAACAAGGCTGATTGCCACAGCGGAAATGTATTTTGTATTCCCAACTTGCTGATGTTTATCTATAGGATTTGAGCTCTTGTCAGCTCACGTATAATTTGGAAGAGTGGCGCTTGTGTGGATAACGAAGATTATGAGAGCATTTAATTTAACCTACTTGAAAATTTTAAATTAACTAAAAGTAAACCTGTAATTATATACTACACCTAGGAGGTAGCCTGGATAATTCTGAATTCTGAATTCTGAACTTCCCAAAGACAAAGACAAAGACTTTTTATGTATGTATGGTTCAAAGAAAAAGCAGACATAAAAATTTGAAAGAGAGAGAGAGAGAGAGAAAGTAAACTTTAGTGAAATTGCGAGCAGAGATAAAGATAAAGATAAAGATAACACTGAAGATCAAAGCATGAAAACCTGTAAGTCTAACTTGACTACATGAGAATTGCATATAAGGGCGGCATTTACAAATTGGTTTTTTGTATTGCTACATACATACTTACATACATACTTACATACTTACATACTTACATACTTACATATTTACATACATGCATACAGCTAACTAATAACATTGCTCAGAATCTGGTGCTATGTCTATAATATTACCCACTAAGAAACTCAGACTATTTCATTGGTTTCACAGCATTATACATTTATTATAGACTAGCGGGTATAACCCGGCCTTGCCCGTGGCACGTATGTTATAAAATCAATGTTTTCAAACAAATTTGAAATGATTTTGAAACTGATCGGACGGTAAACAAATAACTTTCATACAAACGTTTTCCGCCAATTTACCACTGTTGCGGGTGGAATTTTCCAAATCGCTGAAATACGTATTTATTAAGTTCTTATGTAGAGCCTTGAAAATAAGTTTGAAGCAAATCGGACACAACTTAAAACTTCGCCCAAAAAATCTTTAAATCGCATTCCCCCCGAAGAAGTTTGAATTCTGCGAAAAGTGTGAAACACGTATCAAATGATTTTTCTGATAGATCTCTGGAAATGAATTTCAGCGCGAAACGTCACCCACCAAATCTTTGACCTTCATTTCCACCAAGGAGGAACGGATTTTCCTAAAAGTGTGAAACACCCCTCAAATGAATTTGAACAAAGATCTTTGAAAATAAGTTTGAGGCCGATCGGATGGTAAACAAAAAAGTTACATACAAACGTTTTTCACGATTTTTCCACACTTGCGGGTGGAATTTCCCGAAGGTAGCTACAGTGTAAATTTCAACTTCCTAGCTCTTACGGTTTGGGCTGTGCGTTGATCACCAATCAGTCAGTCAGTCAGTCAGTCAGTCAGGACAAACAGTTATATATATATAGATATATAAAATAGAATAAAATATAGGATAAATAACGTTTCTATTTTAATTTTAATGCGCTGTAATGAGCAATTTGCTCTTTGAAGGGCATTTAAACGCCGTAGTTTAGCCAAACATTCGCCAATTTGTTTTGTTTTTGTTATGAAATCTATAAATAGCTTATATTGTTTAGCCATAAAGAAAGGTATTGTCAACACAGGTCGTTGGTATTGTGAAATTCGTAAGTGCTAATCTCTCGAGTTTTGTGCTTAACGTTTTTCATTCATAGATAGAAAAAACGAATCAGATTATTTTTAGTCTAGATTATTATAAATGCGAGAAGGTTATCTAATAGAAAATAATATTATATACAAACTATATAAGTCTCTCTATATACATATATGTAGAGTTTGTCCAGATTGATTGACTGCTAGGAAATTTTGGCAGAAGTTTCCTTTTGGGCTAAAAGTACGTTCTAAAAATAAGTTTGGAAAAGTCGGGGAAAAACGCAACCATCTATAAAATCTTTGCAATCGTGACGTCATAAGCTTGAGTGGCTAAGGAAAACTTCAATTATTATTTATTTGTTCATAATCAAGAAGGTTTCTGCGTCTTTGTGTTTATGTTTCTTTCATATCTAACGCATCACTAATAAAAAATGATTATTTATAGGTAATTAGCTATAAAGTTTATTCTAATAGCTAATGCAACCTTTAACGTTTTTTTAATCACACTTTGGTCCACAAATTGTTGCAGTTTCATGCCCATATTGAGAGATCTCGATGTGCAAGACATATGCACACATTTAACAATTATTTATAAAATTTACTTTGCTCAATATTTGTGTTAAAATTTTATGATTATTGCAAAACTTTTCCGAGAAAGAGAAATCGCCAATTGACGATGTCCCCCACTGGGGAAAATGCAACCAAGTCAAACCAAACAAAACAGCAAAAACAAATGCCACGCGTATGGGCCAAGTGGGGCTTATAGAAATGTTGATGTCGATGTCGACGTCGATGATGATGCCACTAACTAACTAAGTCAAGTCAAGTGGTTGCATGTGTGTGGTTGTTGTCGCTTTGACGCGCCGGTGAAATGTGCGCAGGCGCAGTTAAAACACGAAACACGAAATTCGAAGAGGCTGCCGAGAAAAACACGCAAGTTGACAATTTTTATGCGTTTAGTAAATCAAAAACGCTAATTACCTGATTTGGTAAGCGGTTTCGAAATGCGAAGACAGGCACTAAAATCCAACAGCAAATACAGTGAATAGAAACATGGAGGAGTACACCAGGCTAGCAAATATCCTATACCAGTCATCAAGCTGCAGTAATATACATTCACATTAATGTTATTAATTAATAACTAAAATCGACCTACCAAATAAGGTGCCTCTATCTCATTTTTTTTGCGAGATATGGTCACACCCGTTTTAATGGCTACAGGGTACAAAAAAAAAGTAAATAATAAAATAAAATAAATATTGAATGCACATAGTTGCTCTGCTTTTGCGTTGTTTAACAATTTCACACAAATATTTGCACTTGATGTTGCAGTCGTTAGTGAAATGCGTTGGCCAAAAAGTGAAATGCGTTTTAGAAAGGAAAAGGAAGCGTGCTGGGAAATCTTCCAGCTGCTGAGCTACTGAGCTGCTGTTCGCGCAATTAACGCGCAACCTTGACTCGGTAATAGCTTTATTATGCGGGGTACACATATGTATGTATGTATGTCTGTGTGGTAGCTTCTCTATAGAGTTATTTGGATAACCCACTGAACCGCTGCTCCAGTAACTCTGCCCCCAGACTGTTAACCAAGATGTGTTTTTATTTTTATTTATTTTTCGTATTTTTATGGCTATATCTGTGGCGAAACTTAACGCCCTGTTAATCCGACTAAATGGAAATGGCGCGGCGGCAACCCTGGCGCAAATAAATACCTTTCAGCCGCCCTCTGCTCTTGTCTTGCAGTTTGTTTAATAGTTTTTATCTTTGGTAGCTGCGGATTTCAATTGCGTACGATTAACGCGTAAATAACACGTGAAAATTTTGCAATTTTCCGGCAAGGTTGCCGCACTTGATGTAGTTTTCCAGTGCTGCCTGCCACTGATACTTCCACAACATTCCGAGTCTGAGGCCAGCTGCCTGGCAATGAGCGTTAATCAGTGGATGTAAATCTCCATGTTGATGGGAGTTAACCACTTACTTTTGTTTGGGCATTATTTTTATGCAAAACGCTTGCCATTTCCCCCGACACACTCCCAGCCATGGGTCTTAACTATTTGCTACTCCATTTTCATATGTGAATGTGACGTGTTTTTTGGCTAAAATGAAGTTGGCTGGCAAAAAGGCAATTAAGACTAATTGGGTGGCTCATGTTCGACTCGGTTTTGTAGTCGGAACTGGAAGTGCAGCCCACCGCAGTTGCTGCTCTGCATAAATTGAAAAACCTTAATGAAAGGTTTCTCAAAGTTGCATCATAACTAGAAAATGGTCTGCTTAAAGACCGTTAGTTCATATGGGATTTTTAGTCTTTTTTTCTAAGCTTATATGATACGCTCATAATTGGCAAAGATTATGGCCAACTTCAGTAGCCAAAACCGCGCACACTAACCCAAATACCTGAAGCAACATCGTTTTAACCACGGCTTCAGCTTCAGCTTCGGCTCTGGCTCTGTCAGCCTTCCCGGCCACGACCCCGTCATCGCATCGCATTTAAGATTTAAGCAAGCATCGGCAAATGGGAAATTCAACCAGCTGGCACCTTGTGCGCAAATCTCGAAGTGAAAAAGCGAAAATCGGGGCGAACAAATTTCAAAATTGTACTCAAAATATACCCTGTGATTAGCTGCATTTTTATACACCAGCATAGTCATGGTATGGGATATAAGATTACAGAGTATCTTATATAAGCAAATTGACTTCAGTGAATTTCTCCAAGACTGTTAATTTATGATGATATTTTTAGAAAAATTAATGATTTCTTGTATGTAGAGTAGGGGCTTAAGAATCGTTTATTCAAGCTGAGTTTTTAATTTAAAAAATTATTTTTCTTTTGATATTTTTATTTCTTCAATGGATTAGTGGAGACTAATTAAACAGGTCTAAATTAAATTTAGTTATGGGGAAACAATACAAAAGATACAAATATGTTAAAAGTTAAGAAGCAATAGATGCTCAAATTTAATGTAAATGTATTGGTTACAAAACTAAACAATATTTTGGCCTTTGTCTCAATGTTTTTTTTTTGTATTTTCCCCATAGCTAACTGTAATTTAGGTTTATTTCATGAGCGCCCAGTTATGCGTTGAAGAACAAATATGTCAAAAATATATTATTAGAAAACATTGATATGTATAGCTTAAAAAAAAAACTAAAATTAGATTCAAGATCTCCTCTATTTTGATAAGTAAAGTTACCGCTTATACTTAAATTGAAATATTGATGATTAATATATTTCTAATTTCTTTTTTATAAAAAATACTATATTAACTTTTGTAAAAAACTCAGTCATCGTTAAGTTTACGTACTTCCAATATTCCCCGCTAATTCTTTTTTTATGCAGCATAAAAACAAACAAACAACGGTCATTAGAAGAGTTTTCTGTATTTTGGGCGAGCTCAATTCAAATTGGTCGCTGCCAGCCGCAGCAGCATCTGCATAATGCTTAGAGACGACAACAAACACATAGCTGCGCGGCTGCGCAGTTGTCGCTCTCACTCTTCGATGCTCTCTCACTCACTCTCTCTTGGACTCACTGCTTCTGTCTATGTCTGCTGCCTTGCACATTACCTGTTGGCACTTTTTCGGTCATGACATTCGTTCAGTCTGCATTTGACTTGCGGTACGTTTGGTTGGTTTCGCTGCGCGACTGCGCAAATCGTCAAGTGAAAGATTCGTCTGCTTTGACAGTTGTTTTTGTAGTTGCGAGTGCGGGTGCATGTTAACGGTAAATCGTGGCTGGCGGCGAATCAGAAAAGCGAACGCTCGCGCGGCCGTGACAAGAATTTTGCTGTGGCATTTGCCGCAAATGTTCGAAGAGTTAATGAAGTGCAAAAATGTTTGTTGTCGTTGATGTTGTTGTTGGTGTCGCCAAATTGCAGTTGTTGTTGTCGCCGCTGCGGCAGCAGGCGTTGTGAACACTTTGATTTGCGGTTGGCACCGCCTGACCCTGGCCCTGGCTAATCAACTGGCGGCTGTCAAGTGAAAATTGTGAAGAAAACTTTAAGTCGACTGTGCCTGTGAAAATCGCCCTTCCTCCTTTCGTCTCAAGCGCATTAGCGTTGCCAGCAGAACGCGAATCCAAGCAATGTAAGTTTTTCCGAAATATCTCGAATTCCAAAGTTTACGAAAACTTCAGATTTCATTCGAGTTTTGGGATTTTGCCCAGCAAATTGTTAATTTATGCGACTTGAGTTTTATTTCCCATAACAACTTGATTAACACTGAGGGCGCGCCCAATTAGCGGCCCAGCTTGGACAGCTAATAAAAAAACAACAACAGAAAACCAGATGAGCTGGGAAGACTCTCTATTCTAATTGAATGAAATTAACCCACTTTTGGACGTTGTAAAAAGTTTGTTCAAAATTGTAGCGCTCTTCGTCTTATTTTCACAATAATTGCCGCTTCGCCAGAAATTAAAAAAAATACTAACTAGAGATCTACCCTAGTCTCAGTTTCGAACTTGATGCTGCGGCTGCATTTGTTAGTCCCACACATTCTTTAATAACTTCGGTCTTTATTGTCCGATCGTTATGAAATTTTCAACCAAAAAGCAAGGCTGTACCCTAAGAATTCTTGATTTTTTACGTTTGTGTGACTATCCAAAAAAATATATTATTGTGTTGAGATCTACACTAGTACTTTCATTCCATTTGGTATCGCTAATTCTTTTAATCTGCAATTAATTATTAAAATAACTAGGCTGAAAATTTATATAATATAATTATATATCGAATGTAACGAAATGGGAGAGGGTTATCGATAATGGAATGTATAACTGATCTGTTTGTAGTGTTTAAAAATTGAAAATTTTGAAATCTGTAACTTTTGTTGTTTCTTAAGCAGGTAAATTTACATATAAAAGGTCAGCAGTTCAGACGCGGGCACAGATGCCTTCGTTAGATACATACACAGAAAATCAATATACCCTTCTTAGACACTTTCAGGGTATAAAGAAAGAAAAACTGTTTATGAATAGCCGCCAACAAACACGCCAGCTGCCAAATTATAATGAGCTGTAACCCAGTCTGGGTACTGAATAGGTAGAACAGTGCCTCAAGCCATGTTTCTGGGTCTAGCTGTTGACCCATCTCTCTTTCTGGCTGTTTCTATGCCGGGCAACACCTTCGGCTTGAAGATGAACAACAAAAGTTGCTGCCTTTGTCTCAAATATCAATCAATAGACTTTTTAAATACTTTTACATTGCAACAGTTTTAGGCCAAATTCTGATATGGCTTAAATGGCCGGGCCATAAACAGTTTATTTGGCTTTTGTGGCCAAATTTGGAGCGTGTCAAAAATTTTCTGTTTGCCATGCTAAATTTGTGCGTTTTATTTAACATCAATAAATCTGCGTTGGTTTTGCATTGTCTTGTTTTGCATTTTGGGGTCAAGTTGATGTTAAAGTCGATTCTGAATTCGAATTTATTTACAACTTAGCGGTAGTGCGTCTTTTATTCACTAGTTTGTTGATAATTCCTGTAAAGTGTATTGCATAAAAGTATATAATTTATAATTTATTTACTTTTGGTTTATTTTTTACTAGATTCCTAGGCGTTGCAAGAATTTCCTTATATGCTTACATATTATATTATATTGATATTAGATAAGATTTTTACACTATCATTTTCAATAAAACTTTTTCTACTTAAACTAATGAGGGCACATTCTTAATCAGTATCAACAGCCGACTCCCTAGAGTCTATGTTTGTTTGTCTCTTTCGAAGTCTTTAAGCTATCTTTATTAAACTTTGCAGAAGCTAAACTGTTGTATATAGATCCAAGTCGGCCGGAAATTTATGTATTCACCAAACTCGGCATTTACTGAAGCTCTTTCCACACAAGACAAATCTTATCAACATCGAACTAGTATATCTATAGTAAGAGTCGGTTGAGTCACTATATCAAAACTTAAATTGAATTTTCGTGTTAAAACTAGTTTAGTTTTCCAAGATATTTTTAATCAATAGACGAGCTGCTCTAGACATATGAGTGAATATTCTTAAACATGGGACTACTATAATATATAGCTCTCTAGAAATAGTTGGTTGGATCACTTATCATATCAAAAATAGAATTTTTGCTTAAATTAATTTGTTGTTTTTCAAGATACTTTAAATGAGTGCGCTCCAAACATAAGCGCTCCTACTACTACTACTATATCATATAGTTATAGGGAGCAGTCGGTAAAATTTTGAATTTAAAACTCTCGTTTTTGTTTACGAAATTTTGTATTTATGAGTTTTTCTATGCTGCCGAGATATGTATAAACACAATCGTAGCAACTTCGGCCTTTGGCTTCAATGGCAGCAATCGCTTAGACTACGTTTTGTTAAATGAAAACCAAATTATTTTGACAGATATTTTGACCAAATCTCGCACTTAGCATAACGAGATTCAATTTCTTAAATGGCCGCAAGGGTATTTAATTTTCGGCAAGCTGAAGATTTTATTCTGCTTCCCTCTAGTTTTTTTTTGGTTGTGCTTCTTGCTAATTGCAGCAGCTCGCAGCTTCTTGCCAGATTCTGAATAATAATAAAAATTAAAAAAAATACAAGTTAATAGCCAGCGCACGTGAGCGCCAATTGCCGCTGGAGCTCGTTATGGGCAGCAAAAAAAGGTGGCTCGATTGCATGTGAGCGCCTCTTGGCCGGGGCAATTAGAAGTTTGTTGGCCTGCGAAAATCACATAGAAAGGCAGCAGCAGCAGCAACAACAACGGAGACAACAAGCAAAACAATAAAAGCAAACATAGCAAATTGTTGTAATAATAGTCGTAAAAAAAAGTTATGTTTGTCTTTTGCTTGAACAACAAATCATTTCACATTTCCACTTGGGCTCCAACAACGACTCTAGCTCTGGCTTGGTCGCCGTCTCTGGGCCGGGTTCATTAAACCGTCGCCAGCTAAGAACCCGAGTGTGGCTAACAGCTAAAATGGACCGCAGAGCTCTACAACTTTGGCTTCCGTTCTCAGCTGCGTAGCTGTCACCAGCTGCTGCATGTGGGCTTACATAACACGCCCCCCTGGAGCCCGCTCAGCTAAGCGTGTCGCCATCTCAGGTGTCATAGGCTTTGGCTTTTTGTGGCTTTTTCTCGCGCATCTTTCAATTTGTCGCCCATTGTAGCATAATTGTATTGTAATCACAGCGCAGCCCTTTCTTAGGGCCCATCCATCTGGTTGGTTGTGCGTGTGTATCTGGAAATCTGTTTGCTTAGCCGCGCTTTGTGCCGGCTCATGTTTTGGCCATTTGCTGTTCTGGCCGCGTGAGGAAGTCATATGCATGAGCTCAGCAAAAATTGCATACAGTTTGCGGCTTTATCTGCGGGATTTGCGGCCAAGCATGTAGCGAGAGAGAGGCAGAGAACGGGGCAGCGTGAGACACGGACTATTGTAGCTGGCAAATCCTGCGCAGTGTTTGGGCCACACGTTGCGGTAGATTTTGCCAATTGGTTCCCACATTGTGCAAGCTGCAGCTGCCTGACAATTAATTAGAATCAACTCGCAACAAAGGAGGGGTATATTGGTTTTGTGTGCGCGCATGTAATATATATCTATCGATCAATCCAATATATATATACCATATATATATGTATGTACATCTGTCAACTGATCCATCGATATCATTGCTCATGTAGATCTGAAGTTCTCATACTTATTTTGTGTACCGCCTATCTTGAGAATAAATTATATTTGAGCACCCCCTAAAGTCTTAGGTGTTGTGCGTGTGCTCTTTGTATATATCAAAGAGCACACACACAACACCTAAGACTTTAGGGGGTGCTAAAATATAATTTATTCTATGTATATATATGTATATATAGATTCCGATACGCAATTCGGAAAGTTTACCAATCGATATTTATCGATTTTCCGCGCATGTTTTTGCGCATATATCGAGATTATAAGAGTATAGACGCCAACATTTGGCATTCATATAGTAAATCCAGATCAAAAATGTTTTACTTTTTCACTATGGTAAGAGAAAAAAAAAACTATTTTATGAGGCACAGCCTTGACTTTGAGTGTACTTAAACATAACTCTAAGGTTCTATTAATAGGCACATAGGTAATTTCAAAATGAGTTATTTTTATTTGCGTGTGAAAGAAAGATAGATAGAAGGTCGTTAGGACGCTGAGAGAGGGTGTCTTCTAGTCAGGCCACTCTCGACGTGTACATTCTGCCGTGTTTATTATTATATTAATCTTAAGTATATCTTAACTAGCCCACAAAATAGTTTTCTCACCGAAACACACCTTCTTCAGCTGCTAGTCGGAACCGGAGTAACGGCAAAGCGCATTTAGAACGAAACCGAAACAACAATTGAAAACAAGTGCCACCGGAGTGGGGGGAAATTACAATTAAGGCGTCTACCTGTCCGTTAAGCCGGCCAGCCACAGCCGCGGCATGGAGCAAGTAATGCACGAGTCTCGAACTCTTTTGGGTGGGTCACTTCCAGCTTTGGCAGCGCTGCGCTTCGCTGCTTTTCATATGCTGCTTGTCGTCCCACAGGGCCGCAACAATTGTTGCTAAACATAAAATGTTTAATTCTTGGGAACACAAACATATAACAAGTTTTCTTTACCAGCCCCCACCCCCGCGAAAAGTCTTTGGTTCAGCTTCAGCGCTCATCGGTGCTCGAATTCCATGTAAATAGGTTATGCGAGTTGCATTCAACAAAACAGGTGAAATATGTTGAAAAAATTTAACAAGAACTTGTAAAATATGAAACTTTTTTCGAATGTGTGCTAAAGTACACGAAAAGTATAGTTTAAGTGGTTTAATGGAGGAAGAAGCAGAAACAGCATCGAGATGAGCTCTCACGATCATGCATCTGATTTTTTTATTATTTATTATTATACATTTTATTATTATACATCGTGTGTTTCTGCTTGAGATATTCCCTTTTTTTAAGAAGTGCTAAGTGCCTTCTTCAGCTTAAAACAAATAAAAATGTATTTGAAGAAAAAATTATGTATATTATGTTTGTTTGGGGAAGAAGACCTGAAATAGTTTTATTTAGTAGCAGTTAGAATTTAGCGTATCCAGTAAATGGGTAGAAAAAGAGCTATAACGAATGCAGGTAGATTGCTAGAGAGAGACATAAAATATATGCATAAATATACAATATATACTTAATCAAGAGACAAGCTTAAAGACTTCAGAGTTGGAATATGTGAAGGTTATTGTAAAGGAATATATAAAGGCTATTATATTACTCGAATATCTTTTTATTCCCAAAATCTATAAAAATCACTGGAATTTTTTATTTTGTTTGCCCAGGTTTGGGGCAGCAAATTTGATAAATAAATTATCATAAAGCACATCCTATTTCGAATTTATATATATATATATATATATATATATATATACTAGCGGGTATAACCCGGCCTTGTCCGTGGCACGTATGTTATAAAATCAATGTTTTCTAAAAGCTTTGTAAATGATTTTGAAACTGATCGGACGGGAATCAAACAAACTTAAAATTCACCAAAAAAAAACTTTGAAATGCATTTTCCACCGAAGGAGTTTAGATTTTGCGAAAAATTATTTTTCTTATAGATCTTTGGAAATAAATTTGAACACAAAACGTCATCCACCAAATCTTCGACCCCCATTTGCACCAAGGAGGGATGGATTTTTCAAAAAGTGTGAAACACCCGTTAAATGAATTTGAACATAGATCTTTGAAAACGAGTTTGGGGCCGATCGGATCGTAAACAAAAAACTTACATTCAACCGTTTTCCGCCAATTTACCACTGTTGCGGGTGGAATTTCCCAATTCGCTGAAATACGTATTCATTAAGTTCTTATGTAGAGCTTTGAAAATAAGTTTGAAGCAAATCGGACACAATTTAAAACTTCGCCCAAAAACTCTTTGAATCGCATTCCCCCCGAAGAAGTGTGAATTGTGCGAAAAGTGAAAAACACGTCTCAAATGAATTTTCATATAGATACTTGGAAATGAATTTGAGGGCGAAACGTCACCCACCAAATTTTTGACCCCCATTTCCACCAAGGAGGCATGCATATTCCAAAGAGTGCGAAACACCCCTCAAATGAATTTGAACAAAGATCTTTGAAAATAAATTTGAGGCCGATCGGATGGTAAACAAAAAAGTTACATACAAACGTTTTTCGCGATTTTCCCACACTTGCGGGTGGAATTTCCCGAAACCCAGTCTTAACGTGCACCTACATCACATAAGGTAACTACAGTGAAAATTTCAGCTTCCTAGCTCTTACGGTTTGGGCTGTGCGTTGATCACCAATCAGTCAGTCAGTCAGTCAGTCAGTCAGGACAAACAGTTATATAGAGATATTTATATAATTGATAAATAGAAACGAGGAATATTAATACAAATTAATTAATGGGTAACTCCCCGCAATGTCGCTACCTTTGGTCAAACTGTTTGCCATTAACAATCTTAAGTTCATTCATCAAATTAAATACTCTCCTTGGGTCCGACGATAACATATAACAAAAAATTTTATTTAAAATAAAGTTTTTTATAGTTTGCGAATATGCTGAGTTGCGTATATATAACTCTTTAGTACTGTATACAGGGAATACCATAGTCAGCAATGCGCGACATACACTATTGTTATTGATTTGATAAGCTTGATAAGCGACATACCAAGAGGTTTATATGAACGAAAGTTTATTTTGCGGCTTTAGGCTTTACCAACTTTTGGATCTTCATTCGATAACCTTCACTCATTTTCAAAAAACTATCTGACTGACCTTATGAGTGAATGGCTAACAGACCGGTAATCAACGCATAACCTAAGCTTGCTTTTGGCTAAAAAGTGAGCACTCAGCACTTTTGAAAAATCCGATGCGTGAGGGGAAGAAAGCCCTGGTTAAAGCTTGTATGAAAAACATATAAATCAATACAAACAAAAAATTGTGCTTTGCAAACATGACGTCATGAGCTCGCATTAGTTAGGTTTTGAGCGGAGCAGTAAACGAGAAGTCGCCGGTTCAACTTCAGGAGCTATTGTCAATTTTTATATATGATAATTACTTGGCTAGTGTAGAGTCCAAACAGATCACAGATGCCGTGCACGCATTACCCATTTAGAGGTAAGGAAATAAGCATTGAGTTTGTTGCAAGTAAAATAGCTAACTTTAAATATGTTCAATGGGCTAAATGTCCATTATTCAGCATTATTTATGGCACGGTTTTTGAATAGCTTTAAAAGCTGCTCCTTCGATTTGATTTTTTAGTGCTTCATTGTTTACGCCTTGTTTTCCTAGTTGTCATGTGCGAAATGGAAAAAACTCCCACAACAAATGGCAAACTTGTTGTTGTTTTAGCAATCACATTCATGGCTAGATATGATATGTGAGTATGCAGACATGTAAGGGGTGTATTTCCTGAACAATTGCAGAGCCTCGACTCAACTCAACTCGGCTCGTTAGTTAGTTTGTTTGTGATTACGCGTGAGGTCTTAAGTTATGATAAATTATGTGGACCCCGCTCCAGGCCGACGGTGAAAGTGGCAATTGTTGTTTGTTGTTTGTGCCTAAGCGAATTCTTACCCAGACAGATTTCCTATTTATTAACAATTGCCAAATGGCATTTTCTTTCTTTTCCTTTGCGCAGCAGCACAGACTACGCATAGATTAAATATCTGAGATTGAGTTCCAGTTTGGCAGATCGCCCACGCAACGCACATGGAACCGAAGTTGTTGTAAGACGCAGTTCACAGCTCACTCTCTCTCTCTCTGTCTGTTTCTCACTCTCTCTCGCTCATCGCATCCACATTGCATCGAACATTCCGCATTTGTATAAAGCAGCACTCCACATTAACCCATTGAGCCACTGCCCTCGAGCACAGTAATCAGACTCGGCCTTGTCGACAGGAAACAGCTGCTGCTGAAGAATCACCAGGACGCCATTTTGCAGAGCCAGTGTCTGTCCATGGCGGACAGTCGGGAGCGCATACGCGGACCCTCGCGCGATGGTCGCGAATTTCTGACCAGTCCGCGTCAGGTGCTGCGCCGTCTGATGCTGCTCTCGGAGGGTCGGCAGTATCGGGAGGCGGCGGGCGTGGTGGGTCGGCTGGGTCCGTCGGTGCTGCACTCGGTGATTGCGGAGCTGCCCATCGATCTGCTGCTGGAACATCTGCCGCACAGCGCCTATCTGCTGGAGTCCTTCTACACGAGGTAAGTCGCTCAATAAGTCGCTTTCACCTTTTAGCCAACTACCCGCCACTTGCTCCAATTGTAGGCTGACCACGCTGAACAGCACGCCCAGGCCGGATGTGCCGAGCGAGACAGTTGTCTGGCAGCTGGTGCGCCTCTTTGCCAATCCACATGAGTCTGGCCTGCGACAGCGCTGCTCCAAGTTGCTTCAGTCGTTGGCGCAGTTTGAGCCTGGCTTGCGGCAGGCGTTGCGCGAACGTCGACGCAGCTTTGACAATGCCGTCCAGGGTTTGGGCGTGCATGGACTGACCACAGATGCTTCCGGGCAGCTGATATCGCTGCATGTGGCACTCAAGACTGAGCTGCAACGACATGTGGATACATACAAGATGGCCATACACAAGCTGGAGGAACTGAGCATGGTCACGATCAATCAGGATCCGGCGCACTCTTCGCACCAACGGCTGCTGGCCATCAACTATGGCGACATACAGCAGCGTTTGATAGACAACAAGACCCTGCTGACCATGCTGGACAAGCCGGCGCTAAAGCAGCTCCACACGCTCGTCGAGAATCTGAGCACGCGAGTCGAGAACGACAAGGACGTGTTGTCCTGTGTGGGCCAGGTGAAGCGTCTGGATGCCCAGGCGCACATCGAGAAGCGCCCGGCCGCAGGCCTATTGATGAACTTCTCGCGTGGCTGCGAGGTGGTGCTCCACATGATGGGACCCGAGAGTGTGCCGCCCAGTCCACTGGCGGCCAATAAGGTGACAGCCGCTGGCAGCGCCGGCGGCAGCAGCTGCAGCGATGGCTACCACTCGGATGACTCGGCCAGCGAGGATGGCAGGTAAGCTGGTCACCTCGTTTTCTCTGCTCTGCTCACTTGACCTGGTTCGTTTGTGCTGTCACCCACGCACACGTGCGCCCCCCTCTATAGCATACTCTCACTTGACTTCTATTCACTCGCATCCCACGTCTTATTCGTCTCTCTCCACAGCGAATTCGTGTCACACTATCGAAATCTCTACATCGAGAACCGAGCAGACGCCCTGGAGGCGTTGGACAGCTTGCCCCAGCTCAAGCATGTGCACAGTCTGAAGGCCAAGATACTCTTCTCCATGATTGTGGTAAGTAGCTTAGTCAAGCTGACTTTCGTGTACCGAATAAACAGAATTTGGAAAACCTGAGCGTACTGTTGTAGCCAGCCTCTGATATTAATGCTATCTTTCTACTGATATGAATGAATTATGTATTTATTTCAACTGGACAAGTGGTTCAAATCGCCTTTAAACTGAACACCATTTGACTTTGTTCTTTGAAAACAGCGAACCCAAAAGCTGAACCGAAATATCACATTAGTTAGTTATAAGTTTTAGTTAGTATTTAGTTATTGGAGTTTTTGGTTTTCATAAAGCTTACATATCTAGGGCCACAACTGATTTGATTTTAAAGAATGTCAGTAGTATAAGTTAATAAAAAAAAAAGATTTAAAACAAATTCCAATTTATTTCTGTACTAAGTATTAACCGAAACTGAAACTTAAGCAGTTGACCAAAAAAACGAAACAAAATCTTTTTTTTTTTAATATATTTTGTGGAAAAGGCGGGAAGCTGGTTCAAACAGTAAACCGAAGTAGCGTTAATATTTTTTTATATTTTATAATTAGGAACTTAAATAACTGTATGTCTAACAATTCGCTTATGGAAAATCAATGTCTAAGAAGTTGAATGGGATAGATAACTGATCAAGTTCTTTCGGTCAGCTTAATCCATTTAAGGAGATTTATAACAGGAATTAATATATAATTTATACTTATTATAAAATTATAAATACGTGTTTGACATTAATTGATGGGTTACTATAAAAGAACTAGCTTAAATTAAATGAAAATGGGCATAGGCTAATGGAAGCATTTACCTAATTTAGAGCTAGGTTTCTATTGTTGTTAATTTTATTGATTATTTCAATTTAATGGATGAAATTTAATCCGTTATTCAAATGCAAATTTAAATGCAAATGTTAAAACAGTTGTTTGTGTCTTTGAAACCGTTAATAGAGTATAATATTATTCAATTTAATATCGATGAAGTCTAGAAACAATATTCTATTTTTGTCATGCTTGGAATTCATATTTGGAATTGAATATTTTAATTCTGATTTTAATTTTTATTTATTTTTTTTGTCTCTATATATATAACTGTTTGTCCTGACTACTGACTGACTGACTGACTGACTGATTGGTGATCAACGCACAGCCCAAACCGTAAGAGATAGGAAGCTGAAATTTTCACTGTAGCTACCTTATGTGATGTAGGTGCACGTTAAGACGGGGTCACGGGAAATTCCACCCGGAAGTGTGGAAAAATCGCGAAAAACGTTTGTATGTAACTTTTTTCGGGTGGAATGCGACTCAAAGATTTTTTTTGTTCGAAGTTTTAAATTGTGTCCGATTTGCTTCAAACTTATTTTCAAAGCTCTACATAAGAATGTAATGAATACGTGTTTCAGCGATTTGGGAAATGCCACTCGCAACAGTGGTAAATTGGCGGAAAACGTTTGTATGAATGTTATGTGTTTACCGTCCGATCAGTTTCAAAATCATATCAAATTTTGTTGAGAACATTGATTTTATAACATACTTGCCACGGGCAAGGCCGGGTTATACCCGCTAATTTTATTTATATTTGTAAAAAGACGTTTTATAAAGAAAAGAATAGATGGTATATTTGAGATAGAATATTTTAAAACTAAATAAGGGGTTCGTTTGCATGAACTTTTATTCTTGCAATTAAAATTTATTTTTAAAACGATTAAATTAAATTAAATTTATAATTCATATTGATTATGACGTTAGGAGCGGCTAGTTAGGCTGCGGTTGCTGCTGCGGTTGAGATACAACTGGGCTGCAAATTGTTATTGCAAAATATCAATTTGCAACGCAACGCTGCAAGCTGGCGTGGCAGCTGTTCGAGTTTGTGGCATTGATTAAGTGTTATAGAAGAAAGTAAAGCGCCTCGGGGCGAACCGGCCCAAGAAGAAATGCTGAGAAATTACGTTGGCGATCGGCCCAACTGCGGCTGGAGGAGCTTGTTGTTCGTAGGCAGCCATCTGAGGCTTGTAGATAAATAACTTTCGATCTTCGGCGTTGAATAGAGACAAGTGGATAGATGGATGAATGACACTGGCAATTGGCCGGATCAGCTGGTCTGGTCTTTGGCCATGGGCAGCAATTGCACAGATGATTGGCATATTTTGAGACCTTCTTTTTCTTCTTTTCTCTTCTTTTCAATGATGTTGTTCACGATGCTCAGCTTTCTTTTCGCCTGTGCCACGGTATGCGCGAGCGCAAGGTGCTGGAGGTGCGCCGTGTGCTCAACTGCCCGCTGGAGAGCAGCAGCGAGACGACTTTGGCCCTGGATCGCTCTGTGCGCCATCATCTACACGAGACAGTCGACAGTTTTCCGCTGGGCGAGATCGAACGGTCCGTCTTCAATCAGGTGCTGTCCACACTGCACGAGTATCCCTGCCTGGAGTCCTGTCCGCCGCTGACGCACTTCGTCAGCGCCTGCGTGCGACTGGCCTGGCGCATGATCAACCAAAAGGCGCCCTACTATCTGGACACCGATTTTAATTTGGGTAAGTAAATAACAAATATATCTATCTATCGATCATATCCTCAAAATATGATGAGTAAAAGGCTCCCTTTTGTAGATTCTAGTCGATGGTTTTGATATCAACATAATTTCTAGACGGGTGCATTATGTTGTAAGATATTATATTATAATGGCAAGAAAAAACCTTTCTGGACTTTTAATTTCTATAACTTGGTCGAAAACTAATTTTTATGCAATATTTCATTTGGTTTTTGGTTTGTCCTGTAAATTGATTGCATTTAAATTTGCTACATTTCAAGTTTAGAAACATATTTGGGATATTTGAAGAGTTTTTTAGACATTTGGGGACGTAAAAAATGTTTAATTTAAAATTTTTAATTTATTTTATTAAGAATACATTTGCATTTTTTAGGTACTCTATATATTGCTTCTCAAAATAATAAATTTTACTTATTATTAATGCTAGTTTTTGCCCTATTTTCTTAGGTTTTCTGCGTCCCGAGAAACACGAGCGTCATCCGCAGTCGGATCGCCGCTCGGACCTAATCAAAGCCTTCCTCTGGCCCGCCCTGATGCAGAACAACCAGTGCGCCTTCAAGGCCGTTGTGGCCACCTAATAATCCCGGCTGCCTAATTAACTAACTTTATAATTAATTTACGCAATTTGTACATAATTTATCTTACTCATAAACCCAATAAACGATAACCTAAACTCTAATCATGTCTTTATACATGGATATGTACTGCCAGCCTAGGCACAGCTGATGGGCCTCAGGCGAACGCTCTGGCTGCGTTGCTTGTTGGTGCAGAGGAGCGCGTGTTCCACGTAGAATTCGATGATCTCGCAGGGCGAGGAGAAGTGCCGCTCGTGCGGCTTCAACTGGCCAATGGCGAAGCGTTGTCGTCCATCTATTTGGCGCACAAACAGGTGATAGAACTGCCGATCCGCACAGATGCTCACAATGTACTTGATGCACACATCCGTCGCCTTGAAGGGGCGCACCAAACAGGCGCCATCCTCACGTCCGCTGAGCATGCGCTCCGCCATGTCCCGATCCACGGTGAAGTAGTATGGCTCCGTCTCGATTTGCCGCTGCTCGATCTCCACATAGTTGGCATCAGCATCGTCTGTGTTTAAGTATGATGTGTGTGAGTGTGTGGGTGTGTAAGGTAAATATATTTGATCAGTCCGAGCACACGGGCCTATATAATCATGTCCCTCTGCTTCTAGGCAGTTTTATTGCTTTTTTTATTGAACTTTGCATATTCGTCTGTACATACACATGTATTGAACTCGGAAAATTTGACCACTATATCTTAAAGCAGCCATAGGAACTGTGGAGTTTTCGTATAAATTTATATTTATCAAGATATCTTGATCAGACTTGGCATTTAATATCTATTATGCACTCCCAATATATTTTATCGATTCATCAAGAAATTTAATTTATACAGAAACAATTCTTGTATTTTTTTCTTTCTGGACTAAACTGTGATATATACTCCAGTAGAGTTCTGATGATAAATCTTCCCTCTTTAATTAATCTTATACTTGATATAATATTTATGTATAAGTTAATCACGGGCGAAGCCGACTCCTCTGGGTTGATTAGACAATTAAATTTTTCTGTCCCTGCTAGACTAAGACGTAACTAAAAACAAATTGTTAAAAAAATGTTCGACAGATAAATGAAACGGCCAATCTGTTCCATTTATCTGTCGAACATTTTTTTAACAATTTGTTTTTAGTTACGTCTTAGTCTAGCAGGGACAGAAAAATTTAATTGTCTAATCAACCCAGAGGAGTCGGAAATAAAGTTTTTGTATAAAAAACTTGTTCGGTTTCAAGATTTTTCAAGCAAACTCTGGTTTTAATTGCTTGATCCTCAGCACGTAACAACCTGCTCAAAGCTGAACAATCCTCTAGAATTTTTCCTTCAATTCCTTTGCTCTCCAGACAGAATCTTCAATATCCTGTCAGCATTAAAATTTTTGTTCATTAAGATATCTCAACCAAACTGGACTTAGATTAGTTTGACAAGAGTCCTTAAACATGAATAAGGAAAATATAATAAATCATCTAGATATATTTATCTTATAGTTTTCTTATAGGATCGATTAGTATATAAATATAACGCAAATCGACTCTACTTTTGGAAGGGTATTTACTCTTCGGCATGCCGAAGATAACTGCTCTTCATTATCAAAGCGCTCGCCCAGAACTTACCCACAATGACATAATCGTGTGGTGGGGATCGCTGCTGATCGTCATCAACGATCGATTCTGAAACTCGTTTGTCCGCGTCGCTGTCGGCGTCAGCGTCAACGTCACCGTCGTCGTCGCCGGCCTGGCGACTGTAGCCGCCGCAGCAGCCCTGCCGATAGCCGCGCTCCGTCAGGCTGCTGTAGAGGCGCGCGAACAGATTATGCAGAACCGTCCAGTAGACACGTGCGCACCAGCACATGGCGGCTCTTCGCTGGGTCTCTGCCGGCTGGATGTGCCCCAATGGCCCAATTGTCGAATCGCTGCTTAGCCCTGACACGTTACTTTTTTTGGTGCTGGTTCTAATCCGCGGCCGTTTCGCCACATCGCGAAGAAGTCGGAGCGAAGACTGAGCAACAGTGCCTGCGGCCAGAGACTACGCTCGTCTGGGCGCCTGCCACAGTGCCTATTAATTAAAATGTGCTTAATGCGCAGCTCAGTTGTCGTTCCAGTGCGCGTATGTGTGTGTGTGAAAATGACTATATGTAAATATCATATAGATATATACACATATTAATAACAATATTTGTATACCCTATAAAAAATGGTTAAAGGGATGTGAGACGAAAGGAATCTTCTTTAAATTTAAAATATATCTATATAAATATGCTCAATTCTGTACATTCATGATTAGCATTAACAGTCCCCAGAAATTATATCCATCAGGACCCCATGGATCTGACAGATTGGCAGGGCTAGAGATACCAAACTTGTTACATGGACTATCAGAATATTTAGATTAATATACATATATATACTCACCTAGACACACGAAATCATAACGAAATCTCAATACAATAAATATAATAAAAAACAATACTATAAACTGCCCTGAGATAGACACAGGGTAGCTGCTAGTCAGTCAGCGCTGTCTATAACATGTTCACTTGTTCAGTATGGGGAAGCATTAAAGTTGGGCGCTTGATGTTGTTATTTTTATTGCCCTGGCTGGTTGGTAATCCGATATCAGAACTGTCACAGTCTTTGAAGGCGCAGCCAAGTGCAGATCGTATCAGTTGGTTCGACTCGGTCGCAGCCCGTTCCCACAAGCGACCAGAGTGTGTAAACAATCGCGAAATGTGTGCTTAGAGTCAGCTCCCGAAACGACACATGCTCCACAAACATAACCCCAACCCAACACAGGCCCAGGCAGCAACCCCAACCCAAGCGTTTGCCACGACGAGTTACTCATCGCAATTTTCAGTTTGGGTCTCCGACTGAATGGCATTCATTGATGTTGTGCGCTGCTAGAATTACACGAACTTGCAAGACAAGAGATCTTGTTACATTATAGTTCAGGTACCAAAGAGTGCAGACACGCTGGAGCCAACTGGCTGCCATGTGTCGCACATTTGAGAACTGTATAAACTGACATATTTACATAGAATCTGTTATACAATTTGCAGTTGACTTTTTGTATGATGTATGGATTGTATGGAAATAAACTAAAGATTAATTAAATTAAACAGGAAAATTATATGTATATTAATAATTATACAGAATATGATAAGTAAATATCTGATATCATAATTATTTTTTAATTTTAAAAAAATGTCTTGCTGGTAGAAACGATCAGTCTTATACGTATTCAGTCTTAGACACATACCACTTACAACTAGCTGTTGCACCAAGCTTCAAACTTAACGACAGGCAAACATTAGCAAAGCAAACAATTGGAAACATTACCAAAGACACCAACCATTACGAAAGCGTAATTGACTTAGCTTAACTGATATCAGCGGCCAGTACTAGATTTATGGGTTTTCAAATACCACAACCTACAGCACGGACACACACCTCGTTGGCAACTCGCCCGGGTTTTTTGAAAGCTTTGCTAAAGTCAAAATCAAAAGGAACAAAAACCCGTTTTAAATAATCTGGTAATAAATTGAAATGTCCAATTTAGGTGATAAAAAGCTGTGAATGTGTAGCAAAAAATGTCCTTAGGCATATGTCCAACCAAATGCCTAGAACGTGTTTGTCTAGGCTTAGGTATAAGTATGGGCATAAGTATAAGACATGTATAAGTAAGCTCAAAGGGAACAATAACACTTTGCAGCCGTGTCACGTGCGTCAAATATATTGCTATATATATGTATATATATATATACAAATCAATAATAACAATGCGTTATAATATGATCGCAAACAGTAGCAACTGTGGCGCTTCCAATTAATATGCCTCCAACAATTTTGATTGAACTGCTAACAAGCTAGGGCCAGCGACAGCCTCAGTCGTCATCGGCCGTTGACATCGCCGTCGCACTCGCTGTTGTCAGCGATCATAAAGCAACTTAGTTGTACAAATTGATTTTGGCCATATGCAGAGCCGTTTGAATTAGCGATGAACAAGGCGCTGCGTTGCGGCCAGCCCAGGGTCTACCCGGCCTGAGGGCAATATCAGTCAAGGTGGCGCCGCAGCTCAAATAGATCTGTGGCAACAGCAGCAGCAGCGGTTCCCGTTGGATCTGAACGGGTTGCCCATTAATTTCAATCAGCCCACAACTGTCGATGCTGATTGAAATTGCCGACAGACTCATTTATTTACGCATTTCGATGTCAAAGAATTGTGACGAAATTTTTGCGTTTATATCTCAATTATGCGGTATTTTTGGATTGACCATGACTGTCCCTGGGCGTGTAAAAGAGATTTACAGCGGGCCGCAAAAATAAACAGGCAGCGTGGCCGATGCGGCGTATGCTTAATGTGAGCACACACACAAATGATTCGCGGTCATTTTATGCGCCTCTAAAACCCGAATAAAATAAGCACTCATATTCGCATTCACAGAATTGATTTCCTTTTTTTTTATTTTTGTTGTTTGTTATTTTGTTCCTGCCTTTTATGCTTGGGGCAAGCGCTTACTTCAAATGGCAGCAGCTCGCTTGGCGGCAGCCATAGAAATGGACGCACAAAACTCACCACAGACATACGCACAAACACACACACACACGCACGCACACACATGCACAGAGTGCATTATTCAACATGCGAAAGCATCAAAGTGGGCAACTGGGAGTGCGACTGGGTCTGGGTTCCGAACTGTGGCTTGTTCTCGCCCGCTGCCGAATCCAGTCGAATCCGCGTCGTGTCCCAACGAAACGCCGCTGCGCAACAGACGCCGCCGCAGTCGTAGGGAACACGCTATCACATTTGCTTATCCGGCATCGGCATCGGAGTCGGCATCGGCGTTGGCGTCGGCGGCAGCGTCGTATCCCAGCGAATTGTTTGCGCATTTTGCCATCGAGCGTTGGGCAGCGCGGATGAATTTCGCAGCAGGCGCGAATGTAAAAACAGAAAATACAATAAAAACTAATCTAAATAAAAATAAAAATAATATTGGTTGGGCTCAAAAACACAGAGCGCCATAAAACTTCATAAATAACAGCAAATCCCCAAGGCGAATAATACGAAATACCCACAAATAATTGTGATTGAAACGCGACCCGCGAAGTTTTCCATCCAATTTAATAACCGCATCAATCGGCAAGTGTCAATTAAATTAGCGCGCCAATATCGAAGCCAGATTTTGAGTCAGGCCAACAGGCGCAACAGGTGCCCCTGCAGGTGCCATCATATTTTGAAAGCGAAGCACTAATCCGCGAGTTTCAAGTGAAATTGAAAACCAGCTACGAAATCTTTACAATAAATAAGTGAAATTTTGCCAAAGAGTGTTGCAGGAAGTGTACAGAGTGGTCTGCTATAAGTGTAAATTTGAATATCCAAAACGGAAACTAAATCTTATAAAAGAAAACTTTTTGTTTATGCAGGTAAAACATTTGAGAATTTATTTAAATAAACCATCCGAATATGGGTATGAGCATTAATTATTATTAATATTACATGCTGAATAATTTTGTTAAAAAGTATGGCTGTCTAAGCTTAAATATTGGACATATAATTTGGTCTTATATGTTCTTTTATTAAGCCCTGAACCTATTGAAATTACCCAAATCGTGTAAAATATGTTTGTGAAAATTTATTTAACAGGCAGGAGGCATATCCGCCTTCATAAGGCGTCAGTATCAACAGCCGAATCTATAGAGCCTTGTCCGTCTGTATGAATGCAACAACTACAAGAGCTAGATACCTGATATTTAAAATATATATTCTCGTATAACATACCATAGCAGAAGGGATTTTGTTTATTTCGATATCTCCATTTACATAATATTGATAAATATCATTTTTAAGATATATTTATTTAAAGTCGCACTCGAGAATTATAAGAATTAGATTAATCAAACTTGGTATATTGGTTCTCGTATGCACACAGGAATAATTTGGAACAATTTATTTATTGAATACCTGCTCCCATTACCTCCCAATTCGAAAATATAAACGAATTTCTGAAGCTACATTTTTAGGTGGATGTATATACCACCAGTTGTCCAGTTGCCATACTAGGGCGCAAGGTGAAAATTTCATAAGGATCGGACTATAAACACCGAAGTTATTCTAGAACGCATTTCACATGGTGTGGGGCGAGGGAAGAAAACGCCAAGCTGCTGGCACTTTCGACTCGAGCACTCAATTATGAATACTTAATATTATAGTGTATCTCTGTAGAAATATTAAAGGCTTCTGGCCAGCTACACTAAAGCGACCTAAAACTTTCATCTAATAAGTGTGTAATTGTAATTGTGTTTGATATTTTATAGACTCTGAGCGACTGGAACTGAGTTAGGTGTACATAATATAGTTACCTAATACCTTTCAACTTGAGCTTAAATAATTTGCGAGCCAAATAGACTTCAGTTTGGCCAATAAAACCATAAATTTTAATGGCACCGAAATTTGGTATGCCGAACAGGGTGTTAATATTTGAATACATAGAACATATGCGCTGTCCAAAAGCAGTGAGAAAATCAATAAAACTCGTACATGTTGGGTGTAGAATGTGTTTTATGCTTAACTTGTATATACGCTGGATATTCTAATATAAATATTTATATGCGTCTCATCTTTCGCTGACCTGTTGCATGTAGTTGTTGGGAGTGCGTGTGCGTGTGTGCCGGTGTGTGTGTATGTCGTTGTGTGTGTGACTTGCCAGCACTTTTCGTTAGTTGATTTTTGATAAATTAATTATGTTGCCTGCTAATTGCTGCTTCCGTCCGGTTCAGGCTAAGCATAGAACAACAAAAATACAATTCATATGCGAGCAGCCCTTGAATTCTACTTAAATAGACCCAACTGCTAAACGCAGTTCACCTGTTGCATCCAAGGCTAAGTGGCAGCAACTGAGCACTGCACTTGGCCATGCGACTCATGAGCAGCTGTCGCTAGACTGCCCCCACGCCCCCCCCCCCCCTCAACGAACCCTCAAAAATAAGAAAAATTAAGCAAATGCAAAGCAAATTGAGGGAAAGCAGAAAATCACCGCCCGCTGTTCATGAATTATGGAAAACTGTTCGCATTACTCAAAATAAATCGAGCATTGCAATGCCAGGGCACAAAAAATCATCTTGAAAATGGCAGACGTTTAGTTTATCTATCCATATGTCTGCGTGTATCTAAGAGATCAGCAGATGCACTCGCTGCCCTCTAACCGCAAATTCACATGCAATTCGCGAATGTCTGCGGGAGGATGGGGTTGGGATTGGGATTGGGGCACGACAGTTGCAATCGTCTTTTGTTGATTGCGCCTTTGTGTATAAATTAATTAAATTAAAAGTTTCCGGTTAAGCCTCCAAATGGCTGAACGCGAGTTGCCCATTCGGGCATAACTGCACTTTCACACACACACACACACACGCTCACAAACATACATACAGAGAGATTAAAGTAGCCAAGCTACTTTGCAGATAGACTCGTAAATGCAGATGCGGATACAATTTAACATTGCATTCATTGTGGGTTGAAGCAACCCCTTTTTATAGCCTTGCGTAGGGAGGAATAATCGCACCATAAACCATATATCCAGCACCTTAAGGCATATACATATGTACACACATACACACATTCACACACAACATACTAACCCACATATTCGTTAAGCTTAAGATGGACTTAAATTTCCATCTGCTTATTCGTCCCTCTGTTTGTTAGAAAGAGCTTCCATATTGGATGCTAACTACATAAGTGTTTTTACAGAGAAGGGACAGTTCCCTAAGGACCTTAGGTATTCGCACAAGACAGCTTTCAATGTAGCAGTAGCAGTATATAAGCTAAAGCTACTACTCCACGTACATATTCATATTCATATTTACACTTATATTCAGTTTATTATTTTACGATACGAGTCGCGAAGTACAAAATCGAATGCAAACTAAGTCCAGGCTAAGACTATCTTCTTGCTAAATAGTTTAGAATATATGACTTTACACGAAGAAGACAAAAACTCGGCAGAATACTCTGTAATGCTTGTTGTAACTATCACAGAGGACCCGGAACGGCTCATGCAAGGCATAGTGAGTTAATTTTCATATTATTCATAGAACTGAATGGCTGCAAATGCATTTCAAATTCGAGTCACGATATACATATTATTTTTTTACTTGTTAATATTTTTTATAAATATTCAATAAAAATAGCACTGTATGTTTTTGATTCGGGCAATGATTCGTCTGCATTTAAATGCTTAAAGTTTGTGTGCTGACTGCTTTTTATCTGTTTTCTGGTTTTATTTTTATTGCTTGCATATTCCCTTTATCTACGTGCTCCTTTCTTTGAACTTTGCGTTGGACAAATTTAAATAAGAATTACTTCACTAATTCCTATTTTATTGAATCTTATTATAGTTTTTAGCATAATAATTGTCATAGTATGCTAATTATGCTATGCTATATATTACTACAAGTTATGAAATTTTAGCACTGAATGCAATAGATTTTTACTTTTGAAGTGCTGTCTTAGTACATCTTAGTACACTAGCCTGAGACTTGAACCCTGTTCCTCGATTTTTTTTTAAGAGTCCCCTTCTGCAGTTATTCAGTGGGAATTATTTGCAAAGAAAAAGTTTACTTCACATACACACGGATAAAAGCCGCTTTCTCATTTGGCGAACTTTGTCGAGTAACTATTCTAAAATATATATATTCATATCTTACCCGTGGGACATAGAAATAAATTGAAACACTGATCGGAAGGTAAACAAAAAACTTTCATGCAATCGTTTTCCGCCAATTTACCACTGATGGGGGTGGAATTTGCCAAATCGCTGAAACACGAATTCATCAAGTTTTTATGTAGAGCTATGAAAATGTATTTGAAGCATATCGGGCACAACTTAAAACTTCGCCCAAAATATCTTTGAATCGCATTTCCATCGAAGAAGTTTGGATTCTGCGAAAAGTATGAAACACGTCTCAAATGATTTCTCATATAGATCTTTGGAAATGAATTTGAGCGCAAAACGTCACCCACCAAATCTTTGACCCCCATTTCCACCAACTAGGGAGGTATTTTCCAAAAAGTGTGTAGATTGTGGTGAGCAACTAATTACGTTTATATAATAAAAACTGCGGCCCCACTGCGCATTTACTGTTCACTGAGTGCACATTTAAATGTAATTTATCATCAATTATGTAACTCAATTTCGTAGAAATTCAACGACTGTGTTCGATGTGTGGCTTGCAATCTCAAAGAGTTCATTTGAAATGTGATTAAACTAAAGCAATTCAGGAACTTGCCGAAAGTTATTTGCTTGGGCATATTTAAGTACCTCGCCATTTTATTTTTGGAAAGTTTCTAATGTCAAAGGCTTCCTCGACTGCTCATTTGATTCCCATTGATTTTTGGCCGAGCAACGAGCACCTTGTGCAACGGTGCGAATGCGCAACGCAGCAGACAAGCTAAAAATGTTACACATACGCCGCGTATCCGGCAGATACTTAAGTATCTGTAACTACACTTGTGCCTCGACCGCTCGTATAGTTAGCTATCGTTGCGAGTGGATTGCGGGAGGAAAATGTGAATTTTCGGAATTTGATTTGTTTGCACACTTTGCGAAGCAAGCAAAACAAGCGAGTGCCAGGCGCAGCAGCTACTCGAGTGGACAAATCTGATTTGTGTGCGATTATTTGAATTAAAAGTAAGTCACGAATGGGTAAACAGCTGCCGATTTTAGCATGTTCGCCATGGGCAAACAAAGCAGGAAGAGTCCAAAATGCCGAAAAATGTATTAAAAAAGCTCGTAAAGTTGTTTTTCGCTTTCAATTAACATTCAATTAGAAAATAAACACGACGCTAATTGCAACTGCAAATTGGCACGCGGCCATAAATCAACGAGTGCCTGAAATTGTCGCAGATTTTTATCAGCAAGCGGGTCACGCCCCCTGCGCATAACTCAAAGCCAAACATAAGGCCTGCCAGCAGCAGCGGCTCTCCTCTCCAGCCATCCCGTGCAATTAATGTGCAGTTGACCTTCACATTAACTAAAGACCCAGTGTCAATATTTTGACAGGCCGTTCGCTCGAGCCCTGGGAGGCGCCAAAGAGCGGGTCGTGGTTGTTTAGTTAGTTGCATGTGTTATGATGGATATCCAAGCGACGCGCCGCAAATCCCTATGGATCACATTTTACTGTCCATCTCTGTCTCATTTATGTTATTGTTGCTGGCAACTGGCAACTGTTAGCAACACGTTGCGTGGGCGTGGCACACCCACATGTTGACATCACTTGGTCATTTAATGGGCACCCTTTATGGGCACTTTAACAGCGTCTGTAACACACGGCTCACATGTGCCTTTGTGTGTGTTCCTGAGGGTCAGGCATCAACGCGCATCGTGGCCCAGTTAAATGCCACTCTTAACCTGCAAACACACACACACACACACAAACACACACAAGCGCATACACACAATCATAAATTGACACAGCAGTGTGACCTTTGCATTGCTCTTAAAGGTACGGACAATGAATGAAAGCGCCAGCCAAGTTGTAAAAACTGAAATTGAAATTAGTTTCATTTAACAACTCATAAGAGGAAAAATACATTTAAGAGCACTTTAAAATTTTAGTTCAATATTTATTTGTTGCTGCTTTTAATATGGAAAATATAATGGAAGAATAAATATGGAATTCATTGCCTATTGAATTTGGAAAGCCATTCAGGGGTTAATATAATGCTTTCGTACAGAATGTGAATTAGTATCAACAAGGCAAAAGAGCCTGTTTCCAATTTTAAAGCTATCGTGATTAAACTTGGGATAGGTTTCTCTATGTTCGAACTTGAATTTATATAGCTATCATGATTAGAATCAATCGTAAATTGACTTATAGTATGAAATACTTGTTTGGTTTTTTTAAGATATCTCCCCAAAATTCAGCAAATTCTTTTGTCCATAATCCGATTAGCTACTATATATCTAAATTATATTTTACTTAATCATACAACCTGAGCTCTTGTCTGTTATTTTCATGCTTTGCAAACGTGCCTATTGTATGCAAGGGTATTTAATCTTCGACCTACCGCAGTTGCTTAAATTATTATGATTATTTGTATTATGTTAGGTCATAATATACTGCAAACAGTCGTAATATACATTTTATTCCTGCCCTTGGTCCTTAAATTCTGTATGTGTATTTGCTTTCTATGCTGCCGAGGTTAAAGATCCTTTAAATCTGCAGTAGCAGAGTACGGAGCAATCAGACATGGCGTATTATATCTCATATCTCAGCTAATAAAAAATGCTAAAGATTATATGTCAGCTAGGAATCATATGAAAGCTGAGCTGAAGAGGCAAATGTCATACATCTAAGTATTAAAAAGATATGTTTATTGGGAAGCATATTTTAAAATATATAATTCCCTTACATAATACAGAGCCAATATCTTTTAAAGCGAAAGCCAATTACATTTGCTCTGCGACCCTATGCGTATTTATGGCAACAGCTGCTGTATCTTGGGACACTTGCTTTATTGGCACGCTCAATTGCATTCAATTTGCATTGGTCAGAAGTGGAATAGGAGCCACCATACAGCAGCTCCACCACCCACCACCCACTACTCACCACCCACCGCCCACCGCCCACTGCACAGCATCCACCACACAGCACCAGCATAACTTTCCATTTGTCTGAGCCTGTTATAAACTTTCATAATATGCAGTGGTCGTCGCTGCAGCCAAGAGAACGGGATTAGTGTCTCTCCATGCTGAGTGTGTGTGTGTGTGTGTGTGTTCGTACGTACGTGTGTGTGTGACTGTCAGCTAAAGTGGATTAGTTTATATGGCAAATTGTGTTCTCATGCTAAATTCTTATTAAAATATTACAAAAATAATCCAGGCACTGGCAGCGGAGTGCAGGGCAGAAGAAGGCATTTCGGGGCCTTGAGGCATGTCAAAGGCACATCATTACCGAGCCACCGAGACATGCCACAATTTTTGGCAGCTGCCCCGCCGCTGCACGTGGTGCCGGCAGACTCAATGTGCTGTGCAAAATATGACATTAAGCGAGTTCAGTGCACACGTTGCACATTAGGGATAATTGCTGTCACTCAGTCAATCGGACAATCAGTCAAGCAGATAGGTGGTCTACTGGTACATTTTATCTGATGCATAATTAATGAGCGCTTGCCCATCGGCTTTCTTAATAAATATTTATTGGTGTGAATGATAGATGCTAGACGAGCCGGAGGTTAGCTACAGGCAGCACTCAATATGACAGCCACACATACGTTAATTTACACAGTTAGCACACCAAAGTATCTAATTATATTATTTATTTATTCAATTCAAGCCACATGACTCATAAAAACTATTGACAAAAAGGCGAGCCACCCACCTAACAACAGCTGACGAACGATCTATCCAATCGAGCTCGAGCTCGAGCTGTGTTCGCCATTGCGTACCTGAACAGCTGCACGTCGTCCTTGGCTCGAACGTCAGTGGCTGCCAAATCAGTCAAAATCAAAAACAATGAATCTGATATCTAATTTAATGAGATGCCATTAAAACAATAATATTTTTGGTCACAGCGTGTGTATATGTTTTTGTTGTTCATTGCTGCCATTTTTGAGTGTAAAAAAAGAAAAACAAAAGAAGTAAATAGAATCGTTCGGCTCGTTTAAATGCAAACGCCGCACGATTTCTGGCGAACCAGGTGGTCGCACCCTCTAGTTGAATTAACACACACACACCGTTCTCTCCCAGCAATCAGCACGCAGCCTGCATTAAAATGTTGTGTGCAACTTTGTCGTTTGGCAGCAGCCTGCCATCTGCTCTGTGCGTATCACTTCCGCCGGAAATGAGCAACTTCTACTGCGGTAGCTTATTAAGTTTCAACTAAGTGCGACACTTGTTAAAATTACAGTTTTTAAGTACGGCCCATAAGCCAAGCGCCAAAGGATGCTCCATTCTCATACCCCACGTTCGCTACCCGCTACCCGCTGCCCGCTGCCCGCTGCCCATGGAGTGGCGGGAGAGGTCACGTAGTTCTTGACGCTGTTAATGAACAACAACAACAGCCCACACATCATTAGCTGTCACTGGGTCTCATTTCCATTCCTCATTTCCGTGTCCGGCTTCAGTTGCGGCTCCCGTTACATCAATTGGCGAAGGCCGCTTTTGGGCTTTGTAATTAAATTTAACTGCCAGCAAGCGTCGACTATGAGGCATTGACTTTTGTCGTCACCAAATTGACAGCGACCAGTGCTGGCAAACACTTCAATATGATTCACATGAGCGGACAATTATTATTAGCCTAGCCTTGAAACCAAAAGCAATTGAAAACCCTTTACTCCTCCTAAAATTTCTCGGCATTTTTATTATGATACATTTTAAAATGTATGATAATAAAAGAGTGCTTATAGACATTTACTTGAAATATATAATTAATTTATTATAGAATAATTATTAATATTTAAGAACATTGTTCATTAATCTTATATTTATTAATTTAGGTATCGAACATTTAATTTATTTAAGTAAAGTAAAACTTTCTCGCATGGTACATTTGATTATTAAATTGAAAAAAAAAAAATGTAAATGTAATCTAATATTAATTAAATTAAAGGCTAAGCTATGATATTATAGGCATCTAATATTTAAATAGTTAATTAAAAGTAAGCTTTGTTCAATCTTATATCAGAAGTCTCTCAAATTTTATTACTTCATTAAAAATTCATTTCTCCGATATACAAAAATTCTTTTCAAAATGCACAAATGTTAAAGACTTTTATTAATACAGTCATTTAGGCTAAAAAAGTAATGTCTTATTATATAATTGAATATTTGAGGCATTCAAGTATCTAATATTTCACATAGTATGTTTTGTCTAATATTGAAGGTATTCGAGATATAAAACATTTCATTTGTTTCTTTAAAGTAAATTAATATAAGTTTATTTTATTTACTATTAAAATATTTAATACAACTAATATTAAAGGTAATTGAATACCTAACATTAAACTTGTTTATTATAAGTAAATTACTCTAATATTTAACGAAAGTCTTTTCAAAGCTCACACATAATAAAGAAATAATATTTAAATATTTATTTGAGCTTAAAATTATGTCTAAATATATAAAGTAATATTTAAGGCATTGTAGGTATATACTATTTAATTCGTTAATTCAAAGTAAAATTTTGTAAATATGTTTTCATTACTATATAAATTATTTTAGACATCTTAAAGAAATATGTTATATAAATATATTTTATATAATAGTAAGCTTTTTATGCACATATATTTAATCTGACAGTTATGTTTTTTTGAGTATGTCACGTTGAATTTTATTTATTAAGAGTAAACTCTTCTAATATACAAGAATTCTTTTCAAAATACACCTATCATAAATGAATTACATTTAAATTATTATTTATGCTCATAAATAATAATAATAAAATTCGAAGTAAATGGTGAATATATTTTGGTCTAATATTAAAGGTGTCTTAGATATCTTATATATAAAAAGTTTATTAAAAGCTAATGCTTCTAATATATTACTACAATTATTTTAGCTATTATTTGTGTATATAAATTTCTTTATGGGATTTTATAAACGACTTCGACCTCCATACGCTTGCTTAAAATTAAATAATATAAAGTTAAGTTATAAGATCTGAGTAGATCCATCAAAATTCTATTTGTAGTATGACATGAGATTGTAACTTAGCTATTTATCTTGCACACAAACTGAGTTAATCTCTTTCGCAAGTTGGACAAAGTTGTAAAAAATAGGAATTGCCAAGCTGAAAAGTGCAGACATCACGTTAACTGTCAGGACACACGCGTAAGCCGACTTGTTGGCATGGAAGGATAACAAGAGCTTTGGCAGCGGCTTTGGCTTTGGCATTCGCATTCCCATTCCTCCCTTTACATATGTGGACACGGCAAGGACAAGCTGCTGCGCAAATGGCCCAGCCCTTGGGATGTCAATGGGAGAGGAGTGCGTTGGCAGAAGGGGGATTGGGCAGAGATCGGGGGAGGGTCAAATGTAACGAGATGCGTGTCATTGCGCCAAAATCAACAAAAATGCAAACGATGTGTGCGCTGTCAATGAGGTGTGCGTGTGGGTGTGCGTTGGGAGAGTGGGAATGGTGCCTACTTGCCAGTTGTCATTTGGACCATGTGTAGGGGACAGTCATTGTCAATGAAAGGCCAACACGCAGTTACAAAAGGAAGTCGGGGAAAATGGGGACTGCGTCTGAGCAGAGGCTGGGGGCTGTTGTAAAACAAGCAAACATCAATAGAATCTTTATTGGTTTTATAAATATTTGTTTGGTTTTTTTCTTTTGTTCAGTCTTTTTATGTGGCAATCGCTGTTGATTTTGCCATTTGGCAGCCCTTTAAATCGAGCCGAACGCCACAAGTCCACATTCCACCTAAGCAGGCGCTGCTTATGCAGAGTTACGACTTTTTTGGGGCATTGTCCTTGACAGCGGACGTTTTAAGCGGCCAACAAATTTAAAGCCAATTGGGGCGGAGGGCTTAAGCGGGCGGGGGGAAGAAGCTATGATGGATTTACTTCCCGACGTTTGTGCACTTCTCAAGCGTAAGCCAAATTCAATCAGAGATCCTTTTAATATGCCGCCAACTTTTGGCCCCGAATAACAAACAAGCGGCGTTGCCTTTTGAGCTTTGAAAGTAGTTGAAGCATAGAATATTACTCATACGCAGCGCAGTACCGAGCACAAAGACAGGCCCCAAGGACGTAGCAATATTGCCAAATATTGTGAAAAATACATGTTGTTGCCGCATGTGGCCAGTTGTGGGGCATGAGTTGCTCTGTGGTACGCACTTTGATTGATTTGAATTCCCCTTGTCAAGGCTGGCTGCACTAAGAACTAATCAATTCGTTTGCATGGATGTATCTGAATTTCAAATGAGAGCAGCCTCCCGGGTCAATCGAAAAATATGTGGTGAAGGAGGAAGAGGCGGGTTACAGCCGAAAATGAAAAATAGCAGACAAAATAACTTGCGGTTGATAACAAATTCATAACATTTAATTACGTGCAATTTACTTATATGTATATGTTTACACCACAGTCGATAAGAATTTACCTGTTGTTGCTGTTGCTGTTGTTGCCGCTTTGTCGCTGTATTAAACGGCTGGGCTTGCGATTGATACATCTGAACGATTGATGAGCGATTGCTGATAGCAACAAAACCAAAATATAAACAGGCAGGTGACAGCAACGAAAATGTATTCGAATGGCCTGCAGGGACGAGGAGGGAGGCGCTACAGCTGACAGCTGGCAGCTACCCTTAGCAATTGCCAAAAGTCGTAATGGCCACATGTTGGCCCCAGTTGTCCGCCAGTTACTCAACGTTCTACACACTGTTGCGCATATTTATCTATGGCCAGCAGACGACTCGTTTATTTGCCTAACACAGGCCCAGGCGCTGGGCTATGTGACATGGGAAACGCGTCACATGTGCCCATCACACGTTGTCACCTGAATCAGCCAGGGGCAGGGGCCAAGTTGCTGCTACTTAATCGGGCCATGTTGTCAGTCAGTCACTGCCGTAGTTGCAGTTGCAGTTGCAAGTCCGCACGTGATGCACACATGCCAACAGGGGAAGAGGGCGAACGCCTCTCTAAATGCGTACTTCCAATATAGATAAAACCGAATGCAGCTCTGATTCAGCGATAACAGCATATAACAGGCAATTGGGGCTGTCGAATATTTTATACACTTGTCAGCCCGATAATCAATATTGCTTCTGTTTCAGATATGAATGTGGCTATTAAGTCAGCTGCTCCTGATATGGCTGCAAGCCCTACTTAAATTTCATTTGTCATTTTCACCTTAGGCTCCCGGTCGTAAAACTGGATTTCCACAGGGCAGGGTTATGTTCACCGTTTTTATATATATGCAATTGTCTTCTTCTATGCGCAACACGTTCCGTGGCAATGTTATAGTACCCTCTGCAAGGGTATATAAAAACCAACACCCCACACCCAAATTCCATTTCGCCACCAGTCTTTACTTTTGCCTACGCCGTGTGATCATTTAAGCTCTTTATAGCTTATTGGAACAGAATATAAATACATATGTCTGTATTACTACAGCAATCCCATTCATGATAATACTATAAATATGCACAAATATGCGCCTAAGGCGTCATTTTTTTTATTTTTGTATTGCGTACTGGGATATACATATATCTATATGACTATAATTATTTATACAAGTCATCAATCTTGTGGATTGAGAACTAAATATCCCTGACAATTTCATGCAGGACCTGGTGCAGTAGTTTTTAAAAGCAAATAAGCTATTTAATTTATCAATGAAGGTATTCGAATAAACTTTGTATGTGTGCACTTTGAGTTGAATATAGTTGGATGATTCTTTAACGCGTTAGGAAAGTAGCTTAATTGCAAGCTGAAAGCGCGTGAGACACTTAATTTCGAAGTAAAAATGCAATATAAAATCGATGCACGAAAAATAAATGGGTGTTGAATATATTAAAAAACACAGAGTGCGATTCGATTAAGTACAACCAAAGATAAATGCGTATCCAAGCTCAATTAAGGCCAAGCAAAAAACATAGTAAAATAATTTGTTGCCTTTTATACGCTTTTTCTCTTACCACCAGCACACAGGAAAAGTTCTTGCGACGGCCTGGGCAAAAAATATGCAGCTGCAGAGCTCGAATTCAATTCTGGTTTCCTTAGAGTCATTTTCTTGTAATTAAACGAGAATAAACGACGTCGACGCCCGATGACAGAGCACAAAAGACAGAAGGCAAAGTTAACGTCTGGCTCGACTACTAGATACCCAGTTAGAACACTCTGAAAAATGTTACGTATTAGGGTGTAATCAATGCAAAATAGTATACGCTTTAATCTACATTATACTCTTTGACCGCTAATCCTCTGAGCTCATCTCTACTTTATACTCTTACTTCTATATACTATACTCTGCAATCTATTCTCTTCACTCTAAAATATGTTATAGCCCATCGCTTCACTCCACTCTACACTTTATTCTGCACTCAATACACTCTGAACTGTCCCATACACTCCACTCTTCGTTTTTATCCAGAACCTTCTCAACACAACACACTTTGTTAATACACTACTCTTCTCTCTCTACGCTTCTTTCCACTCACACTAGACTTTACGTTCTTTACGTTAGACTCTACCGTTCACTCTTATAGTTATATTTTCAATACTGTCGTCTTAAGCCTGATCTACAATTTTCTCTACGAATCTCTTATAAACATCTTACTCACTCTACTATAATCTGCAATCTACACTTTATATTCTACGCTTTTCATTTTACTTTTTAAACTATACAGGTTACGCTCTACTCTACTGAACATTCAGATATTAGAGTCTTTAGTCCATTCATTTCTAGGCCATACTCTTTGATCTACACCTATCTTATATTCTGTTTTACAGTGCTCTCATAACGTTTCTCTCGACTAACATTAAACTCTACGCTTTAGTGCATATTCTGCTCGTCACTGTATGCTACAATATACTTTTTACCCTGGTCTACCATCTTCACTACAAATCATATATACGGATCTGAACTCTACTCTTCTATACTCTACACTATACGCTTTACGCCCTAAACTCTACACATTCTACACTTTACACTGTACTTTCTACTCTACTCTCTGCGCTGCTTTACACTATACCCTTCATTAGATAACCTCTTCCTCTGTTTCCTTATGCTATTCAGGTACAAATAAATTAACAAAGATAAATGGATAAATGATTAGTTCATAAAGTAGACAAAAGACCAGATAAATGTTAACAATAAAAAGTTAACAAAACACAAAATCTGCATTATTAAAGTGATTGAAATAAATGGAGATATTTTACTGGACTTATTTTATGATAAGCCGACAGAGAGCTTTATTAGGTTCGATTCTGTTTATTTTTGCAGCATATCACGCAATACCTTACAGCGGCTACGTGTGACCTTTCGCTTTTGCATAACAGCCCTCTTATCACAGCAACTGAGTCACGAGCAGAAGTAAGCGCGACCCAGTAGCAGTTCTGAAAGTAGGGGCTTCCATTATCGCTGCTGCTGGCTGTGAGTCACTTGAAGAGCTGCAGCGGAGGTCACTGGGGCGCAGGGTGACTGCTGAGTGCAACGCGAAGCCAAGCGAAAGGCATTTAGATAAATGCATATAGTTTGGTGTAATTCTTGGCAAAATAATAAAGAGTGATAACGAGGCAAGGCCAAAATAGAGGGTCAAATGGAGCCAATCGCGCGTGCTTGAGCGGAAGACATTTTCAGCTGATTTTGACAGAATTTACTCTTGAAATTGAAAAATGTGTGGGCGGGACAAGCCCTCTTCACCGCCCCCTTTATTTATGTAGAGCATGTTCCAGTTAAGGCGTGACATTGTCTTTCTCTTAACCTTTTTTTTTATGACTAGCGAAAAGTTTCACATAGTTTGCTGAAAGTGTTGCCACTAGCCTGGTGTATGGGGGCGTATGATTTATGCGCATTACACATACGCACTGTCTGCCGCGTGCAGGCATAAAAGATACACGAAGCACAGCAGCAGCTGCCTTGAGATGGCACAGCACATTGTCCGCTGGGACAAGAAATTGATTTGCCGCTCACGTCTGGCAATCACATGTAGCTCTGGTGTCCTAGACGACACTTTTAATTATGCTTGGCATTCGGAGCGTTTGCCATCATGGCATATCAAATGACATCAAACAAATCAAAGCTGGGCGCTGAAAACTCTTTGAAATGGCTTGCACGCAATTTATTAAAGCTCAAGTAAATAAAGCCGAGAGTCGCTAATTGTATTAGCCAAATTATAATTAAATCAATACCAGACGCCCGGCCAAAGGTTAAGAGTCGTCCATTTGCTGATTGTTCGTAAAATGGGAATTACGAGTGCGAATACTCGAAATGCCATTTTACAATCGACTTGCTATACCCTATCCCGCGTGGGCCCGCCGCCCACCATTCGAAGTGAATTAATTAGCCGAAAGCCAATTACGCAAAACGACGACTTACGCAAAATGTTGGCCAACGGCACGCAACCAAACGCCCCGCTGGGAGCTGTCGTGCAGGACGAGGCACGATCTAGCCAGGAACCCAAAAATAAATACATACCCATACAAAAAAAAAAAAAAATATATATATATATATATATGTAACTGAACATTTATGACAGACAACACGTCCGTTGCCCCTAAGAGTCGCGTTAATTTGACAAGCCCTTCGCTTAACACTCGAGGCGTCCACTTAAAGTGTCGCCCCGCTCTTTGATGAAGTGCGTCTGCTGAGCTGCGAGTCAGTTACCACAATTTGCACTTAGCTGCAACTGCCACACGTGTGTGCGGCGTGGCAGGGCGACAATTAAATGGAAAACGTTCTCATGCCGCGCGCAAATTGTTGTCATAGCTTGATTGATGCCACACAGCAGTCGGGTGCTACCAGCTGCCAAGTGGCAAGCTGCAATTGGCAGGCTGCAAGTGGCAAGTAGCAAGTAGCAAGTGGCAAGTTTGCAAGCTGCAGGCTGCCCTTTGCTTAATCTGTAAATGGCCTGACTGGCCGGTTGCCACACGCTTGTCCATTTGTTTGGGGCACCTTGCCGTAAACAAGCCATATCCTGTGGGGCTGGGGCAGCAGACGCTGCACGCGAAATAGATACAAAAACCAGATACTAAACGCTAAACAACAATAACGGTAAAGATAGTGTCAACAGTTTAATTGTTGTACTATATTTAGATACTCTGTACCAAGTGCAAATTAGGGTATATCGAAGCTGTGCAAGTGTATGTAACTAGTTGCAGGCTGCTGCTGAAGCGTTGAAGGTATTTATATACTATATATTCTTGAGCGGAGCTATATGCTAAGAAGAATATTTCACACTTGAAACGCCGCTGTTTCAGGAGCAAAAACTTGATTTGGTATATATGTATAAAAATACAGCCCTTTTAATAATATAAAGAGCTAGAATTGTGGGGCTAGAGAAAAAAGAAAAAAAAAAGCGAAGTGTTTAGTCTGTAAGTTTAAATTAAAAACTAAGCACTTATGCATGCATGTGCTGTGTACAGAGTAACTGCTAGTCAGGCAATCTCGCTTGTAACTTTCCTACTTGCTAGTTGCTGGCGCTGCGGCCTTATCGACTTTGAGCCAAACATCGAACGTATTTTTGGCAAATATTTATCAATTTATTGCACTAAAAAATTGCTACAATTACTCACAAATATATGTGCGTAAACTAATGTGTGTGTGCGGGTGTGTGTGTGTGGGTGTGTGTGTGTAAACGTGCCAAACGATGATTAATTTATCTCTCTTGTTGTTTTCGCTCTTGTTTTTCACAGCTACATAAAATGGTTCGGGTGTGAGCGGTCGCAGAGGCAGCAACAGCAGCAGCAGACGAAGGAAGGACACAGCGTGCCACATACACGCACACGCGGACACGCACACTCGCACTCACACACAGACACGGCGAACATGGCGTATGCGCAACGTGCAACTGCAACATGTGTTATTGCAGTTCATTTACTGAACAATTCACGTCAATTAGGCAATTCGCGCTCGTATAAGCAGCATTATTGAAGCTGTTTGCGATTCCCAATAAATAAATAAATTAAATTACTTCAACGACTGACGAGTGCGCGCGCACATCCTGTTTGGCCTCTGCAAACATGTCCGAGTTTCGGTTCTTTTCTTACTCCGACTTTGCTTTCACCTCGAAGGGCTCGCAGAATTTGATAAATCTGCCAATAACGCCGTTTTCTGCAGCCAGTACCCAGTCGAAGGAAGAGACAGATATCGAGCTGAACATTCCATATACCGTGTTCGAGGTGCTGGTGGCCATTGTCAGCATCATTGGCAATCTGATGGTGATCATTGTGTTCCGACGCGAACGGAAGCTGCGCCGTCGTACCAACTACTACATCGTCTCGCTGGCCATGGCCGATTTTCTGGTTGGCTCCCTGGGCGTGCCTTTTGCCATACTGGCATCGGTTGGTCTGCCTAAGAACCTGCACGCCTGCCTCTTCACCGTTTCGCTGCTGGTGGTCCTATGCACCATATCCATATTCTGTCTGGTTGCCGTATCCGTGGATCGCTACTGGGCCATACTCTATCCGATGGCCTATTCCCGCAATGTGCGCACCCGCACTGCAATCGGTAAGTCAGGATGAGGAGGGGGCGGGGTGAGGATGCATCCATATTTACTAGCTTTCTCGTTGCGTTGTGCTCGGCTTTGTGGCAACAAAGCCCGCAATAATGGCCAACAAATCAGCATAGTCCATATTGTTCCGGCTGCCAGTTGGCCAAGTTTGAGTTGCAGCTTTGTGGCAAGGCAGGAATTTCATAGAACAAAAGCGACGAAATGAGAGCAAAAAAAGCCCAGCAAGAAAATTATCTCTTTAAAAAAATGCATTGGGGCATGAGCTAGCTTGGCAGAGTTTTAAGTGAACATGGAGAAGCAAAAAGTTAGAGACTGTATTTAAAATGGCATTAAAAGTTTTCAACCGTATTGCGAAAGCAATTAAAGCGACCATGGATGTGTGTTTGCTGGACTGCTGTTAATGTAATTTGCATAGAATAAATAGCGAGCAAAACATGGAGAGTTAAAGTGAACATGGATGAGCAGTAATCAATAAGAGACTTTAAAGTGACCCTGGAGGACATGCTTAGCTCATTTTAATAATCCTATGCTCTACTCTGTAATAGAGTGTAGTCTAAAGCGATCAAGAAAAGCTTAGATAAGGGAAGGGAGACAAGCTAGTTCAACAGCAATGTAAGTGACAATGGAGGACAATAAGTACTAGCTTGGCACTGTACTACAGTAGAACAAAGTGGAAGCAAAAGTTTTATATAGTAGAAGTAGAGAGTACTTAGAGCAGAAGTGGGAGAATGTGGTAAGAATAGGGTAATTTGAATAATTAAGACACGACTAGCAAAGTAAATGAAGTGACCATGGAGTACTTATGTAACAAGAATAACTAAATGCTGAAATAAAATAAGATTGTTTGCAGAAGTGGGATACATAGAATTAACTAGTTTAACAACCACGAAGGAGTCAATGGCAATTAATTGGAAAACGAATCAAGTCAGCATGGAGGACAAAGACATATTGCTGCGCAAATCAAACAGTCAGATATTGAGCACTTGATTTGTGTAGGAATTTAATGTAATACTGAAGTACATAAAAGCTTAGGGTGGCTAAATATTAAAAAGTTAACATGGAGGACGTGTTTACTGCTAAGAAAAACAAAACACATATCACTTGAAATAAATTGGGATTAAATCTGTAATGGTTTGTGGTACTAAGTAAAACTTATATGAAATAAGTGAACATGGAGGACGTATTTATCGCTTAGCAAATTTGGAAAAATATATATTACAATGTTGGGATTAAAGTAATATGGATTGATGCTACGCGGACTACATGCTCACTTTTTTAAAAATATTCATTTTACACTCTTGTCATATGCAAATATAACTCGAATGTGTAGAAGAAATTGAATGCACTCAAGCATGAAGAAATAATGAGAAATCAATTTAAATGAATAAGAATATGAAGGACAAGTTTAAAGGGCTTAATTAGAACAAGCAGAAAGCATGTGCTGAGATTGAAGCAGTCGGCAGTTGGTCGGCAGTTGGTCGGCAGAGTTTTCCCTCTTACATTTACCTATTAAAGAGCCAAGGGTCACGACTAACAAAACAAAATCAAAAAGGGAAAAACAAAATGGTTGCGCACTAATTGCTTGTAACTACATATGTGCTAAGCGTTGGGTTAGCTATAAGGAGTTTTCTTTTGGGTTACATGGCGTGTGCGTCATTTGGCTAAGTGCATGCGGTTCAATGTACTGTCAGGAGTGAAATGAGTGCAGCAAAGCCAAACAATATCCCAGGCAGGAGCCAAAAGCAGAGGCAGAAATAGAGATAGAGATATAGACAGAGCCGGAGTCGGACTGAAGTGCAACACATTTCAAAGACGCATTAGCAATTTGTCAGTGGACAGTTGAGTCATTGTGGTGCGATGACGTCAGGCCGTCAAGGACTTGCGTGGGGCTTCGGTGGGTCTTCTGCTGCTTGCTAATCCAGTGCATCCTTTTGCAGTCATCATATCCGTGTGCTGGGTGGCCGGCGCCATTGTGGGCTTTCTGCCGCTCTTTGGCTGGCATGCGAACGTGCCACACGATCAGGAGTGCCTGTTCGTAGAGGTAATGGACTACAACTATCTGGTGTTTCTCTACTTTGCCACCATCATCACGCCGGCGCTGCTCATGCTGGCCTTCTACACGCACATCTATCGGGTGATCATCAAACAGGTGGGTCCAGTTGCTAAGGCCAGTTACGTAAGTTTCTCACAGCCTTTGCGTATGCATTGCAGGTGCGCCAGATCGTAACCATGAATCCTGCCTCGGACCTGAGCCGACGCTCCTCCACCGCCCAGATGCAGGTGACAACGCCCGGCGCCCAGCGTGGCGGCCACACGGGGACCATGCTGCGCGTACTGGGCGCGGCGCGTAAGCGGGATGTGAAGGCCACACAGAATCTGTCCATCATTGTGCTGTTTTTTATGATTTGCTGGATACCGCTGTACACGATCAACTGCATCAAGGCCTTCTGCCCGGACTGCTATGTGCATCCCAAGCTGACGCTCTTCTGCATCATACTCTCCCACCTGAACTCGGCTGTTAATCCCTTGCTCTATGCCTATCATCTCAAGGACTTTCGGCTGGCGCTAAAGAACCTAATGCTTAAGCTGATGGGCGTCGATATCGATCAGCAGGCGGAGGCTATACATCGCTTCTCGCTGGCCAGCCAGCATCGTTTGCAGTCAATGGACTCCACCATGCGCACCACGCAGCCGCGCATGTATGTGGGTGAGTGTGAGTGCGCGTCGTCTACTTTAATACGCTCCGAGTGGCGGCTAATGATCCTCCTCTGCTTCCCCACAGACTCGCCCATTTGGCTGCGGCAGCAGCAGGAGGCGCTCAAGAACTCGCAGCTGCTGCCCAAATGCGGCGTGCTCAGTCCCTGTGTCAACAATATCAACCAAACGGTGGCCGCCGCCGTTGCCGTCTCCACGGACATTGAGCGCGACATGTGGAACATTGTGGAGGCCTCCAGCGGAGCAGAGCTGGGCGAGACCAGCTATGAGTTTCCCATTGTCAAGCAGGAGAGCGATCATGATAGCAGCCTCTCTGTATCGGCACCGGCAACGGCACAGTCAGCGGCGCAGCAAGCAGCGCAGCAGCAGCGCTGCGACAGTGTCTACTCTTATGAAAACCAAAACTATTCGACCGGGCCCGAGGATGGCATCAGTCTGCCCGACGATCTAGACGAGTACGAAGATGTGTTTGTGCCGCCAAGCGGAAATAGCAACTACCAGGGCGTAGATCCAGTGAAGCTGCGCCGCAGCCTGGCCTGTGTCATGCGAGAGAAGCTGCGCTCCGATGACACCGACTACTACAGCCAGCAGCACGCGCTGCAGGATCCCACCAGCGCTGACTACGGGCTGCCGTCCAAGGTGGAGCAGAATCGACCCTGCTCCACGCGCACCTCCCCCAGCAATGGCGCACTGCCGCAGCAGCTGCGCGCCAAGCTGCTCGCCGGTAACTCGAGCAGCGATCACTGCCTGCCCCTGCCCAGCACTGGTGCCGCCACCAGCACCGTCTATGTAGTCGATGGCGCCACGAATCCGCTATCGCCGGGTCACAAGCCCAAATACCGTAAGTCGACGGCGCTGACGAGGAACTCACGCAAGAAGAGTCGCTCCTGCACTTGCACCAACGAGCAAAAACTAGCGAGTCCTGGCGAGACAGCCGCCCCAACCACCGCCCATCATAACAATAATCTCAGCAATAGGCACTCGGAGCAGCTGCAGCAGCAGAACCACGATCACTTCTTCAGTCCCCTCAAGACGGTGGGCAGCTTCATGCAGCATTCCAATATCTTTAATCTCTTCCAGCCGCACACAACGACGGCCCCAGCGGCGACGGCGTTGAGCATTGCACCTGGTCCTGGACCAGGACCTGGAACAGGTGTTGGGCCTGCACCTGCTCCCGTTTCACGACTGACCGTCGGGGCCTTGACCTCAACATCGGCCTCGTCGTCCTCGTCCCTAGTCGCTGCCAGCGTGGAGAGTTGACCAACGGTCAAAGCTCCTCAGGCGGCCGGCAAACTCTAGGCAAATACTCGCAAGTCAAAGCTTTTAGTATTAGTCCTTAGCTCTCGCGTTCAAAACGAGTCATAGATCAATGCATGGAACAGCTGGAAACTGAACGAATCAGTTCCAGTTGAGATCCGACAGTTCCAGTTCGATTTAGTAAATTATGCGCATTTATTTTTTGATTTAATTATCTTACATAAGTTAGTTAATTGTTTCCAACTAAACTTAAAGTCAATTTAAGTAAATTACCGTATTGTGCATACTCGTATTTTTTCTACATATGTATGTATATAAGTATTACATTGCTTAGATATATTTTGATGTGACATATATATAGACTATTCTAAATATGCATGTGTGTTTAGCTAAGTATACTTGGACCGTCTGTGAAAATCAAAATTTATGTGTATATTAAATGTATAGTTGAAGATCAAATAAAATATGAAATACCAAAATACCTAAATGCAAGCTCGTAATGGTCTTTTTAATTTTTGACATTTTTTAAGACATTACGGCTGTAAAGCTTGGCAATGTGCCTGGCACAGCTGTGGCATTTCAATAAGCCGCCGAAAGCTTCGCAGTTTGACTTTAATGCAACACTCTAATAACTTAAAGTCCTTTATAACGTATAGTCAAAGATTAAATAAAATATTCGTATTCCATTTAATCTTGGCGTTTTTAAAAACATTTTAAGAAGCTTTGAAAGCACGCATATACTACCTGTAACAGCTGATGAATTCCAATAAGAAAATGCCGGCAAAAAGCTTTGCACTGGTGTGTGTCTCTGCTAGATAGTCTTCTACTTATATAAGAGGTGCCCAGAGCAAGCGTAGCACAAAACGTTCTCCAAATGTTAACACAACAACAAAAACTAACATTAGATATTACAAATTACAGTTAACACTATGATATTAATAAATCAAAAGGTTTTCGCCGGTTTATGCAAACATCGACCCAGCCAGCGAATCTATAACAAGGAAAGTGAGCAAAACGGCACGGTAGGCGATACGTTAGCTGAGAAACAAGCCATCATGGACATGAACCAGACCGCAACAGACCTTACGCTTGACGCACTAAAGAGCGTTGTTTCGCAAGCTCTTTTGGGCAAATTCACAGCTGTTTTTCCTAAGCTTTTCAAGTGCCAATGGAAGACATATGAAGGTCAGAAGAAGGTTAGTTAGTACATCTTTTCATTACGTTCGAGGTGGGTGTGTTTCGGCCAAGTAAAAGCAAAATTAAAGCACATAAATCATTTTTTACGGCGATTTATCAATCAAAATTTTGCATTTAGTTAACTAAATTATCAATTCTCAGCAGCTAAATTAATGTTTGGTTTTTCCACTCTCCGGCGTGCAGTTTTACGCGAATTTCAGTTCAGACTCCGCTAAGAACATGGCAACCCGTAGATTTTGTGTGGGTGGCAACTGGAAGATGAACGGCGACCAAAAGTCCATTGCGGAGATCTGTAAGGTTCTCAGCGATTCTGCCCTGGATGCCAATACGGAGGTGGTCATCGGCTGCCCGGCCATTTATCTGATGTACGCTCGCAATCTGCTGCCCTGCACCATTGGCGTCGCCGGCCAGAATGCCTACAAGGTCGCCAAGGGCGCCTTCACCGGTGAGATTTCACCAGCCATGTTGAAGGACATTGGCGCCGAATGGGTTATCTTGGGCCATTCAGAGCGTCGTGCCATCTTCAAGGAGACGGACGAGCTGATTGCCGAGAAGGCGGAGCACGCCCTGGCCGAGGGCCTCAAGATAATTGCCTGCATTGGCGAGACACTGGAGGAGCGCGAGGCGGGCAAAACCAATGAAGTGGTTGCACGCCAGATGTGCGCCTATGCCAAGAAGATCAGAGACTGGACCAACGTGGTGGTGGCCTACGAGCCCGTCTGGGCCATTGGCACCGGCAAGACAGCCACGCCCGAACAGGTGAGTACCAAATGCTGCCCACTTCCCGGCAAGAGTTAGGTGCTCATTTCATATTTCATCCAACAGGCACAAGAGGTGCACGCCTATCTCAGGAAGTGGTTGGAGGACAATGTCTCCAAGGAGGTGTCCGCCAGTCTGCGCATACAGTACGGCGGCTCTGTGACGGGTGCCAATGCCAAGGAGTTGGCCAAGAAGCCCGACATTGATGGTTTCCTCGTGGGCGGCGCCTCGCTGAAGCCAGAGTTTATAGACATCATCAACGCCCGCAAGTAAATGCGGCCTGGGTCGCGCTTGCAGCAGCTCGCAAACTGCCCCCACAAAACCAAAAGCCGTAAAAAAACCACCACAAAAACCAAACATATTCGATTAGGAGATCTATGGCATTACGCAAAAATTGGCGCTGGATGATTTTAATCGAATGTAATTCAAAATTCCTTGTCCTCAAAAGTCGCTGTTTCCTTTTTAACGCTAACAATTCATAATTTATTCACACTTTGGCATAGATCACACACATTTCGAGTATCTATCTTAGGATTATTTGAATTACACTCATTATTTTTTAAATTTGGACGCTAAGACCTCAAAATAAATGTTAAAAATAATATGATTACTTATCACTCTTCATACATATATGTATATATGAATTACTAACATTAGATTAGTTTTAGACTTTGTTTGCTTTCTTTAAAACTTTGATAAAGCCATTCGGTTTGTTCATACTCATGCAGAGGGTATTATTATTTTGTTACTAAACAGTTTTAGTGACCATACTACCGAAAGAGATTCGACCTTTATCAACCACGCAGCGGCCATTTCTTATAACCTGTACCCATTGAAAATAATTTTTAAAAAAGGGTATATTGGTCTTGCGCAAATGTTTGCAACTGGCAAGAGGAAGTGTATCAGACTTCATAAAGTATATACAGTGAAAACTCTAACGGACTCCCCTGAATCAGGCCACATCCATTACCCCTTTATCAGAAACCACTCTTATTGAGCGGAAAAACTATCCGACGGTCGCTGTCCGACCCCATCAACCCTAAATATATGTTCAAAATCAGCATCAAACGCCAAAGCGACCCAGACAGAGACTTGAATTTTTAAACTTAGGCCCTTCCGCGCTCGTTTCCGATTATCGTCGACCCATTTTCAGGCATTCGATAGAAATCGGTTTAAAAATTTGTTTTGTTGGTATATTTCTTAGCTCTTTTCAGAATTATAGTGTCCAACTTTTCCATATAGCTTCTACTAGGGTATACGTATATTCAGCAATTTTTATTTATTTTGATACGATTGACCTCGCCCGCTCAAAATCAAATGAAAAGAAATTCCCATTGGAAGCACACAACAATTTTAAATGTGTTGTCTTTTTGTTAATTCGCGAATATTTCATAACAATAAGATCTACAGTATTTTATTTACACCGGCTTAGAAGCAAAAGATAGTAAGGATAACATTGGCAGGCCACGTAGCATCTGGCGTAAATCGCATGTACACACACACATTCATATGCGTGTCTTTTTCGAATCCTATAAATGGAATAGAGCGAAACCTTTTTTTATATATATTTAAATAAAACTTCAGATACACAGTTGCCTATTAAATAGGTAAATAGGTGTTGGTAGTTGGAGGCTGAGGGTATCACCTAGTCGAGAGCACCCATAATTGTAATTTCTTAAACTTAGTAAGCTCTCCAGAACACAGACAGCTGTTTAGTATCCATTTATTGTTATCATTCAGTTCGATTAATTTCTCTTTAGCAACAAATCAGTTATTCTGAGCTACGTGAACGACAATTTTCTAAGTATTTTACCAAATTTTAAAACCAAAATGCCAAATTACTTATAAATTACCAATTAGACAAAAACCTAATCAAATTGATAATTATGGAACCACTTAAGCAATGCTATTCGTTCGATATTATTCTGCTGGGGAAGGAGAACCCATTCACCTACAGCGTCTGCCTATTACATAGATTGTTGAACTGCCAGAGAACCGTCAGTTTGTAGAATGCTTTGCTTTCAAGGCGCTGTGCAGGTTCGTGGCCAGCCCCTGCGAACTAATTGGTGCACTGACCACCAAGGGCATCCGCGTGAACGTGTACGAGCATGGCCAGATGTTTGGCCGTGGCATCTGCAGGCCATCGCAGCAAATGCTGCGCCAGCTAGAGCGTCCCACATTCCCGGTGAATGAGGTTCTCAGTGTCAAGTTACTAAAGGGCCATACGCATGTAGCTCACTTAGACCTTAAAATTATGTTCAGCTCTGCCGATCCGGATCCAGAGTAAGTAGCTGCTGCTAAAAAGGATATAGTGTTGTTGTGCCAAGTGGAAGGAGGCATCTCCGACCCCATAAAAAATATATATTCTTGTGTGAAGGCATCGATCTCAGAACCTAAAAGTAACATATGCAGAAGGAAATTATCATATCTTGTCGTTATCGATAAGAATCGGATACAAGATTTGGTTGTATAATCATAATTTAAGAGCTATAAGACCTATATAGGCAAAATTTGGTACTCAGGTTCTCATATAGTGTATACAGATATAATTTTGTTTGAATATCTTCTCCGATTCCTTCATTTTTAAAACTAAGTTATTCTGGCGCTTAAGTATAAACACCATATTTGTAAGCTTCAATTTACATCAGGGTCGTACTATAAACACCGTCGCTCAACGCGGGGTTCAGGGTATCTCCTAGACGGCTACTCCCGACTAGAGCTCTTACTTTTTTATATGTGACTTTCATTCAGCATCCGAATTCTGCCCGTTGTCTGTTACGATTTCTGCCGTCCGTTGGACAAGTCCATCAATCCGCGTGACTTCATCTTGACACTGGGTCGCTCAGGAAAATGCCCGGCGGCCTCCTGCGTCATCGACGAGCGTTTTATGACGCATGTTTGAGCACCATTTAGCTGCATCCACAAGAAAAGCCAGCCGACTGGCAGGAAATGTGGTGTGCCAGAGGCCGATCCGCCCAAAGGTCGCGATCGTAAGCTGCTAAAGAAGCTGCTGATCCATCTGAAGATTGACAAGCTGTGAGTACCTAGGACGTCTGACCACGAGCATTCAATATCAATAAATCAGTGCCAGCACCACAATTAATTGAAGCGATGGCTAGCTCTATTCGGAAGGGGATGGGCAACAGAAGCAGCAGCCATTTAAATTTGTGTCGGTGACAACTGGAATATGAACGGTGTCCAGAAGACTGTTGATAAGCATCGGCTGATTGCTGAGAAGGGGCACGCCGCAAGCCACAGTTTGTGTGCATCATCAATGCCCGCAAGTAAATGCGGCCTGGACCGTATTTGCAGCAGCTCGCAAGCTGACCCCACAAAAACAAAAGACGTAAACAAAATCAAAAAACGATTTAAGAGATCTATGGCATTACGAATAACTTTAAAGAACTGTTGTCGATGGCTTCGAGAAACGTAAGAGAAACCTGATGGCGCTGAATGATTGTAATCGAATGTTATTCAAAATTTCTTGTTCTTAAAAGCAGCTGTTTCGTTTTTAACGTTAACAAGTTATAATTTATTCACGCTTTGGCATTGATCATTGATCGAGTATATATCATAGGATTTTTTGAACTACAATCATTATATTTTTAATTTTGGACGCTAAGATCTTAAAATAAATAGTATAAATATCGATTACTTATCACTCTGCAAACATATATATACAGTAATGTACGACTAACAGTAGATTAATTTAGGCTCTTATTGCTTTCTCTTCCGTCGTACCCTGAAGTATGATAAAAACATTCCAAACATTCTTCTCTATATATATAACTGTTTGTCCTGACTGACTGACTGATTGGTGATCAACGCACAGCCCAAATTGTAAGAGCTAGTAAGCTGAAATTTTCACTGTAGCTACCTTATGTGATGTAGGTGCACGTTAAGACGGGGTTTCGGGAAATTCCACCCGCAAGTGTGGAAAAATCGCGAAAAACGTTTGTATGTAACTTTATTGTTTACCATCCGATCAGCCCCACACTTATTGTCAAAGATCTTTGTTCAAATTCATTTAAGGGGTGTTTCACACTTTTCGAAAAATCCGTTTCTCCTTGGTGGAAATGGAGGTCGAATATTTGGTGGGTGACGTTTCGCGCTCAAATTCGTTTCCAAAGATCTATAAGAAAAATCATTTGAGACGTGTTTCACACTTTTTGCAGAATCCAAACTTTTTCGGGTGGAATGCGACTCAAAGATTTTTTGTACGAAGCTCTAAATTGTGTCCGATTTACTTCAAACTTATTTTCAAAGCTCTACATAAGAATGTAATGAATACGTGTTTCAGCGATTTGGGAAATTCTACTCGCAACAGTGGTAAATTGGCGGAAAACGTTTGTATGAAAGTTATTTGTTTACCGTCCGATCAGTTTCAAAATCATTTCAAATTTGTTTGAGAACATTGATTTTATAACATACGTGCCACGGGCAAGGCCGGGTTATACCCGCTAGTATATATATATATATATCAAGTATCTTTCATTTTATACCTATCGTCGGGAGCTCCCGACTAGAACCTCTTACTTGTTTTTTATGCACTCTTTACTACATATTATAGATACATATGTTATCAACATCCACCGATTTTCTGCAAGTGCATTTAATTTAATATCCAAAAATAAGGAAACTTTTTGTTTTTCTTAAACCTAGCAAGCTCTCTAAAACACAGACAGTTGTATCATATCAAGTTAATTTTATTATTCATTCCATTTTATTTCTATTTAACATCATATCGGTTTTTCTTAGCTACAAATTTTACATGAATGAAAATTTTCTAAATATTTTACCAAATTGTAAACACAAATTGCGAGATTGCCAAACTGCGGACAAATTTTCAATTAGCCGAAATCCAATCAAAAACCAAAACCAATTGAAGCATTAGTTTGAATGCATATGCATATATAGTTGATAATTATGGAACCACTTAAGCAATCGTATTCGTTCGATATTATTTTGCTGAATTCGAGTCAACCCCCACGCGAAGAGGACGAAATCCCATTCACATACAGCGTTCGGCTATTTAACGAATTTGTTGAGCTGCCAGAGAATCGACTGTTTACCCAATGCTTTCCTTACAAGGCGCTGGGCGAGTTCGTCGCCAGTCCCTGCGATCTTGTCGGTTCACTAACCACCAGGGGCATCTGCGTGACCATGTACGAGGGTGAGCAGATGTTCGGCTGTGGCAACTGCAAGCCTTCGGCTCTAGTGCTGCGCCAGCTGGCGGATCCCACATTCTCGGTGAATGAGGTTATCAGCGTCGACTTGCTGAAAAACAAGAAGCGCGTAGCTAGCGTAGAGATTAACATCAAGTTCAGCTCTACCGATCCGGATCTAGAGTAAGTAGCAAAAGAAAATCGATGCGCATGATCAGTACTGAGGCGCAGGCTGAGTCAGTTTGGTCATGCCCGTCTGTATATCAGTCGAAAAACGAGTTGAAAGAAAAATACTTAAAATTAAAATATATCTTCTCCGTGTGGTATGGCAGAACATGTTCATGTTTTGTTGATATGTCGCCCCATTTCGCTAATATCGATAAAATCTGTTTCTAGAATTGGTCTTCTAAGCATAAAACAGGATAAATAACAGCTACACACGCCAAATTTGGTATGTTGTATGTTTAGTAAATGCAGATTAAAAGTATTTCATTTTTGGGTATCTTCTCAAATTTCTCCATTTATAAGGATAGTCTCCGCTTAAGCCTGAAGACACTTTTGGATACCTTATTTATAACTAAAAGGTGGCTTTAATTTTTGTAATGTAATATCTCGACTGTCTTTTAGCACCCGATTGCTGCCCTTTGGCTGTTACGATGTCTGCCGACCGTTGGACAAGTCTGTCAATCCGCGTGACGTCATCTTCACGCTGGGTCGCTGCGGCAGATGCGCGGCGACTTCCTGCATCACCGATGAGCGTCTCATGACGCATGCCGGCGCACCCTTTAGCTGCATGCACAAGAAGAGCCAGCCGACTGGCGAGGAATGTGGTTGTGTTTTGCGTGGCGTAAAGCCACCGCCAGAGCTCGATCCAACCAAAGACCGCGAGCGTAATCTACTGAAGAAGCTGTTGATTGATTTGGATATTGATAAGGAGCGAGTGCCCACGCCGCCGTCTGGCCACTTTCGTTCCAGGCGCTGCAAGTGTCCGAAATATCCCTCAAGCACCGACAGCGGCACATTTAACTCCAGTGATGGCTGGCTCCATTCGGAATGGGATGACCAAGAGAAGCAGCAGCCGTCCATATTTGAAGCGCCTTTCACAGCAAAGCAGCTGGAGGAGCTGAAGGAAGCACGGAAATACACGCTGGGGGTCTGTCCAGTCATCAAGCAACCCGAACTAATTACCACCAAGTACACGCCCCCGCTGCTCTGCCCCGTGTGCCATGCAAACATCACCTGGTTGCCTAAGGTGGCCGCCTGTCCGTATTGCGGCTATAAACGCTTCGAGATGGACAAGCCCAGCGAGGAGCCGTTCGATGAGTCGGCCACCGCGGCGGAGGTACTGCGCAATCATATGCTCAGAACGCGGCTGGACAGCGAGGAGAATAGCCAGCGGAAGCGTAACAGCTGCGCCAGCATTCCAAAGAGCTCCAAGGACTGCACCTGCAAGACGAGCCGCGTCTGCACGCGTTGCCGCATCCAGGAGCTGTGCGATCAGATGGTTAGCCTAAGCAGCACCACAAAGGTCAAGTCGCAGCCGCAGTTCCAATCGCAGGAGCAGAGCCGGTCGCCAAGGAAGACGGCATCAACGCCGTCGCAGAGGCGCAAGCAGCTGGTGGAGATCTTTACAGACATGCATGACGTCTACAGCGACAAAAAGACCCCCAAGCAGCTCACCGACAAGCTGTTAAAGGATTGCGCGGCAATCACATGCAAGGCCAAGAAAAAGGGTCGTCGCCGCCAATCAGCTGCCATAAAGTGTGCGCTCAAGGATCTCGAGAAGACGTATCCGATCAAGAAAAGGAAACCGAAGTGTGTTAAGAAAGCCAAGCGTCGCATCAAGTCCAAGCGGTGAGTCAGTTGGACCATTCAACACAAACCAGTCCGACCTCATCAATCCTCGTCCCGTTCACTAGCTATACATTCCTGGTGCGCAAGGACAACTCGCGGCAGCCTACCACGCACCATACCTGCACACGCGGCAGTGGCCGGGTGCCCTGCCACATGGGGTGGATGTGGACCGAGAGTGAGCTGGCACGTCATAGATGCTGGAAACCGGGCGCCATCAAGAGGTCCATACGCCAACTAATGGCCTATTTTCTGCGTGACTATCCCGCGGACAAGATTGGCAATTCACGGTTTCATTATCGCCGACGCTGTCAGAGCCCCAACCAGGCCGTGGAAGAGGAGCCGCTGGTACAGCATCCGACGCTGCACATAACCAAGAAATACGATGAATACACCATCACAATGCGTCCGCTTAAGGATGCCAAGAGTCTGGCCGTGGACGCCAATCCGTATGCGAACATGAAGCCGGTCGTCTTTCGCATCATCAAGGATCCGATTGCCACGGGCATGCGCAACATAAAGATCAGTCTCAAAGACAAGGGATATCCCGTGTGTAGCTGCCATCAGCCGGTGGCCAGTTGTTTCTGTCGCAGTCACGTCGACCAAAAGATCGTCGCTCACGAAGTTAAGCTGTTGAGCGAGGAGCGCGGTTGGCGTGACGTTAGCGACATCTTCGTCTACTCGGATCTCAGCGAGAGCGACAGCGACAACGAGTTGGACTTTGGAGTCACACCCCCCGCGGGTGTCGTTAAGCCGGAACGCCGCCGAAAGCCCGATCGGGTTAACTGCGAGACCCAGTACAATGAGAATGACTGGGCTATGCCCACCCAGTATCCACATCCGGCAAGCGCCCTAGTGCAGTACGGCGGCTGTGTGATCGGTGAGCGGAAAGCCAGATTCCCCTGGATCATGGGCAAGGGCTTTGTCCATCGGGAGCCAAAACCACCGAAGATGATCAACAAACCCAAACCGGTAAAGAAGAACAAGGGCAGACTGAAAGGTGGCTACGATGGCGGCATATTCGAGGGTGGCTACGATCCATATCAAGGCAAACGTGTCTGGCACAAATCGAACAAATTGGAACCTAGTCCGTTCTATAATTATAACCCAGGATCAACGCAAACGCGTTGAGCAACGTAATTTAGTTGAAATTTTAAGTAATGCTCAAAAGATTTAAAAAACCTGACTCGTTGTGTACTACCTGATCTTAGAAAAGAGAAGTGCTGTAAATAAATGGTCAGTGGTTCCGCACGAAATGTGGGCAGATCTTATGCAAATAAGTAAATGGAGTTTTTTATACATACATATATATCCACTGGCTTAACTTATAGCAGCAGGATGTTATTTTAGTCTGCATTTTATATACGAGAACACCCATGCACATACAATCTTATATACCTGTTTACTTACATACGTAAATACCATACATACATACTATACCATTCATACCATACCATGCCCGTGTTTCATTAGGGCGTCGCAGCCAACAGCCAAAAAATCAAGTCAATACAAATTAACTTGAACCATTGTAGAGCGGCCCAAGACCTACTCGCCAAACTATACAGGAAGAGAACGCTGACCTCGCTATCTTCAGCGAACTACAACGACCCAAAAACGATTGCATTTTTGGTGCAGAGCAACAGAGGTGGCGCAGCAATTTGGAGCTGCGGAAGCCCACCAGCGCTTACCGACAGAAAAGCAGCAGCCGGATACACTAGAGCCAAGTGTAGCGGAATATATATATAGATATAGCTGCTATATTGCTCCCAGGTTAGAAATCACGAACATCACGAACGATGCACGAACCCGTTCGCCAGTAATCATAGCGGGCGTTTTCAATGCGTGGGCAGTCGAATGGGGAATCAGCAAAACAAGCCAACGTGGGCGCCTCATGCTGGATGCGTTTGCAGCTCGGAACGTGTCGCTACTCAAAATAGGCAACAGGCAAACATTCAACAAACCAGGCAGAAGATCCGTCATCGAGCTGACCTTTGCTAGCCCATGCCTAGCGAGCCGCCCGACTTTGATGGTGTCAGACACACCATGCAATAATAAGCCACTACGCCGACCAGCACAACGACCAGTACCACCAGCAGGGCACATGGAGGCAAGACACGCTCAGCCCAGAAGCGTTGTCGCTAATGGTCGAGAGCATGCAACTTCAGGCCAGTGGAGATGCCGACCACTGTGGAAACCATATAACAAGAACGGTAGAGGAGGCATACAATGCTGCCATGCTTAAAAAGAGAAGGCGGATAAACGGGCGCAGACCTGCTCACTAGTGGAACCAGCATGTGGAGACGGCTAGAAGCCATATAGCCAGACGACGCTACCAACGGGTACACAGGAGACACAATTGCCAGGAGCTGGAGGCCTACAAAGCTCTTCGTCGCAGTGGAACTCCGCGTGGAAGAGCTTATGTGCTGAAGCCGACGTACAACCCTTTGGAGCAGCCTATAAATTGGTCATGGGGAGAATGTGCAGGAAGCCAATACTCACAAGCGAGGACCAGCTAAGAGCAATTGTCACCAAGCTCTTCGCCTCGCAACCAATGCTGCACGTGGCCACCACGTAAAATGGTGGTAAAATGGACATACGCAAACAAAGCCCCAGGACCTGATGAGGTACCAACAAAAGCGCTGAAACTAATAGTGGCCAAGCAACCAGCAGCTTATGCAGCGCTATTCAATAAGTGCATGGAGGATCGCCGCTTCCCTACACGGTGGAAACGCTAGAGACTGGTGCTGCTCCTAAAAGGCGATAAACTACCAGAGGACCCGTCTGCATATAGGCCACTTTGCACAATAAATTGTAACAGTCTTCTGGACGAACTGGAGTAACAAGGGCAAGGGCTATCAGAGCATCAGTTTGAATTCCGGAAAAAAACGCCGCACTACCCAAGCCATCAGCCAGGTGGGCATCGGCACACATCGGGTCCCCTCGATGGCGGAATGGGTCAAAAAAATAATGCCTCATCACGACCCTGGACGTAAAGAACGCGTTTAATTAAGCTAGCTGGACGAGCATTATACGCGACCTTCAAGGGCTCCAGATATCGGAATACTTAATAAGCTTGATAATGGACTACTTCTCCAACCGTGTGCTCCTGTATGACACCTCTACAGGACAGCGTCAGCACACTATAACAGGCGGTGTTCCACAAGGCTCAGTCCTGGGATCTACATTGTGGAATGTAATGCACGACGCAGTTCTCCGCTTGGACACCTCAGCAGGCACACAGATTATTGGCTTTGCAGACGACATAGCGGTTGTTACTGTCAGCAAGGAGCTGCCTGCGGTTGAGGAGAAAACGAACACCGCTATCCGACAAGTGGTGAACTGGCTCGCGACCAATGTCTTAACACTGGCTGCCCCCAAGACGGAGACAGTACTGGTCAGCATCCGTAAGTGGAGACAGCCACAATATACATGACATACATAACACACATAACATACATAACATACATAACATACATAACATACATAACATACATAACATACATAACATACATAACATACATAACATACATAACATACATAACATACATAACATACATAACATACATAACATACATAACATACATAACATACATAACATACATAACATACATAACATACATAACATACATAACATACATAACATACATAACATACATAACATACATAACATACATAACATACATAACATACATAACATACATAACATACATAACATACATAACATACATAACATACATAACATACATAACATACATAACATACATAACATACATAACATACATAACATACATAACATACATAACATACATAACATACATAACATACATAACATACATAACATACATAACATACATAACATACATAACATACATAACATACATAACATACATAACATACATAACATACATAACATACATAACATACATAACATACATAACATACATAACATACATAACATACATAACATACATAACATACATAACATACATAACATACATAACATACATAACATACATAACATACATAACATACATAACATACATAACATACATAACATACATAACATACATAACATACATAACATACATAACATACATAACATACATAACATACATAACATACATAACATACATAACATACATAACATACATAACATACATAACATACATAACATACATAACATACATAACATACATAACATACATAACATACATAACATACATAACATACATAACATACATAACATACATAACATACATAACATACATAACATACATAACATACATAACATACATAACATACATAACATACATAACATACATAACATACATAACATACATAACATACATAACATACATAACATACATAACATACATAACATACATAACATACATAACATACATAACATACATAACATACATAACATACATAACATACATAACATACATAACATACATAACATACATAACATACATAACATACATAACATACATAACATACATAACATACATAACATACATAACATACATAACATACATAACATACATAACATACATAACATACATAACATACATAACATACATAACATACATAACATACATAACATACATAACATACATAACATACATAACATACATAACATACATAACATACATAACATACATAACATACATAACATACATAACATACATAACATACATAACATACATAACATACATAACATACATAACATACATAACATACATAACATACATAACATACATAACATACATAACATACATAACATACATAACATACATAACATACATAACATACATAACATACATACACATTTACATACAATAAAGTGTATCAGAATTTCAACACAACTTGTTAATCGAACTCTAGGAAAAAAGTAAATCAACATAATTAAGTCTTACTTGAACTCATGAGAGCCACATAGTAAAGCCTGTTTTTCATTATTCAGCATTGTGGAAATTTAACTTAGTCAGCGTTTGATATAAGAGAACATATGTACGTACACACATTCATACCGCCATGCCACCAGGAAAATCTCTATGTATAATTACCTAGAAGTTAGGAATGCCCCACATTTAGCAATAAAGTCAGATCTCCAAAAAAATATTTATTTAAAACTCAAACAGAAGAGAGCCATCCATTGGCATTTAAAAAATTAATTTTAATTTATCAAAAAATTAGTATCAAAGTGTGCGTTGATATTTATATATGGCTTTGTTAAAGCATTTTGTTTGGCAATGTTATACTCTATTGAAATTTCAACGCGTAGGCTTCCAGGCTCGAGCGAATAAAAATTTATAGCATTGAAATTATTTTTGTGATTTTACCTTGAAATTAACTGTGCAGATAACTTAATTATAAATTCAATAATTATTGTAGCTGAAGTTCAATTTCGATATGGCAAAGGCGCCGTGCTGTTGGGCATCTAATGAGATGGATAGGGACAAGGAGAACTATATACGCTGTTCGACTAGACAGAAGCCTAACGATAAGGATAAGGATACTGACAGCAAAAAAAAAGGTAAAAAGGACAAGGATATGTGCTGCGGCCCAGCATTTCGATTACAAATGGCCAAGGACGCCGAAAGGGATCTGGGCCAGGAAATCGACGATCAGTGTGGCCCTTCGGCCAAGGGCAAGAAAAAGCCCAAGCCCAAGAAGGAGTTCTTCCGCTGCTTCACAGCGAACATGATCTGCATGAAGCTCAACATGCCCGGACGTGACTTTGAGTGCCCCAGTATGCTGAAGATAACTGCCAGCATCTGCAAGGGCTGCAAGCCGATCATGTGTGCCGATCGCATTAATGTTAACTGCTTGCCCTGCGAGCCGAGCGCTCGATTCTCCATGCTGCGCGAGTGTCTGGACAAGGAGCTATCGGAGGGCATCACTCTGGCCGTCTCCTACATGAAGAAAGAGATCGGTGAGCGGAAAATCTAAGCGCACTTTCTTCATACATTTTGCCCATTCAAAATTGTTCCATCCAACTGATTGTCCGTATAAACATGTCGATGTCCGATACTAAAAGAGCTAGGAATAGGCTATCGATAGGAAATTAGTTTGTTTTTTTTTGGAACACATTTATAATAAGAGCTTACACTCTTTTAACTTCCCTATAATCGATAAATATCGATTTCCAGCATATCATGATAAGACACCTAGGCCCCGGAAAATGTGAATCGGGTAACTTCCAGTTAAGCACTGACTAGAGCACTTTGTTCGATCCCCCAGGTCGTGGTTGCTATGTCATGCCGGACTCGGTCATACGACGGATAACTGACACATTCCAGGAGGTCGTCCATACCGCCGAAGTGGAGCTGACCTGCAAGGGCTGTACTGTGGGCATGTGCACAGTACGTCTCTCGATGACCATGAATTGTCAGAACATCGATGAGTAAGTAAGCTCCACGGCTGGAGCCTGGGGGTCGATAGCGCCTGAAATTCAATAGAGTAATGGTCACGGACATGGACCTTTGCAGCGACAACGACGGCGACGGCGGAGACGAATGTTCTGGCGGCATGTTGGGGGACACCTCTCAGAGCTTTCCCACCACGTCTGATCCGTGCCAGGGATTCTATGGCACTGACGAACAGTCCGCTGATGCGTCTGCCTTTTGCCAAACGTCCAGCAACAACAGGTTGAGATGTGAGGCTGGTCGCGAGGTGAGTAGCTGCATTCGTTCCTGGTCATTAGTTGACAATTTCAAACGGTTCCAGAAGGTGGACAAATTGGTCGATGTGGCTGGACCCTATAACATCTACTCCTGCGCTAAACCCGACGATGGCTGCTTGAAAATAGATGCATCACCTGGACCTGGCGGGCAATTTTCGTTTAGTGCGCGATCCCATTTGGGCGAGGGCAACACGAATCGAATGTGCCTGCCGACATCGGCACCGGAATTGAAGCAGATGGGCATGAAGAGGGGACGCGATTGTCCCATGTGCCACGAGGATGTGTCCTGGCTGCCACTGATTGCAGCCTGCCCGCACTGCGGCTACAAGCCGCTGCCCGACTTCGAGGAGAAGGATTACGATGAGAAGGCGACAGCCAAGGACATACTCGTTGACTTCTTTCAGCACATTGGCAGCGAATCAAAGAGCTTAGATTTGGGCTCTTCCAGCGGCTGCTCCAAGGCCGGCAACAATCAAGGCTCGGATGTCAAGACCGAGGACGCCTTCGAAACGATTGTCCATGATTATAAATCCCTACAGCATAGCATCAGGAAATGCAAAAGTGCACAGCCATGTACCAGCTCATCCAAGCGATCGCAGAAAAAGCCCCAAACCGATTTGGTCAGTATCTTCACGGAGTTGAAGAAGATGTTCAACGTTGGCGGCGATGACGCGGAGAAAAATGCAAGGATTAAGGAAATCTGCGATGAGGCCTGCAAACTGGCCAAGGCCACAAAGAAACGTCGGGCCAGTAAGACGACCTCGAAAATGTCGGATCCGTGCGGCGTGCACAAAATACGCAAGAGGCACAAGATGGCGCACACGTTGAACGTCAAGTCAAGGGTCTATGCGCCCATGGAGCCACTCACTCATCCGCGACAGGGTCATGTCCACTGTCACGATGACCAGCGCAAGGTGCCCGCCCATATGGGCTGGTTGTGGACGCACAATCCGTTGGCGCAGCGGCCCGGTTGGCGTCCCGGTGCGATACGCCGTTCTATACGCGAGCTGATGGGCTACTTCCTAAAGGACTTTCCCGTGGATTCCATACCCATCTCGAAGTATATGTCGTATCACAAGCATAAGCAACCACCACCACATGATAGGGAGGAGAAGCCAGAGGATCTGGTGCAGGTGCCGACGCTGCATATTGAGAAGAAGAACGACGAGTATCTCATTACGCTGCGTCCACTCAAGGATCCGGATACGCTAAAGCGTGCCGCCAATCCCTATGCGAACATGAAGCCCGTGCAGTTCCGCATCATCAAGAATCCGCTGCTGAAGCAGGTGAGGGACATGAAGCGCTGCCTCAAGAACATGGGCTTCAGCAAGTGCAAGTGCCACAGGCCCGTGATGCAGTGCTTCTGCCGCAGCTTCATCGACAAGAAGCAGCTGGTCGACGAGGTGCAGCGGCAGTGCCAGAAGCGCGACATGCCCCACTGTGAGAACGAGCTGGTCCTTTCAGACACCACCGACAGCGAGGCGGAATTTGATTTTGGTGTTACGCCGCCAGCGGGCCTAATGCATCCTGAACGACTGAAGACGGTCCATGTAACCAATACGGAGACGCAGTATAATGAAAATGACTGGGCCATGCCCACCATGTATCCACATCCGCCCAATCCCAATGTACAGTATGGTGGCTGCGTTGTAGGCGAGCGTAAGGGTAAATTCTCTTGGATCTTTGGCAAGGGCTACGTGCATCGGACGCCAAAGCCTCCGAAGATGCGCAATCTGCCCAAGAAGAAACCAAAGAAGACACTTCCCGGTTCGCCCAAGCCCCGCGAGAAAGGCGGTTACAATAGCGACGCACAGACCAAGTATGTCCCAGAAACTGCGCGCAACGAGAACCAGCCATATGGGGATCGCCTGCAGCGCCTGAACCGAGCTGCCCATCCACCGACAGCCATGCAGTTCCAGCAGCTCCAATCGCGAGTTTCTCTCGACTCGAGAAAGGTGCGATTTGCCAACAGTAAAAGCGAAAGGTTCACTACGTAGTCCATCCAAATTTATCATTTTGGATTCTTTTTACGTTTTAATTCAGAAAATATTCTCTTTCGTTTTTCACACAATAAATATTGCACCCATTTTACCAGAGTCTCGCGTCATTTTCTTTGGAACGGAAAATGTTCGAGAATAGTATAGTACAAATACTTGTCTTACCTTGATGGTGGAATTTTCAGCTTCGGGCAGAGGGTATTTCTTAGTCAGATATTTCTGTGTTGAGTACAAGTAACTTACCCGAAATTGGGTGTACATGCGGTTCTGTTAATGTCATTTCTAACAAAAAAGAACGGGCTATCTTCAGCACGCCAAAGATTTAATACTATTGCAGAACCAACCTTTTCATAATGCTCATAGTGCTTTGCCCGTATCTAAGAAGCACAGGGAAAAAAAATGAATGCCGATTATGGCTTAGATATTTAAAAAAAGAACAAAAAATTTCCATACAATTTAATTTTCGACCGATCGTTCCTATGGCAGCTATATTATATAGGAGTCTGATCTTAAAAGGATTTTACATATATATGAGGAGCATAGTAAATCTAATAAATGCCGAGTTTGCTCAAGATATCTTGATAAACAAAAATGTTTTTCATACAAGAACCTACTTTTCCACCGATCGTTCCTATGGCAGCTATATTATAAAGTGGTCCGATCCAGCTGGTTTTGACATATGTACTGCGTGCAACAGAAAGAGGGACTTCTGAAAAGTTTCATAAAGATAGCTTTAAAACTGAGAGACTAGTTCGCATAGAAACAGACAGATGGACATGGCTATACCGACTTGGCTGTTGATACTGATCAAGAATATATACTTTATGGGGTCGGATATGTCTTCTATGCGTTACACATTTCACGGCAAAATTATAATATCCTCTGCAAGGGTATAAAAAGGTGGAAGGCGTACTTTTATTTATGTACATCGCTGAAAGAACAAAGTAGAGAGTGGATTAGATTAAGATCAATAGAAATTTTTAAATAATAGGAGAAGGGAGATGGGCCTCGAAAAGTTAACTAAGTAGAATGGGAGTATGTAAATTCTTTAACCATTTGGTATTAGAGAAGCATAGTAAATGGCCTGGGCCAAGTGTTATCTTTAAATTTTAAACATGAGCTTTTCACCCATTTCCCGCTTGTCGAAAATATGCAATTGTTGTCCTACTTCCTTGGGCACTGCATAGTGGACTTCAATATCAATAAAAGTTGACCTTGCCAAAACCCCAATAACCATATGTAATTAAAGAGGTGCCACACACGAACTGGCAACCTTATGTTGCCCAACTGTCATCGGTTGCATAAAATGTTGATTTATTGAAAATTACTGTTTACCTAACCTTTGGGTGGCGGTGATATAACAGTAAAATGTGCGGCAACAGCTAAGTGCGTACACTTTGTGGCGCACACAAATTGCAAGCACTTGCCATGCCACATGCCACACACACACACACACGCACACACACACGCACGCACACACACACTCACAGCACAACGTTTTTCCAAGTAATAAATTAATAATTTTCGTTTGCCACTCGTCGCGCTCTGTTGATGCCTCCAACTGTTGCCGCTGATCTGGCGGGCTTTGGCATGTTTTCTTAACCTTAAGCTGGCAGCAAACGCAATCGCTTGGCCTTTTGTAAATTTGCATGTCAAAAACCGACTAAGCCAATATGAGACAACAGTTCCCCAGCCCTCTCATGCTCATCGAACCCCCTTCAGCAGCCCTGCTGTAGAGCAGCAAAATTCCACATAATTTTTACGCTTTAGTTTTAATGAATTTGTAGCATGGTATCTTGATGACAGACGCAAGAGGCATGAAATTCACATGGCACTTACATGACATTACATACCGCATGCCAATGGAACTGCAATTGGTAGTGGTAGGCGGCAGACGCTACAAAGAGTTAACCGGGTTCCAGCGCGACGCTCAGTGGCAAGCGAAACTCCCATCGAGCAACACGTGCCCCAAAGCCTCTCCAGAATGCGCCACAGTGTGGCCCTATGTCTGGTCCGGTTGAGCGTTTTTTTGCTACTGGCCCATGAGCACAGCGTTGCGGGCAGTTCAGCTTCCAACTACAACGACTACTACTACAACAATGCGAGCGTCAGGCAGCTGCGTTTCCACGACTTCGAGCCGCGACTCAAGGAGGATAGAGAGGAGAGGGGAGAACGTGAAGCACGCGGCTTCCACTTCAGCGCCAGCGGCGAGGATGTCAGCGTTGAAATGGAGTTCATAGTGCCCTTTGTCAAAGTGCCCGCCAAGCGCAGCATGCAGCTGGCCCGCGATGCTGTCCAAGGTCTGCTTAATCTGCGCACCGGAGCCCTGCTCAACACGGCAGTCATTGTGGCCGCCGGGGCCATTATAGCCGGAATTGTGCGCCTGGTGCTGGCGCCGCTGGTCTTTACAACCATTAGCAATGCCCAGGGTTATGGCTACAGTGGCAAGCAGTACGAGGAGCAGCCAACGGGCAGCAATACCATCAGACGTGGCAGTAAGTAGCCTCCAGCTGAAGACCATGTTAATCAGTTCTAATCCCACTCTTCGTTTTTCTCTATTTCTCTTCCTATGTCACTTCCTCTGCCAGTGCGTAGTCTGACCCAGGTGCTGGAATCGCAGCTGGACGAGCACAGCATCGATGTCTCCAGCTGTGCCCAGCGCGCCATTTGCCACTACTTGCAACTGAATGCGGCACAGTCGCAGCGACTCAACCTGAGCCCATCAAATGCCGTCAGGCTCATCGACGTCCTGGTCAAGTGAGTAGCCTTTAGTTTCATGTCTCCTTCAAGTCAGCTAATACTTATCTGTTACACAGCTCACGCTGGCTGGACTCCTATCTAAATGGAACGGCCGTCTTTAGCGCCATTGATGTGGCACGCAGCAGCCGCAACTGTGACCAAATCTATAGTAGCTGCAGCTGGCCGCAGCTTTCGCGCAGCATATTGCAAAAATCTTGGCCAAATGTGTTGCACTATGTAAATGGATATCTCTTTGCTTAGTTATCTAGTTATTAATTATTTATTTATTGTCTTACTGAGATAAAAAAGAAAACATTGCACATTCATTTAGAATTATTCACAAAACATTCTGATTTTTGATTTTGAAAAAAAAATCCCTATCTATTAAGTTTAAGTTAAAGGCAGCTCTTAAATTCTTCGAGCTACGGTTAAAAACCTTGTCTCAAAATCGATATTTATCGATATGATGGAAGTGTGAGCAAAACCGACAGATTAAAAGGCTCGTTCAATATATGGTATACGAAAATATATATTTTAAATTTCATATATCCAGATCGGAGATGGTACCCTCATTTTCGTTTTCAACGGATTTCTAAAATCAATTTGGGCTACAAACCATAACTAAAAATCGAATATTGTAAAATTAATGGAAGTTAAAAGTTAAGAAGGAAATTTGATAAATATTTTTAAGAAAAAAAAAGTAAAAGCTTTTATAAATAAAATTTTAAAAAATTATTTATTATATTATTACTTCAAAAAAAATTATTTCCAGAAATGGATAAAATCGTCCCATAACAATCACAAGATCTAACTTACAGCCCTTAAAATAAAGAAATAAAAGTTTGAATCATCAAAGAATTTGATGCTGAAAAATAAACTTTAGTTCATTAAACCCTTGATTTTTATCAAAGATAAGTGGATATTGCGAAGAGCATTAAACAAGGCTCAGATGAATTTTCATAAATATCTTTGAAAATGATTTTGAAGCTGACCGGATGGTAAACAAAAATGTAATAGTCGTTATTTTTTTATTTGATGTAATAATAAAATATAGATATGTTTACAATACGTACCAGTTTTTAAATGGTCTTCGCCAAAGCCATAGTCACTGTCCCTTCTATAGGTACTCAATTCGCCGGCTCCTACATTGCTCAAGTCGCCTCTTCTATTCCTAACGTTGCCGTCTACTGCATAAATGTCTACATAATAATGCATACATTCATGTACAAATATACATTCTTATATAATCTATACATATGTATATACGTGCATACACACATGCATATATACACGTAAGCGTATATAAATTCTTATGCGCATTGCTACAAACATACATGAGTAAATTTAAACAAGCACACATACACGCATACGAACACACATGTATACATGCAGGCATATGCTCACATATATACATTCACATAATACATACTATGTACACACATCAATACACACACACTTGCATACACAAAGATATACACACATACCTATACGCATACATAAATACTTACACAAATATAAACATACATACATACATACATACATACATACATACATACATACATACATACAGACATACATACATACATACACACATGCATACATACAGACATACATACATGCATACATACATATTTTCCAAATCCGGTGCGTTGATAGTATTGGCTATTCCTCGGCAGTGTAATTGGTGCAAGACTCCATTTTGGTCCAAAAACACTCGAGTTTTGGTAGTTGCTTTTTATATCCATCTGGTGGAGAAGAAACGGTTGGCTCTCGGCGAAATCATCTGGACTTCCTCCAGTGAATTGTTTTGTTATCGAAGGAATGATATTTATTTTCGAAAACTTTGTTTTTAAGCTCAATCTCGTAGTCTTAAAAAATAAATACAGCAGCGATCAAGCAAGCTTCTAAATAAATTCTGTATTTAATTTATTGAGCGTAATTTGTTTTATTACTCTCGTGGCGGAAATGCTGTGTCAATTAATAATTATGGGAATTTACGTTTGCTTAGCTTTGGGTTTAATGTAGTGCAAAACTTCCTCAATTGGTTCCTCAAAACAAAACGCTTTCGCACCTCAGCCCAGTTGGCGCTTATGTCACGGCTGCGCAACAGCCAGCAAGCTGCAGCAGAAATTGGAGCAGCGGCTCAGTGCAAATTATCACAGCCAAGAGGCAACGAAGCGGCGAGTGGCAAATTTGCTGGCGGCACGTAACTAACCAAGACACCAAGACCCAACCGAAACGAATTTTAAATCTGTGGCAGCTACACTACGCAGCAGACCTCTAGGCGGAAGCATGCAGCTCTTATATCTGACTATGGTTAGTCTCATCCTGGCCGGCGGCGTGGGCAGCAAGGAGGAGTCCGAGCAGTCCACGCAGTCCCAGCATGCGAGCTCCGGCTCCACAACTGCAGCAGAGCACAAGCAGCAGAACAATCCGGGAATACGTCTGATATCCTTTGACAGCGTTGACAAGGACATCGCCTTGGGTCTAAACTATCTGATGCCATTTGTGGAGGTGCCAGTTAAGCGCGAACGAAACGCGCCGCCCAAGGTAAAGTATCTGATCTCAACTGTCTAGTTCCAAGATGCATTCGGAGAAAGAACTAAGAGTTATGCGATAAATTTAGTCGAGATCTAAATTTCTAAAAATAAAATCAAAAATCCCAAATCAAACAAATTTTAATACCCAAACTTCCATTGACACGGCTTAAATATTAGCTTGTACTCATAATTATATTCCGAAATGTAGTTACAAAGTAGAGTACAGGAATTTCACACCATCAATTTTCTCCGAGTGTATTTGCCCCAGCTTTGAGTCGTTCTTTACAGCCCCTGGTCATCGTGAACTCCGCCGCTATCGTCAGCTGCAGCCTGGTGGCCGCTGGCGGCATTCTCGTGGGCCATTTGATACGCAGCCTGGGCCTGGAGACCATTGTGGAGAATGTCAAGTCCGAGGACTCTGCCAAGCACACGGCGCGTAGCCTGGTCGACGAGGAGCACAGTTTCCTACAACTCTTCGATAACTTTAAGCTGATTTATCGGAATGCCAGCGGGGATCGTGTGGGTAAGTTTGACAGCTGCATCGCAACCCAAGCGAGATTCGTTGATTCCAACTGCCCTCCAGAGACCGCACTGCCCAGTCTTATGAGCACCATCGAACGCACCTTTTTGGAGAACGACATCAATCTGCCCGTTTGCCTGCTCAAGTCAATCTGTGCGCTGACCCACAAGGCTGGCGAGAAGGTGCGCAATGGTCAGGCCTCCGACTTGGAGCTGATGTTCGATGGCGCCACCAGCTGGACCTGGCTGCTCTCCTGGCTGGAACAGTCGCCGCTGCGCGAGGCCATCCAAGCGGGCCGCATAGCTTCCCCACATTACTGCCACGTCAAATATCCACGCTGCAAGTGGACAGCGCCCGAGGAGCAACTTCTCGACTTGCTCCACAATAATGTGCAATTCAAATGAGATTAGGTAAGACTAAGTCTAGTTATTGATTAAGAGTCTAAGTAAAGAGAAAAATTATGTGATCAAATATATGAGTATATGCAAATGTTTAAAGCAAACTGAGATATCTGCCTTTTTTTAATTAAAGTAAAATCGATTGAGTTGAATGGAATTTTTTGATTTTACTAAATGTGCTGCCAAAAAAAAAAGATTATTTAGAAATAAATATTCAATTGGACAACAGCAAAGCATCAAAATTAATTTACTTTCTTAAACATTCAAAAGGATATACTTTCGTAAATAACATAAATAGCTGAAATTGATTTTTGAAAAAAAATAAGAATAAGCGTTACTTTTTATTTAAATGTTAAAATATGAAGTTCAACTCATTATTCTGATTAAAATTATCGAGCTGCCAAAAAAAACGTATAAAAAACTTAACTTCCAAATAGAAAATTGGAAATCATTCAAAAGGATTAACGGATATATAATAAATAAATAAGATTGTTTGTATATTAAGTTAACTTTATTTAGTGTGCCGCAAAAAAAAAAAATTAAAAAATTTACTTACACTTAAAAGGTTTTTTTTTTATACTTACATCTCTTTTAAAGAAATTCAATTAAAAAAAGTATTCAAAACAAAATAAATGAAGAATTTTTGAACTTTCAATTTTTCAATTGGAAGGTAGTTCCTGTTAAACTTACTTTTCTCCGACAGAAACAGTAAAAAAAGAAAATAATTAGAACAAAGCTTTTATGAGTAACCTTTAAAATAATTCGATTGATATTTTCAATGAAATAACATATTTAAAAAATTTTAAAACTATTTGATTAGGAGAAAGGCATAAATATTCAAAAGTCTTTTCTGGTATTTGTACACGTCATTCGTAGAGGAACAGAAACAGAGAATACAAAAATGTAAAACCATTCTAATTAAATTTTTAATACAATTTTCCAAAGAATTTCTGTGACCACTTAAATTACATTTATAAAATACAACATATTTTTGGTATTCCAATTAAAATTTTAATTTTAATCATAATTATATAGACCGACTGACTTTACGGAAACTACATTAGAAAAAATTCAATAATACTTGGGTTTTGGGTGGAGGTTGAAAAGTATTAAGTTACATAAAATAACAGCACTTCTTTATACACTTACATTGATTTCTAACGAATCCAGTTAAATGAGAAATAATTGAATCTACTTTAATTGTATATACTGCTTCACCAAGGCAAAGATTTGTTTTTAATAATATTTTCTAACAAAAGCGCAGTAAATGAACACCTATAATATACTCACCACTTCAAAAACATTGAAGCCATTCAAAAAATCGTTACTTGGCTTGAAAACCCCAACTAGATTCCCAATCGAATAAAAACTATCAATTCGGCATCAATGAACGAACTCTAAATTTATTTAATCAATATTAGTAGCAAAACATAAATGTGAAATACATAGAACAAAATCGAATTTGAATAGCAAATATGTTAAAAAAAATTTTCGAATTAAAAATATGTGTCGTTTTGTGAATGTTACGTCCTTTTGAGTTAAAAGCTAAAGCTCATTACAACAAAATTCATAGCAAGTCAAGTTGAAAGGGAAATTGAAGGACGCAATTATTGAGCTCCTGGTAAATTGAAATTAATTTCTTTTTTTAAGATAATTGTTAACAGAAATGCACAAAATTGAAGATTGAATATCAAAATTAACTGAACTGACGAAATCTGTACGGCTTAATTAAACATATACATATTTTAACATTAAATTAGGGTGCATCATTTGCAACATTGAACTTAAGACTAATGAATTTTTAATAATTTTTCAAATGTTTTCGAAATGTTTCTTGTGTTAAAATTTTTATAAAACTATTTCAAAAGAATTATCATTTTATTGTTTTATTTTTGTGTTTTCACAGTTTTTGCGCCTGAATTTTGATCGGATTTGAGCCGTCACCAAAAAATAATTTTGAGTTTTCAAGCAAAAACTATGAAAATGTTTTTTCCTTTTTTTATTTTTTTTTATAACTTTTTGCTTGTGTACGAGTTTAACTTATTTCGGTAAAATTGTTATTTATTTTTTTTGTTTTTGTGGTTTTTGGATTTTTCTTCTCAACTTTTTTGTTGCATGTAGAAACATTACGACTAAATTACATACATGTATATTCATCTGTTCTAGGCAGTTAAAGTTGCTACAAAACTATTCAAAATATTTTTAACCATTCCTGTTTTTGTGTGTGTCGTGTGGTTGTTTTTCGGAGCATGGTCGTTGGCTACATTTATAATTTTCACATTTACGCAAGGCTCAAAAACGAATCTTTTATTTTAGCTTTAATTTTACTTCTGTTAACTTTTCCACACCAACGCGCTGTAAATGCCAAAATAAACAAAACCCAACTAAAAAACAAAATGATGCTTACGTCAAATAAAATGCAATGCTCCCCCTAATTTTGGAGGCGTTTAGGGCATCTCCAGGTAGCTCAGCCCCGCGTCCAGTTGGTTGTTGGTGAACTCGAAGCTGTAGTCGTCGTTGCATAGATCCATTAGGTAGGGTGTGCGCAGCAGCGGATTGCTGCTGTCTATGAAGGATATGGAGGACTTGCGACTGGTCGCATTGCTACTAATTGTCTCCATCTGATCATTGATATCCTCCTCGCACTGCGGCGGCGGTGCCGGCGGCACAGAGGCAACATCCATGGGTGCCGCCTCACGCTGATTTTGCAGCGACCTCCTGGCCATGCCCGTCTCGATCAGGCTGATGTCATCGATGCCGCTGTCACTGGAGGCATCCGTGTCGCAGGCGGTCAGCGCCGGCGGCATGAAATCATCTAAAGAGGCCACCGAGCTGGCATCACCATCGCAGCCGGCGCTAGCGGCATCGCAGCTCGGAAATACCGGCGACATCTGCAGGCTGGTGCCGCTGATCAGCGGATTGTTGCGATAGTTGCGCAACACCGAAGCTGTCGACGTGCGGCACGGCGCCGGCGTCGTATACTTGGCGGCGTTGCCTAATGCAAGGCTGGGCGACACCACCTGGTCCGGAGAGTAGTCGTCAATGGACGTCGGCTGGGCATCGTCTTCGCTTTTCTTGGTCTGTTTTATGTGGGGGGAGGTGGAGAAAAGAAAAACAAATAAAAGATCTAGTTAGTCATATTACAATTTAGGGAGTACCCTTAATGGTGATCATAAATTTATCGATCACTTTTATTTTTAAAAGCATTCGTTAAATTTATAATCTGACATTAGGGTGATATTGAAATTCAGGCGTTCGAGCTGGAGTGCCAGTTGAGCTTTTCCGATAATCCATTTCATTCGCAAGTATTCGATTAGTTGTAGTCAATAGCTTAAAAGTCCGTATGTAAGGTTTCAAAAAGAACTGCAAAAATTGAAGCTATTTCACAGCAACTTAACAACGGATTACTGTAGAAAAGCTCAGTTAATGTTACATGATGTTGCTTTATCTTCTCGATAATATTCGTTGATACCATCGATAAGTTTTGATTTACGTTACGATTTTAATATAATCCAACAAATAACTGAACATATGATAGTATTTTTTACAGTTAAAAAAAAGGAAATCGATATATGTATCGAATTTTTTAACTTCATTTTTTTGGCTCAATAGCTGAACGTTGTACATTTCTTATATTGGTAGTAAATGGAACGATTTTTGGTTGTATTCTTATAAGTACGATTGTAAGTTTTGGGAACTTAAATTAAATTACAGTAATTACGTCTAAAATTAATCCTGCATTAAACAATTAATTACTCTAAAGCAGTCTTAAGTTAACCAGCCAACAATTAGCTTATTTAAATACCTAATTCATATTCAGAGCGAAAAGCGTGCGATTAGAGACGCCTGTCAAAAATCCAGCCTAAATGGCAAATACAATTTGTGGTCTCAGTCACAGAAGCACACAAATATTTAAAGTCACGAGAGACAGCACAAAGGCAAACCCCAATCCCCCCTACCATGGCCCAGGAGGAGCACAAAGGAATAAGGCGAAACGCAACAGCACTTGAGTCCATCAAGAAGTCGAGCGCCAAAAAGGAGGTCGCCGCAGCAGCAACTCGCTATAAATCATATTTTAATGATGGCCCAGCCGGAATTCGTTACAGTAATAGAAGACGACAAGGGGAGTTTAGACTCGAGGGCGGGGTTCGGGAATATGATTATGCTATATTTTGGTTACAAAAAAACTCTACCACACACACAGAAAGGCAGCGTCAAATGCCACAGGAAATCAAGCACATATCAATCTCCCAAGTAAAGCTGAGGGCGCGTTTTCAATAATGAGCACAAATGTTGAAGATAAGTTGCCGACTGGGCGAGTGGCTGGTTGGGGGTGCGGTGCGGTGATGGTGCAACTAAAGCTTGCTACAAATATGGTCGAGGTTCAAGTACAGTTTATTGAACCGCACGAATATTTGCAATGCTTTCACAGCGCTAATTGCAACGCGGTTGGCCATCAATAAGCGGCAACAAAAGCGAAAGTGCTGTAAATTGATCGATGGGCAAATATGGGTCCAGACAAAGGGCTCATGCATTTGTGAAGGCAGGGCAGGGCGTGGCAGCTGTCAGCCAAAACGGGCAGCAAATATACATATATTGTGCCACGACAGCAACGCTCAAATCTGTGACACATTAACAGCTGCCTGGCCAGGGCAGAGCACTGATGCATAGATACAGATACACAGATACAGATAGAGGCACAGATATAGATACACACATACAGCTACAGATACAAATCACAGATACACACACTCATTCTTGTTGCTACTCACTCACAAGGCGTAACGAATTTATAAAAAAAAGAAAAAATGTGCGCGGCACGCGCCTACAGCCCACGGGGCATGGCTAGGTGCCTTCGGGCGGCCAACTTTCGATACTCTGGCAACGCCATAATAAATGCCAAGCGCATTGTAATAGGTTTATTGTATGATATATTGTTTGGCATGCCTCTATATTGGGGGCTTACAGTCATAAGCATCGACATCGCATCGACCTAATATGCCACAATAATAAATTATTAAAGCCCGGACAAGGCGCTGGCTTAAGCCAATCAGGCACATTACAATAATTGTTTCGTTATCCTCAGGGAACTGCAGGGGAAGTCAACAAGAAAAAAAGATGTTATAATGCTCAAGTTAAACAACTCACGACTGGCTGATTCCCTGCTAAGAGTTACATTTCGGAAACGAAAATTAGGAGATGACAAAATTGATATTTATCGGATATAAAACATTTAAACATGTAAAATCGATAATTATCTTATGAAAAGCGCCAGCCTTAAGTCTAAAGTATATTTAATATGCCTTTATTTAAAGCCCGCATAACAAATGTTAATGTTCATTGCTTTGATTGTCCGGGCCTAAAGGGCTTAACCTCAAACAATTGTGTTAAAAATCGATTTTAATCGATTAGAGTTGAACCATTAAAATGGCATATACATTTTAATAAACTTGATCTGGCCAAAGTAATATAATATTAAAATTAATATTTATTTATTGCCGCCAAGTCTTGTACAATTCTCAAGAAATTATGTTGGAAATCCATTTATATCGATTTCGGGCAGAAGACCTAGTTGTTAACTATTATTGTCACGCTTTCTTCATTTAAGTAACATTTCCTGTCTTAACATGAAAATAGATGAAAAATAACCTTTATGCTATTGGTTAATAATTATATTACCGAATTCCTCCGTCATGGTCAATTTATTGAAATAATATTGCCATTACTTCATTACGTTTGTAATTAAGTTTATCAGCATTAAGTATTTAATAACCTATACCCCAGCGTACCGACCAAAAATTTTAAAAAATCGTAGGAAATAAATCGGTGCTTCTTCAGAGAGCAACTCGGAAGTATCGCAGAGACCTAGACATTAGACACCTTTCTAGCTTGTTAAAGCAAATGCTAATCAAATGCTCACCTACTTTATGGGATTTAATATAAAATCCAGAAACCATTTGCACATTATCACGCCCCTTTCACAACTCATTTTTATTAGCTACAGGGTATCTCCAAAAAAAATGAAACTGCTGGGCTTAGCAGCTCTTTAAAGCAAAATTTAATTGGTTTTCATTGTAATTGTAATTTTCATTTCGGGCTTTTTATTACCAACGCCCCAAGTTCATTGACATTACGTGCCCAAATGAAATGAGTCACTTGGGCGCCTCTTTAAATGCACAGCAGAGCGCAAAGTAATTAAAGCCGAAATTTTCTGCTGGGCTCCCCCCTAAAAATGATGGCCTACATCTTGGCGCAGCGGAGGAGGCAACTGAGACAGAAAGTAAAAGTTGTATTACGCCTCGCCTGCTCAGGGCATGGTAGCTGAGTCTCATTTGCTGTTTAAATTTTGCACAGTGGGCGTTTGACTTTTGCCACCCACGTTGCATGTTGCGCAATTCGTGTGGCAGGCTCCAGGGAATACGCACTTATCGCTGAGCTGCGAGCTGCGAGCCATGAGGCACGAGGCAAGCGCCACAACTTGAAATTGATTTTCTACGCTGGCATTTTGTCAATTTGGTGCCACGCACGAAAGGCTTGCCAAGGGCTTGTGACACGTTCAAATATGCTTATCAAAATCAATAAGCAGCCAAGGCAACTGATTTGCCATTGAGGCAAGGAACAATGCGGCGTAAACGTAATGATCATTGCCGAAGCTGAGCTTGAGAAATGTTTGCTAAAATTTGTCAAATTAAATGTTTGTCACACATCGCAATATATAAAGCTTTAAATGTGTATCTCTGATAAGCGCACACATGCGTGGAATCAGTGTGTGCGTGTGCATGAGTGTGTGTACTTGTGAGTGTGCGCGTGTGGGTGTGTGTGCTTAGCATACTTAAGTGCGCAGCTTGTGGCTGAAAGCTGACGCCTAACAAAAGGACACTGTAAGCTTTTGATGAAGCCGAAGCTTAAATGCCCTTGAACAATTGAGACACAAGTACAAGAGTATTAATAATAGTGCTTATTCAAGAGGTTTTGATATTGCGTAAAGAAGGATGAATTTAATTTATCAAACTTTTTATAAAGAATATGATGTTATAAAAGTATAAAATAAAATAAAAAACCTTTCAATATATGTGTTCATCAGGGAGGAACACAGCGCACGCTTCTTAAGCTGTGGAGTTTCAAAATTTTAGGGACATTTCTCGAGGAAAGTCGTCATATATTTGGAGAAAAAACTGATAGATTGTGTTTCAAAAGAAGCAGGAAAAATCCAAGAACTGTTTGAAAAAACTTAATTCTTTCTCGAATTATCGTAACCTTAAGCTAAACCTTTTTAAAATAGCTCGCCAAATCCAAACGACTTTTTTAAAAATAGTACATTTTTACAGCACTTATTCCGCAGATAGCTATGTATATGGTTATCATTAGTAAGTTTGCAGAAGCTATAATAAATTATGTGAATATGAAGAAAAGACAAAAGAGATTTCGAAACAAAAGCTTAATTTGCGACTCATTGTTCCTATGGGAGCTATAAGTAATAGAAGTCCGATCAAAATAAGTTTTTGCCAATTTATGAAAAGCATCAAAAATGTTCAGTTTTAAAAAAATATAATGAACAATTGAAAAAGTCGTTCCATATAAAATAGAATTTTAACCGATTGTTTCTACGATAGCTATGTATATAATATAGAGCAGATCGGGTTTGATAAGTTTCCGCTCGCGTGTAGAGAACTTGTTGGGGCTTTCGATTGATAAGCTCGGCTAAGAGAATATGAAACAAAATAAAAAGGCATTTCACACAAAAATTGAATTGTGCGCACATATTCTCATCTATTATAGATAATAAGATACTGAACGAATGAAACGAACATAAATATGTACTACCAGAAGAAAAGAAGCAGCTATGCTTAGTGTGTTTTGCATAGCCTAAAGACTGAAAGACTTGTTCGCTCGTAGTTGGATATAACTATATAGACAGCCACAATCATATGCTATATATTCCATAGACTCACTCGCTGACAATAAGAGACTAACTCCTAAAAGAAGAAAAAAACGGCAACAGCTAATAAATGGCCAGAAGAAGTTGTGCGATAAGTTTTGATAAGCCAAAACTGAAGTTAGGCAACTTGATTAGGCACAAAATAACAGGCAGGCAGCATCATTTATACCAATCAAAGATATTTATATAAATAGCCCAGCTCGGCCAGAGGCCTGCCTAAGCAGGCCGAGCGTAGCGTTGGGCGTTGGCAAATTAATCAAGTTTCGGCCCTCAATAAATATGCTGGCAGGCAAATACAATAATATTTATGGACATAAATCTACAGAAGTCGGCGCTAGCGTTGCGAAAAGACCCCAAAGAGAAGCAGCCCAGTAGAAAAACACATTATTTCATTCTTCCTTTTTTCTTTAGCTAATTTTGAGTGTTTAGCTCAAAAGCTGGCGATTTGCTAGTGGTTGTTGTTGTAGTTTTATTTTTGCTAAAATATTTATTAAAAGTTTATTAAAATACTTTCATGATCCATATCCATATCGATATTAATATATCAGATATCATATACATATATCGTATTGTTGTTGACATTTTAGTTACTAAACACACACACACACACACGTGTGCATATGCATACGTTTATATAATATAATATTGCATACTTTGCGGCGTTTATAAACTAATTTTTCTTTTTCTTTTCCATTTATATGAAGTATTTTATATTCCATTTATTGGAGTAGAATTCAAGGCTAGTTAAATTTATGCTACGTTTTCTTTTACTATTCTCGTGTAAAATTTGACTTAGTTGGAGGTATTTTCCGGTTAGTGTTTCACGAAAGGAAAAGCAAGAAAATAAAATAAATTGTGTGTAAATTGTGTTTTTGCTGTTTTAATGTTGGGCCATTTTATAAGCTGCTTAAAGGATACAAAAACAAAAACAACAGCAACAAAAATTGTGTTGCCATTTTCATTCGCTGTTCACAAAATGCAAAAAGGTATATGAGTGCGGCTTTCTGGCATATTTTTTGCACGTTATACTTTGTGTGTAGCACAGTCGAAAAGAGTTTGAAAATTCTGTTGAACAGGCCCTCTAGGGGATAGATTATCTTTGCAGCCGTGAACAGAGTATTGTGGTCTCGGTTACACCTTTTCACTTTTTCCTTTTTTTTTAGCACACAACAAATTTGTTGCTTGGGCAAATAAAAACTAATGCCGCATAAAAATTGCTGCTCATTTGCTTATGCGACGCGTCGACACTTTGACAAATGAGCTGCATTTGGGCGGTGGGCGGACGGGACGGGGGGTTGCGGGCTGAGAGGTTGGCCAACAAGCAAAAAAAGGTTATCATACTATTTTAAAGAGCATAAAAATGCTGAACTTCGCAGACTTCTGCCTTACATTTATGTTAATCAAACATTATTTGCAGTTAATTAATCAAGTCCGGGCAACGTGGCGTATGAGCAACATATGTATACTCAATTGAACTGAAGCGCATAATAAAGGCATATGAGGAGAGCATACATATAAATATATATATATATATATATAATATATATATATATATATATAATATATATATACATATATATATAAAGGAAAACTGACTTTCATGCTGTGTGGCCATTTATCAAAAACTGAGCAACTGTCCAAAATCAATTGTAGGACGAGGAACAGAAATGTGCTTTGTCAGCCTGTCGCGACTTGAGTTATGATGAGTCAACAAATTGGCCAAAATCGGATATGTAGCGAGCATGTTGTAACATGTCTGTTATTATAGTGTATATATGTTTTATATGTTGTATGTATATATATATATATTTATTAATTGGCTAGCCAACAACATTTTGCTGAAAATTTTGTTCGGTTTTGTAAAGTTCTTTTCTTTATTCCCATAAAATTTTGCTAAAATGTACTCTTAAATTTGACTTTTGATTGGATGTGAAGTGTGTGTTTTTTCTTTCTCCTTTTTTGTATTAACTGAAGCATTCTGAGGTATTTCTTCTCTGTTTATTAGCTACGGCTGGACATGCACATATAGAGGCGCATGTATGTGAGTTAATATATAATATAGCTATAAAAATTACACAACATTTAGTTAAATTTACTTGCGCTAGTTTTAGTTTAGTTAGTTAAGATTGCTATGCTTGAGTTTTGTTTACCATTTTAATTTAACTTGTATTTTAATTTTTTATATTTTGTTTTGCTTTACTATAAATGCGAGTCACATACAACAAGATTTGGGAGGTAGTAAAAAACATTTCTCAATTATTTCAGTTATTTTGCGGTTATTATTTTTAAGGTTCACACATTTACTAAGGGTGTATTCAACTATTCAAAGTTCATATGAATTTAGTTTTTTTGTTTTGTATTCTTTGTAGATTTTAGTTAAATAATTGGTAGAATTTGATTTAGTTATTGAAATAGTTAGCATATGTACTTTTCGACTTGTTTTAATATAGGTAAGTATATGTATGTATTTGTTATACACGAGGTATATAATTGTTGTGCGAGCGAATGTGATTTCCGCTCGCACACTGATGTACTTATGCATGTACTGAGGTATATGTGGTATATTTTTTGTAATTGTATGTACTTTCTTTCCGATTCTTGAACTCGTCGCTCACTCGTTACAAATTGTACTCGCCACTCGTTCGATTCGCACTTGCTCCAAGTTCTGCTCGTTACAAGTTTGGCTTGCTACAAGTTCTCCTCGCTCAAGCTGCATTTATTTAACAAGTTACACAAGTCACGAAATCTTCTCGTTACAAGTTAGACTCGTTCGAGTCGCACTTATTACAAGTTCAACTCTTTACATTTTTAACTCGTTACAAGTTCTACTCGCCCAACTTGTGTATATTTAACTTTGTTTTTGCTCGAGTTACACATGTTGCAAGTTGCACTCGTGACAAATTCTTCTCTTTACAAATACTATTCGTTCAAGCTGCACTCGCTCGAGTTGCTCCCATTACAAGTTGCACTAGTTAAAGAGTGCACTCGTTACAAGTTGAACTCGTTACAAATCGAACTCGTTACTTATGACACTCGCTCCTCTTGCACTTCCTCTCGATAAAGCTATATCATTACTTCACGTAATACATCGGCCCATTTGCAATTCCATTTCCATTCTCATTTCCGATCACTCTCTCATACGTAACACGAAAAAATTTCAACTAAATCTTATATGAATAGATTTGTATAAATGTATGCATGTAGGTAAGTATGTATGAATGTATATATGCAGCATATATCTATGAGTAGTCGCTATATATATTAATGCTAAACAAATTTGACTTGATTTTGAGGGTTTTTACTTATTAGAAGTTTAGTCGTATCTTTGTTTTAAATATAGTTTAGTTAAAGCCACATCGAATAATATTTAAGTGTGTTTTTTTTATCTTTTTGTTTTAGTCGATTTCTGCTAAGCAAATTGCTAATGCAAAAAGTATGCCTGGTGTTTGCTTTGCATTCCCCTCATATTCCACTCGTTTTCTCTATATACAAGCAACTCCTTTTACATAACTATATATTGTAGTTGTATTATAGGCTTTTTTTTTTTCTTTTTTTTTTGTTTTGTTTTTTTGGTTTGTATATATATATATATAATAATTTTGAGAGTTTTTGGCTCGCAGTCTTTTCGGGCTATAATTATTTAATATTTTCAACTTGCACCATTTTGCAATCAGTTGGGATCTCTGACATTCTAAATGATTATCAAGGAAATACTCTTTTAATTGTCCTGGTATTTGTCTAGTTACGATAAATAGTTTTTACTTAATATATGAATATACTTCTAACGCTACCATGTAGGATTTCTTATTTTGTTGAGGATTGCTTATCAATTTTCGTAATTTGTCTATCAAATTTCTCGATTCTTATCATTTTAACTTAACAGTTAAATTTCCTATGCAGCACTTGTTAAGCTGAGAACACGCTCTGGTTTTTTATAGTTGTCTCGTTTTTTATTTTTATTTCTTGTTTTTTTGTCGTTGAGTGTCTCGGTTTATTTTTTTCAGGAGGTAGTTACGGTTCTTTGACTGCCGTAGACGCGAGGTAGTTTTGGTTTAAGTTTTCCAATAAAAAACATTTTTTCTATATATTTCGTATTTTTCTAGATGTTTGTGAAAAGCTTTTAACAAAAAGAAAAATACATAAATGAAAATTAAAAATTAAGCATATAAAAATGATTTTTCTTTGTGCACAAAAGTAGGCAGCAGATTTTAGACAAGAGCAGTGTGCCCCACACACAAGCCCACACACGCACACTCGCACTATGCATATTTCGTAACAGCCGAAATATGTTGCAGCAGTCGTTGACATTTACAGGAAGAGGGCAAAGTTACAGAAAACGAAAACAAGGACTAACTGCAGGCCTGGGAGTATGTGTGGGCCTACAAAATGAGCGTAGCTCGTGTTGGCCATAAAAACGGGGCCATCAAATACATACAGAGAGAATAAGGGACAGATAGAGTGAGAGAGCGACATAGAGCGGGAAAGAGAGAGAGAGAGAGAGAGAGAGAGAGAGAGAGAGAGCGAGTTGAGTCAAGAAGCCACCGTAAAAGTGAGAGCGCATCAGCTGTGCGCTTTGCGCTCAACGTAAAAAGTGAAAAAGAAAGTGAATAGGCGCAAAGAATAGGGCAAAGGAAAAGCAAACAGAAAGACATAAAATGCCGTTAAAGGATAGACACAGCTTGGTACTGTGGGACAAATACGCATTGGCGGCGGCCTGGCACGAGGTGTAAAATCAATACGAGGCAGCAGCCGCCGCCTTAAAGCCCCTGTAAATAGGCAGTAAAATATGTTAATTTTATGCATGTGAAATCGAAACTCAATGGCCCGGCATCAGGTAGGTGTATATAAACAGCCACGCCCCCTAACTACAGTCAATAGCCAGCATGTGGCACGTGCTGATAATCATTTTGTAAAACTCTCAGTAACTATAACTATAACTCATACGCTGTTCAGAAGGTGTAACTAAAGTAAATAGGTTTTGTGAGTTTAATCTGCTAAAGTTTTTAGAAATTTTAAATACATAGCCGTATATAAACCCCCGATGGACAAACAGACAGAAAGACAGACAGATAGACTGGCGGACAGACATGTGATGTCCTTGATAGTGTTAAAAGATGTAAAATTAACCTTTTAGATTTACTAATAATAAAGAAGACGCTTTTCACGCCAATTAACAGAGTATAGATCAGTCGGTTCCTTCTTTGTTTTCCTGGTTTTTATCTACGCAGGTTGGTTATACACTTTGCGTGTAAATTGATATCGTCTAGGATATTTATGATTACGATTTGAAAGCTGACACCGGCTGTGGTTTGGGGGCATTATCAATAGGCACCCCACACACACACTCGCAAATGAGCGATAGGCACGCAACACACTCACACACACACACGCTCAAAAAACAAAGTTTAATTAAAGTCACAATGAATAATATGTTGGCCACGCACCACACACAACGAGCCACGCAAAGTGGGTCAGCGTGTGGTCAGTATTTATGTAAAATCAATAAAGCTTTTTATAAAAACACTTTAAAAAGCCAAAATTAAAACATCAAAAAATAATGAAAGACGATAGGAAACCAAGTAAAATAAACAAAATAATTAGCTTTTTTGTGTTTTCTTTTACTTTTATGCTAAGTGTGTTCGAAACTTAAAGATAATATTAAATTAAGACAAATGAGTGCTTCAACTTGTGCTATGTCTTTGTTTTAGTTACGGTTTTGGTTCATTTGCTAAGAGTGTTAAACCATGTTGCAGCTTTCGACTTGGTCAAAAGTTGATTTAATGATTTCTAAGAACCTCGCTTAGAATTCCCAACTGATTCAAGCATGTATCTAGCCAATACGCTGCAAACTGTTATTAAAGAAACGTTATGGCAAACCAATGTCGTTGATCTACAACATGGTCTAGACTCCAAAAACTCGCACCTTGCATGAATATGCAGTCATGTTCTCAATTTCACTTGCAAGCCTATTTCGCAGAAATATGTAAAGCTTACTTTCAACATCTTCAAAAATTTATTCAACTAAAATTTCTGTTATGATCCGCGCAAAGTAGTCGAAACATATTTCCGTGATATTGCACCGAAAGTGAAATGCGGAACATGACTGAAGGTAATTTGTTGTTGTTTTCTTCAATAACTGGCGCTACGCTGCACTAGGAAATGCCTTAAAACTCTAAGTTAGTTTTGTTTTCTTTTGTGTTTAGTAGTATAGTTTAATTTTTGCTATATGCTTAGGTATATTTACTTTAGGTATATGTATAGATTGTATAGCTATAACTATGTAAATCTGCCTACAGCCTGATTTTTGACTTTCCATTTTGACTATAATTAATTTTAGCTAGTTAATAGTTTTAATTTAATTTTATTATTTCTTGTATTTCTTTATTTTTTTTTGTACCATCAGCGCTCGAATTTCAATTCTTTTTACTACATCATTTCCACAATGTTTACAATTTACAGGGTATATGCCACTCCTTGCACATTACTTGCATTTCGCTTCGTTTTTTTGTCAACAGAAAGTGATCTATTAGGAAAAACTGAATTCGAATTAAAACGCTGTCGACATATTTTGCAATATTTTCGAATTTTGCTTGATTAATTTTTACTTTAAACAATTATTTCACGCTCGATTTAAAGCTGGCGCTGGCTCTGCTTCTTCTGCTGCCACTCAGTCAAAAAATGCTTACACATTTAACAAATTACACCAAATAAAATCAAAATATTTGTTAATAATAATAATAACAAAAACGCAATATGGCTATCACAGTAAACAAATGAAGAACGAAAGGAGGAAACAAACAAAATCAATTAATGCCACATTTAAATTTTTTACAGATTTTTTTTCTTGAAATAATTTGTTGTTTTTTATTTTGGATTAATTTTTTTGTTTTTTTTTTTCAATTATTTAAATTTTTTGCTAGTTGTTGCTGGTTGTGATGCTGCTGGTAGTCACTGTAGCCCAAAACGCTTGACTTATGCGTAACTATGCGCTAGCTTTATTAAATGTATATATGTGTATGTGGTAGGTATATATATGTTTATATATATATATATGTATATATATATGTATGTACAATAAAAATATATAGCATTCTATACAGATGCTCAACAAAATATAACAACATGGCCTTAAAATGAAATCAACAAATAAAGCAATTTAAGGGCAGGGGGGGCGTAAATAAATGTGGGGAAATTGATTTAAAAAAAAAATTAATATCTATATATAGAAGGAAAATTAAAAGTCGCTACAAACTGAGGCTTAACACTTAGTTCAATGATGCATTAAAATGACGACGTCGCACACTATTTTAAATAGTCTACTAAAATTTATAATTTTAAAGTCCACACGGCTGCTGCTGCTGCTTAAATTAGACTAAACATTAAGCAATAACTCTATTAGGTAGACACTATGACTAAAGCTAAACATATATAAATATATATATATATATATATATATATATATATATATATATATATATATATATATATATATATATATATATATATGTATATATTGCATATATGCAACTATAACTAAGCCCTGACTGGCTGCTGGCGGCACGTTGCATGCAACATTTGCTGCGCCAGCGGCTGTCGTTTAAGTTTAGTTTTAGGATTTTGGGTTGGGTGGTTAAGAGGAGGAGGGTGTTCTTGTCTATAAAATCGTTCCATTTACAAAGTACAAATTGTAGAAATGGTCTTGTCCGTTCAATTGTACAACACTTTATGTTTTTGTTTTTTGTTTGTGGCAATGGCACGCATCCAGCTCTAGACCTTAGCCAGCTGCTTCTTGGGCCGCATGGGCACAATGCAATACCCGGCACTAACATCACGTCCGCTTACCAACAGATTCTTTAGCACGGATTCTGACTGTTGCTGCTGCTGCTGTTGCTTCTGCTGCTTGGCCTCAGCTGCAGTGGACCAGCGTTCACTAGCATGCCGCTTGTTTGCCTGCTGTTGCTGCTGTTGTTGTTGCTGCTGCTGCTGCTGTTGCTCCTTGCCCATCAGCTGCTGCAGTAGCTGTGGGGATTGCACCTCTAGCGTCATGGTGCCGCTCTTAAGGCGTTTCGAATCGGCAGCAGATTGGCTGCTTAAATGACGCTTGCTGCCATGTTGCTGCTGCTGTTGCTGCTGCTGCTGCTGCTGCTGTGGCTGTTGTTGTTGCTGCTGCTGTGGCAACATTGTTTGCAGCAACGTTGCCTTTGTGGTTGGCGTGGCCTTGCTTATGCATATGGTTGCTCTGGCGGCACTCAATAGCCTCATGGCGGGCTGCTTGTCCGACACTATCAGCGCCTGCAACTCCTCCTCTGATTGCTGCTGCTGCTGTTGCTGCTGTTGCTGTTGTTGCTGTTGCGACATTGTCTTGCTGCTTTGTATGGTTATCAATGGCACTGCATTCAATATGATATTCTGTTGTTGCTGTTGCTGCTGCTCCAACTGTGCCTGTTGCAGCTGCAAGGGTTGCTGCTGCAGCTGCATTGTTGACACTTTGCTGGGCGCTGGTGAAACTGCGGGACTGTTGCTGGCCTCAGCCACATTCATTTGCAGCAAATCGGGCCAGCAAATGGCTAAATAACAAATCATCAAAGGCAAATAACCATGTTAAAATTAATGCACAAAATGAAAGTTGATGCGAAATAAAATCCATTAAATATGCAGCAATATTTTAAATATCCATTGAAAATAGCTAAAAAAGATAGGGTGTATTGCAGTTGTGCAAACCGAGTCCATCTGCCCAGCTGTATTAACTGCACGAATTAAGAGACTAAAGCGCAGACTTTTCATGGAATACGTTTGATCGTGTTTTATCAATAGCTTGCATTTACAAAAATCGGTTTTATTTTCTGGACTATTCACGAAGATTATAAGAGATTATTATAATTAACACAGATCATCTGTATTCACTGCAGGAACTAAGAGACTAAAGCATAGACTTTCTTCAATCTGTTACCGATAACTCGCATTTTAATTTAAATCTATAGAAATCGATTTTGTTTTTTGCACATTTGTCGAAGATTATAAAAGCTAGTGTAAACACAGATCCAAAATATTTTACTTTTTGTTGCATTTTTGAAAATGTCTGAAACATAAAAATTAGGGTCCTCAAATTTGGTATCCAGCTTCTTTTATGTTATGCAGAGATGCAAAATCATCAGTGTGAATGATCTGTAGGGTAATCTGTATAAACTGCACAAACTAAGAAACTAAAGGAGACGTGCTTCAGTCAAAAAGTTTATCGATAGCTCGCATTTTAATTTCATTCGATGGAAATTGATTTTGTTATTTGAACATTTATCAAAGATTATAAGAGCTAGTGGACCAAAATTTGGAATGTAGTTTCTCTTATGGTAAACACAGATCCAAAATATTCTACTTTTTGTTTACACACGCTAAAAATCGATAAAAATTGATGTTGCTTTTTGAAAATTTCTGAAATATTATAAGAAATAGGGTCCTCAAATTTGGTATGCAGCTTGTCATTTGGTATACACAGATCCAAAATAGTTTACTTTTTGTATACCCAAAAATTCCGCATATTTAATTTATAGTCTTGCTTTTCGGCATAGGAATACATTGGAATGTCATCTTTGAGCTCTAAAAATATACTTAAAATCGAAAAAGAAATCCAAAAGGTATTTTAGAATAATCTTGTTGCGCCCAGGCTACCTAAAGGGTAAAAATTGCACGTTTGCCTATATGTTTGTAGATGTATTGAAATATATATTTAATATACACATACAAATACGTATTTTGCAAAGCTGTTCGTAAGGGTATTTGCTAGACGATTAACTGGAATGGATTTAATTTTTATTCAGTCTCATTGTGTTGCCTAGAATTTATTGTGCGTGCTGCTGCTGCTGCTGGCAAACAGACGAGCAATTAATTCCTCTTGCCCATGACATTGATGCTAATTTAAAACAATAATAATCTTCTACAATTTTATTTTCTTTCGTGAAAATTTGCGTGTGTGCCAATAAGTAAAAAATATCTGTTTATGAGTAGCAAATACAAAGTGTATATATTTATATATATATATATATATATGTATATATATATATTTATATGTGTATATGCTTTGTATATGTTATGTGTATATGGCTATTTTATGCTAGGCATAAAAAAAAAACACTCCACAGACATCTGTCTGTATGCCAAAACAAAAACGAAAAAATGATCTAAACAAACGACAGGCAGCGTCTGCCCCCTGACAGGGACTAGCCTCTTCCCCATTCCCCAGCCCCCTCGCAGTCCCGGCCACAGGCATCAATCACGGCTGCCTCTGGCGCTGCGTGACATGTGTCAAAGGTAAGGGGCGTGTCACCGCCCTGCGGCATGTGTTAAAATTACATAGCATTTCCCTAAGTTGGCAGCAACAACTTCTATTTGGTAATTGTGGAAACAATTTGGGCTTGAGGACCCGCATCAATTAACTCTCAGCCCCAAATCGCCGGCAGTTCGGTTTGACAACTAATTGAGAGATGAGCACGTAGAGGAGGTATTAAACGATTAAATACCCTGGAAAATGTTAAGAATTTTAAATCAACTTTTACCCATCGTAAATGGTGATAAAGTTTAAAAAATTTTCAGTAAAACCTAAAGCAAGTTTGGACGAATGAAAAATGTTTGATCGATTTTAAAGAGATTTGATAGAAAAGTCCAGAAGAAGAAGTAACAGAAATAAGCATTGAGGAGATTAATTGGGAAATTCTATAAAAAAGAAAAGGAAGTTTTGAAAGTAATAGCTTTTTGGCAGTTAGTTCCTATGCCAGCTCTCTGATGCTATATAATATATATATACGGTAGACTTTGATATATTGATTTGCAAGTCGCGAAAATACGTTTCTATGCAAAGATTGATTAGGAAATCCGAGGAACTGACTGTTGCCAAAGTTTTTGAGAATCGGACATGGCTATATAGAGAGTATATCTGCTATATAGAAGCTGACCTGACCAGACATATTACTTGATATCATTTAAATGGCCACAGTAAGTGTCTTCAAAGAAGAAAATAATCCAAATATATGTGAAAATTTGTGGCAATGTTTTCATCTATTTTTACAAAACACACAACAAACTGGCATATATAAATATACGTATATTTATATATATATATTTATATACATGAACATATATGTGAATATATATCAATGTATACTTATAAATGTATTTATGTATATGTCTATTAATAAACACGCATAGCTATCTAAAATTTAGGCCTCTCCAAATGCAGTATTTGTTGGAGGAAAAAAAAGAAAAGAATTGTCAAAAGTGTGAAGATTTGTGTGTGTGTGTGTTTGTGTGTGGGAAAATGTGAGGGAAAATCTTTAGACCAACTACATAATAAGCCGGCAGCAGGCTGTCTGTTAACGCCGCGTAGGTGTTGCTGCCCCCGACTGAAATATCTATAAATGAAATTCTGAGCAGTGTTCGATTTTATAGTTTTTACCCTTTTCTTTTTCTGTGTAGCTTTAAGCAAGGAATTTTCAAACTGGCTGCTGCATATTTCAGATGGATCAACTTTCGTTTGCTATACTCACAATCCTTGCTGTAATCATTCTCAAATGCATCTTCAATCGAATGACATAAGCTGGCGGCCAATGAAACATCATATTTTTCCTTTTTGCACTCAATGCTGAGGCTCAAAAACTGTTGTTGCTGTTGCTCCTCCTCTTGCAGCTGCAGCTGCTGCAACTGCTGGAAGCTGCGAAAGTCCTGCTGCTGCTGCTGCTGCTGCTGCAGACGATCCTCGATCGGGGCATTGTCCAAAATTGAGAGCGAGCCATTGCCGCTGCCGCAAAGCATTGCTGCCAGCTCGCTGGAGCCGGTGCTAAAAACATTTGAATGTTGCTGCTGTTGATGCTGCTGCACGGGCGACGGCGACAGCGAGGACACTGTGGAGGCAGGCGAGGAGCACAGCGAACTGGAAAAATGTTGCTGCTGTTGCTGATGTGATTGCTGTTGCACAGACTGTTGCTGATAGCTGTTATATTGCTGCTGCTGCTGTTGCTGTTGCTGCTGCTGCTGCTGTTGTGGCTGCTGCTGCTGCTGCCACTGCTGCAAATGCTCTTGCATGCTGTCCACCTCGGAGCCCCACATGACATTGCCCTCGGTGAGCAGCGGCATGTCATCGTCCATGGCTATGTAAGGTGCGCGCATATCATAGTCCACAAATGAGAAATCCTCCTCCTGGGTCAAAGAGTTCGGGCTGCACAGCGAGGGCAAGCTGCTGTCCTCGGGTGTCTGTGTAAGAGTTGAAGATAAAAGTCTTAATTTATTCACCGATATCGCCAGCTTCTCAAGCGGGCTTCTACACACCTTGGGCGAGTGCAAATGCTGTGAGCAGCTGGTGTCATTCGATTCATCGCGATAATTGAACAGCGGATCAATGTTGCTGCTGCTGCTGTTGCTGTGGCTGTTACTGTGGCTGCTGCTGTTATCCTGGCTTTGCTGTTGACTGTTGCTGCAATTGCTGCTGCCGTTGTTATTACTGTTGCTGCTGCAGTTGCTGCTGTTGTTGCTGTTAGTTCTGCTGTTAGCTGAGCTCGCATTTGCTGCTGTGTTTAAGCTCTGGCGATTGCTGCTGTAGCTGTTGCTGCTGCTGCTGTTGTTGTTGTTGTTGTGATAGAGCGGTGCACTGCCTGTAGTCGAGCAGGTGGTCGAGTCCAAGGAATTGATATCATCGGGCAGCAAACAGGAGCTCATGAGCCCCAGCATCTCGCCGAAGGGCTGCATCTCATCCAGCTGTATGCAGGCGGTGCTGGCCAAATGATGCGACAAATCATCCGGTTCCTCTTTCAGCACTAGAGAAAGGAAAATATATGTTAGTTATATTTATTTATTTCTTATTCTTATCCATTTATTTATATTTGGGCATGTGTGCAGTTGTCAAAGAGGTGTCAAAACTTGGTGCTAAGTGCAAACGTCGCCTAACAAAACAAAAGTCGCTGTTAATTAAAGCCACAAGCCAGCAGACACCATACCAGACTGTACTGGCGCCACTCGCTATAGCTGACATCGAAAAAAAATTCATTTCTTTCAATTGACAGCTTCTCCAATTGAGTCTAATAAAAGTTTCGTTTGCACTTATTTTATTTCGGCTGCTAAATTTGTTGATTTATATGCTACAATTGCTAGACTTGGGCCATGATTTTAATGGCCTTTTGACAGCCAATTTTTTTATTTATTTTTATTTACTTATTTTTCTTGCTTCCTTTTTCTATAACTGCCTCATTAATCAGCATCGGAAAAGTTTTGCCAGCTGATAAAGCCCGTTGCCTGATGGCAGCAATATGAAGCTTTGACGTACGACCCATAAAAATGCATGGCAAACATGATTTAGAATGCACTTGGGCTGCGAGAGGCCTAACCCTAGCCAGATGTCAAGGCCCCAGAACCGCAAGATCCGAGATGCGAGTTGTGCCTTATCGGCATTTGCAATCAGCCAGAGATGTGGATGCGCGTCACGAGCAGCTTTAGTCAACAATCATAATAAACATATGTATATACTACAAATAGTTTATGTATATTATATGGTACCTTCATATATAGGGAACGGTTCGGCTAAGGCAGCGAAACCGGTATAAAACTGCTCGCACGACCTAACTACAATATGGGAATAATGGAGAATTAAAACATACATAAGTATATCTGTGTTTATATAGTCGTATATAACTAGCAAGGGGTGCAATATTTACGGCATTGTTTATCAGCAGATAAAAATAGCATTACTCAACTGACTTTGCCGTCTATATGCATATATATATAAATATATACATATATATATATATATATATATATATATATATATATATACATATATGTACATATATATTGTATGTATATGTGGTCAACACTCTAAGCCTATTACAACCAGTTGCAAACTGCTGAATTTTCACTCTACTCGGCTGTTGTTTATGCACTTGATATGCCTACAGATGCCTACATATATACCTATATGTATGCACATATACATACACGTAACACGTATCTTATCTCTAACTGAAGTTCTATGCATACAAAATTGTAACTTTTCTAATAATTTATGAGCACCTATCAATAGATTTTTTTATTTATTTATTTTTTAATTTTTTCAATGACCAACGACAACAAGAGTCGAGTGCAATAGAAAACAAATGCAATACTACGAAGTTTACATACTCTACAATTAAAAGAAGGTACTAAAAGAAGAAAAAACACTTGAAAATCAGAACAACAAATTATTTACAAAAATTAATGATATTTACAAATAGAAAAAAACTCTTTTCATATACATAGATACTAGAAGAAACTCCCTTAAAATTCTAAAGATAATTGTGCTCTGGTAGCTATTTTATAATATAATTCAAGATGATTTATATAGATAGGATCAATGTACTCAATACCCCACAAGCCTTAGCTTCTTTTTTACAATTAACCTGTTGATATTTAAAGATATTTACAAAAGAGTCTGGGATTTAGAAAAAAAGAAACGCCTGGTTTGCGTAGAATACATATTAAGTAAATAAATAATTAAATTAAATAAAATATAATTTAAAATTTTTTTTAACTTTGCAATTTTTATGTATTTAATGCCTAGGTGAACTCTCGTTTTATCGAGCATAATTATATATAAAAAAATGTAAGCTAAGAAATAAAATAATTGGAATGCATAACAAATTTAAGAAAGGAAAAAAGAAATTATAAAAATAAGATTTCGGGTCATAATGTCTAGAATTCTAGGGAACGACAACTGATGCCAACGTATGTCAGCAGGGGTAAATATCAAACTGAACGACCAGTTGAAGAACTTTCGAATAGAACTCTACTATGCTCCAATTAAGCCCAGATCTTTGCTTAGCTTCTAAAAAGAAATCTCACGCCTATTTCTACTATCAGAACTGCTATGAAAAACCTGATAAAGTTATATTAGCCATTGCAGGGAATTAAGCAAAAAAATAAAATAAAGAAAACAAAACAGCTGAGGGCTTTGGCAAACGATCCAATGCACTTTATACTATAAACGTATAGGTATATACATACATATGATATATGCACTCGACTTGCCATATAGAGTCTATCTCACTCGCACACTCATACACACACACACACACACACACACACACACACACACACACTCATACACACACACACACACACACACACACACACACACACACTGTAGACAAGCGGGCACAAACAAATTAATTAACAATGCGAACACACAGAGGTTGGGCAGGGCAAGAGAGGCGCGCCGCCAGGCACCTGACCCCCCATAGGGCGACTTATAATTATGGCACACAAGTGCTACTCGACGACGCTTTGCGGCATAAAAAAAAACTAGAGGCTCTAGTCGGTAGTGCCCGAAGAGGAGATACCCTGAACCAAGCGACAAGCTGTCATTACAGACATTTTAGCTTCTTTTTGTGCCTCACCTTATTTATGGATAATGTATCCTTGATTAGCTTCGGTATTTATAGTCCGATCTTAATTAAAATTTTACTGCCTAAATATGGCATTCAAAAGTGTGCATAAGCTTTGCTCTTGCATTGAAATTGATTTACTTTTTTCAATTTTCTAGAGAACGTCCACGGCGTCGCTAGTCATTATCGATATTTATCTATATCATAAGATATCTGCATTTCAAAATAACTTTTCTCTTTCTATTATGATGAGAGTGTCGTTAGATATCTAAAAAGTGATATATGAAAATCTACATGCCAAGTTTGGTATATCTAGCACTTCTAATTTTCGACCTATGCTTAAGAAAACATATCTCAAAATCGATATTTATCGATAATATGTTAATGTGAGATTATCGAGTAATTCATCTCGCTTAGCGACCCGGACGGAGAGATATGCATGACTTGATCGACTCGATATCGACGATCCACACAACAATATGGGGTCGAAGATGCCTTCTTCCACCTGCACATAAAAAGGGTACAAAAATAAGAGAGAAAAAATAACAAATTAACAACAACTGAAATTATGGCACGCGATAATACATTGCGGCTAAGTAGCTTCCATAGCCGGGCCTATGGCAACGGCCCACTCAAGTGCCCATTCGTAAATATTTGCAAAGTGTTGTTTCTCTTTTATAATTTTCGTAATTGTGACTGTAAAGTGCAAGGCCGCAGACCCAAATAAAAAATAAATAAAAAAAAACACTGCATTCAATGCAACAAATTTTAGCAGCTTTAAGTGTGCCGTGCAGGGGCTGCGGGGCTGGGGTTACTTAAGCACAAGGCAATTAGTTGATCTGCGGCAAAAAACAACAAAAAAGAAGAAGAAAAGTGACTGTCGCCGCATCTCGTGACGTGCCTCAAGCTGCAGCTGCACTTGAACCACATTCGATGCACTTGAAATTTGATTTCGAAAGTTTTCTAGAATAACCATTCAGTGAATAACGAGTACTCGTTATATGAACACACGCACGCACACACATACACACACATACACACACACACATGAGTGTTGCCTAACGCGTGACTTGGCTTAGGCAACGCTCAACAACTCGACACAGTTTCAATTTAAATAAATCTTCATAATGATGATGACAGCCAAAATGATGATGACAATAGTGATGACGATGATGTTGTTGTTGATGATGTTGATCAACATAATAATGACGAAGTTTAGTAACAGCCCGAAATCAAAATTCGGATTACGGTAAATGAAAAGAAAAAAATAAACGAAGACACGAGCACTTGAAAACAGACAACAAATTTGAGAATTGCAATCGAGTGCAACCGACTGTGCAATACACTGTAACAGCTTTTAGAAATGATAAACAAAGTCTGCTTGTCAGCTGTGTACTTTACAACTTTCATAATGCGACTTTTCAAACTATGTCTGTGGCAAATGTCATATGAACTGTGACACGTCCCCTCAGGTAGGCGTGGCAAAACATTGTAACACTATCAGACGCGATTATATACGAGCATATATGCCAACGTTAAAATTGTTAGCCTGCAAAGCAGCCAAATAAATGCACACTGCAAAGAACCTATACTCCTTTATTGTTCAATCTGTGAACAGTGTATAGAAAGCATTTGATGGCATCTTTATGTAAGCGCCGCGCTATGTCCCCGCCCCTATTTAAGAGCTCGAGCACTCTAGAGGTCGCGATTAGGCACCCACTTGTGCGTGTGTTTATAGCATATCAGCGCGTGTTCTGGGTGCGGAATTGGGAGATTTTACGCACAGAGTCCAAGAGACAGTGGAAAAGTAAAAAATTGATTGGGGCTGGCTCGAGGCGGCGTGCGCGATAATTAAGCGATAGTTTGGCGATAGTCAACAGCAAATGTTGTCTCTTTTGGGAGCTGCACAAATATTTGACTTAACAAATGAAGTATTACAGAGATTATAGTAAATTTGTAGGTTGAAAGGGTTATGGGCGAGCGAGTTGCGAGCAGTGAACTTTCCAGGAAAAAACAAAACAATTGATAAACTTGATAATGAACATCTGGAAAACTACCAGCAGAATACAAAGTAGTAATAATATCATAGAATATATTGCACAATATTTACGCGAGTCATCAAATGATCAGGCCGAATCAAATTCCTATAACTAGCAATTCTTTGCGGTTATCTACAACGAAAATAAATATAATAAGTGCTTCCCTGTTTATTTACGTTCCACTAAAACAAAATAAATATAGACACTTCAACAATAAAAAGAACAAAAATCAAAAAATTAAAAAAAAATTATAGAAAAAACAGGGAGCAAAAGAAATATGGAAAAAAAAACTGAAGTATGTGCGGCGTCTGCAGCTAGCACAAAATGTCAACAGAATGCGAGAAAAAACAGAGAAGAAAAAAAAAACACGAGAAAAAACTAAGCATGTGGTCTGTGGATCGACTGGGAAATGCCCTGTGCAGATAAGAAAAAGAAGATAATTTAAAATACTGAAATAGAGGACGATAAAATTCGGGGTATGCTCAAATGTCACTCTAAGAGATGCCCTGTAGACTCTTTTATTTTTAAACAAACCAATGTTGATATTCGATCATTAAAATATAGATGGGTTTGCCATATTGCTTTAAAGACAAATCTTAGCGATTGTGAAGTGACATGATATGGTTATCTATTTTTAAGCCACATGCGAAAGGTTTCGATTTTACAGTGACATGCGATAATGATCTATTGTGATAATTCGATAAATATCGATTGTAAGGCTAAATTCGATAATTATCCATTGTGCAGAAATACATTTTTTATTCATTATTCATTGTGGAACACAAAATTGTTTATCAAATCTGCCAGAGTTGGTCTAACTAAAGATGAGAAAGTAAAAAATCGAAAGTTAAAGTTAAGAATAGAAAAATATTACAAGCAAAATCAGAATATAATTTATAGATTCAAAAGAATTGGACTACCTATAACAGCCATATGCACAACTTGAAGATACCCTACAATTGATATTTAAAGGGTATACAAGAAAGAACCAATTGCTATTTGCAGACAGTTTCCAAGCGAACTGCAGCAAAAAAAACTAAAAAAAAAAAAAAAAAAAAACACGAGCCACCAGTTGGAACAAATGTGAAAAGGTAGCTGCGTAGGCGGGGAAAATCAGGGGCCTACAGCGTGGTCGGGGAAAATCTGGGGACGAAAGCGTGGGCGGTCGGTGCCGCTGGCACATGTCACAAGCGGGTGTGCTGGGGAAGAGCCCCACGGCCGAAGCTGTGCCACACGCGCCAACCAACTGGACGACAGCCGCATATCGCTTAACATATTAATTGGCATCGGGCTAATATTCTCGGGCTGAGGAGAATCTCACTGCAAAAAACAAAATAATGTTTGCGGCTTTGGTGGGTTAAACGCGGCGTATGCGTAATATTCAGCGATTATGACAGCAAAAAACAAAAATAAATAATAAAAACAACAAGAAATGCACGTAAATTTAAAGGGGAAAAAATGCAAACCGGCAAATGCTGATGCATTTACTATACGAGAATATATGTGCATATAAATGCATGTATATATGTATGTATGTATGTCTGTATGCATGCATTCTCTATGGCATAGCTGAGTATGGGGCTAGTTTGCTGCACTTTGTTTACAAAATGCAAGCTAGTTGTTGTTGTTGTTATTCTTGTTATTCTTGTTGTTATTGCTGTGGTTGTTGTTGTTGTTGCTGTGCATTTGCTGTTGTTGTCTTTACAAATAAATCGTTTGATTTGCGCAAATTGCGACCACAAACGGTGATAAGCAATTGACTGACTGACTGACTGACTGGCCGACTGACTGGCCGACTGACTAAGCGACAGATTGACCAATTTAATAGCCGCACAACGTTACGACAATGCATCAAATCCCATCGAATAGCGCACGTCAAGCGCTTGCCTGAGTATTCTCTTTTATACATAGAATCTACTTATAAACGGGCGCGACTCGTATGAATATGCATTTTATATATATGTATATATATACACACACATACACACACACACACAAGCTAGCCTTGGTCTTTGGCTAATGCACATTTTGGACTATTCCTGATCCGGGAAATTACCCAACTTGCATGGGGCATAAAAAAATAACAAACAAAAAATAAATACAAATTCTTACGCATTTAAGTGTGTGCGTATTTTAGTATTTTTCTTATTTCCTAGTGACAAATGTCCAAAAAATACATGTTTTTATTGCTCGTAAGTGCAATAAAACTAAGTTCTATTAAGATTTGAGATCTAACTGCTTCTCTGCTTAAATTAAATCACAATTTATCATGGTTTTCTCCAAATATAATACGACTCTCCCAGAGAAACGACATCAGGGTGCAACACAGCGTCAGCTTCTTAAGCTGACAATGTATTCAACTCCAGTTCGAGTTGATCAAAATTCTTATATAAATAAAAACATCCAAATTCTAACAACTATATTCTATTATGGTCACACTTGATAAAGCTTATAATTTATCGATACAGTTCAGAAAATAATAAACATTCAGCAGAAAAATAAAAAAAGTTATATGTAAAAAAAAACTTGTTTTCAATTCACATTCAATTGGTTGTCGATGCATTATATTATATTTACTATTTTCTGATTTCTGCTCTACATTTAAAAATAATAAAAATAAGCCAAAATCCTTAAAAAATGCATTAAAAAAACAGAAATTTAGATTTAAGAATTCTAAAGGTAAAGCATTTACCGATTTGTAAATTATGTATATGTTTGTTTCTGTAACTTAATCAAAGACTTTGAGAATGAAATTTTAGCTGACTCTGGTCACACTTTTAGATAGTGACTGACTGCAGAAAGTAACATAATTTTGTTAACTCTCAAACAGATAAGAAAACAAGGATAAATAAATAATTATTGTTTTTATCACCATATTATTTTCATTAATTTTCGTTATTTTCCTTGAAATGTTGACGACTTTGATTGATGTATTCTATATGTCTTATAGACGCGCTCAATCAGGGAATGTGGTTCCGGTCTGTAACCTCAGACTCGGCATCTAGTATTTATGTCTTAGTCGTAGACTATAAAAACAACTTAAATTAATTTATTGATTTCCAAGAGCTTGCTAAATTTATAACAGTAAGTTCGGAATTTAACTTTCTAAATGCGGGCCTTACAGCCTATTTTTTACAACGAACTGGGGCTTCATGGAAGAGCAAATAATAATCGATTACAAAACCTTTCTTTAGTAAGATATTATAATCATGATTAATCTATCGGTATAATCAGCGCACTGTAATCTCTTATATAGAGCCTAACAATGCACAATCTGTAGTTGAAGTTGGGGTATGAAAAAAATGCTGACCTATTGCTGCACTCTGGCATTGAGAATTGATTGTGATGACGTTTTCTAACTGCACTTAACTCTGGCGCTTATCAGCCGAGAGTTATCTATATTATATATATGCATATATATTATATTTTGCGCACCTTTCGAGTTAAGGGGGGTTATCAACTTGCGTAATGCAACATGTAATCGTTAAAGGGTTGTTGTTGTAGTTATGATTAGGTGTGTATTAGATGTGTTGGGACGGGCAATAAATGGGGTGGGGTGGGGTGGGTTAGGTTGTTGTGCTTTGTTCTACTTACTTGTTAAGCCTCGGCCATCATCAACGAATGATAAGAATCCTTTATTCATATCTTGTGCTTGTTGCTGTTGCTGCTGCTGCTGCAATTGTTGCTGCTGTTGCTGCTGTTGATTGCTGGAGTGCAGTATGGCAGCTGTTGTTGTTGTTGTGGGCGGCAGCGTTTGCAGCGTGGCTGCAACAAAACTTTTCTTGCACACAGCGGCGGGGGGTGTGCTGCGTATGACCGAGGCGGTCACCGATTTGGGACGTTTCTGTTCGCGTGGCAGCAAGTTGTCGCAGTTGTTGTTGCTGCTGCTATTGCAGTTGGTGTTGTTGTTGACGCGCAAGTTGCTAAGGAGCTGAGAGGTGATGGTGCGCGGTCCAGGTGAATTATTTTCACGTTTAATAAACAGCTCGGGTTGCACTTGTTGTTGTTTTGATTTCGATATTATATCTAAAGATGAGGTTATTGTGGTGTTAGATGTTGTTGTTGTTGCTGTTGTTGTTGCTGGTGGGTTAGTTGCAGCAGCAGTCGCAGTTGAAGTTGCTGCTGGTGCAGTGATTGTTGTTGTTGCTGTCGTTTCAATTGTTGCTTTTTCGTTTGCAGTCTCAATCACTTTGGGCTTGTCCGCTAGCTCTAAAGTTGCAATTGCAGTTGTTGTTACTTCTGTGGCAACTTGTTTATCAATAGCTGTTTCAGTGTTGTTTGTTGTTTCGTTGTTGTTAGTTTCAGGTAGTTGTTGCTGATTCTTGTTTTCCTGTTCCTCACTTGCCGCCGTTTGTTGTGCAAGTGAATAAATTTCATGTTTGTTCTCAAGATTACTGCAAAAAGGCGATGCACAAAGCGCGTATCGTAATGATAATCATATAAAAGTTGTTTTCTTTTATTTTTCCTGACTTTTGTAATCTTTTCTTTTTTTCTATTTATTTTTCTTTTTTTTAATTGCACTCGTTTGTTACACCACAGCCCGAAAGCAAAGAACGCGCGTAATTCGTAATAATTACAATTGCTTTTTATATAATATTAAATTTTCTTTTGTAATATTTATGTACATATGTCATAGTTCTGGTTAGTATGAGGTTTATTTTAATTAATATAACTATTAATGAGCCTGATTTTTGAGCTGTTTCTGTGCTTCGAGTATTGGAAAATTTTTTACTTGTTTCTTTCATTCTGTTCTTTCAGATAAGCTAGTTGCGGAAATGTCGCGAAATGGACGTTTCTTACTAACCGCTTTACCAATATGTCCTAACCCGCCCCACAGCCCGCCCTCGGGCTTATCAATTAACCGGGCCAAGACAAGACGACGTCGCCGAGCGATAAGCGGCATTTGGTGGGTGTGTCTGACAGGCTAATTAAAGCGTTACATTTTTCTAGCATAGCAATTGATAAGCCAACAGCAGATCATGGCAACAGAGCCATATATATACATATATACGAATTTATATATTCTATATATTTTATATAAAATATATTAACATGCTATAAATGCTTAGAAGATCATGCAGCATACGTTGCGCCCGTGACTGTAGCCTGGCTGTTGGCATTAAAACTCAGCGAGTCTAGAGTGTTTCTGGCAGTCGTCTTTATAGTCTTTACAGTACCGGCAAATGCTTATTGATAAGATAGAAACGGTACAATCGGCCAAACTCAGCTGTGCTGTGCTGTGCTGTGTGCATGCACGCAGCGGCTGAGCGTTGTGCCGTCAAGCACGTGAAACCGTCGTGAATTTGCTTGTGGAACACCCCGTCCTACAATTTTTAGATAAAAACAAAAAACAAGTATAAGAAACCTGGAGCATGATGAGGCACAAATAATATATGATTCAAGCAAAAGCAAATATTTATAAACTTTTTAAGTCAAAGTCAACAAGTGTTTTTCATATATTTGTTGTTGTTGTTATTTTTTCGCCTTTTTGGGGGCTCGTCCCTCTGGTGAAATAGTTAATACGCAGTAGTATTGGTCACAGTGAGTGGGGTTGCATTGACGTAGTAGGGGCACTCGAGAATCAGGCGGTAGGCACCAGAAGTGACCGGCCCCACTGTGAAGATTCAATGTCAAATTGCGGTTGTTGACAATGGAAAAATATGGAAACTTAACTGTACACCAAATGATGCAGCAGCAACATCCCATAGAAACACCCACCTGCATATACACACACACATACGTACATATAGGGGCACATTCAGTGAGTAGAGTGAGCGAGCGGGAGAGTGGAAGCGGGAGAGTGGAAGCAGGAGAGTGGGAGAGAACTATGCCGGAAGGCAATCAATGGGACAAAAGCATTTGCGACAATAGCCGCAAAGCTAACAAGCAAAGCGAACAGAGAACACACTTAAATAATTGCTTCATTTAATTTTTTTATTTTTATTTCTTTTTATGTACTTTTTGCCGGTTGCAGCCGGTTCGAACCTAGATTTTAAGCTTACATCATTTTAAATTAAATTGCCAAAAATGAGTGAAAATAAAACAACGACAACAACAACAACAAAAAGCTTGCAGCTTAAAATCAATTAAAGATTAAGCCTTTGAGCTTTTAATTGAAGCTTTGTTGGCCTGTTAAAGCTGAGCTGTGACGAAAGCAACACCTCAAGCATTGCTGATAAGCGCGAGAGCGAGAGGGCGCCTAAACTCTTGAACTCTGTGTAATACACACACATACACACACATGTAGACACAGTCAAAGTCGAGCAATTGATCGCGTGATGTGAGTGCGTTTCTCTCGGTCTGTCTCTCCCTTTACACACACATGCACGTGTATACACTTATGCATTCTCAAAACTGCAAACACTCAGCGGCACACTTTTCTGCTTATGCATAGGCAGAAAGAGAGGGTGACGGGAGAGCGCGCGCAGTAAAGGTGATCAGAGTGCGAGAGCGAGACTAAACAAGATGGGGGTAAAGTGTAAATAGCCGCAACAAAAATAATCACTTAAAAGTGCATTAGTAATGCAGTTAACGTCAATTGGTAATGGCAAATCGAAAAAAAAAAATAAAAAAAAATTTTTTTTTTTTAATATGCATATATGCATAGACAGCTATATGAATGAAGAAGTTGATTAATTTATTAAAGCAACAATTTTATTGTGTAACAAACTGAGTCGAAAGACACAACACAGCGCTCAGATACAAGAAGACACACAGTGACTGGAAGAGAGTGGAGAGCAGAAGAACAAATATAAAGAATATAAAACAAACGAATTCTGTCTGCCTGGCTGAAGATGCGGCTCTTATTTGCGCTGCTCCTGTTGTTGTTTTTGCTGTCGCTGATGGGGATGTTGATTTCAATTGCAGAGCAATAACGGAGCAGCATCATGCGAAGCTCAACTCAACGTAAAATAGCAGTAATTGCTTTTGACGAACATTTTGTTTTTTTTTCTCTCTCTCTGCGTACGTGTGTGCGCGCACATAAAAGGCAATGTGTATTAAATTGAATGAAAATAAAAAGCAGTAGGCAAAGGAGGCAACTACATGTACATATATACATACATATGTATGTGTGTATGCATGTTTTTAATAGAAGCTGAATTTAGTAGACTATAAACGGTGGGACAAGTAGACATGACACACGCATTTTAGCCACAACACACAAACACAGACACACACACACACACACCGTAGAATTGTGTAACCAGCCTATGCGTGGGCGTGAACCTACAAACATATACACACATATGATTGTATGTACATATGTATGCATGCGCGCATATTAGTCTATTGACAAGTCGATGCTAAATGCTAATTAAGCTGCAATTCAATTAAATTTCATCAACAAATTAACTCGCTCAGCAAATTTATGTAATGCGAATGCAAATGCAAATGCAGTTGTCCCCCCACCAACACACACAACCGAAAAAAAATTAAAAACAAAACGAAATGCCAAATAGCCAAAATAAATAAAACAAAAGCGAAACAAAATGAAACGCCGCCGTGGGTTTTGCTGAGAGCCTAACTGCACGCAGAACGAGCACAAGAGAGTGAGAGAGCGAGTGGGCAGCAGCAGCGGTAGACAGATCGTGCGTTTCGCTGTGGGGGTCGCGCGACGTTAACGTCAGCGCCAACGCTGCGCCGACTAAAACGCAGATTGCAATAAAAATGTCGTTATTGTTGTTGTTTTTGGGTTTTTTTGCGCTTGCAACTGCCGCTGCAGCAGCGTTGGCAGCAGCAGCAGCATTCGGTTTGTAGGTTAGGTGCAAGTGTTGTGTAAAAGTGTTTTTTTTTCCTATTTTTTCCTTTTTGCTTGACACTTGTAATTGTTTATTAATTAATATGCTTTACTTTATGATCAGTTGTTCTTTTTGTTGTTGATGTTGTTTTTTATTCGCTTTCGCTGACGCGTGTAACAAACGTGCGCACTTTTTTTCCAATACGAAAAAAGTTCATTTTTTAGATGTTCAATTTCTTGCTTTGAAAGTTGAACATTTATTTTACTTTATTTTCTTAATTTCGTTTTATTTTTTTTGATAATCTTTTTGACACACTCACACATAAGCGCATATAAAAATGCTGTATATTTATATATTTATGTGTGTTTGTGTATGTTTCTGTCGTTGTCAAATCCACGCATAATAAAAGTTTATTTTTGTCAAAAATATATACATTTTGTTTCAGCTAGTATATACGTATATTTTGAATAATGCTTAATTGAGTTTATGTTTGTTATTTTTTGTAACAGAACATAAAAAACTTTTATTTCGCGTTAAAGACACAACAGCCAAAATCATTTTCGTATTTCTCGTTCATTCTTTCATTTATTGTTGAATTTTTTATATAATTTTTGAACAGTTTAAACGTAAATTTAGCTTTTAGTATTTTATTAAATTTTTACCTTGTAATTCAAAACATTTTCTTTAGTAATTTATATCATTTGATTATTAATTTATTTTTACAACGGAAATGCAATCGTTTCGAGTTTTATTTACAGCGAAAGTTGAAAAAATAGAGTTTATTATTATAGTTGACTTATTGCTTTTTGCTTTTGTTATGTTAAATTCTGTGTTGTATTTATTTGCACAAGTTGACGTAGTTAAACAAAAAACAATTTTAAAACGTTTTGCTCGGTATAAATTAAATAAAAGACAGCGCAGTTAGGTTTTATGTATTTGTTCAAAGTGTATTAATTTTTGGCCAAGTCGCCGAGTCCAGTTTCAGATTAAGTTTTCTTTTTTTTTTTTTTTTAAGATTTACAGTTTAGAAGTGCACACGGAAAAACTCGAGCGCCTCACAGCGCTGCTTGCCTGCACAAACGACAACGTACCAGAGACGAATGAGTGGAATGCCAGCGCAGCTGAAAGCTTGTAGCTTGTAGCCGCTGTGCTGCCAGCTGCGCTGCTGTGTTCTGAGCATTCTCGAAACAACAAACCACACTCGAAAGAGCGTAAAGAGCAGCGCCGACGCAGTGCCATTGAGTGCTTTTGGGCTGCCATTGGCAGTTTGACTCATTTGCGAGCCGGAATGAGCGCAAATTGTTTGCCATTTTTCGTTTTGCAAATGCCAAACACTCGCAGCTCGCTCTCTCCCCCTCTATCTTTCTCTCGCTCTATTTTATTATTGTTTTCATGGCAAACAAACGTCGTCGTTGTTGTTGTTGTGGATGCTGCTGCTGCCGCCTCTTTTGCCTGCTTTGCATTTTCGCATGCATGCGGCTACTCAATTTGCATGCCTCAGCAATTGAGAGCTTTGCGCTAATTGTTCGCTGTTTTTGGACAAACCTGGCGATAAAGCTGACCGACTGAATAAAGCACAAACATACATACACACACACACACACACACACATAACCATTTATATACATAACTAAGCACTCAAGTAGAGCGCTATGCGCCTAATCTAACTGTAAACCTGAACTATGCAATGCGCTGATAACATGATAAGACGCCCAAACGGCAATTAACATGTTGTTTTTATATTTCAAGCATAGTCGCCACGCCAAAAATTATGCCACAAAAATAGGTCGTTAAGTGTTTCAAATTTACACAAAAATGCGATAAGTACAAACAACATGAAAAGCGGCTGGCAAAAATTTTACAGCCAACTTGCTTATTGGTATTCCACAATTTACCGTAAGCATCGAAATGCGTGTGCGTGAGAAAAGGGAAGGGCGTCTTCATCTTGATGTGTATATTTCGCAAATATTTGCTGTCATTGCCGAAGCTGCGCATTTTCTAAACAGACATTCGCTAATTTCGTCATAAAACTAAACCCATCGCGTGTTGGCCCTCAGAGGGAATGAAATATACCCAAACACATACACACACACGCTGGCGCGTAGTTACAGGCAGCCAATTGCCGAGCAGCACTTTTGTGCGTGCGAAACGCACTGAGTTACAACACTTTTTTCATTTAGGTAATCAATAAAGGGCAATCATTTTTATGGCTGGTCACTCGTTTTTGACAGACCTTTTTACTACATTTGAGCCAATTGAAATTTTAGTGTTCAACAATTTTATAATTTTTTTAGAACTGTTGATTATTATCTAAGAATTCCTAAATTAGAAAAAATTAAGTAATAAATACAATATTGAAAAAAAAATTGTTTTACTTTTGAATTCAGAATGAACCAGTTTCAGAGTTAGCAAAAACTTATTTTAAATATTTGAATCCAGAAGAGTTCAGAGTTGACCAGTTCATAAAAAATACTTATTTTCAATATTTGAATCCAGAATCAGTTTCAGAATTGACAAATTTGGAACATTTACTCATTTTCATACAAGCTCCACAAAATTAAATTTAGAAAATAATATCTACATATATGTATTTGCCAATTAAACTGAGCTCTAGATACAAAGCCTTTCAATTTGAAAGCAAATTCTTTAGAGTAAAAAAGTAAAATTGAATAATTTCTATTCCCAGTTTTAAACAAAATAAAAATGTACGCAAATACTGTACACACAAACCCTTTAAAACTTGGAAACTATTTTGATCTAATTGAACAAGAACTTTTATTGTTTTCCAAAACTAGAGCAAAATAATGTCTTAGATCTCGCCGATAATTAAATTTTAATTTTTAATTAACATTTAATATTCCATGGAAATTCACATTTCACACATCGCATTCATTCATTGTATGGACTCCGATTTTCGCTGTCATTCATTCATTCTAATAGATCAACAAATTATTTCAGCTGGGCCCCCAGCTAACCCACACAGTCACGTGTGTGTCGTCGGCGCGGCGGGCGGGGCGGGGCGGTGCGGTGCGGAGGGACATGAAAAAGCATTTGAAGCGTTTGATGGGCTGCCTTGAAAATGTAATAAACTGTCAATGTGTTTGTGTGCGTGTGCGTGTGTGGGTGTATATGCCATATTATCGAGAATATATGTAGAAATATAAACTGTGTACTATATGTGCGTACTTTTCACTTTCGTCTACAATTTCAAGAGCGCACAATTTTACGTAACGCTGATGAAATTTTCATAATCCTGTGCGAAAAATGTGGCCAGTTAGTAAAAAAAAAAATTGTTGGTTGGCGGCTCGAAGGGGCAGCTGGACGGCAGTTGCGTATAAGAACAAGAGAGAACAGCTAAACCGAAGATTAAATACCCTTTAGATATATGTACATATGGCTTACGGCTTTGAAAATATATGTGCCGGAGCTTGCTCAAGATATTTCGGGAATAATCTTTGCCATACAAAAACTCATTTGCAATCGAATCTTATAGATTTTTAGGATATAACAAGTCCGATGTTGATAAAATTTTTCTTATCTATAAGGAGCTTGCGGAAACTAATAAATGCTAATACCTGATAATTAAAAAGAGATTTTCATACAAGAACCTTATTTTCTTATTGTTGTACTGATTGTTCCTATAGCAGTTATATGATAGATACGATTTTGCTTATATGTATGTAGAGAGCACGGTCAAAAATAATAAATGCTGAGGTTAGTCAAGATAGCTTGATATAAAAAGATTTTCATACAATTTTCTTTTTGGCCGATTGTTTCTTTGGCAGCTACATAATATAATTGATATAGTGGTATATATGGCGAACAATAAAACTTATCAATGCCGAGTTTGGTCAAGATATCTGCAGAAACAAAAAGGTTACCATACAACCTGATTTTGGACCGATTTCTCCTATGGAAGCTATATGATATATATGTCTGATATAGATAAGATCTTGCATATATATATGTGGTGAATTTTATCTCTTGAAAAAGAGAAAAGTGTATGTACCATATAGTCGAAGATATCCCCTTCTATGTGTTACATGTTGCATGACTTATTCATAATACCCTTTAATAGCAGGCGTACAAATGGCAATTTTGCTAAATTGTTTCAAATTTCTCGCTGCAATCAATGATGAGAACTTGAAGAAGAAGAAGCACCAGAAGAAGGCGAGCAAAAAAAAAAAAACGAATAAACAAACAAAAAGCAGCACTCAAATAAATTCGAAATGTTTATGCAGTTTCGCCTGGCGGAGACAAAAATAAACACGATTTATATGAAATAGAGAAACAGAAAAATATTTAAGAAAAGTTTTATTCAAGCAAAAATTGACGATTTTGGAATATGTTAAAAAAGATTAAAGACAGAAAAGAATTTTAACACATATTTCGGGCACTTGTCGCGGCTGCAAATCAAACATATTTATGCGAATTTGTATGTCAATTAAAAAAATGCTGTTTGTCAGGGGGAAAAAAAACCGTAGATTAAACACGTTTATCAGCTTGTCAGCGCCCAGATTGAACAGTTCTCGAGCGGTGGAACATAATGCGATAAAAATAAATATAAACTGTGCCAAAAGAAATGAAGGCAGACGCGAATCGCAACATCTGCTGGAATTTTCAGACAGCAGACACAGAATTACTTTTCTTTTGCACACAAGTTTTTCACCCCTTGCGGAAAACTCGAGTCTTTGGTTTATTTTTGGCGACTGCAGCAGCAACTCACTTAACACAATTTATCAGAAAAATAACAAAATATATAAGCCAAAAGACAATGCAAATCAATTGTCCGACTTCAATCAGCTTAAAAGCTGGCATCGAGAATGGGAAACAGAACCAGAGACAGTTCCACAGACATTCCACAAAATATGAAAGCCAAATAAACATACATATATTTAAAAATGAGAAAATAAGCATAGTTCGAAGATTTAATACCCATGTTGATATTTGTCTTGTGGTTTTGCAGATATGTGAAATATGTGTAGCTCGTAATTGCTGGGTTTAAGAAAATGACCTGAAAAACAGAATAGCTTGATCCTTCTTATAGAGCTAGTGTGACATTGATAAGATATGGCTCATATATATGTATAAGCAGCATAGTTTAATTAACAAATGCCGAGTTTCGTCAAAATTGAAGAACAAAAGAACTGTTCATACAGAAACTTAATTATTTACTCGGTTGAATTGTTCCTATGGCAACTATATCACATAGAGCTTCGATTTAGATAGAATTTTGGATATCTGTAAGGAGTAAAACCAATAAATGCCGAGTTTGGTGCATACCTGTTGATAAACAAAGAATTTTTTCATACAAGAGCCTACTTTTAGACAGATTTTTTCTATGGCAGCTATTCAGTATAGTGGTCCGATCCAGCCGATTCGGACATGCGTACTGCCTCTAACAGAAAGACGGACCTGGGAGAAAAGTTCGCATAGAAACAAGCTGACCAATAGACGGACATGGCTATAGCAACTCGGCTGTTGATGCTGATCGAGAACATATATGGGGTACGAGATGTCTCACTTTATGCGTTACACATTTCTTGGCTTTATTAGAATACCCTTTAAAAGGGTCTGGAAAACACGCGTTGAAAAGCAATCTATACCTATATCCCCAGAAATATAAACAGCATACATCATATATACTATATATGTATGTGTATGCATATATGTATAAATGCACCTATACGTATTTGTGTGTGGCTCATATTCACCCTCCACCCGTCCAGCCAACAAACACGCAACAATAGCATTTTCCTTTTTTTTTTGCCACATCATGCGTCGTCAGCGTCGCGTCGCAGACGAGCCCCTAAAAATATAAATAGTTGAGCAGTCATTTAGTCAGTCATTCAGTCAGTCAGTCAATCAGTCAGACAGTCAGGATTGAGTGGTAGCACAATTCAAAGTCAACAGCAATGATACTAAATACCAAACGTTATCTATGACCAACAGTGAGTATTACAAATCATTTTCAAACTAAACGCGAAATACGTGAACTCCGACTTGAATCGAGGTAAACGGGAAGCTACTCAAAAAGCTGATAATAATAATATTAACAATAATAACAAGACAATCCAATAGCCAGAAACTGTTTTCTACTAATTGAACAAAGCCGGAAACAACTTTAATAATTTTCTTAAAAAAAATAGTAATAACAATTCTGCTTTACCTTCAGCAAAAAAGCGGACTTTTTTGATAAAATCTGAGAACTAAAAATAGTAGGCGTAGAGATGTAGACAACTTATTTAAACAAGTAGTTACCAAATGATAACATATCTTAGTTGCAATACCCTTCCAGAGAGTATCAATGTTTTGTCACTTAATATGTAACGCGTTTATAGAGACATTGTCAAACCCTTAAATAATATAGAGATATATTTACTTTTGCTCATCTGTCTATCTAAATAAATATGATTTAATACGAGCTCAGTTTTGATATTAACTAGATTCAAACTTGGCTAGAATCCGGAATTTTGGTGCAGACAAAGTCGAACAGATCGAACCACTATATAATATAGCCATACCAAAGTTATTATGGATCAACAAACAGAGATAACTCTCTTGAGCAGACACCGACTGTTGGGTAATTTCAGTCCGCTCAAGAGGAGTACCCGCCTAACAGAGGGGGAATGAATATGGCCTGATGTTTGGCCATTCGAGGCGAATTACGGATCAAAAACAAATAGTTTTATCTAATAAGTATAAACGTTTTTTTACAGTTTAAACTCTCTCGGACAGACAGCAGGACAGCTTAGAGTAATGCTTGTCCGCCCAAGAGGGTGTCCGCTAACAGAGAAAGAATGGACATGGCCTGATTCATAATGGTTTGTGAAAAAGTTTAGCCATACGAAGGTAAATATGGATCGAAAATATATTATCGTTTTCCTTGGGTAAGCTCTCACAGCTCAAGATGAGTGTCCGCCTAATAGAGGGGCTAAGGTGATGGCCTGATTCGTAATGGATTCAGCGAAAATGTTCGCCCAAGAGAAGTGTTCGCCTAATCAAAGTACCCATCAACAGAGCCTTCACTGTATTTCAATCAAACTTAGCTTCACGATGTTTCTAACGTATTATCGATTATATATCGAAAATCGAAACATAATATCACTTAGTTCTTTAAGTCAATAGTTGAGTGGTTTTTAAGCATACAAATATTTGTGCTAAATGTCTTTACAGTATTTAACAGAGTTTCTATTGAACATAGAACTATTTGTGCTAAATGTAGAGTATTTATTCTTCGCCTTAAAAAATAAATATTTTTTCTTGTTAAGTTATAGAAATGCTTCTTTAAAAGAGCAAATGAAAATATGACCTTGAACTGTAAAGGAGCTATTATTATATCATTTTATCTTTATGTTTTTCAGCTCTAATAATGCATATTTGCTGGAAATAATAAAGCTGTAGTTGCTTATTTCGAGAATCGTTAAAAATTTATTTTTTACTTTACGAGTTCTTCATCTGAAATATATCGGAATATTTTAAGCCCGAATAATAATTTGAATGCATTATTTTAGTATGATATGATCTTTGCTTAAAACATAAGAAAAACCTAAATCCAGGCTGGGAGCTAAAACCATCACCCACTAACTAAAATCTATATTTTCTAAAGCTTACATAAATACAGTACGACCTCGCTCAACGAAACCCTCGTTACACGCAACTCCTCGATTTCTTAACATTGTAGAAACCGTTGTTCAGAAAAGTATAAATTGTAAAAAAGTACAGACCACAATTTCTGAATTTTTCAAAAAATAAATAAGGTAAAATGAAATCCTTGCTTTGAACACAGAACTATTCGATTTACTTCAATTTTAATGGTTAGTAAAGGCATCTCATTTTATGAAATAGGTCTCGTGGCCAACAGAAAATTTTCCCTCGGATTTTGCAACCACCTCAGTTTTCGCAATTGGCCAAATTTGAGCGAGGTCGTACTGTATTTATTAAACATGTTGAAACATCATAGAAATTTATACGCCCTATCTAAAAATACATATTGAAGTTATATATTTTCCATCAAATCCGAGAAGAGATGCATTTATCTGGCGACTGAGTAACTGCTGCAGAGGGGGGCATGTGGAGACGCCCACTTTGTAGACAAGTGACTAACCTAAGTAGTTGCTGGCTATGGCTGGATTATAAAATCGCAACCTTTTCAGATCTCACACCATAAATGGTTTGTTTTTATTGAAATGCACGCCGCACGAGCCCAACCGCCGCCCACATGAACCAACATATTGAGACACTGAGCCAACTGCAGTGGGGCGCGTTGGTCAGACAATTTGCGCAGTTCCAATATCCGTTTCCTGCCCCCTCCCCCTTCGGCCGACACGCCACTGACATGCATTTGAATTGCTCGCTGGAGAAACATTTCAAAAGTTCCGCTCACAGTTGCGCGGCGCATTATTTTCCCTCTTTTTTTGTTTCTGTTATAGTTGTAATTTACCAAATAATTTGCGAAATGTTTGCGCCGATTCATCGCGCCGAACGCCGTCAAAATCACGTCATCAAGCAAATGCCGGGGGCACACATAGAGCCGTGAGAGACACCTGGCAACAGACCTGTCAGACGCTGACCAGGTGTACGACTCAACGCGGAATTCCACATAAAAAGCAGCCGCAGCCGCAGCTAGCGTTGTGGCTTGGTCTACGTGCGTGTTGGACAGGCCTACCAAAACAAAAAAAAAAGCGGTTGCAACTCCAATTGAAAGCTGCTCCAGCGCTGCAACGGCGAGTGGGAGAGCAAAAAGCACTCAAAGAGAGCGCACAGCAGGCAAAGAGAGCGAGAGAGAGCGTAACATGTTTCAAGCACTTAGCGCGGCAGACATTCGATCAGACGATCGGCTACAGACCTGAATGCCCAAAATGTGTGCCGGCCGGCATCTGCTGTTGTCTCAGCTGCTGCGCTGCCGCTGCCGCGGTCGCTGCTGCTGGAACTGGTTTTCACTTGGCGAAAACAAGAGGCAACAGAAGCAGCAAAAAAAAAGAGAAGAAAAAGCAGCGCCAGTGATTTGGCAATTTACAAAAGCCAACGGACAGCTGTGTGTGTTGTGAGTGTGCGTGTGTTGCGTGTGTAGCAGTGCAAAATACGATAGGCTAAACAAAGACTCAGGGCAGACGGTGAAAATTGCAGAACATATGTAAATAAGAGAAAAAGAATCCAATGACACACAAATACCCTGTAAAGCAAGCACAACGAAAGCGTTCATTTAACGAAAGTTAAACCAATTAATAAAACATTTTAATTATTTTAAAAGAAGTAACAAAATTGCCCAACTATCAATTACAATTGTCGATTTAGTTTAATTGATAATAATTTGTAGCAGACCCAAAAACAAGTAACTTTATTTAAGAATTTCTAAGCAAACGAAACAAGATACCTAAAAATATCTATATGTGTTTCGGAAAAATAAATTGTGTAAGCGGAATATTAGGCGGATAGAATATGCAGCTCTTTTGGAATTTGATTTCGGGCTTTGATTGAATTGCCAAACACAATTGAAAGCTGTACAAAGCTCAAATGGATTTAAAATTAGTGCAACAGTTGAAAAAACAATTAATTTAAGAACGATTTATTTGGAGCCATAATAGATTTTTAATTATGCAAAAATAATGAGAAATTAATGACCGCTTGTTAAAGATAATAAATAAATATGCCCCACGTGCGATGTGCTCATACAGGGTATATTTAAAGCGACGCCCGAAAATCAAGTTTCTTCAAAGCAAACGGCAAACAAAAACAGAGACAAAAAAGCGACAACAAAAACAAGAAGAAGACAAACGACAACAACTACAACTCAGATGATGAGATATTGGTATTCGTATAACATGAAGAGTTATATGTTGTTGTTGTTGTTGTCGTTGTTGTGGTCTGGTTTACTGGTATTAGTGATACATATGTCCATCTGCAGGGCTGAGTGAATTTGGTAGGCAAGGGGAGGCGAAGCTGGCGACAGGCAGAATGTGTGTATATAATCTACCTACTTCTTGTGCGCTTCCGCAGCTACTGTTTGTTTATGTGTGTGTCTGCGTGTGTGTGTGTGTGAAGCAGGACTTGAGCCATGCACAAGTTATTTGCGTTAAGATATTGTATCTCAACATGAGAATAACACTTAATTTGACGCCTCGCAATGATAAATGATCACCCGGCGGCCGCATATCAAATGTCTGAAAGTATTCTCGGCTAAGAACAGGTGACTTAACCCGGCTCCCTCCCCCCAACCAAACACACTCAATCGCTTATTATGTTGCGATTGATGTCAAGCTGAATAAACTGTTGGATGCAGAGCCGAAAGCTGATTGATTGATTGACTTAAAATTGTTGGCGACTCGTGAATGGATTCACTTTGACATTCGAATATCAAAAAAGTCACAAGAATATTGCAGTGTATTTTGATGCAGAGACTGATTGATGGACTTATCGAATATTTATTCAATAAAAAATTCATCACTAAAAACGTTAGCAGTGCCAATCGAAATCTATCGAAACTTGCGCTAGATATATTTTGGGGTATATCCAAACATATACTTTGTTAATTTAGTAATTAATCGATAATCGATCGATTTTAACATAATCGATATTGATAACTGCAGAACCGTTTATCGATAGTATTTATATTTGTTTTTATCAAAACTTTAGTATTCGTACGATTTTTCGTGCTTTTTATGTGCAAAGTGAAAAAAAATTTGTTTTAGCCTAAGCTCAAAATTACGTAAATAGCCGTAAATACACAAAATGCGACTTAAAATGTGTTGACAGCCAGCACTAAAAACGAGATACCAACAAAAATAGGATTCGGCTAAGGCAGTGTAAACACTTTTTGCAAATGTATCTGTTACATTGTATTTGTATCTGTATCTCTTGCGGAACGAGTATCTTTCAATGGTGGCTTCCTTAACTGTGGCGCTTCCTTAACTGTGTTGACATAAGCTCATACCATAAAAGCCCACAAAAGCCGAGGGCAAACAGTGTTTATCAGCCGACCGACCCGTTGCACCTTACGCCAAATTCATGATGATAGCGATTATTTAGGACTTGTCCAAATAAAATGTTGATATAGTTTGCAATGTGTGAATATAGAAATGCGAGTAGCTGGAAATTTATTTGCACATCTGTCGGCAGGAACGAAAACAAAGCCCAAACAAGTAAAGAATGGCTAAATTCGAGCGCTGAAAGTAGAAATACCCTGTACCCAATGTTGAACAGTAAAAACTGTATCTATGTATTTTAAAAAATTATAATATATTACGAAAAACAAGCAGAAAAAAGGTTGATTTCGAGCGCTATACCTGAAAATACACTGTTAACGAAGAATAAAATACTTTAGCTATGTGCTTTAATTAATCATAATATACTAGGAAAGCAAAGCAAAAACAAAGCGGAGAATGCTTGTATTCGAGCGCTGAACGTGGAAATATCCTGTTAACCGAGTCGATGAATAAACAAGTAAGAGGTCCTAGTCGGGAGCTCCCGACTAGGGGATACCCTGCACCCTCTTCTTCCGACAGACGATAGGTATAAAATGATAAGTACTTGATATATATATATATATATATATATATATATATATATATATATATATATATATATATATAGTATTCTAGAAGCTACATGTCAATTTTGGTGACTCTAGCTCATATAATTAGCCGAAATTGCTCAAAGAAAAGGATTTCAATATCGAATTTATCAATTACTTGGAAACGGGGCAACTTATATCGGAATATCGGAAACAAACTCGATCTGCGCGGGGACTTGGACAACCTACAGCTAAAATTTCCAGTCTGTAGCTATTCATGGCTACATGGCTAAATCGACTCGGCTATTGATGCTGATCAAGAATATATATACTTTATGGGGTCGGAGATGCTTCCTTTTGCCTGTTACATACATTTGCCCAAATACATTATACCCTGTTTACCCATTTTTAATGGGTTCAGGGTATAAAAACTTTAGCTATGTGCTTTTAATAATAGTATATTAAGATACTAGGAAAATAAAGCCGAAGCAAGTAGAAAATTGTTCAATTAAGGCACTGAACATAAAAATACCCTGTGAACAGATTCAAAGAATAAAATACTTTATCTATCTTTATCTGTGTACCCTATAAAAACTATCTGTAAAAATGGAATACGGTATATACAATATCAGAAGTTTCAACGAGAAAATCTGCTATTAAAGAAAATAGAACATAGTTTAGATGAAGAAGAAGGGTAGATTAGAATACGAAAGAATATAAAACTATAAATTAGAATGAAAGGGAATAGAATACAAAATTGGTATAATAAAATGATTGGACGCAAATTTTAACGAATTCAATTAAAGCAGATAATCTATGACCATATGATACCATTTATATATAAATATTATATTATATATATATATTATATATTTACATTATGAACGAAAGTTTGAAAACAAGAAAGTTATTTACTTCTATAAATGAGATTATGTGAACATATAAACTGAAACATTGCGAAGCAAAACCAAAGTTTGTGGATGTGAATGTTAAAGTTCACTTCAAATGAATTATCGACTAAATGAGCTTGTGACTAGGCTTAAACTAAAGCTTTGCTATTTCCATTCATGGTATATAAATGCAATTATGTCTAGAAATAAACCTATAAACATTTCAATATATCAAAATATACAACGTGTGCATGATGAACTTTGACATGTCACCTTGTGGCCCGTTACATACATTTCTATAAATTCAATATAGCCTTTAACTATTATTTAACGAGCATAAATATGTATTTTGCTCCATGCTAACCAGAAGATAAATATATCTCATATTAATAATTTGATGATAATTTGAATGAGAAACAAAAAGCAACAAATAATTTTGCAGCTTAGTAATGGGCTTTATTATTATATTTTTCAAAAGCTACCAAAATTCAACAAATTAGTATCATAATGAACCGCTTAATTAAAATAACAAGCTTGTCTACAGCAACAACAATTTGACAGCTGACACGCAACAAAAACAACAACAAAATCGTTGACATTTTAGAATACAAAAAATGTTGCGTTCGTGTTATGATTGATGATATCCCTAATGTCGGGCTGAAGTACTCAAATATTAATAATAAATAAATGGAGGCGGAAAAAAAGTTAGAAATTGTAACAATTGAAACGCAGCGCAGGAAATTAACGTCATCATTGCGGCCAAGTCAAATACCCTGCAATCCCCGCAAGTCGCCATACGACGAATGAACAAAGTCATCAATTGAATGACAGTCAGTTGGTTCGTTGCTTCAGTTACACTGTGAACAAATTTGGAGTTACATTCAATTTCCTATAATCTAAGGCTGGAAATATTTAAATATTTGATAGAACTATCTCATTTGAAACAAACAATAATTGCAAATTTGCTCATCAAAACTAAAAATTTTAAAAGAAATTTTATAATTTTACATAAAACAACTTAATGTCAATGCTCGCTGCATAAGAAGCAGGAAAAAGTCGCTGGTTCAAACCAAAGCAAACTTTTCTCTCTCCTCTTATTTATATTTTTCTTACATATTAATATTTGCCCTAGCACTTGTTTGAAAACATTTTAACATTTGAACTTTTTACTTTAATTAAGTTCACGTTCTTATAAACATACTTAAATTTTTCACAGTGTAGTTGGTAGATGGTGCGTTTATTTGGCTTGTGGCTTTTTCATTTTACTCAGAATGTGAATTAATATTATGTTTTTTTGTTATTTGCACAAGCGAACAGAAATAACTCACAACAACAAGAACAATACGAAACTCCCATCCAAAGCAGCCCCCAAATAATGACCCAGCGGCACGCAATGTCCAATGTTTGGCTCATCAGTCGGAAATGGGTGTGGCAAGCAGCTGTTATCCACGAATTGGCTTGCTTCAATGACTTATCATTTAAGCCATCTATTGAGTACGCGCCAGACGAACAGCCTGGATTCGGCGGCTTTAACAATTTTTTAGCCTACTTATTGGCGTATTGACACGCAATTTGAGGAGCTTGTGCGCCAACATAAACATTTTATACGCACAATTAAATAAAAACTTAAGCTAATCTATCGTTAGCTTCTCGACTAAAAGTTACGCTTTAAAGGTAAACAACATCGTGCTTTAATTTTTAATAAAGCTTAAAAAGCTTGACTGCAGGCGAAAGAGCTTTAAGATCAGCCTTTTATGCTTACTACAAAAACAAAAAGTTTCTTCAGCTTTTCGACTTGAAAATATTTTGTTAAAGCTATAGAGAAATTACAACCAAAGTAAGCCGTAATTAATGTGTTTCCAAAACATATTTAAAGGCTCAATAAGCAGTAAAGAAAACAGCGACAAAGTAAGTCTAAAAGTTTTATCAAGTAATCTTTAAAAGCTCACATCATCACAAATTTAAATTAAAGTTTAAGCACTGCGTCAAAAACTGTGTAAGCCAAAAGCTTTCAAGCCGAGCTCAAAGTAGTTATATTAAAAGCTCCGAATGACTACAGGCGGACGAGCGTCTTGAAAGATATTAAGAGAAAGTACAAAGAAAGCTGCTTTAATAAGATTTCTGTACTGTGAAGGGTTTAAGTGAAAGGCTTTTTCTTTAATTTTTTTTTTTTTTTTTTGTAGCATTTAATGCATCAGGTTAGCAAAATTAAAAACTAAAAGCCTAATCAGAATACAAATATGTTAATAAGTAACTTAACAAAGAAGAAGCTTCCTATTCCACACGCTTTCGATGATTACAAGAGACCAGTCTAGTAAATATAATTGCACCCACTTTAAAACACAACAGCAAATAGGAAACTGTAAAAACCAATTTGAAGGCCTAAAAGCACATTAAAGCTTTTATTTAGACAGCAAAAGCTCAAGCCAAAATAATATTGTATTAAGTTGCATTGATTTAATTCTGTTTTTGAAGTGCCTTGGATTAAAAGCTTTGTTTGAGCTTTTAAGTTCGTTACAGCTTTGTCTGCGCATTAAATATTATTAAATCTTTATTTTAGATTTAAAGTTTATGAAAGCTTATTGATTATTTTTCCTAAAACGAAGATTCCTTTAATGTGTGCCTGCTTTTTGCTACTGGGTATTACTGTGTATTACTGGGTATTAAATACATATATCTCGGCCCATCGGCAATTGTTTTGCTCTTTTAATAGCTTAGCCATAAAACGGGAGCCAAACATTGCGTGTTTTTTGTGTTGCTGTAAGTCCGCGCACGTGTGTGAAAAGGGAAAATATGCCAAAGCCAATTGATTTATGCGTCGAGCCCAACAGAGAAAAAAAAAGAAGAAAAAACAAATCTAGTGCGCCGAAATATTAATAAATTTGACGTTCAAATTGAAATGATAAAAAGATCGAAGAGAGACGTCAAATGGAAAAAAACTAGAAAAGCTCCTCTAAATGTTCATGAGTTGAACAAAGAGCTGGCGAAGTGATGTCCAGTTTGCTGCAAATGACAGACGCATGTGTTGTGCCCAAATTGGGGCCGGCAACTTATTGTCGGTCGATTTGATTTTTGGGGCGTGTCAGACAAGTCCGTCAAGAACATGTGCCTCCATCAATGTACGGCCCTTAAGGAAATGTCAGCCAGTTTCTGGGATAGCAATCCAGCTCTCATCATCTTTATGCAACGGCTGTGGTCATATGCTCGATTTCAAGAATCAAATAAAGCCCACACATTGCGACGAAAAATTAAAGTGGCCCACGTGCTCGCCTGTTTTTGGCTGCATGTGACTCTTCATGCCACACAAAATTATGAGCATTTGTTTTTCTATTTTTTGGGTACTGCTGGAAAATGCTCGTGACACGCGCGAGTGAGTCTTCCTATTTATTTAGTTTTTTATTTGTCTCCATCTCACTTCTCTTCTAGTTCGGTTTCATCATCGGCAACAGCAACAATAAAATCAATCTACATATACATACATATGCATTGACAAAATTCATGTGACTTAAATAACAAACACTCTAGAGGGGCAGCGTCTACTCGGCTCTATAAATACCCTATTAATTTTTTAAGAATTTTTTATTAGCATGATCCGATTTTGTAGTTAAATATGTATAAATGCAAATAGGGGACTAGACCATATATTTAAAATACCTGCAAGTCTACCCCTAATGAAATCTGGTTATCAATATATTAAACAAATTTTATCGATTACTCCTAATCTATCGATAGTCTATTGACTTATCGAAAAATATCATTTATCGATTTATCTATCGATTATCTAGTAGTACATAGATTTATCGAAAATGGTCGATTATTCAGTAATTTATCGATTACCATCTAATATATCGATGTATCGAAAATTATGGACGATCGATTAGACTATCAATTTATCGAAACCCGTAGAGCATCGATTCTTATTAAGGAAACTTATCGACATTTGCTGCATCAAGTTTTTTCGAATAAAGGTAGAAATAAATGTGGTATAAAATATGCTAATTAAACCGCTAGCTAAAGTTATAGAAACTTATCAAAAATTACAGCAACTATATTTTAACACAAATAATATCGAACTAGCATATTCCAAATTATATAGGGTATGCATAATAAATTTCAAATAAGCCCCAAACGAATTTCGTTTAATTTTTCAAGCTTTTCGGCTTTGTGTAAACAAGTTTTATTGAATTGCGCGAAGGAAAAAAATTAATTTTTAGTTGGGCCCCCCTATTGAAGGCAAGTGGACTGTGAAATAGACACAATTATTAAAAAAAAAAAACTAAATATATGCCAATGAAAATGGCGTGGTGGCAATTTTTGTCACATGTTGCAAGACAAAACAAAAAAATTCAGAGAAACACCAGCACAACATGAAAATGGAAAAGTAAAATGGAAAATGGAGAGGGGTGAGGGGTGGGAAACAGCCAAGATTAATGCTCGCGGTTGCGTTTTTTCGTCGCCCGATGCTAAGTGCCAAATTACCATTAATAAAAATAGCTTAATCGTACGGAATATGTTTAAATATATATATGTTTAAATATATATATATATATAAATATATATAGATGTTTGTAAATTTCCTAAGCAAGGCATTTTTTATTTATTTATTATTATTATTTTGCTCTTGAATAGTCGCTAAGGCCTTGGCATTGCTCCAGCTCACGTAGGCCTCACTATTCGTAAGGCTGTCCCTCTATCCGGAACGGACTCTAAGCGATTTTTAAGTTGGAAATGACCAGAGAAATATTTAATTTTTAATATGAACATGTTTTTATAATTGGTTTTTTCTTTTAACTAACAGTTAGTTAAGGGCCTTCTGTAATGTGTATACTATACCAGAGAACTAAGCACATAAATTAGAGCTAATCTCATCTTCTGATATTTTAAGCAAGCCATTAAGGTTTTAATTGATATTTGTCAAATATACATGTATTTTTTTCGTATTCTTTTTTCTGCTTAAATGATTTAGCTCAAGTAATAAACCTGACAATAAATTCAAGTAGGAACAGTTCGAAAGAAAACCCAGAGAAAAAAGTATACCAATTCCAAATAAATTCGAATTCTAGTTTATATCGCAAAAGAAAACTCAGAGAAATAATATTTGTATTTATATAGACCAAGTATACTAATTTCCGTTTAAAAAATTGTTTTTATATATGTATATTTAGTTAATCTGTCACAACATTTTTCATAAAAATGGAAAATGTGTAGAAATTTTCAGAATACAAAAAAAATATTTATTATAAATTTAAAAGTTTATTTATGACCATTCGAAATGCGAATATTATATAAGAGAAAATTCAATTACTTGCTTAGATATATTTTATAAAAACTTGCAATACTTAGTCTATATATTGTGTATATGGTATGTATAATATCTGGTATTTTTACACATATTTAATATATATGTACATATATCGTAAGTATTTCCGTTTCAAGCAGCTTATATGTACAATTCGGAGACAATTCCAGGAGCTTTAATTTTCTACATAGTTCGCGTGTTTTCGTGTTCGTCTTCTTCTTCTACTTTTGCCTAGCCCCTACCTCTCTGAGAGCCTTCAGACTTCCTGTAGTCGCGCTGGAGCCACGCACATTTTCATTTTAATAACCTTCGATGTGAGGAACGCGAGCAATGCTTAGCCGGGCAAAGGGTCCTTGGGCAGGGAACAGGGCCGGATCCGGGTCTAGTCTTTGCCATTGCCTGCTTTTTGTCTTGCGTAATTTGCAATTACTTCCAAAACTTTTCCCCGACAGCAGCCTAGAACAACAATAACAACAACAGCAAAAAATGCCAAATGTTTGTGTGCGATAAGACAAGGCTGAGCTATCGACAGGACACGAGCAGAGGCAAAAGGATAATGCGACGAATTTTAAACAAAATAAAAGAAATAGACGGACAACAATAAACAATTGACACAGCCAATCAGAACTTGGCCAAACAAAAACTAAGAATGGAAAAAAGAACTTCTCCGAAAGCTGGGCAAGCAAATGCTGACCACCCCCCCGCCCCCTTTCTAATTCAACCTAACAAAAATTGACGTAAGTCAGGCAGAGAGAAGAAGAAGGAAAAAGGAAGTGGGCAGCGCAAAGATAACTGCAATCGTTCCCATAAAATAACGGTAATGCGTACACGCGCCCAGTCATTCTGCCGCTCTCCCTCCACAACAGCTGCACAGCCCACACACACACACGTACACAGAAGTACACACGCACAAGTGTGGGTCAGGCGTCGGCGTCAGCTGTTCGGCTGCAGCGCAGCGACAAGCAAATATTTTGTTACCCAGGCTCCAGGCCCGGGCACAAAATCCACTCAAAAATAAATGCCGCTCAAGCGTCTCAGCCTGCAGCCTACTTTTAGGCTCGACAGAGCAAGAGAGGGTGAGACCAAGTGAGAGAGCCGCTCTCTTTTGCGGCAGCAGAGCATGCGGCCTATGCGAGACCTTGAACTCGAATTTTTTTTTGTGTATGTTTTGTGTTTTTTTTTGTTTGTCAGCTCTCGCTTTCGTTTCGTGCGCTTTTGTTATGTAACACGCTTCGGAGAGCCGACGCTCAGGCATTTAGGCTGTGCAAATGGCATGTAAAGTGAGCGTAAAAAGAACTTTCACTTTCAACAGTCAATGACACTCAGAGAGACAGTGAGTGACCGAAGGAGAGCGGCACAACAGAGAGAGAGAGAGAGAGTGAGCGCTGCTGTAATACAGAAAAAACGTCAAGAAATGTGCGACGCAATAATTCGATGGGCAGCAGAACATATGATTCCGTGTTTATTGTTGTTGTTGCTCAATGAAGACGTCATAAAAACCGCTCAACGAACAAATAAAATAATTTGCTTTGTAATGTGCGATGTCAGGGGGCAAGGTAAAATTGATCTCTTTATTGGTTGGGAGGGTCAACTAACCAAACCAAAAATTCGTATGCCAGGCAATTGTCACAAAATATAAAAGAAAAATGCATCTACAGAAGGCCTTAATTTTACATAGATATATTTATAGCCACAACTACGGTGGAAGGGGTGCGGCACCAAGGGTAAACTGCGCCTAAAAATAGGCCCAAACGAATTGAGCCATAAAATCATAAGCGAAAGAGAAAGAGCACAGGAGGGAGTTATTGCTGTTATTGTGTTTAATTTTGTTGGCGCAGCAGCTTTAAAAAATATTTATGCAAACAAAAGTTTCTTTCCATTGCGTAATAAAACGACAAAAAAACGAAACGGCGCCCAACGTGGAGCATCATGCTTGACTGTGGCACCCAACGTGGGGCCTCGTGCTTAGCTATGGCGCCCAATGAGGCCGGCAGGTACACACACACACACACCCACCTCAGCGAGCAACGACTGACTTCCGTCTATTTTCTGGGCCTCACTTCAATACCAAAAAACAGAACGTGTAAGAATATTGGTGTCGACTGTAACCGACTGCCTAATACTCTGCATTAATAGGCCAAATTAATTAAGATATATCGACTTTTCCGAACTTTGTATCCGATGCCTTTTTAAGGTAGCTCATCAATCGTCTAAACTAAAAACTTCTTCATTCCAGGAACAAAACTGTGGAAACTATATATAGCTAGATAATCTTTACACCTTAACTTTTGCGCTTATAGACGGGTATATCAGACCTGTAACAGGTCTACAAGCGGCTAACTTCGTTGATCATCGCACAAAGCCAATATACTTTTTTTGCACCTGTGAACAGAGCATTAAAAAAAGGCCACAATTTGGCCATTTTATTTTCTTCACAGCTTTTGGCTTTTACCTTGCCTCGAATTCAGTTTCTTTTTAGCTTTTAAGTGTCAATTACATTGACGTTTATTCAAATATGCGTCGCCAGGATACATTTGACATTGCCTGGCATTTTAATATGTGTGTATGTGTTTAGCATCAGAGCCGAGTCGAGGCCGTTTTCTGGCCCAAAACACGTGCGTGATATGGCCCGTTGCTATCGTTCTGCGTGTGAAAGAGTCCTCAAGTTGTGATTTTCTGTGGGGATTTATTGGGTTTTATTGTGCGTATCAGCAGACCTTGGCATTTTGAAACGCAGATATGTTAATATGCGCCGAAAAAGCTGAACATCATAAACTTTTAAGGCCCTAGCTTGACACGCCCAAACAACTCGCTCAGGAGGTCCCCGCGAACCAATAAAAATTATGAATCCGCTCGCGACTTGGCGACTCGAGTTGTATTTCTTTCTCTGTGCCCAGTTATGAAATATATGTACATTGTCTCTTTTAATGGCTGAAATTTTAGTATTTTAGCAAGTAAAAGAAAATTGTAGCATATTTATTTTGCATTACAGCGCATAAATTGCGAGCGACATCAAAAATCGACGTTTCGCTTTATGGCCAATGGGAAAGGAAAATCCATTTTGGGACACGCTGCGCTATCAGCGCCAGCAACAGGCCAATCAAAATGCAATTTCCCTTCATATGTGTGTGCGTGTGTGTGGGCATGTGTATGTTCGTGCGAGTGTGCGTTTGCGTGTGTGTATTAAAGCACATAATTTTGTGTCCACAGACAGGTGGGTTATATGTAAATGCTGGTCACATTTGGAAAGATTTGACTGATTCGCTTATATTTTCCCATTCCGTTTGCCCATTTTTTTTCAGCTGGTTATTCACATATAATCAAAATGCAAACAAGCTGATTTCGCTACCCATCTGCTCCACGGGCTGTCTATGAATTTGTCATTTACGTTTCACTGCTAAACGAATTACGCGTACCCCCCCCCCTCCACCCCTCTACCCCAGCGACTCTCAGGCATTACGCATTACCCATCACGCATACGCACCGTTGACGGTCGCAAAGTCGTTCGTCGTGCGTCGTCCGTCGTGCGCTGCACGTCGCCCATCACAAATGTTGTCGCTGTTGTTCAACTTCATCAAAATAGAATCAGCTGCGTCTCTGCTAAGCAAACATTTAAGTACACACATAAATACCCGTTCCACAGGCGCCTTTTTCGCCTAAAAGGCCACTACATTATGAATGCGGCAACTCGGGCATATTTAGCTGAGCACGTGAGTCGTGAGTACAGGAATACGTGAGTCAGTGAAAAATATGGAAAATCTAACCACAAATATTGCCAAAAATTCTATTTTACATTTCAATTTTGTTAATCCCATAATTAGGTAAAAATTTTAATTGAAAAAGAAACATCTTATTTGATTCAGGCTTGAGTACTCACGCACTTATGAATAACAAACACGAACTGTGACATGTCGGCATGTAATTAATTAGAAAAACTATGATAATAAATAAATTAAATGTTGTTATCGAATAGTTACAACAAACAACAAATATTAAGAATATCTGTTAATTCGTACTTGCGAAAGAATCAACAATCAACATTTATGATAGGACAAACAATTATTATTAAACTTTTCCGGAAGGCTTTTGAATATTATATTATATTTTTTATTAATTGAATTTTAATTGTTTTTATGTATTATATATTATATATTTATGTATTAAAAATTCCCCCATGTGTTTAAAAGTTAAACACATTGACTTAAAATATCGATATTTTTTTAAAATCGAATTTTAAAATTTTTTTGTAGCCATTTATACAATAACTCAATCATGTGCTTAAGAGTGCGGAACCATCGATTGATCTATTTAAAATATCTATATATATCTCAGAACGAAAGATAAAGAATATCGTTATATTTTGTTAAACAGAATGTATATTTATATGATGATATTTATCCATATGATATTTGTCTATATGATATCTATCGTTAAAAAACATCGATATAGTATTAAACAGAATTTAAATGGCTTGTGTAGTTGATAACAATATCATATCGACAATATAAAACATCGATAACATAAAACACTAGTGATTGTAAAATATAAAATAAAATATTTACAGCTATCGATCGTATCTAAGGACTAGACTATCGACTATCGAAACTATTAAGATCAGGCGCTTTCGATAGTTTTGCAACTGCAACTATTTGTCGCAGTTGAAAGATTTTCGAATTAGCTAACAATTAATTAACGTGACTCGTGCGTGATTGTTGCACCTCAAAACACGCGCACATCTCTTACTCTGCTTACCTTCTACTTCAAATCAAACAATGATAGGCATGGAAGAAACACGTGGCTCAAATTAAATTCCAACAGAAGGCAAAAGTTTTGGGCACGAAGCGCTGAGGCAACGCCTTGCACGCAAGAGTGTGAAAAAAGCTGAGCGATAGGCTAAGTGAGAAAGTGAGAGAAGGACATAAAAGAGAACGAAAGCCTGTTCAAGTTTTGCTGTGCCGCAAGGCGTAACACACCCACACACGTGTGTAAAATGTGCGTATGTGTTTGTATGTGTGTGTGTGTGTGTGTGCGTGCCTACTTTGGAAAATAAGCCAAAATGACAGCCTCGGGCGGTATTTGTGTGTGCCACACACACACACACACACCTACACTCACACACACACACGCAGAGTTGGTTAAAGAGTTGTCTGTGTATTTACTGTTAATTAACCTGACGTCAGTTCTGCTTTTTGGTCAGGCGTCGCTTTAGAGCCTTGTTAACCCGCTCGGAACGGAAGCCCTTAATCACTTCCCGTGTTCTGCTGTAACCGGCCAATCGAAGTTCGAGCACTTGGCTATTTGCATATGTACATAATAAATTATTTGGCTAACAGCTTAAGGCACAGTCATTCACTTAGCCGAATTAATAGCGCAGCATTACACAAAAAGGATGCATAGCTACGTATATTACGCATACGCAATGTGGATATCATATATAAGAAAGGCATTCATCATCTAAACTGCGGCGAGAGTTGGCTAATTGAATTTGAAACTTGCATCTAAAATGAGGTTAATTTACATTAAATGCAACTTAAGTGTGTTTTTTATATGTTAGTATAAAAGAAAGTACAACGATTATCCATTTTAAGCTTATCGAAAAGCAATCAAATCTAGTTTTTTTTTATCTATTTGCTCCATAAAAAGCAATAAAATTGTTAGTAAACTTTCGATTTTCAATGAACAAACCAATAACTACTGATAAACTCTGGTAGATAATATCGTGCCGCTATTTATCTATGTAATCTATCTAAACCACAAACAACTAAAAACGGAATTATGTTTTATTTACTAACAGATAAACTATACAATAGTTAACAACTTTTAGGAACTGTTAAATAACAACATAACTATTCGATGATAAACAAATAATTTAGCTTCAAAGCTGAGTTGTTTACTATACCACAAAGTTGTTTCTGTTTAATTTCACCCAGAAATATGACAAATGTGTGGAAATATTATGAAAAAACGGGTTTACTGTTTAATTAGTAAAAAAAAAAATTAAGGAACTGTTTTAAAAACGTTATGTAAATCAAATTGCTTTCAAACTCATTTGTGAAGAATGTATTTAAAATGGGTTTTGAATAAAATCCTACAAACCACATTATAGGGTGGAAAAAGAGTAAGCACAAATTTGTATGGACGAAAATTGAAGTTTTGGCTGCAAACTTAGTTTGTTTTTTCGAATATTATTTAAAAAAACTGGCTTAGTTTTTAATTGTGAAAAAAAGGTTGTTGTAAGAACGTTTTTTAAATCAAATTGCCTTCAAACTCATTTTTTTTATTATATTCCTTTCAACCACTTCGCAAGGTAGAAATAGAGAGATTGAAAATTTGCATGACCAAAAATTAAAATTTCGGCTATAAATTTAATTTATTTTTGTTTAATTACAGACGAAAAAAAAATGAAAATTCGAGTTGATTTGCATTCGCCCATTCACCAAATAAATGGTATATAAATTCCCCTAATTATTGGGGCAACCCTCGCAAATGTAGTTTTACGTGATGCTGCGCCGACTACGTGACTAAATAAGCCTATTAAGCAGCATTTGCTCTGCCTGCCTGGGACCAGTTGGCCAAGTCCTTTAAACATGCAATTCGACAGCCCATCAAGGCACAGTCCACTTTTTGAAGAAAGCAGGCTGAGGTCAGTCCCACACAGCGCTTTTGTGGGGCGGGAGGTAATTGTGGAGCCATAAATCTTAAGTCCGCGCGTATATTGGCTTATTCCACTGAGCCCCAGAATTTGCCAACAAATTAAATCGAGAGTCAGGGGGAGAGAGAGCATAAAGAGACAGCAGCCAGGAAATAAAAAACGAAGCGCGTTAATTCTTGACCAAAAAGTAAGCTTGCGTGGGTGGATGTGTGTGTGTAAAAAATCGATTGATTTGAAAAGGGAGAAAAAAAGCAATTAAGGTCAATGCGTTGCTGTGTTGTCCTTTGATAGGTCGTAACTACCTCAACTTTTTCAATTTGCCTTTTGTCCGGCCCACGTCGAACAACTGACCAAAGTTATCGCTCGGAAGAAATCGAAATTAGGCCCAAAGCTGAAACGGAGGGGCAGCGGGTGCCAGTTCAATGCCACAAGCGATAAAAAGAATTTAAATAGGGCAAACAGAAATCTACCCAAAAAAAGAGTATTAAAAAAAACCAGAAGTAAATAAAAAGTAAAAACAGCAAAGGAAACAAAGTTTTACTTTTGCCGTTCGCCAGAAGCGAGGACAACAAACGGACAATGTGCAATGAAGCATAAGAAAACGGAAAAGGCTAAAACAACCTTAACATGCTGAAAACCCACAATTTAACCATAAAGAAGAAAAAAAATTGCTTGATTGAATTTCGGGTTGACCAGGTTGCGCATACGCCATGTTGTGCGGCATGAATGGGCCATATATGGGTTTGCTTTGAGACCCGTCTAATTAACAAAAATTTGCAGCACTTTAAATTAATTAAATTGTCCACTAAAAGGGATTTCGAAAGGACAATAAAAACACACTTTTATTGCCCAAAAATGTGCAATGATTTCTTCTTTATAGCCTTCTGCTGTTGCTGTTGTTGTTCTTGCCTGGGCTTTAATTTATTGTTTTAATTTTTAGTCTCGCAGCAGCCACAATATTGCCTAGCGCTGTTGTCGTTAACACAAAATGCTCGTTTCTGAGCTTAGCAAACTTTTGCCAAAGTGTTAAGAGCTCGTGTAAATTCCATTAAAGCCTCAAGGAAAAAAGAACGAGAGGGATTTTAACCCCAAGTCCTGGCAACTCTCTGCCACATTCGATAAATCAAGGGCGACAACAACAACACACGCAACGCAGCAGCTGCAACAACAATAACAACAACAACAACGATGTCCATTAAAAGCAGCTCGCAGCAAACCGCCTAAAATTATGCAACACGCGCTATTAATATGCAAATTGTTCGAGCCCTACTAAACTAATCATAGTTAATTAGCACGCCTGACAATTTTCGCTGGTTTCCAAGCCCCGTAACTGGCGAAAACGTGGAGTAGATATTCATGGTAAATTATTAAATCCTGCAGCAGAATTTGAACCAAAAACTTTTCTTTGCATGGTCCGACGCTCAGACAACTGCGCGAAGCACACTTACTAGGCTCAGATTCAATTTTGTCCTACTTTAAAGCCGAATTTTTCAAAAACTTTAAGGCCTCATTTTCGAGGCAAAAGGCAGCCATAAATAGATTTATATCCAAGCTTTAAAAAAGAACTATATATTTATAATAATCCCAAACTGAACGAAGCATAAAATTCTTAAAACAATGTATATGCTTCAAAGAGAGTATCTAGAGTTCGGCTCGACTCCTTCGCCTATTTTATCACTTCCTATATTTTTGCATAATTTGTAAATTCTATGAATTTTGCGCTTGTTGCTTTTTAATTAAATTCGTAGCGTGGATCAAGAATGAAGCTCGTCAGGGCTAAACTGACGACAATTACAACTGCGACATATTCGCCATAAATAGCTTTGTACAAGCCCCATGGCCATTACGCATACTATGCGATTTTCACTTGCTTTCACGGCCTTGACGCCGTGCCAAAACTCATTAGCCAAGAAATGTTGCTCATTAGCAGCAGGTAAAAGTAATACCTGACAGCTGGCCATCAAATCCCATCATCGTATCAAGCATAAATAAACTAAATACTGTGTGTAAATATATATATTCTGATCAAACAATTAGAGAGAAATGATGTTATAGATAAACAAACCAAACACTTAACCCTTATGGCCAGGCATTTAACCCAGCCACATGCCAAAATAACAACAAAAATAAAGAGCCCAAGTAAATACGCCGAAGAGCAGAAAAATCAAATAGAAAATTGCGTTGACAACGTTTGCATTTTGGCAAAGCAACAGAGAAACGGAGAATTTCTTTCGCCTCTTTCCTCTTTCGCTGTCGTAATTTTATTTTTCAATTTAGCAAACAACAAGCAATTACAACAAGCACAACAACAAGGGCAACATCGAGCCGAACAAAAGCTGCCAATAAAATTTATCACCATTCAAATGCACACGAGCGTAAATTAAATATAATTAAAGCTGTTCTCAATTTTGGCCAAATTGGCGAAAGTATGCAAAAGCTTGCAAAAGCAAGCGAATTTAGAAGCAAAAAACGAGCGAATTTTCTGTAGAAAAATTAAAAGCTTAAAGTTTTATAATAGATTCTAAAAGGGGTGTTCCCGAAATAAGAGGCATAAATATCGATTGAAAAACCAAAAGGGGTGTTCCCGAAATTGAATAATATTAAATACTGTACTATTCTTTTCTATAATAAAATGTATTTACAGCCGTTATTATTTCGTTAAAAATATCGATAGAAAAACTAAAGAGGATGTTCCCAATATTGGTAGCATAAATAATAAAATATATATTTTACTTTTCTATTATAAATTAAAAACAGATAGATTAACAATTACGATAAGAAAATGAAAGGGGTATTCCGAAAAACAATAATTAATTACTAAGTACGTTTCTTTTCCGAGCTCATATATAAGTTATATAAGAAACAAATTATTATAAATGTGAAGGGTACGCCTGCATTTACAGATAAATAAAAAACATAAATTAACAAGAGGAAAAAACAAATTATATTAGGATAATGATATACTTTTCTTTCAAAAATTCTATTTTAAGGAGTTCTAATTCCGTTGCTAATATCGATAGACAAACAAAAGGGGTGTTCCCAAAAATTGATATAAAAAAATTATTTTGTAAGAAAATCCCTCTTTCTAACTCATAAACAACCATCTCATCAATCAGTTTGTGTTGAGTGAGTGTGTCAAAAGTTAAATAAAAACATATAATAAATAAGAAGCGTATGCCTGTATTTACAGGTAAATAAATAACATCAATTAACAAGAGGTTTTCAAAGGTTACGGCATTGTTGTCGTCAAAGCACAGTTGCTTCTGAATATAATGCTGATGACTAACTAAAGCCCAATAATTAAATTAATAATTTAAACAGCCAAAAAAGCAAACAAAAAAAGAAACGTAACTGACAAACGATGACGGCACGTGGTCATCAGTTGTTTTTGGTGGGAGGGCGGATGGTTACAAAATAAAATAATAACCCCTATACTAACTCAACTGAAATGGCAATTAAAAGCACATTTTCGTTTTCGGCTCCCACAAAACATGGGACGGAGAGAAACACGAGAACCGGAAATCGGTCAAACAAAACAATGCACAAATATTTGCTCATTAACGCTTAATTTTAACAGAAATAAATACTTTATGATTGGGATACTTACGCGCAAGCTGGAAGTAAGAGAAATGAATGAGGTGGATGGTGGAGGGTTTGGGGTACTGGGAATGTTATATAGACATTAGATATAGGTATAAGCCCTACAACTACATCTGCAACGCCCTAGCTGACTATTAAATTCACTAGTTTTCTGTAGGAAACCGAGTTTGTTTCTAGCAAGCAACACGAAGATAACACATTTCGTTTTAAGTTATCGATCGTATCTAATTTTATCAACATCGATAGTTAATTAGTTAACAGTCGATAACTTTAAACACATTGTTCAAAGCATTTAAGTAAAAGTAAGCATATTGAATATCTTAACTATCAATTGAGATTTTTATCGATAGTCTTATCGATACTTCATAATTTTAAGGGTTTATCGTAATGTAACATTTTAACTATCTTAATTATTAAATAAGATTTGTTATTTGAATAATGTTCGATTATTTGAATAATGTTCTTAACGTTGGCCCTGGTAAAACATGTTTACATTTTAAACTATCAATTGCATTTTTATCGAAGTTTTTTAATTATTTGAAATATTCATTAACAACATTTAAATACCAGTTAGCCCTAATATCACATGTTGACTGTCTTAACTGTCAGTTGCGATTTGTAATCAATAGCTTCATTGACTAATTTAAGCATTAAAATAACAGTTAGCTCTGATATCCCACATGCTGAGTATATGAACCATCGATTGCCATTTTTAATCGATAGCTTTAGAAATTTTCACTATTTTCCAGCATTTTCCTTATAACCTTAACATTATAACTTCGAATGCAAATGTCACAACTCGGTTAAAGGCAGGAAGTTTCTCTTGGACTTTATTTATTTATTTGATGGTGCTTGTGGCTTGGGTCACTCGTTAAAAGGGGTCGACACGTACCGAGCATAAACAATTTCCATAATGCACGCACAAATTAACGGATACAAAAATAAATATTCTTTATTTTATTCATAAATGCGTGAGGCATGTCGAAGGGGAACATAAAAATACGAATTTACGTAAAGCTGGCCGCATAAATAAATATGCTTAAAGGACACGTGTACCAAAGAATTGGCTGTGGGCAGAAACTCGTGAATTATTTTGAGCCGCAGACGAAAGTTAATTTTATGTACTGATTGAGTATATGTCATGGTGGCAGGCGCGTTTTCCAATCAATTGACGGAAATGGTAGGCACTGTCAATGGTAGGACGTCAATATTTGAGTCAGAAATATGAAAGCGTGATTGACTTGGAGATGTCCTGTGCGGAAGTACAAAGTGTAAGGACAATACTTTCATGAATTAGATGGGATTTCATTGACCAAACCTAATGAAAATGTTGAAGATATAGAAAATAATTTGTCTAAATGGAAGGCTCTGTAGAATGTACTAGATTATTAAACCTTTTATGCTTTATACACCACTTACACGCCCTTATTTAGCATATTCATATTTACAGGGTATCAAAAGAGGCAGATTAGCAAATCAAATCAAATCAATTCTGTTGACTGCGGCCTGCCGCTGACTGACACATTTATTTGTGCGTTTCACATGAAAACTAGAAGAAAAAACGCAGGCGAAAAATCTCTGTGCGTCTTTATGGAAATCTTGTCCCTGTGCCGTTTGCAGTTCAATGAAGCAGCTGTGAATGCTTTGTGGATACGAGGTATACGGGTAGGGCAGGGTATTGTGGGTTGGGTGTAATGGCATGTCATGTTCAAAAGTGTGCAACGGGAAATTAAATACGCTTGATTAATTATGAAATTGCGGCAATGCAAATTACCGTCTTTAGGCAGCATTTAATTAAATGATAAAAACACGAAGTCGGAGGGGACTTTGTAAATGAGCAAATATTTGGCATTGTTTGGCCGCCCGCCTCAGCTCAATTCAGGCTCATTAATATAACTTATAAGACTATATCGGTTAGTTGAGGTAGAAACTGTCAAACGATTGAACTCACCTGATGACATAATTAACGCAAACAACGCTCTGCGGCTTAAGCTTATCGTAAACAATCGTCGCCTGTGTCACGATCCAGCAGTAGCCGCCAAATTTCCCCAGTAGACGATAGCGACACGTTTCGCCCTGTCCCTTGCTCAGCACTGCAAAGACAAAGAATCGTTAGAGATAAACATTAGTTTAGTCCACTTCTATAAATGTAAGTCTAGCTCTTGACTTGACCAAACGAATCAAATCAAGTTACAACCCCAATTGCGGCCGACACCAAAGACAAGAGCAATAAGAATTATATCATTTGAAATCGTGTTTGCGGTTGAAGTTTCTATTTAGATTTTTTTATATACTTATATTAAATGCCAGGGTTGGGTGTCAAAGACACAAGCACACACATAATCTCGGCCATATATAATTCACAAAATTTAAGTTAGAATTATAATTAATAAATTCGAATGCATGGGAGTTTATTGTGAATAATAATGCTTATTGCTTATTGCTTATTGTGCTATGCTATGCTTATTAAAAGTATGCTTTATGCTATAGAGTGCTCTAGTCGAGCTTTCCCGATTGGCAGATACCCTACACCAGGCCTTTTCAGGCCGCTTTCTCCTGTTGCCCAGGGTTCAAGCTCAATTTTAACCAAAGTTTAAGGGCATTAAGATTGCATTTATGTGCTTATACTAAATCTTTTTAAATAATGAAGCTGCGATGGTTGAGTATCCAAGAAAAGTAAATGTTCTCGCTCCGTGCACACAATATAAAAACCTACATACCATAAGATTGATGTACATAGCTCGTTTATCCAAGACATAAGATTGTGTTTTATCTACAACTCCATTATAAAGTCAATCAAGAAAATGTCTTCTACTGAAGAAAGGAATATATATACGCTATAGAGCTGGTCGCATACGCCTCTTTCTAACTAACATAACTAATTCATTTACACAAATTTATTCTTAAACAAATTAAATATTCAAAATATATAGAGCTAGTCGCAAACGCCTGCTTCTACCGAGCACACACATAACTATATTCCAAAACTTTGACAAATTTCTAATGTCTTTTTCAGTTCACGAACATCTCATAGCAAAATTAGGCATCTATTACTATGAATTTTAATTATTATAGCAATTATAATTATTTTGAATACTCTCAAGCAGCCCTGGCTTTGGTTTTGTGCTTGAATTTTCAACAAAAAAATAGGCAAGTTTCAAATGACGTTTGCCAAAGGCAGCCAGGCATAAATATTAAATAATAGCTGGGCCACAAAAACCGCTCGAGGCAATGTTATATAAGTGCTGAGCTAAGCAATGCCAATTTGTGTTGTGCTTTTAATACTGTATTTAAGTGCGGAACAGCCCTGCTTATAGGGTATAAGCTGAAGAACGATGTGTTGGTTGTCATGGGGCGCTACATAAAGACCATTTTAATTAAAAAATCGTGTAAAAATTAAATCAAATAAATATGTATGCGAGGTATTAGAGCTTTGTATCTGTGTGTGTGTGTGATGAATGTGTATGCGTGCGTAAGTGTGTGTATTTATGTATATGTGACAAAAAGACTTGCTACTATAAGCTCAATAAAAATTTAATGCGCCTGCCAAGCAGCGCACAAGCAGGACATAAAATTACACACGGCTTGATGAAAATTCATAAGCCAAAGACGGCAGCAGACAGAGCTGGACAAGGTTTTCGGGGAGGGTCTGATGGGGTGATGGGCATGTACATAGCAATTGAAATTCATGGCCTTTAATGCGTTCAAGCGAGTCGGCAGCTAAAAGTTATGCGTTTTTATTAGACCCGTTTTCAACGGGCCAATGGCCAAAACTCAGGTAATTGCCGTTGCCTAATTACCGGCGCAGCTGCCGCAGACCAAATAAGGCAATGGCCTCCTCCAGAATAGCATCCCTATATAGCATATATACATATATATACATATGTATATATTACACAAATAGCTACACTTAAATTGAATTCGTAAACTGTAATGTAAAAGCCACAAACACAAATCCCAATGAAACATGAGCGAAAACTGAGGCATCGCTGGCTTTTTGCCATCATTATGGCATTTAGATTTATCTATGTATCTCTCTCTCAATATATGTATATATGTGTGTATATAGAGTGATATATATATATGCGTGTATTTAACTCAGTCTCGCATTCACTCAGTCATTCATTCAGTTAATTTGAAATCAGCAGCAGAAAATTAGTTTTTCTTTTGTGCCAGCGCTTGCGGCTTAGTGGCCTCGTGTTAATTTCAGTCCACGAAAAGCGCCGCACACACTGCACAGTGGTGCGTAGTCTATGAACTAGCAAGCAAAAGTATTTTAACTGCAATTATTTAATCCGACTTGAAAAAAATTGAAAACGAGTATTAATGTCAAGTTATGTTGAGAAACCTTTTTAAGAAAATTTGAAGTATTTTATACGCCTCATAAATTAAAACTAAATTCTTTATAGGACGGGAAATTCCTAAACTTATAAAAAATTGTTGCAGTTCCAAATTTTTTTAAATATGGAATTATAATTTATATAACTTATTATTTATATTAAAAATTATACATATTATTTGAACATTTTTTTTAATTGCAATTATTCAATTTGACTTGAATGAACTTGAAAATGAGAATTGATTTTTAGTTGTTCAAAAAGCTTTAAACAAAAATATTGTTTTAAAAAAATATCCCTGTAAAGCTTTTTAAAAATTTCTGAAGTTCCATATTTGAATAATTTCTATACTTATTTAACGAAAGAACCTTTAAATTTTCTTCACAAAATATATCTCTTAAATGATATAAACAGTCGTTCTCAAAAGTGCACCCATTTTAAGGAATTTCATACAGGATAAAAATTTGATCTTTAATAATAACATCTCAAAAACTAGTAATAAGCTCTAGTCGGGAGCTCCCGAATACCCTAACGCGCTACGCGTTCGTTTGATTTAGCAGTAATGAAAATAAATTTTAAAAAAGGGTTCGCTAAATGGGAATCAAACTTAGTCTTAATGAGAAACAAACGAATGGAAATAGCAGCCCAGACAACAATACAATCGCAAATTCTGCATTGCAATGATAGAATTCAATAAAGATGCGCTTGAATGTGCGTGTGTACATGAATACAGAAATTCATGCAATTTGCGCTAACCGACGCTGACACGTGGTCTGCCAATATATATAGAACCACGCGCTTTCTTTAAAAACTTCTGTGTTAACCGATCTTGATGAAGTTTTCAACAGTAGATCTTATTGTATCATAGAATATTTGTATATTCTCAAAAAGTCAATTGCATTAAAATTGCGGCTTTAATTGATGGGCAATACGAATTGGTTTATTTACTTGATTTATAGCTGTGTGGTGTAAGGTGGTGATAGCTTTAAAATGAAAGATGCTTGAAATTAATATACTATTCTAGAAGTTTGGTGACTCTAGCTCCAAAAAACTAAGAGATTTGGTCAAAAAACTGGATTTCAATTCGATTTTTATCGATTACTTAAAACGGGGCAAGTTATCGATTATGTGAAATGAGGTCCTACGTTTTCAATTTCAAATAAAAGAATTATTTTCAAAAAATTCGCTGTAAGAATATTTATTATAAAATAAATATGTTGGAGCATTTTTAAATTGACAAAATGTATTCAAAAGCTACAGAACACCCTTATTATTTAACAACTTCTTAGCTAAGTGTAACTGAACTATCGTCTATTGTTGATGATCATCGCCAATCATCGGTAGTTATAAGGGATAGTTTTTGGAGTCTCGAATAAAAATAATAAAAAATCTTTTTAAAAGTTTTTTGATAATCATAACTAAGCGATTTATTTTTAGAATAAATATTCATATCATTGAAAACTGCAACCACTGTGCGCAGGGTCTTTGCCACAATTCCGGATAATAATTATGCTGGGTCATTAATAAGGCAACATCGAAGAGGCTTGTTAGTGTAGTCACGAAAAGGATGTGTGCCATATGTGAGCAGTGTATGCCAGACGCTGGCGAGGCAGAGGATGCGACTCTGGCTGCTGCCGCTGCTGGATTAGGATGCGCGCAAAAGTATGCAACATGAAACTGTGTGTTGCATGTGCAACATTCCAGGCACGCGGCGTCTGCCCGGCCAGAGCCAAAGAGCTCAGACGATTTGGCAGTGTTTATGGAATTAGCAGAGTGCAGCTGCTTGCTGCTGTTGCATTTGCCATGAACTTGATTTGCCCTTAGTGAAGGACTTTTGCCGTGCCAGAGTTCCCTGCTAGACAAGTTTCAAGGCAAAATATTAAAATATCTACGCGCACAGCGACAAAAGATCATTTATCTAGAATTTTTAGCAACACATTCCAAAGACGGCAGCAGTCAGTGAATTTATGAACACGCAGCCAGAGCTGCGGGCGGAAGCGAGGTGAATGCAGACAGACAACGAGCAGCCATTTGTACAAATAAGCAAACAGCAGCAGCAGCAGCAGAAGCAGAGAAACAGCAGGCGAAGGATGCTCGAGGAGCAGCATTGGCAGCTGTAGTTCATTCAGCATTGAGATTGAGATGAATGCAAGGCAAACATTCAAACCGCATTCGAACCGCATTCAAGGTTATGTATCAAAGTTGAACAAATAGCAAGGAGCCAGCGCAGGTTATATCCAGAGCTGTCCATTTCGCCTATTTCCTGCTAAATCTGGCTTCTTTTTAGTTAAAAGTGTGTTTGCGGCGAACGTAAAAGCTAGATTTCACAGTGTAAAATATTTATAAATATATGTGTATTATTTACTTGGCACTACTCATAAACAAACATAACGTCAAACTAATGCACGCCAAAGATTGAATACCATTTTATGAGTTTCCCTTTTTCAGGTATGTGAGAATAGTAAAGCTCGTAAATGCTGAGTGTAATGAAAATATCTTTGAAAACTGAAAATTTTTTCTCCATATTAGAACCTACTTATCGAATTATTGTTCCTATTTCAGCTATACAATACAGTGGTGCGAGAGACTCGTTTGCATAGAAACAGAAATACGAACTTGGCTATATCAACTCGGCTGTTGATGCTGATCGAGAATACATATACTATTGGGCTGGACATGGCTCTTTTTATGTGTTACACACTACAGGAAAAAATTATGATACCCTCTGAGTTTGAACCAGCGACCTGACACTTGTTAGTTCGATGCTCAAAGCTAAAAGTAACACGAAATGCCTTTAAGCAGACGTTAAAAGCTATATTCGAGATAATAACATCTATATTTCGATTATCAAATATAGACTTTATATGCAAATGTTATTTAAAAAAAAAATTCTGAAATTTAGGTGCATCAACTTTTATAAGGTAAAGTAAACAAAGATTTTTTTTATATACAATTTTATCGCCAACACCTTTAGTCACCTTTATGACTATTTCGAGATCAACGTAGGTTATTTATTGGTACGAATTAATTAATAACAAAAAAGAATTTATAGACACCAGGTTTAAACACCTGAAAAAAACATCAGGTTATTTGGATATTTCAAGAACCTTAGAAGTTTTAACAGCAGCAGAATTTCCCAAGCTTCAACTTGTTGGGAACTACAAGCGTCTAGCTGCGAAAATAACAAAATAGCATTTTCTTCGACTCACTTTTCCCACATGATCTAGCTGTTTATTTTTCTTTTTGTTAAAATTTGGTTGCACTAGTTGCACGCACACACAGGTTGCAGCCACTGGGATGCAGCACAGACATGCTCGAGTACACGACTAAATCCTTGAAGCAACATAATACTAAATCATCGTCAACACGCGCTGACCAGAAGCCGCAACAGCAGCAACAACAATTGACAATGGCAGTTAGCCCAGGCGCTAGTTTGCTTTCATTTGATTGCCCAGCATGTGTGTGTATGTGTGTGAGTGTGTTTGTGTGTGTGTGTGCATAGTGTATTTGTGTCCATTTCAGTGTCTGCTAGCAGGGACTTTTACTGCTGGCCAGGGCCAAGACATTGCCTGGCCAAATCGCATTGGCACAAGTGGATAAGGAAATAAATGTTTGGCTTGTGCGCAAGGATGTGCGCATAAATCAAGGATTTGTTTGCGGATTGTTTGGCCAGGCGAATACCCAACAACCCGGACACCAACACCGTGCTGAAAAAGGTAGTTGACTTGACAGCCAGAAAACTTGAAGCTACGTAGCTTTTGCGTAGCCATTGACCTTTGGACATTTATTTTTATTTTTGTTTCGCAGCTCCTCCAAGCCGGCCACGTGGCGTATACGTAATCTTTTTTAATTGAATTAAGCCGTGACATAAGCCCAACGCAACTGCTTTAAAGCGCTCAGCAACTTCAACTGATGACTTTATGCATATGTATGGAAATATATATGTATATTTAGAGTATATAGGATATATATATATTTAAACCAATTTATGCAAATTGCCGCGCACACACCGCAGCGCAACCCAATTGCAGCTTATTGAAAAGCGTCTTCAACAGCGCTGTCATCGTCCTGCGGCTGCTGCTCGTGTCCTTCATAAATGCCCGTTGAAGCGTTAAATTGCATTCACTACCTTTGTCGTTGTTGTCGTCCTCCTTAGTACTGGCCCAGCCAAAGAGCAAGCCGTGCAAATCCTTGCAGCTCAGCGTGAGGCAAACGACATGAAAGGGTTTTTGGCCATAATGCCAACTAACGACCGCTCTGGCAAGCCAAAACAGTGGACGGATTTGTGCCTGCCCTAAAAGCGTTCGTCCTTTGCTCAACAAAGCCCGATAAGCGGCCATAACTCAAAATCTGGTCAATACGCAACAAATCGAATGTGTATTTCAACTCTGTTTAATATAAGTATGGATAAACGTAAGCTTCTAGCTATTTGCTATAGCTGTAACGAAATACACACTTGTTTATTTATAATCCAAACGCTACATGAATATTTCAACAGTTAGATTAGCTGTTTATAGTACCTAACTAAATATTTAGTAGAGCATTTTAAAACTATATTATTCCTTTCATCAACGCTGAAAGCCAAGTTTTCGTTTTTACCATGAAGCGAACCTTAATCAGAAACAGCTTTTCAAACTAACTCTTAAGATATTTGCTCCAACAAAAACATGATTTCGATATCGATTTTAATCGATTGATTGAAAACGAGTAAAGGTCGACTCGGCTATTGTATCTAATGATATCAAAAAAATAAAATATTTGTTATCTGAGTTAACTAAACAACAACAACCTTTATAAAAAGTTTGGTATAACTATCTTTTTATATTTTCGAGATTCGCTTAGAACCCCGAGTCTAAAAATTGTTATTTATCGATATTATGGGGCGTAATATCTACAAACAAATTTTTAGTTCGGTCCCACGTAACATATACGAGACTATATACAGTGAAAACTTCTTCCATTCAACGTGTAGCCTGATTCAGGGTTACCAAAAAAGAAAATGTCCGCCCAAGAGGGTTGTTCGTTTAATAGGAGTACCCTTTAGGCGTCTTTTCACTGTATTTTAATTGTAGGTTCTCGTTTATGCAGAGTCCGAAATTGACGCTTTCACACGGCTCGATAAACGTGGCTAGATCGAATCAGCTCGTCGTTCTAATCAAGATGATATACGTTCCTTATGGAATCGGAGACGCCTCCTTCTGCCTGTCAATTTGCACATTTATTAATTTTCAATGGGCTCAGTGTAAAAAGGAAAACCTACATCTTGTCGTCAAACCTGAACTTTACTATTGGAATCATTTTTCAATTCTCAAATTGCATATTGAATTGAATATGTCAAGCGTAATAAAACAAGAACTGCGTGCTGGATAAGTCATCGCGTTTTCTGTTTCCATGCGTTTGTCACTTTAGACCGAGTCATAAAACTTGCCCAACCACCCATCGAATGCCAACTAACAACTTTTGCGGCTTGGGGCTGGGCATATTTTATGAGCCTGTGCGGGCAAAATGCAAAGAGGCAAAATTAATGGCCAACACAGCAGCGCAGTGGGTGGTGGCCAAGTGCCTAGAGCCAGAACCACAACAACAATAAGAAGAAGAAAAATAAGTAAGTGCGGTTTGCTCCACTGTGGTTGCTGAGCCGCAGCCTAGCTTGTCAGTTTGGCCACGCATGTTTGCGGCGCATTTGGCCTGCTTTCCATGTGGATCTACTAACTGGCTAAGGGAAACTAATCAAATGTCCTTCTAGGCCAGGAACGAGGGGGCGACGTTCACCAAGTCACAAAGTTTTGTCCTGCGGTGAGGCCATTAAAAACTACTCAAAATATCAACTGGACGCTCATAAAGCTGCATAAATATTTCCATGCTTGAAGCTGCGGCTAAGTAGAGCACTCTTGTGGCCTAGCATTAATATAAAACATGATACGAATTTGTTTAATTTCAAAGCTGGAGCTGCGTTTTATTATTTATTATAAGCCGAAACCTTAACCGGTTAAGTTAAGAACAACAGCAGAAACTAAAACTGAAATTGATTTTCAATATATTTTTTAATTAAATTAATTTAATTCAAACCTTTGGTGTTTGAATATTTTAAATAATTTATTGGCCCGTTGTGCTAACGATATTTTCAGTACTCGGAATATGAAAACCTAGCTGATTATGATAGATATATGTGTAAAATATTTATATAAAATAAAACAACATTTTTTACCGCCAATTTCCCACATACACAGAAAAATCGCTTCTCACCAAGCGGAAAATTGTCTATAACTGGGAATTAAGCATTCCGCCGTTGTCGCGCGTTCAGTGACAAGAAAAATAGAAAAAAAACAAAGCAAGAAAAAAAGAAAAAGACAACAAGGAAGAAAAGTTAATTGAAAACAAAAGTCAAAGAATTTGCATATTTATTTGAGTTTTTCCTACATTGCGACGTGCCACAGTCAATATTTATTTATTCGCGATGCAAATTTAAATCATTTTAAAGAAGTCAAATAAATAAGAATACAAAAGCATGTTAAGAATAAAATGCTGAGTATGCGAACTAGAGAATACCCTATTTAAACTGGGTAAGCCAAAACAAATACTATATGATCTACCGATAGGAATAAAATGTATTCTTTTATCTTTATATTTTCTAGTGCTAAAAATGGGTTACCGTGGCAAAAGAAAATAATCTATATAACCCGTTAGAATACTCTCAACAGTTTTGTTTTAAGTAAGTAAAATAAATAATCGATAGCTGCATTCCATACCGAATATGTGAAATACTTAGAATATATAATCAAGATTTTCCATAAGAATATTCGCAAGTTTCCTTTTAAATAAATACCAATAATCGATAACCGCAAATATCGATTAAGCCATTAAAACTTACCGAATATGTTACATACTTTAAGCAAATTTAGTTTTATAAGCTTCAGCCTTATTATTTCACTCTTGTCCCATTCTTCACATCCCTCAATTAATATCCCAAATTAAGAGCTAAAACTGCTGCAACTTTTTTGACCAGCTAAAATCTAGATAGAGCCAACTCCTCCGACCGTGCACAGTGCACACTAATTAAAATTTAACAAAAATAAATGCGGGGTAATTGAAAACTTTTTGCCAGTGTCTGCTGAAATCAGCAACTTAATCATTTTGGCCGCCGCCAACGTTTCCCGTTCAAATAAGCCAAAATGTCCGCAATGCTGGCAAAACGTGTATTTAAATTTCATTACATTCATTCATTGCCAGTTTTCTAACGAACCCCTAACTACCGACCGCCCTCCCCCTCCCCACCCCCTCCCCTTACCCAACACCATTTCTAACGCCCAGCTCATTAATTCGGTTTTGTCGACGACACTCGGCGCATAGCACGCACCTGTCTAAAATTGTAGGTGTCGGTTCTTTTCTATCTCAGCTGCACCCACAATTTTAATTAACTCAATTTGAGCGTGAAAAGACATCATCAACGCGTCTATGGGAGTCTATCTCTCGCAGAAAGAGGGCGAGAGAGTGAGAGTAAAGAACAAATCTCATCTCCATAGAGACAAGCACAATTACAAGTACTTTAAGGGGTTTCTTTATAGTAATATATTAACTTCATTAATAATAAACTTTTCTGCGAAAGTGAGACAAATTGTCGACTTTTTATACAATATTAGTATTAACGTGTACTTATGCTTAACAGAGCTCTGTTATAGTAATACTGTTACATAAAAAGTTCTCGTACGTTAACCTTCTACCCCTACCGTATTACACTAAAAATAGAGTATGTAAAGATTCCGTACGCCTTCTGTTAACTTTGTGCTGTTAGACACCCTTATCTTAACATTATGTTACGCTAGACTTTGCTTAACGTTTTATTGTAAACAGGACATTTAGAGCGCACAAGCCTTGCTTTCTTCCACAATTTTTTATTTAAATTTCTGTTAGGGTTATATTCTCTCTCTTTTCCCAATAGGCATTGAGCACAGGTTCAGTATGTCAAGGCTCTATTATGTTAGCTTTATTATGTTCTACCTCAAGCCCATTGTTTTAACAGTGTGTAAAACTCTTCTGTTAACTTAACAGTACTCTATTATGTTGACGTTGTTATGTGATATTTTCGATATGTTGGGCTAACATTGCAATTTATTGTGAGTTTTTTGCTTTTCAAACATTCTCTTACTGTTGGGTTATAATGTCAAAACTAGATTTTATCGCCTTATTTATTTTCAATGTGCGCTCCTAGTATGCTCAATAAGCCCTATGTGAATGTGTATTTACAGTAAGCAGCTGTGTTTATATAATTTCAGTCAGTCGCTCTTGTTGTTGTTGTTGTTGCTTACATGGGCCGTCAATCAGCGCTGAAATGTTAAGTTTCGGCACGTAGCAACCTCCGCGCCTTCCCAGTCACTGTTAGTCACGCTCGCAGTCACAGCTAGTCACTCCTCGTAGACGCCAGCCAGGCAAACAATTAAGTGTTGATGTTTGGTCATTTTTTTCCTGGGTTCCTGTTTTCTCTTGTTTTTTGTTTCTCGCCAGCTGCAACTTTATTAAGCAAAATTTAATGGGACCCCGCCCAAGTATCGCCCGCATCCGGTGCTACCGTTTTTCATTAGCGGCGCCAACTGACTTGCAACAATTGTTGCATGAAGTAGAGGGAAAAAAAAGCGAGGAAAGTTTTACTGCAATATTCTCTGGTGTTTCTTTGCTTTTTTTTGCTGCTTCATGTTGTACAATTAGTTTGGTTCGGTCGTGTTCTTGTCCTGTTCCTAGTCCAGTTTCTTTTTCTGCCGTGATGTTTATTTGTCCATTTGCCAAAACGTCTAATTGGACTTGCTTAAGATTTCTACAGAGATTTCTTGCTAGTTTTCAGCTTCTACTTCTTTTTCTGTGTTTTTCTTATTTACTTGCTCCGTGAAGCTTGCTGCTAATAATTTACTGACGGCTTGATGACTCTGCTGCATCATTCCAGGAAAAAAAAATCCATTACTTGTGTTGATTTATTAATTTTCAATCGTCCTGTTAGCTGACACGCAAGGCACGACCCAGCAAAAGGCTGCGTCCCACTCATAACTCAAATATATATTTCAATATTCACTTAATAATGTTCAGCTGTGACTTTGAGGTCTGTCATCATATTGATTTTTAGACAGAAATAGTCTTTTATTACGTGTAAGATCACAACAGGTCACTTATATATCATATTTAACCCAACTCGGGACGGATGTGCGTCAGCGCAGGTTGTTCGCCCCCATGTAGACCGTTAGCTCAAACAAGGGAACGTGTTAGAACACATTGAGAAAGGCTGATTTAGACGCTTTTATCATAGTTCTATAATTAAATATACTATTCCAATTTATTACCTCTATTTATTTAATATTAATTTCACAAATTCACCCTGCTAAGTTGCGAATTACATTAACAGCTTCTAAAAAGTTCCCTTCTATGCGGTTCTCATGAATTTAAGTAAGGCTTACAAGGTTTCGCCTATGCTTACAAGTGTTTCATTAGCAAATAGACTTTATATCGGCTCAAACCCTTGCTCTCCTGAACTCAATCTTTTATTTGCTTTTGCCTCTCTTTTTCAATTTGCTCTTTCGTAGCTTTTTGTGATGATTTCATATAAAAGTCTGTCTTTATTTTTTTTAAATAAAAAGGAAAGTTTGTTTTGGTTGATATCGATCTGTGCAGGGATTATCTGTTAGCTTCTTATATATTTAAAATTCCTACCTCATATAAGTTTTAAATTCTTAAGATTTCAAACTGTGAAAAAAATGCAAAAGGCCAACAGAAGCAAAAAATATAAAAAGGACAATTCTATAATTTATTCATTAAAAACTTTTTCTATTTTGTGAGTTGCGTATAAATAGAAATAAAACAAATGCCTGTGCTCTACAGCCACTACACATACAAAACCTACACATACATACATATATATATACATATATGCCACTTTTGTGAATGAGAATAATGGGCAGCTGGAAAGCCAAAAAGTATGCAATAGTTGTCGGCACTCGAGCCAAAGTGCTGAGGCACATAAAAAATGGAGAGCGTAGCGCCACAACACAAAATTTTATGATGCGTCTAAATGCGTTCAATGCAAAAGTGTTGCTTAAATGTCAATCTATCTGTCTGACTGTCAATTTCAGCAATTGAAGGCAGCGGCGACGACGACAACGTCAGCGTCTAAATGCGTTGAAGGAAAATTTCATTTGCAGATATCGTGCTGTCATTTAATAAACGAAATGTGAGCGGTTGCACAGACAAATGCAGCGATGCAGTAACAGATACTGGCAACACTTTTCACACAGACAGACACACACGCGCGCACACATTGGGGCCATGTCATGTTCAGGAAACGCTTCAGACAAACAGCCACAACCAGCGTCAGAGCCACAGTCAGTGGCAAAGCCATCGTGTGGCATCCACAGCGGGGCATCGCGTAGGTGAATGCACCCATTGTGTAACTATACCATTGCGAGACAGCTAAGCGCAGGCAGCTCAATCTAGATGGTTGTGCGCCTGTGTGTGTGTGCGTGTGCGTGTGTAAATCCCGCTCGTCGCACACTAAATGCCAATTTCAGAAAATGACGCGGAAAAAAGGCGAGAGAAAAGAAAACGCAACGCAGCTGACACGCAACATGCTGCTGCAGCAGGAGCAGCAGCAGTGGGTGAGTTGGCAGCCAATTGGGGCAGCTAAAGCTGTGGCAGGGTCCCGGCACATAGGACAGGCCAATCCGAACAGCTCCGGGCGGCTTTTTTGGACAGGCAAAAAAGAAACGAAAAAAAAATAATTGACAATGACAGAGCGCGGACAGCGCCAAAAACAACAATTTAATACGATTTTCATGTAAGCACATTAACGCCGACCAAAAGAAACCAAAGTAAATAAACAAACCGAGAATCAAGTAAATATGACGGCAGTGCTCGACGAGCAAATACCCTGTAAGGACCAAAATTGCTTGCTACCCTAGGTTGATTGGGCAGGAGGTGGGACGTAGAACGTTGCATGGGGATTGTTTGTCGATATATTTGCAATGCAGGAAGTACACGAGTGAGGTTAACAATCGATATTTATCGAGCTATTTTAGATATTCTTGAAATAACTTTTTCAGCTGCATTTATTAGAGGAGGACAAAAATACCAAATTCGGTCCCCCTTACTTTTAAATGCACTGAAAAAACAAGGTATACCGCAAAATGTGAGGTTAGAAAAGTTTTTTATAAACGAATTTAGGCGAATTCCAATCAAGTTTTCACAACTCGAAAATAACTCCATATAAAAATCTTACTGTCATTTTTTATTACGTCTGGCCTCTTTAATATTGCAAAACTAACTGTAAATTAAAAATGAAGTAGTTTGGAAAGTGAAGTTAACAATTTCTTATTATCGATATCTAATACTATCGGCGGAGTTATCAAAAAATGTAAATATAAGCCTAAAATGCATATATTATTACATTATTGCAAGCTTTTACGCCCTACGAGGTCTAGTTGAAAAAATTAGGTAAGAAATCGATTTGTACCGATTTTTGTAATGACGGTAATGATGGGTATTTGATAAAATAAAATTTAACTACAATTACATTCTCTAGGTTTTAAGAAGACACAGACTTAATTAGCATCAAGCTATTTTAATTTATTAATTATCGTTAATTAATAAATAATGCAGAAGTCTTGAAAACGGTAAGTTAGAAACCGATTTATTATCGATAAATGTTAAATAAACTTGAGTTTAGACACATCGATAAATACACGGACTTGCCTGGGCAGACAATATTTATACTCATATTTATACAGAATTCATAATGACATACATTTGCCCAATGAAAAAATAACCTATCTTTATACATTTCATGACTAGTGGGTATTAAAAGGAGAACAAACAAGATAAGCAGCTAAAATGAGAAATTGATATTGATGGCAGTTCACGTCAACCATATCAAAAAATATAAAAATTTGACATAATTTGGCTGGCACAACGTTGCGTATGCGCAATGTCCCAACAGCTCAACAGCTCATTAAAGCAATCAAACTTTTTGACAATGAACGCCCACAGCAACGGGCGTAAGTGTGGGCAAGAGGGGGGTGTGTGGTTGGAGGGGAGGTGAACGGACTCGCTGGGGTGTCGCAAATATTTCGACAGTTTACACGACTTGTTTAACGCCGCTGGATCAAAGCCAGGACCAAAACCACAAGCAGCTTTTGATTGATTGAGCAGCAGACGTCGTAGCTACCCCGCGACCCCCGCCCCTCATTGGAACAAGGACCTACTGCTTGGCAGAGTCAAAAGGCTTTTTGTTAAACAAATTGTGGGCAAAAAGGTTTTCAGAGCTGCGACAAATGGTCTGCTGTTGCTTTGCTTGGGCAGATTACCATTTTGCTTGAATGTAAAGCGATTGAAAGGGGTTTGTGTGTGTGTGTGTGTGCGCGCGGGTCAATTAGGTGTCGATAGGGGGACGGAGGTTGGGCGTGAAAAAAAACTGTTGCATAGTTTAAGGCTCATCGTTTTTGACAGCATTTCTTGCTTACTTGTCGCACCCTTTTCGCTTGCCTAAGCACATTTATTCGTTTTGTCTGGGAAAAGCAATACCCACAAACACAAACACACTCACGCACACACACCAATACAGTGAAAGCTCAACTAAAAAATAAATGCACAAAAAAATAATATAAAGAAAATCTCCACCCGGCAGCCAAAAACATAAAACTTTGCGCATTCATTGGCATTTGTTTTCTCCCTCTCTCATTTTTTCTTTTTCTCCATTTTTTTTTTCTCTTTTCAGTTGCGTTTGTTCTTTAGTCGACAATTTTCTGGTTGTCTCTGTGTGCGTGAAAAGTGTGCGCTTTTTTAATTTAATGAAAATTTTCCACTTCGCCGATTGACATTTTGTGTTTTTTGGCGCTATCTTTGTGCACCGCCCACTGCCCCTGTCCCACCCCCTAACTCTCTGCTGTAACTGCTTTAGTTTTGGCACTGCAAAATGTGCAAAGTTGAGCCACAAAGAGAGATCCGCACGCCGCGGGGTTTGCAAATAAACACACAAATTTACTTTGCTTGGCTGTCGTCTTAAATGCCGCCCGCTAGCAACGGCAAAAAGTCATTCCACACGCTGCGGCTGCGGTGGCGGCTCTAGCGGCGGCGCACAGTGGTGCAATTACTTATTAAACCTTAGAGAAATATAACAGGACTGTCAAATCTTTTCGACTTGCCAAAGATTAATGAATTAACGATTAAAGAATTTATGCTAGCTATTGCTTACAAAAATATAAAATCTCAATCATAAAATCTCGCATCAAATAAGCTATATATATAAAAGCCCAATTTTTCTCTAATTTTTTCTAGCAACAATAAAGTGTTTCGATACAATAAAGTATTAAGTATACCTGTCAGGTTTCTATAACATTTTATGATTTTATGAGATTGACTTAGTCGTTGTCCAAAGCAAGAAACTACATATGTATGAAAAAATTGATTCTGAGATGTCGCAAAGAATGTGCTAGCCTAGAATGTTCATAACAACAAAATAATGTATTTCTTTTATATTTTCAACTTGACAGTTGTCGATTTGAATAAATAAATTTAAAAACATATATACAAAAATAATTACAAATACATCTCTTTACAAATATATATCTTTATTGAAGTATATATATATATATATATATATATATATATATATATATATATATATATATATATATATTTATAAAAATATATATTTTTTTATATATATATATATATATATATATATATATATATATATATATATATATATATATATATATATATATATATATATATATAAATATACTTCAATAAAGATATATATAATGTATATACAAATAATTAATAAATTAAAACCAAATTATTTTGCTTTTAGTTTTATAGTATTTGCCTCAGTGTTCGCAGCTATTGTCACAACTTTGGGCATTGCCTTTGTTTGGCTGCAAGTTTTTGGCGTGTAATCAAATGCATATTTGCATGCAGCACTACACACCCCTGGAATCTCACCTACCCAGTGCAGTACCCCCTCCCCCCTTCCCACACTCTAGCCATCCTTCACACAACACGTTTGCCTTTTGTATAATTTTCTGCAAGACTTGCGAAAAACTTGCAAAACGGCAAAGTTTCAACTGACTGAGAGCAGAAAAGTATGCAAAGACGCTGATAGCAAAAGCCGCGAACTTGCAGGAGGCGGAGACAAGGAATGGGGAGGAGCACAAGCAAATCTGATAGTGATGCAAGGCGCCTGAATCGTTAAGAGGTGCAACTGCATATATCTAAACTATAGCCAGGATAAAGCATCGTAGAGCGGCCATTGAACGCTTGCCCGGCGATAAACTCAATTAGCCAGCTAGTTGGCAACTGCCATAAAAGCGCACAAGAATCGAAATTAACTTAACCAAATTACATTAGTGGGGTTTAGGTGAGGCTGAGGGGCGGGGAGGGGTGTCTGACATGGCATGCAGTGCACGCACATTAAATGTTATTAACGCATTTAGAGGGCCGAATGCAGTCAACGTTTTTGTCTTGCAGTTCAATTGAATGGTTATTTAATTTTAAATGCCAAGGGGCAGCGGGCGACGGGCTGACGGGCTGACGGGTTGCTCTTGCCACATTTGTTAGCTGCATAAACGAGACGAGGCCGAGGGCGGACAATGCAATGCAATGCAATTCTGACGTGACAATGGCCAAAAGCACGTACAGCGTTCAACTGTGAGCCTTGCTTTTATTTTTTCTTTAAACCATATAAAAATTGCCAAAGTGCAAAGGCCGACAGTTGAGGGGGGTAGTGAGGCAGGATTAAAACGAATTGGGGGGCTGCCCGGGCACTTGCCATTTACATTCATCATCATAAGTCACTGCCCGCACAAATAGATGCAACTAAACGAAATGAAATGAAATGAAATATTTGCCCAGCCAAGGATTAAGCAGCTAGTGCAGCTGTAAATAGAGCTGTAAAGGTAAGCCAAAGGAAAGGAAACCAACATAAAGTTTGCTGTGTGCCAGTCGCAAGTGACTGACTAGGCTATACCCTGTTAGCAGCTTCCAAATTTAACTCACACGCCCAAATATGTATGCAACAAGCTCTTCTTGCTAATTCCCCTAAGATTTCCCTTACATAAAAAATGCATTTTTAAATAAATAAATTTCTTATACCTTTTACGATTGCCCTACAATTTTCAAGGCCTAAATATGGCATGTAACTAGATGCATATACAAAAAAACAGCTCATGACGTCTTAAGCTTTTATTAATATCGGTAAGTTGTTAGTGGAGCAAACTGAAGTAGGGTACCAAGAAGTATAATTTAACCGCCTAGATAAACCTTAAAAGAAATTTGAGTCTTAGATCGATATTTATCGATCTATCGGAAAGCTTTTAAAACATCAAACTTAATTTAAATTCATAGGCGTTTGCTTAACGAGAAATCACATACTACATCTCGTGCCTCTAACTTTTCAATACAGTGCCTTAAAAAGTGTGTTTAAAAATCGAATTTTTCTATCGATTGTTGGGGATTGTGGGCAGTTATTAAAAATCTAAAATAAAAAGGAACCGTCTACTAAAGAAGAGCCTATCTATTATCCTAACAATCTCTTAAATATGCGTTCCAAAGGAGTTTAATAATCGATATTTATCGATTTTATAAAAACCTTAGCCTTGTCCCTAGCTCTCTGGGTCTAAGAACGATGCGCTTACGCAAACAGACAGATAGTTGGATATTGCTATTTCAGCTAGCCTTATTAATGGGCCCGATTTTAACTTCTGCTGCCTGTTGAAAACATGTTCACAGCTATATTACACCGCCTAATGGCTACAGGGTATACAAAGCACTGGAGAATTGCGGGCAACAACAAGCTTTTCCACTTGCCAAGTGCAAACTGTTGCCCTCAAGTCAAGCCAGCGCCTCATTTTTGTTGTTCTTTTTTATGAACTTAATGAAATAAACTGCGCAAATGCGCTGCTGCGCCACGTTTTGGAGGATGCAACCGAAAAGTGGTGCATAACTCAAGGCGCAGTTGCTGTGTGGCAGGCCACCATTAACATTTGCCCCACGTAGCGAAACGCAAATGCCAACAAATGCCAGGAAATTGCCGGCATATTTAATAAACACTAGCGAAATGAAGTGAATGCTGGCTGGCTGGCATTTCGACTCCGGGCCAACACAGGGCGCCCAGAGACTGGGCCCCGACCCTATAAATCAACAGGTTAAAAGATAAGACGCGCGCTTTGTGCTGCTCCTGAAAGGCAGACGTAAATTCATTAACATTAGCCAAATTACTTTGAGGCAACTCAAAATGTAGCTCCATTTATAACACACCATTTGGAAATAGCATAAATAACTGCTGGCAACAACTATTCCGAAAATAAAATAAATAAAAAAAAAAATTCACTAAAAAGAAAAGAAAACTTGAGCTCTGCGAAACCTAAGACACATCGAAGCGATTAGCAGGGGCTCAATAAATGTCAAATGAGAGCTAAAAAGTGCTTGACTCCAGGATATACTATGCATCGAAGTGATGTATAGACACTATTTAGCCACAAATTAAATATTACTGCAAATATTAGGTTTTTTAATCGATATCTATATTGATTTTTTAGAAGATTTTATAGTTATCAAAAAGTGAATTCTGTGTCTTCTTGTTCTACATATAAAGAAAACTTAAATACATGACTTATTTAAAAACAATTCTTGAAAATCGATTAATATCGATTTTAGAAACACAGCTATTCTAAAAAACAATAATGGCTTGAATGAAGACAAAAAATTAAAGCTTTATTCAAACATTAGGTTTTAATCGATATATATCGATTTGTCACAAAACTATGATAATTACATTTAAGTAAACTCGGAGTTACGCGTCTTGTCTGAACATTTTCTTGAAAATAGATAAATTATTGATTTGAGGAAAACGGGCTTAGCTTTAATATTAAATAACATTAAAGTTAGAAACATTTCCATATTAAAAACCCTAGAAAACTTTTATTCATTTTGTTCTTTTTATTCTCTTATCAATTTCTACTTACAGCTGTCTAAGGAACAATCTCTTAAGCATTTTATGTAACATTTATCATAAACTGTGCATAACTCATGAAAGTACCCCAATAAAAACGACTGACCACAGCGAACAATGAATAAACTCTTAACCAAAATTATTATTAAACTAAAAGAAACCATGCAGTATTTGACTTTTATCGAATCCCAGCAGACGAATGTCTTCTTTTTGGGATTTACGACTGGCGTAACTGATTGACCGCATAAGACAGACAACTATTTGATTTGGCTGGAATAGAAACTGACATCTGACGGAACAAATAGAGGGGAAGAGCCTCAGCTGTCATCTTGAATTATAGCGTTTGAACAGTGAGAGGAGTGTGGAGTGGCCGTTCATCAAAACGAATGCGCATTTTTTGGCTAACGATTGGCTGGACAAATGGTGTCAAAAGGATTTTGAAAGCGAGGCTCGTAAATAAATAAAATAAAAAAGAAAAGCTGGTAGTAAACGGAAGCATTTGATGGTTTTCTATTAGCCTTGAACTTGTGGCTGCCAAAGCCGAGACTGCTGCACTCAGCTGGAAAGTAATTTATTTGTGGTAGCTCTCAAAGGAAATGCCGCACAGTTGCGCCAGCGCATCCGGTGAAACTTTAAGCCGCATTTCCGCTCATGCAATTTTAATTTGTCAAATGCAAGCGTGTGGCAACTTGGCTAAAATTAACTGGTAAATTTTACAATCCACACGAGCAAGGATTAGAAACGACGCCGGCGACGTCATCATCATCAGCAGCAGCACCAGCAGCAGCAGTCAAGCCAAGGCGAAGGACAACACTGTCAGCCCCCCATCGTCGAGCCACTCGAATTGGACCATTAGTTTTGACGGCATTAGTTGGCGCTTTTCATGGCGCAGACAAACCAGACACAGCCAGCAAAATAAATAAGAGAGTAGCAGCGTGAGCCCAAGCTGCAGTCGGCCCAGGACGCGCCGGTCTGGTCTGGTTGGATCGGGTCGGGTCTGGACTTGTCTGGTCTGGCAGCTCGATCCCACGGCGAAATTATGCATGTAATAAAATGCGGCGACGCATCAGCAACTGCAGCGCCGCCCATCAGCGCATTGCCACGCCCACTCTTGTCGCGTTCGCCCCGAAATTTTAAGTGCATTAACATAAACTGGCGGCCAAGCGCAACTCCCACGCGCCTCGCCCCCCTAAAACTACCCAGTCCCTGGAACAAAAATTTATATAAATAAACTTTGTGGGCGGTTGAGGCGGCGTCAGGATTGCATGCCACAATACGTGGCAAGGGGCAGGCACGGGGTTCTGGCAAGAGCTGATGAGTGCATCGACTTGACAGCTGCATTAGAGATGGGCGCGTGACAAGTGGCAAGCGTGAGAAAATATAAAAAAGAAATCAGGAAAGTTCAAACTTTACAAAGATATACGTGACTGGTCTAGCTTACGATTTCGATCAAACTTTTTGTAAGCAAAATGGAATTGTGCTGTTAACGGGACTCAGGAGCACCGAAAATGCACAACGAGTCAAAATTTATCCAAATTTACTTGTCAAACAGAAACGAGATCAAGATCAAGCTCGATTATGTTATCAATTTCGATTCTGATAATGCTCTCAATAATGTTATATAGCATACTTTAAGGGGCGTATGAAAATCTCAAATGTTGATCATAATAAGAACCATAATTTAAAACGGAAAAGTATTTTATCTAACTCTTCTAGCGGACACGCCTATAAGGCAACATTCCTCTTTGGATGAGATTTTCTCTCAAATCAAATTGAATCAGGTCACACACGTTTCCCCTTCTATTAGTCAAGCGGACAAAAATTAATCGATGGTCGCTGTTCACCCAAAACAGTTTTCACTGTACTTATAAGAAGAATAGCTTTTTAAGCCATAATCATGCAATCGTGCATAAGTAATAATCGTATGAAAGACTTCACGCTGTCATCTCCCATCGACATAATTTGACAGGAAGCGTTTTGCCCGCGCAGACATGAAGGCGTTTTAGACAGGAAGCGCGTCTAGATGTGTGGGTTTGTGTGTTCGTGTGTATGTGTATGTGTAGGTGTAGGTGTAGGTGTGTGTGTGTGTGAAAGGCATTAACAGACTCGTAAACTACCAAGTCGCTTGTTATGTTGATTACACAACCAACCGCTCGCGAACTACCAAAAATAAACTGAAGACTCAAAAGTTGCACTTGAAAATGCGGCAGTAAACGGAGGGACAAGGGTTCGGTGCAAGCTGCATAGGGTGAGAATAGAGAAGGGTCTGACTAGCAACTGCCCCATGCAAAATGTTGTCCGTTTTGGGCAACATTTAAAGCTGTTGCTGCTGCTGCCGCTCCTGCTGCTTCTTGGCATAGGCAAGCCCCAAGTAGCATGCAACATTTGGCGCTGCTGTTGCGTACGTGTCTGTCAAAAGTGCTAAAAATAAACACATACGTATACAAATGCAGCAGCAGTAGCTGCAGTAACTGCAGCAGTAGCAACAGCAGCAGCAGCAGCATCAACTGTCATTGGCGCCCTCAAAGGCAGAGCTGCAGCAACTTTTGCAAGAGTTGAAAGTTGAACGCCTTGGCAAATGCCGCGGCAATGCACCCGACTGCTGCTGCTGCCACTCCCACTGCCAGCAGTGCTGGGAAGATAAAGTTTTGCTCACGCAACAGTCGATCTGTTGGCCAAATCTGCCAGCGCCACATTTTGTTGGTATTGTTTTTCGTTGCAAATTTATTACAACATTTGCCACGCGCGCTGCTTTTATCTTTATCTGGGCGGGTTTTTATTTATCTGCCACGTTAAATTTACTTTTGCGTCGGAAAATGCTGTTCACATTTTCTTTGCTGCTGCTGCTGCTGCTTTTCATAATTTTTCGCCTCGAGGCCAAATTGTCGTCTTTATTTGCAGCATGGAAATGCTCGCAGTTTTTCTTTTTCGCTCGTTGAAACCATTTCGCATTTCCATTTCAATGCACATCAGCAGCAGTAGCAGCAGCAGTAACAGCTAAACGTGGAAAACGTTTTCGAGATTTCCAAATGCTCGCCCTCGCCATGACATTTGCGATTTTCCGCACATTTTGTATTTTATTGAACTGTTTGTCACAGGGCGCAAGTGCTTTAAGCCAGAGCGAGTAATGCCCCGGGTTCAATTGGGAGCTCGAACCACGCACTCTCGCATATGATCATAAGCATGTCAACTTTATGAAAATCAAATGGAAATAAAAATGGACAGCGCTCATAAACAATAATATGTCGAGTGAGCTTTCAACTGACATAACTAAAAACCAAATAGAAAACTTCATAATGTGTGGGTGGGCGTGGCAGCTGCTTAGCCAAGAAGCTAACGTGGCTAACTATGAGAATGCGGAGAGACTTAATAAAAAAAAAATAGAAGAAGAAAAAAAAAACAAACAAAAATGTATGAAATACTTTTACGACTTTCAAAGACATTTTTACAGCTCTCGCTGGCAACTTTTGCTAACGATATGCGATATGCACGCCGAGCCGGATGCGGAGCAGCTGGAGCTGCATTCCTGAGCAACGGGTCCAGTTGTGTGTCCAAGCCCGAATGCATGTCGCATCATAAAACCGAAAGTCATTTCGCACAGAACGTGTCTGCCGCCAAGAAGCCAAAGTCATTGCAGCCAATAATAATTCCAATTGTAGTACAGTGACAATTCCTTTGCTTCTTTTTTTTTCTGTGTACCCTGTAACCATTGAAAATGGACAGACTAAAGGGTATCATAGCATTTTGAAAATATTTGTAACTGGCAAAAAGAAGCATCTCGCATCCCATATATACTCTTAATCCGGAGGAGCGGAACAAGCCATGTCTAAAACTACAAAAGCTAGAGACTTGAATGTGGAAATTTATTCTCTTGTATATATTACGCAGAATGAGTCCTTTTTTTCGTCATCGCTTCCCATTTTCATATAATTGACAAAATTACCACAACTTATACACTTAATTTGATAACTATTTTCTCGCATAGCACACACAGCTCAAGAATACTGCTCAATTTGAAGAAGAGAATCGAATTTCTTTGGAGATTAATTCTTGGACTATGAAAATTTTATAAAGATCGATCAACAGTATATCTTCCCATAGTAAGGGAGGCAGGGGCAGGGGCTCGCAAAGTGTGTGCGTTTAGATTCTCGTGATGACAACTCGCCGCTGCTTACAGGCTATCTGCTAGTCGGACACTTTGGACTAGAGCATTATAACTTTTTGTTTGCCTTTTTCTTCGACCAGGATGCGCCCGCTTTCTTGGGTACAATGCACCAACAATGGTCAGCAGCAGCTCTTTTATTGCCCAGCGTTGGCATTTTAAGTGCAGCGGCAGCGGCAGCAACATACCAAAAACATTATTTGGTCAATGTAGACGACATGACGCGGCCATTAAACGCAACAAATAAGCAAACAATGGCTGAAGCTTGCCGAAGGGACAAGAGCAGGAATTTATCCTTCCTTGAAGACAAAAATTAGTAAAGTGCTTAAGCGACAACAGAGACCCAAAATGTTTGGAGTCTAAAGTTTGTCCAGGCGGCGACTGATGACTAAAGCTGACGCTTCTACAAATAGCCATATCTTTTGTAGTCAAGACCACCTAAAAAGACAGCCATAACTTTTAGAGCACACTGTTGAGGTAAGCAGTTAAGTTGCACTGCTTTTGGCACTGCTTGAGGAGGTAGGTATGAAAGCACGATAATCGATAATAATCGATTTAAATTAGACCTTTCTAAAGTAATTAATAAAAATATGTAAATAACGTCCGAACAAAAAATATGATATAAAAAAATGATAGCTATCGATGCAGTTTAATATCTTTCGATTAATTTGAATATATTTAATTTGAAAGTGGAATAAGCATTACTTTCTATAAAGAAAGAAGATATAATACAAAAATCTTTCTAAAAATCTTGTTTGCAGTATAAGCTTATCAAACGATACAAAATTTTTATTTATTATCCGAAACAAAACTTGATTAATGAATATCCCAAACTGTCACAGCCGCTCGATATATCTAAAATGATGTCATTGGTAATCAAGCCTTATAAGGGTAATTAAACCGAATAAGTTGTTGAAGCAATCAGACAACAAAAGATATGGTTGTATACTATAAATCTTTTTGAATACTTAATATGAAACTGATAACTGCCAGATAAATGAATTATAATTTAATTTTCCTATTATAATTAAACAATCTTTGTTGGTTTGTAGGTGATATGGATTAATGGGAAACTTATTAGCTGAGCACAAAAGCCTAATCGTTAAAAGTTAGTAATAAATTAAGTTAAATAACTGCACTGTTTGAATATATATTGAAAAACTAAGCAAACGCTTATATAAATGTGCACACATGTATTATAAATGAAGAAATGGCTGATTAAGTTGTTGAAAGATAATTTTATATATTAATAATAATAATAAATGACTTTATAATTAGTCAGGCAATCAGCTTGTTTAATATAATATTAAATAAACAGTTATTCCGATTGTATTTGCTTTCTATTTATTTTGAATTAAATAAATATTAAATCAATCTTATATTTCTCAAAACTGAGCGCAATTGTCGTTATACCAAACAAACTGATAAGATTAGCATATATACAGCTTTTAACGAACTAGAAAGCGCGGCAGACCAACTAATTAGCTTCAATCATATTTGTAAACTAATAAACCAAATTTGACGAGAATGCGGCAAGCGACATAAAAAATAAAATAAAGTTGAGAGCAGCCAAACTTTTGGGCGCTCAAGCAGAAACCGCCTAGAGAGACAGCCAAGCTGTCCGAAACAATTTATTTATTTAGTTTCGCTAAAGCTAATTAGCAACTAAAGTGAAATTAAAGCAAAGCCTGGCAACGGCAATAGACAATGGACTTTATGCCAGGGCACGCAGAAGCCGGATGATGGAGTTGGCCAACGGTGTGCTACAACTAATTAAATGCAATAAGCAAGCGACGGCAACTGGTGGACGGAACGAGACGGGACGGGACGTGCAGAACACAGCAGGACACGGCAGGATAGGGCGTGACAGGAAGTGATGAGAAAAAAAAGCAAACAAAGCGCCAAAGATTGAATACCCTTGCAGGCATATAGCACATGTATATATATTTGTTTCGACGTACTGTGGTCTAACATAAAAAAGATTTAGCTCATATGCTGGATCTTAAACAGCTCGTTGTAATGACTTTTATTGGGCTAAGCCAAGTTGTGTACAATGAACTGATGCACTTTAGATACTCAGAAGATTTAGAAAAGGGGCAACCCAACTTTGCTTAAGATATCAGAAAAAAAAAAAAGAAAAACAATTTCCCATCGACAATTCTCTCGGAAGCTATATGATTCTTAGACCGAAGCTAGTCAATTTTGTCTAGTAAAGCTTGAAATTTTTGATATCTTAAGAAACTTAAATGTTTTTTTATACAAAAACAAATAGTTCCTATATAAAAGATATTAAATGATATAGTTATCCAACGCTAATAAGATTCTGTGATAACATAGAAACATTCTACAACATGGTACTAAAGGAGTTTGTTTCAAGATGTAAAAAACAAGAAGGTTTTTTAAATACAAAAACTTAATGTTAGACAATCGAATGTTCCTGGCAAATAAGGAGCCTAGTCAAACTAGTAAATGATAAGTGTGGCTAAGATATCTTAGAAAACAAAAAAGTTGTTCGAAAAATAACTTTAATTTTCTATGGCAACAATATTATATATGCTCACAACAAAAAGACGGATAAATGCAAAGATTAGAAAAAATAGTTTAAAACTGAAAGAACAGTTTACATGGGAATAGTTTGCACAGAAACAGACAGATAGGCTATCGGACATGGCTTTACCGACTTCGCTGTTGATGTCTATCAGGCATATTTCATATATTGTCAATATCTCCATTAATGCATTACATCACGTAACATAATTGAAATACCCGCTGCTAGAGTATAAGAAGCCAACGAGTGACAACTTTGTTTTGATGTGCAAGGACATTAACAGGACTCCGTCAGTCGGAGGAAGAGCCAGTGTGAAAGTCCGCCCGTACGTTTACGCTACGCGGCACAAACTAACGACGAGAACGCGTTTTAATTTGTACATTAAAGTAATTAGTTTAACATTAGTTAGCTGCAGTTAGTTTTAATGAACAAGCGACATACAAATTTCCCTAGTCGCGCACTTACCGCTCTTAAAGGTGACCATCAGACGCTCCGAGTCGGCGCCATGCTGGCAATCGAAGAGCGAAGTCTCGAGAAGATCGCCAGGCAGATACCCAAGCAGTGCGAGCATTCTGAAGGAACAAAACAAAAAGGATATTAACTACCATAACTTTATATGGTCTATGCAATTGGGCTCACTTGTCATCCACATAGGTAAACTTCATGTCCAGGCTGTGCTTGGTCAGAAATGTGCTGGTGCCCAGCGGTATTTCAATGTTCGAGGGATGCGGAATAGGTCGACCAATGGCAATGAGCACACGCTCGTCTTTGCTTTTGACGCGCAAATGTCCGGTGATGTGTATAACCTGGATGCGGAATGGAAAATATATTTTAAGCTAAATCCAAACATAAGGATTTTCAGTTTAAATTCGAACCTTATAGGAGGCGCTCTTGATATTGATGCTGCGTCCGCTTCTGGTTAGGGTGCATTTCATGCGCACGAACAGATCGCGATGATGTGTGCTAACGCCCGATTCGATTAGCTGCTCATCCTTGATCTTGTCGGCAATGCCATTGCGTTTAAGATTAAGCGCCTCCTTGATCTCGGCATGATCGCACTGATGCGTGTACTCCCAGATCTGTTGGCCCAGTGTATCAATCTGAAGTAAACATAAATATGAATAGCTGTATCAAGACAAATATATTATATTTTTTAGGCACCTTTGTTATTCCCAGATAATCTATTATGTTATCCGAGACGTAGGTGACGTCGCCCTCATTGGATAGCACCAGCAAAAAGCCATCCATTGTCTGTTTCAATAGTTGACTGGCCTCGGCGGACTTAAGCCAATCCTCGCTATCATTTTCCACCTTGGGCTTGACCAGTGTCGCAGTCGCATCCCCGTCGGCCATGTCAATGAGCTCACGTATATTGGGTACTATAAGCAGATATATATAGATGCATATAAATAAATATTATAATGGGGCATATGTTAATAAAAACCTACTAAACTCAAGCATCTGGCGTATTTTCAGATAGGCAATTGTAATGCGCATCACTGATGCCTTGTCCAGCTGATTGACATCGTCGGGCTTCAACGGCAATGCCTGAGAAAGTTCCATAAATATTTCGGTCTCCTTGGAGCGACGACAACGCGCCGCATCTCGAGACTTTTCCTTGCGCTTTTCATTATTCCTGCAAAAAGAATTCAACTGCATAAGTATACGAATATGTAAAGTGGAAAAGCCAGATCTGTATCGGATCACGTAGACCACTCTTGACGTCGTTACACTGGGTTTGCAAAAAATTTACATGGCTACAGCTAGGGAGATATACTCGGAGGAGGTTCGGGGCTGTTGGGTAGGCAGAAATGCGTACATTTCAATTGTAGCGATTTGCTGCGTTTTTATTTGATTTGATTCAATTGACGCAGTCAGCGCTTAATTTTTCAATTGAGCAAAACATTCGCTAAAATTCGCTGGCAAGGCGAAGGTGGCAAAGTTCACGGCAGCTGCGCCAAAACACGCGACCAATCCAAATCATTTCTTTGTGACGACGAAGATATAATACCCTAAAAGACAGTTGCCTTATTATTGTGCAGATACGTGAGAATTGTAAGGCTCGTAAATACTATATTTGATCTTAATATCTTGGAAAACTAAACATTTTGGCATGCAACAATTTTGAGACCGATTCTTTCCATAGTGCAATATAATACAGTAGTGAGATCTTGATAAGATTTGGCTCACATATAGTTTCAAATATGTTTTTCGTAAATACCGGAATTGGTCAAGATATCTTTACAAGCAAACAATTTTTTCAAATAATAACCTATTTTCGACCGATCATTCCTATGGCAGTTATATTATAAAGAGGTCTGATCCGAACGGTTCCGGCATATGTTCTGTCTGCAACAGAAAGACAGACTATGCACAGTTCCAAGACGATTGGTCCTAGTAAAAACAAAACCATTTTTCATACACAAATTGTCGTCTAGATTAATTATACATTTAAAGTTTATGTATTAAAAAAGCAAATTTTCTCGAATTTTGGATATTTATTTTTCGAAAAAAAAAACAATTATTTTTTCCTGTTTTGGAATATGCTCGTCATCACAATCAAATAATATATAAGTATTCAAAATTTAAACAAATTCAGAGGGTGTCTGTATTATTATCTTGTCAAAAATTACCAAAATTCTTATTTGTAAACTTTTTCCAAAAAACAAAGAACGGCCCTCTTACACTTTAAACTCGCATAACTTTTCCAGAACTAAACCTATTTTTATAAAGTAAACCAATTAAAATGTAATTTTATGGATAAGATTTACCCTCTAGATTTTGCATGTTTAACTTTTGCATGTATGAAAATATATTTTCTCGAAATATGTTCGAGGAATAAGCCGCAGGCATAGGTAGAAATTTTGAAATATTATCGGGGGGAATACAAAGTACGAAAATAGGTCGATTATGTGAGTTACGACAGACAGAAATTTATTTAAGACCCTTTCACTTTTAGCCCATACACAACCACACACACACACACACATGTTTGCTTCTTGTCCATGCCAGGCAGTGGACTGCACCACTCAAGTGGACAAGTGAACTGTGCTTAGTGGCTTAAGATAAGCAGAACCTGGCAGACATGACATCAAGTAATTAGATAATAACAAGACAAAGCCTTGGCACCATTCGATTTGCTGACAAACAAAGGGAAAATATAAAAACAAAAAAAGCAATGTTTTTTCGCTCATCTTCGAGACGCATGTTAAAGGCAATTAGCATGTCGGAAAGTTCAATGGAAAGTAAATGAACCGAGCGGATTCGTCAGTCGAATTAGTCGCCTCGAAACGGAATTTTGCATAGAAGATAGGAATATGTAAACATGTTTATTAGAAAGTGCCTCAAGGAAAACTAAACAAACAAATACGTTTGCCCAATTTCTTATCAATTGGCCCACAGAAAAGAAGACAAAGAAACTATAGTTCACATGACAAATTGCTAATGTGTGCGCTGTCATAAAGGCATGATAGTATATATATATACATTTAATTTATATGCGTACATTTATTAGACAGTTTAGAGTGCACTGACCTCACGCAAAACACGCGTTGCGCTGCCAATTCTGAGGAAAATATATGTACTATATACAAAACACACTCAAATACCAGCTGACTTAGTAACTGCAGCTGCCAAGAAAAACTCGTGAGCTGTCGCAAAACTAATATGCCAAATTAATTGCTAGCGAATGATCATTATAATGTTTATAGTCTCATATATATAAATGTGCGAAATAAGGTCGCCAAATAAAAAGTATTTTAAGGCTTATATAAATACATTGCGGGAACTGCGGCACGTATCAAAAATCGCACAAACTTAATATATGCACGGAAATGTAACGACAAATTTGTGAAATTCACAAAAAATCCAAAAAAGTTGGTCAAATAAACTCATAAAAAAGAGCGCAAATTAATTATCGAGTCGCGCAGAGCAATAAAACAAATAAGACTATTTGAAAAAAATATAAAATATATGTATTTACAAAGCCAAGCCGAAGCAGCAGCAACCTCTTGACAACAAGCGCTAAACGTCACAGCGGCAGATCTTACCCACAACCGCCCCCCTGCCACGCCCCATCCGACTACAATTTCATTTTCTTTATAAAGCTTTACATGTCAAGCAATGCCGCCATATCAGTAAGACAGACAAACCGACAGACAGATAAACCGAATAAAATATAACAACAAAGTATTATTATTATTATTTATCGCATTACTCATACGACGTGTGGCCAGCCAAATTGACAAACTAAACTGTTTGTAATACTCCTCAACAGCATGTAATTCCTGCTTCCATACGGCAATTGGCAACAAATACTTGACTTTGAAAACAATATTCATACGATATCGGGGCAAACAAATGCCTGATAACAAATGCTTTTTACTAATATGCCTTGTTTCTATTGAAAACGGGTAGACGCTAAGTAAATGTGGTCTAGTGAACCCTAGTTTCCCAGCCAAAAAAATACTCTGTTCCCAGATTCCCATTTACCAATCCACGCACACACAAAGCCCAAAAACAAAACCCATAAACAACACACATCACAAGCTGCCCAATTTTAGCTGCGGCTTTACTTTTTACCTCAGCCTCACCACGTGTAATTTTTATTCTTTTATAACATATAAGTTTATTGGTCGATCGTTAAATTTTTCAGTCTAAATATATTTTAATTTATGTATATATTAAGAAATAAAAGTGTGGACAAAGTTATAATATTTAGATTTTCAATTCTGTGGAACGGCCGGCCAGAGTATGCAGTATGTCAAGACCATGTCAAATTTGGCATCTCTAGCTATTAAATTAATCGAAATATGAAACATAAGTGATGGCTAGAAATCGATCTTTCTGGTCCATTAAGATATTTGGAGCCAAACTCACCAATTATTTACTTCTATATGTTCTTTAAATAAAAGCAACAACTTAACAACATCATATATGTATAGCATAAGATCAATCAATATTTTAGAAAAAAAAAACTTATTAATAAGAGGCAATATTATGCTTTTAACACAACATGCATTTGCCTTTTGCATGCAAATGTATTTCATCATATTTATATTTACCACACAAAATTGATTTAAAATATATAAGTAAATGCTTCGATAAAACAATTCGCCAAGTACATAAAAATAAGTATTTATAAACAGCAGTTCGAATGTATCGTATCGTGCCACCCTATCTCCCTGCCCCGCCCCAGTGGAGGCCTTTGATTGCATGCTAATAGCCTGCTTAAACGGCTCGAAGACGCGAGCGGCCGATGCGGGGAAGTGAATTGTTTTCAATATATTCAGAAGGCGACTGCATTTTGTTTTGTTGTTTTTTAATTGTTGTTGTTATTGTTGTTATTGTTTGCTGTGGTTGCTTTTAGAGTTTCCGGCCGCGACCGCCTTTGAGCGTCGCTCAATGGCAGCAGAGCGCGGTCGCACTAGGGCATAGTCTGGGCACGTGCGCTATTATAAGTACAATGTAGAACTATATGTAACGTAATCTTTATTATATGACTAGCTCAAATCACGAGAGCAGGCAGTCGCCTGAGAGTTATTTATTGAACCAGTTCTGGCAACAGCATCTTACAGCTGAAACTATTGATAATAATATATATATATATAAGTATATTATATATACGTATATATATTATATATATATATATATATATATATATATATACATGTATAGGTGTTCAAAACCTGTTAACTCTTATGCAATTCTTATAGAATAGAAATTTTATTTATGGCAAACAAAAATCATGTGGTTTAATTGCAATTAATTAACAATTAAACAATCGTGTTTTAATTACTTGGCATTAACAATCCATTTATTAGATTTAACTAACCGCTTGGCAATTAAAATTGTTTTGAAATTTGAGTTGGCATTTGGAATGCAAAAGAAACCTTGTATTTTAAATTCTTAATTCTCAGAAATTTATTTTGGAACTTTCTATATACTAAACACTAAACACCACGGCTCATGTGCTTCAGAGAGACCCTGGTATAAGTTAACAATTGGGCCCATTAAGTTACTCTAGGGTTCCAGGAACATTTCTTTTTCATTCTATTACGATTTATCGGACATCTATAAATACAAAATTCAAATATTAGAGGAAGAACAACAAAAAACTATTGACTTTAAAAAAATAAAAATATTTCCAAACTTAAGTTCCAAGAAAAAAATTAAATTTACAAAATCTTACACATACTATAAACAAAATTTATGAAATTAAACCAAGAATAACGAAAATTCCAAAATTTTGTATACCATGCAAAGATTTTCGTAAACTGGCTAAAAAGTTAATTTCGAGTATAAACTGGAGCTTAACGTTAATTTGAATGGAAAAACATCCAGAAATTAAAAATATTTGTATGGCGATTTGAAGTAAATGAGAAATTGAAGCGCACAAATTTTCAAACTTAAGTTTAATATGCAGACAAATAAAAATATCTAGAAAACAAAATTAAGGCCCTTAAAAATCCCCCCAATAAATACTGTAGAATCTAGTGTTCAAAAGAAAAACACAAGCAAATGCGAAATTAGTACCAAGAAATTAGTATAAGAAATAATAAAAAATAATAACATTGTACATTAACAAAAACCTCTCAAATTTATTCAAATGCAAATTTCCAGAAAAAATTAGAAAACCCCTTAAGAAAATCCTGAAATGCTGTAGAATCTAGCAGATGAAGCAACCTATTCAAATCCCAGAACCTAAATGTTCAATGTAACAATTCGAATAATAAACTAGTTTCAAAAGTAAAATATCATTTAAAAAGTAAATATGCAAAAATATAACACAAGCAAAGGCCAATAACTCAATAATTTTTAATCAAATCAGTCTAGTCTAAACCAAGTATAAGCGCAAAGTTCTAAGCAGAACTCAGAACCCAGCAATAAATCTGACGCTTGGCTAACTTATTGCAAATATAAATGTATACATTATATATTATTAGGGGTTTCGGATATTGCAATAGATAAGCAAATATTATGACTAAACGTGCGGCTCGTTTGCATCTAGTAAAACGTAAACAAATTCTTTGCAAAGCATGCGCAAACGCGAGACACACTGATACACACACAGACACACACACACACATTCTTATTAGAAGTTTATGTGTGTGCTAGCCATGAGGCACTCGCACGCCTTCGGCATGCAAAGTATTGTTCTGCGTCAATTGGAAGACGACAGCAATTAATGTTGCTTTCTTTATTTTTAATATACTAAATGGGGAAAAATATTTATTTATTTAAAAACAAAATTTGTTTTTCATTGTTTAATAAAAAACAAAAGTTATGTCTATGCTGAAGCAGCTTGCTAAAGTGCCCCCACGCTTTTATTGTGGATCACCTTTCTTATCGTTAATTAAATTGCTTTGGTTTACATTTTATAGATAATAAACTGAAATATTTGTGATATATTTATGATTTACTACGTGTACGCTTAGCACTGGCCTCATTTGAATACCCAAGTAATCAAAAATGTACAACACACGCACATAGATTATGTAAGTACAAACTGATAACAAAATCTAAAATGATAATGGATTTTAAATGTTTGGGTTTTTTTTATGTAGAAATATCCAACGCCAACAGAAGAGAGACGAGCGTTTAGCTTTTATATAATTTAATATATATAGATATATGTATGTTAACTTAATGACTACTTTAGCTTAGTATTAATTAAACTAGTAAGAGTTTTCTAGCTGAAGGTATCCGACTGGCAACTACCCTGTACACAGCCTCGCAACATTAATAACTAGCTCAGCTTCATATTCTGAATAATTCGTTCTTGTATAACTCTTGTCGGCATCCACCGAAACTTATCAACTTGTTAGGGCTTTAAGATGACATTTATATACTACATACTAAAAATAAACAAATTAGATGAAATTTACGAGAACTACAAACCTAATTTCACTATCAACATTTCTTACAGTTTTTGTGAATGTGAAGTATGTTGCCTGTACGTTTTCCCATTACACCACAAAATGCAGCATTTGCGAGTAATTCGTGTTTTTTTCAAGAATGGAATAACAGAATGTGAAGTTTGTAAATTCAGCAAATGTTGAGCATAGTTAAATCAGGATATTAGATGTTTTACGCTCTGATAAATCTCCGGCAAGATCAATTCAGCTCGCATTAAATATTGCAATTTACAATCAATTTGCGCGTTAATCAAAGAAGAATTTTACAATTATTTCTCGTCTCAATCAAACGAGAAATGGCAACTGCTCGCAATCTATGACTTATACAGGGTATACATAGTTTTTGTGCAGGCACATAAATAAGCTCATACATATGTCTAATGTATAATAATAGTACTGTGGGCGCGATAAGATGTGCGCCCACTCTGGTTACTTAGTTGTCGGGCGCTGTGATAAGCGACTAATGCTGGCATTTTTAACGTTTTGTTATTAAGTCTGGGCCCGCTGATAGCCGGATGGATGGACAGAAAAACTGGACACCCAGCGAATACCAAGTGCATTTCAATGTTTTCTACGCTACGCCCAATCCCTGCACTTACATAAAGTCCTCAATATCCACAAACTGCGTAAATTGACAGGGCTCCGGTTGACTCGGTCCATAGCCATAGCAATGCTCATAGCCCCAGGGCTGATTGCCACGGCACGGCGTAGCCAGGTTGAGCAGCCGCATACCGGGACGGGCATAGGGCATGCCCGACTGCCGGCCATAGCCCGGCGAGAACTGGCAAAAGTCGGATGCCTGCCGCTGGTAAGGATGAAAGCGCGACACCGACGGCGACGGCGACAGCTCCATGCTCGAGCAGCCGTTGTACAGGGCGCCAGCCGCAGCACCGCTGCCTGCATAGGCAGGCGTTGGTGGTGCGGGCACATTGTAGAAGCCACCATTATTGAAGTTTACGGCGGGCTCATTAATGGGCCTACAGCCAAAGATTAAGCCATTAGGCGGGTTCTGTTGCTGTTGTTGTTGTGGTTTTATGTCTGGCTCATAGAAGCAGCTGGCATCGTCGCCATAGAAATTATTTTCAGCACAGGGAAAATTACAGTTTTCCCAGCCGTTGCAAGAATTAAACATTATATTTTGTAATTGATGGCTTAAGCCATGTCACACACACACGCACAAACACTCAAACACACTGTTTGCGGCACTGATTTTATTGCCTTTTTTTGGTAAAGGAAAAACAACCGCTTGTAAGGAACATTTAAAATGAACAGAAAATTCTAATAGCATGAAATTCATATTTATAGCAGTTGGCAGCGAAATAGCAATATCAAACTGATAGCAAAAGCACCCACGCACACAAACATCAACTTACACATACATAAGTACACTATGAGAAAAAGTTGTTGAACTCCATTTAAGTGCAAAAGTTATCCAAAGTTTTGCAAAGCTTTTAAAATCCGTAACTTATTTAAAGAACTTTTTATACACAAAATTTGTATATACAAGAGTCAAAAATCGGGACAAAGATGCTATTTCTTAAGCTGAGAACGAAATTCTCTTTTCAAGTACTTAAATTAAGAACGTTCAACACTTATTCTAAGCATGCAAATTCTTATAGTAAGCATATTGTGCCTTATCTTTCCTTATTTGTGTCAAGCAAAGGGTCAATTTGAAGTTCATACTCAAATCTAAATATTGTACTCATTTACATTTGACACGAGAACGAAATGTACTTTGAAATTTAAAGAGAAAAATGACATGAAGTCTATTCCAAATTTTGTGCTGCGCTTTTTCTTCACGTGTAGTCTTTGAAAATCCCAAACAACAATGCTGCCATTGGTAAGAGCGAAACGTTTTCAATGAACTTCACAGAAGTTGGCATGAAAACGCAGTACTAAATGCCAGACATTAACAGCAGCTATCAGTCGCTATCAGCACAAGAGATAGCCAGAGAGTGTGAGAGAGAGAGAGGGAGAGGCTGCTGCTGATAAGATAAAGGCCCAAAACAACACGCTGCTCGCCGCTTGCAGCCAGGCCAATTATTCATGTGTGAATTGACCAGAGATAAGAGAGCAGCAAGCGTTGAGTGCGCAAAGCTGGCAAAAAGCAATGCAAATAAACAAAAAAATAAATAAAAGGAAAAATAAAACAAATTAAAAAAAGACGACACACTTATTACATTTAGCTAGTTCATTAACTTGGCTAAAAGCGTTGCATACTCTACAGCGCAGCAAATGTTATTCATATAACTCTCCCTCTCTCTCTCTCTCTCTTTCACGCACACGCGCCTTATTATACGCTTTCCTTATCTATCAAGGACTCAGGTCTGGCAAAATATTTGCATACGCAGCCCGCACAAACTGCAGTAGTTTATTCTTGTTATAAACAAAGTAAAGCGCTTACAAATCAAAAATAAATAAATAAAATAAAAATAAAACCTGTTAACTGTAGTTCAACCTTCACAACTTGGCCAGCTGGATAGAAATACGCCTCGTTTTTTTCTGTTTTATATACCAAAGTTAGCCAGCTCTGATAACATTATAAAACATAATATAGTCAAATATTTGCATTATTTTTTTTTTGGTAAACACGGGCTGAAAGTGAAACGAGATAAGCAACCAAATAGTCAGCAGGCACTTGGCGCGATTAAGTAGCGGTAAATGTGCCTATAGATGTGATGCGCTCCACAAGCAGATTACTGAATGGTGAATGGCCGCCAACGTTTATTAGAGGCCCAAGTACATTAAACAACAACAATTGCTATCATAGCTCTAAAATAAAAAAAACATTGCTAATGTGAATAATCACTGATTGGATCCAAGAGATTTGCCGATTGCCAGAATCGACATATGTTAAACAAAATTTCGATAGGTTGCGAAACGAGAAAGTCACATAATACCCTTATAGACCTTGGCCATACAGATATGTGAGTATAGCGACGCTTGTAAATGCTGAATTTGATGAAAATATCTTGGGAATATATTGGTGCAGAATATTTTCACAAACAAAAACTCTGTATAATATAGCTATATAATATAGTGGTCAAATTTTCTTAATAGACAAAACGGGTTTTCATTCAGAATATTAATTTTCGACCGATCGTTGCTAGGGCAGCTGTATGATATAGGGGTCCGATCCTGCCGCTTTCGAAATGTGTACTGCCTGCAACAATAAGACGAACCTTTGCAAAGTTCCAAGGTTTTAGTTTGTTCGTATAGTTCGCATATAAGCTCGACTGTTGATTACACATTTCATGACAAAATTAGAATACCCCAAATCTATAATACTAAGGTAAAAAAAAATAAACAAAATAAAATAGATTACTCAACTAATAGTTTATTTCTGATAAGAGTATAAGAAAAGTTCGAACGTACTCGAAATAGATAGAAAAAAAAAATCAAGCGGGTCGAATAAAAGAATACCTTATTTTCAACGTAGAAACTCCTAGTGCCCACGCAAAACTAATTGTATTCCGATCATCGATAACTTGCCTCATTGCAAAGCAATCGATAAAAATCCATATCGAAATGCTGTTCCTCAAGCAAATCTCTTAGGGTTAGAGAGCTAGAGTCGGAAAATTTGAAATGTAACTTCTACTAAATTAAATTTAAAGCCTAGTAAATATACACATCATGTATATTACCCATTGAAAAGTCAAGAAATGTAAATTGCAAGCGAGCGCCTAGCGCAAGCTGCATCTGGTGTTGGTAGAAGCTTCAGGGTATGCCCTAGTCGTGGGTAGACTCGTTATATCAAAGCTAATCTAATTAGTTAATAAATTAATCTCTTTAATAACTTAATCAATTAATATTGTTTTTAATTGGATTTGACTTTTTAATTTGTTCTACTATCGATTACATTTGTAAAGGTTACCAATAAACAATTTGCTCAGTTTTAATTAAATGATAACACACAAAGCCCTTGTCGATCCAGCTAAAATACTAAATATATTTTAAAGCTTTGAAAATTGTTCGAATATTAAGTGAGCACAACCGAAAAAAATATATATAATTTACATAATAAGTATCAACATATGAGTCTATAACAATCACAATCACACGCAATTGCTTAATTACGAAATGGGATCACATACGGTCCGGTTAACTCTCATGTTTTATGACATACAAAACAGGCTATCATCGGGCGTTCCATTTATATCGCATATAGGTATTACAATAACCGGAGGATAACAACAGCAAAAACAATTTATGTATATTTGCAAAGCCAGCTGCGCTTTTGCGCAACTCGCAAGAATTATGGGCAATTTTCTGCTGTCAAACACTTGCCCCCGAAAAGCGCAGAGGCTTCATAAATTTACTTTCCCTGCCGCAATATCATGAAAAAAAAGAGAACATAATTATCACAACAAAATCAAAATTAATGCATATAGTATAAAAATAAATCGGCAGAAGGCAGCGCCGGAGAGCAGATAAATTCAGGCACAGCTACAGATACAAATGGCAGAGACACAGAAACACAGATACAAAAAAAATAACGCGTGAGGCGGCTGCTGCAGTTGGCGGCTGCATGGCAACAGAGTCGATGAAGTTTGTCCCAGATCGTAAGACGACGACGACGACAACAACAACAACTACCACTGCCTTTTTTTATATAAATAAAAAGAAAATTCAACCAAAAACAAGAACAACAACAGTCGTTTGAGGCATACGGAACACAGGCAGGCACACACACGACCACACATAAACGAGCACATACACACACACACACACCATTAACATATACTACAACAAAACGAACACACACACACATAAATGTTAAACACACGCCCCCCAACCCGAAGCCCCGCTAATATCATCACACTTTAGTTCGATTGCGCAAAAAAGTAGGTCGTCGTGGCCAGACAGAGGCTGCCGCGGCCAGCAACAACAAATAAACAGCAACAACAACAATAGCAGCAGCAGCAAACAACATGAGCAATAACAACAACGGCAGCCTTAACAATAAACAACAACAATGAAGCATATCATTTAAATATTTTAAGCTTATGTTAATTTTATGCGTTTGTTTGCCTTGCGCTGATATTTATACGTACATATATCTATATTTATTGTTTTCTATAATTTTATATCCATTTTTATATAAAAACAAAAGGGTAGCATAGTGCATTTGCCGTATATATACATGTTGTATGTATACAAATATATACATGAACATACAAGAAACTCTTGAGATGTTAAACAAAACAAAAAAATAATGCATTATAAAGAACAAGAAGTCATAAGTTAAATACCCTTGTAGACACATACATATAGCATATAAAAGCTAATTTTTAACATATTTATCATATTTAGAGCTATAAAATATAGCAGTCCGATTTTGCTCCTTGGTAAGGAAAATGAGAGAACTCGTATATGCCAAGTTTGGTAAAGATATAATGAAAAACAAAAAAGTTTTCCATAAAGTACCGATCATTATGTGGTTGTAATTTTCAATGCCTTACACGTTTCATGTGAAGGGTATAAAAAAGTCAAATGGATATTTTCATAGCTAAACCAAAATCTATTGTCAAGTTTAAACATATTCATATTAAATTTACAAATTTATAATTATTATTATTAAACTCTTGATTTGAACAAGGTTAGTCTCTACAAGGCGATTCTTAATCTGGTATGTACATACGCTATGCAGCATTGGGGAACAGCAAGCAATTTCAACATAGAAATACTTTAAAGATATCAGTCTATGACCAAATGAACTATTAAAGGTGCTCCTTGGTATATGCGCAACTATGATATTCATAAAGACATAAACATGCGCTTTTGAAGAAATGGAATAAATATATGTGCTGTGAGTTATATTAATAGGTTACACAATCATAAAATAATTTATCTCTGGATCTCTTGAACAATAGACGGAACACACGACGCTTACAAAAGAAACTATAAGTTAAGACATATTGTATGAACTCATCGGAGCTCAAACAAACAAAGTTTTATTGTATTCTACTTTCTTTTTAGCAATTTGATTATTGTCTATATACATATTACACATAAAAACCGAGTTGAAAATAAATAAGTTTTAGATTCATCAGAAAAGCGAAATATAAAAAATTACAATTTGATTCCTATTTTACATCAAATTTTAAAACGTTTTTATTTTCTCCTTTGTTGTTAAATCCTTTCAGTTTGTTGGTCGTAGTAATAGTTGAATTAGGCCAAAACAAAATCCCTACAAGCCCAATAAGGTAAGGGTATATTTTATAGTCAAGCACCTGTTCATCATGATGTCAAAGGAAAAGCGCAAGTTAAGCTTAATTTTAACATTTAACAGAGATTCAATTAATTTCGTCAATTGAAAAACAATTTTTCATTAAATCTGTTAATGCTTTAACAACATTTGCTAATGACATTGTACGTATTTATTAGCAAGTATTTATTTGATTTACCAAACTTGTCTGATTATATTTGCTGCAAATTTGTGTTTTTGAAAAACCGATAAGTTGAATTTTTAAATAGTTCCATAATCTCTGTAAAAAAAAAAAAAATATATATATATATATATATAATTCTTTTTTTTATAAAGGCCAAGAAGTCTAGCGAGTAAATCAACTCTAGCGGACAGGCAAGTGCACAGCGAGGTCTTGACTAGTGATGGCAGCGTAAGTGGCATGAGAATGCGATATGTTAATACATCGATTGCAAATGATTTGGCATTGTTTGCGGAGATATTTTTAATTACTAAACACTTTTTACAAATTATACTTTTATTTTTCAAAAAATTAATAATTATTTGAATAGACCGCTTTTAAATTACAAATTCAATAACCTTAAAGAACAAACGGCACATGGAGTTATGCTATCAAACTTAGAATGTAGACTATCAAGAATAAAAAGACTAAATCCATATGATATAAACCTTCTCTTGTAGGCTACAAGAATAAAAAGGCTAAAATGTTAACGTTTTTATACTATACGAATAAAAAGGCTAAATTCTTGTGCTATGAAACTTTAGAAATAGCATATTTGAAGAAAAGGCAAAATTTGCAACGTTTTTAAGAACAAACAACAAATAGCTATATGCTTTGAATGAGTACACTATACAAATAAAAAGGCTTAGTTTTGATGTCAAAAAACTTCTCATGTAGACGAACGAATAAAAAGGCTAAATTTGTATGCAATAATATTTTTTGTGTAGACTATCAAGAATAAACAGGATACATTTTTAACGTTTTTACGTACAAAAATATAGCTATATGCTATTAACCTTCTCTTATATACTATACGAATAAATAGGCTAAATTCGTATGCTATGACACTACAAGTATTCAAAGAAAAGGCTAAATTTTTAACAAACAATTGAATAGCTTAATGCTATGAAACTTTTCGAGTGGACATTTTGTAAACGTTTTTTAAAATGCGAAAACAAACGTAAATGCGATTAAAAATGCTTTAACGCTGAATAAAATAAAATTTCTACAGCATTTTCTAGAAACACTTGGAACAATTAGCTAAAAACATCATGTTATTTATTTGCTTATAACTAAAAAGTAGCACTTTGTAAACACCGCACAAAAAAAAAATGGTAAACAAATGACTACAATTAGAGTTAAATACGCGCCCATTCAAAAGGTGTTTTGTCAATATTTCTGATTTTCGTGAGCATTTTGTTCTCGAAATATCAATAATTCAAACACGTGATGGCACAACTATCTAAGTTATCAATTATCAAAAGCAGTCGTAACTGTCGCTATCAACTGATAACTCGGCGTTATACAATTTAAATACAAGTTAATCAATGCCGGAGAAACAAGTTTAACAGATGTGCGCTTGGAAAACTGGCTGCTGTTTGGGCGTTTGGTTTTCCTTAACTTATATCGGTCACAGAACCGCTTTTCAGCAGCGAATCCAACCAACTGAAGTCACGTAGGCCAAACAAAATGTTTCAGTTTAATGCAAATGTTGCATATTTTTTATAAAATTAAACAAAAAATCAGAAAATATATATAAAAATCAAAAAAAAAATAACATAAACTTTACATTTTATGTGCTTAATACAATGTAAATGATTTAAGTAAATGCGTGGCCGTTACTTGAGGGGCGGGTCGGCAACACGCCTAAGGAGGCAGCCAAAAAGGGCAGATAAACAAAAAATTAACTAAAAACAAAAACAACAACAAAGCAAGAGCTCCGCAGTAGTGTATACTCATACCCTGTACATGAGCGAAAAGTGTCTACTCTCTTTTTTTAACTCAAAACAAAACAAAACTTTTCTAAGCGATTTTCAAGAATTCAAGTAACGATATAGATTATTGTAAGAAAGTTAGAATAAGAGCTGCAGCTAAGGTTTTGAGAGGGAGTCCGAGTGACGGGGGTAGAGACAGGAATAGGACATGGATACGATAGGGATAGGGATACGATAGAGAGGGGAATAAAAAAAGTAAGAATTTCAACAAAGAAGAGAGAAACGCCGAATGACAAAGAGAACGAAAATAAAAAAGGTATAAGGATAGTGAGAAGTACAGAGAGCGGCTGTGATAGGGCGCATAGAGAGAGGGCAGAGAAAATAAAAAGCTAGAGGGATGCATTTGGAATACATCTATGTACGTTATAAAAATCACATAGAAGGGCGATCTCTCAATATAATCAACGGTCAATGTAGTACGCCAACTTTGGGAGTAAAATCAATTTATCATCGTATGCTTTACTATAGCCTACATTTTAGGTTAATGTTCAGTCATACTTATCTATATAAACAGTTTTTTTTTCTGCAGCATACATAAAGACAACTTGACAACGCAATTTTTAAACATCTACAGAAGGTTACAGGGTATGAAAACAAAAAAACAAAACAAAAACAAAACAAACTGATAAAACAAAACTGACAACAACAAAAAAACATAACAAAAACTGGTTACTGGTTGCTGCTGAAGACAACAGGTTTTTCTTCCCTTTTTTTTTTGTTTATTTTTATAAATAAACGCAGAAAAATGCGTAGCAGAGATGATTAAAGAAGTGGGGGAAAAACCATATACAGGCAGGCAAAAAAAGAAAACAGAATGCATCGCTCTAAATATAGAATATCAGGCGCGTTTATGGTAGTCAAGGATATTTTGATAAGCTTCCTGGTGGCATCAACCAAGAAGATAAGATTCAATTTCAAATATACGTCACTTGCATCGCCCGACAAATAATTATGATTTTGCAATTTCGCTTTTGGATTGAATTTTAGTACTATTATTTGTTTTATTTCGTTTTCGTTTTAATACTTCTTCTGACATTCAAGGTAAGGTCTCGGTCAACGCGTTCGCTTTTAGTGTCTACCTTCGCCAAAGCTGTATAATTATCGCAAATGCAAAACCCAAGCGTGATTAATGATTACGTTTAGATTTCTTATATGTATTTGAAATTTGCCCCCTACCCCCGGCCCAGCTGCCAGTCTATTAGTTAATACACTGAGTCATCTCTACACGTGTCAAAATTTCAAGTGTTACATAAATAAATATAAACACATTTATACTATATGTGATAAGAGCAAAAGTTTTCTCATTTTTTAGACAAGCAGAGGGTATTTCCATTTCATCATGAAATGTGCAACCAACTCGATTAAGGTCATTTTCGATCGCATCGAGTATACATGAATATGTATATGTATACGTATAAGTAATATATATGATGTATATGCATATGTATATATGGATATGGAAATAACAAATCTGTATTCAGCTCAGGAAGCATGACTTTATAAGGAAATCCACTTTTCAACCATAAGATTTATATATTTAACAACTTCTTAAGTTCCATTTTTTTCATAAAAGCTGCTTTTTGTTCCTCAAAAAGATATACCGAAGACACGACTCTTGTAACCGAAAAGATTATTCAAAAATGTTAACAAATCATCAAGTTCTTTTTATCAACAAAGGAATATGTGAAAATTTAGGCGAAGTGTAAACAAGCTTAAATCTTTGATAACATCGATTAATCTTGGGTTTTCTTACATTTTTTAAAATCTTTGACAACTCTTTTAAGCAAACAGCTTCCTTGTCGCTTAATAGAGGTTTCCCTGTACGTATTTACATTTACATACATATATGTCGACTACGACAATAGCATATGCTAGAAAAACGGTCACACTTTAACATTTCTTAAAATAGACCGAGCAAAAAGTAGGATTCATAACTGTTGTAATAGTGAAAAGGTTTTTTTAGCGTAACAACCCTATGAACTGCAACAGGCCGAAGCTAAAAACCCAAATAGGTGTACATGAGGGTGAGAAATTAAAGTGGATAGTAAAAAGCGTCAACCCTATTGAAAATATCCGCAGCTAACGTCATTGAAGCAACAGCGTCTACAACAACAACAGCGACGCTGACGACGACAACGCAGCAGCAACAGCAGCGGCTGAAGAAAAAGAAAGCAAAACGCTTATGCAATAGGCAACAAACAGCCCATCCAACACAGATCACATGGCAGGAGCGTAGATTATTTATTTGTCTGTCTGGCAGGAGAAGGTGCGGGGGATTTCAAATTAGGATGACCATAACTCACCTTCGTTTCTCCTTAGGCTTGCCGCTGGCTGTCAAAGCAGCGCCTGCAGCAGCAGCGGGCGGCGACTTGTCTCCAGCGTTGACAGCGACGTTGGCGCTTGACGACGTCTGTCCAGCAGCGGCAGCGGCGCTCCGTTGCTTTTGAGCCTCCGCTGCCGCATCGATTGTATCAATTAACGAAACCATTTCCTATGAAATGATGAAGCCTTAGCAGCATTCAAATATGTAAATGAAATGCTGGCTGTTAACTATTCTATTTTTCCTCTTTTTCGTTGCTTATCACTGTTATTGCTGTTCCCGTCCTGTTAATTGTGTTCTTGCTGTTGAGACTCTTCGTTATAACTTTTGTATTGTTGATTTTTTTTGTGAATTAAAAAACTACCCAATGAAAGTACTTTGTATATTTTCGAATTCCTCTTTCCGTCGTTCGTATGCACACTAATACGTTACTGCGTATGTACGTTGTTGCTCGTGTGTGTTTGTGGGTATATTTTTGTCTGTGTGCAGCACTAACTTTTTGACTGCACGGGAACTGATTTTTTGGAAAACACTGTTGTGAAATTTTTAGGCATAGAGAGAATATTATAAATATTTATTCGAAAGCAATCTGCACAACACTCACTACACTGGCGGCTGTTGGTAATTGGACTTTCTATTTTATTACTGATTTCGTAGCGCGCTCGAACTGCGATTGCCACAAGGTTATTTGCTTGTTTTGATTTATATATTTGGCCTGTAGCTCGAATTGATTGCACTTTAGCCCCAAACACTATTGCACTTTGAAATTTTGCTCAGATTTGATATTGAATTCACGTTTTAACGTATCACATGTGAGATTAATTAACACATAAAGCATTTTATAATGCTTTTAACAACATTTTCGTTATGCTTTTCACAATTTGCCTTATTTTTCTTATGGTGGTCGGCCGATTAAGTGTGGTGGCCAGCCGATTACTAGATGACACTAATGAACTGCAACAGTGAATCAGATGTTTTTGTTAAATATACTGGAAAATACCAAGAACATATGAAAGTTGAACAGCTTTAATAGCGCCTAAAATTTTGAAAGTAAAAGCTACAACTTTTAATATATGCTTAAATGTTGAAAATAAGACAAGCGAAGGTTTATTTTAACACAAATTCTAGGCCAGCTACAAAAAAAGACATTTTTGTTACTTAGCTAAAGTCGCAAGGTATTAAAACAGCTGTTAAGTGGGATGAAACAAAACTCTAACAGCTGATGTAATGTTATGTTATTATTGAGAGCTATGTGATCCTATGCAACCTGTTAATCAATAAAAACAAGCTGTTACCATTTTCAACTATTTTGTTCATTTATTTTATTCCACTTTCGACATGGCATTGTTGTTAGTTATATGTGTATCTGCTGCCGCAGCCGCAGCAGCTCCAGCACCGCCTGAGAGTTCATCAACTTCCTTAACACTGGAGCTGCTGTCCGAATTCATAACGTCACCTAGGGCATCTTCATCCTCATCTCCACCATTCGCCTTGTTATAGACTGTCGGATATTGCTGGAAGCAGTCCTGCATTTTACGGAATGCCTCATAGCAATCGGAGCCCTTAGGATCCGCTTCGCTGTAGTGGAAACATGAAAACGCCTCTCGAAAGTCAACACCGCAAGGTCCTGTTGCCATGCCGCCCAAACACGGACAGCTCCAATTAATGCTGCCATCCTTGGTAATTAGACCCTGCGGTGGCTCTGGAGCGGGTAGCTCAACGGTACTGGGTGTAGAATGGTCCTCCTTAGTGGCAAAGATTACCTTATCCTTTCCAAAGACCTTACAATAGGAGAACGACATTCTTATAGCTGACAATCGTCTATCTGCGATTCTTCACAGCTATCGTTTTCTCCAATATCCTTCTTAAAGTCCAGGGGGGTTTTAGATGTTTTTAAAACTTGAAAATGACAGGGCACTTCCTGGTAATGCCCAATCAATGCAATTGCTGTATGCGTGCGCTTAAAAAACTCTTCGGGCACCCGGAAAACAACACGTCGCTGCTCAACGCTAAATTTGATTATATCCAAACTGGTCTTTCCGCCAATTTCACCAAAGAAACTTTCTAGGGAGTTTAAAACGCAGCCCCGGAAATAGATGGGGGTCAGCTCAACGGTATCAAAATCACGAAATTTCCTACAGAAGACGAAGTGTTAAATAATATGCCTGTGGGGTAACTCTGGTACAACAACAGGCACGTGTGCTGTTAACTGTGCCCAGTTTTTGCTGCCCATTCTACTCACAGTTGAACATCAAAGTAATGATATGCTATCATACTTCTGTTAACAACTTCCTCACAGAACTTCTGAGCAGCGCGGCTTTTAATTGCTCTAAATGCAAGAAAACACGTTGTAAATGCCGCTCTTTGTTTTTATGTAATTGCTTCTTTCGCTTCTGCTTGTTTCTTTCTTAACGTTCCGGTTCTTCTTCTTAGTCTGATGTTTCTTACATACGAACAGCTGATAAATGCGTTGGTCTTGTGAATGGTACAAAAAAGGCTTACAACATTTCACAACAAAGCGCGCGTATTTTTAATAAATTTGGCAGCAAACAGTTTTAAAATTTTGAAAGGAATTTAATAAAACAAAAGCATCATTGACGAGCTGCACGTCGTATCAAAATGGAGCAAAAGCAACGCACAGCTCAGAAGCAGCCAGACCTGGCCACTGGCACCACGGCCGATGTCTCCGAAGATGAGGAGGACGCGGGTCCGCTGGATGTGCTTAAACTGCAGGTTAAGTCGCGCACATAAGCCAATTGTCACATTTATATATATAGAGAGATAATCTTATACACAGGGAAATAACATCAATCCCAGGGACATTAAGCTGCTGCAGCAGGCCAGTTTGCATACTGTGGAGTCGGTTACATATGCGACGCGACGGCAGCTGCTGAACATCAAAGGCCTGGGCGAGTCCAAGGTGGATCACATTATGAAGGAGGCCTCGAAGCTGGTGCCCTTAAGCTTTACAAGCGCACGCACCTTTCACCAGATGCGCTCCGAAGTTGTGATGCTCACAACAGGCTCCAAGGAGCTGGACAAGCTGCTTGGCGGTGGCATTGAGACGGGCTCGATTACCGAAATCTTCGGGGAGTTTCGTTGCGGCAAAACACAAATCTGCCATACGCTGGCCGTCACTTGTCAGTTGCCCATCAGTCAGAATGGCGGCGAGGGCAAAGCCCTGTATATTGATACGGAGGGCACATTCCGGCCGGAACGTTTGTCAGCCATTGCGCAGCGCTACAACATGGAGGAGGCTGATGTTCTCGACAATGTGGCCTGCGCGCGTGCCCACAACACGGATCAGCAGACGAAACTGGTTCAAATGGCAGCTGGCATGATGTTTGAATCGAGGTTCGTACTGGAATTAAAGCCTATCCATATAAAAAATGGTCCTGGCTGAATGAGTGCGGCCACTTGGGTAATTTCCTGTTATAGCAAAGATTTGTCTATAGTCGAAGTAACAGCATGCAGAGCTGTTTCTGTGGAAATGCGTTTCCTACAAGCGTGTTTCAATTTAGGACCTAGTAGCCGTTACATTGGTCTTAGAATGAAAGACAGCAAAAACCTCGTTCGATAATCTTTAGTAGCTATATGCAAGGCTTGCCTACCTTGGGTTAAACTCCGCGGTAGACACAAGCCACGTTTCTTGTAAACTCGTAATCTAAAAACTCTACTCCTCGAATTTCAGATACGCCCTAATCATTGTGGACAGTGCCATGGCCCTTTACCGATCCGAGTACATTGGACGAGGCGAGCTAGCAGCTCGTCAAAATCATTTGGGTCTATTTCTGCGCATGCTGCAGCGTCTGGCGGATGAGTTTGGTGTCGCGGTGGTCATAACGAATCAGGTGACGGCCCAAGTGGATGGCGGTGCGTCCATGTTTGCAGCGGATGCTAAGAAACCAATTGGCGGTCACATCATGGCACACGCATCGACAACCCGTCTATATCTGCGCAAGGGCAAAGGTGATGCACGTATTTGCAAGATCTACGATTCTCCCTGCTTGCCCGAATCGGAGGCCATGTTTGCCATACTACCCGAGGGCATTGGTGATGTCAAGGAAAACGATTGATTAATTTGATGATTGAATTTATGAAATATATGCAAAGCTTAGCTTATACTTTATATTTAATGATTGATTTGTTTAACTATACTATAAACAGATATTTTGATAATGATTTGTAGGATATGAATAAAAGAAATATATATACAGTATAGGCAATATTTGACATTTCATTCACACTACTGTGGGCACTCGAATGTTTCAAATTCAAGAAGGGGTTAAAAAATTTAAATAAAATGTCAGATTTAAAAATTAATGATTATAATCACTATAAGACATAATAATTCCTGTAAAAATGAAATCAACTTTTAATTTTATATTCAAAGCGATTAAAGCGTTCAAAATCAAATTTTAATTTCCGAAACAGTTCTCTCGAGGCTCTAATTATCGAGGGGCCACTGTAGTATGTACAGCAACTAGCGGAATCGCTGCATTTAGATTAACGCTGTATATTTTAACAGTGTTTACTTATGTTAACATTTATGTACAGAAACACAAGCAATTCCTTTCCATGCGTTTCAGCGCACCTCAGCTTTAATTCCGCTCGTTCCGGTACATGTAAACAACAATAGGCAATAAATTTTAGGCAAATGGAAAACAATTTGGATGAGGACAACACTGATCCTTTAGCATTGGATTCGGGCACAGACGAAAGCATAGAATATGATGTGAGTGACTACATCGAACCAGAAATAATCATCGAAGACTGTCCGGCACTGCGGCGCAGTAAAAGAAGCAGCAATCAACGTAGTGTGGATGAGCAGGAGACCGACAGCTTGAGCAACCGTACCGTGCAGCTCAGTCCAAGCATAGCTCAAGCTGAAGCCGACGTGGAACCACTCTTTCCAATTACACCAAAAATGAAACAGTGCATTAAACGTATGAAGCAGCGCATGTTGGCCACATTGAGACTCTCCGACGAGCAGCTATCCCAAAGATGCACAAAGCGGGCAAATCAAACGCGGGAGAGTCGCCGAAGAGCAGTTAACGCTGATACTGCCTATCGACGCAAGGAGACCGGCAAGAAGATGGCCCGAACAAAGATACAGCGGGCAATGGAAACGCCAGAGCAACTGGTCGTGCGCAGAGGTAAAAAACGGGAAGGCCGCCGATACCGGGCCAAACGCAGGCGCACCGAAACCACAGAGCAAAAGTCGGCGCGCCAGGAATATCAGTGCACTTACAGCAAGGGCCGCAAACCCATTAATTTTGTATAAATATGTATAAACTAGCAAATACTAACACGAATGTACCACTAATATATGTACATATATGGTATACCTTTATGGTATATTAATACCTGTTATAATATTTTATTGAATTTAAAATTCCGCCCGTGCTTGTCATCTGTTTTCTGAACTTAGCTTTGGATTATCCTCGAAGCACGAATTCTATCGACTGTAGACTTGGCAATCAGTTTGGATAAAGCATACAACCTTGCGTACAGAACACGTGTTCGGTAAATTCTTACACATACATATATTTGAATATTAGCTTGTTGGTCAACAAAATAAGTTTTTACAACAGTTTCCCACCTACTTTCCGCTTTGGTGCTCGCTAACATGCCACATGGTATCTACAGTGAGAGATGCAGCTAGCCGACTCCCGCCGTTTGGGGTCGACATTCATTGATTGATTGAATAAATAGCAAATAAATATCGTCAAGAGTTTATTATCTTTAATGGATCAGAATACACATATTTTCATAATTGTGTATATAACATATAAACTAAGCAATTGTATTTAATTGTGTATCGTTTGGTGCACGGATTGCTGATGCAGCTCTCAGACGTAGTGCTTATGGGGGAACATACGTTAGAAGCGCCCGATGATGCAATTAAAACTAATAGCAAGCAACCAGTTCAATTGGCCGATCTGTCAATTTCACGGGTTTTTTTAAGGGGGGAGTCGGGGCTTCACATTAAGCCCTCGCTTAGGCGAGGGTTTTAAGCTTAAAATTACCTTAAAGAAAAAGAAAATGCATCATTAATTATTATAAGTTAATGCTGATATTTAAGGCATAACCTTCCCACCTTAAGTAGATGTAGTTGGAACCGTTGACGCGGCCATTTGCTGACCTTTAGTTTTGGACAACCTCCTTGGAGGCTGCGACTTGTTCCTTGGTCTTTACCAGATTTTCGTAGCTGTGCTCGCTCATCGAAACGCGCAGATTATCGTTTATGTTTTTCGTATAGTTTTTATAGATCTTGACCTTTTCGCAAAAATCCACCCAGAAGTTCTCTTCGGGTTCGGAATCTGGGTTAAAGAGCGTCTTGAAGCCATCATAAATAGCGGTCGAGACTTTACGTATTATTTGCGCCTTTTCCTTGAACTCCAACTCATCCGATATATCCATTTTCCATAGCTCCAAATTCCCAACATATCGACGTAGCCGGCGCATTATATCAACACATTCCGGATTACGCAACAGCATCAATTTATTCAGCTCGATCTCTTTGAGCTGCTCCAATATCTCCAGGCATCTGCCCACATTGGCCCGTCGCAGTCCGAGGCACTCGCGCAGTTGCTGTGACAATTGTATAAAATCACGTTCCATGAACAACGCATCCTCCTGCTCAATTAGCTCCTCAATGAAACGGACCGCCTCCTGCTTGGGTATTTCATTGCGAACCGGCTCGATTATAATACGTTCTGGCATAGACTCGGCATCGATTTGCCCAGACTCCAGTTTCAGCTTCAATTCGATGGCCTCTTTGCGCGCCTTCTCCATCCAGGCCTGCTCTGCGGCGCTATTCTCAAAGCTGGCGGGCTTCTTGTAGTTGATATTAATTCCCAAGCACTTGGCTGTCGGCATGTACACCATGAGCAGATTATTCTGTATAATCTGATTTGGATAAAGATTATATATATTAAATATACACTTATAATCATTCTCAACTACTCACATTTACTTGCCGAGAACGCTTCTGCATGGGCGTCACGGCGGCCGTGGGTTTTGATTTCTTCACGGATTTCTTGGTGGTATTTGTGGCTCCCATGCCTTCGGGTGGCACGCGTTTCTTTTGCGGCGGCGGCGTTTCCACTGCATCAGTGCTGACATCCTCGGTATCTCCATCCACATGTCGTGGTGCCTTCGACTTACGTCCTCCTCCTGCCGCAGTACCACGCGCTTTTGGCTCACTGCTCTCGGCAGCTGGAATTCCAGCTGCTGTCGTCGTTACCGTCGCCGTCGTTGCCGTTGCAGGCTCTGCAGCTGCTGGTGCAGTCGTTGCAGCCTCTGCTGGCGCTTCTGGTGCCGCGTCAAGCGTGCTTTCATTGCCCTCATCGGTGCTGGGCAAATCGATTGGTGCCGAATCTTCGCCGCGTAGCGCGCTCTCAATTTGATCAATGGCCTCGCTGAACTTGGCCCTTTTCATGTTTTTCGGATTGGCGAACTTCTCCTTGTTTTCGACATAGGTGAAAAGATCTTCGATTTTTATATTGGCGGTCTCTCCGGTCCCATAAAAGTAAACATTGTACTTTTTGTTGTGGTACTTCGTAATCTTTGCTGGCCATGCGGGATAGCCCTTCACTTTCGCGAATACCAAATCACCGATGTTGAACATTTTGCCCGCCTTTTCCTTACCCATTTTATTAATTAATATTTGACAAAAATCGTGCAAAATATGAATATGTTTGAGGCCAGTTGGCGTCTGCTGCTATTTCTCTCATTCACAAGAAACTCGCGCTTTGCTCTTCTTCTTAAGCATTCAATATTCTCTGTCTCATTCACAATTTCTTGTGGCTGTACACAGATATTGATCAGCTGGTTTGCTTTTTTCGTTAACAGCAATGAGGCCATGTTAACATTTTGCTCAAATGTTATTAACAGCAAGAACTAATAATTTACTCGAAAAGAGACGTTACACGTATTTTTGACTTTCTTATCAATTTTGTAAAAGTAATTTGAGAGTTCATTTTAATTAAAGGCAATTCAAAAAAATTAAAGTTTTTGTTGCAAATTATAGTGTGAAATGAGCAATGAGCAATGTGGAAACATCTAAGCAAAAAATGGCCGTTAAAAATTAAAAATTGTTTTCACAAACCTTAGAGTAAATTTAAATAGAAACTCTAAATATAAGGTTTAACATATTGCAATTGCAAAGTTCCTTTAATAATGTCATAGAAAAAGTATAGTAACTAGTTTAAACTATTTAGATGTTTTATTTAACAATTTTTACTGATTGATTTGATAATTGATTTAAAAACTTACGAAAAATTTATATAATTAAAAATTAAAGCGTGCAGTGCCAGGCATCACGGAACTAATCATTACAAACATCTACATTTATATAGTATATATATGCATATACAGGTAGAAATTCGTTTACAATTCAACTCACCCCCACCCACAAATACGAACACCTTACGCACTGACAAATTCACCACGAAGTCTGTTTACACTACAACTGAAAATATTTCGAATTGTGTTTGGTATTTAGCGCCCAATGAGTCAGTCGACTTTTGCACGTCGGTAGAGAAAATACAGCAAAGCATTTTCCATCGAGCGCCATAAAAAATTCTGTTTACGCTGCTACGAAAACAAATTCAAACGATACGAAATAGTTTTGTTGTTTGCATTTTTATATATACACACTCGTTCTGGAATTTGTGGAATTTTTATATCTTTTGGCGCGCTAGATCGGGCAACGGACTCGTAAACATGCAAGAGTTAATTACCATTCCCAGTTTGCCAGCTAGCCTGGCAGCAGAAACACAAAAGAAACTTAGGAGCATTGTGGACGATATCAAGAACATATCAGAATCAGTTTTAGCTGATAATGTTACTGAGGACAAGGATCACGCATGCCAAAGGTGAGTCATCCACGCGTTCACTTACCTGTTCTGATAGTGTAAATTGTTTCGTGCCACTTAGTACTAAATTTAACCCCTGCCAAATGCATTTTTTATTACATTTAAGCGCAAGCTCTACCCATGTCAGGGTCGCGCTTATGTCATGGCACCTCCAAGCTCTCTTCTCTCTTTTTTTAATGACTTGGCAGCACTTTTTTTGTAGGTGGGCTTGTTATGGCATATAATTTATACGTTATATACGTAGATTTTTACCAGGTTTGGGCAAGCGTGACTAAATAACATTTTTGGCTTTGTGTTTTTTTCCCCTTCTATTTACCGTGGGCAACGTTTTCAAGCGCTTTATATATCAATTAATTATATTCCATTTTTGTGTATATTAGTTTTAAATATAAAAATCGAATAATCTAAAAGAGTTCGAATTGAAAGAGAAATATCTTATTCATTATTCAGTTGGCTTCACACAGAATAGAGCTTTATTAGTTTGAATTTTGATGAATTAAAAAAACTGCATAGACTTCTAATAAGCATTAATGGATTAATGTGTGTGCATTGTGTGTTACCAAACATATGGCCAAGCTTTCCGAATTGTGCCAAATGCACACATTTTTATTTCGATACTCTGTGCCAAATTCCATGCCAAATACCTTTACAAGTTGGGCCCTATCTATGTGAAATACATTTTGATGTTAGCGCTTGACTCGACGTTGCATTCTGATAGATTTCATGTGAAGATGTAAGACAAGTAATTATTGAATCTGCAAATATTGGATATGCTAGTTAGATTGATAGACAGATTCTGTTTATCTTAATATCCACTTAATACCCGAGTTATAAAGATAAATTGTCCAAGCAATCTAGTTTATTATATATTTTATTAATTTTTTTTTATTAAAATTTGATGATGAACATGTAAAAGAAGCTGCCAAAATTGGCAGATAAAAATAATAATTCCTTTCAATACGCATAGCGACAAGTACTTGAAGAAATCTTTTTTAAAAATGTATAAAATTCTTTCCTTTTTGTTTTGCATAATTCTTGGCGTTTATTATTGACAGCCCTGACTCTGACAATTGAATTCAAGGACAAAATAATTGTTCAAATAAGATAAAAACATTATTCATTTTGCGGCAGACGAAGGTCTGTCTTTTCTGTCTGTTGCCTGTCAAATTCGCCAAAAACACAACAAAAAATTGGCAACAAGAATCGACGATATTTTTTAACCTTCAAGTGCATAGCCGAAATGCCTATATGCTTTTATGGTATGTGCACATTATATAGATATCCGCATAGTAAAAACAATATTATAATGTCAGGCTGTGTTCACTTCGTGCTACAAATTTAAATTGCTAGTATGCATTTCAATAATAAATTAAGCTACCCGAGGAAATGGGGCCGCAATAATGCCACAAGGTTTCTTATAACATTAACCCATTTCCCTTTGTCGTCACATGATTCTATATGCAATATTATAGAGTGTCAACAACACAGAGAGAATCGGTATAAACAATTTTAGCCCGCAAAAGAAAAAACATAAATTTTCATTTAATTATAGAAAAGATCACAAATTGTTATTGTTTTTCTGCATTTGTTTGGTACCAATAAACATATTGTGTCGCGATGCGGGGAATATATGTACTTTTCACACGGCAAAAAAAATGATATATACAGAATATTCTTGTAGATCTTTATACGAATATGTGTGTATATATATATATATATATATATATATATATATATATATAATTTTGACGACGGCATTTGTGTGCGGTCAAAGTGAAAGTGTCCGATGATTAATGTTGGCAAAGTTCCAGCGGAATTTGTGATTATTATTTAATGACGACGAAATGTCGCCAGGAAAATATCCATCGAAACTAAAAATAAATTGGTTTGATGTTGTATTTTACATTAACATTCCGCAGCTGAGCTTCGGGTGTGAATGAATCTGTCAACCGAATTGTCAACACTTAGACCAAAGCGAATTGGCCAAGTTAATGGCACGTGGTCGAATGAAACCAAAACTATTTTATGCATTCCAATAACTGAACCCTTATAATTTATTACAAAAATTGCTCAGATTTCGTCTGTATTAATGATGTATTTTGGCAGAGTAAATATTTTAGCGGTGCTCGAAGTTCGAACTTTTTAAAAGGAAACTTATCTTTGTTTTAAAAAGGGTTCGATCTTTGATGTTTAATGATACGATAACTCATCAGATCTCGTTTATATCACAAAAAAAGCTTACACAGATTTCGAAATTTATAAAATGAACTCATCTTTGTTTTAAATAGGGTTCGAACTTTAAGGTTCTAAAAAAGGAATTTAGACTGAGGAATTAGCAATATGCGGTTATTTATATCACCAAAAAGCTTAAATATGTTTCGAACTTCAAAGTTTTTACGAGATACTTATCTTTTTTTAAACACAAAAACTGTTTAGGATTTATTCGTCATTTATTTTGTCAGATTTTGTCTATATCAAAACGCTTGCACAGTGCTCGAAATACGTTATTTTAAAAAGAAACTCGCCTCTGATTTTTACAGACAAATATTTCGGGTTCTATAAAAAGTTGTTTATAATATAATAAAAGTTTTTTAATAAATAATAATTTGTACATGGTATAACCAATCGAGCTCTCAAATTCTACCTGTTAATATTTTATTTTTTAGTTTTTCTAACATTTTTACAGTACATTTATTTATGTAAAAGTTTGAATTGTGTTTTAAATTATATGTCTTATTTTATATCAACATGCTTTAATGAAATTGTAATTATATTTTCGTATCGCACACCTTTATAAATCCACTTCTATTTTTGTATTGCGCATTATAAAAATCAGCCAACTAAGTATAAACAAATATTTATAAGTATATAGCTGGTATGTATAGATATGGACATATGTTTTATGTATCCAAATGTTTATTATTTTGTAGTATTCGACGTATGTGCTAAAAAACAATGACGTGCATACATAGATCACCAAGAGAAATACGCGCTGTTTTATAAACAAACACAAAAAGTTGAAAGAGACGTTAATGCCCATTCATAAAAGCTTGACAGCCTTGAAATTGTTATTTAAAGACTTTTTACCATAACTCTATCTTATTTACAATATACTTTTTAATTTACGTCTTAAATTTACTAAAATTTTGTTATTTTTTATTGTTTTTTATTTTTCCGACGTCTAAAAATATTTTGAATATATTTTTTATTTGACAGTTTGTTTACCATGCATAATATTTGAGCTTTAAATACTGAACAATTAGTCGCTATACATAATAAAGGGGTAAAAATGTTAGGATATACTTAGTATATTTGGGTGACTAATTGTTAAATATGTTTTTGTTGTGGATTTTTATAAGAGTGTTGACAGGAATAGAGCATAATACATAGTTGGACCTTATGAACTGTTTGTTGTGCATACAAATTTATACGGCTGGCAATATTCTTAGTTAAATATAAATTTATAATTAATTATTTTCATTTAAATTTACAAAATATACAATAACAAAAAATTAATCAGTAAATATGAAAGCCAAGGCCTAAACCAAAACCTCGGTTTATGTATGTTGATAATCAGGTTCACGAACCGAACCGGATGGCAAAAAGTCGGTTTAAATTGTAAGCCGATCCACCAACCATTTTGTTTGGGCTTACAGCCCTGGATAACGATATTATATCAAGGGAACTATCGGTAAAAGAATTAAGTTATTTTAATCATATTTAGACAAAATGTAGCTCGAAAACATTCTACATGAATGATTTGTAAAAATTAAACATTGTTGTTTGGCTAACTTATTCCAAATTTTTTAAATATATTTTTTTTAATTTTCTATGGATTCAAACTATAAATCGAAATTTAATTTTTACTTCCTCTTTTAATGTAAACTACTTTCATTTTCAAGTATATTCATGCACATATACCTATTTCAATGAGGTATATAGATAATTATCTTATATAATAACTGCTATTTTCATAAATAACTGTTTATTGAAAACGAAGCAAACTAGATAAATATATAATAACTTGTTCACTTTCCCTCCATTTCAGTCAAATAAAATCGGATAATCACACGCCCTATCCAGGCATCTCACGGGTGACGCCTTCTCTCTACCTGTGCGGCGCTGCGGCTGTGGTGCCCGCGCATCTGGACAAGCTGGGCGTGAGCTGTGTTGTGAATGTGGCGCCCGAGCTGCCGGACACACCGCTGTCCGGTGTCAGTAATCCATTGTATCTGCGCATCAATGCACGGGATCGGGCCGGAGTTAATTTGGCTGCCTATTTCGATGAGGTGGCCGATTTGATTGAGGAAGTGCGTCTCAGTGGCGGCAGCTCCCTGGTGCATTGCGTTGCCGGCGTCAGTCGGTCCGCCTCCCTATGTTTAGCCTATTTAATGAAATACGGCGGCATGACTCTCCGGGAAGCCTACACACACGTGCAATCCATACGGCCACAAGTGCGACCCAATTCCGGATTCTTTCAGCAGCTGCGCCAATACGAGCAAGAATTGCGCGGCAGCTGTTCGGTTGAAATGATTTACTTTGCCTCATTGGACAAGGAAATTCCCGATATCCTGGAGCCGGAATACAGAGCCATGGAGGATTTCTATCAACGATATCGCAGCTCGCTAAAGAAACGTTAAGCTAAGATTAAAAAACTCCCCGCTCCCTCTTTAATGTTTTTTGTGATATGTGTAATAGTTTTTTTTTGTAAATAATTTACTCTAGATATTTTAGTTGTAGAACATAACTATTTGTATGTAATAACTAATAAGTGTGCTGATAAATATACGAATATGCTGAATATATGATAGAAATACTAAGGCTTTAATTACCTATTTTTATATCTCAATATATATTAATATAGGTGAACAAGATTTTTTAAACAAAATTAAAATCAACTTTCGATTTAAAACTGAACTTCCAATTTTTGTTCTGCTATGAACCAAACCAGTTAGCAAAAGAGCTCGGGAACTTTGACCTGAACTGAATCAAATTATTTTCAAACATTCTTTGGTTAATTTATTAAATTGAGCCCAGGACCCAAAGAACGCTTTCCCAAAGCCTTAACTTAGCAATTTTATAAACACATTTAATAGCCAATATTGGGTAGCATTGTATATTAAAATAAATTCCTATATTTTCAGTAGATGGGACAGCTTAAATGTAAAAATAATTTGATGAGAATTATCTAGAATATAATTGGAGTTCTAATTAAAAAAATAAAAATAAATAAAAGAAATTAATGCATTAATACACATATTGAGTATTTCCATTTAAATTTTCTAAAAATTTAACGAGCCACGACTTAAATCAAATCCTGGTTACCATGGTCTCGTAACCCAAGGTTCACTAATCGAACCTAATGGCAAGTCATTAGAACAAAACATGACCCGTATTTACAAAAAATTTAAAGCTTTTTACAAGTCATATCTTAACGTCATATGACCCGATTTTAGCCCTCATTCTCATAATCTCAAAACCCAAAATAAAAAAAAAACAAAAATACATTGAATAAATTTATTAATTTCGTAAACATCACGCAAGTAGTTATAGAAGTATACAATAACAACATAATTAATTCAATCGTACACATAATATGTTTTTTATATACAGATTGTTTAACAATAATTGTGTTTTGTTTTGTTTTGTTTTTTTTTTTGTTTTTTAGGTTCTTTAAATGCTCACTTTTATTGTACTCACGCCAAGCCAGACATTATTGGCATTTGCATTGCGATCTCGTAGGTTTTCAAAACCGACTTTTATTGGTTCTTAAACAAATTAAGAAAAGTCAGTTTTTACAGTCTATATGCACTTACCAAAATAATTACATTTATGTATGGCTATGATATACAAAATCTATTTTGTTTTTTTTTTATTTTTTTGCTTCAGCTTTTATGTTTCGTTTGGGAACATGCAATGAGTGCCCAAAAAACGTGGCACTCACAACGAAAAACCACTAGAATATGACTTAAAACGTAAAATTTGCTACTTGTGTATACATTAAGCTTATTCAGTTATAAGTTTTATAGTTTTAGTTTAGTTTACGTAATACGTAATACATAGCACATGTTTAACGTAAGCCCCCTTAACGTCGCTACGTTCTGTTCTACTTGCCTTTCGACAATGGCATAGTCTGCACCTGCGGCGTCAGCTCCCGCTGCCGGATCAGCTTTTTGAGGTTCTCGTATGCCGTATTCATAATGCCCCAGCTGATAAACGAGCGACCCGTATTGAATGCACAGCCGCGATAGAAGTTCCCAATACGACTGTCCCGTTCGCGGTAGATTCTCTTGCAGGCGTGCCAGCTTCCCTCCGTTACCTGACCCATGTCGCTCTGTAGCGACACCTTAATCACATTTAGCGGATAAAACAATGTGCTGATGCTGGCTCCAATTACCGCACCGGCAATAAATTCTTGTGCAGTTCTGCTCGACACCGATTTCTGTAATACAAAAAATAAAATAATTTAAGCGCTCAGGCAATATATGTATATCGGGGCTGCAAATCGGTTTTCAAATAAAGTTATCCAAGATTGTCGAACCGAAACTCAAAGCAAATTATTATGAAAAATACAATTGTTTGGTTCAAAACAAAAAACTTTTGACGAAAAACCTGGATTCCATATCTGAAACGGGAGGGAGTTGGTTAGGATCGTAAGCCAAACAATGCCCAGCTTAAAACGACCCTAAAAGAGTAAGACGGTTAAGAGCTCGGAGCCTAATCTCCAGCCATTCGTCATCATCATTCATAAATTTGCAGCCATGATATATGGTATATAGTCTTCAAATACTTGCCCTCTTTGGTAAACGAACACTGGCCTCTTCGCGCAGCATGAAAAACAATGCATTCGACAGACCGTTGCGCCAAAATACTGGTTCAATGCCCCTGTATAGCTCCCGAAAACCATAATTGGTGACTACATATCTGAAAAAGTGCAACAGTTAGATTGGCAGTCAGCAGGCTCAAGAGAATTCGTAGGTGTTTTACCTAAACGCATTCTGCGTATTGGAGAAATATTGATGGAACTTCGAGTCGGCCAACAGTGTCTGAACACGTTCGAAGGGCAGTAAAATGGACTCCACGCTGCCTGCCACAACGCCGGCAATTACCTTGGCGCCATAATCATTTAGGCGATAATCTTCGACAAGATATCGGCGCGTGCCATCAAACACTCCGAACATTATAGACAGGGAGATCGTTTTTTGTGCCAATGGCGGCAACATGCCGCGATATAGAAATCCAAGACCCTCATGTCGTAGCTGCAACAAGGCGGAGTCAATTGGCACACCATGCAGCATTTGTCGAAAGATAATTTTGTATATGGGATATGTGACGCATATGTTGACAAAGGCCGAGCCACAACCGCACGCAAACTCCTCCCACTGGAAAGCGCCAAAGAAGCGGTCCAGAAAGATGTTCGCATGGCTGGCCCTAACAAATGTTGTTGTTGCCGCAGTTACTGTTGTTGTTGTTGTTCCTGCTGTTGCTGCTGCGGCTGTCGCTGCTGGGGCTGTTGCTGCCGCCACTGTCACCGGCTGCGCCGTTTTGGTTATGCTCTCGTCCGTTTTTAGAATGACATCGACTTTCATTTTGCTGCAGTTGTTGCCGTTCGGGTTGCATGCGTCGTGTGCGCATATGCTACCTTGTTACCATTGTTTATTTAATTGCACACACTTCTTGTTTGCTTGCTATTTGTTTTGGTCTTTACATTCACATTGAATTCGCCCAATTATATAATGAATTATGTTATATTACGGCGAGCGTCCAGTGTGGTCGAGAGTCTAGCATAGTTATATTGATGACATCATCGTTGACATGCCGTCCTGATAAGTGAGGCTAACAGTTTAGGCTGCGATGCCTAATTATACAAATTTATTATATACTTCTTAATCTTGTATATTTAGAAATAGATCGCGGACACATATGAGCTCGCAGAGAATGCGACAACACTGTTTCCACTTATGTTGAACTTGCATTTACATTTTAATCGATAGCTCGACAAAATTGACATATGTTAATAGCCTTGATGGTTAAGACGACCGAGAACTATACGATTCTTTATCACACACTTGTAGCTATGCATTTAAATATTATTAAAATCAAGTGTACGTAATTATTAATTTCAGACTATAATTTATAACAGCCCAATTAATAGGCCTAAATTAAAATTGTTGAATATACTTTGTCTATAATGAAACTCAGTTTAATTTAAGTTTATAACGTAAAATCATACGCCTACGCTTTACGTTTCAAAGAGTGTTAAAGTATATGCAAATACTATTGAAAAATTCAATATTTAGAATAAAACATTGTGATTTGTGCATGTCAAGCATGTATGATAAGTTGCGTATTCCAAGCGGAAATTTAAGTTGGCAGCTCTGGTCGCACTGTCAGCGCTGACAACTGCCAAGCGCGGCCAACTTCACGTCTTTTTTCTCTCTTTTTGACGTGCTCTTAGCATATTAGCGGTTCGTACATTTCCTAAAATCTATATTTTTATTAAACATCACCCTCAAATGTTGGCTTGTTTTGAATAAAATCAATTACTGGATAACCCGAAATGTTAAAGACACCTAAATTACAATTGGACAATGTGTTGTCTTAGTGGTTACTCAAATCAAACTTTGTTGACATTTGCATATACAAAACAATAAAATCGTATGCTAATAAGGACTTTTTTAAATTACAGCACCAAAATGACCATTCGTCCAGCATACAGGCCCAAGATCATTAAGAAGCGCACCAAGCACTTCATCCGTCACCAGTCGGATCGATATGCCAAGCTGTCGGTGAGTTTCTATATGAAATAATCAGTGAAGGATTTTAATTATTAACCGGTTTATATTCCATTTTAGCACAAATGGCGCAAGCCCAAGGGTATTGACAACAGAGTGCGTCGTCGCTTCAAGGGCCAATATCTGATGCCCAACATCGGTTACGGTTCCAACAAGCGCACCCGCCACATGCTGCCCACGGGCTTCAAGAAATTCCTCGTACACAATGTGCGCGAACTGGAGGTGCTGCTGATGCAGAACCGCGTCTACTGCGGCGAGATTGCCCACGGCGTCTCCTCGAAGAAACGCAAGGAGATTGTTGAGCGCGCCAAGCAGCTGTCCGTGCGTCTGACGAACCCCAACGGTCGTCTGCGTTCTCAGGAGAACGAATAAGCTTAAGTTTGGAATTCGCTTAAACGAGTTTTTTATAAACGTAGTCGGAATACAACAATTTGAAACGTTAAAAGTGAACACTTCTAAATATTGGTTCTCATTTGGGTTAAGCATGGAAAATTGGATATATAAATCAGACTGTAAACTCGCAAAAAAAAAACAATGTGCCGAAGATGAAATACCCTTGCAGACATTAAGCAGATGTGCGGCATGTTTTATTACTTGACAGTGTTTTTATCAAAAACAAATCCTCGAACCGATTATTGCTAATTGTGCTATGTTAGGAGTTTGCCTATAAGTTAGAAGCATATAAAAGCTTACAACTGCTAGGTTTGGTTAAGGTAAGTTGTAAAACTTGTCCGATCCGGCAAACTCCTGCACTGGTGTTTCCTTCGACAGGAATATAAATGTATGCCAAGTTTGATCCAGGTAAGCCTTGAAACTGGTTGTTATCAGTGTTGGCAACTTGACTACTTTCTAGCTAAGTATGGATATTTTTGAAGCTATATATACATTATAAACTGGGCAGTTAATATTGAGGCGAATAGGTCCTATCATAATTCCCCTATGCAAGTTTGAAGAAATTTTGGGTAGTTCGGTTCGCGATTCGAACTAACGCTCAGCCATTTAGTTCAGTTCATAAAACCCCTCTCGTCTTATATTTTGTAAGTAAATCTCATTAATGTTGTTGCTATTGTCAGATAACACATTTTGAATTTTAAATTTCCCGTTACATAAAAGTTTCGCGCAAATTTGATTGATTCTCCCTCCCGTTAAAACATATGTTATTTTGTCAAACTTTATTTGAAATATGTTATATTTATACAAAGAAGCGTTTCATAAAAAAAAGACTCACGCTCACGTGTGAATAATTTATTCAAGTCTAAAAAAAACTAAGATTTCGCACACTATATGCTTGAGTTTTTTTTTACTTAGATTTCCAATTGAAAGGTGTATATATAATATTAGGGAGTTTTAAATGCTATTTACTTTAATACGACATCATGATCAAATTGTAAATGATGCTCCAGTTCCTTCTTGTTCTCAAAATTCGTGCTGCAAATCAAACAAAAGCTGGCGGCATTGTCATCATTGTCAGACATAATAACTGTTACGGCCTGCTCGGATTCATCCACATCAACCTGTAGCTCCTCGACCACCTGATCATCAACTGGGACCTCTTCTCTAACGCCATAGACAACGTCCCCATCATGGGTTTTCATATGCATTTTGAGTGTATAACGCTCTGTAAACGATTTGGGACAGACGGTGCAATAGTGCCTGGGCCTGTTCTCCTTGTGGATTAGTGTATGATGATTGAAGGTTTTGCGCGACTTGAACGAGACATTGCATATACTGCATATAATAGGATTCTCTTCGGCTTCGTGCCGCAAGCGATGGTTGTATAAGAGATTGTCCTGGGAGAAGCGCAGGCCGCACTTTTCGCATTGATATTTCTTCTTGTCCCAGTGCATGCGCATGTGCCGCAGCGTGTTGACAGGCCGTGAGAAGCTCTTGGGACAGTAACGGCACTGTTTCTCAGTTTTACCCTCGTGGACATTCATGTGCAATTCGAGATACTCCTCGTCGCGTCGTATAATGCCGCAGATGGGACAAACGTGTGCCTGCGTCTTGTTGTGCTCCTCGCTGATGTGCTTTTGCAATTGATAGCGAGCATTGAAGATCTTGCCACAGGTGCTGCATTCCTGTTTGACTCGTTTTGGAATGAATTTGCCTTGATCATCGGCCTCATCCTCCATTTTAACGGACATAGCATCTGATTTAACTTCGCAAAGAAATTCCTCCTCATCATCATCATCGTCATCGTACTCCTCTTTAATGTCCATATCCATATCATCCTCCTCTTTGACTAGCTCCTCGAACAAAGCTTCCGCTTCAGCATCTTCCTGTGCAGCTTTATCCAGTTCCTCAACCAGCCCCTCGTCTTCGAATTCCGATTTGAGTGCCGCTTTCAATTGAGTTGTCAATTTCTTTTGGGTAACCATTAGATTTACCATTATGGTATCGTATTCCGCCAGCTCATTGAAACATCGCGGGCAGAGTTTTGTATTTGGACTCAATTTAACTTCGGTTTTCATACAGTTGGCGAGATGTGTTAGCACTAAGGACACCGATTTGTGTGACGATGGCACCTTTGCTGTGAGCAATTCATAGTTTGCAGTGCCGTGTATGTCAACAGCACCGCAAAAGAAGCACGTATTCATGGTTTCTAATTGTTACCCTTTTTGGCAAATGTTTACAAAAAAAAAACGCCGTTTGGTTTTAGGGATGTAAGTATTTTAGGGATGGACCGATATGATAATATATACGCGAGTGCGTACACTTTTAGAGATTTCTTAACTTTAATAATCAACCTTTTCAGATACCCAATTTTGCCTATGCACAGCGTTGCAAAACAATCGATGTCGTTTCGATAACTTGTCGCTGTCATGAGTATAGTTTTCTTGCCAACATTGTCTTTTACAATACTATTGCAGGGCTGCCAAGCCATTGCAATACAAATATTTTTTATTATATTTAAACAATAACTAAACAGTTGTCTGGGCCTTTTTTTTTATTTGTCTGTATATTTCGAATCTAACAGCGTATTATATACATTTTTAAAAAGACAACACATTAACCCTTTTTTTTTAGAGTTCACCCAAACATGAGCATTTTTCAAACATATTTTTATTTAAATCTTAAAAAACACAAACGTACATCAATATACATAACTTGCAGAATTTTATTCTAAGTAATACGCAAAATTTCCGTTAATTGAAAACTAACAAGATCACTTTCATGGCCTAATGAATTTGATGAATCGGTCCTATTGCAGTTAGCAATTGTATTTCCAATTTCGGGATTAGCGAATGAATGCTGTCTCAATTTCGTCGATGTCGTTATGGACTTTTCATTGTTACTTATAGCTCTCTCATAGACGAGTTTATCACAGACATCACGTAATTTCGCTAAAATCGAATATAAAATTTTTAAACGCTTTACAACTCGTTTTAGATCAACACGAACGGAAATTTCAAGTACAGCCTGACATTCGTGTAATATGGCGATAAAGTCCTGATGCAAGCGCTTGCCTTCCTCATCCGCTATCAACTCCTGATTATTGACCTTAAGCTGAAAATGTTGAAATATCACATTGCCCATTTGGGCAACTTGTAATAAATAGCCCTTGGGGTGGAGTTTCTCAGCATTGTCGATACTCTCGGCTAATATATCCAAATAGCTATTAATCAGGGCTCGACTGTCAATTATTTCGTGAATTATATTACGAAAAACCATCAGCTCCTCCCTGAAGTGATGTTCCAAAATGTCCGCATGATTTGAAGCTGAAGTCGTTGTTTGGAATTGAAATGCCGGCACAATACACGAATCCAAAGATTCCAAAGAGGCCAAGCAACTTCTGATAATAGTCTTAGTTTTAACATCTTGCGTAAATGCTATAGCAAATATGCCTATCTGTTGTATGCGATCGACATTAATATCGAAATCCGAAATAAGTTTATCCACTGCTCTTGAAGATTCGGAAGTTTGTAATATATTTCTTAACCTTTTTATGGATGTTTTCTCCGTATCGAACATGCTGGTAAAGATCAGGTGCAATAGTGCCTCATTTAGGTAGGTTTCCAGGGAATAGAGAGCTCGTTGTAGAGACAAGGCTTCCAGTTTACGCTCGTTTGGATTATGTGTCTTAAAGTTCCTTTCAAATACGCCACTTTCCTCCAAAACCGTTTCATAAATAGCCGTCAGCGCTTTTTTATCAGATTCCAGTGCGACATTGGCAAAGGCCAAGGCATGCTTTATAAGATGGTTCACCTGATCAACTAGCTGATCGTTCTCATCAGAGTCCAAGTTGTTTGGATCCCTTTCCTCGGTGTGCGGCTGCGTGTGCACAATTTCGCTATATGTCTCCAGTTTATCCAGAGCCAAGTCCAGTAGCTCCACAAAAGACAAATCCTCCAGCTTAACAGGCGTGCTGGCTATGGCCTCTTCGGCTAGCTGATAAACCGATGCTTGCAGACGTCTCAAACACCAATCGATGCGATCTAGAAAATGGATTCGTGTGACCAGGAGATGAGCTCCTGCTTCAAGTGTGCTCTCAATATTAATAGTACGTTCCAATTGTGTTATACATGTGATTACTTGGGTAAAGCACAGAAAAATCGTCTCCACGTGTATTCTGATGTTGCCCTCCAGTTCATTTTTGGGCGCCAATTCTGGCAAATATCTTTTAAATTTACTCGCAAACGTGTGAAATGCAGCACAAAATTGATTTAACCAGGCAATGTTGGCCGTGTGGCATGTGGCACCTTTTGCAATTATTTCAGTGCACACATTTAATTGCAAATATAATTTGTCCATTTAAGATGAGTCGCGGCAGGGTGAAAAACTCAACTGAAGGCGAAACTGAATATTCCAGGCTATATAAATGCTCGATGTTTTCGGGCAGGTATGTTTTCGACACGCAGATGTCAGCTTCGAAAACATCTGCTATTTTATTACATAGATTTGGGCAAATAGATCTCTATTTTACCTGTTTGACATGTGGATTACGTATGGGTTTGTAGGACCATCCAGTGCAATTTTAATCCATCTACAGTGTAAGGTCTACTAACGGACAGCTCCCTTGGGCGGACATTTTTTAGATACTACTTTGTGTAAAAACAAACTCGTCGTAAAAACTATACAATTAACGTACTTAAAAGTTATATTAATAATGCAATTAAAAATTAAGTGGTCACAAGCAATCATAAAATAATCAACAATAGTAAAAATTTTTACCCAAAAGGGAAAAGATTGTAAGCATTAATTTTAATTTATGACTAATTAATGTATCACTTCAATTGAATTTAGGATTTCCGTTTATTTTCGTTTTTCCACATATCAAAAATGTCGCTAGGATGGCGATAAGTCAGGAACCGTAGTTGTCCGCCCAAGAGAGCTCTTAATGTATTCAAGATATATTCTCGCTCTTAATTTTTAAAAACAGAAATGTTCAAAGGAACGTTGTATAATATACATAATATTAGCTAAACAAATTCTATATACAACTTATTTCTTAAGCAGCTTATGTTGGAATATCTAGACAGCAGTACAGTCCAGATACTCAAGCAAACAGTCTTTAGAAAGATTTCAAGTGCAGCATTTTTAATAACCTATATATATTTTAAAACCATACATATTAGCTTTCTAGCGTGCATGAGTTGAAATAGACTAAAAACTGTACATTATTAGGTTGTTTGGTTGATTGTGTGACTTTCTGTTGCAGACTTTGTTGCCTCGACTGGCAAATGCACACGCTTGTGCACTTTTAACGTATATTTGTCCACAAAGGATTTCTCGCAGTCTGTGCATGGATAGCGCGGCCGATCAGTCTGATGGGTTCGCAGATGGTGTTTGTAGGTGCGCTTCGTTTTAAACTGCTGATGGCATACCTCACATATGAGGGCGTGCTCCTCGGCATCGTGGCGCATCAGGTGATTGTACATCAGCCATGACAATGAGAAGCGTTCGCCGCATTTTTCGCACTGATATTTCTTTTTGTCCCAATGCACCTCCATGTGGCGCAGAACGTTGCGCTTGTGCGAAAACTTTTTCGTACAGTAGCGGCACTCCAGCTCAGTTTTGCCCTCATGCAGGTTCATGTGGAGATCGAGGACTTCATCGTTTTTAACTTTAATGCCGCATATGTTGCAGGTGGCAAATTCGTTCTTTTGGCAGTTGTCCGTTTTAATGTGTCTTTCGAGGGAATCCTGATTTGCAAACAACTCGCCGCATATGTGACATGGAATATCTAGATTATCTTCCCCATCCGAATCGTCCATGCTCTCTTCGCTCTCGCTAAATTGGCATTCTGCTTGTGGCTCTTCGCAAGACGCGTATTCTTCTGGTTCCTCTTTAACGACTTTCGACTCGTTTTCCGAGATTCTTGTCCTCATTTCGTGCAATTTTGGTTTTATGGCATCTTTTTTAGTCTGCAAAATCGCCGCTTTTCTTTTGCGGCAATTAAGCAACGAGTTTGCAATTTGACGCTGAACCTGACTTAGATTCCTAACAAGCCGGTCATAATTGAACAGATATTCGAGGCAATCATTACAAGCAGCCGATGTTGGTGTCAGATCCAAGCGTTGATTGATAACCTTTTCAAAGTATTTCAGTATGTCCTTTATGGGCTTAAATGTTCCAGGTACGATGCAGCCTAAAATAGCGTTGTTTATCACTTATTATTAGTTTTAAGCTGTTTAGTTTTTGCTTTCGACTTGCCTTCGATGAGCTGAAAGACGCCAACAGACTTCATCTTCCCACAAACGAAACAGAAGGGACGCGTTGTACTCATTTTGATCTATATTATACGAATCTATGAAGTGAGTTTCTCATACAATTATCGCCCTTAGCATATATATATTTTATACATACAACTATTTCGTGTTATTTATTAAGCGTGTTCGTTCTGCTGGTCAAAAACGGTGTTCACACAACTTTTCTCTTGTTCTCGAATTCTGTACACACAGAAATGCTGTCAGCTGTTTTGTTCTTAACAGCGACAAGCAATTACATTAACATTTGCTGCCCTTTTGTTTATCAGCAGCATGCTGAAAAAAACTATCGATACCTGTATTCTAGTACAATTTATTTCAATGTTAAGTAAAAGTAGCAGGTATCAGTTGTAAGTTGTAACGAAAATATCAAAAATATAATCACAGGCATTGCTTACAACTACATTCAAAATATCTGTGAATCCAAAATTAAACCTACAAAAATACCTACTTGTTTGCGAAAAGCTTTTCAAATGTTAATTGCGTTAAATGTCACTGTCAATTAAGTGTCGCCCGAAGTAATCACTTAAAAGTAGCAGTATCACATTATCTGTCATTTCTAGAGAAAATGCAGAGTGTGTTTAAGAACTTGCTAAAATCACCTGTTTTTCGTCCGAGCTGTAAGAGACAAAAAGGAATAATTATTTATTGGCTATATTTACATTTAATAATACCATTTTGTTAAGCATTGCGATTTTGCAAAATGACCGAAAAAGATCTTCTGGCATTACCTTTGGTAGATGTAGACGGCAAAGGTATTTTTAAATATATTCTAATTAAGGTTATTGGCAACGAGGATTGCACGGACAACAAAAAGAATATAGTTCGTGGATATGCCGATTGTGATTATCATTGTAAGCATTTTATAAACGTTTGTATTAGAATATCTTTAATTGAATGGGTCATCTTTTATTTAAGCTGATATCTATGAGCGCGTAATGGAAGCTTGTAAAAAGACCGGCTTGGAAACTGAATGCCTTGGTGGTGGACGCATTGAGCACAACCCAGAGAAGAAGTATATGAAAGTCTACGGATTTTCACAGGTAGACATTTTTTAAGGATTCAAGTGAATACTTATACATATAATGTTGTTTATTTTTTTTATGATAGGGCTTTGGAAAAGCTGATCACTTGGAATCAAAGAGAATTTTGCAAACAAAGTATCAAGACTACGAAATCGAAACAACCGATGAAGGATACTAGTTTATGTTTATAATTATTTGAGCATATTTGAAGTTAATTTATAAATTAAAATTACATGTATTTCTTTCGAGCACAACCCAGCCTGTATTCAACATATTTTTATACCATTGCGTAGGATATTAAAATTTAGTTTCGAAATATGTCATGCAAAGACTGGTCATATTCGATCCCATAATAGAAGAAAATTATGATAAATAAGGATGATGGGCCAAATATGTTTGCTGCTGTATTTACTTACCCATAAACTAGTCTCTTATATGATAAAAGTTTAGCAGGATCCGTCTTTGCGGCAGGCTGCACATATACCGGAGTCAAACGCATCAGACAGCTATGTCACATATTTCTCATATACCGCACATCTATGATATATCAAAGCTATATAATTTGAAACACCCCTGTCGTTTCCATTTTATGATCGAAGCAACATGGGAAAAGTTTGCAACGGACTGGACACTCGGAAACTAAAAGTCAGTCAAGCTGTAGATTTTGTACACATCACACATTTTAATAAATTCGTCTAAATTTTTCCATTTTTTGGCGTTAAAATACATAGTTTACCTGCTCAATAAAAATGAGGTTCTCAAAGCTTGCACTTCCATTCCGAACTTCAGGAAATCAGCTGCGTAAGTTATACATATATGTGAACGTTCCGAGCTCCAATAAAATAATGAACATCCAGTAAGAAACTTTACAAATCAGAGGGCCGGGAAAGCACTCATCACTGTACCAAAAATTGAAATCGCAGATGGAAATATTCTTTATTTGCTGATGTCCATTTACATTCACGGGGAAACGCTCTATTCGAGGACAATCGTGCGTGGAGAGAATGCGAAAAATCATGGTTAGTTTGTTAGCCTTCTATAATAAATTTATCTAATCCATTTGGCATTATAGTTAGGGTATACGATCGTGTACGAAGCGAAATGGAGAGTCTCGGACTATGTATTAAGCCTTTGGGCGGTGGCATGATGGACATCGATCAAGCGGCACGTACAATGAAAATTTACGGTAAATGCAAGGTAAGAGTAAAGTATTAATTTAAAAGCGATTTCGGAATACCTTATATGATTTTGTAGACCTTTGGAAGAGCAAATCATTATAAAACAAAGGAAATAATGAGAGAATCGAAACATTACAAAGATTATAAAATTACTTTGGATCGATAATTTAATGAGGCTGAGCGAGCTGTACAAATTTAGGTTTATTTTACAGGATCTTGGAATAAAAATGAGAACAGAAGTACAAAATGTATTTATTAAGTATATAATTAAAATATTGCAATAAAATTAGTTTGTTTTATGTAGTACTAAGTTCCGTGTAGCAAATGGATATATAAGAATCTGCATTGTTACTGGATGCACATGTGTTAAAAAAAAAGTACTGACACACAGCAGTGGAAACACCATAAAATACTAAATATCGAGCACTTACAGAACTGGAAAAGAGTATTGGGCAATTATGTTTTTCGGCAGGCAGAATTGATGTCTTCATATTTTATAAAAAATATTCGACCTAAAAATGAATTGTTGCATTTGCCAGTTTTCTGTGCGCAACCCAAAGAACATACATGAGGAAACGATTGGAAAGCCACCCATATTAATCAGTGATTTGGTCCTGCAATGTACCAAGGGCACAAACTATGTGCTCGGCGAGGTGGGATCGACAATATGCAAAAAATGCTGCGAGAAATTGTCGCGCTATCATAAATCCTTACAAATCGCTCGAAAACTGCGCCAGGAAATACTGGAATTAATACGAAGTCCATTTATAATCAAGGACTTCAAGTCACGAAGTGAACTCAAGATCGAGGCCGCCGAAAAGTTTGATGGCACCATCAGCGTCGAAATGGTGGAGACTGTGGATGCAGCTGATTTAGATGATGGATCAGACGCGGCGCCAGTCAAAGGGACAATTGTGGACCCAGCGGTAGTGGTGGAGGAAGAACATGTCTTCATAGAAAAGACTTCCGATTGCGATGAAGAGGAATTTCAAGCAGTTGACTTAGAGTTAGATATTGAAAATGAGATAATCATAAATGAAGAGGTTCCTGAAGCGGATCTGGATGATGAAGCCAAGCAAACAACTGACGATCTGGATATGTTCACAGAGGACAAGGATATGTTAAGTGAGTTTGAAGAGGATCAAATGGATGGCACAATCGAATACCTAATCTCAGATGCTGATGACCAGGACAGCTCTGGCGACTATACAGTTAACATTCAGTGTCCGAGCTGTCCGGAGCAGTTCAGCAGTCGTCGTTCATATAATGCGCACACAAAACGTGAGCATTTCCCTGGCTATGTGTGTGATCAGTGCGGCAAAACTTTGCAATCCTACTCTGGCTTCATTGGCCACCTACAGAATCATGAGCCAGTCAAACAGTTCGAGTGCCCCCATTGTGGCGAGCGCTTCAGCCGTAAGTTTCGACTGAAACACCATATGGCATGGCACACGGGGGAAACGCCTTATCAATGTGAAGTCTGCTCGAAACGGTTTGTTCATAAGGTTGCGCTCTACAAGCACAAAATGATACACGACAGTGAATCTAAGCGCTTGGAGTGTCAGGTGTGTGGCTTTAAGACGCGCACGAAAGCCCATCTCGAGCGGCACACACGGTCGCACACAGGCGCCAAGCCATTCGCGTGTCCAGTATGCAATAAACGATTCTCCCAAATGTACAACATGAAGGCGCATCTCCGGGAGCACGAGAATCCTGGCAGCAATCGGCATCGACGCTTTCACTGCCCCAAATGCACCCATACGTTCATTAACGAACAGAACTACTTAAGTCATTGCCAGCAGGACGAATGCACGCCTATCTAGCATATCGCCAGTTCGTCGCTTAAGCTTATCTAAAATTGTGTATATATAGTATGTGTTCGGAAATGACAATCCTCATATTATAATAATTGAATAAAAATTCGGTTTTAAATGTCAATTTTATGTACTTTGTTTTTTTTTTATTAAATCTACATGCATTTTGCTCACAAATAAAATATGGTTTGTTTTTTTACTATGATAAATGTATGCATAATTTCATATATTTGCGGTTATGCTCAGTTTCTTAAAAAAATATTTATTGTATGGTTTTGTTATATTTTTGATAACTTATGAAAGTAGAACTAATCAATTAATGTGTTAAGCAATTATGCAACTATTGGAGCAATTAGCACTCATCGTTTGATAAATCAAAAGAAATTTGTGTCCAATGGTAAATATATATTTATGTATATAATATAGACGAAAGCACAAACATATGTATATTTATATATTTACACATGTGTGTGTGTGTATATATATATACATATAAATACATAAATTCAAATGTACATACATACTATATGTAGTATAATAGATTATACAAAAATAAAACAGATTATATTTTGATTTTTTGTCAAGTTGAATAGAACTTTGTTAATATCATCATATCATAAAATGCACATTATAAAAATATTAACAAAATTTATTGCAGGCAGTCCATAGTTAGTAAAAAGTAACAAACAAATCCGAATTCAGGAATACCCATAGAACTGTTTTCTTGCTTTCTTTTTTTTTTCTTTTGTTTAAATTTTGCAATCAATTCTATTTTCTTTGTGCTGTGCTAAATAATCTCTAATGTTTGTGTGTGTGTTAAGAGCCACCAAATGGTACGCGGGATATATAAAGTGTTTAAATGAATTTCAGATCTTCGTTGAGTTTATATGGTAAAACATACAAAATACAATAAATACATATGTAAATGTACGATTCGCGTTGTTCGACTTATAACAAATACATATACATCAATTTAAACATTTTATCGGTGTTAATTCATCATTCTTTATCATAGACATATGTATATTTAAAAAAATACCTCCAGATGTTAAGGACGAAATTATGAAACACATTACTCCCCCTACCTACCATACCTACCACTAACCAAACTTCGATGCAGTCCCCCTCCCCGCCCCTTCCCCACGTACAATAGTTTGTGATGCTTGCAAAAGCCTATTGAATGTACAGTTAGTTCTATTTAAGTTTTGATTTCTGGGAATAGCTTCTCGAGTTGTATCTAAGATGTACCATACATATAGTGCATACATCAATCATTATTTACCCCCCATTCATAATTTAGCTTAATAAAAAATCTACACTTAATGCTTAAGATTACTCGGATGGTTTGACAAGACCCATCGCTTTGTCTCCGAACAACGGCAGTATATCGGAGTCATTAACAATCTCTTCCTGAATCACTGGACTGTCCGGGTCTTCACAATGCGTCTTAAAAAAGAATCTGCAAATGGCATAAAAAAATTTAGTAAATTTTCGGCTAATATGTGGAATACTACTTCTACTTCACACATACCTAAAGTGACCCCTTCTAGGCAGAAAGTCCTTGAATTGGCGCAGGGTCGGCTGAGTACCGGGTATTTTGATTCTGTAAGGAACTGGCTCTTCGCAGAATGAAAACACCACAACTGTTTCCGGCGGCTTGATAGGCAGCGGCGGTGGACAAGCTACAGCCTGATGATGATGCATTGTGCTGCTGCCGCTGCTGCTACTGCTGAAGGTAGATAGGGGCTGTTGCTGTTGCTGCATGGCCACCATATGGGATTGTAGCTGCGGTTGGGCATATCGACGAGTGCGACGCGGTTCGTCTTCCAGTCTTCGTTTTGCTTCCTCCAATTTTGAGGCCGTGCTTGAACCAGAGCGGGAGCTGTACAAGATATTAAACATAAAATAGATCTATTTTTTGCAATTAGCTGTTGGTAAATATACCTAGTATCTTTGTATTTCATGACAGTATCAGCTGAGAACATGCTGATGCCGCTGTCTGTGTTCATTGAAGGCCATTTATTTGTTAGCTTCCTAGAGCAGGAACTGGGATCGGGCATGGATTTTGAGTGCTTCATTGAGTGCCCACCTGTAGAAGGCAAGAGATGGCAACAATTAGACAAACTAGATTAATTAATTCAGATTAATCAAACTTACTCAGGCTCATGGCACCATCACTGACCATGCCCGAGTCATGAGTTGCCGTGCGTCTTCTCGATGGTATGGGCGGGCAGGGTGACATAGTCCCAGGTGAGCGATGCGGCGTTTGATCTTTCCACACACGCGACACATGCTGGTCCAAAATGTCTTGGTCGTTGTCTTCATCGAGCGCAAACTTTTCACGTATCGCCTCAGCGAATGCACGATCATTGGCACTGGATGCAATGCCGGGCATGCGCTGCAACGTTGGACAGATGACAGCATATTACTATATAAATATTTTTATATATTCCATTGTTTACCTCTAAGCGCGCACGCTCTTCTAAATCACGCTTGCGCTTCACCTCCTCAAGCTTGGGTATCAGCAGGGACAACAGTTCATTTTCCGAAAGCGGTCTGTGCTCGTTTGAATGTAGTCGTTGCGTGCGGGGTATAACCTAGGTATAAAGAGTATAATTAATTAAGTGAATATATATATGCATTGGGGGTGACTTTATCGTTAGGTACCTGAAAGCTGTTCGTTTCCTTATTCGCCATGGCGCTCTGTCGTATGGCCTTGCTCTCAGTCGAGCTGTGTCTACGTTCTATGTAAGGGCGGCCATCCCTGAAAAAACATCCGAATAACAGTTAGTATAGTAAGAATAGCAAAGTTAGAGTCCGAAATAATGCCTCTCTTCAGCTCACATTGAGTTATCTTAGGACCAATTACTCACATTGAACAACTGGACAGTGACATTGTATCGGAGTCGGTGCGGCCGCCAGAGCTAACGCTTGCCCTCTCCGAATCAACGCGCGAGTTGGGTACAAAGGATGTATTGGTGCTCGCAGTATACACATAACCATGAGCTCTATTCGCATGCGGAACACATTCATAAAAAATGGGGGCAACATAATTGATGGATCCATGCAATGTGTTTTGTTTTATGTACAGACCAAATCGAGGAGTTCCAGAAATTAAAATATGTATACAAAAAATTAGAAGAAAAAATAAACAAAACGATGTTTATAAATCCGTGTTGTTGTTGTTGTGTGTGCAGATGGGTTCGTTACGGTGAGTGTCGCATTTCATGGTTGTATGTTTGTTGTTGTTGTTGGGTGGGTTCGTGCGTTTGTGATCGTACAAATATGTATTTATATGCAAATAAAAAGAAAACATTTTAAATTAATTAACACAATAAATAATAAAATATAAATATATGTATATTATTTGAAACAAAATAAAAGTAAAGAATTCGTTACTTAACTATTTTACATATCACTATAAAATAACTGAACGTCTATACCCAATTGCCCTAACCCACAGTCTAGTACATACATAGTTACTTGTTCACATCGCCTTTCTTTGCGATTTTCATGAATTTATGTCATGTTTATAAGTTTTCGTGCTACTTTAAAAACTAAAAGAGCGAGAATGCGATTGAGAATTGGATTAACAAAGAAAGCGACTTAAAGAAAAAAATCCCCCCCTTCTAGATTAGCTTCTCAATACGTTAACGGCATCTTTAGAGTTATCTTTTTTGACTTAACTCATCATACTAAAAGAGTATATACACTTTTCGAGTTTGAAATTGCTTCTTGCTACTTGTTTAATAAATTAGTCCAAATTTCACAAAAGCCTTGCATTATGATGAATGATGAAGAATTGAAGATGAGAAGATAATGAAAATGACTGTCATAAAATATGTACATGCCTTAGTTATTAATTAATTATTTACTTTTACTTATGCATTAAATAGAATGCTAGGCAAAATAATAAAAAAGCAATATAGACTTTAATACTTCTACACTACTTCTTCAAATTATTTCCTCTATGCTATACAATTTATATTTAGAAACAAAAAATTGTGGCTTTAGAAAAAAATCATGAATCACAAACTAATAACTTATTTGTTAACAATTATAATAGGAAATATATGTTCAAATTTAAAATATTATTGAAAAAGTATATAGCTTATGTTTGAGTCTATGCGGGATATGAAATAATAGCAAAAATTGTGCTAGACAAAATGAGATTCTTTCGTATCAAATTACATACCCGGGAGGTCTAATTTCCAGTCTTCTTTTCTGAGTTGCTATCAAAAGGTCGCGCGTGAGACGCATAGGTAAATCGATATGCTGGCGACCACCGCCCTCCACCTGCACCTTCTCGAAATCATCGCAAAGCGACAGCACCGAATCCTCATGCAGTGTGGGTAGTGTGGAGCTGCGTGGCAGTGTGTCTGTGGCACTGATGGAGCCGCTGGAGCTAGCTGACGTTGATGGGCCGTAAACGCTGCCGCTGGCACTACAAGTGCCGGCTGGCAACGGAGCCCCGCTGTTCATCGGCAAATTGATGAAGACACCCGGAGGAATCGGCCCACTGCCGCCTGCGCCTGTTGTGACCAACAGCTGCTTGGCAGTTGCCGTCGGCAGAGCACAGGCACCGGCAGTGCTGCCATTGTTGCTGCCGCAACTGCCGCCGCTTCCGCTGCTGCCCGCACTGCCCGTTGCGGTGGCACCGCTGCTGCTGAAACGCTCCTGCACAGCGGACATATGCTGTATGTACTGTATGTACATCTCAGAGCAGAGGAAGCTCGGATAGATGTTGTCCCGTATGGTGGCCTCCACATGCTGCTGCATGGGATCATAAATTTGCGGACTGAGCGGAATCTCATTCGATTTGATGGCTTTGATTTGAGCGCGCAAATCATCAGAAATGGACAGTTGGCTTTTGCGCAAGAATCTGTGAATGTGAACAGAAAGACGGTTATTATCAAATCGAAAGCAGTTCAGAATTCGTATAAGAGTCTTACCTATATATGGCTCCGATGATTTGCTTAACCTTCTCGGGATCTGTTTGCTGCTTCAGACCCTCGCAGGCAAAGTAGAAATTGAGATGATCATTGTAGGCGGGCGCCTCCTCTTCAACATACTTCTTGAACAACTCCACCCCATCGCGATCCTCAAGCAGATGATTTAGCGTGCGGGCCCAGTTAAGATAAGATGGAGGTGAGTTTTTTGAGGTATCTATTACCCCTTCGGTCATCTGTACATATATCATTTGATAATGGAACTTCTCCGTTTGTCTAGTATATGGTTTAGCTTCATTACCTTTTTAACACGGCTCTCTTCTCCGGGTACAGGTGGTCGTGGCCCACTACACTCATTATCACCATGTTTCCGGAGTCCCAATTGATGGCTCATGCCACTCTAAATTCGCTCGCTTTTCGCCTCTTCTCTTGTGGCCCGACAATTCTCCACACTTGGCTTTTGCTGTGATGCGTTCTAGCTTTTTATAATATTTTATCTAGTGCTATGCTTAAGCTAATTCAATCAAACGTGTTTTAACAAATCACAAACGCCAGATATTTTAAAAATATTTGGGATATGGAAGATGCTCCTGGTGCATGTATTTCGTTAGCGAATTTGGAAGGCAGTTAGACAAGGCCTGCAAAAAAAAAAATTTTTTTTTTAAATATATTTAGGTTGAGATAATAATGTTTATGTATTTCAAGTGTTTAAAGAGGTGTAAGTTCGAGCTGCCAAAAATTAGAATTGTGCAAAAATAAAATTATTCATTACATTTAATTACAAATTTTTAAATAAAAATTAATTTTCAAAAAAATGAGATTTATGTATAGAAATACATATATATATAAAATTTCATAATATTCATCCATTTTTGGTTTCAAAATATATAAATTTTCGATGGTTAGAATCGTCTCTGGAATCTGTTTAGATTTCCTAGCGAATAAATAATGATTCATATTAATAACTCATTGAAAAAAATCGTTCCAAAGGATACTATCAATAATTCATTAAAAAGAATCATTCAAAATAATGATTCATACTAGCCTCATGTTATAATATATATTTACTATACGGTATAAATCAGGACTGTCACCAACAAGTGTGTAAATGCGAAAGGCTCTATCCATAAAAATAATTTATTTTTCTATTTCGAGTGAACGGGAAAAGTTTTCAAAACGTAATCCTTCCTAGCTCTTGAAATTTTTGAGTTGTGCTTAAAAAACCATGTCCCAAAATCGATATTTATAAGTATTATCAAAATTGAGAAAAAAAATCTATATATATCAATACTATTAAAATTGATAGCATATAAATTGGCTTTGACTTAGAGCTCGCTTCATGGTTAAATATAAATTGTAACTCCGAGTTCGAATTGGAACTTAATCCGTTCCGCTTTGATGACTTGAAATAAGCCTTGCAATTAAACTTATTTATAATTAATTAGTTAATTTTATTTAAGTATTTAATTGACTTAGTTAAGAACATGTATGTACATTCAAGCTAAAATGAGGAGAGGACTACACATAATTTTAAACTAGTTAAGTCACACAACAAGCTGCACTCAAACAGGAATAGGTCAACTAAGTTGCAAAGGAAATGCAATTTGAATAAATGCAAAAGTTTAAATTGAGTGCCGTTTTACATTATGTGCCGCAAAGGAATGCAGATGTATAAAGTCATGTGCATGTTATAGAAAACTTAATGCTCTTAACTGGCATTTATTGCAGCATTAGCCCCCAGCGCCATGGATATTGATAAAAGCGCAAGCATATGACCACAAGGAGTCGCATTTATTTATGTATAATTTGATATATCGAAGAAAATTGAATGGCGGCCATTTTGAGAGCGTTTTTGATTGGTTCACGTTATCGACCAATACAATATACCAGTCAGGGCAGAGCTAAGTAGGGAAGGGTAGGGCAGAGCCCATGGCAAAGGGAAGGACAATAATCCGTGATATACGAAATTTGAAAATGGAACGCGCACACACACACATATACACACACACACACACAGAGAGAAGTCGAGCAGGGGTCGTTGGTGGTGGTGGCTCTGCTTCTGTCTGACGCGCATGAAAATCAACGAAAAAACATTTTTTTTCAGCTTCCTCTTTTTATTTTTGCCGCAGTCAAAGCAACAACAAATACATGAGAGCAATGTCGCCGCCAACAACGGAGCAACGACGACAACGGCAACAACAATCACAAAGGACGAAAACAGCAGCAGCCCATCCCAGGCACACACACACACACATAAACATGCAAACTGCACACACACACACACACGCACACACATACACACTGATAAAAGCGTAATAAAGGGGGATGAACGTCTGCTGGAACAACAAAGAGAGCGCCCGAGCCAAGGAAACTCATCAAAACGCCATTTGCATAGCACTCCATTACAGCCAAAAGGACAAAGCAAAAGGCACAATTAAAAACGCTCAACACGAGGCACACACACACACACGCGCGCACACACATACAAAGCGACAGAGACAGCGCGAGATGCACAGCCATACATCTATATATCAACATACATATCTATATCTATGCATGCGCCTAGAAAGCGCTGGCCACTTGAAGCCCACTCTTATGCCTCCCTCATTCTGCTCCTCTTGCTCCGCCTACGCCCTTCTGGCCGCGGCGTAAAGGCGCCCAAGCCGAGTCACTCAAAGCCAAACTATTGAAAATGCGCGGCGCCTCCTTCAAAACGCGCGAACGATAAGTTGTTGGCGCAACCAAATCCTTAGCCACGCGAAATACCCTCCAACATCAAAGGATCTAGCTGGCTTTTAAGCATATAATAGCTCCTTTGGCGTGCACTAATGCAACAAGGATGCCAGAATTGTCTAAGGCAGCGCTACTTAATGCACAGTCTCGACTGTTTCTCTGCGCAAAGCTCTAGTCAACCAACAAAGGCATAACAAGGGTTTGCTTTATCTTATATCCTAAGAAAAAGTGAAAAGATATTAGATGTGAAAAATCTTAAATAAAACGAACTCTATATTTTTATTTGAAAAGCCAGAGCTGTCTCTACATAATAGATTGATCAGTTTGTATCTCTGCGAATTCGATTTCAAATCGTTATCTAGGAGGGGTTTTCCAGTTATACATATATCATATACGCATGTATATACTTTAATCATGTTTGATTCAGCTGTCTTTATATAATAAGTTTATAGGTTTATTTCTTTGCGAACTTGATTTCAAAACTTCATATAGCCCCTCTGTTCAGTTATATATTATATTCTGATATATATGTATATACTTTAATATTGTTGATCTAATAAGTTTTGTATAGCTGAGAAAGCATTGGTAAAATTATATGGCAAGCCATGGGGTCATATACTGCCAGACACTGGGCATTGCTAGACTATATGGTAAATTTTTAATTTTTTCTATACTGAACCTATTATTGTCTTATTCAAGTAATAAATGAAAGTATGTTGCGCCGTAGTGTGTTTTAAAGGATATCTAAATGACAAAATCCTTAAACTCCAGGAAAAAGAATCACCTCTGTGGTATACCATATTTCCATCATGTTTTTTTTTTATTGATCAATCATTCTACGACGGCTATATACTATATTATATGTATTCAATAACATAGGTCGATCTGGCTAACTCCATCTTTTATCTTTAAGACAGAAAAAGTTTGCGCAGAGACAGGCAGACGACGGGCATGACTTCATCAACTCGGCTGTTTATACGAACTGCGTTTATGGGGCCAGTAATAGATGACAATATTATTATACCCTCTGCAATACGATTAAAATAGTCTAGATAATATGAATACTAGTATGCTTTATATAAATACTTATTCATATTGTTATATCCGAAAAAAGGGTATTATGGTTTTGTGCAAATGTATGTAACCGGCGGATGGATGTTTTATCGCAGCGATCTTAGAACCTATAAGAGCAAGAAACTTGAACTTTGGACGTAAGTCCCCTAGTTCCCGCACAGCACGAGTTTGCCCAGTTGCTAAGCAATCGATATAAGTCGAAATTTAGTTTTTTGAGCAAATCTTCTATGTTTTAAGTACCAGAAGAAGAAGTCAACAAATATGGTATGCAGCTTCCCGTTAAGTAGATACGGATCAAGTATATATCTTTGCTGAAGCGGGATTAGGTAAAAGAATAAAGTTCCGACTAGAGCTTTTCTACTTATTTGAGATGAAGGGTTCAGATGATGCATATATAGAAGAATATATATACATATGTATATATACTCGACCTGCATCAATTTGCGTATATATTAATATATGTGTATATATATGTTAGCGTAATTCTTTTTGACGATAATTAAGCTAAATACCAGTTTACATATCGCCTAATTATTTATGTTCCACGGATCTCAAGCTAGAGTCTCCAAATTAGACAGGCAGATAAGATAAATCGTGCCGACAATATTGCCGCTCCCACAGACCCAGTTTAAAATTCACTGCCTTAGCGTAACAATTTTTAAAATGCTATCCGTATGAACCAGAAGACTTTTTCCCAACCGCTTTCAATAGTGTTTCAACGTAAATAGAGTATTTAGTGGTCTAATGAATGGGACTCCAAAGTTCTTAAGTTTCAAGAGCCTCAGGTTATGAAATAAAAACACTTCTCAAACCAAACAAAAAGTATTTTTTTGCCAACTTAAATAGTGCGAATTTGTTACGAGGGGTTCAATTGAAACAAAATCAAAATATAGAGGCATTCTAACTATTCATAATAAACAACAAATTTAAATTGAAATACAAATTGAGTGCAGCGAATTGTCCGCAGGATGCAATTGAAAAGGGAAATCACGTTATTAAATTATTTGTACGCTATATAATAATTATGTGAAACTTATTGTGGCAACGAATTCTATTGTATCTTAGTTCCAGCCGGTTGAATGCCAGAGATTAACAATACACCTCGGGGCAGAGCCAGGGGATAGGGAAGAAATCCCCTTGACGGCAGACAACAGTTGAGGCACGAACAATTTTATTATCCCTATTAAATTTTGTACGCTTCACAGGATAAATGCCTCTTGCGTATATATTATGATTATTCATAATGATTGACAGGGGCTTCCAAATCGAGAGTCTCTGTTGAAAGACGTTGACGCTGCAGGATGCTGCAGGATAACAACTGCGGTATGCAGGCATTTTCTCATCTTTTCGTTGGTTTTTTTTTGTGCGATCTTTAAATTGCATACTTACAAACAGATAACCCGCCTGTGCACAATGTATGCGAGGTGAATGCCAAGGATCTTCTACTGACTGCCAAGTGACGATACAGCCAATGAGAATGGCTTTTCAGGCTAAAGGTGCCGGCGTTTTGGGATTCTCAACTTGATTACCAACTGTTGACAAACACGAGCCACACACAAAAATGTCCTGACAAACGGCACAAAGCTAAAGAGTCAAACTGAATCCTGTTGCCGTTGACAGCAGCAGCCCAGGCTGGAAACTCGGTCCACAACTACGAATGCACCCTGTTTACGCTGCATATGCGCACGTATAAGTCTGTGTCTGTGTGTGTGCTTATATAAATGGCATAGTACATAAACACATTTTATTTTGGGGGTTGCCCATGTAACTGCTGTCAGTTGGTTAGGAGGGTGGCACTTGGGAGAGGGGTTTGTGAGTGGAAGGCACGCTGCTGACAGCGTCTTTTTGGGGCACAATTGTTGCATGTGCGTTTTAATGGCCTTGCAAAGGGTATTATACATTTGCAACAAGGTGTGTAACGTATACAACTCGATATGTATCTTTGAGCCGATCATTCATGCTGAGTATAAACACCTGAGTGAGAAAGACTCTCTTAATAAAATATTGCATTCGTTTGTCATTGAATCATTATATTTCGAGTCACCCGGATCTCCCAGATATTATAATATATACGACGTTCGCCGAGCCAAGCGTTTTTTCTTCAAATTTCAGACATTACTTATCCAGATATATTTAAAAGTATTTTCCAGATAGATATTTAAAAAGGAGTTTGATGTTCATCAGATGAAATGAAGAAAGAATTTTGGAAAGTAGACCTATAAAAATGCAACTTTCTCTTACAGAACCTTTCACACACATTTTCAACACAAGCTTCTTACTTTCGGTTTAAACTGTGTGTTGATCAATCAATAAAAAATAAAGACACGCAGTTCTTTATATAGAAATTCAGCTTTAGCTCTCAAAGCAATTATCGATCGGAAACATAGTTTTGTGTGAACTTTTTTTAAGTTTTTCAATATATCGTATTGAAAGTCAGCAATCACGAGCTTTACTTAAATAACTGCATAAAAACTATCGATGGAAAATTTATTATTTAAAGAGGTTTCTCTACTTTTTTAAAGCATCCAAATTAAATTCAGCAAATTTAGGTTTTTAACCGAACCGATTTAAAACCGGGATTACCATTTTGGTCTATGTATTATGAACCAGGACTGGTTGATCAAGATATAGCCAAAGCTATACCTTAATCGTAGAGAACAGTAAAATGAAAACCATAAAGAAAAATGTTTGGTCCTAAATTTGTTAGCATTTAAAAAAATGCCAAACACAATATTTTCCAAATAGTAAGAGAATTACAACGATCGAAAAATGGAATGAGCTGAGTTCTTTTAGAAATAAGTTTGACAATAGAATGTTTGAAAAAAAGCCTGATTTCGTGAATGTGGATGTAAAAGAGCAAAAACTTCTATGTATCACTATACTAAAATCGGTTGATAGTTCGGGCTTTCGAAAAAAAAGTAACGTTGTGTAGGCCAAGCATAGAAATATATCGCAAATCTGTTAAATGTTGCAAGGGTATTGAAGCTTCGGCAGCATAAAGTTAACTAATGCCAAAACGTTATGTTTAATGCGGCGTTTTGCATTAAGATTGTGCAATATTAGATGATTGAGCAAGGACTTCGGGCACTTGATACTCCAATCAGTGAGGCTGAGTCATGCGAAAGCTACCACTTGGGCAGCCGCTGGCTAAGACCAGCCAGCTACCCCACTCCACCCGCCTAATAACCGCCCAACCCGCTAACTGACTGGCCGAGCGACCAACATAATGACTCTTCATGTACAACAAACACAAAGGATGTTCATTTCAAAGTGTCAGTGGTTGCGGCCTGTCCTGGCAAATGCGCGCAAAAGAGACGCCACTACGGAATAGAAGTTGTTGTGTGTGTGAGTGTGTGTGTGTGTACACAACCAATATGCGCAGGTCCAGAGGCTGTTCTCGTACATACAATGAAAGCAGAGTAGAAAAAAATAAAACCAAATCCAAACAATTCGAACAGTATATGTACTGCCGCACACAACGGGTGGGGGTTGCATTTATTGTGCCCCCACCCACAATTATGGTGCACTATGCTTGCTTTTTCATTTATATATATATATATTTATTTTTTTTTAACCACCCTCTCTATCAGTCAGACTTTAAGGCCAGCCGCGCTTTTCAATAAAACTCCAAACAAACATGAACATTTATTTCCAATAAGTTTTAAAAACAAAGAGGCTGTGCCAAGCGGGGCGGGGCGAGGGCGGGAGCCGGTTTGGGGTTCAGCCGGCGCCGTTTGTTTCTAATGAGGTTAAAGGCAAATTGCCGACGACCGCCATCGCTTTGAGCTTTGAATGTTGAGTCTGATTCGAGTCTAGACTGCAAAACTGCAAAAGCACACAGCTCGCACATGGAGCACACCAATTGACCTTCGTGTGTTGCTTGTGTTTTAAACAAACTTCAAAAAATTTTACTTTCGCTTTGAGCAAAAGCATATACAATCCTTTCACACAAATACGTATATAGTAGAGTATATAAATAAGGGACAGTTCATCATATTTAAATTCGATCATGCACTTAAACTGACAAATATTGTTGTTGATACATTACATATTGCCATATCTCTGATAATGCTTGCAGCGGGTAATATAATTTTGTCATTAAATGTACGACATTTACGACTACATAAAATAATAATAAAATATAAAAATGTCATCAGAATGAAAAGTCTACCCTCTGTATGTCTATCTCTATATGTATATATAACTGTTTGTCCTGACTGACTGAATGACTGACTGACTGACTGAATGACTGACTGACTGACTGGTGATCAACGCACAGCCCAAACCGTAAGAGCTAGGAAGCTGAAATTTTCACAGTAGCTACCTTATGTGATTTAGGTGTTAACGTGCACCGGCGGGGTTTCGGGAAATTCCACCCGCAAGTGTGGAAAAATCGCGAAAAACGTTTGTATGTAACTTTTTTGTTTACCATCCGATCGGCCTCAAACTTATTTACATAGATCTTTGTTCAAATTCATTTGAGGGGTGTTTCACACTTTTAGGAAAATCCGTTCCTCCTTGGTGGAAATAGAGGTTAAAGATTTGGTGGGTGACGTTTCGCGCTCAAATTCGTTTCCAAAGATCTATAAGAAAAATCATTTGAGACGTGTTTCACACTTTTTGCAGAATCCAAACTTTTTCGGGTGGAATGCGACTCAAAATTTTTGTACGAAGTTTTAAATTGTGTCCGATTTGCTTCAAACTTATTTTCAAAGCTCTACATAAGAATGTAATGAATACGTGTTTCAGCGATTTGGGAAATTCCACTCGCAACAGTGGTAAATTAGCGGAAAACGTTTGTATGAAAGTTATTTGTTTACCGTCCGCTCAGTTTCAAGATCATTTCAAATTTGTTTGAGAACATTGATTTTATAACATACGTGTCACGGGCAAGGCCGGGTTATACCCGCTAGTCTTTATATAATCTAGTTTCTCGCCTTTGAAGCAGGTTGACTGACTAAAGCTGTAAGCAAAACCTTTTAATTTTAAAACCTCTGAACTTTCCAATCACAATCTTCGACTGTTTCCAATTTACAAGCAAAATCGAATCAACATCGGACTCTACTATATCATATGGCACCTGTAGAAACAATCGGCTGGAAATTTAGTTTTTGTATGAAAAGTGGGTTTGTTTTCTTAAATAGTTTGTTTAAGCTCGACTATAACTATCTTCAATAGGATCTTAACGTTTGAAAAAAGTTAACAGCATCGGATTTATATGTCATATAGCTCGGGTATATTAATATAGTTTAAGCAAATTTGTCAATAGCATTTCTCTGCGCTCCTTACATTTTAGAGAAATCCAATATATAGCGAGCTGCTATGTCATCCAAAATATATGGGAATAAGCCGCCGATAACTAAGTTATTTAAAAATGTTATTTTTATCCACCTTACGAAAAGTTAGTTATTACATAAGATGGAAATGCTTTACTTTACTTTACTCGACATATATTATATACCATTTATATACCAGATATTATGTGTCGTCTATATATAATATTAATTTATATTATGTTAGGCAGAAATCGATATATATATATATTTTTTTTAAATTGTTTATGGACGTTAATCTAGTATTTATGTTTGGTTGTTTTCAATCCGTAAATCTTAACTTAAATAAATAGAGAAATACTTACATGTGTAATTTGCATTAGGTTTGTGTGGGATACAGAGATCTTGGGATTCTAAAAACTGCAGTTTCTACAAATAAAAAGAAAAATAGATTTTAGAATGTTTTTGTTTGTTTTATAAATGCATTTAATATAATAATAAATATAATTTTATGTAATTTGACACAAAATCTTATGTAATATTTTGAATGTATATAATGGGCATATTTACTTAGGAAACCCCTATTTTCATCTTGTCTATTGACATTGGGGATTGTATTTATTGTATAAAAACTTCTGCAAGGCTAGAAAGTGATTTATAAACTACAATTTTATTACCAAACGATCTTTGAGATATTGGTAAATTCTTAGTCCAGCTTAAAAATTGGGAGAAAAAGCGTTGGATAGTCAAATGGGTAAAACAAAACTATTTAGTTAAGTATATATAGTTTACTGTGTCCAACATGAAATATATTAAAGGGATTTGCCAGTTACTTCTTAATTTTGAATATAGCAAATATTGAAGTATTCGACGGCATATAGTTCATAAAGTTCAGTTTCATAGGTAATTCAGATTTGTAACAAGCTCTAATTTTTAAATGCCATATTAGTCTACACAAAAATATAAAATTATTGATTATTAATTCCAATTTTTCAGGCGTATGCAAATTCCATATTTCAAAGTTATATTTCAAATGAATTTTCGATTCAAGATGCATGCAAAACTCCGATTCTAATTTTTTCTAATAATTCCCACTTATCGATCTGATTGCAAAGCGACTACTTACTATTAACACGCTTAAACAAGTTATGAATTATAAGCCCGCAAAGTGTGTTAAACAGTTTAAAGTCACGCATGATTAGATATTAGGCTTAAGTATTTACAAATGTGTAACAATCGAGGAAAGCAATAAAATTCTGGCTCCTTGAAGTGAATTTTTTCTTCATTGCGCACAAAATTGAATAACCCTTGAAAATGTGGTTCGATTTGAGACAGCAGCTTATTTTCCGAAGGGTGAAATTACAAATATTTTTCGCACGACTTGATGTAAGCAACGCGTTACTAAAATCATTGAAAATATTTTATTGAATTTCAGCTGATTTTGATTGAAATACTCGAGTTGCCAAGCAAGGAAACAAACTCTTGTGGTTGCTTACAATTGACATGGTAATACTATGATTATACACGGAAAACGACGAAGTTTAAAAATTCATGTAGGCATGGCTAACTGTTTGCAGATATGTGGGAGCTGTGGAGCTCGTAATTGCTGATATTGATCTGTTCAGAAAAGATCAGTTCATACCAAAAAATATACTTTTCGACCGATGTAAGGAGTAAAGGGAGGCTAATAAATACCGAGTTTGATCGAGATATATCGAAAAACTAACAAGTTTTCCATACAAGTATTTAATTTTTGACGGATCGTTCTTGTGGCAACTATATGATACAGTGATCCCCTGGGGCCGCTAACGACATCTGTAAACCTGAGGGACTAATATCGGCTCGGAGGTTGATACGGATGAAAAATATATGTACTTTATGGGAGATGTTTTTATTTCATTATAAAGACATGATAAACATTTTTAAAAATAAATGTAAATTACTAAAAATTATCGGCTTGTGACTACTCAACGGATCTGGAAGCAAAATCCCACTAAATGAATACCCAAATATTACCATAAAAAGATAAATTTATAGAACTGATAGCTCGATTGTTTCCCCATACAAAATTACTGTCATAGAAACAATCGTTCGAAAACTTTCTTGGTATGAACATCTCGACCAATATGAACAGGTACGAGTTTTAGAGAGCTTTTAATATTCATAAATATCAGCAAAATGTTACTAACATCAGATTACTTTATCATATAGCTCCCTTGGTAAGCTCAAGGGCAAAGAGTTTTTTCTGTTGCTTCACACAAAAAGATATATGTCTGGAAGGGGATTTAATTTTTTTGCAATCCCAAGATAGATCTGCATTTTTGTTTAATATAACTTTTATTTTTATATAAGGCTTTTCTCTCAAGTTTTCGTTGTTAATAGAGCATTATATATGTATGTTTATGCATACATGTATAATAAATGTTGCATTTATATTTTTTTTTAATTTCCATACTGAGAACAAAACCATTACAGCATTGTCCTTAGAAATTAATATCTATGATATATATTATATGTTATCTATTTACATGTATACTTGTACTTTAGTAGCCATCCTTAACTAAACCAAAATATGCAAAAGGCTGATTATCAAATGGAATATGGATCAAATGCATATACGCACCTTCGATTCGCTTTTATGCCATTTGTTTTCCCTTAATGTGGTTGATAGTGTGTGGTCCTCGTGCGTAGCAAATGCATTGATGGTGGTAACGAGGTGGGCTTGGACGGGTGTATTATTATTGTAGCTCTTGCTGTGGCTGTAGCGGCTGGACGTGATATCGATGGCAATTGCGACGAGGAAGATTTCATTTTGATTTAAATGCTCAACGAAGAATTTATTATAACTATAATCCGTAATGGGAATTGCACGAGTAAATGGGCTAGAATGTTCAACAATGTGCCAATAAACGTAAACAACGAAATGAATGTAACAAGAGTTGGAGAGGCACGACAATGGCAAACGACAAACGATCAAATTAAATGCTAAACAAGGCGAAGGACGAGCAGCAGCTCCAGCTCCAGTTGCAGTTGCACTCGCCGGTTATATGGTATTATATGTGTGGTGGCAGCACCAGCGCTGGACGCGAACTCTGATTTCGTTAGGTGATAGTTGCAATTGTCTTTGAGTCCATTTCCTTGCAGTGTCAAGGTGCGTCAATATTCGGCTGGCCGTATTCACGCTTCAATTTCGGACGTATATTTATTTAAATCACTGTGGTGGTGGCAGGAGTAGGAAGAGTCACAAGCAACTCCTCTGGCAGCTCACGGCCAGAGAGAATGCAGTGAAAATCGTAATTTAAAGCATTTTTCATTTCAGCTGCACATCCAAAGAACCGAAGCATAAGTTGAAACTAACTTATGCATTGCTCAGCACTTAACACTTGCTTTATGCATATATTTTATTAGATGCTGCTTTTTGAAATTTTTATTTATTTATTTGTGTCTTCTTTTTTTTGTGTATTTGTATTTATGTTGCCTCGGTCCTGCTGCTGTTGTTTGCTTTCAATGGACGTTTTTTGCTTTGGGTAGGTTTAAATTTGTAAATGTTTCAAACGCGTGCACATTATCATCGGTTCACTGTTATTATTAACAAAATGTTTTCAATGAAAAAACAAAATATATATTTATTATTGAGGCAACTTTTGTTTGTTAGCCACTTTGAGGTTAGAACAGCAGAGTTGTGTTGCGTCTGGGTATGTTGCATTGTATCGATATATCGATACATAGCTTACATTTCGAAGGCAAAGTGGCTCTTGTCTGCGTTCATTGTTTGCGTTTTCCTTTGCTATTCAATACAACAGCGGTTTAAATTTACGATACTTTTCATACTCATCAGTAGAAAATCCAAAGAGCTTCAACAACCGCTGGCGACAACAATCTTTGATTGATATACCATTTTTTTATATGTGGTAAGCGAGAATTATTTATAATAGAAACAAGTTGTTCTGTAAGCAATTACTACTCGATATATTTAACAGTTCGTAACAGTAAAAATAAATGCTCGTCGCTGTTAGGTTTGCTGCTAATTAACAGCTGTCAAAGCCCACGCATAAGAAGGAACATAAACAACACCACGAATAACGAAACATATATAAACACAATTTTGTTAAGAGAGTTCCAGCTCCATCAAAGAGCTTAGATTCACTTTAAACCATAACAGACGAACAAAAATGTCTGCTCATGATATAAAGTTGGAGGTATGCGTTGATTCCATAAAATCCGCTTTTGCGGCAGAGGAAGGTGGCGCGGCGCGCATTGAGCTCTGTGCAGCACTACAGGAAGGAGGTTTGACACCCACAATCGGAACGCTGAAAACACTAAAAGAGCTGCCATTTACTTTACCCATCCACTGCATGCTGCGTCCCCGACGTGGCACCGATTTCGTCTACAGCGAGGAGGAGATGCAGGCGATACAAACAGATATGGATTTGCTGCGTATTCATGGCGCCGATGGCTTTGTTTTTGGGGCACTTACACCAGAGCGAACGATTGACGTGGACAAGTGTCGACGTGTGATGGAACGTTCGTACGGACTGCCCGTTACCTTTCATCGCGCCTTTGATCTCACCGACCCGAAGCTAATGCACGAGAATGTCCAATTGCTCAAAGAGCTGGGCTTTAAGCGTGTTCTTAGCAGCGGATTTCGTGCATCAGCTGCCGAGGGTGTTGATTCCTTAGCGCAGTTAATAGCAAAGCATCACCGCGACATTATAATAATGCCAGGCGCAGGCATCAAGGTAGCTAATCTGGAAGAGATTCTTACTTTCAGCCGTTGTCAAGAGTTTCATGCGTCTGCCTTGGACACAGCTAGCGAAGACTACAGTGCACCCACGACGACACGCATGGAGTGCGATGTAACAATGGGCAAACAGGACATTGATCCATACTATGGCACAAACATCTACGTTGTGCGCAAAATGGTAGCTATAGCCAGTGCCATGAGCTGCAGATAAAGGACAATTACATTTATTTTAATTATTTATGCTATGCATATTTACAATGTACATATGTGAATTTGTCCAGTAGTGTAGTACATAACAATAAGTTACCGCAAGCTGTGTCCTTAACCTTCTAAGATAACATTACATTTACATCCTAATAGAACGATATTTTGTTTCAATCGATTGCTTTGTATGTTCATTTATACATTTCTGAAATCAAACAAACAAATTTACAACGTTAAGCTGTCAAATTAAATTGGTGTGAAGCTCACCATCCGGCGTAATGAGCTCAATCGCAGATTGTGTAGAGCTCGCTAGCTTTGCCCAGCAATTGGACAATGCGGAGCACATGCTGAAAAGGGCCGACGAGTATAACGACAAACTTGCTGTCCAAATCGACAATCTTAAACACGTCGTGCGCAGCAACCAAAATGTACTCGAGAAATTGCAAGCCAATGAGCAGCAAATGAAAACTCTATTCGAAGACCAGAGCCAGTCTGAGCTCCATGCTCAAATCATATCACACGTGAAGCGCCTCAAAAAGAAGGTAAAGAAAACAACATCAGTGAGCAGTTAATTCAATATAGCCTGTAACAAGTGCAAATGTATGCAACTGTAAAGAGGAGGCATCTCCAACCTATTAAAGAAGCTATGTGTGTATTTTTGGTCCAGCGCAATCTAGTTCATGTCCGTCAATCCGACCGAAAAGATCTCAACAAACAACAGTTATGTATATAATATATCAAGCGTCAATCAAGGTTAATTCCATTTATCGATAACTCTCTTTTTTGCGAAATCTGTAAACATCGATTTTATGTTCCGGTTTGTTGAGCATATTTCGGAAATTATTAGAGCTGAAAGCCTTACCTCAAAACCATTTCAGAGAGATTTTTTAAGTAAGGGCCATATTTGTCCTGAAAATGTCATAAATGAGCGGATTATAGGCATACATGAGTGAGTTTTCCTTTTTTTTATGGGAGCAAGAAGTATTTGTGCTTAATCATACGTTTGCATATGTTATGGTTATCCGAATGTATGTTTGGATAATTCGGAGCTAGGTAAAGGAAATCTATTGTTAGTGAAACCTTGACCAGAACCCGTTTACATGTTCTTCTAATCCTCAACTACTTGTCACCAGCTTTTCGTTACACTGACCACGATCAACGCGCTGGAAGCCGAACAGAAGGCCAGCGTCAATAACCAGGACCACAGCTTAGAGTCAAGCCTGGCGCAACAAGTCTTCGGAATTGGCGCAAATCTAATTTCCATTGGCAATGAATTAATGTTGCTGCGTGAGGACAAAGCGGCTGCGAAACGTGCATTATATCAACTACAGCGATGGTCCTGCAAGGGGCCCAACATAGCTGAAACATGCTGGACCCATTGCATGACCCCGTTGCAGGAGAATTTTTTGCCCGTTGACCAGCTGGCAGTGCTGCGCAAAACATCGGATTCTCTGTCTTTGGCGTTTAATAAATCAGCAGAGTCTACTCGCGAGGATCAATGTCAGAAGCACATAATTGAAAGAGGTATTATTATTATTATTTTACCATACATACTGATATGTCAAATTTGTATATTGTCTTAGTAGTTGAAAAGGTTTTGGCCATAGCTGAGCAACTCAATATAAAGTCCGAGAAACTTCTAAATGTCAAAATCCTTTCAAAAATGGTGCTGAAGGCCCTGATTGCCCGAAAGCAACTGTATCAGCTATGTTCTGCCAATAAATTGGCCAATGAAAAAGTGTCTAACATTACATTCGAAGAAGTATGCCAAAAAACAACACGTACGAATTTCAGTTGCAATCCGTATATTGAATAATAAACAATAAATTTTACACATTAACAGCATTAGTAAAATAAACAATAAATGGTCATTGAACAGTTTTTCACTGTTCTTTTTTTTTAACATTGCGGGGGTTATACTTCTGTTGTACTCTAACGTTATAAATGTACTTTTCAGCTTAGCTCATACGGTTTAATTCTATCATTAAAGTTGGCAACAGTTTCTGTTGTAAGGTATATTTAAATTTTGTGAATTGCGCAGGCGCAAAAAAAAAATTGATTAATTTTACATGGTCTAGCATGTGAAGAAATTGCTACAACTAAGAGCGAACAAGCACGTTGACAACTACATACATATTTTGACTTCTGTGCGGCAATATTTGATTTTAATAGAACAAATTAATGCCGTAGACACTGCACAACTGTTGGCTGTCCATGTCAACTGTAACGAGCTTATTTTCAAGAGGAACATATGGAGACATACGCCAGCGGCATGGACACTGACGATGGACACAGCAATGCCAGTAACGGCAATAGCAATGGTGTCAATATCAGCCAATACGACTTTATGTTCGGCAAACATATGGAAACCTATAACGTGGAGGTGTGCAACAACTCCACCAGGATTTGTTGTATTATCTAATGTGTTCCATTTCAGACCTCGGCGGTTCATCGCAAGCTGCAGAGCAAAGTTGAAGCGTTGCGCATTCTGCGCCAGGAGCTGGAACAGTTTCGCGTGGAGCGTGATCAGTACAAATTGATGGCAGAGACGCTGCAGCTACGCTACTCGGCCATGAAACGGAATAGCGAACTGCTGGCCGGGAATGGCAATGCCTGCGGCGCTTTGAGCCAGAATTCCAGTCTGGCAGCGCTGCTGCACGAGACGCGCGAATTGAATCTGAAGCTCAACACGGAGGTGGAAGCGCTTAAACAACGACTGGGTGAGTTGCAGGGCGACATGGAACTTTTGCGCGAACGCGAGTCCAATAGCAAGTCCAGGCTGCAAGCGCTGCTCACAGAAAATGCTGCGCACAACAAGGAGGAGCTGCAATGGAAACGGGAACGGGCAAATTTCATTTGTCATCTGGAGAATCTAAAAAAGAAGAACGCACAATTAGCATTCGATCTCAAGGCGATTATTGATGAAAAGGAGGAGCTGATGACGGAACGCGATGCCTACAAGTGCAAGGCGCATAGGCTCAACCATGAACTTTTAGTAGCACTAAAAGCCAACAAAATGCATCCAAATGTAAGTGGCTTGAGTTTTACCATCCATATACTGAGTATGTATTTAATTTCGACATTTTAGTTGCTCGACATTGATGGCGTGCTGCTGGAGAACAAGTACCTGCACGAGCGCGTCAAGATTCAGGAGAGCGAGCTGGAACTCACTAAGCAGTCGGTCAGCAAGTATAAGGTAGATAATCAAATTTATATAGCTTTGCTGGACGGTAAAAATATCTCCTATTAAACAAATATACCAGACAACTAGTATATTTCTGAAACATACAATATTTAATAACCAATAAATAATCTTTATTATATAATCTATAATCTATACATTTCACTCAGTCCATGTTGGAAGCAAAGCGCAAAAAGTGCATTGTCAAGCTTGGCGGTAGCACAAATGATGAAACCATACTAAGCCCCAGACAAGGTGAGTTAATATATGTACATTCATACGTTGGTTATATTGATTTTAAATATAATTTGTATTTGCAGTAAAAACTATACTGGAGAGCGGCATTGATCTGCCCGGTAAAACGGAAACAATACACGATCTGAAATCTTTGTGCTTGGCGCTGCTGGACAACTTAAACGACAAGAATTTGGCGCTGACGCATCAGAAGCGCACTAACAAGTAAGGATCAAAATATGATAAATACTCGAAAATGTTTCTAACCACTGCTAAACGTAGAATCCTTGCGGGTAAAATGGCGGAGCTCGAACAACGCTGGCAGCAACTCCTTAGCGGCGACTCGGAAAATACCGCTGTGGAGGATGACGACGAGGAGCTGGGCTATGCGCCATCGCAGCTGCTTCTTAATGGTTACTGTGCTGCCATGGTCGATGATGTGGGCCATTGTACAGAAGCGACAGCAGCGACGGCAACTCCCTCTGCTTCTGCGCAGGAAACAAATACTTTATCATCCGAGCCATATGATATGAGATCCAGTGCAAATGAGTGCATTGGTGTCTTGCAGTCTGATGATGGCATGTCATCGCTGTCATCAGAGTCGGCTGACTCCTCTGTTTATGGGATCGATGTACGACTGCATGACCTGGGCATCAATGCATTGAAATCATCCTCAGCAACGACAGATTCGGGCAATTGTGGTTTCGATTGCAATGGCACACCACGCGTATCCAGCGCCGTGGCTAGGGAACGAACGGAGGATCTGAAAGATTTGCCGCCACATTTGGCGGCATTGGTGCAGAAGGCGCTGCACGATTTGGATATGCGTGACTACGAGGCGATGGTGACAATACGCACCGAGAATGCTGCAACAATGCAGTAGTTGTAAACTTGTTGATTGTTTGTGTAATGCTTCCATGCATACCTATTCATGAAAGCATATCGTGCATATGCCGTTATATACAATGCGAATTAATAATTATATATATTTATCTATTGTTTACAACGTACAATAAACACTTGTTTGCAAAGAAAAGACCATTTATTTGTATTCTGTTTTAAAATATTTATTCCGTTAATTTGCGTGCAGTTTTACAGCACTCTTGACAGCAGCTTAAGCGTTGTCCAACACTGCGTAGCTACCATAGTATACATTTTCTGATAAGAAAGTTGTAGCTACTGCAATTGGAAACAAGTGTTTTATTTTTTGTTTTGTTTTGAATTAAAAATGCCTTAAAGTTGCAAGTGGGTCGCGTAGACCATGTGAATTCAAGTGCCATTATTGTATGGAAATGGGGCTCCAATCAAAAAACAGCCAAAAACGCGTAATAAACGCAGCGCGAACAAAGCCAACCGTCTGAGCCAGCCCGCTGCCCAGCTAACCAACCCACACAATTCATTCAGAAAGGCGGCCAGTCAATGGATCCATTCATGTTGTCCAATGATGTGCAAGTAGCGCGCGTTGCCAAGATTGGCGCCGATGTGGCACGCCGACAGGGCAAGCAACAACAACAGCAAAGGGATATCAAAGGCATATCAAAGGGCGGCGGCGGTGTGTTGGGCGATGACATTGAATTCGTCTTTGGCAGCATATCACCGCGGGGCGGCGGCCCCACCGCCAGTCTGGGGCAACACAGGCATGTTGTAGGCTCCCACGAGCTGGACTCGCCGGAGCATACGCAGCGCGACACAACCGAGAGCGACAACAACATATCCAGCTGCTCGACCCTGGACATTGTCAACAAAGTAAGTGAACGATACACAAATCCATAGGCGGGCATGTACATATATATATATATATGTATATATGTAAGTATATATATATATATATATGTATGTGTTCATGTCAAATTGGCTGCGTTGCGCACTGCGCAGATGCGTGGCACGTCGCAGGGTCAAGCTGCAGCGGCGTGCCAGGCGAAGTGCAGCAACAACGACGACGTAATCGTTGGCGAAAATTTGTGTTTATTTTTTTTTTGTTTGATCTGGTCATGATATCGGAGCAACTGCTGCCGCGCAGCCTAAGCTGTCTGTGCTGCAGCGACACGCCTCTGGGCGGCAACGGCGGCGGCCTCTTTCAGCATGCCGAGAAGCGACGCAGTTGGGAATACACGCTAATGGCACAGCCAATGTCGCGGCGTCCCATCAATGTGATATCTAAGATGATGTCAACACTTGCTGGCCAATTTTAATCGTATCTCTGTAATATTGCAGGTTGAGCAGTTGTCCGTGCAGCAGCTGGAGAATCGCGTGCGTGAACTGTCGCAGCGCCTGCAACAGGCTGAGCGCCAACTCGTTGAGAGTAATGTGGAGCGCGATATGTGCCACAAGCGTCTTGAGGTTGTTAGCCAAGCACACGAGTGCCGCATCACAGAGATGCACTGCGTAATTGCGGAGCTGAGCAAGAAATTGCGCAGCAAACAGGAGCATATCATAATGGAGGAGCAGGAACCAGAGGGGGAGGGCAGTGGTAAATCCAATAAATATAACTAATTGAAGATAACTGCAAAAGAGATTTCCTTTTAACCCACAGAGCTCAGTTATCAGGAGGGCTCCATATATAACTCTGAGTTAAATCTAACCAATGCGGATGCCGAAGGCGAGTGTCAAACGGAACCGTTGGAGGATTTTGAAGGTGCCTGCTCCAGCGCGGACAACATGCACATCAAGCCACAGGATACCATCAACAAGGGACAGCTGGAAGCCCTGCAAGAAGAGGTACTGCATCTACGCGCACAGATTGCTCTGCTGCAGGCCGAAATGTCCACCAAGGATAAAGACTCCGCTGTCGTGGAAGATCAGCCGAATGTCATTTATTTTGCCTGTGAACTCGAGGCCAATGAAAATGGCAACAATTGCGGCCCAAATGATCAGCGACTCAACGATTTGAATGGTTAGGCTAGGCAAACTAATGTTTAATCCGTAATCATGTCAAACGTCAATAACTAATTCTTTGCAGCCTGCGTATCTGTTACCAGCCCACAGAAGTGCGTCAAAATGGCTGAGCGGGTGAAACTGCGTTGCGCCAGCAAGAACGAGTCAAAAGCGGAGGCCCCACCTGAGAACGACAGCGAAACGGTGATCAGCAATGAGGTAAGCCGGCAGCTGCGAATATAGAGTCCATCTCACACACTCACTGATTGCGCCTTTTAGGAAATAAATTTGGTCGAGCATTTGGTGAGCAAACAAAACTCGCTAATGGACAGCTTTATGGCGCCTCTACAGGTCGAGCTGGAGAGACTGCAGCACAAAATGGAGCAACTGAAGATGCGCAATACATTGCTATCACTCACCCTGGATGAGTCCAAAGAGCACACGGAGCATCTGTATCTGCTTTGCGGCAAATACGAGTCAAATGCTGTGGCTCTGCAGCTGGCGCTCAATTGCAGCGATCGCGCCATCGAGGCCTACGATGTGATGCTGGCGTTACTGGAGAGCAGGTGGGTATATCTTTGGGCACATAAACAGAAGCAAATTGATTGATTAACTAACTCCCAGGCTGGCATTGCTCAGCGATAAGTCAGCCGCGGCCGAGGAGAGTCGCCGTGCTGTGGAAACGGTGGCGCATCATTTGCTGGCACGACTAGAGAGTGAAAAGAATCTGTGCGAGAACAGCTTGGGTCCCTGGCAGCATAATATTAATCTGGGCGTTGATCATACGCCCAAGGGCACACGTAAATGGTGCGACGACGACGACAATCGTCTGCGTTATCACGTCTCTAAGTTGAAGGGTAGACGCTCGGTCGTGCAACATACCATAGTCAATCTGGAGTCACCATTCAGTGATGTCTTTGAGAAGAAACGATTGGCTCTGGAGAAAGATCAGGAGTTGCGCGAGCACGAGCACGATAAGGAAAAGAACTTGCCCATGGATTTGGAGACGGCTGTCATAATGCAGGAGCTGCTTGACTTACGCGAACAGAACCAGCAGCTGAAAACTAAAAAGGAAGAGGCTGAGCGCGAGCAACAATATGCCAATGAGCGTGTGAGCATTCTGCACGAGGCGCTCAAGCAGCTGCAGTCAGACAATCGGGTATCCTACTCTGAGGCCGAGCATGCTGCGCTCACTGAGCAGCAGCTGGTCGAAGCGCTGAGTCGGGAGACGGAGCTAAAAAGTCGCATTCAAACCCTGCTGAATATCAATGCCGCACAAAAGGCCAACGACGAGAAGTGCGAGCAAATGCATCAGAATTTGAGGGAATTGCAAAAATCGAATGAGTAAACTAGGGTAAAAAGTTATTCAATCCACAGACTTAACAATCTCTTCCTTGCAGCCAGCTGAGCCAGCTCCTGGAGCGGAGCAAACGCAAATATCAGTTGCGCATGAAAAGGTTGGAGCAAAAGGTGGCCGAAATGCGGCTGGAGCAGGAGCAACAGCACAGACACAGATTGCAACACAACGAACTTGTTCCTGAGACGACGTTGTAGATGTTCGCGAAGAATCCTAAATCTGTTGCTAGCTTGGTCGTACCGGAGTGTAGAAGCGCACACGCCTGCCACATATCCTGCTAAACGCTATGGTTCCTTTACTGTCTGCTATTTTGTAACTCAACCCCGTTGCTGCTGCTGCTCCCGCCGCCAATGCGCCACACAGTGTCCGCTCCGGGCGACCCCTAAGCCATAGATTGCATCACGTATGTGCCATACAGGACTACAACTGAAAACAGCAAGTGAAGCTGTATTAACTACAATTACATACATACGTATACTTGCATATACGATTAATTGAATCTAGAATAGGTGGAGAAGCTACCACACAACGCGTACACACACGGATCCTATATTTATACAATGTATTCGCATTTTGCTTGTTATATGACGCAATATATATGTATTTAAAATTGTACAAATTATAATAAAAAACTACGCATCATTTGTCGGCTCATCCTCATTCTCGGCAGCAGCTTCATCCACATCATTGCTATTGGTGTCATTGCTGTCGCTTCTTGTTGCATGTCCATTAATATGTTCCGTCTGTGGCAACTGCTCTTCGCTTGAAGGCGTCAGCTGCTCGAGTTGCTCACGAGCCGCTTTAATGACTTTCTCCAGCTCAACGCATTCAGTTTCAATTTCATAGTTCTTGGATACGAGGAGCACCCAGTGTGCTTCTAGAGCGCGCAGCTTCTCGCCCGCGTGTGTTTGGGCCTGCTTACGCTGCCAGTTAACGTCCTGCATGTCCTTTTTCAGCTGCTGCAGCTGAAGCTGAGCTTTAGCCTGCATCGCTGTAAACACTTCTAGATAGGATTTCCAGGCTTCAGTGCCGTAGTCCAGCATAAGCTCAAGATTTAACGAACGCACCCATTGATGCTCCAGCTGTGCCATTGAGTTCTCAATGGACTCTTGCCAGGCAGAGACTTCGGATAACTTGCCCGAAGGTGGCGGCGGTAGTTCGTAACGCTTCATGGAAAGCGTCTCCATGGGCAAACGATTTTGTATGCGTTCAAATTCATTGATCATCAGCGGCGTCTCGAATGGTGTACTCGTTGGCAGTGGTAGGTGGTCCAGATAGTTCTTTGTGGGTCTGTAGCGCCGGCATTCCTCCTCAACCATAGCCATCGCCTGGTGGCAAAAAATGTATTTGTATCAAAACAACATCAAAGAAACACCACTTCATATACCGATTCTCTGACGCCGACATCGTCATAGCCATGATCTATATAAGGCAAAGCATCGACAATAACTTCATCAGCCATTTGTTTAAAAATTGATTTGCTTTTCGGAAAATAACAATTTATGTTTATATTTATTTAGTGCTGTAAAACGTACGAAGCATTCGATAAACATACGTATTTTAAGCACTTTTCATTTTGACAGTCCACCATCCATGTTGTCTTAAATGCAACCGTGACGTCTGAAAAACGATTGGCAGCACTTTTAGCCCATTTCCGGCAGCTCTCTTTCTTTCTTCGTTCTTCTTATTAAATAGAGGACGGCATCTGCGTTTGCAGAAAAATTAAAACCATTTATTGGGATTAAAAATCAGCGAAAATGGTGAGAAAGTGTATTTAAGTGTTGCTAGGATCGTCGTCAACTGTAAAACGCGTCGTTTTACAGTCTTTAAACGCGAAAAACATGGAAAATATGCTACAAAACGTCGTCCTAACCTCCACGTGTTGGCAGTGCACGGCGGTCGCGCGACGTTGACAACGCTGCATGACTGTTTTGATTTATAATTGAACAAATTATTTTCGATTGTGCTTGCAGAGCTTAGGCAACGCCAGGCCATTGGTCTCCGTGTACACGGAAAAGAATGAGGCAGTCAAGGAGAAGAACATCTGCCTGCCCGCGGTATTCAAGGCGCCCATCCGTCCGGATGTGGTCAACGAGGTTCACCAGCTGATGCGCCGCAACAACCGTCAGCCCTATGCCGTCAGCGAACTGGCGGGTAAGTTCATCAAGCGCGCGTATTTGTAAACGATGTAAACAAGTTTTTATATTTCATTACTTCCAGGTCACCAGACCTCTGCCGAATCCTGGGGTACTGGCCGTGCCGTTGCACGTATCCCTCGTGTGCGTGGTGGCGGTACTCATCGCTCCGGCCAGGGTGCCTTTGGCAACATGTGCCGTGGTGGTCGCATGTTCGCACCAACCAAGACCTTCCGTCGCTGGCACCGCAAGGTGAATGTAAACCAGCGCCGTTATGCCCTGGTGTCGGCTATTGCCGCCTCCGGTGTGCCAGCGTTGGTGCAGTCAAAGGGACACGTTATCGATGGCGTCTCCGAGTTCCCATTGGTTGTCTCCGATGAGGTGCAGAAGCTGCAGAAGACCAAGCAGGCTGTTGTCTTCTTGCGCCGCCTGAAGGTCTGGGCAGATATCCAGAAGGTGTGTACACAATAACTGCCTAATGTGGCTAATTTGCAGCAATGTATATGTAAACGGAATGCTTATGATTGGTATTTCGTTTACCTGCTCCATGGAGTAGTATTTATAATGCGTTGCTAGAACAAATGCCCTCCTAGGCGTTACGATTGTAGCCTGATCCAAAGCTACAACCGTTTGCAGTGGAGGGCAACAGATGAATCGTTTCGAATTGAATGATTGATACTAAATGTCAAATCCATTGCAGGTGTACAAGTCGCAGCGCTTCCGTGCTGGCCGTGGTACCATGCGCGACCGTCGCCGCATTGCCCGTCGTGGCCCACTTGTTGTCTACCACAAGGATGAGGGTCTGCGCAAGGCGTTCCGCAACATCCCCGGCATTGAGACCATCAGTGTGGATAAGCTGAACTTGCTGAAATTGGCTCCAGGCGGTCATGTTGGTCGTTTTGTCATCTGGACGGAGTCGGCATTCTCGCGCCTGAACGATCTGTTCGGCACCTGGAAGAAGCCATCCACTCTGAAGAAGGGTTACAATCTACCCCAGCCTAAGATGGCTAACACAGATCTGTCGCGCCTCTTGAAATCCGAGGAGATCCGTAAAGTGCTGCGTGATCCACGCAAGCATGTGTTCCGTCGCGTGCGCCGCCTCAATCCCTTGTCCAATGTGCGTCAACTGATCAAGTTGAACCCATATGCTGAGGTGCTCAAGCGTCGTGCCGCCCTGGCCGCTGAGAAGCGTACCGTGGCTAAGGTATTGGCCAAGGCTAAGAAACAGAACGTCGAGCTGGCCAAGTCGCACTTTGCCAATGTCGCCACGAAGGCTGCTGCCAATCGCGCTAAGCTGTTGGCCGCTCGCAAGAAGAAGGTTGCCGCCAAGAAACCAGCGGCCAAGAAGTAAACTGATTTACTTTCCACGTAATAGCCGACTACAAAACACACTCTTTTTATATAATAAATAACAAAAGTTGTATGAATTTTATTCATAATACAGTGCGAAAGTAATATCTATATTAAACTATTTAGTCTTAGGCCATTAGTTGTTGCTCTTTTTGCTGCCTCGTGTTTGTCTCTTTCTCTTGAGATGTTCTCTTTAATGAGCGTATGTGCTATGCTGGGCTCGTCAGCTGATAACACTTAGTCGCTGCCTATCGATGCTCTTATCGGCTGTGCTTTTGTCGCTCGTGAAATGCTGCTGATGATGATCGGCATGCGCTACGTTTATACTTTGTATTTTTTATGTGTCCACATTTGTTGTCACACGTTAATTGGCATTTAATTAAACAGCAACGATTGCAAGCGTGTTTATTCCGCAGTGAGCGCTCGAGTCGAGCAGTCGTATCAATTCCGCGTTCTGTGTGTTGCCTTTTGCAATTGGCGAGCAAAAAAAGAAAGGAAAAAGAAAAACAACCAGTAACAAAGGAGCCGGCAACAATGGCCAGTACGAAGCAATAAGCACAAAGGAAAGGACAAAAGTTCGTTTGAACAGTGTCAGTGCCAAAAAAGACCCAAAAAAAATGCTAGTGTTTATTGCACATTAAAAAAAAAATACTAATAATAAAGCGTGTACTATCAAGATTTATGCGTAAATCGCAAAAAAGAATAAAACAAAATTAAAATAAACCAAAACGCGCAGAATCCAAATCATACGATACTTTATAATATTCACTACGTTGTCTCGCGAATTACGGGTCGCGACACCGACGATGTCTGGTTATATAGAGTAGAACGCAATATAGGGAGAGGCGAGACGAGACGAGCGCATCTGTACATACACATAGTAGCAGCAATCAGACGTAAACAGTCATAGCCAGAGCGAGAGCAGGAGACGCTCTCTCTATGCGCGTCGTATTTTTCCGCAAAGATTGCTTCCACGAGAGGCAAAGTACATATCTGCCAGCAGCATCAACATTATATTAGAGCCGCATTATTGGGTGCCATCTTAATAGCGGGCCACCACTGCAAAGACCCCGCACTTTGGAAGCCAGAGTTCGAGATTTTTTTTTTTTTTTTTGGATACACTTACGCCAGTCCAGCCATGTTGACGAGCGTTTTGAACTTTGCCCAATGCGTGGCGGAAATTTCCTTGCTTGGCGGCATCGAAATCGCATCGGTTGCACTAATTGTCTACTACGTTTTTGCTAAAACTAGGTAAGTACATATCGGTGGGCATGGGAAGCCAAAGAAATCATGCGGCGACGACAGTGGTTCTGCCGGCAACACCAGCATCTGTCAGGTTCAATTAATGACGCCGACAAGCAGCTGTACATACTGCACACAAGCATATGCAGACTCACACAAATACATGCATGTGCATGCATGCATGTACATACATACAGTGGTGGCTTCCAAATAAGCATGGTTCTATGCAAGCCATGATTTCAATTTGTGAAAAAAGCTAATTTTTACACCCTTCTGTGGCATTTGTATATTAAATAAAAGAAAATTCTTTAACATTTTAATGTATCAACTGGTTTTTGGGTTTTTGAAGTTACATTGAATATGTATATATATAAAGTGCTTAAAAACAGTAAACAATTAATAAAAGAGTCGTCACAAAAAAAAATGTAGCTTCAACTACAAACATGCTGATAATAAATTTAATATTCTAACAATTCCAATCTGTCTAAATTCTACTTTCTCTGTTCTCAGTGTGAAAATGTATAAAATGGATTTATGCAATATGCATTTAACAGTCTAAATAAAATATGTTTTAACGCGGTCGAATGATCTTTAGATAAGGAATATGTCCGCTTTAAAGATATGTATATCGATAAAAACTTTAAATATCAAATTGCCATAACATTTCACACTCATTTTTGTTTACCTATCGATAAAGTTATAAATCTGTATTTTCTACAGTTTAACAGTCAAAGTTGTAATGCCACTGCCTAATTTCTAAAGTTTTAAGGTAAATACAAAAAGTTTGCTTCTAACAGCGTGTAGTTCAAGTTCGTTAGGTACCAAATGCAATAAGTTTACTTATTTATATGCATGTATGTGTTGTCTTATGTAAATTGGTGGTCAATAGCGCCGTTATTTTTAGACACACAAACAACCAAACAGAGCGAAGTAATGGACAAATGTAGTTGTTGCTGCATCGCTTGAGTTATGCAGCGCATGCGAAATGAGCCTTCGATGTTGTTCTACGGCAGGTGGGTGAGCTTCGAGTAACGCCCACCGGCAGCGTGCACTCTGCACTTTTGAGCTGCTTCTTTGTTTGTGTCGCGCGCGCTATTTACAAATTCTGCGTGGTCGAACGTGCCGTTTTGGTGCATGTTTTGCATTGCGCTTATCAAGCACGTGTCGTGCGCGAAGGAAGAGCATCAGTTGGTCGATATGTTAGTTCTAAGGATGCGCAAAGGTCATTTGCATTCTCGCTCAATTCATTCTCAACGCTGACGCAGGTTCAAGTTTTTCTATTTCTTTTTGAATGCACTCGCGCCTACCTCCCACAACGCCTCTATGACGCTTTCTTCCCTCTCTTTTGGTTGATAAGCACAGCAACTCGTTCGATCGTTTGGCAACAATTATCGTAATTGAAAATCACACATACAAACGGATGTATGTACTCTCACATGCATGCACGCAAATATGTATTACATTAGCAGCTAATTAACTGATTAGCGTTCTGCTATTGTTATTTTAAGTGCACACCTTTAATCGGGCGATAAACCTAATCTGCATTAATTGCGCCAAACAGTACAAAGCTCATTTCATAATTTGAGCCGATTGATGTTTTGCTTCAGTGGAGTCAAGAAGAAAGTGTTGAATGCTATTCCAAGCGATTACTGTTTCAAAATATCAGTCAATAAGCGATTAAACAATAAACAAAATGACAATGCATGTGTCAACCAAGTACAGTAATCTCTCGCAAATTAGAACGCTTGAGTTCAAAGTTGATTATATTTGTTGGAACTGCCGGAAGCTCTTTCTGTGATAATTTTTATGAAATATGTATGACTATAAATAGTTTTCAAAATATTTGAGCCGTAAGAGCTCTCTTCCGCCATAAGATATGTTGAAAAAGTGCCAAAAACTCTGGAAACCATATATTTTTATTTTATTTATTTGGCATAGGCAAACTCATCTATTATTGGTAAAGAAAAGATACAAAACATTGCTTTAAGTTTTCTTTCCGATTTAAGGACAATTTTTATGATTAAAAAGTTTTGTTGCAAAAAAGGATAGGCCAATTTCGCGAGGTTTATAAAACTTAAAATTAAAAATAAAACCATTAAACAATTTTAATAATAACAGCTTTAGATTCACAGCATATAATCCAATGAAAATGTCAATTCCTACACTCTGAACAATTCTAATCTCTTTCAGCTTTTATTTCGTTCCAATCATTGTATTCGTGCATGCTCATACAAATATTTACGTATATACAAATGTACGTAGTTTTCAGCACTTGAGCCTCTTATACTAAAAACATTCCATAACATGAGTAACGGAAACTATGAATTTATTATTTATATATTCATAAAACATCTGACTTTTTACGTTTTTAAATTAAAAGTGAGTCGTTCATCATATGTACATAAATGTATATAAAACTGTTTTATTTCTTTTTAAATTTCAATAGTTTTGTTTTCTTACCCTTTCGCACTTTTTTCACAGACTTTCTAGTTGATTTTGTCGAGGTCGCCTGTGAGAGTAATTTATTAAATTCCTGCAGGTGATAGCTATCGCTCATTTCAATTTCCGTATCAGTAGGCGTCGTGTCTGTGGCGCTAAATGAGGGTGTGCGGGGGCGGCACATCATGCGTGCCGTGCTCGACATATCAGTGGAGCTTAAGCTAGTATCGGGCAGCAATGCCTCTTCGCGACGTTCATGGTAGTCAATATAGTCGCGCAACTCGCCGATGCGCTTCTTTTCAGAGTCATTTTGCTCCAGCAATTGTGCCTCCAGCTTTCTGTAACCCTGCAGCTTGCGCTTCTTTTTGGCCAGGCGCGCCTTCTGCTTGTAGAAGTTTGTATAGTGAATGATACGCTGTTTAGTTTGAAACTTGCTAATGGACCGATACATTTTCAAAAAGATGATGGGATCCAAAAAATAGTTGGCAACATTGCTGGGCATATCGTGTGTTATTGTGACGGCACTTAAGGTGCGATTGCAGACGGGACACTTTCGGTCGCCATCAGTTGATTTGGGCAGGCAGCTAGCGCAGATTATGTGATGGCATCGAGTAAGTTTAAATTTTATATCGGGCTTAGAATCACGCCTGCTTAAGCAATTATTACAGTATATGGGAAGCATAATCTAACTTACTTTAAATACACAACTAAAAGATTTCATGCAACTATCTGGCAACACGGATAGGTTCGAGATGAAGGACGTCCTTGCCACTCTGTTGCTTATACAAAGCTTGTATGTATGTACATATATGTTATATCAATAAGATTCGCTTGGTACAAAGTTCAAAAGGCTTTGTTTTTGTGGACAACTAATAACTTATCAGGCAAGCGTTTATACAATTATATATATGTATATGCTAGGTTAGTGAACTTTATAAAATACATACATATGTACTTAAAAATTGGACTACAGACTGTATGAGGTGCTTTCAGTGGGGTAGTCGTCAATTTTATTGCGTGCTACTGATTCAATAGCAGTTACCAGCTATTTATTTAATTGAATACAATACATAATGCAAAGGTGGTGCATTACTGTTAATTTACATACATACATTTCTTTGTTTACAGAGCACCCGCAATTATCGCCCGTTTATTTCCCAATCTAAATCTAAGCTATCGTTCATCGTTGGGAAAGTTCAACACCATTGGCAACGAGATACTGTTCACGCTTCGTGCATCAAATGTAAGTTTAAGCCGGTTATCAAATCGCATGCACATTTAATAACCTTAGAATACGTAACACTATTTCGATGCACAATACAAATATGTATATGTACGCAGCGCAAAGCTGATAAGCTATTCATTCAGTAAAGCACAACGCACACATGCATACATAACATGTAGCGCCAGCAATGCCCTTTGATATTTTTGCGGAGTTGCCATCTTTATTATTTCTTTGTTGTTGCCCGACTCGATAGTCTCGCAGTCCAATCGATTAACTTCAGAAAAGCTAGACGAAAGTTATCGTTCACCGCATTTGGTTGCCGGCGCTTTGCTCAATGAAATGTGATTTTTATACAATACAAACCGTATATAAGTGAATCTCTTAATTTGAATTACAATGAATGAGTTCCAAGCGCGAGGCTGGTTTGAGGTAAGCTTTTTTCTGGTTTTACATGCGTGCATATGTGTGTGTTACGTATTTACGCATTTGCGCGGGTGAATTGCATCACTTATGTACAGATTTGTGCATATATATATATATTTAATTTTACCGTGGTTTGCTTGTACAGGAGCCGAAAGCTAAAAACTCTGTGGACCATGGCGTTGGCACTCAGAATATGTTACAGCTAACGCCACATGCGGGCTTAAAGCCATTCAAAAGCGTTTTTGACTGGGGCACTATATTCCCCTATGTGGCTCAGGTTGTGCGCAGCGAGAAATTTGATTACCGCCAGGTGAGTACACGTCTTTGTAACACATTTACAATCGCAATTAACGTCTTATTATCTTAAAACTATCAGGTCACTGAAATTGTGCTCAAAGATGTCGTTTTAAAACATGCCATTAAACAGGCCGCCGAGCAAACTTTACGTGAACAACGCTATGCCAAAAATGGACATCGACTGCTCGCGCGTAGCATTAGCGGCGATCAGGATGAGGAAGAGGACGCCAAGGTGGGCATATCATATCAGAAGATACTGTCTAAACAAGAGCAACGCGCCTTCACAATACTAAAGGAAATGGGCTCCACTTTAAACAATACATTGCTAGCGATTACCTCCTGGTTGCTCTATAAACTCTTGCCATGCTTTTTGTCCGGCGTTGTGACAAATACGAAACAAATTGAAATGTTGCAAAATGCTTCAAAGCGTTCACCGGACACACCGCTGATATTCGTGCCGCTGCATCGCAGCCATTTGGACTATATTATGGTGACTTTTATTTTGACCAACAATGATATACGCAGTCCACTTGTGGCTGCTGGCAATAATCTGCAGATACCAGTGTTTGGCTCACTGCTTCGCGGTCTGGGCGCCTTCTTCATCAAGCGCAAAATCGATCCCGTTGAGGGAAAGAAAGATGTGCTCTATCGCGCAGCGCTTCATTTGTATTTAACTCACGCTCTCAAAAAGGGTCACAATGTTGAATTTTTCATCGAGGGCGGACGTACGCGAACGGGAAAGCCTTGCATGCCCAAGGGCGGCATACTATCTGTGATTGTGAATGCCTTCATGGATGGCAGCATACCGGACGCCCTGCTGGTGCCCGTCTCCGTAAACTATGAGCGTCTGGTCGATGGTAATTTCGTGTGTGAACAAAAGGGGGAAAAGAAGGAACCTGAATCGTTCAGGAAGGCAATTTCAGGCATTTGGAAAGCACTCAACTCAAACTATGGACTGATGCGCATAGATTTTAATGAACCCTATTCAATACGCGAGCTCGTCAACTCGTACAATAAAATTGCACGCGAAGATGGCAGTTCAAAGGTGTACAAACCAGCAGCCAGGTAAGTTGTAATCACAATTCGTATGCAAATTTGTAAATTTTATAAATTTTATTTTGAACAAACAGGACGCTGCAGCACAATCAATCAACGTCATCCTTGTACGGAACTGATGTGGTCTGCGAGGAGCAGCGCAATCTTATAGAGAGCATCTCGCGACAGGTAGTTTTTGACTGCGCGGCAGCCACGTCGGTTATGTCGACCAATGCTTTGGCCTTTTTGCTGCTCACACGCTATCGCAATGGCGCCGAAGAGCAGCTAATTGCCGCCGCGCTGGATGATCTGCGGAATTCGCTGTCTGGCTGCAAAGATTTGGGGTTTTCGGGCGAATCGGCGCACATTGTGGCCTATGCTTGCGATCTGCTGGGGACAGGTAGCTCTAACTGAAATAAAATTAAAACGACCTTGTTTGTATATATATATTCAACCATTTTACAGAGCTAGTAACACGCACACGCGACGAGAATGGTCACATGTTTATTCGCGCGGTGCCCTCGGTAGAGAGCTTCATTGAGCTGGCTTACTACTCCAACATGTTAACTCCCCACTTTGCACTCAGCTCCATATTGTTGACCACATTTCATGCGCTCCTGCCAGAACCCAATCTGTCCGACAAAGATACTAATCAAACAGTTGGTGTTTCGCAGAAAAAACTAATTGAGACAGCGCTGGAGAACTGTCTTGTCTATCGCTACGAATTTATTCTAAACAAGCCCACGCAAGTATTGGAGGCTATGCTCTATAAACAGCTAGAAGAGCTGCTCATCAATGGTTGCCTGCGCAGAAATGAGGTTATTTATATTGCAATAAATTATATATTGAAAGATGCTGACAATGTTTATATTTTTAGGTGCAAGAATCAGATCATATTGCGGAGACACGTCGCTTGGCACGTAGATTGGCCTATGATTTGAATGAAAATGATGATGATAATGATGAGGATTATCTGCATATGTCGCATGAGGATGCTGAGTTGTTGCTGCTGGCCAGAGATACATTCGAGCAGCAGCGGCACATTTGCGAGGTGCTAGCACCGTTTGCATCAACATATCTGACTGTAGCCCAGTCGCTGCAAATTTTACATCGGAGCGCAATGCTGGAATCTGAGTTTATCAGTTTCGTAATCAACGATCTAACCAACAAAGTAAAGCGTGGCAGCTGTGCATACGGTAAGCACGGCTAAATAAGTTAAATAGCAAAATAAGCTCATTTGTATTTTCCTTCCAGCTGAAAGCATCTCGACGGATTCTGTGCGCAATTGCTTGAAATTGTTTGAGAAATGGTCTGTGATTGAGGTATGCAACCAACGTGGCATGCGTCTGATCTCGCTTAACACACTCTACGAAATGTCACGTGAATCGCTCAACAGCATTGTTAAGAAGATTGAAGCCGTTGTGCCAAAGTTCAACGAGGGTCACTTTGGCCAAAAACAATTGAACAACCTGCCGTCTGCTTAAGCAATATGCTTTTGTTTTCATATATAATTTTTTCTTTACGTTTGGCACTCGATTCTCTATTTCTTTCGTTACAAAGTAGTTAAATCTACTTAAGATTAAAGTGCATACTCTTAGATCTAACAGTAAGACGTAATATATATCTTTAGTTTTTTAGTCGTACGAATACGAGTTATGCCAATGCCAAAGAGCTTCCTACATTTTTACTGTAGGTTAGCTAAGCGACTAAACCAAAACTGGAACAAAATATGTATAAATGAATACATATATATGTGCATACTTATGTATATAAGCATATTTTTTTATGGGCAGTTCTAGAAACAGCTATATCTAAACTTATTAATATAATTTCAACCAAATAATGAACTGATTTGAAAATGAAATAAAATTTTTGTAAAACAACGAAACTAAATTGCATCGCCTTTTTCTTTTATTGTTTTTAATAACCAATTATTACACTTAAAATCTTTTCTTAAAAAATCAATTTTGTAAGCCTAGTGAGGATATTATAATTTTTCATAACATCTTCGACACCACCAAAGTACACCAATTCTTAGTCTGTATCAATAGCCGATATATGTCCGTGTGTTTTTATGCAAATTCAGTTTTAAAGCTATCATACGACTTTGCATAGTTAGTCTTTCTCTTGAGGGTTGTACATATGGCGGAACCGAGCGGATCGGACTTCTACATTATATAGCTGCCATAGGAACGATCGGTCAAATAGGTGACTTGAGCAAACCTTGCATTTTTAGTTTCACTGTGCTTATATATAAGCCATACCTTATCAACATCGGACCACTACATTATGCGAGTTTTTGTAGTGAATAATTTTGTTTTTTAAAGATATTTTTACCAGCAATTACGAGCTGTAATAGACTCCTCACATATCTGTAAGGCCGAATACCACAATTATACAAAGGTATTTAATCTTCGGCGAGCCGAAGAAAGTCCTTCATTCTTTTTTTTTGTTCCTTTTTTTTTTATAAAATTCATACTTAAGCATAACAAACAATAAATATATATATAAATATAGAAGCGTCCATTATCCGGCAATATTCAGAGTTTTATATAAACAAAATGATAATCAATAAGCAACAGAAATGCCACAAAAAAATAAACTATATTCTTGTCAATTAAACTACGGCTCTTTGCTAGCAGCAGCAGCATCCAATGGTTGCTCCGTTGGGGGTACATTGTCTGCGCTGATTTGCTTAGATTTGGACCTCTTCGCAGCTTTCTTCTTGGGTGCGCCGACATGGATGCGAATACCCTTGTGGCGTGGTAATTGCTTGATCTTCGTCTCCTGTGGGTAAATTGATGTTTATGCAGTTAGGGACATTTTTTCTTCAAATAGATGCCTACCTTGACCTCCTCATCCTTCAGCTTGCCGCCAATCTCGCCAGAACAACGCTTAGCGCCACAGAAGCAAGCTTTCTTTCCATTATTCATGAGATCATCCCACAGATAATTGAACGTCAGCTCAGTATTCTAAAGGAATTTAAGTGTCAAATCTTATTTTATAATTGGTTTAGCATATTCCTTACCTCTGGTATGTCCTTAATGGCGAACAGTCCCACGCGGTTTATACAATTTACAGTCCACTTTTGGGTCGCACAGTTAGGTTCACACGAGTGGTTCATGAAGCGCGCAAGATTTCCCTTGGGTCCCGCATCAATGATGAAATCTTTTTCCACCCCCAGAAAATAAAAGTTCTCGTCACGATCGCGGGTCTTTTGGGCCATGCGACGCTGGAACTCTGCATGATTGATTACCTCGCCCACATACTCAATGATAAAGTCACCCTCGGCGATAGGTTCACGGCACACTAAGCCAAAGCCGCGCTCGTTCATATAGACGACCTCGAGACGTGGCGATTTGCGCAATTCGAACAATTGATTCTCGCAATGACGCCCAGCATGACAGTAATCAGGATGGCATTCGTGATAAAGCATCCGATTGAGGCAACCCGATTCGGGACCGCAGGGATGTTCGCTGCCCGGTTTGCATTCGCAAATGTTGAGATCCTCCTCATTGTAGACGAAACGAACTGGCGGCACGGGTTTGTTGGCCTTGATCTTAATGTACGGCGGCGGATAGAGCTTGTTACCGCTAAGCCGGCCAATGGCCTGCTCTTGCCGCTTGTCCTTGATGATCTTCAGAAAACGTGTGGCCTCCTCCACGCCGGCCGTGTAGCGCTTGGACATTAGCGACTTGCTCTTGTAGCCATCACCAGTGTCGCCCTCAATATAGAGATAGACGCGTCGACGCGATATCCAGCCATGATCGTTGGTGCCAAAGAAACGCACCACAAAATCGTTGGTGCCATGTGGCTTTTTGAGTATGTTGCTTGGAATCTCGGTGGGCGGCAGTATGATAGACGGCCACCAGCGGAAATTATTGAATTTGGCCCAAACTATCTCGCCATACAATGGCAGTCGTCCGCTTTCGCATTCCTCGCAGATATAGCTCTCATTGGTCTTGATTGGAATGTTACGGCAGTGAGCGTGCACCGCAATGGGGCAGGTCTCGCAACAGACTAGCTCACCGCCACGCACACAGATGTAGCACCACAACACATTCAGGTTGGCATCCGCCTTGGCTATGTTGTGTCTGGGACAGATCAGATGCGTGACGGTTAGCATGCGCGAACCTGCTGGAATGCAACGCGAATCCTGATGATAAGTGGCCGGGCACTTGACGCACTTGGTCAGCTTGGCGCTGCCCAGCTGCTGGTATTTGCCGCTGGGATCATCTGAGACGCATGTGTGACACACATGCATGGGACAGCGCGTGGATGAGTTGCTTATGCTCGCCTGCGGCCAATATTTGCAGCAGCTGGCATGAAACTTATTGCTGCACATGGGCTGGCAGCAGAGTATAAGCTTGTTGTTGACAGGCGGCTCCGCAACCTCTGATATTGCTGACGCTGATGCAACGGATTCCTTGTGCGGTGACGGTGGCGGCGAGCTGGCTGGCAATTCCTGATGGCATATGCAGCATGCGTTCGATTTGCCACTGGCGCACTCGTGACATACAAGCGGCTCCTTGTCCTGCTCCTGCTTGATCTCGTCGCCAGTTATGTGCTTAACTAGCGTCGACGTAGTTGCCGGCTCAACTTCGGAAACGGGCGAGGAACTGGTCAGGGGTTCAGGTGCCTTGCTTGGTGCTGCTCCAATTGCCTTTAGACCCTTCTTTGCTTTAGTATTTACAGTTCTTTGTTGCTCCAAGCAAGTGGCGTGCAACCAACTGTTGCAATTGAGCGAACAGCGCTGTATATCGTTGCCCGGCTCGTAGCAGTACTTGCACACAGGCTCCCGATTAAGCCCGCGGAACAGATACTTGCGGTCCAGCTGCAGTATATCCTCAACCACCTCATCAATGGGTCGGCCGATGGGTTTTTTAACCTTGGGATTCTCCGATAGATGTCGCTCCGGCTGCATAAACTCGGGCGTCGATATCTGTGCGGGTGCAGCTGTGCTGGGCGTCACAACTGGGGTTATACTGCGCCTCAGCATCATGGTCTTTAGACGATTCGAAAGCCGCTTTATTGTGCCAACGCCACGACCACGTTCCGCGCCCAAGCGAGCCGAGCCCAAAAGCTCTGCTTCACCACTGGCCAGATCGCGCTCCAGCTCACGCAGCTGCAACTGCTTTAGCGACCAAATATTGCGCACCACTGCCAGAAGCACCTTCTCAACCTTCTCCTCCTGCCGATGCACCATGACGTACTCTTTGATTGCATCAAACAGCTGCCCAAACTCCGGATTTTTATAGTTCACCAAGTCAGGTGATATGGGCTTCTCATCGTGCGGTTCAGACAGAGGCGTGTAACCAACTGGTGCCTCTAAGCTGGCGCTGAGCTTGCGCCGTTTCGCACGTTTTTGGTGGTTGTGCTTGACCGGCGAAAAGGCTGGACTAAATGGCGAGGAGGAACGTTCACGCTTCACAAGCACCGGCCGTGCAGCGGGTGTTTTGGCAAGCAGATTATCCGTGGAATCATACAGGCTGCTGCCCACATCAGAGGTGTCCTGCCGTACAGACTTTGTGTATTTGCGCTTTTCCTTGTTTTGGATGCTGCAAAGAAACAACAACAAGAGCATGCATAAAATGTTTAGCAAGGAAGAAGAGTTATCTGCGGGATCGGGATAAGTTTGCGTTTTACGGCTCGCATGGAACCAAATGTGAAATAAACATTTAATAAAATTTCTAAAGACAAGCTGATACCATGTACCCAGCTCTGTAGATCTTCGTACAAACTGTGCTTCTTTTTCCCACCGGAGCACAGTATGAAAAATTCAATAACTTTAATGTTCCGATCTACACTATACAAGAATCTATAATATATGCCAAAATTTGTGTAAAATTTCTATTGTATACGATATTTGCTCAAAAGCGGAGGGCTCAAAATTAAAATTAATCGTCTTTCTAAATATTACGGTAGTTTTGATAGTTTAATTTAAATAGACGGACATGACTATATCAACTCGGCTGATTAATAATATATGTGGGGATGCCTTCTTTTTCCAGTTCTATACATATGCAGCTTTTTCAATGGGTACAGGGTATACAAATATTCGATAGCTTATCGACCAGTTCTACTTACATGGTATTCTCGTAGATTTCATAGAACTTTTGCATGCGTTCAGCATAGGGCAGCTGGCCAACAATGTTCGCCTCCTCGATGGCCTGTCGCCATACAATCAGCTTATTTTGTTTCGCTGTCATTTGGCGATACTTGAGGCTTCTGGGGCCATATTTAATGCGCGCCTCCTCGCGCAGCTGTTCGAATGCTTTCAGGCCGGCAAAGGGCAACAGATTCTCCGACTTTATCCAATTATGTCGGCCATTGTCAGCAAAGAAACGGACATGCACCTGTATGGGCACAGGCGCTCCGGGCGCACTGTCCGTTGACTTCCGCTGCGGATGAGTGTGTGGATTGCCAACAATTTGGCCCAACTGATCGGGACAGACCATGCAGGGCCAATAGCAATAGGTGAACAGCTTGCCCCAGTATAGATCACCCACCTGATAGGTGGGCCAGCCCGAATCGGTGATTATTGACGAGCCCTTGGCGCTATCTAAACTAATTGACGATGGCGACTTCATCGATTGTTCGCTATTATTTGCGGGCTCTATGTCTGGTGGGGATTTTAATGCGTCTATCTCGGTTGATGTCGCTGTTGGCAGTGCGAACATGGAATCTACTTGGCTGCTCTCAGTATCCTTTTGCTCACTTGTCTTGAGCTCGGCTTTAACATGTATTTGCTCATCAGCCTCGAAAATTTTCTGGGCAGCGTCCTCTTCAGTTAGCTCAACCTTGATTGATATCTCAGGCTTGTCAGTTGCTAACATTTGGCCAATTTCAATTGTTCCCTGTTCCTGGTGCGGTTGCTCATCTTTAGTAATTTGTTCACTAGTTTCCTTTGCCGTTACCTCCGCAGACGTTTCTTTAGTGTGTTTTTTCTTTGGCTTGGAGTCGCGTTTCAGTTTTCGTTTAAGCTGTTTGCGTGTTGGCTGCACCATTGCCACATCCTCGGCATCAGCCTCGAAGCCCGTGCTGTTGGGCGAGTTGGCGCCATTCTTAATGAGCAGCTTATCAATAGGACTCAAATACGCACCACTCGCCAGCATGTGCATGCCCGGGAGCAAGGTTTTTGGTGATGCGACATCGCTGTCCCTATCTCTGCCATTCGTATCGCAGCTTCTGTTTGGCGTAAGCGCGTGATTTCGTCGACGAGTTGTGCGCATTTTGTCAACGCTGTCGGGTACTGTTGTTGGCGAATTAGCATTGGCATAACCAATGTATTTGGGGCTCAAGTTTGATTGCAAATTGATCAAGTCGCGCTTCCCTGCAGTGATACATTAGCATTGATAACTCATTTGGATTTGTATCTACTTACTGTTTAAGGTTTTCACTCGATGCCTTCCTCTTGCTGCTGGCGGCGTTTGCTGTTGATCTGTTGTGTTGTGATGTTCATTTTCAGTGAATTGCTCACTACTATCGGTTGCCGACTCGGCGTCGTTTATACAATTTCGTAGCAGCAGACTTCCAGGAAAGCGTTGAATCGCGTTTGGTTGGGAGAGAGTACTATCCGCATCAGTTTTCACTACAGACGGTGCGACGGTGCCTGCGGTCGCATTGTCCGTAGCTTCTGTAGATGTATAAACTACACCAGCATCCTGCATTTCTGTGTGTGTATTATTTGCACTTAATTTCATTACAATAATTACTTAATTATTCAGATTGCGAAGAGCAAGCGCACAATTATTACCAAGCATACCATACCAAGCGCTTGCTTGCGCCAAATTTTTATGCAGAGTTGCAATAGCAGACAGCTGTGGGCACCCCAATACATTAACATATACCGCAAGTAATAACCAGCGCGCTTTGATGTTATGCTGAAAAGTCCGCGGCTAATGTGTGTTTCAGTTGTGCAAGATGAAAAATGATTTTATTAAGACAGGTAAAAATAAAATGGTTGGCTTTGGCAACGGGTGAAGAAAGGTGTTAAATGCTTGAATTTAAATTTAACAGCTGCTGAGCGACTGTAAATAATAACAAAGTCATAACAGTACAGCTGTTGCTTAACATTTCAGTTCGTATCGATGTGTTTGTGCCAGTGTTGCACAAGTGCCGAATGGGCAATATTAAATACGCATACCATTTAATAGTGCTTTTTATAAATTGGGTTTTTTGTCGTGAGATATGTGCGGTCACATCGCAATACTTCTGAAAAAGCATTAATTCCAAAATAAAAATTAGATTGTTGCACGACTTAGTTGCGTCCACATAAGATGGACAATTTTGTAAAGACCCTTATAGAGGAGGTGAAATCACAGGGCGTCTTCGACGAGTTTCGCTTCAATTGCTGTCTAGCGGATGTGGACACAAAGCCAGCATACCAGAACGTACGCAACCGCGTCGAGACTGCTGTAAATGATTTTCTGGCCAAGCAACATTGGACACCTGATACGAACAAAGTGCAGCTGCGGGAACGACTACGCAAACATTTGCTTGAGTGGGTCCAAATGATTTTTTAAGCTGCTTTATCAATTATAAATCTCATATATTTGCAGCTCCGATGTGCTGGACAAGGGCGTTGATCATATAGTGGATCAAGTAGTCAACCCGAAGGTAGCCACAATATTTGAGCCAAAAATTGAAAGCATTGCCTATAAATATCTGGGCATAACGCCACCCCCGCCGCCAGCGAACCCGCCTCCACGTCCACCGCTGCTACCAGCTCCACCTTTGCCCCCCTACACTGGACATAGTCTTAGGCATATGAATGGCAGTAATTTGCTTAAGGTGGAAACAACTGCCAGCCTGTTACCCACAGACCTTGAGCAAATCAGTCCTGATTCGGATCGTGCAACTGTCAAGTCAGATACTAAGGACGACAGCAAGGACGATGAGCTGCCACCTGGTGTGGATGGTGAAGATATTCTCGATGATGATGATACCACATCGCCCGCATTCGAACCGGCAAGCAGCATTAAGGAAGACACAAACAATGCCTCGCTAAACACATCTGATTCAATAAAGGATGTCAAGGAACTTACGATTGACTCGCGGGACGCTGGCGCCTCGCAAGCCTCACAGCTATCACAGGTATCTAGCGATAGTCGCCTAACAATTGCTTCCACAGACGCACTACAGCCAACGTCGGCCAACAACAGCGTGGAATTAGCGTCGAACATAGCTGCCAACATATCGGAGGAGGCGCAAATGCCCAAGTTTAATGAGAATTCCAGCGATACTAACGATAACAGCGGTCGCCAGTTGCACTTTGACATCAAGCAGGATGCAATTACATTCGAAGGTAAGTGTCAAGTGAGCCTAAAGTGTTTGTACTATAAATAATTTCTTGCAGGTACTGAGCGCAGAAACTCCCTGTCGGACTGTACCAACGGCGCCACGCATGCGCTTTCCATTGAGGACGCCATTATGTGCGAGGTGAAGGCCAATATAAATGATGTAAGCGATGTTGCCATGGAGCCAATACCAAAACCGCCACCAGATCCGACTGAATCCGATCGATCCTTGGAGGACAGCCTTGGTCTCTTTGCTGAATCAACACCAAACTCGCAGCCAGGGATACCCAAAGATAGTACAACGCCCCAGCTACCTCCATTGCCCGAACTACCACAAGTGCCAGAAAGAAAACCAGAGTTACCGCACACAGCTGAAGCAGGAGTAGACGACAAGAAGACAGGTGACACAAAGGCAGACGACACAAAGGTAGACTACACCAAGGTAGTCGAATCAAAGGTGGTCTACGCATCGGTGAACGAATCAAAGGTGGACAACGCTACGGTGAACGACTCAAAGGCAGACATATCACAGGCAGACGAATCTGAGCACACTTCCACAACGTTGCCAATTTTAATAGATGATATTAAAAATGATATTAACAGAACAGCCGAATTTACGGCGTCACCTGCCTCCGCTTCCTCGTCCTCACAAACGAAGAAACAATCGCACTCAAGGGACAAGGACCGTCGTCAGCATTCACACTCGCGCTCTGGCGACAGGCCGCGGCGAAAGTCGCGGGAACGCGAAAGTGACAAACCGCGGACCAAAACTTCCTCCAGCTCGAAGCACTCCTCTCATACATCACATTCATCCAGTTCTAAGCACCGGAGCAGCAGTTCTAAATATGACAAGAGCTCCGCTACAACCACATCCAGTCGCAGCAATCATGAATCATCCTCTAAACGTTCGTCAACGCGTCACGAATCCTCATCAACGCACAAGAAACACAAGTCCAGCTCGTCGGCGTCACGGTCGGATCGTGACAGGCCGAGAAGTCGCGAGAGCAGAGAAAGCCATAGTCATAGTCATCAAAGTCGCAGCCACAATGGCAGCGGCAGCTCGTCTTCAAACTCAAAGCGCAGCGATCGGGAACGTGATCGCAACAAGTCCAGTTCAAATTCAACTTCCAATTCCACCTCCAATTCTATAGCAGCTGTGGTTCAAGATGATCATAACGAGGTCAAAGCGAAGCTACAAAAACGCCACAGCACTGACTCGAATGATGAGGGTAAACCACCAGGTTGGTCAAGCAAATCCCACGCAGAACCTGCAGACACGCAAAACAAAGAGAAAACCACAGAAACAGCTGCTCAGAATGGAAATAAGGCCTCGGAAACGAATGGCACCAATGGCACAAATAACAATGAGTCGGCTGCTGAGCTTGTTCATGCCAGCAACGTGGTCATTATCAGCGACATATTACAGCAATCCACGGCCAGCTTCATCGAGCTGAGCAGTGCAGGTGCCTTACAGATGCCAGCGGAAGACAGCACCAACTCCGAATCTAGCGAAAACAATGCAAAACCACTGGAGCAATCCGTGGACCCAACAGATATAGGGCCTGAGCGAGTTGACGAAGCAGAGATGACAACAGCAACTGATTATTCCGACGCTTCAGCTGAGCTTGACAAGACGCCAATCGCGGAGCCAGCTGGCAGTGAGCAGGCGACAACCGAGGACGAAACCGTAAAGGATATGCCTGCTGAGCCAGACAACGCAGATATTTGCCCGCAGCCTGTAGACGCAGCAGACGAGGTAGCAACAGCTGCTAGAGCTGACGAGGAGCACCCCGACAAGGATTCCATAAGCTTAGAAGAAACTTCCAACACACAACCCGATGACACCGAAGGCACACCTGAGGCCAGCGAGACCATTACCCACTTCGAGCAGGATGCTGAGGTGTTTAAAGCGCGCCTGGAGCTGATTGAGCAACATATCAAGGATCGGCGTCAGCTGCTCAACGTTTTAGGCGAGTTGGGTGAGACAAGCTGCCCGCGGCGCAGCCTAATCAAACGTCGCCTCAGCAGCGAGGCTGCCTCTTCCAAGCAGCACAGCAGTTCCAGTGCCAGCAGCAACAGCAGTTCAGGCAGTCCAAATGCGAAAGCCAAAAGAACTCGTCGCGATGATGCAAAGACGTCACCCACACCATCAGAGATTAGCGTCAATTCCAAGGAGAACGAAGAGCTGGAAAAGCATGAAAAAGGTAGCTAGCACTCCATAGGCAGATAAGCTCTTAGCTGGTGGAACTACCAAACATCATCTCCATATGTATATATATCTATCTATATATCCATCTGTACATACTGCCTTTATTTTCTTTTCACATGCCCTCCGCACGCATACCCTATATATCCATAAAACGCACATAGTTTTTCTAAAGTGTTAAAACTGGGTAAGCCGCCAGCGTATCTATCACAGCCCATTTCTTGCTTTATCTGTATTTTTTCTTAATGTGGTTTTACTGATCTATTAATGTATATATATATTCACAGGCGATTTGTCCGCTAGGCGGCTGAGCCAGAAGCTGTGCCAGCAGCAACGCTATACGAACGATGATCTCTATAAGCCCCGTCCACTTTTGTCGCAACGTTCGCGGCGTCGCGGCCTGGATTCAATCCTCTAGTTGGTGCTTCACACTTTAACCACAAATCAAATGATATATATATATATACAAAAAAATATAAAAAGGCAATTGTTGCTGTTGCATTTGACATAAAACAAGTGTTTTTTATCGCCGTTTAATTATTTTTTAAGGGAGGGGGAAATCCATTGTTTCTCTCTTTTTTGTTGCTTGTCTCTTGAATTGTTTAACAATAATGTGTATTAATTTTAGGGGCTACAGTTCACAGTTACAAATAGCAAGTGCAATATTTATATACATATATAATTTCGTAATAGATATATAAGCATGTATATAAATAAAAATAACAAACAATAAACGTAATAATTATGTGTGGTGTGTGTGTGTTTATGTGTGTATGAATGGGGTATATAATCCGAGGCTGCAGCTCGTGCCTGCTCCGTGTACTTGATTGTGACGTCATCTACAGAATTGAACCTTTTTTTGTTTTGTTTATAGCCTAAAAACTTTGGTACTTAAGAGCATATATCAATTATAGTTATGTCTGATTAGCTGGTACATCGATTAAAAAATATATATATAATAGTAATAATAAAACTTTAACAAGTAAGCATCACAATCAAGCGCCGGGCATTGGATTATAGGCACCTCTCGCTGGACAATCGACAGGATCTGATGCCTCATACAAATATTTGTATAATACAATAAGCAGTTGTTTACCGAATCTAATTGAATTTTTTTTTGTTTGTTTGTAACAGCATAATTTGTTTGTTTGTGTAAATTGTAATTCGATTACAGATTAATTATTTTCTTCCAAATTGTTTTATTTGTTTGTGTGTGTGTGTTTTTGCATTGCGCTTTGTTTTGTATTTTGTTTTACATTAACAACATAAACATAAATATATTCATATGTATATGTATATATACTTTTAAATTTGTTTTTAAAAAAACCTTCGCAGTAATACATAATTTTAGGTAATAGTATTTTACAAGTGGGTTTCCTCTCATCATTTTTCAAGTAACATAGTTACAATATTATTATCAGTATTTTTAACAAGAATTTCGCAGATGACTGTATCGTGTGTGTATGTGTGTGTTTGTTTTTTTTTTTTTTTGGAGGGGGTGTGTTTAGGTGTGTGTATGTGAGAGCGAGAGTTTTGTGCACAACAACAACTACAATTTAACCTCCGACTATGGAGTGATAAAACTCTCTCACCGACTCCGCGCCGAGTATTCAAACAAGCAGCCAGAACGGAGGGCAGAGGACGGGCAATGGCAGTCGCCAGGCGTTTCAAACGCCGTGTCCGACACCATCGCAGTCTTCTCCTCATCCTCCACAATAAATATATACACATATCTATAGATATTTATATATATATATATATATATATATATATATATTTAACTAGTTCTCCGTTTCGGCTGCTCTCTTAACTAAAAGCTACGCTTATTTTTTAGACGCTGCTGTTAACGTGCTTACGAACGGTGGCCCCGCTCACGGCCGTGCGCCCACACACGCGCCCAGCTTACGTATTGGAGAAGCCCCGTTCATATGGATTTTTCACTTCTGTGTGCCTCGTATGTAGATTAATGGTGGGCGCTGCGGTTCGCGTGGATAGCTCACATACCGTTTTAATGGCACCGGACGCATTTACTGTTGGGGGTGCCGGATGCAACGTCGTCGTGTCCTTGGGCGTTACTTCTGCCAAGTCCGCATCCTGTTCATCGGAATCACTCTTAGGCAGCACATAGTCGGCATTGGGCACAGGTTTGGCTAGCTCTGAGCGGCCAGTAATTGACGATTTATACTCCTCCGGTTTCAAACCGCACAAATAGAACTTGAAGAACTCATACGTGGACCAGCAAATAGCCGTAGCGGGCATGGAGTAGAGCACACGTGCCGTCATGCCCTTAAAGAAACCCCTCGGACCAGCCATGCGGTAAATCTATAAGGGATTCATTAATGCAATAAATCATAAGTAATTCCTGTTTGGCACGCACCTTTCGGCTGGCCTCGATCATGCCCTTGGTGAGACCCGTTTCCTGTGTGTTAAGCAGCGTCTTAATCACGTCCATTGGCGTCGTTATAGCCGCCGCAGCAGCGCCAGCCGCTCCGCCAGCTGCCATATGCACAACTGGATTATACTTGCGCTCCACATTTAACTGAGAAAATTGAAATTGAAGTAAATAAAAGTAAATTTGCGATTGTAATTCATGGAATTGATTACCAGATCTGCCGATCGAATGGTTTATATGCAAATCATTTGTATGTCTATAGGCTAGAAATTTATGTTAACTATGAAGTAATCTATATATCTATAACATTTAGCTTAAAATTGGTCAGCTCAGAACTTGATTAGCGATTTCAAGGGAATATATTTTGTTGTACTAGGGGTTTATAAAGGACATTGCAGCGTTAGGCAGACCATGTGGTATATTTTTTTTAAACTTCTTATCTATCTCTCCGATAGGTTTGACAACATTAAAGTTGAAAAAAAACTATCTATGGAGAATTTATCATGATTTTTGGCATATTCTTATATGAGAATATTAAAAGGAATATTTCTTATTTTCTCATAAAAACTATAAAAGAAATGCTAAAAATCATGAGATATATTCTTAATCTGTGTAAACTGTAATCACGAGAACTTGCACACCAAAATTGGCGTCTTCAGCTCTTACGGTTTGCGAGCATTGCGGCCGAGCGCATTTGTACACCAATGCTTACCATATTCTGAAGAAATTCGTATGTGGTAAAATGAATTGTCTGATATGGTATATTCATGACCAGTTGCGTTGAATAGGAGCGATAGAAGGCGCCCAAGCCCTCCTTATGGTACACGTCCCGCATACAGCGAATAACCGAGGTATATGGCGAGTTGTACATTTGCATGCGCTGCTTGATCACGTCCGTGGGATTGGAGATGGCATCGTGTATGACCGTAGCCAACGAGCCAGACAATACTAAAAACCAATAAACACAACGACAATTAACAATGATCATATGGGACTTGACTGCAGCTCAACGTACCGTAGTTTAAATGGTTGTGTGATGTGACTTTCGTCAGCGATTCCTTTGTCATCTCATAGACCCCAAAGTATAATGAATGCGCTGGTCCAGCGCCAAGTACCACAGCGCTTGCTCCACGTATGGGTCTGGGAGTAAGGATAAACACATATTAAATTCATGTTGCAATTTCAATCGGTCTAATCGCTTACCTCATGATCCCCTCCCGCGAGATCATGTTCTGCAACGTGGCCATTATATTTAAATGCGCTGTGGGCGACGTTAGACTCTGCATTCGGGTCTGCAAATATAATAAAATATGTATCGTCCAATTTGCTGATCAAATAAACTTATCTTATTGAGAAAAAAGGAAGTTTAGATAAAAGTTGGTAACAGAATGCAACAATTATGTCAATGAAAGTTAACATGAGATACTTATGTTATTAACAGTCGTAAAGAATTCCTCTGTGTAATTTGCGTTGACCATTAGAAAACGAACATTTCAAATTACCAAAGAAATCGCTATAACAAAAAATTATATTGTTGTTAAACAATTTTATTATATGTATGTATTCAGCTGTATATTAAAGTGAATCTTCATCAGAAACTCAGTTAAGAAGCGGGAAACTTGTGTACATAACCCAAACAGGGGGTGCCAGACGAACTTAAGGTTGCATTTTTCAGCAAACAGATCTTTTAGAGTGTTAATATAAGAGTTGATAAGATTGAACTTAATTGACAAGAGCAAATATTGGCTGTTTCCCAGAAACAAAAGTTACGTGACATTTCTCAGAATCTACAACGTTGAAAATGCTATAAAGTTGGCTTATTACAGTGAAGTCTACTTTTCGAACTACATGCGTATGCACAACAAATTATATAAAAACAAATGAAAAAGTATAGCAAGAATATAAGTGATTTGTTTGTTGTTGTTGCTCTATTTAATAATGTCTAGACACATTTGTAAAAAACAAAATTGGCACCGGTCACCCACGAATTGCAATAGTTAATTTCACCAATCATTATTTCCAAAAGCTAAAAGAAAATCATGAAACATTTTTAACTGAGTCACGCTCTTGACATTCTATGACAAAGTGAACTAAAAAAATATGCATGCTATTATGAATCTAAATAATTTTCATGAAAACATTGACTCATTTTTATTAATTTGCAGATGAATTTTGGAAATCCCCGTTTTGGAACTCATTTTCGATCCATTAGCAGGAAAAGGGGCAGTATATTCTTCTATATACTATATATGATTGGCTTGATACTATAATTCATATGCATGATATGTATGTATGCATGAGTTAACTCAGATAGTTCTAAAAAGCGCATGCCGATCTGCATTGTAGCTAATTAACTTCTTGGAAAAAGTGTGGCGTAATGGCAACTCAATCGATATATGTATGTATTTAGCGCTAAGCAATTAGTTTTTGCCGGGCTTAACACGTGCCACCAAAACGGCGATCCAGCTTTATACAATTTTAAGTAATACACTCAGTAGTAAGTAGATAGCTAGGGTAGGGCATACAATTTGACAGCATCCGTGCAATAAATTAGTGAGGCCTGGCAACGAATACGACACGAACACGATAAGGGAAATCTAGCCTTAACAATAGCTATCAGCTTATATATGCATACAGCGCATTCTGTATTATATTTAAGTTTCTATTCTATTATATTTAACTATATATCAAGTGAATATGTAAACGCCCGCTATCAACAATGCCGGAGACGATATCAGCGTCAACGAGAAGCCAGCTCAAGGTGATGGAAATCAACCATTTCCAAGTCAATAGCCACATCAAGTACCCGACGATGATCAATCGAAGCTGTTTATAATTAAAATAAACACATACATACATATGTATCTACATGCTCTAGAGTGAACAATCGGTCCCTGATAAATATAAAAAATATAAGGTTATTTCACCACAAATTGGCAATGATACAATTACACAAGACACACTTGAGTACTGTTATTATTATGCTTACTGCCAGCTACAAGACCTATTGTAACCCCTTTTATCCCCATACCCTAGAAGAATTTTAGGTTATTTTATATCTAATCTTCTATAATGTGCTTTAAAGGTTATTTTCTTAAGTCGATTCATTCCCACATTTATAACTTGTTTAATTTTTTCCCACTCAGATTGAAGAGTCCCAAAATGCCACTTGACCTTCCCAATACCAGTTTCTATCTCGAATGTTTCACCTCCGGACTTAGCCTCTTAGGGTATACTTTTTCCAGGTACCTCATTTTCTGCTATATCTTTTTTTTTGCTCAACTACAATAGTTACCACAGATGCGTTTCACAGAAAGAATCTACAATCCATAATCGCACACATAGAAACGCAAGCCCAAACTCCCCCCAGCAGGGATACCACATATGAGAATTTCTTGATAAGCAAAAGCAAATCAGCATTTAAAAAGCAAATTTAATAAAAATTATTTATAAACTAAAGCAAGAGACAGCAGCAACAGCAAGAACAAAGTACTTTGTTTAATTGCCGTTCAATTGAACATTTTACCCGACTTTGTTGTATTTGTTATTGTTTTTCTGCGGCTACTCTGAGTGTCGTAATGCCTAGAAATTAGCTCGTCACAGCGCGACAATAAATACATATACATATGTATGAAACTGTGATTACTCGTCTGTTGATGACGCCGGGAATCCCTAGCCAGCTTTAGTTTGGCATTTAATTGCCCGCCGGCCGTCAAATGTGGATCGTATATGAACAATACGACAAATGACAAATATATTTTTGTGATTCCGTTGAGAAAATCAATAAACGTTCGGCTGCCCAAACCAACTCAACTTGTACTCGCAGCCGAGTACTTCGCTTAAAGCCAAGAATCAGCCATGCTGAGTGCATGCTTACATATTTATACTTTGCATATACATATGTATATGCATATTTATAAGATAATATGTCTATAAATGCGAACAACCGCAATGACGCTCTATGGTCAAGTACGCATATAAGCACTCAATCACATATGAGTACTATATAATATAAGTATATAGTTCTGAGTTCAATGGAATATTTACACAATAATGATCTATGGGACGCTTTTATACCCAATTAAAATGCTTATAATAGGGTTAAAATATACAAGTTTGTTACAAATATTACGTGTTTTGATATTAGACGAAATGCTTCGATAAAAAGATGTGCAAGCATCTCCTGCTACTCTAAGTATAATCATATTGCCTTTCTCTGCTTAATTATTTTACCTTGTATTTTTTAAAAACTGCCTTTCTATGCGATTCTCAAAAATTGAAGTAACTAACGATTTCGCTGAAAAGCTTTCACTCTCTCTTGGATATGTACCAAAATGTATTAGTAAAAAAGAATTATAACCAGCTACGGGATATCTTCTAGTCGTACACTTTAAACAATGGAACTCTTGTTTCTATTTTGAATTTTTATCAGCTCACAAAGAGTTAATTAGAAGTCGATGTAAGACTAAACGTTGATATCATTTTCAACGATTTTCACCATTATTATTGCCCTCATGCTGTTGTATTTTAGCGTATGTACATACATAGCATACAAAGTGATATGCATATATGTATGTAAATGCAAATTGTGAAATAAAAGAGACTTTGGCACAAAGAACGATAGTCGAAGCGGTCTTTTATATATAGATACATATGTATATATATAAAGTGATATGGTCTATTAGATTATATCATAATGCGTGACTTAGCTACCGACCATCTATCATGATGCCGCTTAAATGCGAAACTAAGCTTATCAGGCAATATATTTATTTTATAAACCCGTCAAGAACGTGCACTGATAAGCACCGAATAGCTGGGTAAACGGGCAGCATGACACAAATCTACCAGCTGAGCTGAGTTGAAAAACCTCGCTGTAAGAGGGGGTGGAGAGGCGAGCAACGCGCGCATTGTTGAGCAGCAAATGTTCGAGGAATTACATCACGATTATGCCAAGCATAAGACGAAAACACACAGCCACACACACACACATGGGAACTACACTGAGATATGCGCAGTTGTGAGGTTAGGTACGCTATGTTTATGCATTACTTCAATTACATACACAGCTTTTAGCATTCATTGGAAAAATAAAACAGCATCACACAACGCACACACGCATAAACTCACCTTAACAGAGTCCAGCGGATACATGACAATATGCTCCAATATGCCCGCTAAAGCGCCAGCAGTCATATTTATACCGACGCTGGTCGTCGGCAGCGATTCGTAGTCATCGATATTCATGGCGTTGGCCTCTGTTGGAATTTGGAATTGACTTTGGCTTCCAAAAAAATCTTATTAGAATTTCCTTTCAAATTTAAAAAAAATAACAAAAACTTTTAGCAGCCGCTTGCGTTGCTTGCGTTATTGGCGTTTCTTTTGCTTTGACAGTGTGATTTCTCTTCGCTTATGCCTTTCGCCGCAACTTTCGCAGCGAGTTTACAGGCACTGCCACCAGCGAGCAGCTGATAAGCGAGCACGCACTTTGGCTAATGATATTGCCTTACGTTGCACACACATACACACACACACCCATATGCAGGGTACACTATCACGCTTGATGTTGCCGTTGGAATTATTATTTGTGGTGGGGATTTAGCTTTGTGGCCACGCAACTGGGTTGAAGTTGAAGGACAAATACACATCGATTGCCGGCGTACTTTAATTTGCACACTTATAATTTTGTTGTATAATACGGTCTCAGGCTTTTTCCGTGTTGACGGTTGTGAGTGTGTGTTCGTGTATAGAGGACGGCGGATAAAATGAGACTACGCGAAACTATAATTGACGGCTGCTCCACCTCCACGCACGACGAACAATAATGAAATGTTGCTGTCCGTTGCCGATTTTGTAGCTGCTCGCTCGCGCTCAAGTGGCTCTCGCTGCTGCTGCTGTCAATGTGCACTGATGCCGTGGAGCATTCTATAAAATGTGTACTAAAAAATATACTAGAACATAAAAGCTTAAGCTTTGTATATTTCAAATAACTCACGAAAATGTTTAATGATTGTAAAATCATTTAATTTCTTAGCCAACTACAAATCTCGAATCGTGTTTGCTAGTTTAGCTGTGCACGTGTGTGTGTGTATGTAGCATGTGAGAAAAACGCACACGAAAAGGAATGTCAAAATCAGCTTGCACTGACTGCTATCGAATGTTGCGGCCCCGCTGCATACGCAGCTCAAAATATCGATATTTATGGAATATTTTAATATTTTTTTGACGTGCTGCTGACAGCAGCACAAAAGACACTACGTTTTTGAACGCATTAGCTTATAAATTTGAAAGAAAAGTCAAGTAGCATTAACTATTTAGTGCCCCGATTTGTTATCGCCAATGCTTGTAACTAAAAAATAGTTGTTAAAAATACTTTTCATTAGCTGGCAACTCTGTTGCAACTTATTTATATGCGTTGGCTGCGTCGCAGCGGCGTCATTTTTGTGTGCGAAAAGCGTTCGGTTAGTCAACTTCTGTCGTGGGGAGTTACAACTAATCTTGGTGGACATCTCAAGTAGTTGCACTGACGTGGCCAGACGGCACAGTAATACAATTTCAGTGCAAGTTAAGAAAGTTGTAAATAAATTAAAGATGAAGCAGGTTTTGCTGATGGGCCTTTTGCTTTTAGCAGGTACGCTTAACAGCAATGCCACGCTTTCTAGTTGTTGCCGGCATTTTAACCTAAATTTTTCATTAACATATATATTTTTCATAAATATTTTCGTAAAATTAGGCATAAATCAAATTGTTGCTGATGAAGCAAACAGCGCGGAGACGATTGACCTGGACTTGGGCGCCTTTAAGGAAGGTTCCAGAACAGGTAATTGTATATAATATACGCCCCCTACCGGTCAGCAGCATTTTTGTACACGTCAGCGTTAAGCTTTTACCGTTGCTAATGTTGACGCCCCCTGTCACCATACAAATACAAGTTGATATTCATATATACATATATAAAAATATTTATTTAATATTTATTTATTTAAATATTTTTATACAGATGCCGAAACGTTAAAGCGCGAGGAAGAAGCTATTCAATTGGACGGCCTAAATGTGGCACAACTGAAAGAAATACGCGAGAAGGTAAGCACACACACACACACGATCACCCGCATGTCCACGTTTATGCACATATACATGTACGCAGGCAAGCCCATTCATAAAACATAATGCACCAGTCGAAAGTGTCCGATTATCAAATACCCCAAACGAAAAATAAATATATATAATCTGTTGATACTTCAGATATGCAAAATAAAAATAAACAGATATGCGTTTGATATATAAGAAAGAAGAAAGAAGCCTCTAGCTCTTATATTTTAGATCTGCCTTTTTATGTTTATTTGCACTAAATAAATATACCCTAATTCATTTACATGCATTTACCATTAACATGTTTACCCTCATTTAAAGTAACTTTGTTTTCTTCTATTCTACTTCCCCCTTCAGGCTGAAAAGTTCACATTTCAAACGGAGGTCAACCGCATGATGAAGCTGATTATTAATTCGCTTTATCGCAACAAGGAGATCTTCTTGCGTGAGCTCATCTCGAACGCTTCCGATGCCATTGACAAGATTCGTCTGCTGGCGCTGACAGATCGCAAGGAGCTGGAGTCCAATCCGGAACTGCATATACGCATTAAGGCCGACAAGGAGAACAAAGTGTTGCACATTTTAGACTCTGGCATTGGCATGACACATCAGGATCTCATTAACAACTTGGGCACAATTGCGAAGTCCGGCACTGCCGATTTCTTGGCCAAAATGCAGGATCCCAGCAAGTCGGAGGGTCAGGATTTGAATGATATGATTGGACAGTTCGGTGTGGGCTTCTATTCGGCTTTCCTTGTCGCCGATCGTGTTGTGGTAACCACCAAGCACAACGATGATAAGCAGTACATCTGGGAGTCGGATGCTAATAGCTTCAGTATTACGGAAGATCCACGTGGTGATACCCTCAAACGTGGCTCAATCATCTCGCTGTATCTCAAGGACGAGGCTCAGGACTTTTTGGAGGAGGACACCGTCCGCGAACTGATTCGCAAATACTCGCAGTTCATCAACTTCCCCATCATGATGTGGTCTAGCAAAACTGTCGATGAGGAGGTGCCCGTCGAGGATGAAGCACCCGCAGCCGAAAAGTCCGAAGATGATGTCGAGGAGGCCGATGAGGATGTTAAGGTTGAGGAGGATAATGACCAGGATAAGCCCAAGACCAAGAAGGTTTCAAAGACCGTCTGGGACTGGCTGCTGATCAACGATAGCAAGCCCATCTGGACACGCAAACCAGCCGAAGTCACTGAGGAGGAGTACAATGCATTCTATAAGAGTCTGACCAAGGATTCGAGCGAGCCCCTAACTCAAACCCATTTTGTTGCCGAAGGCGAGGTCACCTTCAAGAGTTTGCTATACATTCCAAAGGTTCAGCCATCTGAATCCTTTAATCGCTATGGCACCAAATCGGACAACATTAAGCTGTATGTGCGCCGTGTGTTCATTACGGATGAGTTCAACGATATGATGCCCAACTATTTGAGCTTCATTCGCGGTGTGGTCGATTCTGATGATCTACCTTTGAATGTCTCTCGCGAAACGCTGCAGCAGCACAAGCTGATTAAGGTTATCAAGAAGAAGCTGGTGCGCAAGGTACTGGACATGATTAAGAAGATCGACAAGGCAGCATACGAGAAGTTCTGGAAGGAGTTCTCCACCAAGTATGTATAACACTAGGGGATTTTTTTATGAATTTATCGTTTAATAACTTATTTGTTTTATTTTAGCATTAAATTGGGCGTCATGGAGGATCCCAGCAATCGTTCGCGTCTGGCCAAGCTGCTGCGCTTCCAGAGCTCTAATGGTAAGGGCGTTACCTCGCTGGCCGAGTACGTCGAACGCATGAAATCCAAGCAGGACCATATCTATTATATTGCCGGCGCTAACCGTGGTGAGGTCGAGAAGTCGCCATTTGTTGAGCGTCTTCTGAGCAAGGGCTATGAGGTGCTCTATCTGGTTGAGGCCGTGGATGAGTACTGCATCTCGGCGCTGCCAGAATTCGATGGCAAGAAATTCCAGAATGTTGCCAAGGAGGGATTCAAGCTAAACGAATCAGAGAAGAGCAAAGAGAAGTTTGAGGTTTTGAAGAACACATTCGAGCCTTTGGTTAAATGGCTGAATGATGTGGCCCTCAAGGATCTGATCTCCAAGGCTCAGGTTTCGGAGCGCCTCAGCAACTCGCCTTGCGCTCTGGTCGCCAGCGTGTTTGGCTGGACCGGCAACATGGAGCGTTTGGCCATGTCGAATGCCCATCAAAAGGCCGATGATCCGCAGCGTAGCTACTATCTCAACCAGAAGAAAACGCTAGAGATAAATCCCAGACATCCGCTGATGCGTGAGCTGTTGCGTCGCGTCGAAACTGATGAGGCCGACGAAACGGCCAAGGAAATGGCGCTCATGATGTACCGTACTTCCACACTACGCTCCGGCTACATGTTGCAGGAGACAGCAAGCTTTGCCGACAGCATTGAGCGTATGATGCGCCAGACACTGGGCGTGCCACAGGATGAGCAAATTGAGTTCGATGAGGATGAGGATAACGACAGTGATGAGGCCAAGGCAAGCAGCAACGAGGCGAACACAAATGCCGATGAAGATGATGAGGAGCAACAGCATGATGAGCTCTAAGCTGCAGGCATACATCACACATACCCATTCTATACCATCCCACATCCATATATGAATTGTGTAAATATACGATTGTGGCAGACAGACTGAGTACATACCCTACGCATGTGCGCAGGTGATACACTACCGTTGCATCAACAGTACATCTACCTAGGCACGTGTTTAGTTTTAAGTAAGAAAATTTCATAGCACATCGCCGTAAAGCTCTCTGCGTCAAAGTCGTTTTCGTTCTCGTTGTAAGGCTCAAAAAAGCTATATTTTGATTTCATATATGTAAACAAATGAGATATATAAATGAATTGAATGCGTAACAGAGTAAAGATTCCAAATAAATTTAAATACGTATATAATTATCTAGTGTTGCCTTTTATAGATCTTCCAAATCCGAGCTAAGTGGCTCATTATTGAGCGCTTTGAGGTATGTGTTGTACTTAAGTTGATCTGCAATCTGATGCACTGCCTCCTTCTGCGTTAAGTGGTACCTGTCCATAAACAGACGAATTATCCAAAGCGGCAGAAGGCCATTTATAACCAACGAACCGTGCGGCTATAAAGAAATCTGATCTTGAGCATTTGTACATATATATAATTTATATTTGTGTAACTTACTCCCGATTTGCTATATGCCTCGCCCAGTTTCTTAATCATGCTGTCGCGTATCGGTTTTGTTAATATATCCATAATATGGCAGTGATCGATGGTCATATAGCTGGTTGTTTGGTACTTATGCTCCCGCTCCTTGAATAGCCGATCAAAGTCTATCCTATATGCCTCGAATGTTTTAAGAACTGTCGCCTCGTCCATATCCTTAAGCAGACTAATATGTAAAATTATTTTTATTAGATAAATAAGTTATTTAGGCAATATAATGATAGGATTTAGATCGGAACGGCTCAGTTTAGTGTATATACCTTGACAAACCAAAAAGGGTTTTCGTATAAGAATTGTTTCTAGCAATACATTATAGTAGTCCGAAAGTGATGCGATTTTGCTGAAGTTTTTTCAAGATCAAATTTGAATATACAAGACCTCTGCTTGTGAACGATATTTTTTTCTAAGGCCGACTGAACGAGATGTGGTCCGATTCAAGTGAGCAAAAGAAGCCAATTCTATGCTACCTTTTAACTTTTTTAAGAAGAGAAGTTTGCTGAATTTAGATCGATGAAAGAATAGAGCGACATTTTATCTCTATGCGAGTTTTGATGCAAATCAAGAATAAACAAATGTTATGGGGGGTCGTAAAAGCGTAACACATTTCTTATAAAATTTGTAATACTCTATATAAAATTATATTAAATTCAAATCTTACAGAATCTTAACTTTACGGGGCTTGGGTATGTCAAGCATATCGTTCAGTTGCTTGAGCGCAGCCTTATTAATGCGCGCTCCATCGAGCTGTTCAAATTTCCAGTTTTGTGAGCCTGAATGAGCTGCATTTCCATTGGCAACTGTTTGTTTGTGCCTGTTGTTACTTGCACTTTTGCTTGGTCCTTTCTCAGAGCTGGAGTCGCTGTCAGTTATTTTCTGTTTAACCTTACGCGTAATTTTATCGCTGTAAATTATATAATATATTAATGTATGAAGACAAAGTTTTAATATTTCAATGGCCTCAGCTACCTCAAAACAAATTCATTATAACGACCTGGTCGCACCGGAGAGCGAGCTGAACGCCGTTCCGCCTTTGGCTCAACGGAGTTTGCACTAGAAATGGTTCGGGCATGACAATTATTATACATATTACTATACTAGTAAACAGCATACCGCGAAGTTGGACTCTTCGTGCGCTTGTCCGTACGACCGCGAGTTGAAGTCTGTTCAATCGTTGAAATTGTCGGCACATCTTTGACACTGTGACTACCTTGGGAAATTGATCTACGCTCACGTTTTCTTCTCGTCGTTTCCGAGCCTGGACGTTTGCTTATGGACGGCTCTTCAGACGGCTGCGCTTGTTCGGAATTACTATGAAAGGATTAATAATAATTAATTAAACTGACCAGCTATAGCAGTACAAGGCTTTGCCTACCTGATTCTTGCTGCTGACTTATGTTTGCTGGAAGCCGCCTTGACTTTGGCATTGTCGGCGTTGCTCTCCAGCGGGGTGGTTTTTACTCTGTCGGTAAGCTTGCGTTTCTTCGCCTGTGAGTCAACAATTGTTTTGTCCTCGTGTGACATGTACCGCAGCACAATCTCCAGGCCAAGATCATTTTGGGCTAGCACCTCATCCTGCAACAGCTTCTGTGCAGCTGGCAGCAATTCCTCGGACGAGCTGATCGACACTTTTATGTGATCTATGAGCATTTGGGTTTTTAGCTTGCGTGCATCTTCATCCCAATTATTGATGCTGGCAAACAGTCGCCATAGGGCGCTCTCAAGTTTTGTCCAGCGAGCGGCGGTCATCCAGTTGAAGTCATTTTCCGGCTCCTTTTCGAAAAAACTAACAGTGTCTGGCAGTATCTTAATGATGCAGAATATTTGATGCGATCCGTACTGAATGAAAATAGTTATGTTGTTGTGTTAAACGTTTGGGCAGCAAGACTTACTTTATATTGCTGTAGAACTACGCGGAATTCACCAGCGCTTGAAAACGACATTTTATTATTAATTCAAACAGTGACAAAAACAAGAGTAGTATTTAATCGCTTAGCTTGTCGTTGCCACATTGGTATAGGCGGCGTTTTTTGAACAGGGTAGTCTGACCCAATTTGTGTATGTTCTGTTTTATTTATCGCGCATTCAAGATACCATACTTTGGTATTATATCGATATATTACTGGCAAACTGCCATCAAGCTCATATTGTTGTTACTTTTAACGTCTATATTTGGACTTTTCAACTTAATTTTCATGCCTTTATGATTTTTGTACAGTACTTGAAAACATAACATTTTGAATTCATGGCACGGCTTACCTATCGTTAACTTAAATATATCGAGTCTATCAATTAATAACCAATACCGTCTAGTGCTGCCAATTATTTATAAGACATTCAAATGCTTTGGCGCTCTCTATTGCAAAACTGATACGCAACTGAATTGGCCAATGAGTGTGAACCGTGGCAGTATGGCAAAATTATTTATTATCTGTCGCGCTTAGAATAGGTCATGTTTTTTATTTAATTCGTTATCAGCCAACGACATAGTGAGCAGGCATCACTGCGCTTAATCGCAGGGAGAGCGCCTTAGCAGCTAATGCTGGCTATTTTGTGTTTCCGCCATGCCACACAGTTTTAAACTAGGTTCTGAATGAAGCAGACGCGCGAGACTAGAGACAGAGCGCGCCATATTATTGCCATTATTTCAAATCAATTAATCAACAAAATATTTCTTACACACGCTATAAACATATAGAATACATGTTTACCCATGTATATAGATGAATGAATGCGAATAAGTATTAGATGAAAAGGAAAATGTTTGAGATTAAAAAAAGCTTATCATTGAAGTGTGCTGGTGCCTTATTGGTAATAATTTTGTTGGCTACATGCGCAGCTAAGCCCGCGTCGGAGATTGATGACGGCACAAGCGCTGAGAGTATTGATAACATTATAACGGATGCCAATGCCGAATATCTGAAATCCTATGCGTCGCAAATGCTGAGCTACATGAACCGCAGCGTGGCGCCATGTGATGACTTCTACGAGTACGCATGTGGCAACTGGAAAAATGTAAAACAGGAGAGGCAAACCCAACATAAGCGGAGCAATCTGCTGGACATTGTTTATACGCTGGCCGATGTTGCGGAGCAGCTTCTGGTGGGGAGCTCAACGCTAGCCGAGGATCTTGGCTATGGTGCTGAGCTGGCCATTGCACAACAATTTTACAACGCATGCCTCAGCGCTCAGCTCTATCCGCTGCCAGCGGCCGACCCCGCTTATCTGGAGCTTATCAGGTCGATTGGTGGTTTCCCCGCCGTGGACGGCGAAGCGTGGCTGGCCTCGAATTTCAGCTGGTTTAACATGAGCTCCCACTTGACTAACTACGGTGCCGATGGACTCATCTACGACAAGATATTGCCCCAATACCCTTTTATGCCATACTTTAAGCTGCCAGAGCTGGGCTTCGATTATATTGTGCACACGGACAACATCGCTACCAATGACACTAAAGGTTACAGGCTCAACGAAAAGCGTATGCGGGGTTATCTGACGGCTTATGGTCTCGCCGAGGAGCGGGTGGCAGATGTAATAGCTGGTGTTTTTGCCTTCTGGCGCGATGTACTACAGATTGCTGATCGCTTCGACGACGATCAGGATAAATGTGATGTGCTGACCGAACTGCACACCTCAGAGCCATTTCCCCAATGGGATCAGTACTATGATATTGCCTGGGCTGGTCAAAATTTTGGCATGTATCCGATGGAACGCTTCTGCGACTTTTACTACACTGAGCTGGACAAGGTTTGTGCCAAGCATAAGCCGGCTGTAGCCAATTATCTGGCCATGAAACTGCTTTATCGGATGGATGCCAAATTGAAGGCCGCCAAGTTCCAGCGCGACCACTGTATACTCATCGTGCAGTACTCGCTGCCTCATCTGCTGGACAAGCTTTATTTTGTGGTGCGTATTCGTTTATTACACTGTATGCCTAATATCTAACACTAGCTACTCTGCTCGAGCTTAGGAGTACTTTACGGAAGAGAAACGCGCCGAGATTACAAATATCATTGTGGAGCTACGCAAGAGCCAGCTGTCACTGCTGGAGAACGCCAATTGGCTGGATGTGGAAACGCGCGAGGAGGCGTTGCTCAAGGAGTCCACAATTTTGCCGCGGATTGGTAAATGCAAGGATGACAGTCTCTCGGAGAGCCTCATACGAGCCATGAACAATCTGACGTTAGTACCCGGCTCCTATGCCCAGAGCAACATCAATCTTAATCACTTTAGCACCTATATTAAGCGCTACAATGGCATACACCATAAGAAGCTGTCCAATACGACAAAGCCTCTGGAACTGTTGGTGGGCATGCAGGTGAATGCGTTTTACTACAATATAGACAATTCGATCAATGTAATGGCCGGCATCCTGCATCCGCCGGCATACCATCAGGCGTGGCCAAACTCGCTTAAGTTTGGCACCATTGGCTATCTGGTGGGTCACGAGCTGACGCATGGCTTCGATAGCATTGGCTCTACGTTCGATAGCAACGGCACCGCACGCAACTGGTGGTCCAAGAAATCCGGCGAGGTGTTTAACGAGCGAGCCAAATGCTATGTTGACCATTTCAATAGCTATGTAATACCGGAGATCAATCGCAAGATCAATGGCAATCAGACCAAGGATGAGAATATAGCGGACAGCGGCGGTTTACGTGAGGCGCTGAGTGCTTATCGTAGCTACATGAAGCAGCAGCAAGTGAGCAGCGAGAACAACGCCTCCAATGTGCACAAGAATGAACAGATGCCTGGACTTGATTTGTCACCGGAGCAATTGTTTTTCCTAGGCTTTGCCCAGCTCTGGTGCTCCGACTACGAGGAGAGGCACTATTGGGAGGAACTGACCAATGAGCATGCCATGGACAAGTACAGAGTTCTTGGCGCCGTCACCAATAACGAGGACTTCGCACAGGCATATAACTGCCAGCGCGGCAGCCCAATGAATCCGATAGCGGACAAATGCCGCATCTGGTAACGACGTAAATCGCAGCTGATAAGCATGCGCGGGTTCATTGAGTAACTAATGTAGTCATGTACATATATATGCCACATAATGCTACGCATACAAAATTTTTGATTGTAAACATTGCTTGGCTATTGGTGTCAGCGATTTATTCAGACAACAGCTATACGACTAGTGTGCAATGGGTTCCGAGGATTTGTAGGCATTGGGGTTGCTATAGTTGTCAATGAGCAGCGATTTGTAACGGCGCAGGTGTACGCTGAGACCCTCGTCATGCTCGCCGGCAGAGAGTATAACGACACGTGAGATAACCAGATGTGAGGGATTAGTCTGACTGAAACCGCGTATTACATCAATCTCATCGCCCACGTCAAGCTGTAATAGATTAAAGAACATTACTTAAGGAAATGTTTTTGCTGCCTGAACTCAGCTCACCTGCACGCTCTTTTTCAATAACTTCTTCCCGTTTACACGGATTTTGCTTTCATAGAAATTAAGCTCCACTTTGCTGCAATTTATGGGTGTATTAGTATGACAGCGGTTAGCTGTTGACTGAGGCACTCACTTTCTGGCCATGCCAAGTCCGGCTTTTAGTAGCAAATCCGCACGCAACGAGTTTACTTTGGTCTTAACCACCTTCGAATCACGTTCATCCTTAAACTCTGCATCTACTTCATCATCCGAGTCAATGTCGTCCCTCGACCGCGAAGATTTTTTGTCATATTTATGCGCTATTCGACTGGTGTGCAGTGACGCCTGTTTGCCTACTGCTGTTGCACTTGTGGCAGCTGTTGAGTTGAGTAAGTTGCAAGCCGGAGCCGTCACAAATTTCCGTAGTCTTGCTATTTGCCGTATGCTTCGCAGCATTTTGTGCGGCCTTTTAAAATTACGATAACAATAAAAAAAAGCTACATAACCTTAAACTAAAACAGCTGTTGGCATCGCGTTGCCAACCGTCAGTTGGATTTCTTTTGTGGCGGTTGGGTTTTTAGCTTTTTGTTTTTGTTGCGTTTCTTTTTGGGTTTTTTGTCAGGATTCGAACGGATCTGATGTACAATGAGCGGCTGATAATTTGACAGGTCTGTAGGTAGAAATTCATCGTCCTCGACTGTATTTGTTGTTGTTTCTATATCCATCGGCTCGATAGTTGGCAGCGCTGCTTTTTCTTGTGGGCCTGTTTTCTTTACAGTTTCTTCATCCTTGTTTTGGTTTTCCTGGACGAGTTTGCTTAGCGCAGCGCTTAATTGTTGCATTTCTGCCTTCACATCCACTTGGTCGAGCTTTAAGATGCCTCCCTCATTTGAGCAGGATATGTAATCGCCGCTCCATTCCATTTCAGCTGTTGACGTTGACTTTTCTGGCTCAATCGTATTCTTTTTTAGAACTGGGTCCTGCGACTTCCGTTTTCTATTAGATTTTGCTGAAACAAATGCTACTCTTTTTGGGACTAGAGGTTTCCTCCGTGCATTCACCCATTTGGCTAACTCAGAGCTGATGCCATTTAAGTCCAGCGGCAGTACCAGTGCCAGCGCTCGCACGCCAAATAGTCCGTGTGTCAGTTCCTCCAACTTGGGCTGCGCGTAAATGGGAGCCGTTGGAACTTTGACCGCAGCCGTGGTTGCTATCAGACGCACAATGTGGGAGGGTCTTAAACTTAGTGAAATAAAAACGCACGAGAAGCGCCGTGCGTTTATGGCGCGTAGTGAGCTCTCCAGGCCAAGCTGTATGTTGGTTTGTGTGGCAAATGTTTGCTGTGTATGTTCACTTTCGGTAATGGCCGCTTTTAATATGGTTTGTAGCTCAAGCACCTCATTGTCTGGCAGTATGGGACTATAAAAGATTCAGTTGCTTAGTTTGCTGCAAAAATTAAAATTGTGGCTAACCTGTGCTGTTTATATGGATTGGCCAATATGGTGCGCAGTTTGGGCAATACATTTTTCTTGCCTTTCGTTTCCTTTTGTTTAATTGCGGCCAAACTCATCGCGACGCAAAGTAAATAAAATATATTTTGTCCAGTGCCCACGCGAGCGGCAAATGCATAAATGCCTAAATTATAAACAGAAAATACCAGAATAATACCACATTTAAAAATCTAACCTTGGAACGATTACCGATAAGTTTTATTAAAATAGTGCTGCAAAGCGTTAAAATATTTGTAGCCCCAGCATTATTGGCATATCAGCTGTTGCTCGCACGTGTCGTTTTGTTTACAACTTTTTTTTTGCAAAAAATGAAACCAAAACCGCAGAAAAATACTGGCAAATTTAATAAGAAGCCTGCCAAAGCTGATAAAAAGCAAAAGCCTAATTTTAAGCAAAAATACAAGCAAAAGAAGCAGGTACCGGTTTGTTTAAAGTGGAGCAACAGGCTGACAAGGTAGATAAATCGCATTTGTTTTTATTAGGACAACAAACCCAACAAGCCGGAAATACGTAAAATGATACGCCAGCAGAAGGCTGCCGAAGCGCAGGCGGAGCGTGACAAGATCAAGGCTGAAAAGGAGGCACGCATCAAGGCATACAAGAAGCAGCGCCTGGAAAAGACCAAAGCCATCAGCAAGCGCACCCAGCGCGGCCAGCCCCTGATGAAGGATCGCATGCAGCTGCTGCTCAAGCAAATCGAGGAGATGAAGGGGCGCCAATGACGGGGATATGTGGTAGTGGGAGAAAGAGCAAGGTGAGCCAATCAAGAGCACAAAATAGCTTCGTATCGAACAATCGTTACATTTTGAAATTTCCGCGCACGCTTCAAATTAAATTTAATGCAACCTGTAATAAATTTTCTCGCCCTTTGCTTCCGGCCGTGCGCAACCCTTTGATTACACACTTCTTTGAGCAGCTTCCCAGCTCGCAGCATAGGAAGCATATAGCACACTCATATGCAAATTCTGATTCACTCAGCAAATTGGCTTTTGCCAAACATTTTTAACGCCTTATCGACGGCATTTGCATCCTGTCGCTGACAACCCCTCGTGATAAGCGCGTGGGCGCGACCTCTCAACTAATTCCCGCGCGTATTCAATGGAGGTCGACAAACAAAGCAATTTGTTGCCAACCATGCATCTATTGAATTTTTGACTTTTCACCGTCTGCTCCTGTCGGATATATTTTACATAATAATAAAAATAAATTTTTACGTGCAAGCCGCTATCAATGTTGGTTTGTTGCTGTCTTTATAGCTAATACCCATTGAAATTGGGTAAAGGGTATAATAGGCATATGTATTTAACAGTCATAATGATGCATCGTCGATCCCATATGGTTGGTTATCATCCACAGGCAAGACGATCGAGTCTTATGCATCAGTCCACTTATATCAACGCTTCAATTTTAGCTGTTATAAGAGCTAGAGTAGCTAAATTTCATTAAACTTTAAGCCATCGAGAGAACTGTAGATTAAAATATTTGATCAATTTCGATTTATAACCTAGGTTTATTGATCTGAGATTATTATGAAGAGTCTATAAATGAATATACTTCTAAGACATTGAAATGTTTTTCTAAAAAATATGTCGAATTGTCTTAGTTTTGATTTCAAGTGCGTTTCCGGTTGTTTTTTTTTCCTGAATGTATGTTGCAACACCTGAGAGCTGGGTATAGCGTATCTTGTAGTTAGCTACTTTTACTTGTTTATCTTAATGTCTTCACATGTATTGCTGAAAAGCGTGAAAAATCAAATAAACGTTCTTAGAGCGCCACTCAAAAGCAACAACAGCGCAATAATCGCTGTTGTTTTTTGTCGCATCCTCAAGCCGAAACCACCCGCCCGGCACTGGGACAATAACAATCAGCATGTGGTCTCATATCCGCCATCAAAGGCCAATGCAAACAAACGTATTTTCACTTTGGCATATTGGATATTGCAAAACTATTGCGCTAACCCTTTGCTGAACACCCCGGGTCTCAGGATACGCGCAATGCGTTGACACAAA